>CAKJTW010000031.1:5000000-6250000 GCA_917880005.1 Nanger dama | reverse complement strand
CTTGCCTCTGTGTTTAGGTGGCTTGTCTATCCCAAAGGTTGACCAAAGCCAAAGTAAGTTTACATCACAGTCGTGCACATCAGTGTGCATGGGAGGCACTAGCACTACTGAGGGTTCACCATGGGCTACCATTCTTCCTCAGTGTCACATTTTGCCATCTCTCATTCAGCACATAGTACTGAGTACCTGTTGTCAAGGCCCATTTTACAGAGAAGGATCCTGAGGGTCAGGGAAGGAGGGTAAGTGCTCAAGATCTCACAGTGAATAAGGGGTGGTGTTGGGACTGGAAACCCAGACCCCCAGTACAACTCTGCCCTCCACTAAGCTACCATACTGTACAGGAACAGAATCAGGACAGGAGGGTGAAGGCAGGGAGAGATCAGGTGGCTAGCGATTCAGTGCTAGCAGACTGTGTTTTTGCTTTCATAGTCTGGGAACAAGCAGATAGTACATCTCTAACGTTCAGTTTGTGGTAGTATACTAAATATAAAACATTAGTAAAAAAAAATAAGTGATCTTTATCTATGATCGATACATTATCTATATGAGCAAAATTAATCATATTGCAAAGCTGCCATGAGAATTCCAGACAACAGTGCCACTCTGCATGAAGCAGTGTGAAACCAGGTATGTCACTGCCACGGATGACACAGATCTGGTCTTGACGGTGCATATATGAAGGGGGGTCCCTAAAAGGCCACCTGATTTTCCTCCTCACTGCTCATCACCTTGGCTTGGATACAATAAATACTGGTCAGTGAGCCATCAGGGCTGGAATCACCTGGAACAGCTATGCAGGCTCTTCCCTATCGTTTCATACAGAGGCCACACATTCATCAATTCAGCAAATATTAATTGAGCACCTACTATGTGTTGGGCTCTGGGGACTCAGCAGAAAAGAAAACAAAGTCTGCTCTTATAGAGCTTACCTTCCATTGTGGGGAGAGAGGCAATCAAAAGTAAAGGAATAAATCTGGAATCTGTCTATGAAAAGGGAGGAGATAAATAAAATGGAGGATTGGGAGTGATTGGGGTGTTATTTTATGTAAGGTCATCACAGAGCACCTTTCTGATAAGGTGACATGTGGCCAGAGATGTGAGGAAGTCAGAATGAATTCTGTAGCTGCTTGAGGGGAGAAAGAACTGCACTTATAAAAGACCCAAAGCTGGAACGTCCTTGGAAAGTTCCCGTAACAGTCAGAAGGCTTTTGAGGCTGGAGCAGAGTTAAAAAGTGCTAGGAAGCTGGCTCAGAGAGTTTGCCAGAAGACAGTTCACACACAGAGCCTTTTGGACTATGGTGAGGGCTACAGACTGTTCTCAGTGTGATGAGAAGCTACTGGAAGGAGTGGCACAGAGGAGTAGCAAGGTCTGGGTCAAGTTATGAAAGGGTACCCTGTGTGGAGAATACAACCACAGAGTGTTGGATGGAGAGGAGGATGAAAGAGGCCAGAGAGAGCTGCTGCCACAATCCAGGGACCAGGTGACCCTGGATAGGGGGGCTGAGTCAGTAGATGGAGGCTGACCGGAAAAAGAAAAAAGGGAGGAAGGGAAATAAAGGAAAAGGGTGGGAAGGAGAAAATAAAGATGGAGTATGAGAAAATGGCCTTCCTGGTGGCTCAGACAGTAAAGAATCCTCCTGCAATGCAGGAGATCTGGGTTTGATCCCTGGGTCGGGAAGATCCCCTGGAGAAGGGAATGGCTACCCACTCCAGTACCCTTGTTTGGAGAATTCCATGAACAGAGAAGCCTTTGGGCTACAGTCCATGAGGTCTCAAAGAGTCAGATACGACTGAGCGACTAACACACACATGAGAGAAAAGAATGTGTTTTACATATCAAACAAGAACACAGCCATCCCGAACGATGGGAAAAAGGGAAACAGATACTTCCAATGCGCTATCCGAGGTACTAGGTCTCTCCATAGGTCCCACCTCATCATGTGACAATCATTTGAGGTGGGAATAGTGAGCCTTTATTTCACAGTTGAGGAATCTGAGGCCCAGGAAAGTTAAATAATCCCTCCAGGGTCACACAGTCAGTATGAGAGTGCTAGAATCAAAGCTGAGGAACTGTCTGACTCCAAAGCCTGCTCTTTCCAAACCTCATTCTAACTGGGTGCAGAGAAGGGTACAGATGTAGTCCGTGCCCTAAAAATCTCCTGACTGGGAGATTTTTTCAAATCTCTCTTTCATCCTCCTCTCCATCCAATTTTTCAAATTACTTCTTAAATTACCTCCCTCTGTGACAACCTAGAGGGGTGGAAGGGGGAGGGAGGTTTAAGAAGAAGGGGACATATGTATATCTATGGCTGATTCATGTTGATGCATGGCAGAAACCATTACAATATTGTAAAATAATTATCCTCCAATTAAAAATTAAATTACAAAAAAAATCTCCCTGACTTACAGTAATCCCATGAGGTCAGAACTGTTTTAACCCCTGTTTTTAGAAATGACAAAACTGATGCCCAGAGAGGTTAGGTGACTTGCCTAAGTCACAACAGCTGGTAAGAGACAGAGCCAAAATTCAAACCCCGGTCAAGCTCCAGACATCTTAACCACTACTCTGTGTCATTTGATAATATAGTTGCTTGGAATATTAGTGAAACATATTTTTAAGCCTCATTTACAGCCAGATGATAGGTAATAAAGAAACCAAATCATCTAAGTACACCAGTATCTCAAGACTTCCTGAAGAACACACACCATGCATGTGCTTGCACACTACATTTATTGACACATAATATGGACACACCTATAAACTGCATGCATATACAACATTCCAAAGTCAATTACTCCCTAAATTAGCCTCTGTTATCTGGCTGTCTGGGGAAGCTAAGTCATTTACCCAATTATGATAAATTGCCAAAGCCACCTCGTCCATTCCCAAGAAGTACTGGATGTAGTCTTCAAATTACTTTTAAAAAGTCAACTGGAAAAGTCTGCTAACATTTCCTTGAGAAGGTCGGGATGAGATGGGAGTTAGAAGGCTGAAATGTTGGTATCATCTCCTAGCAATGGAGGCCTCTGTGAAACACCGATTTTCAACGCCTTGCTTCCTCTCTGGAAATATAGACTCTGCCCCGCTGGTATGTAATTCAGTTCCAAGCATCAAAAGCACAAGTCTCCTGTTGAGAGGTGCTATGGTGTAGGGAAATGTGTGGAAGCTAAATTTGTCCTCTGACAGTTCTAAACCCATTCCCAGCTATGTGAGCCCAAGCAGGTGACTGGGTTCCCTCAGAAACAAAATAAGGATAATACCTACCTCTAAGCTACCATGAGGATTATAAAAGATCCCTTAAATAAGTGTCAAGCACAGAGTTGAGGCCGATGGAGTGTCACAGTTCAGTGCCTTGACCTTTTCCCTACAAGGTAGAAAGTCACTAACTTCCAACCAATAGAACCTATAACTACTATTTTTGGCCACCACCGGAAGGATTTTTTTTTCTTTTTTTTTAAGCAGTCAGATGTTTTCACAAAGGCAGGCAGGCCCAGGCATCATTACCAGGTTGCTAGGTGTTGTTAAACCACCTACGTAGCCACAGAGTGGGCAGCAATTAATGTAATTAGGGTAGTGATGAGTGTCCTCAGCAGCAATAAACAGCCCAGGCCTGTAGAACTTGACAGACCTGCTGCTCCCACAAGGCTTCTGACACTATGAGTCCACTTGGGGAGCCGTGTAGTGTAGTTTTGTGGGAAAAGATCATCTTTGACTCTGTTGGAAACAGATGTAAATCCTGTCTTTGAAAATTCCTAGCTGTGTGACTGAGAGCAAGCCATGTCACATCTCTGAGCCTTAATTTCCATATCTATAAAATGGGATTATTGTAGTTATCCCTATCATCGTCACCATCATCATCAACACAGCAGAAAACCCCCAGCCAAGCTGATGTTGAACTTGCAAAAGGGTACAGAGTTCAAAGAAGACATGGGCCCCTAGCACTGGAACAACCCATTTCTTTTTCTTTGGCTAAATGCAGAACATGTAGCATTGATTACAGTGGCTTTACAGAAACCACTGCAGTTTGGGATAAAAAGGATATTGATGCCCAGAAACAAGGGTGAGAGGAAGAGAGAGAGGAAGTACTCTTGGATTTAATTATTTAATATTATGTTATAAATAATTACCACACATGTTATCAGCAATACTAGTGCTTATGTAAAACAAAAGCCACATCAATCTGGTAGTTGGTAATAAAAGCAGGAAACCAGCTTATAACTTTGAATCTAGCAATTCTGTCCAAATTGACACCCTCACAAAAGAAGTCAAATGATCAAAGGTTATTAAGTGTATGAATGTATATGTTCTCGATAATCATTAAGAATTCACTCATTCATCCAACAGTTGCTGAGTGCCTACTAGTGCCAGGAATACAGACCCTAAGTGTGGGGAGATACATACACAAAGACAATTATGATCCACTGAAATGAAGGCTCTGAAAAAGGCCTGTAAAGGAGAGGGAATCAAGAGCAGGGAATAGATAGGGAAAGTGCTAAGCAAAGAGAGGGGAACCCCTGAGGCTGACAAGGGGGAGAAACCCATGGATTCTTGGGAACTTGCATATAAGATGGTGTTAAGTGAAAGGAAACTAAGAGAAAAGAAAAATAATCACAGAATTCAGAGATTGTCAGAACTAAAAGGACTTCAGAGAACATCCCTTTCAGCAGTTCACAACTTCTTCCACAGAGTCTTTATGACAGTGAGTCTCACATAGCCTAACAAGGTAGGCAGAGAAAACTTAAGTTCTGGGTCACAATAATGAAAATCTCCAGCTGCTAGCTGTCAATCCAGGAGTTGAGAAAACTTTTCAGTATATTAAAGAATATGGCTCCATTTAATAGAATGGAGGTTGGGAGTGAACACTTCAGTTGAAAACCAGTGATCTGGCTCAAGCCTTCATGCTATTGGTGAGACTCTGAGGCCCCAAGCAACCTCTCTACCCCATCACACCAGCACATACTTCTTGCTAAGTTGGTATTCACTGAGCGTTGCTACTGCTACTGCTAAGTCGCTTCAGCCGTGTCCGACACTTTGCTACCCTAGAGACGGCAGGCTATCACGCTCCCCCGTCCCTGGGATTCTCCAGGCAAGAACACTGGAGTGGGTTGCCATTTCCTTCTCCAATGCATGAAACTGAAAAGTGGAAGTGAAATCGCTCAGTCGTGTCTGACTTCTAGCAACCCCATGGACTGCAGCCTACCAGGCTCCTCCGGTCCATGGGATTTGCCAGGCAAGAGTACTGGAGTGGGTTGCCATTGCCTTCTCCAAGTGTTGGTAAATAATAGGAAATGAGATGACCTAATTCCAGAGAAAAGCAATGCCAAAGAATGCTCAAACTACCGCACAATTGCACTCATTTCACATGCTAGTAAAGTAATGCTCAAAATTCTCCAAGCCAGGCTTCACTAAATACGTGAACCATGAACTCCTTGATGTTCAAGCTGGTTTTAGAAAAGGCAGAGGAACGAGAGATCAAATTGCTAACATCTGCTGGATCATGGAAAAAGCAAGAGAGTTACAGAAAAACATCTATTTCTGCTTTATTGACTATGCCAAAGCCTTCGACTGTGTGGATCACAATCAACTATGGAAAATTCTGAAAGAGATGGAAATACCAGACCACCTAACCTGCCTCTTGAGAAATCTGTATGCAGGTCAGGAAGCAACAGTTAGAACTGGACATGGAACAGCAGACTGGTTCCAAATAGGAAAAGGAGTATGTCAAGGCTGTATATTGTCACTCTGCTTATTTAACTTCTATGCAGAATACATCATGAGAAACGCTGGACTGGAAGAAACACAAGCTGGAATCAAGATTGCTGGGAGAAATATCAATCACCTCAGATATGCAGATGACACCACCCTTATGGCAGAAAGTGAAGAGGAACTCAAAAGCCTCTTGATGAAAGTGAAAGAGGAGAGCGAAAAAGTTGGCTTAAAGCTCAACATTCAGAAAACGAAGATCATGGCATCCCGTCCCATCACTTCATGGGAAATAGATGGGGAAACAGTGGAAACAGTGTCAGACTTTATTTTTGGGGGCTCCAAAATCACTGCAGATGGTGACTGCAGCCATGAAATTAGAAGACACTTAGTCCTTGGAAGGAAAGTTATGACCAACCTAGATAGTATATTCAAAAGCAGAAACATTACTTTGCCGACTAAGGTCCGTCTAGTCAAGACTATGGTTTTTCCAGTGGTCATGTATGGATGTGAGAGTTGGACTGTGAAGAAAGCTGAGCACCGAAGAATTGATGCTTTTGAACTGTGGTGTTGGAGAAGACTCTTGAGAGTCCCTTGGACTGCAAGGAGATCCAACCAGTCCATTCTGAAGGAGATCAACCCTGGGATTTCTTTGGAAGGAATGATGCTAAAGCTGAAACTCCAGTGCTTTGGCCACCTCATGCGAAGAGCTGACTCATTGGAAAAGACTCTGATGCTAGGAGGGATTGGGGGCAGGAGGAGAAGGGGATGACCGAGGATGAGATGGCTGGATGGCATCACGGACTCGATGGACGTGAGTCTGAGTGAACTCCTGGAGATGGTAATGAACAGCGAGGCCTGGCATGCTGCGATTCTTGGGGTCACAAAGAGTCAGACACGACTGAGCGACTGAACTGAACTGAACCAAGGTTACCCAACTTGTATGTGGTTGGTAACATATACTGATTAAAACTAAGGCACTGGGAGTGAATTTAGACCATGGTACATAGAAATGCATGCTCGTTATGTTTCCTTTCTTTAATCTGCTCAAGTGTAACCTAAGAAATAAAATAATTGGGTAATTCCCTGAAGGTCCAGTGGTTAATTCTCCATGCTTCCACTGCAGGGGGCACAGGTTCAATCCCTGGTCAGGGAATTAGGACTGCCATGCCACTGGCAAAAACAAAACAAAACAAAACAAAACAAAAAAACAATAAATGTCCTGGTTAGCTTGACAGTGTAGAAGGGGTAACAGTAGCCTGAAAAGATATGGAGTTCTAGATTCCTCAGGCTGTGGTTAGTACCAGTACTTGAAAGCCACCACTGAGGGCTCCCAATACAGTAGACACTAAAAATGACAAACTGCAAACAGGATCTTTTAACAAGATTGGCCAAGTGCACAACCAATAAGCAGAGTTCCTCAACACTTGGTCACTGGTGATGGCTCTTTCCTGACTTTCCTCTGCCTGGAATGCCCTCCCACGCTACCCTGCTCCTTCAGGAGTCAGCACTCACATCCTTTATATCATAGTTGCTCTTCAGAGAGCCCCTTTTAGACAACCCTCTTTAAGAAGTTTCCCACTGTTAATCTTCTTTCAAATCACAAATGTATAGAAATCTTTCAGGTCCCCAGGCTCCATCATCTCCCCACTCCCCTATCAGATAACGTTTGCTTAGTCTACTAACTACAGAGTTAGAACCACAGAGTTCCAGGTGATTCTGTTTTTTCACTCATAACACTTATAGCTTATTGTGATTTTATATGCATGTGTTTATTATCTATAAGCAACAACTATAATACAAGTAATTACAGTTAATATTTACTGGGCACTTACTAGGTATTTTATATGTCCATTCATTTAATATTCATAACAACTCTCTGAATTGGGTTCTATTATAAGCCTTATTTTACAGATAAGGAAACAGAGATTCAGAGATGAATTTGGCCAAGTTCATACAGTGGGTAAAAGACAGAGCCAGGTAACAGATCCAGGCAACCTGGCTCCAGAAGTTAAGTAACCTTAGTCTCCAAGCAACATAGTAGCACCATAAAGGCAGAATCCATGTCTTTCTTGCCCACCATTTCATCCTCGGGACCTTGTAGTGCCTGATATGGGACAGGGGCCTGATAAATATGTGTTGGAAGGAAGGGAGGGAGGAGGAGTGAGGAGGAGGATGTGCTGCTAGCCCCACTGTGGACTTCTCGTAGGTAAAGTGGGGCTGGGACCCACTGAGGAGTCCCTGCTTCACTTTGGAGCAACAGGGACAAGTAGGGATAGAGCTGAATGAGACACAGTCTTTGTCCTAATAGGAAAGGTGCCTCCATCCTCATCTTAAGGTGGCCCAGTGGTTCTGATGCCCTCAGATAAGCCCAAGGACCATTCAGTAAGTTCTGGGCTCTTTTTATCTACAGACAGAGGTTCAACTGTAATGCAACTATTCTGCTCGAGGACCCATGTATGGGTCCTCAGAGCACATCAATGAATTAAGACAGAGCCCTCTCCCAAGGAGCTCTAAAACCAAAGAGAAGAAAAGAAGTTAGACAGTTCAGACTAAGAAAGGAAAGCGGGCACAGAGAGGAAGACCATGGCCTGGATGAATTCTACTCCTGGGAGTCTCCGACTGTTCTGCTTATGGAGTCTGGGACCAGGAATTGGGCGCTCGGTTGAGAACTGCACCTCCCCACCATCTGCACGTGTGGGTTGCCCCACTACAGTACATGATACTGTGACCTATTTTGCTGGAAGACAAGGTAAGGCTATCAGTAGAGGAAGGAGAGCATTATAACATGCAAGTTGCTTTTTTCCACACTGATTTTTCCCAGGATGTTAATGTTTTGTTCTACCGAGGAGCAGCGACTGAGCAGAAACGACATTAACAGAGTGGAATGTGGTTGCCTCAGAGGCACACAGATCTGGGAGTACTGGACAGAATGCCCTTTCACCTCCATCCGCCTGCTGGGCTGTTTGCCTGCATACTCCTTGAGAGTGCTTATTGCATGGTGCATCCTCATCTTTGAGGATTTGCCCTCATTGACTCCATAGCTTCAGCAGCCCGGTCTTCCTTATGCCTTCCATCAAGTTCTCTTTGCAAGCTTAAAGGTTTAAATGCAGGATTAAAATCCTACATTCGCTGTAGTATGTGTGAGCATGCATATGTTTATTAAGTCAAAATTTAATAGATCCCCTTAGCTCTATTACTTTTATTAGGATATTCAGAGTTTTATCTTAGCAGTGTGGTTGTGCAGGTTGTCAGTGGTCTGCCTTAACCCTATTTGAATTTTTAAACAACTTTTAAATGTACAATTTTTTTAAAATGTACAACTCTTCAGAACACAGAGTGTTTCAGAAATGTACACGTCACATTATAGCAGAAACACCTGTATCTAAACACCCAAAGACTTTTCCACTCATTACGATGTCATTCCTTCCAGAAGTTCTTTGAAGTAGCATAAATGGCAACCACCACACTCATTGTCAGATGAGGAAACTGAAGCTCAGAGATATTAAATGACTTATCCAAAAGGAGATAAAATGGGACTGGAGTCCAAGTCTTCAACTCCATTTATTCAGTTTTCATAGTACCCATGCACTTAGTACATTACCTAGTACATGTAGGCAATTGATCACTAGGTTATTTCATTTTATGGATTAAAATGATGCTCCATCTTATAGACAAGAAACTGATGCTTAATAATTAAGAAAATTGCCCAAGGTCACACTATCGGGAAGAAAATGAGTTGAGATTTTAACCCATGTCTTCCTGATTGCACAGCCCCTGTTGATAATGAGGTTTAGTAGTTAAGTCACATCTGACTCTTTGTGACCCCATAGACTGTAGCCCTCCAAGTTCCTCTGTCCATGGGATTATCCAGGCAAGAATGCTGGAGGAGGCTGTCATTTCCTTTTCCAGCGGATCTTCCCAACCCAAGGATCAAACTCATGTCTCCTGCATTGCAGGCAGATTCTTTATCACTGAACCACCAGGGAAGTATTGTCCAGAGATCATACCTTTCTACAATATCAGTGGGAAAACACCTACTTCGTGGTAGAATAAGAGACAATTTATCTATTGTAATGATTATGTATTTATTCTTATAGTTGTCTAAATGTTTATGGCAAGTAAATACTTTTATCAATTTATACTGGTAATATATCATCTCCTATAAAAATACCTTTAAGTTTTAAAAAAGTGAATCTATTTTAAGAAAGCTACTGATTTGAAAGAAGTAAGTAGACAGAGAAAAATAGAAAAAGTAATGGGTAAATGACTGAAACTTGAGAAATACAATTCTTAATCTTAACAAATAGAGTCCTCAGTAAAACATCTGCTTTATGCAATTGATTCCCATAAGCTATATCAGCAGATATTTCTAAATTACCTAGAAAAGAAAGGAAATTAAAATAGGCATGATTCCCTGGGCAGTGTTTCAGGAAATTTAACATACTTCTCTTCGTTTCAGAGTGTGTGCCAATGGTGTTTCATTGCATGACTCAGAGGTAGTTGGTCTAAGCAGTACTTGGGTTCTCTTAAGACAAAGGAAACAATAAAACAAAGAGGCTTAATATACTTTTTAAAGACAGAGTAGCGTTAGTTTCGGGGTCTAGTGACTATTCCCAAATGCCCCATATGCTTGATTGGTCATGTTATGCAGAGAAACAAAATAAGAGGCCCTGGCCCCACTCAAGACATTTAGGTTCCCATCCTATTTTGGCCACTCAGGTGAGAGACAGCTGGGGGTCTCCCTGTCCCCATGGGCTACCTGAAAGAATTATGATTCCATAGCCGTTTTCCAGCAATGTGAGACACACCCAATCAAGAATGACTATAACTGGCAAAAGCAGCTGTTCATATGAGTTAAGAGGCACCTGCCTACCATAGGCACTAGAGCCTTCCAGGTCCAAGAGTCTGTGATTCTATGATTTAAGTTCTTTGGATTGCAAATGGCCACACAAGTAGCAGTGATGTACACACAGGGCCATTAAACACTCTCCAAATTATGCTCAGAATGTTACACCACGGGCAGCATGAGCCAGCTGGTGTAAAGGCCTGCCTGCCATACTAGGCAACGAGTTCTCTGGTTAATTAAATATCTATCTTAATATCACTGTGATCATTATAATTGTAGATATGGAGCTTATATTTTTAAGAAATGTATAAAGTGACTTTGTAATATATTAAACACAATTTAAACTATCCCTGGTAAATATTCTTTTCCTCACTTTATTTTATCTTTTAACTAAGAAAGCAATGAATGTTGATGGTAGATTACTATACAGTGAATATTCACTTTCTCTTTCCAAACCTCTATGACTTTCCAGCTCCACCACTACTGGACTTGGCCATGTGACTTGCTTCAGCTAATGGAATGTGGGCCGAAATGACATCAGGCCAGTTCCAAACCTGGGCCTTCACAAGCTTCCCATGTGTCCATTTGCCCCCACCTCTATCATGAGAAGCCACAGACCCCTGGAAGATTCTGCTTCTCCAGGATGGGTTCTAAGATGAGGCATATGGAACAGACCTGAACTTGACCCTCAGCACTGCTTCTCCAGGTTGCACCTGAGCACACACAACACGGCACTAATGTCAGCAGTTCCAGGAAAAGTCATCGTCACTACTTAGAAAACTGCAGGGGAGGCAGACGCAGTGGGAGGAAAGAAAGCCAGGCAGGGCCTTGAAAGGCTATGCTGCCTCAGCTGACTGCAGACCCATAAGGAGAAAACAAAATACTTTGCACTCATGTGTTACTGTGGTTTCTTTCACCACAAAAGTTGATTAATCCATGTATGGTGGTCAGTAAAAACGTACAGAATCATTTATTTTTAAGAGTAAATAAAATCTCTCTCATCCCACCTCAAAGTAAGATAGTTAACAAAACCATTCATTCTATTAATAATGTTCTACTCCTTTTTCTGGGTTTTGCAAGGATTAAATGAGCAAATGCATGTAAAAAGCACTTAGCACAGAATGGGCATATGATGGGCATATGATGGAAGCATTCCTTAAACATTTGCTGCTTTTATTAATATTCTCATGTAAACAAATATGCTCAGATATGGGGTTTTTAATTTATGCAAAAATGAGACCAAGTTATACACATTACTGTATAACTTGCTTTCTATAACACTATATTATGGGCTTTTCTCCAGGTCAACTCATTTTTTTTAAGGGCAACTATTCATTTTTACAATGGCTATACAATATTCCACAGTTTGAATGATTTTTTTACTTATTTCCATTTTATAGATACAGAAGCTAAGATTCAGAGAGCTAAGAAGGTGTCAAAACACTGGCTGCTCTTCCTCATCAGCCCTGTGACACACTATGACCACTCAGAGAGGAAGTGACTGTGGGCAAGGCTTTAAGAACTACCCTGGTGGCACCTCTCCCTTCCCCTGTGACACAAACCAGCAACATCTCATCCAGGAGCCACTTCCTCACCCAAGGTCTCTGAATAAAGAACTAAGCCCTAAATGAGGATGGATAGGTAATACGCACATCAATTAAACTCATGCTGTTTCAAGCCTCTGAGATTTGGAAAGGGGGGTTGTGTGTTGCTACAGTATAATTTAGACAGTGTTAATACAGTGTTTCAACTTTCAAATGTTTGGGGGTTCACTGTCACTGGTTTGGCCAAGCAGCAACATGCTAGTCAATCAAGATGTGGGTTGACGGGATAATAAGAAACGATTTCCTCCCTAACTTCATTCTTTAAAATTATCCATAGCCCTCTCCCCTGCTGCCAAATCACTATGGAAAGGCCATGAGAGCATCACAGAAATGAGAGGTCTAACGACATAGACCAGTAGGTGGAGAACCATTTTTTGCATGTGGCAAGCCTCTTATGTCAGTCAGGATCATGAGAATGTGGATCCAAATTCTCCAAGTTGCAAACAACATACATAAGAACATGCAACATGGCACTAAAGTCAGTAGTTCCACGAAAAGCCATCCTCAGTACTTAGATAATGGCCAGGGAGGCAGAGGAAATGGAGAGGAAGTAGACTGAATGGAACCGGAGGAAAGCCAATTCAAGCACCACTGTGGATCAGTTCTGGACTTCACCTTGCTCAGACAACTGCTCTGAGGATCCGATGATGTACAGCAGGTGCAGTCACAACTAAGGAGAAAATAAACTCTTGAGTTTCAAAATTCCTAATGTAACACATGTTTACTGTATACAGTTTTAAAACAAACAGTGAAACATAAGGGGAAAAATAGAAATTACTTTAATGTTGACATCTTGATGGTAAAACAGCGATATTTTCTTCTAGGTAAATGCATATACTGTCCACACAATTGCGCTCATTTCACTTGCTAGCAAGGTAATGCTCAAACTCCTTCAATCTGGGCTTCAACAGTATGTGAAGAAAGAACTTCCAGATGTACAAGGTGGATTTTAAAAAGTCAGAGGAACCAGAGATCAAATTGCCAATATCTGCTGGATCATAGAAAAGCAAGGGAATTCCAGAAAAACATCTATTTCTATTTCACTGACTGTGCTAAAGCCTTTGACTGTGTGGATCACAACTGGTAGAAAATTTGTAAAGAGATGGGAATACCAGATCACCTGACCCTCCTCCTGCCTGTAGCAGTTAGAACAGTTAGAACTGGACATGGAACAACAGTCTGGTTCAAAACTGGAAAAGGAGTATGTCAAGGCTGTATACTGTCACTCTGCTTATTTAACTTATATGAAGAGTACATCGTGCAAGATGCTGAGCTGGATGAAACACAAGCTGGAATCAAGATTGTTGGGAGAAGAAATATCAATAACCTCAGATATGCAGATGACACCACCCTAATGGCAGAAAGCAAAGACAACTAAAGAGCCTCTTAATGAGAGTGAAAGAGGAGAGTGGAAAAAGCTGGCTTAAAACTCAACATTCAAAAATGAAGATCATGGCATTGTATCCCATCACTTCATGGCAAATAGATGGGGAAACAATGGAAACAGTGACAGACTTTATTTTCTTGGGCTCCAAAATCATTGCAGATGGTGATTGCAGCCATGAAATTAAAAGATGCTTGATCCTTGGAAGAAAAGCTATGACAAATCTAGAGAGCACATTAAAAAGCAGAGATATCACTTTGCCAGCAAAAGGTCCATATAGTCCAAAAGCTATGGTTTTTCCAGTAGTCACGTATGGAAGTAGAATTGGACCATAAAGAAGGCATAGTGCTGAAGAATTGATGCTTTTGAACTGTGGTGCTAGAGAAAACTCTTGAAAGTCCCTCGCACAGCAAGATCAAATCAGTCAGTCCTAAAGGAAATCAACCCTGAATATTCATTAGAAGGACTGATGCTGAAGCTGAAGCTCCAATCCTTTGGCCACCTGATGTGAACAGCTGATTCATTGGAAAAGACCCTGATGCTGGAAAAGATTGAGGGCAGGAAGAGAAGGGGGGCAAAAGAGGATGAGATGGTTGGATGCAATCACTGAATCAATGGACATGAGTCTGAGCAAACTCTAGGAGATAGTGAAGGACAGGGAAGCCTGGTGTGCTGCAGTCAATGGAGTCACAACAAATCCGACAGGATTTAGTGCCTGAACAACAACAAAATGCATACACATAAAGTACAAGGTCTTCTGCATGCATTTATCAAGTATGTGCATATATAAATTAAGAGTTCCTCTTTCATGCTCATCTTCTCCATGCTTCCTTTTCAGCTCACTTTCTGGTCCCTCCAAACACATCCCCATCTTCAAGCCCATATCTAGGCCTTTGTGCGTGCATTTGCTTTTCCTAGAATACTCTTCCTGTCTCCACTGTCTCCTCTTCTGGCTAATCCTACTCATCCTCGCGGTCTCAACATATTCACTACCTTAACAGAGGACAATTCTCTGCCACCCCCGCAGAGGTCCCTTCCATGTGCATCCTTCTTTCTCACATCACTGTCATGTTCAACTAGTTTTGCCTCTTTATTTCTGTTTTCCTTGCTATACTCCAGTTTATGGGCAGGTACCATGGCTTTTGTTCACAAATGTTTCCCAGTAGCTAGCTCACAGTGAACTCTCAAAAACTGTTGAATAATGAATAACATTTAATAATTCGTGCTACCTGTGCTTCTTCTGAAATCCCCAAAGCACCTGGAATTGCTCAGTAAATATCCACCGAAAGATTAAATATACAAGAGACAAAGCAACATGTTTCATTAAATGTATAAATCAGTTGAGAAGAAAACATGAGCAAAAAGGAAGCATCAGTGTGTAATTAAGTGCTGTGTCTTTTACTTCTGCTTCTTCCACTGATTCTCTTTAAACAAGAAAGGGTGAGACAAAATCCCTAACTTCAGTTCCACGTTTCTTCTCTCTTGGAGGGCATATTACAGCGCAAGCTGGAATAAGCAGACACTAGCAGCATTAACATATATACTCCAAAAATCTCAGTGTTTCAGCACTAAAGTTGATTTCTCATTCAGGTAAAGTCCAGTGCAAAAAAACAAAACAAAACTTAGCCAGTGGGCAATTAATCTTCCACATGGTCATTCACGATCCAGGCTCCTTTTACCTATTCCTCTGCCCTTCTCTTCGAACCTGACATTGAACCAGAAGATAGGGAGAGATGAGCCAGGTCTGTAAGTGGCACACATCACGTTCACCTCTTTTGCACTGTTTAAGCTCAGTCACGTGCCCACACCTAATTACAAAGGAGGCTGGGAAATGTGGCTGAGCTGTATGTTCAGGAGGAAAGGAAAAGGAGTTTTGGAAAAACTTTGTAGTTCTTCTTCCACAAATAGTAAGGGAGTATCTAGCCTTTTAAGATTTAACTTTAGTTTTTAAATTTATTTGGCTTGGCTATGTCTTAGTTACAGTAAGTGGGATCTAGTTTCCTGACCAGGGATTGAATCCAGGCCCCCAGCATTAGGAGTGCACAGTCTTAGCTGCTGGATCACCAGGGAATTCCTAGGGGTATCCAGTTGTAAGTGATCCCAAGTACAGGTAATTTTGACTTATAGACATTAAAAACACTTGTTTTGATAGAAGAATGTCCATATAACTAATATTTAACACGAAAAAATATCATCTCAGGTTTTCACATTTTGAAAGGAAAAAAGAAGGGGTGGTCAGTTCCAGAACTGAGAAACAAAGCTACTAATACTGGTGACCACTCTCAAATTCTAAAAGAGAATATTTTAAAAAGTTTTTATAAATTTTGAAAATAAATAAGAATAACTTGAATACTATGGACTACTAAAAGCTCATTAGGAATTATCATACACTAAACCAGTATTGCCAACATCTGCTGGATCATTGAAAAACAGGATTTCAGAAAAACATCTATTTCTGCTTTATTGACTATGCCAAAGCCCTTGACTGTGTGGATCACAATCAACTGTGGAAAATTCTGAAAGAGATGGGAATGCCAGACCACCTGACCTGCCTCTTGAAAAACCTGTATGCAGGTCAGGAAGCAACAGTTAGAACTGGACATGGAACCACAGACTGGTTCCAAATAGGAAAAAGGAGTACGTCAAGGCTGTATATTGTCACCCTGCTTATTTAACTTCTATGCAGAGTACATCATGAGAAATGCTGGGCTGGAAGAAGCACAAGCTGGAATCAAGATTGCTGGGAGAAATATCAATCACCTCAGATATGCAGATGACACCACCCTTATGGCAGAAAGTGAAGAGGAGCTAAAAAGCCTCTTGATGAAAGTGAAAGAGGAGAGTGAAAAAGTTGGCTTAAAGCTCAACATTCAGAAAACAAAGATCATGGCATCCGGTTCTATCACTTCATGGGAAATAGATGGGGAAACAGTGGAAACAGTGTCAGACTTTATTTTTCTGGACTCCAAAATCACTGCAGATGGTGATTGCAGCCATGAAATTAAAAGACGCTTACTCCTTGGAAGGAAAGTTATGACCAACCTAGATAGCATATTAAAAAGCAGAGACATTACTTTGCCAACAAAGGTCCATCTAGTCAATGCTATGGTTTTTCCAGTAGTCATGTATGGAGGTGAGAGTTGGACTATAAAGAAAGCTGAGTGACGAACAAGTGATGCTTTTGAATTGTGTTGTTGAAGAAGACTCTTGAGAGTCCCTTGGACTGCAAGATCTAACAAGATCAGTCCTGGGTGTTCATTGGAAGGACTGATGTTGAAGCTGAAACTCCAATACTTTAGCCACCTGATGCGAAGAGCTAGCTCATTTGAAAAGACTCTGATGCTGGGAAAGATTGAGGGCAGGAGGAGAATGGGACGACAGAGGATGAAATGGTTGGATGGCATCACCAACTCAATGGACATGAATTTGGATAAGCTCTGAGAGTTGGTGATGGACAGGGAGGCCTGGCGTGCTGCAGTTCATGGGGTTGCAAAGAGTTGGACACGACTGAGCAACTGAACTGAACTGAAACCAGTACTAAGTCTGGTACATAGTAAGCAGTAAATGTGTATTGAGTAGATGATTTTCCATTCTACTTTAAAAGCAACTGTCACCTTGATAAATAGCTATAACTTCAGAAAGTTCTTCCTTAATTACAGCAGAGTTTTCCTCTGTAACTTCTAGTTATTATCCTCGCTCTGATCTCAAAACCTACAGTATAAGTTAACTTCCCCATGTGATAGCTGCACAACTATTTGGAGACTTCTCTACATGGTCTCAAGGTCTTTATTCCTCCCCCTGGGCAAATATTCCCAGTTCCTTCAATTCTTCTCCACTGGACATATATTTGAGCTGCTTACCATTTGGCTGACCTTCTCTGAGATCTCACGGATTGATCACAATTTTATGTCCGCAATGTTCCCAATGAGGTCCTATCAGCAGTATTCAGTAGACTTATCAGGCCCCAGCTCTGCGGATCCCTAGAATGATTTAAGCAGAGATGATGCTTTCAAAGGGATTTCGGCTTTGGGAAAAGGGCAGGACTTGGAAGGTGGCTTTAAGGGCCCTTGTTACTTTATGATCCTTTAAGTTTGTAGGTATTCTCAAAGACAGAAATATAGATCATTGGAACAAAATAGAAAGCCCAGAGATAAATCCATGCACCTATGGACACCTTCTCTTTGACAAAAGAGGCCAAATTTTACAATGGAGAAAAGACAATATCTTTATCAGGTGCTGCTGGGAAAACTGGTCTGCTGCTGCTGCTGCTCAGTCGCTTCAGTTCTGTCCGACTCTGTGCGACCCCATAGACGGCAGCCCATCACGCTCCCCCGTCCCTGGGATTCTCCAGGCAAGAACACTGGAGTGGGTTGCCATTTCCTTCTCCAATGCATAAAAGTGAAGTCACTCAGTCGTGTCCGACTCTTAGCGACCCCATGGACTACAGCCTACCAGGCTCCTCCATCCATGGGATTTTCCAGGCAAGAGTACTGGAGTGGGGTGCCACCTGTAAAAGAATGAAACTAGAACACTTTCTAACACCATACTCAAAAATAAACTCCAAATGGATCAAAGATCTAAACATAAGACCAGAAACTATAAAACTCCTAGGAGTTTTATAGGCAAAACACTCTCTGACATAAATCAGAGCAAGATCCTCTATGACCCACCTGCCAGAGAAGCAAAAATAAGCAAATGGGACCTAATTAAACTTAAAAGCTTTTGCACAACGAAGGAAACTATAAGCAAGATGAAAAGACAGCCTTCATAACGGGAGAAAATATTAGCAAACGAAACTGATGAAGAATTAATCTCCAAAATATACAAGCAGCTCATGCAGCTCAATACCAGAAAAATAAATGATCCAATCAAAAAAATGGGCCAAAGAACTAAACAAACATTTCTTTAAAGAAGACATACAGATGGCTAACAAACACATGAAAAAGATGCTCAACATCACTCATTATCTGAGAAATGCAGATCAAAATGACAATGAGGTACCATCTCACACCAGTCAGAATGGCTGCTATCAAAAAGTCTACAAGCAATAAATGCTGGAGAGGGTATGGAGAAAAGGGAACCCTCGTACACTGTTGGTGGGGATGCAAACTAGTACAGCCACTATGGAGAACAGTGTGGAGATTCCTTAAAAAACTGGAAATAGTACTGCCTTATGACCCAGCAATCCCATTGCTGGGCATACACACTGAGGAAACCAGAATTGAAAGAGACACGTCTATCCCAATGTTCATTGCAGCACTGTTTATAATAGCTAGGTCATCAGCAGATGAATGGATAAGAAAGCGGTGGTACATATACACAATGTAATATTACTCAGCTATTTAAAAGAACACATTTGAATCAGTTCTAATGAGGTGGATGAAACTGGAGCTTATTATACAGAGTGAAGTAAGCCAGAAAGAAAAATACCAATACACCAATATTAATGCATATATATAGAATTTAGAAAGATGGTAATGATGACCCTATACACAAGACAGCAAAATAGACACAGATAAAAAGAACAGACTTTTGGACTCCGTGGGAGAGGCAAGGGTGGGATGACTTGAGAGAATAGCACTGAAACATGTATATTACCTTATGTGAAACAGAAGACCAGTCCAAGTTCAATGCATGAAACAGGGCACTCAAAGCTGATGCACTGGGACAACCCAGAGGGATGGGATGGGGAGGGAGGTGGGAAGTGTGTTCAGGATGGGGGACACATGTACATCTGTGGCTGATTCATGTCAATGTATGGCAAAAACCACAATATTGTAAAGTAATTAGTCTCCAATTAAAATAAATTGATTTTAAAAAAGTTTTTAGGTGTTCTGAGTGCTGAAAAGACATCAAAGCCAAGGGGATGGTGTGTACAACAGCGTGCTCATCCCAGCCACTTTTCTCTCTTCTCAGAATGGATTTGTCTACAGGATACACACTGTCAATGTCCATTTGGAAAAGGCCTGCAATGCAGGAGACCTGGTTTCAATCCCTGGTTTGGGAAGATTTCCTGGAGAAAGGAAAGGCTACCCACTACAGTATTCTGGCCTGGAGAATTGCATGGACTGTACAGTCCATGGGGTCACAAAGAGTCGGACACAACTGAGCGACTTTTCATTTCACTTTCACTTTGCAACTGCCCGCCTTTGCCAGAGAGCAGTGGGTAAGTTTAATTCAGGGTGAAACATGAGGAAATCCATTATGTCTGCCATGCCCTCCAATCCAGCCCATATCAGCTATCAAGTGGACATTGTAATCCCCATTCATATGATTCCTGTATCTAACTTTCAGCTGGTTCTGAACTTGAGAGAGAAGGAAAGAGGTGTGATTTATCACACTTCTGAACTTTGATAAAAAAACATAGAGACTTATGAAAAAGCATAAGAGAGGGACCTAATTTAGATGGGCATGGGTGTTGGGATACAGTATGAAAGAAAGCCTCTTTAAGTATCATTTAAGGTAACCTCTAAAGCAACAGAAGTTGACCAAGGAACAGGGAAGAGGTGGGAGGGTACATATAAAGGTTCTTAGGCAAGAAACTGTCTTGTTTGAGGAACTGAAGAAGTCCAGTGTGGGGGTTATTAGGACTGATACTTTTAGCTCGCTGCCTTCCAGGAGAATAGGATTGCATTTCGGTCTGCTTGTGGCTAGACTTGTTTTAGCCAAAGAATTGTAAGAAGTGTCATGTGACCTGGTGGCTCAGATGGTTAAGTGTCTGTCTACAATGCAGGAGACCCGGGTTCGATCCCTGGATTGGGAAGATCCCCTGGAGAAGGAAATGGCAAGCCACTCCAAGACTATTGCCTGGAAAATCCTGGCAGAGGAGCCTGGTAGGCTACAGTCCATGGGGTTGCAAAGAGTCGGACACAACTGAGATACTTCACTTCACTTTCTGGTCCGCTTGTGGCTAGACTTGTTTTAGCCAAAGAATTGTAAGAAGTGTCATGTGACATCCCCTGGAAAATGTACCTAATTGCCTGGCTAAAGCCCTTAAGGGAGCCTGATAGGCTACAGTCCAAGGGGTCGCAAAGAGTCGGACATGACTGAGTGACTAACACACACACAAAGTCCTTCAAAGCTTCCTTTCCTTCTACCGTGAGATCTATAATGTTCCTGAAAGTACCTCCTCCATCAGACTGGATCCCAGAGGAAAGCAAAATGATCAGAGTTCCTGACAACCCTTGACAGATGCAGAACAAAGAATAAATATAACTTTTTGTCACTAAGATCTGGAGTTGTTTTTTACTGGAGCATTACTAGGCTATCTTGACTGATACAATCATAGCCAGCATAGCTGCAGAATAGTGAGAGGATAGGTACAAGTTATTTCAGACTTATGAGGTAGGATAGCTCAGATCATGTAGGATCTTATAGGCAAAGTAAAGAATCTGGATTTTATCCCAAGTCCAATAGCATGTGCTTAGAGAGGGGTCAGTGGAGAATTTGACATGTTCCAAATTTTATGTATTAAAACAAGCTACTGTTGCTATTTGACTATTAAAATACCTGCCTTAATCCCAGAATGTGTGTATTAGTGTTAGTCACTCAGTCATGTCCAACTCTTGGCAATCCCATAGCCTGCCAGGCTCCTCTGTCCATGGGATTCTCCGGGCAAGAATACTGGAGTGGGTTGCCATTCCCTTCTCCAAAGGATCGTCCCAACCCAGGGATCAAACCCGGGTCTTCTGCATTGCAAGCAGATTCTTTACTGACTAAGACACCAAATACCAGTATAGAAAAGACTGTTTTTAAGAAAACCATCAATAAGCATTTACTGAGCTCCTTCTCTCCTTCTATGTGCCAGACCCCGAATTAAGCATTGGAAATACAAAAATGAGTAAGACACAGTTCCTGTATTTGGAGTCAGGGTTATAAGCAGAATACGTGAGGTACATTCGCAGCTTCAGGTGTGTACCGAGTGAGGTGAGGCAAAGAAGATAATAACTATTCAAGGGTGGAAGCAAGCTTCAGAGGGAGCAATTATTTGAGCAGGGTCTTGAAGGATGAGTAGGAGTTGGCCAGATAGCATTTTGATTAAGGATATTTTATAGTAAATGGAATTTAATAAATGGAAAAATAATAATAAATAAATGGAATAAATAAATATAATAATTTGAAAACCAGGAAAATGTTAGAGGTATGGAAAATGTTTAGGGTAGCTGAGACTATGGAACGGGAGGAATGTGTAGTGTAGGGTGTGGTAGACCGTATTACTATTTGCATATACTTGCTGCCCCTCCCCACAGACAACAGGCTTGGCCACGTGAACTGCTTGCAGCAGAAGCTTTAAAGCACCATGTTCTTCCCTCTCTGCCGTGACATTCAGCAATGTTTCAGAAAAGGTCCAGAGCAAAGATGATGTACGTGAAGCAGAGACACGGCCAGCCCATAATGGGCATGCAGCAAGAGTGAGGAATAATTCTGTGGTTGTCATTGGGTCAGATTTTTGCATCGCTACCATAGCATAGCCTGGCCTATATAAATAAACACGTGCATTTCCAGCTCTTAACTTCCAAGCACATAGTAGGATTGCACTTTCCTGAACCTTTTAAGACAAGGTCACACGACTAGTTTTTAACCAACATTATATGAACACAAGTAATATATGTCATTTCTTGGAGGCAATTTTTAAAGCCAATAGAAATTCAGCTTCCTTTCTTTTTCCTATTTAGGGGATTGGGTGATTGCAGAAGCACACATGTTTCAAGATGAAACCTTCAGACTCTCTTTGAGTCAGTATATTGAGAAAAGCCCCTCTGACCGTGAACAAGCAGTACGAGCAAGAAATAAAATTGTTTCGTTAAACCACTGAGATATTAGGATTATTATGGTGGCAAATCTAGCCTATCCTGACAGACATAAAAACTGGCACCTAGACACAGGGTAGTGTAATAACAGCAATAATTGAACTGTTTAGAGGGCAGTAATTAAGAACTCTGTTGTCAGACAGTAAAAGGATGGTGATCTATTTGGTGAACTGTGATAATCTAAAAGTCTTATCATGAACCTAATGAACTAAAGCAAGAGGTTGTAAAACAAAATGTTAGTAGCATGTGTTAGTGGCTGCTGGATGCACTTAGAAACATTACAAAAACGAGGTGAGCACAGAGAAGACTTGGCCAGTTTGTAAGCAGGAATAAGAGCGCAGGAAAACTATAAATTCAGAGATATGAAGGGTTACAGGAAGGTATTGTTTCTCCATCTCAACTAGTAAAATATAAAATTAAGGAAGGTTTTCAGCAAGAAAAGGCCAATGAAAAACAGCCCTGAAGTATGGTTAAAGTTAAAGGTATGGCCTTAAACCTATTGTTAAAGCTTCTGAATAAATTAAGACGTTACTCAGCATATCTTTCAATTAGAGAAAGGAGCTCTGGAAAAGGAAGAAAAACTAAGGCTCTCCCACCTAAGCCCAATAAGCCCAAAGCACTGAAAACCAAGTCAGGAGAGAGACAGAAAGACAGAGAAACAGAGAGAGAGAATATGAGAATGAGATGAATGAGATAGATATTAGCTGCCACAACAGCAAGAAAGCAAAGAAACATGGGAACCATGGATGCTTGTCTAGAAAAGAACTGGCTGCAGCTACTAGCACATAGAAAGCCTGGAATCAAATAGATAAGAAACGTACATTATGCGGAGAGCTACACTGCCAGAAGAACATCAGCCTGGATTAAAGGAGATTGCATTCCCCACGTCTATCCCTATTTTTAAAAGCTGATTTTAAAACCTATTCCCTATGCCTGCTTCATATGTAGAGAAGGAAGAGTCTCTCAGAGTACAAGGCCAGGGGTCACAGAAAACAATGGCCAGGGCAGCCACACTTGGGGAGCAGAATCCAGGTCTGATCAGGGTGTTGGGTGAGGTGTGGGATGGGCAACATGTCTGCTCTGTGGATTAATGTCCACAGTGGTGTCCCCTTCCTTCACTTTGGGGTATCCATTGTAGTTATCCTGTCTGTCCCACTGTTAAACCCTGAGGGTGTGTTGGGCAGACATCTTGCCTTTGGATGAAGAGGCACATCTGGAGCCAATACAGAGTCTACTACGTATCACCCACTACCTGGAAAGTGAGCTCGATATACTGTGACTAGATGGGTCTGCAGGGTCAACCCCTTGAGTGCGAGGGAATTCTGCCTGAGGGAGGACAGTAAGCCAAACATTTGGTGAACAGAAAGGGAGACTGTTCGAATCATTAGTATGGTTCCCCAAATATTCCTGGCTGTCTTCCTTCAAGACACTTGGCAGGATTACAGGGCTTTAAAGTCAGGCAAGGCCACGTGACTGGCTCTGGCCAAGGATGCGTGAGCAGGAGTGCAGTGTGTCACTTCCAGGTGGATGCTCTGAGAGCCAGTGAATGATCTGCTGGCTCCCCTCCACCCAGCCGAGACGGTAAGGAGACGTACACATCAAGACGAAGCCTTCTTCAGCCCGAGCCCATGGTGAATGAAACTCCCCTGCAGACTCACAGTGGGGACATGGCATGAGAAGAAACAAACTTACTGGGGTAAGCCACTGAGATGGTAGGGTTGTTTGTTGAGGCAGCAGAGCCCAGGCTTTCCTGATCCTAGGAGTGAGGGATGGGGCTGGAGAGCAGGAGCTAGGCTGTGAAAGGCACCCCTCCCACACAAAGGCATCTGAACCCTCTCCTGAGTTGTGAGGGGAAGCCAGTGAAGGCTTCCAAGCAAGGGCGTTAACATGAAAAGATCTGTTATTTTTTGGATGAAATATGCTATTTCTCAACATAAGGAGAAAATCAGCCTACTAAACCACATAAGGCAGAGAGGAACACACAGAACCCTTAGGCAAAAGATATATATTTATATAATGTCCTAAGTTTTGAAATTTCTAAATACAGGAGCTCTGAAAGGAGGCTTTGAAAGGAGCTACAGAGAACTGGGCAAGACATTTTCTTCCATTGCACTATCTAAACACCGTTTCCTCTGCAGACAATCAATACTTTACAAGAAAGTCTCCCATAGAAGAGAAGATATAAAAAGGAAATGTAACAAACAACTGAAGTCAATTTCCAGCTGCCTGTGTGACCTGAGCAGGATACTTAAAGTCTCTGGGCCTAGTTCCTCATATATCAAATCTGGATAATAATATATTGTATGTAGCTCAGAATAGTTGTGGGGGAGAAACAGCATATATAAATTGCTCTGGTGAAGGCTTCGCTGATAGTAGGTGTTTATTACATGACATCCATTTTTATTACTGTTATCATTAAAAATTACTATTTTTTAAAAACAGCATCTCCCTGATTACAAAAGAAAATGATTCAGGGCAACAATAATGAAGAAAATGTTCCTTCCTGGAGAAAAGTAACTGGATCTTGTCATCGCTGTATTCCCCACCCCCACCGCACTACCTGGCTGACAGTAGCCACTGTTTTCCCTGCTGCATGAGGGAATGAGGGGCAAGTAAAGGAAGGAAAGGAAAGCTGTCAAGATGTCCCTAACACCAGCTGCTGCTGGGCTGCTGAATCTCAACTCTCAAAGCCACAAATACCTTAAAGCTCCGGGCTATGCAAGCTCAGAAGCTGAAAAGCCAGCTAGGACCTAGGGACATGAACTGCTGCAGGTCCAACGTCAAACTACGGTCCTGGAGAAAACCCTGGAAGGAGCTGAGTTCTGACCCTTTCCTCCCTTACCCTCCTCACAGGTTAAATCCACCTGCTCCTGCCAAGTCACACTCATATCCTGGCATTCCATGGACACTCCGGGAAGCTCCGACCAAGGGCAGGGAAGGGGGCTGCCTGTCATAGCCCTGGAGGCGATGACTCTACACTAACCCATGCCTATGAGGTGGGTCTCACTAGCCCCACTTGCAGATGAAGAAACTCAGGGAAGTTCTCTGATTCGCTCCCTTCACATCGCGGCAGCGTTGGCCAGGAGAGAACCCACGATTCCAGACTTCGGTATTCTTTCCACTGTACACTTTCGTCCCTAAGGGGCGCGGGGTTGGGGGAGGAGAAAAATAACCACCACTAAAAAGGAACCACTTAACATGGGTCTAGCGCTTCCTAGAGGCTACACAGGATATGGGCCCACCCCGGCCGGGAGCGGAGAAATTTTAAATCTTTATTCTACTCACTCGCTGCGTGACTTTTGGCAAGTGTCTGCTGCTCTCGGACTTGTTTTCCCGGAAGCAAATCCGGGCGGGAGGAGTGGCGTGTGCGTGTGTTTGTGTGTACATGTGATGTGCGGTGTGTCTATGCATGTTGTGGGGCGGGGAGTAGACTATCACCGGGCTTCCCCGAGCTTCGGATTCCCTAAACGCTCGTTCGCAGCTAGACGCCGAGTTGCCCCCTAAATCCACCTCCTGTAAGAAACCTTTCCGAGGCAAAGATGCGAACCCCCGCACCCTTTCTCTCACGGTCGGGAGGGTGAGGTGGGAGTGCGGAGGGGACTTAGCCTAACACCCAGTTTCAAGCAATGCAAATCACTGGACTTCCAGACAGAGCCAAACAGTCGCTATTGAACTTGACCAGGAGACAAACTTCAGGGCATTCTCAACGTGGGGGCCGACTCTTACGAACTGCACCCAAATTTAAAAGCCACTTTCACTCGCCCCCCACTGGGGACTTAAGAGAGCCACCTTAAGGGCGGTGCTCCCGCCCCCCGGAAGTGCGGGGGGCAGGGGCCCGGCTGCTCAACTGGCCCGGCCCGCCCCGAGCGGCGGCAAAGTGCCCGCGGGAGACACCGAGCCCCTAAGTGGGGAAATACCACCCGCCCCGCGCCCTCGGCCCCAGACACCTGACTCGGTTCCCCCGACCTCCTGGGTCCTAGCATCCCTGGCATTCCCGTCCGAGCCCTAAACTTCAGCCCACTTCCCTCAGAGGCTGGGAGCGCCCGAGTCCGCCCGGCTCGCGGCAGCCACCGTCACTAGACAGTCAAACCCCAAGACGTCAGCCCACAATGCACCGGGCGGGCCGGGAAAGACGCGCCGGGGAGGGAGGGGGAAGAGTGGGGCGCGAGTCGCGCGGAGCGGGTGGTGGGGAGGAGGAGAAAGAAGGGCCCAACTGTAGGAGGGCAACGGAGCATTACCTCATCCCGTGAGCCTCCGCGGGCCCAGAGAAGAATCTTCTAGGGTGGGGTCTCCATGGCGACGGGTGGGCCCGCCCCCCTGAGAGCGACGCGAGCCAATGGGAAGGCCTTGGGGTGACATCATGGGCTATTTTTAGGGGTTGACTGGTAGCAGATAAGTGTTGCGCTCCGGCTGGATAAGGGCTCAGAGTTGCACTGAGTGTGGCTGAAGCTGCGAGGCGGGGAGTGGAGGTGCGCGGACGCAGGCAGGCAGATAGGCACAGTCAGTCGGGAAGGACAGCAAATCCTATTTTCCAATTTCTCTCCAACTGCCCGGAGCTAGCGTTTGTGGCTCCCGGCCTGGTGTTTTGGGAGCACCGGGAAAGCCCCTTCTCCAGCCGCCCCCAGGCGGAGAGCCCCGCTGCGCGGGCGCTGCTGACAGCGCGGAGAGCGGCTACTGTCCGCCGGGGGAAGTCCGGAGAGCGGCTGCAGCGGCAAGAACTTTCCCGGCAGGAAGACAGGAGACAAGTGGCCGCCGGGTCCCGGAACGAACTTTTGCAAATCTTGCCTCCGCCCGAAGCCGCCGCGGCGGCGGTGAAGAAAAAGAGGCGGCGGAGAGAGGAGGACGTGCGCTCCGCTTCGCTCGCACCGGTTGCTGAACTTGGGCAAGCGCGAGCCGCGGCTGCCGGGCGCCCCCTCCCCCTCGCAGCGGAGGAGGGGACAGTCTTCCGAGTCCGGGCGGCGGACACCCGCCGCCGGCAGGCAACCGCGGGGTCCGCGCTCCCTGCTATCACCGGGAAGCGAGTTCGTCCGCGGGCTCTGAGGAACCGCTGCGCTCGAGAGAGCTCCGTGAGTGACCGCGACTTTTCAAAGCCGGGCGGCGCGCGCGAGCGGACAAGTAAGAGCGCGGGCTGCGTCTTAACCCTGCGATCCCCCGGACCGAGCTGGTGAGGAGGGCGCCGGGGGCGGGGGCTGCCAGCCGGCGGGGGCGCGCGCTCTTCCAGAAACTTTTCTTGCCTACCGCCCGGGGAGGCGCGGGTATCCCCGCTTGCCAGCGCGCTGTTGCGGCCCCGAAACTTCTGCGCGCAGCTTAAACTAAGGCCACGCGAAGTGACGGACTGTTCTATGACTGCAAAGATGGAAACGACCTTCTACGACGATGCCCTCAACGCCTCGTTCCTCCAGTCTGAGAGCGGCGCCTACGGCTACAGTAACCCCAAGATTCTGAAGCAGAGCATGACCCTGAATCTGGCCGACCCGGTGGGCAGCCTGAAGCCGCACCTCCGGGCCAAGAACTCCGACCTCCTCACCTCGCCCGACGTTGGGCTGCTCAAGCTGGCGTCGCCCGAGCTGGAGCGCCTGATCATCCAGTCCAGCAACGGGCATATCACCACCACGCCGACCCCCACCCAGTTCCTGTGCCCCAAGAACGTGACGGACGAGCAGGAGGGATTCGCCGAGGGCTTCGTGCGCGCCCTGGCCGAACTGCACAGCCAGAACACGCTGCCCAGCGTCACGTCGGCCGCGCAGCCGGTCAGCGGGGCGGGCCTGGTGGCCCCGGCGGTGGCCTCGGTGGCGGGCGGCAGCGGCAGCGGCGGCTTCAGCGCCAGCCTGCACAGCGAGCCGCCGGTCTACGCCAACCTCAGCAACTTCAACCCAGGCGCGCTGAGCAGCGGCGGCGGGGCGCCCTCCTACGGCGCGGCTGGCCTGGCCTTTCCCGCGCAGCCCCAGCAGCAGCAGCAGCAACCACCGCAGCCGCAGCACCACCTGCCCCAGCAGATCCCCGTGCAGCACCCGCGGCTGCAGGCCCTGAAGGAGGAGCCGCAGACGGTGCCCGAGATGCCCGGGAAACGCCGCCCCTGTCCCCCATCGACATGGAGTCCCAGGAGCGGATCAAGGCGGAGAGGAAGCGCATGAGGAACCGCATCGCTGCCTCCAAGTGCCGGAAAAGGAAGCTGGAGAGGATCGCGCGGCTGGAGGAAAAAGTGAAAACCTTGAAAGCGCAGAACTCGGAGCTGGCGTCCACGGCCAATATGCTCAGGGAACAGGTGGCCCAGCTTAAACAAAAAGTCATGAACCACGTTAACAGCGGGTGCCAACTCATGCTAACGCAGCAGTTGCAAACGTTTTGAGGCGAGACTGTCGGGGGCTGAGGGGCAACGGAGAAAAAATATAAATAACACAAGAGAGACAGATTTGAGAACTTGACAAGTTGCGAGAGAGAAACAGAGGAAAAAAAAGTGTCCGAGGACTAAAGCCAAGGGTATCCAAGTTGGACTGGGTTGCGTCCTGACGGCGCCCCCAGTGTGCACGAGTGGGAAGGACTTGGCGCGACCTCCCTTGGCGAGGAGCCAGGGAACGGCCGCTCGCGGGCTGCCCGGGTTTGCGGACGGGCTGTCCCCGCGCAAACAGAACGTTAGACTTTTCTTTAACATTGACCAAGAACTGCATGGACCTAACATTCGATCTCATTCAGTATTAAAGGGGTGGGGTGGGGGAGGGGTTGCAAACTGCAATAGAGACTGTAGATCGCTTCTGTAGTACTCCTTAAGAACACAAAGGGGGTGGGGGAGGGGAGGCGGGAGGGAGGTTTGTGAGAGCGAGGCCCAGCCTGCAGATGAGCTCTTTCTGGCCTGCCTTCCATAACTGTGTATGTACATATATATATTTTTTTAATTTGATGAAAGCTGATTACTGTCAATAAACAGCTTCATGCCTTTGTAAGTTATTCATGTTTGTTTGTTTGGGTGTCCTGCCCAGCCTTGTTTGTAAATAAGAGATTTGGAGCACTCTGAGTTTACCATTTGTAATAAAGTATATAATTTTTTTTATGTTTTGTTTCTGAAAATTCCAGAAAGGATATTTAAGAAAATACAATAAAATATTGAAAAAGTTACCCCTCCCCCAACCTCTTTTCTGCATTATCTATAGATTACTTGTCTAGGTGGAGTTGAAAGAGTTGAGTGTCAATTAAAATCACTGTGGGTGCTTCTTCCTAGCAGGCCCTGAAAACTGTTGTCTGCTGGACTTGAGAAAGAACTGCAGCTGATGCTGTCATCAAGTTATACTTTTCCCCTCCCCAGCAATCTACATAGAGTTGCTTACAAAGGATAGTGTGGCATTTCAGGAAAATGAGAGAAGGGAGGTTGTGGTGGAGAGGGACAGCCCAGTGGGAAAGCTAACATTTTAGTTTGGATTATATCAAGTGGCATGTGCTGTGACCATTTATAATGTTAGTAGAAATTTAAACAATAGATGCTTATTCTCAAAGCAGAAACGGTGGCAGATTTTTTACAAAAGCTGTATCTTTCCAATTTGGAATCTTTAACAATTCCTAGATAAAAGAGATGGTCTTTGCTTATGAATATTTATAACAGCAGTCTTGTCACAATAAACGTATTCAAATACCAATAACATCTTGATTTCCTTTCCCTTTTCTACTTTTTTCTTCCCAAGCTCTATTCTGAAGCTTTTCTTTTCAGTTGCTGGGGTTAACATTATGAAGTTATTTGGTAATTAAGAAGCAAAGAATTTAGGAAAAGTAAACACAAAAGTTGCAGTCTGGATGAAATGTTCTCCCTGCTTCATTCATTCTCTTTCTCTTTCTCCCTCCCCACTTCTCTTCCCACTCACTGCTCCCTGAAATAAACACCTGTGCCTAGACAAATTACCAGTATAGCAGTTTACTGTTTCAAATTCTATAGTTTCTTCATTCATCTCTAAAATAAGCTTGCTTAAATTATTGTAGGCTCTCAAAAGATGGTAATCTAGATACTATAAAAAGATCCACAAGAGAAAAAATCATGAACATAAGTGGAGTGATTGCTTATGTATTAATAAAGCAAACCTTCACTCTGGGGAAATGGCAAACTTAAGTCCTGTCTGCAGATAAAACTTAGATCAATAAGGCAGAACTCAACAAGGGAACAATTTTTGCTTGGTTGCTTTTAATCCCAAGAGCCAGTGTGATTATCAAGCAGCAAAAGCAATTTGATATCCAGGAATATTTCAAAAACCACTAATTGAGGCAGGCCGTTTGCTCATTAGCAGTGCTCTAGTACCCAACAGGTCTGAGAGTGCTAATATCCTGCCTGTGGCTGTAAATCCAAAGACACAAAGAGTTTTTCCTTGGGAGGATATCTAGGAGTGGAAGGGATTGGACTGAGTTGTTACCTATCAGATACTCCATTGTAATAATACTTGAACAAAGGATTACTGGGAGCAGAGACGAGTTTGCCAACAGTGAATTTGCTGATGTCAGCAACCCAGAAGGTGAGTTTATTTTGACCATATGTAGGAACAGTGAGCAGAGGGACAATAAAGCACTCTGGGGTGGGGCTCTGTGGAAGCTAAACAAGAGCCAACTAGAAAAAATAAGCAGGCTGGGGAATTAATTACCTGCAAAGGTAGACTAAGCCCAGACAACAGAACAGCACAGAAAAGCCACACCACTCCCCAGTTTGCTTTAGACTCTGATGTTTAAAAAGAAAAGAAAAAGCCTGAAACTCATACCTGGATTGTTTCAATTATGGCTTTGAAATGTATATCCCTGAAACTAACAAAAGAGACAGAAAAAAATAATTGTGGTAAAGGAAATTCACCAATGATCTCCTATAAACTTTGGAGACAGAAAATCAGATACTTGCAGACACTCAAAAGTCAATGTTAAAAAAGTCAGTTATTTTGACATTCAATGAGTTATTGTTTGGGTAACACTAACAGTTGGAAAAGATGAAACCAGTGGTACATGAAACCATGAATCGTCTTTTACTTTGTTTTACGTATGTATATTTCAGAAATTCTGAACTCTGTGTCCACTGGGGCAGAGGTCTCATGAACTCAGTGAAATGCCTACAAAATTGTGTTTGCGTATGGGTGTGTACGTGCACACACACACACATACTCCCCTAGGAAGAGAGATCATTAGCTCTGTTTAGTTCTCAAAAAGTTCCATGACTCAAAAAGGTTAATTTCTAAGCTGAATGTTTATACATTCACTGTGAAAAACATATCTGTGTGTGAATTTGAATTTCATGCATTTTCACCTCTTCATGCTTCTTGTACACATTTCTCTGCCTGGAATACTTTTCTTTCTGGCTCAACTGCTGAATCCTACCCATTTGTCAAGGCTTTGCAAAAGTGGCACCTTCTCTGTGATGCCTTTTGTGCTAACTCCCTCTTCAGGTGGAATGAATATTCTCCATTGAGCATCCCTAACATTTTATCAAAACTTCTGATAGCACTTATCAAAGGATTATCATTGTGAACCTCTCTGTGTTGTGGTCAGAACCTACCCTATTCATCTGTGGACCCCAGACTCCTAGTAGTTTCTGGTTGCATAGATGTTCATAAAATAAATGTGTGTTAACAGGATAGACAATTGAACTTAAATCCTCCAAAAATAATTATAGGTTAATTTCTTCTAATGCAATATACTTCATCCATTTCCAAGTGTACAATTCCAAATGGATTGAAGACCCTCAGAAAAGTCAAGTCTGGACAATCACCAGGTACTAAAGCCCAGTTCTCAATGAGTGCTCTTAAGAGAATTAAATTGTTAGCACCTTCATTCTTCATCGCTTCCCTGGTAGCTCAGTGGTAAAGAATCTACCTGCCAGTGCAGGAGATGCAAGTTTGTTCCCTGGGTTGGAAAGATCCTCCAGAAAAGGAAATGGCAACCCACTCCAGTAATCTTGCCTGGGAAATGTGGACAGAGAAGCCTGGCAGGCTACAGTCCAGGGATCGCAAAGAGTCAGACACAACTAAGCAACTAAACATTCATTCTTCCCCAGCCACACAGAGTATCCCTTCCATCCTCTGCTAATGCAAGTGGGCATTTTCTTATCTCAAATGGGCCTATTTGAAGCATTAGGCTTGGAGGTGGAGATGGGGAAGGATAACATGTGATCATTAGGCAGGCACAAAAAAATAGTTCTAGATGTAGCTTTATTAAAACCTACTATTTCTCTGGTGATGACTGGAAGAAATTTCTGTTTGCAAAGTTAATGTATTTCAGGGGTCCAGAAGTTAGTACTCAAGGTTTACTTGATGGAGACATGCTAATATATCTAATCCCCATGTAATTTTATTATTAGAGAAGATACACATCGATTGATCCACGGAAAAAAATTTCTTTAAGTCTTGCTCACCCCTTGCTCCCACCACCTACTTATACTTGTATCAAGTAGAATGTTACAGAAAAAGGGAAGAGGGCTAGAAGCTGGGATAGCCACAGAAGGTGAAACAATCCCTTCCTAACTCTGGAATTTGGCTCTAGTTATTTGGTTTTGGACTTTTGACATCACAAAAGGGCATTGCCCTGGGCCTACAACACAAACCCTGTTCTCTAGGAACTCCCAGTCTGGTGGGGAGGAGTACAGAGATGAAGTGCAAAGAGGTGCCAGATGCAGGAGGAGGCGTCTTTATCAGGAAAGACTTCACAGGTGAAGTGACATCTTGGTGGAACTCAGCAGGTAGAAAAGGGTGGAGGAGGAACCTGTATGCAAAGGCACAAGGCATCAGAAAACATGTGGTGGGGGACTTGTAAGCTGCTTGGAGAGGCTGGAAATAAAGATGTGAGAAGAAATATGAAGGGGAAGCAGCAGAAAAGTTTAAGGTTTCATTTGTGAAGTACTATCTGTTCCACGCCAAGAGTTTGGTTGTTATCCTAGTCTTTATGGAGAAATACTCGAATTGAGACTGATTAAAGAAAGCTGAGCGCCAAAGAATTTATACTTTTGAACTTTGGGGTTAGAGTAGATTCTTGAGAGTCCCTTGGACCGCAAGGAGATCCAACCAGTCCATCCTAAAGGAAATCGGTCCTGAATATTCATTGGAAGGACTGATGTTGAAGCTGAAACTCCAAATCTTTGGCCACCTGATGTAAAGAGCTGTCTCATCTGAAAAGACCCTGATGCTGGGAAAGATTGAAGGCAGGAGGAGAAAGGGGACAACAGAGGATGAGATGGTTGGATGGCATCACTGACTCAATGGACATGAGTTTGAGTAAGTTCCGGGAGTTGGTGATGAACAGGGAGGCCTGGCGTGCTATATAGTCCATGAGGTCGCAAAAGTCAGACACAACTGAGCAACTGAACTGAACTGAGATGATTTAAGAGTTCAACATGTCAAGAGTAGAAAAGAGAGGGTAAGGAATTCCAGAGGAAGTGTCAGCATGAGGGGAAGCCTGGGGAAAACTCTAGGGTGCCCTAAGTGTGACGGGAAGGCCTATCTTCTTGGATTCGGGTGAGCAGAGGAGAGGAGTGAGCACTGAGATTGGTGCTGACCAGTTTATACTTTTGTCCTCTCCAATGCGCTTTCACCCCTTCAGTTTCACTTTATTTTCACCACTACCCTGCATGCATCATTGTTAGTAACTGTTTCACAGGAACAGAAGTTGAGGCTCCCAGTGAGTTTTAAGAGCTTCTGTTGAGGCTCCTCTTCCAGTGACTGATGGGGCCATGATTATGTCCCCAGCCATCAAGAACCACATCGTTCTCCTCTATTGTTCCACAAACCAGATGCCCTGGTGATCCTGGGACACCTTGATTCTACAGTAAGGACCCTGAGGAACTGAATTAGTCATCAGAAGGTTCTTTGATGTACACAGCATCTGAGCAAAGGTAATCAGATAGTCTCCTGGGATATTTCGTCCATGCTAGTAATGTCTAATGAACTCTCCTTGCCCTGATGCAAACTCCTTCACTCTGGAGGGAGCAGGATACTAGTGCTGAGAAGCCCTGACAGTTTCTTGCTATACAAACTTCCTTCATGTACATGCACTAAAAGACATTGCCTGATGGTTGCTTCATCATTCCTTCAAAAACTGCGTTACCAGATCATTGAGTTACTGCCTTCTTGGGCTATAAATATTCACTAGCTACTTGGACAGAACCTGGGTGTTTCCCGGCCTCCTTGGGACTTTCTGTCCATTAGCTTCTGCTGATAGCAGATCTCTTCCAAGATGTATTTGATTCATCCTGTATTCATGCTTGTAGAGAGGAACATCCTGACCCTATGGCAAATCTTGAAAAAGATAAGCAGGTACCTGGACCATTATATAATCAATCACACTACCAGTTAGGATGCTTACACAGGCCAGTAACAGAAGGCACAATTTAAACAAGGTCCCAGGCGAATATAGCAGCTCAGCAACATCATCATGGGCTTTCTTCTTTTTTTTTTTTCATCATGGGCTTTCATCTTTTCCTTTCACTATCCTTAGGGTGTGAGAGATGCTCCTTGTGTGGACTCAAGACGGCATCAACAGGGACTTCCCTGGTAGTCCAGTGATTAAGAATCTGCCTTCTAGTGCAAGGGATAGGGGCTTGATCCCTGGTTGGGAACTAAGATCCCACGTGCCTTGGGACAAGCTCCATGTACTGCAACTACTAAGCCTGCATTCCACAAGGAAAGATCCCACGTGCTGAAGCTAAGACCTGATACAGCCAGATAAATAATTTTTTAACAAATAAGTAAAAATCAAGGCTCTGATAGTGAGAAATGACTGAGTTGGAGGATGGCTTTTGGACTGGTAGATAGTCATTAGTGCTCTCCACCAGATATTTCTGGTTTTCCTCCCTCCAGTATTCTTGCCTGGAGAATCCCATGGACCAAGGAGCCTGGTGGGCTACAGTCCACAGGGTCACAAAGAGTCGGACATGACTGAGCGACTTCACACACACACACACACACACACACACACACACACACACACACATGGTAGGGTAGTACTTCCCTATCTTCTACCTTTTGGATGTTGAGTAAGAGGCCTTGTGACTGTGTCAGCCAATGAAATACCAGCAGTGGTGACATCCTTGACTTCTTTAAGAGGAAGTGTGAGATTTGCCACATTTACTTTTCCCAACCTTGGCAACTGTGGAAGCACAGAGATGGAACATCTATTAACCTGGTCCTTAAATGACACTGATGCAGATTAGAGTCCCTCCCCACACCCAGCATCTACAGTAGACATTTAATAGGCACAAGGATTAAACTTTTGTTGTATTAAGACACAGAGATTTGAGGACATCTTGTTATTGTAGCATTACCTAGACTTTCCTAACCGCTCCAGTAGGAAACAACAGTGTCTGCCACACATAGAGTTAAATTTTAAAAACCTGTGAAATATTCAATATGCATACCAGTTACTAAATTTCTACTATGTAGCAGACACTGTACTAGGACTTACAAGGTAAATGTTAGGGTTTTATTGTAATACATGAGAAAATGGAGGTTTCTATCTTATTCAGGTTCAAAAAATAAGTACCTTGGGGAAGCACGAAGTGAATCCAGGTTCTTCTTAATTCCAGAGAGCTTGCTTTGCTCACCTATGACCTTGCCCTTGAGTAGCACTGCCACATGAATTTATATCTCAGTGGAACCTCACAGCCTCCCTGCCACAGGCGTTGCTATCACTGCATACTGTGAATGAGGAAACTGAGATTCAGAGAAGAAAACTAACTTGCAAGACTACAGAACTGGGAACACACCAGAGACTCTGCCCTTTCCATAGTTCCTTGCTACCCTTCTGCCTACATGAAGAGTCGAGATGTTACAAGCTAGAAGAGAGAAGTGGAGTTTTAGGACTTAGTGGGGAAACAGGGATTTTGGAGTCAGGTACCCAGGGGTTCAGGCTGGAAGCTCAAAGCTGGGAGGTGCAGATCTATTTCTTTAATGTTGCTAAGTCCTTCTTTTGTGAAAATGAGGCCAGCCATGGCTACCTCAGAAGGTTGCCGAAAGGTTCAGCTATATCCTGGAAGGTTCAGATGCCCCGTATAGAACAGGCAAGCAATAATTCGTCATTTTTCCACTGTAGATTTGTTAACTTAAGAAGAAATGATCAGGAATCCCACCTCCCTGCCCAAGCCAGTGCAGATGCATACACACACACACACACACACCCCACACCATCATGACTGAAATGAAAACATTTTCCATTAAGATTCAACGAGGTCTCCCAGGACCTGCTTCTTGGTCATATAAGGGCTGGCAGGTCCTCTCTGCGGGCTGGAGAAAAGTTTTGTTTCCCCAGCTGCACTCACAGGGGAATACCCTGCAGGCACGGCGTTGGGAACCTGTTTGGCTTGGCTCAGAGGCCTGTCAGCACATTCAGGAAGTGAAGTCAGAAGAGGCAGGATTTCAAACAGCCAGCTGCATATGAATGCCCGAGCGGTGAAATGCCTTATCCAAGCAGGGTGCCTCTCAGCCTGTGTTGCCTTGAGAGCTGTCAAATGAGCCTCTGAGGACGGCTCTGGACCAGAAAAGGAAGAAGCGCTTGGTGGCACGCAGGGAAGGGCCCTGACCTCACAGCAAAGCAGCCAGAAGGGCTGCGTGGGGTCATCTCACCATCTCTTCTCTCTCAGCTTGCTGGGAGAAGAGTTAGCTTCATCCTTGGTCTCCACGTGACAGTGTCCAGCTGCTCCCATTCTCTGCCTGTAGGAATAAGTGAGATGGATGTAGCAGTTCCTCATGTCCTCCCAGGATGGCGTTTCATTGATCTGACTGGGCCTCATATCCATCCCTGGACCAATCAGATACAGGACATACTGTTAATAATACTAGGTTGGCTGAGATGTGAAGGTCGATTGCCCACCTCTAAAACCAAATTATTGATGGGAGTTCCATTAAACCACGTGGCCAGAGAAGAGAATAAGGGAGAAGATCTTCAAAGGACAATCAGAACCTACAAAGGAGTAGGTGCTGGAGGTCAAACAGATGATTATTATCTGTTGTTATTATTATCAAACCCATACCAGGATGAAGGGGCATCTACTTCACTTCCAAAGTCAGGTTGGCACTCACGATCCACAGTTTTACCTCTTTTAATGAACTGGTGAGTCCAGATATAAATCAAGAATATGCTTCCTTGGATGGAAAATGCTCAGGAGGGATGTATTCAATGATATAAACACATAAAAAGATCCTGTGAAAAAATCATTAATCTTAGTTGTGGTTATGATATTCACTGTAAAAACTTGACATAGGCCAATTAAAAGAGAGAACTGAATATCCTCCAAGCAAGATTTTGAAACGTCAAGAAGCCCTCCAAATATGTCTACTTCTGGTCTGTGTTTTTCTCTACTTACCCTGCCCATTGAACTGTATCAGTATCAGTTTCTACACCAGGATTTGCACAATTCAATTGTTAAGGTAATAGAAGTAGAAAAAAAGTCTGAGATCAATTATCATCATGACCGAACCCTGAAAAAGGAGAATCTAATAGAAAATGAAATATACTTTTTCCTCCCTACAACAAATCAAAGATCTTTACTCCCAAGAACCAGAATGTGAGAAGGATCTTTGAAAATCCTTAGAACTGACTATAAACATAAGTGAATGATAAATCCAGTGTTGCAAGTAGGAAATGCCGAGAGGTTGATGAGTATCTACTGTGTGGCTTAAAACATTGGTGGGAGGTAATATAGTAACCAGTTCTTGACATAAATAGTCTTAAAATCTTTCCACCCGAGGATAGCATTATGAGACTTAATGACTGTCACACTCAGAAGGTCACGTGCTCTATTCATTCACCCCGTATATATTGAATTCATTCATCTCCTCTGTCCAGACACCTGCTAAGTACTGCAGGTGAGAATTTATGTAAAACCTGGATCTTGCTATCAAAGTCAGATGGCTTCAATACATAATTGTCATGACAGGGGTAAATATAGGGTACTTCAGGAATAAGAACCCAAACTAAGGGAATTCAGCAGTGGCTTCACTGAGGAGCTGATTTAGAGTTGTATCTTAAAAAGAGATGAGTAGGCATTTGACAGGAAAATGGGGAGATAGTACTCCAGGGAGATGGGACACTGGGGACTAAGGTAAGTATCAACTATTCACAGACAAAATGGAGGGAGTTCCTACCCACAAATTATTAGGTGAAAAAGAGAGAGACAGCAAACAAATTATTAAAGATACGATCACAATTACTTTATCCAGCCCAGACCTTTACAGAGTGCTGCAGAAAATGTGTACAGCAGTGTCTGCAGTCCATGGGGTTGCTAAGAGTCGGACACAACTGAGCGACTTCACTTTGACTTTTCACTTTCATGCACTGGAGAAGGAAATGGCAACCCACTCCAGTGGGTTCTTGCCTGGAGAATCCCAGGGACGGGGGAGCCTGGTGGGCTGCCATCTATGGGGTCGCACAGAGTCGGACACGACTGAAGTGACTTAGCAGCAGCAGCAGTGTCTGCAGAGACTGGGAAGCCACAACCCTAGCCTTCACTGAGGGATGAGGAGGGCCTGGCCTCAGTCCAGGAAATCAGGGAGGCCTCCTGGAGGAAGTGACTTTTATTTAAACTGAGACCTGAAGGAATTAGTCAGACACATGGGGTACGTGGGGACAGCACTGCTGTCTTAGGCCAGAGCATATGTTAGAAGTAACAAGAAGGGGCTCCCTGGAGGCTCAGTGGTAAAGAATCCACCTGTCAATACAGGAGACACAGGTTTGATCCCTGATCTGGGAAGATTCCACATGCCTTGGAGCAACTAAGCCTGGGAGCCACAACTGTTGAGCCTGTGCTCTGGAGCCTGGGAACCGCAGCTACTGAAGCCCTCGGGCCCTAGAGCCGTGCTCAGCAGCAGAGAAGCCACCACAGGAAGAAGCCTGCGCACTGCAACTAGAGCAAAGCCCGGGCAGCAACAGAGACTCCCACAGCCCAAAATAAAGACTTTTAGTTTAATTTAAAAAAAAAATTTTTTTAATAAAAAAGCACTTTAAAAAATAAAAATAAAAATAATTTAAAAAGGAAGTAACAAGAAGACCAATTTGTTTAGAATATACCATTCCCTGAGTGGGAGGGGATGAGTGGAGGAGATGGTCTTGGGGCAGGTTGATCCAGAAGGGCTGAAGTGAGCTTGGCATGTCCAAATATGGGGTCCAAACTCCAAGTCTCAATCTGAAAGGCTAGATGACAGTGAGAAAAGAGGACCCAGGGGTTTTTTTACCATTCAGTTTTATTAATTAACATGTACTAATTTACATAGTCTAAGTAAAGCCTTTTACAATCCATTCTGATCAAAATACAGATTACAGGCATACAGAAAGATTGTCATTCCTCTGATGTAATGATATGAGAATTGTGATTTCTGTGGTTTACAAAACAGAGGCTAATCATTTAGTAAACATGGACATAAATTAATTATATGATTTTCCAGGAAGGGTTTCTTATACTTTTTCTTGGGTGTTGGTGAATATGTCTTTATTTCAATCAAGTCAACTAATATTCATGACTTCTCTCTGTTGATATTATAAAGATACGTCAGGAGTTTAGTGAACTGTCATTGTTTTATCCTTAGAAAGCAAGTGATGTAACTATTTAAAATTTAGAACAAACCTCTGCCCAGTCTGTCTGAAAGTCACACTTTTCATTCTCAGGGCAGAAGCTCCAATTTCTGGCTATGAGAGACTGGCCATAACATTAGCTGTTTATGAAGCTCTTGTGATGTGCCCAGGCCCATGGTAAATGCCTTCTGTATTGCCTCGTTTCAACCTCACGATAGCCCTATCAGGTACCTATGGCACGCATGTTCCCAGGTGAGGAAACAGATTGAGTGGTTACAGAAAATGGCCAAGGCCCTGGGATGGTAAGAGGCAGGAGCAGGATTTGGCTCCAAAGCTGAGCCCCTGAGCCCTCCATCAAACCATCTCAAAAGAAAACCAAAAGCATTAGAAATATTGTAAAATTCCAACAGCTCAGCAATATCACCCTCCCTGCATGGTACTTTGACAGAAAGTTGGTTTACAATGATATTCCTTTTCCTTAATGTGGAAGGTGAAGGGGAAACTCCAGGGACCCTTTTATTTTCTTTCCCATTCGTATCTGGGCTTTATGCCCCTGCTGTTTTGAATTCCATTTCAAATGAAAAAATAACTAAAAACCACACTCAGCCAAGCTATTTGGATTTAAAACAGACCGGCAGAAATCTGGAAGGAGTCAGGATTCTCCCTAATATATCAAATATAGCAGCCAGCGCCAATCTGAGAGGCTCTGCTCCATTCTGTAAAGAGAACAGGCCGCATTTTGAAAATGGATGAGTTGAGTTCACTGTTGTGACTTGTCTGAAGGTCTGGAGGCCAGGTCTGGTTTTGATCTGACAGGCCTGGGTCTCCAAACATGGGTTATTCCTTTGCAAAGACTCTGAGAGTCGGCACATTTGCCAGGTACAGACCCGGAACAGTGTCCCTTTGAAGACTTCCCGGGTGGATCTTAAATGAGATTTGGTGCCCATTGTGGAATCACAGTAATGAGCTGAAAAACAATGTTTTCCATTACACTGGCAAATCAGTTAGCCCCTCTGTTTGCTCAGGTGTGTGGCTGTGTGCCCCATGCTCTGATCTCTATATAGTAAGAAAATAAATATTTTTAAAGGGAGAGAGGATTGAAGATGAAAGAATGTCACAACTGGTGGGGTGGGAAAAGAGAGAGAAAGGAGACTCTAGTCTCTTTAAAGTAAGATAATGTATTTGACATCACTACAGACAGTGATGGCAGCCATGAAATTAAAAGATGCTTGCTCCTTGGAAGAAAAGCTATGACGAAGCTAGACAGCATATTAAAAAGCAGAGATGTCACTTTGCAACAAAGGTTCATCTAGTCAAAGCTATGGTTTGACTAGACAACTAAGTCCAGTACTAGGTCACAGATGTGACAGTTGGACCCTAAAGAAGGCTGAGTGCTGAAGAATTGATACTTTCGAACTGTGGTGCTGCAGAAGATACTCCAGAGTCCCTTGGACAGCAAGGAGATCAAATCAGTCCATCCTAAAGGAAATCAACCCCGAATATTCATTGGCAGAACTGATACTGAAGCTGAAACTCTAATACTTTGGCCACCTAATGTGAAGAGACAGCTTACTAGAAAAGACCCCAATGCTTGGAAAGATTGAGGGCAGGAGGAGAAGGGGGTGACAGAGGATGAGATGGTTGGATGGCATCACTGACTCAACGGACGTGAGTTTGAGCAAACTCTGGGAGACAGTGAAGGATGGGGAAGCCTGGTGTGCTGCCTCCATGGAGTTGCAAAGAGTCGGACACGACTGAGCAACTGAGTAACAACAATGTATTTGATATCTTCTCACTTTACTAACTGGTCACCGTCTAGTCCGTGTAGGAAAAAAGAATCTGCTAATATTAAAAAGCAGAGACATTACTTTGCCAACAAAGGTCCATCTAGTCAAGGCTATGGTTTTTCCAGTGGTCATGTATGGATGTGAGAGTTGGACTGTGAAGAAAGCTGAGTGGTGAAGGAAGCTGAGCACCGAAGAATTGATGCTTTTGAACTGTGGTGTTGGAGAAGACTCTTGAGAGTCCCTTGGACTGCAAGGAGATCCAACCAGTCCATTCTGAAGGAGATCAACCCTGGGATTTCTTTGGAAGGAATGATGCTAAAGCTGAAACTCCAATACACTGGCCACCTCGTGTGAAGAGTTGACTCATTGGAAAAGACTCTGATGCTGGGAGGGATTGGGGGCAGGAGGAGAAGGGGACGACAGAGGATGAGATGGCTGGATGGCATCACTGACTTGATGGACATGAGTTTGAGTGACCTCCGGGAGTTGGTGATGGACAGGGAGGCCTGGCGTGCTGCGATTCATGGGGTCGCAAAGAGTCGGACACGACTGAGCGACTGAACTGAACTGAACTGAATGCACTAGCAAGATTCATTGACTTAGTTACTGAGTATATCACAACTCCTCTCCGGGAGAAGGCGTCAGACTCCCAGCAGTGCCAGTAGATGGCGCCAAAGGGCACGCGCAGTGCTCTCCTCAGGGTGTAAAGGATTAGAAGCAGCCCAGGCAACAAATCTGGCCGAGACAAAAGTACAAGCATCGTTTGCCTTCAGAGGGACCAAGCATAAACACAGTTGTACAGCATAGGGAAGCATGTGCCCTGAAAATGTTCCTGCCCCACCAGCCGGAGTCCCGGAAGTAGGCCGCAGATGCTGTTTACAGGGCAGCTCTTCTTTCGGAATCAGTAAGAAGGCTCAGCAGGCACGAGCCCTTGAGGATGGGCACCGAATTTCTAAGAAGCCCAAGCTGCGATGGAGCTGCGGAGGGCTTGGCTCAGGGAATTCACTGGATTAGACAGCAGAGATTGTAGAAATAAACCCATCTGTCTTATTAGAGAGACCAGATTGGTATACTGGGGGGGCGGGGGGGGAGTTCTGGAGTTGGAAAAAATGAGTTAAAAATCCTATTTGTGTGACCTTAGGCAAGGCTCTTTCCTTTACTGAACAACAGTTTACTCGTCCTTGGAATAGATGTAATAGTTGTAAAGTGTGGTTGGGGAAGGGGGCGTGGAGAGTTGATTTATGGAAACCACTTACCATAACATTCACTATTCAGCAATCTCTGAAAAATTCTTCCAGCCGTGGCACTAACCCATTCATGTGGGAATCCAGACCATTCTAGGTGGACAAGACAACTTTCTCATTTGTGTCATCACGATGTTGATACACCCTGATTCCCTGTGGGCTTATCACACTATTTTTGCCTCTTATTTATTTATACAGGTCATTAGATTGTGTACTGCAAGGGCTGTTGTAAAAAATTCACCTTGAATTCCAAGAACCTATCAGGGCCTCTGCAACATAACATCTGTTGAATACACGAGTTTTTCTTATGAGCAAGCTGTTCCAACCCACCAAGTTGAGTGATTCAGTTACACTGATATAGCCACATGTCACTTTTTTCTCTTTATTGTGCTCAGGGAAGAAAACAGAAAATACTACAAACTCAGTGATGAAAATTAATTTTGAGGGTTTTTTCTGTTTGTTTGTTTTAGCCAAAGACCAAATAGAAGCCACATGCTAAGCGGCCATTTTCAATATTGGCCAACTCAACCAGCCAAGACTCAAATTCCAAGACAGAATTACAATATGAGGCATAATTCTATGATTTAATATCATAGCTTAAGACTTGGATATGCAGATTGTAGTTTGTCTAGGCCAAAGAGAGATGCAGAGAGATGGGAGGAACAACCTGGATGGAATCAAATGACAGGAAGCCAACAGGATGAGAAATACTGTGGTGGCCGACACCAAGGCAGATATGGGGCCACAGGATTTCGCTATTGTGAGTCGGATAGACTTGGTCACTAAGCAGCCCTTTGATTAGGGTAGGTTACTTAAATGCTGAAAGATTCAGTTTTTTCATTTATAAAATAGAGTACATTAGTCAGGATAGGTTAGCCTCCAGTGTAATAGCAAACTCTGAAGTCTCACTGACTTTGCAAAACAAAAGTAAATCTCTCATTCACCCAAAGTCTCACAAAAGGCAGGTTAATGGAAACTCTTCTACATCTAGTGACTCAGGAATCCCATTTTTTTCTGTCTTGTGACACTACCATCCCGTTTCATTGTGTGGCTTCCAATGACGCTGTGACAGGGCAAAGAGAGCTGGAGAAGGGCACCCTGGCTCTTATGTGACACATGTCTTTTCTGCTCAGAGCCCATTGGCCAAAATTAGACACATCCAACCCAACTGCCAGGTAAACAAAAAGGTAGCGGAGCATAGCGATACTTGGAGAGTACCCTCTTTGTCTGCCTCATGAGATAATTGTTAAGATAATTAAATCAATCAGGATTAGGTCCTACTGAGAACAGAACAGCCAAATAACAGTGACTTTAAAAATGCTAGACATCTATTTCCTCTATTGCACAAAAAGAGAAGAGAGACGGGGCGGCAGCTCTCGGTCTTCAGAAGCATGGCTTGCTCTGTGCTCCCCTGCTGTCTGAGCATGGCTTCCATCCTGAAGTCACTTCATGGCGATAAGGTGCCCTCCAGCTATCAAGTCCCCATTCCTGCGAAGACAGAGGAAACTATCAGGGCAATAAAAGGCACCCTACCAGCTTTAAAGAGATTTCTCAGAAGCTCACCTAGCAATTTCCACGTGTATTTCCTTGTCCACTTCTAATTGCGAGGAGTCTGGGAAATACAGTCTTTAATGTTTGTGAATGGATGAATGAGCACTGGGTAGGCACCTATCAATCTATGCCAAAATAATAATACTTAACGCGTGGGAGAATAGTGCTGCTGCTGCTGCTGCTAAGCCGTGTCAGTCGTGTCCAACTCTGTGCGACCCCATAGACGGCAGCCCACCAGGCTCCTCTGTCCCTGGGGTTCTCCAGGCAAGAACACTGGAGTGGGTTGCCATTTCCTTCTCCAATGCATGAAAGGAAAAGTGGAAGTGAAGTCACTCAGTCATGTCCAACTCCCAGCGACCCCATGGACTGCAAAATCCCATCCTCTGTCCATGGGATTTTCCAGGCAAGAGTACTGGAGTGGTTTGCCATTGTCTTCTCTGGGGATAATAGTGAGCACTTTACAAAAGAGTTTTGCCCATGACCTGGTCATTAAATGTACGTGTCCAATAAATGTTAGCTATTTGCAATGCGTATATGCTAATTCTGGACTCTTTGCAACCCTATGGACTGTACCCCCACTCCCAAGACTTATCTGTCCATGGGATTCTCCAGGCAAGAATACTGGAGTGGGTTATCATGCCCTCCTCCAGGGGATCTTCCAGACCCAGGAATCGAACCCAGGTCTCAGGCATTGCGGGCAGATGCAGGCAGACGCTTTAACCTCTGAGCCACCGGGAAGCCCCTAATCAGCTATATATTCCAGTACAAAAGAAAGAGGTTTTTTTTTAAAAAAGGACTGAATCAACCTATTGGTACATGATCACCATGTGAGAATAAACGGTCTTAGTCAGAGATTTAAGAACTACTTTCTTTGATACTAACTATGAGATGTAAGATTTAAAAAAAAAAAAAAAAAACTTTCTGAAGTCTCCATTCCACAGCACCCCTGCTATTTTAAGAGCTAGCTTTGATCATTAGCTGGCATGAAAGTGAAAAATCCTTCTAAAATACTGTGCCCTCCCGTCTGCTTTCCAAGCAGGCAGTCTTGTTTATATATCATTTCTCCCGGATGAATCATTTGTAGCAAGAGTACAGCTTCCACTTGTCCATGAGAAATTGTTCAAAACAATCCTTCCCACTCTGCACAAAACCTCAAGAGTAACAATAGATTTTCAAAATGAGACTGCTATTTGTCAGCCTCTCAAAGTCAGGGAACCAATGAAAGTACTATGTGCCATCAAGAATCATTTTGAAAGAAAAAACAAAACCCTCCCTGGTGATTACTTATTCTTTTGAACTCCCACCCTTTACCTTCTGCAAAGCTAGCTTTTATATTATACTTCCTGCAGAAGCTTTCCAGTTCCTTTTGTTTCAGGTTTCAAGGTGTTATTTTCACATGAAGCTTCCTGAAATCCATGCAGACTTATCATGGGGTGGGGGTTGGTAGGGGGATGGAGAAGGCTGGTTTAGGAAGCCAGAGTTTAATTGCCCTTTGCATTTTAGGGGTATGAATCTGCAAATCCAGGTTAGGTGGAAATGTAGAGTCATTTCTCAATACTGCGTTTATCTGATATGCTGAATTTATGTACTGCTGTACAAAGACCTTACAAAGAAATACATTTTCTGCAAATCCCTGTCAAGCTCTCAGGAACAGAGAAGGGGTAGGTGAGGAGACAAGGGCTAGAGAAGATACCAGAAGTGGAGAATGGTGTCTGGACCATGGCTTGTGCATAGATACTGTCCCAGAGGCTTTATGTTAATTCTCATAAACCTCTTCAAAGTGAGTGTTTTATCTCCATCTTACGGGTAGAGAAAATAAAGCTCAGAGAGATTAAGTAACTTGCCCAAGATCACACAGCAGAGAAATGGCAAGTGGGGCCCCAAATCTAGGTTGACACTGCCTAGTACCTCTGCTCTGTAGGTGTGCCTTGCTGCCTGCAAGAGCTCAGTTTATTTCTTTTATATATATATATATAAATTTATTTATTTTAATTAGAGGCTAGTTACTTTACAATATTGTATTGTAAATCAACATGAATCCGCCACGGGTGTACACGTGTTCCCCATCCTGAACCCCCTCGTCCCTCCCTCCCCGTACCACGCCTCTGGGTCATCCCAGTGCACCAGCCCCAAGCATCCTGAATCCTGCATCGAATCTGGACTGGCGATTCATTTCTTATATGATATTATACATGTTTCAATGCCATTCTCCCAAATCATCCCACCCTCTCCCTCTTCCACAGAGTCCAAAAGACTGTTCTATACATCTGTGTCTCTTTTGCTGTCTCGCATACCGGGTTATCGTTACCATCTTTCTAAATTCCATGTATATGCGTTAGTATACTGTATTGGTGTTTTTCTTTCTGGCTTACTTCACTCTGTATAATAGGCTCTAGTTTCATTCACCTCATTAGAACTGATTCAAATGCATTCTTTTTTGTTAGAGGGACAATCAGCAAGATGTGGTGAGTAAGGAAAGTGAGGATCTAGTTCCAGCATGGTCCCATGGGACAAAGCATGCCATCCTCCTGGACTTTAGCATTCTCAGCTCTAGACTGAGACAGTAGAGCTAGATGGTTCTTAAACTGCTTCTGCTCTCTGGGAGTCTGGGTTTTCATATCTACTTTCATCAAAGGCATCCAACAAAAGAGTCAAAATAACAGGAAGGGTGAGCCACAGGCAGGATCCCTCCCTGTGGGTCAGGAGTCCAGGAAAGGCCAGAGACAGGCCCTGCAGAATAAACAAATGGAGCCTAGTGTTCCTTACAGCCTCACATTTTCTCATCAACTTCCCCAGTCCCTTCCCCCACCATCCAGGTACTCTGCTCCTGGCTTTACCACCTCTAACTCACCACCCACACATCCCCAACTTATGGCACCCCAGCCAGGTTTGCCTGAATGCCTGCAACACTGAGTTTAAAGGTCTAGTTATTCTTAATGTTGCCAAATGAATGGCTCCTTTGCAAATTTTAAGAAAATCTTTCTCCAAACTCAGTTGACATAGCCCTGAATCAAGATGTGCAGCTTAAAGTTCAGAGTACAGACTGACTCCTACTGCCCGCCTTTCCCACTCAGCCAGATGCCTTGTGCAGCATACAACTCACACAACTGTCTGTGGCAGCCCTGAGACTAGGCCAACTGTTGATTCACTTCAGTGAAAGATATTCCATCCATCCAATTATGCTTGGCAGGCAGGAACCTCAGACATATCCTGGGATGCTCAAATTCATTTCCCATGTTCTATCCACCATATTATTGATTTAACTCCAGCTAATCTGTCCATCATCACCACCACGTTAGTCGAAAAAACACAACCTTTCTTCTAAACTACAGCACTAAGTTCTAACAGGCCTCCCCCTTATCTATAAAGTACTGCCTTTATTCTCATTGTCACAGCCAGAATGTATATAAACTCAACTAGTCTAACACTGAGGGCTTGCAAACTGGAGGATCTTTTTAAAGTATAAACTTAACCGTTCCCTTTCCTGCTTGAGATTTTCAGTGGCTTCTCCCAACTCAGGAGAAAGACTGAACAGCGTGCTGCGATTCATGTGGTTGCAAAGAGTCGGACACGACTGAGAGACTGAATTGAATTGAACTATAGCTAGGGCTTCAGCATGATTATTCGCCTCCCTATGGATCTAGCTTCAGTTTGCTTCACTTTCCTTTCAGATCTCTCTCCAGCACCTCTGGAAAGTAGCTCGGGTGCAGGCGATTGCGGCTACCTAGAGCACTGGTCCTTCCCCCCTCATCCCTATGAACCCCTGTTCACACTTTAAGCACGTCAAAGTTCAAATGTCAGCAAGACCTTCCCTGGCTCCCCTCTTGATCAGCTCCCTTTATGATAAGTTCCTTCGCAACAAAGGCATTCTTCCCTTCTCTACACTCATCAATTACAATTTCACATGTATCTGTGAGATCATCTGAGACTCTCTCTTGTCTTTCCAGCCAGCTGTAAGCTGCATAACAGGCATACTGCCTGGGCTCATCATTGTATTTCTGACTCCTTAGCATCATGTCTGGTACACAGTTTATAGCTGATAAATATGTGTTGAATGAGTGGAGGTTCATCTGGCTTGGACGAACCAACATTTAGCAACGACTGGTTTTGATAATCCCTCAAGAAATTTGCAAGTTTAACTTCCCCAAACTGATGGTGTAAATGGAAGAGGAAGAAGAGCAAATCACAGAAAATTAGTAATTGACAAACAGCTCCCTCAAAGCTAGGCAACTCTGAACCCACCGTCTGTGACACGTTGTGGTTAGCTGGTTTCTAGCAAATGTTTGTCGAATTGATGGATAAAATCTAGTCATTCAAGGCCCAGACTAGATGCTACATCTGCTAAGGAGTCATGTCTAATGTGTACCTGTCTCCAGAAGTAATCTCTGTGTTCCCTATACGTTCAGGGTATTTCATCATTCCCCCGATGATAGTTTTTATCTTGCATTAGAGTTATCTGAGTATCTATCTCATCTCTTAGACACATTGTAACTGTCTAACTTATTTCCACTGTGACCCTCCATCCCCCAAACAGTGTCTATCTATAGTCGTGCCCAAATCAAGTTTGGTGAATGAAGGAATGAGTGTGCAAATGGATTATAAATAGTGCTTGAATTAGTGTTCTGTCTCAGTGATGCATACTGCTAGTTCTAATGTGTTCTGACTTTCCTGATCTTGTATTCTCTTCAAGAAAATAAAAAGACTGGGAGAAAGGATTGCTTAGGATACTTCCAATTACTTTAATTGTCTATCATTTACTAAGATTCCCTTGTGAGAATCAGGTTTTCATTTCTCTTCCCCCAATCAAGCATCTTCTATTAAGGTGATCTTGACAGTTTTCTAATTTCAATCAGAGAACTTCCAGTTTCAGATAGGCGCTCCAAACACTCCTGAGGTTCAAAATCCAGCATGGGAGAGCTCAGTACCCACCATATAACCATCTAGGTAAATGTCCTTATGGTATGGAAATTCCATCTAATAACTGTGATCACTTCCCTTGAGTCTCTTATTTGTACCAGTTGGAACCATGCATTGATACATAGAAAATTTACCCTCTTTGCATATCTGCCAATTGAAAGGCAGTTCAGCTGATTTGTCAGGGTGGTGAGACTTTCTTTCCTAACCACGAGTTATCATTAGGATTCAAATATACAGCAATATATTGATATCTTAGAGTTATCAAGTTTCAAAGCAGAGAGAAACCTAAGGGCTATTTAATCTAAACATCTATTTTACAGGTGATGAAATTTAAGTCCAAAGAGAGGAAGTGACTGGTCAAGTGGCTTCTGGAGCTGAGATCCAAACTCAGGTTTTGGGAGTCAAAATATGTTTTATATCCCAATGAGGTGCCAAGCTTTCTAAATATTTTGTCACTGGTTATCTCTAACCACATCCCAAGAAAGGTGTATCACTCACATTTTACAGATGAGGAAACTAAGCTCAGAAAGCTGAAATGACTTATCTCAAGGTTTTCTGGCTAATAAGAAGTCCTCTAAATAATACATTTGGAACTGAAACTCAGGTCTCTTTAATCTGAAGATGGAGTGTGTTCCACCACATTACAGTGGTAAAGGTCATCAGAGCTTTGTGAAGAGCACCTTGCTACTGAGTGATGGATCTGAGACCAAAAGAATACAAATTGCAGACTAGAAAATTCAAGACTAGAGATGCCATATGCTCCTGTGTCCCCACTCCACCCCCCACCCCCCGCCCATTACACAGCACCACCAGCTCCCTGAATACCTAGACCAACATATTCATAATCTTTATTATGTGTGCAGATCACCTGGGAATCTTTTTAAAATGCAGGCTATGACTGAATAGGTCTTGAGTGGGTCCTGATTTTCTGCAGACTCTGAGATGCTTGAGGGATGCAAATGCCCCTTGTTCTGGAGCCATATCTTACGTCACAAAGATCCTAAAGATATGACTCCATCCTGAGAGGCTGCATCTCCAGACTGGCAAGCAGCAAAATTCAAAAGGTCAAGGGAGGGCAGCTGTGGTCAAGTAGTCGGAAGGGGCACACTGTTTGCATACTTGTCACTTGTTGAGCATCTTACTGTATGCTGGGCATAATGCTAAGGACTTCACAAGTCTAATTGTAGTTAATCCCCACTGTCATCCTCTGAGTAGCTATCGATATCTGTATTTTACAGATGAGGAAGCAGACTCAGAGTTTAAGCAACTTCTCCAAATTCACATGGTTCTGTCTGATTTAACTGCTCATGCTCTTAACCACAGTGCAAATATCCTCCACAGTGAGTGTTTCCTTTACACCCGAAGCAAATCTGAGTGGCTCTTTCAAGGAGGAAGGAGTCTTTGAGTAGGTATTAATGAGCTGATGTGGACATCACAATCCCAACCCCAAGGTGCCAAAGAGTCTCTTAGACCAGATGTTAGTCAACTTGCTAGAGAAATGTGCAAAGGATTCCTTCACAGACAGGCAGAAATAAGCATAAGTAGCTTGAGTGAAAAATTAAAAATAACTTGCATGCTCAACAAAGAGGAATGGTTAAATAAAACAGTATATTAGGCAATGAGCTTGCTAATCAGGCAATGGGTATACAAATTGAAGATAATACATTTGTTACCACAGCATGACCTAAATTTTGTTGGAAAAAAGATGTGTGTTTATGTTTATACATAGGAAAATATTGAAATGATATATTCCAAGAAACTAGTATCAGTAACCTTTGGATAGTGTTAATATTCATTAAAATTTTTTTATTTTTATACTTAATCTGTACTTCTCATTTTTCTATAAAATGGTATAGCATATGTATTTTTTAAAGAAAAAGTAAATATACGAGACAGGAAAAAAGCTGAAAAAGGATAACAAAGGTAATTATACACTAAAACATATTATTTTTACATATTAAAACATATTTATTTTATATGTTAAAATACATTATAAAGTTAAAATATTAAAAAAGTTGGAAATAGTAGAATAATAAATCAGTGGAAGACAATAGAAAACAAAGTAAAAGATTTGTCCCAGGTGGCTCAGTGGTAAAGAATTCACCTGCCAAGTAAGAGAAACCTGCCAAGCAGGAAACACAGGTTCTATCCCTGGGCTGGGGAGATCCCCTGGAGAAGGAAATGGCAACCCACCACAGTATTCTTGCACAGAGAATCCCATGGACAGAGGAGGCTAGTGGGCTACAGTCCAGGGGGTTGCAAAGAGTCAGACATGACTTAGTGATTAAACTGCATGTAAAATAATTTATTTTTTCTCTTGTAGTGAGAACATTTTCCTAAAACTAATACAGAACTATGTTATGCCCCCGAAATATGATATATGCAGTCAATAGATCATTGACAGGGTAGGAAAAATATCTCTAACACACAGAAACATATCTCTAACACATATGACAAGTAAATAAGACTAATTTTCTTCAAATAATTTTCTTTAGATAAATTTAATAATTTATCTATTAGAGCACTGATAGATAAAATGTTCTTATAACTGAAGTGAAAAATTGGCAAAAACATGAACAACTACTCAAAAAAGAAAGAAGAGTGTGAGAATGAATGCCAGTTACAGCGTTTATAAAAGGGCACTGTTCATGCCATTGTTCACCCTGTTGATTAAAGTTCTTACATAATAATCAAGGTAGAAATTCAAATCGAACCAGAACAAGAACAATCCCATTAGTCACATCTGAACACTAAGGGCTTCATCAGTAGGTTTGGTGACAGAGGGATAGGAAATGAATACCCAGCTCCTACTGTGCACGATTCAGAGTCTGTTGTATATAATTAGGCTTATACTGACTGCATAATAAAACGTAGCAGTAAGGGAAGGGGATGGCATGAGGAATGAAAAAAGACTGATAAAGGACCACAATCCAGCTCTTCCTCTAGCTGTGAGTATCCTGGAACAACCTCATTAAACCTTCCTTTCATGATCTCTATAAGATGGATACAATAAATCCTATTTCACATATGTAAAGCACTTAGCACCCTCAGTAAGCACTGAATACAGTAGTAACTGTTTTTAAATCACCAGGATTATTATTAGCACCCATGTCCCAGGTGGCTCAGTGGTAAAGAATTCACCTGCCAAGTAAGAGAAACCTGCCAAGCAGGAAACACAGGTTCTATCCCTGGGCTGGGAAGATCCCCTGGAGAAGGAAATGGCAATCCACCCCAGTATTCTTGCACAGAGAATACCATGGACAGAGGAGGCTAGTAGGCTACAGTCCAGGGGGTTGCAAAGAGTCAGACATGACTTAATGATTAAACTGCAGCAGGGCAGAAAGAGGGCCCATGCTTTTCACCTCCCCTATGGTACTGAGCACAGAGCGAGTCCCATGACCGCTGAGTTGGGGGCTGGTTTGGGGATGACAGAGGACGAGATGGTTGGATGGCATCACCATCTCGATGGACATGAGTTTGAGCAAACTCTGGGAGTTGGTGATGGACAGGGAAGCCTGGCATGCTGTAGTCCATGGGGTCATAAAGAGTCAGACATGACTGAGCAACTGAACTGATTCATGGAGTGCTTTCTGTGTTCTGAGAATAATGCTAAGTATTTTACCTGCATTGTTTCAATAAATCCTCACACCAGATTTACGAGAGATGAAGGGAGACTGAAGAGCACGAAAGGCAACTACAGAAGTTAAGAATTTATGGTTTATAAATAATGCTCTAGAGCCTGGAACCCAAGTCTGTCTAACTAGGATCTTGGTTACCATGTTGCCTCTCTTGGAATGATTTTACTGATGTGTCTCAAGAAGTGAGGGTTTCCCAGGTGGCTCAGTGGTAAAGAATCCGCCTGTCAACGCAGGAGAAGCGGGTTTGATCCTGGCAGCAGGAAGATCTTTGGAGTTGGTAACGGCCACCTACTCCAATATTCTTGCCTGGGAAATCCCATGGACAGAGGAGGCTCGCGGGCTGCAGCCATAGGGTCGCAAAGAGTTGGACATGACTTCGTGTCTAAACAACAGCCCAAGAAGTGAAGTGACCTACCCAGGATCACACAGCTGCTGCTGCTTCTGCTAAGTCGCTTCAGTTGTGTCCGACTCTGTGTGCCCATAGACGGCAGCCCACCAGGCTCCTCTGTCCCTGGGATTCTCCAGGCAAGAATACTGGAGTGGGTTGCCATTTCCTTCTCCAGATCACACAGCTAGTAGGTACCAATACTGAGACTAGAACTGATGATTTTCCAAGTGCAAAGTCACGTGCTCCCATGACACTACGCTGCATTCCCCAATCCTATAAAGACTAGCTTCTATCTAAGTGCCTCTTCTCTGAGCCCAGAGCCTACTGCTGTCCCTGCCGGTTGGTTGGTGGCCTGGAACCAGCCTGACTTTCCTCAGCTCCTTTCCCTGCGGACTGGGTTCTGGAGTCTGTTCTTGCTGGTTGATATCTCCTGCATGTGGACAGATCCTCCCCAAAGGTGGCAAATTCCTACCTGGTTCCAGAGAAAGCAAACTGGAGTTCCCTCTTCAGACACATCCACCTTTGAGAACGAATGTAAATGTGTTAGAAGCAAACTAACCCACTCCCTTGGCTTCTCTGTTTGGTCTCCTAGGTTGCCTTGCTCCTAAGCTGGCTTGAGTGGGGCCGAGAGGTCAATCCCCCATCTTGCCTTCTCCCAGGTTCATCTTTCTGCTCATTCAGTCATGCTAGGTATCCATAATGCCTTGTACTCCAGCCTGACCCATGATAACTGTGAGCTGTTGTTTTTCATTATGTCGCTCATCTCCAATTATAAAAGGAACATGCTCATTGTGCCATTTCCCATTCTCATGACAAACCATTCCTCTCCACAGCAAATGCTGCAGAAGCATCAAGGGAGGAGTTTCACTTGAAGTTTTATAACCTACGTAAGTACTAATTAAAACTCCTCCAAGGTGTTCAAAGGATGCTACCACCGGATCAATTTGCAACAGATTCAACAGAGGAAAAGCAGACTAAGAAATAGAATATTTAAACCCTGCAAATCATTTCCTTGGAAAAGCTCTCTGTATCTTGTCAGAGAAGCGAGTCATCTTCCTGCATGAAGTGTTCGTACTCACTTCCGGTGAGTAATGAGAGGGGCATTCAGGTCTGGACACAGCCGCTGTGCGCGTGGGGGAGCCCACGGCACTCCAGCTTCCTTTTCGGAAAGCAGAGATGCTGCAGCCAGGGCCCCATTGCTCCTGGCTTTTCTCCAGGCTTAAAACAGCCAGTTTCCGAGGGGCATCTGCTGGTGGTGTCTGCCAGCTCTCCATCCAGTGCATCGTGGTGTCTGTGACTGAGAGCAAGTTCCCACCGGAAGCCATTGCCCTGTGTCTCTGTGCAGAGTCTGCGGGCTGAAATTCATGCCAGCCCCAGGAAAGCTCTGTGATGCTGGCAGGCAGCAATCGCCAGCAAAGGAGAGCTGCAAGGACTCAACCTTAGCTTGGGCCGCAGTAGCACTTAAGGGCAAAAATACAAACCGACACAAACTGATTCATGTGATGAATGGATCAGTCTATTCAGTAAGCTGGAAAACACATACCACACATCTGGTGGAGAATGCAAATGCATGCCACACACACAGAAGGCTGTATGTTATCTAGGTCAAGCACAGTATTTCCAAAGAGATAAGGAAGGAAAAGAATCCATTGCTCGGAACAGTAGATGAAGCAGGACAATGGGAGACTTGATGTGTTAGAAACTCCCATTCTGCCTCTAATTTAGGTTAATCATAAAACCTTCAAATGACCCCACAGAAACAGCCTGGGAGGGCAGTTTTGTCCCCTCCATTTTACACAGCCTGAGCTTCAAAGATCACAGCAGTAGTCAGTGGTCTGGCGGCACAGGAACCCTCATCTCTCAGACTCCCAGGCTCTGAGTTACTTCAAAACTCATTTTGTTCTGATAGATTTTTATTGAAAACCATCTGTATGCAGTACCCGAGCTTGGAGCAGACATCCTTATGAGATGTTGAATGAAAGGAAAAAGAAAGGGAGAGAAGATGTTCCACCATTTTTGCTTTCCAAGTGTGTGACCTTGAAAATGAAAGTCACTCAGTCATGTCTGACTCTTTGCAACCCCGTGGACTATGTAGTCCATGGAATTCTCCAGGCCAGAATATTGGAGTGACCCACTCCATGCCTTTCCCTTCTCCAGGGGATCTTCCCAATCCAGGATTGAACCCAGGTCTCCTGCATTGCAGGTGGATTCTTTACCAACTGAGCTATCAGGAAAGATCTTGAGGAGCAGTTGCAAATAACCTGCCACCACTCTCGGGTATCCTGTGACGCACAAGGAACCACAGGGAGGGTGGAACCAGATCTTAATCTGACTCCATCAGCAACCAGAAGGGGGAGGGACATCCAAGGTGTCACCAGGCCCCTCTGGCTTCCAGTTAGTCATTTGTAAAACAGTGGACTTATCCATAAGGACTCTTGCACCTCTGACATGGTTTTATGATTGAGAGGTTAAAATTAGATTATTGTAAAAATCTAATTGTTGTTTTAAGATCCCCATCATCTCAGATTTTCTTCATAGATGTGGTGATAGACTAAAGATCTTACCATCATATAAGAGATTGCCCCTTTAGCACCTAACACTTCACAGCTGGGCAGGATTGCCGCCTCTCCCTCCTTTTCTGCTTTGTAATTTCATGAAGTCCGGGGTTGTGTTTCCTCCAACTGGATTAACACACAAAGCAGCTCTCACCAACACCACTCCGATTGCTTCCGTTTGTGAATCAAGGCCCATCTCTGATCTTTAAGGAATTACAGCAATATGCACAGGGAATTCTATGGGAATCAAGTCTGTGTCTGTTATCCAGCTCTTAGCCTGTGTGTGGCAAATGCTACTGCTGCTGCTGCTGCTACTTCTCCTAATGGTAGTAATACCACTATTGCTGGCCCGATGCACGGCAGATCAGCTGCTAATACACTGCTGCCATTGCTCCTGTAGCTACCGCTGCCGCCGCCACTGCTGGGAATACTGGTCAGCGCGTGGCAAGGACTGCTGCTGTTAACTTCTACTGCTGTTGCTACTGCTCCTGTGGACCCGGTGTATGGCAAATACTGCTACTACTAGTAGTAATGCTAATAACAACAGCAACAGCATCAGCAACAACAGACTTAGAGTTCCGTAAGCACATTTTAGGGCTTCCCGCGTGGCTCTCGTGGTAAAGAACCCACCTCCTAATGCAGGAGACATAAGAAACACAAGTTCAGTCCCTAGGTTGGGAAGATCTCCTGGTAATCCACTCCAGTATTCTTGCCTGGAGAATTCCATGGACAGAAAAGCCTGGAAGGTTACAGTCCATAGGATCACAACGAGTCAGACTTAGCATGCACGTATGACCACTAGCATGCAAGCACATATTAAATGCCAGCCTTTATGCTACTTGCTTTATACGCATCATCTCACATATTTTCCTTCAACAACTCTTGGAGGGAGGTACCACTATCATCCCTGCTTTACAGATGAAGGAATAGAGGTATAAAAGGTTAAAATACCTGCTCAGAGTTACACAGCATCAGATGGCAGAGTTGAGATTCAAACCCAGAGAGCCTGACTCCCAAGCTTGTCTACCTAGCCTCCAAAGACACTGAGCTGCTTATGAATAAACAGGTGAATGTAGGCAAGGATGGGGGGAAGGATAATACACGGGCTTAGAAGGCATGCAGTCCTGGGGTTTGAGCGTCAGCCCTGTTACTAGCTAGGACCAAAGTCCAAGTCTCTGTTGCAGCAAACTTCAGAAGCACTTCTCCCTTACCACAGTTTTTGTTTGAAGTCCCTTTCCAAATCTGCCTCTTCTCAGCTAAAGGCAAGTCTATAAACATGTATGAAATGCCCACCAATGTTGAGTATGTCCCTGGGCCCTGGGGAGAGATGCACAAGTGAATGGGACAGAGTTCTTTCCTTCTAAGAACACAAGCATGCTCAGGTGTGAGCACGGAAACAGCCATTCCCCAGGCACATGGGACCCACTGTCAGGACATGGATGCAGAGGAAGGGCTGATTAACACTCAAGACTCCATCCTTGGACCGCAGCTGCCTTCTGGAATTACATCTTGGGTCCTTTGGGCTTACATGACACTGTTGGGTGATTTATTATAGAATTTAGAGCAAGAGAATTTTGAGACCATTCTAATCCAATCTTTCACTTCACAGATGAGAAAACTGAGGCCCAGAGAGGTGAAAGTCGTAAGTAGGAAGGGACAGGATCTGGTTCCGACCTGGTTCCGACCTGGTTCAGACCTCTCAACTTGCCTGTCTTGCTAAGTTTCAGCAGTTATGAGATGCTCCAATCTTCCTCTCGTTTATCCTTCCTCCTCCATTCATACTCTCCAACCTCATTCAACTGGGTGTGATCATGCAGGACAGGGACTGAATACATATAACATTTCTCAGTGGGATACTTGAAATTAAATAAACATTATTTTTTGGACTTATTTCCAGAAATCTCTCCAGCAAGGATCTTTATTTATCTAGCTAAAGTGCCAAAGACTCGGTTAACATTAAAATCTGCCTCAGATGAATCTTATTTGTAAAGTGCAGTAGATGGAATAAGTCCTGATCCGGATTTGGGAAGCCCAGATTTTAAGGTCAACTCTGCCAGGAGGTGGCCCAAGACCATAGGCACATTGCTCAGCTCCCGGAATCTCCAGCAGTTTAGGAGAAACCTAAACCAAATGGAAGCTCCATGAGGTTAGAGACTTGGTCCATTTTATTGTCTCTCCAGGGTCCAGAGCCATCCTAGGCATAAGGTAGGGACTCAACACATACTTCTTTAACATGTGGACTATCCTCAAAGTCTCTAGCTTTTGGTAAACAGGAATCCATAAAATCACTTCCAAAATCTAAAGTTCATTTTTTTGTTTTTTCCTCTCCCACCCCAACCCAGTCTCTTAGCAACAGCGGGAAGGAGCTGCTGGTTCTGAAGCAGTTCTGAAGCTGTGTGACCTGGCAGCTGGGAGTTATCCTGTGGACTCGTTATCATATTGGCATCACTCCCCCTCTACTGTCACTCCCCAGGCCTCCTGCTCAAAACCACCCATTCAGTGCAGAGTGCAAATCCCAAATTTGAAACTGTAAGCCTTTCCTTTCATCTTCCACGTGTCAGTTGATTGCACACCGATAAAACATTTTTAAAGCAACTAAGCATCAGAACCATTTATCTAGCACCTACTGTGTGTCAAGCATATTCACATACTCCTTCCTGCTTAATCTTCTCAACAAGCCTGGAAGCACCCCGTCTTACAATGAAAGAATGGAGGCTCAGAAATGTCAATGAACTTCTCAAGATTATACAGTGAGCAAAGGCTGTCACCAATATGGGACCTCAGCCTTCTGTATGATTCCAACCTTCTAGGTTTTAAAATCTGGTTTACAAGAATCTAGAAAGTGTTCTAAAAGGCCCACGAAAACAACCCAGTGAAAAAAGAACAGAATGGCATTTACAGACCATCCAGTTCTTTCTACACCCACTTTAGTTCCACTCCTAAAGCTGAAATAACTTGTTTTCTGTTGCTCCAGTATCCAGAGCTGACACTAACAGTTGGGAATTAGGCTCAAGAGAGTTCAACTTGGAATGAAACTTTTAGCCCATTCAGTCTAGCCCCAACATTTTAAACTGTAGCCCAGCGAGCTTAAGAAGATCACCCATTTAATAAGGCAGAGTCAGCCTTGTTTCTACCAAATCCTAAGCTTTTTTCTGAAAGGGGGCAATAACACATGTATATTAAGCTGTGACTATGAAGACCAAGTGAGATAACATCTTCAAAGTGCTCAGCCTGGTGGCTCAGCAGGAAGGAATCCACCTGCCAATCAGGAGACACGAGTTTGACCCCTGGGTCAGGAAGATCCCCTGGAAGAGGAAATGGCAACCCATTTCTGCCAGGAATATTGCCAAGTCCAGTATTCTTGCCTGGGAAGTCCCATGGACAGTGGAACCTGGTGGGCTTCAGTCGATGGAGTCACAAAAGAGTCAGACACAACTTAGTGACTGAAAAGAAAGTGCTTAGCGAGGTTGGGGCCTGGCCCTTGGTAAGTCCGGCAAATGGTAGATGCCACTGACCGTGATCCTCTCTGAACCTCGGACTCTTTGTAACTGGGTCTGGTGAGGGCCCCTAACTCATATATTGCTGCTGCTCCTAAGTCGCTTCAGTCGTGTCCGACTCTGCGACCCCATAGACGGCAGCCCACTGGGCTCCCCCATCCCTGGGATTCTCCGGGCAAGAACACTGGAGTGGGTTGCCATTTCCTTCTCCAATGCATGAAAGTGAAAAGTGAAAGTGAAGTCATTCAGTCGTGTCCAACTCTTGGCGACCCCATGGACTGCAGCCCACCAGGCTCCTCCGTCCATGGGATTTTCCAGGCAAGAGTACCGGGGTGGGGGTGCCATTGCCTTCCCCGAACTCATATATTAGTTAAGGAGATCCAGTGAGCTCTTGGATGTGGCAGAACTTTGCTGTGTTTGCTTCGCCGATGCTAGCTTCAATCTTCCAGGGCTGTCAGGTAAGCATTTTCACGTGTTTCTAGATGATGTCCCAGGTGGACTACATCAAAGTCAGGTTGACAGCATCTGCCCCAGCCTCTGATGATTATGGGTGATTATGACACTGGAGAAAGGAAAGACAGGAAAGGTCTTAAAAATTTGTATCCCCATATAAATTTTACCTTCTCACTCTTCTCTTTTGGCACTGCTTAGATTTCAGAAAAACCCCAGTGGTTGCAAGGAAGGCTCTGAACTGGAAAGGAACAGAGGCACTGGCTCTGTCTGGCTAGCACCAGATAGTTTGATAAAAGCCTGATAAAACTTTGATAAAAGCACCAGATGGCTTGATAAAAGAAGTCAGGTGCTGCCACGTAAAGGGCTCATGATGCAGGAGGGAGCTGTGTGCAAGTGAGTCATGAGCCTAGAGAACTATCGGTTTTGCCCACCACGTGAGCTTGGATTGCAGTGAAGGACAGCAGGTGCCTACCACCATAGTCTCTATCACCTCCTCCTCTTTCTATACCTTCTGTCTAAGCACTCTATCAGGATCACCCCTGCCTACCCTGTGTCTTTTACCTGGCTTCTTCCAGGTTCCCAATAGTCAACCTATTTTTTAAAGGTTACACCATCAGGAGGGAGTGAATGGGAAATGGAGAAGGAGTGATAGGTTGTGTAGACAAATACACTAAGGAGTTTGACTGTGGAAAGATGGAAAGAAAATGAATGGCTTTTGGGGAGAGATGGATTAAAGTTGTGTTCATTTTTAATGAAATGGTGTTTTTTTCTCAGGTGAAAGAGACAGGCGTTCATTTAAATGTTTTTGGAGAGGAGCTAGTAGAGAGGAAAAGGCTGAAGGGACAGGGGCTAAATCAATAGCACAAGGTCCCTGAAAAGAGGGGAAGGGGTTCGGAGCTGAGGGGCAGCCACCAAGGAGAGAGCTCTCTTCCGTGGCAATAGGAAGGGAGGAGGGAAATAGGGAGTAAAGGTGAGGCACCCTCCGTCCAGACATGCCCAGACAGCACGGCCCAGGGCTCAGCGCAGTCTTCCTTCTCCCCTTGCACAGCTGTGGCCTCCTGCCAGGTGCCGCCTCTGGTGCTCCGAGTGTCTGAATTGCCCTCAGCACAATCTGCAAAGTAGGCACTTCTAACCCCGTTGTAGAAATGTGCACGTCAAGCCTCAGAGAGCGCATGAAATTGCCTTAAGTTACACAACTAGTATTCTTAACGAAAGCAGTGCTGAGGAGGTTCCCTGGTGGCTCAGTGGTAAAGAATCTACCTGCCAATGCAGGAGGCGTGGGTTCGATCCCTGATCTGGGAAGATCCCACATGCCGTGAACACCGGAGCCCACGCGCCACAACTACCGAGCCTGTGTCCTAGAGCCCGGGAGATGCAACTGCTGAAGGCGGACTGCATGCCTAGAGCCCTTGCTCTGCAGCAAGAGAGGCCACCACAGTGAGAAGCTCACGCACCGCAGCCAGAGCATAGCCCCCTCCCCCAACTAGGGAAAAAGCCCTGCAGCAATGAGGCCCCAGCACAGCCACAAGTAGAATAATATATATTTTAAAATACTGCTGACACCAATACAGCCCTAGGTATGTGTCACACTCCTTTCTAAGTCCTTTATATTCATTAACCTATTTAATCCTATGAAGTGGTTACTATTACTATCCTGATTTACAGATGAATAAGTTAAGACACCGTAAGATGAGGGGTTTTTTGCCCAAAGTCAAACAACTTTAAAAAGCACTGAACCCACTCCATCCGCCTTCCAGGTCAGTAGTCTGGACCATGTTGATTATGGGACACACAGAAATGGGGATCAAACTCAAACCCTCTTTTATCTGGCTCCCAAGGCCATACTTTTCTCATTATGTCAATACATGAGGCTATGCAAAGGGCAATCAGCCTTCTTCTTTTTTTTTTTTTTTTTCAGTTTGGCCATGATGTGTGGCTTGCAAGGTCTTAGTTTCCCAACCAGGCATTGATTCAATCCATGCTCTTGGCATTGAAAGCACAGAGGCCTAACCACTGGATTGCCAGAAATCAGCCTTTAGAATTGAATGTTCTGTATTGAGAGCCAATTAGGACTCCTGAGGACAACTAAAAGACACACAAGTACCTCCATCAGACTTCCTCCAATTTCTCATTGGTTAAAACTGCGTGATAAGAATCTTTCAAATTCCCTCATAGCTGGGGCTGTCTCTATGGTGGCAGCAGATGAGTGGGGAAGACTGAAACTGGCATACCTTTAACCAAGCCAGTGTCTGCCACAACCATGCATGGAGATAGGTGTTTTAAGGCTTCATGCATTCATTCATTCAGTAAAGCATTGATTAACCATAAATTCTGCACAGCACTGTGCCAGAACTGGGCATACAGAAGGGGGAGCTCCTGGTTCTTGCTTTTTAAGGATCTTAAAGACTCTAAAACTGATACTTAGAGTGGATACATGAGTAGACTCGTCCATCTCATCCTGTGGCAGCATCCTATAGTAAGCTTTGTACAAAGGGTGCTGGAAAGGGGCAATACTCTGTCTGTCCAGGGGAGGGAGTAAGAGACAGGCTTCACAAAGAAGCCATCACTATTAAGAAAAAAAGTTTGCCGGATGAACAAGGGAAGTGAGGGCTTGTGACTCAGGCTGAGGGGACACGTGTGCACAGTCACGGATGCAGGGAGAAGGATGCAAATTCTAGAAGCTTGGAAGGGTGAAGTATGGCTTTGGCAGAGATACCAGCTTTGGGGGCAGGGAGGCTGTGAGATGTAGCTGAAGAGGTAGGCAGGAGCTAGATCACGTCACAACAGGTACTGTATACCACATGTAGGAATTTAATCTCTAATTCTTACTACCACCCTGGGAAGCTTGTCTATTCCTACTTCCAACTTCAGATAAGAAAATGTCCTCTGTCCACAACTGATAAGAACCAGGGCCAGGGTTTGAATCAGGCCAGCCTGAAGCAAACCCCACACTCTTTCCCCTATACCATAAGGAGAGAGACTTCTAAAGCTATTGCACCCTATTATGTAACCAAAAGTAAATAAATAAATAAAAGCCTTTTTTGCTACAGTGGCAGTGGCCACGTCATTCCAGAAACTAAGATTTGTTCTCTCTACAAATAAGGGGTCAGTGTATTTTTTCCCCCTGCTCATTATAAAGGCCTGCTTCCTACCAGAATGAATAATGAGGCTGTAGCTGTCTGCATTCAGCCAAAGGAAGACGCATAATTGTATTTCTTCCCTGATGGAAGAAGCAGCTGTGGCACTAATAAAAATGACTGCTTTTCAATTCTTTCAACAGAGTAAATAAAACTCCCTTGTGATTAACAGCAAATTGGTTTCCTACAGAGCTGTCAAACCTGAAGGGATGTGATAAGGGGGGAGGAGGAAGATGGGGGAACGCTTGGTTAGTGTGCTTTCTTTGAGCACATGTTCCAAAGGTGCTCTGAGTAGGAAAGATACTTTTAACTTCTTTCAGGAAATTCCCAAGCCTGGCAAAATAATGGCATGGGGCACAAGGGAAAAGCGGGTCTCAGTTGTTAACAACTATAGTCTCTAAGGCTTTGAAATGTGGGGAACCAACTCTTTCCCCATTCATTTATTCTATTGAATATTTATGAAGTGCTTCCAAGTATTTTATTCAATAACTGAATATTTACTGAGTGTCTACTATGCCCAGGCACAGTACTGTGCTTCCAGGGAAGAAAGGTGAAGAAAATCCAGTTCCTGCCCTCAAGGAGTTCACAGTCTAATGAAAAGAGAGATGATCATTGCTAGGATTCTAGTGATAAGATCTACATACTGGAGATAAAAATCATGGATTTTTAGGTTTTTTTTTTCTCTCTCTTGAAAAATAAGGTAAAGAAGCTGTTTTGCCCCCAGCTTCATGAGAAAGAGTTACAGACCAAGGCCAATGAAAGATCAATCAGAAATGAAGATAATACAGGTTTGAAATGGTAACAGAAGGAAATGTGATTCTGTGTGTAAAATACTGGTGGGTGAGAACAGTATAATTTGAGGAAGTTAGGAGTGAGTGGGATGTAGGAGACCCATAGGGGCTGTGCAGGTACTACCAGGGCTAGCAGTTGGTATCACCCCAGCTCCTGGTACCACCCTAGGTCCAAAAGAGTAAGGGAAGGAATTGACTACAGGGACCTGGAAGGGAAAGAGTTGTGTAGAGATGACCTTGAGAGAAACAGTGACTGACAGTTGAGAGTCAAATCTAGACCATTCTCCTCCATCCCAATACTTTTTCAATCTTACAGGTCAGGGAAGGCTTCCGGTAGTGGAGATAGCACTTGAGCTGGCTCTTGACAGATGAATGAGAATTCAGTATGTGACGAGTAGAGTGAAAAAAATCTCAAGTCAGAAAATACAGTCAGGGTAAAAGTAAAAAGTTGGGAGGTAGACTGAAACCACATCCTGAGAGAGACCTTTATTTTATGGGCAGAAGTTTGACTTTTGTACCCAGAGCATTGGAGAGCAATTGAATAATTTCAAACCATGATCATATTTGCATTTATAAAAAAATTCCCTTGGCTGTAGCATAGAAGATAGATTGCAGAAGGGTAAATATTGGAAGAGAGACAGGCTGGTACAGTAAACAGCAGATAAGAGGTAAGAGACTTCCCTGGTGGTCCAGCAGTTAAGACTCTGATGTCCAATGCAGAGGATATGAGTTTGACCCCTCGTTGAGGAACTAAGACAGTAGTCACATATGGATGTGAAAGTTGGGTCATAAAGAAGGCTGAGTGCCAAAGAACTGATCCATTTGAACTGTGGTGTTGGAGAAGACTCTCGAGAGTCTCTTGGATAGCAAGGAGATCAAACCACTCAATCCTAAAGGAAATCTACCCTGAATATCCATCAGAAGGACTAATGCTGAAGCTAAAGCTCCAATACTCTGGCCTCCTGATGCGAAGAGCTGACTCATTGGAAAAGACCCTGATGCTGGGAAACATTGAGGCAGGAGGAGAAGGGGTAAGAGAGGATGAGATGGTTGAATGGCATCACCGGCTCGATGGACATGAGTTTTAGCAAGCTCCGGGAGATGGTGAAAGACAGGGAGGCCTGGAATGCTGCAGTCCATGGGGTTGCAAAGAGTCAGAGACAACTGATCACCACCAACAACAAAGGGCTGAGAGCCTGGACCAACACCAAACTCATGGAGACAGAAAGAAGGGGATAGTTTTGAAATAAATGAGGAAGTAGAAATGATGGTTGGTTGAATGGGAGAAGTCTATGCAGCAAAGAGAGGCATAAAGATTGACTCTCAGTGTCAGTGGATGGCATGTTTACTTGGGTTAGAAACAAAAGCAGAACAGGTCTGTGGGAGGCAACAAGATGGCTTTGGTCTAAGACATACTGTTTCACATGCCTGCAGGACACCTAGGTGGAGAAGCCCAAGGTGACTCAAGTTCAGGAGAGGGAGAGAGCCGGGCCCAAGGAGAGACAGAGCCGTGTGAGCACTGTGTGATTAGGCCATAGACACACAGAGGAAGGACCTGGAGAGCATGGAGAGATAGAAAGGAGAGGGCTCACAGGCTACATGACCTCCCACTCTTATCTATGGGATGAAAATGAGCGTGCCTCGTCGCTGGGTTGTTGTGACATTGAGAGCGGAGATATATGTTAACTTTTTGGGCAGAGCAGAGACCAAATATATTTGCAAAAGAAGAAAAAAAGGTATAAATGCTGAGAAATTAGATTATATACTGTGTTCAGAGAACAAAGCAACAGCTGCCTTACGCTTAATGAACATCACAATATGGTCTCTGTTCTTATTTCCTGACATTATCTGTCCTTCTTTGCTGCTTGGACAGTAAGGGAAGGGCAGCGAGGTCCCAGAGCTGTTTGTATCTCACATTCACCTAAGTGTTTGTAAAACAACTAGCACATCATAGGTATCCACTAAATGCATAAGTATGGCTGATTGATTGTCTGGCAGGGAAAACAAACAGGAAAAAGTAAAAATGAGAGTGACCCCAAGCTGAATGTAGTCCCAATTACCCCAGCACTTCTCCATAGCTGATAAACCACTGGCTCTCTGGGTCCTGTCCCTCCCCACTGGGGACACATGATTAATGTCCTTTCTCTGTTGGAGAGTGGTGGTCCGAAGATTAATGAAGTCAGAATCCCTTAGAGATACTCGAGTAAGAAATAGAGCATATTGTTGTCTTGTTTTAATTAATTTGAAAATTATCCTATATTGTTCAAATGGCAACTGACTCATCAAAAGTGGGTGTTTGGAAGTGATAAATGGAAAGTCTGAGGATTTTCTCATTAATTAATTTGGCTGTGAAAGTAAGCACTGGCCCACATTCCCAGTGAAATAAAAACAGACCAAAAGGTAACCAAGAAGCTGGGCTAGTGTGGAATGGCATCAATTCTGCCCTGAGGCATAGACTCACACTTTAAGCAGCCAAGAAATAATTTTACATATGTAATTGTAATACATGATTTTTAGTATTTTCCAAATTTTTTGTAATGTGCATATGTCATTTTACAATACAAGCTTAATTAAAAAACATTAAAATAAAAATATTCATCATACATATATAGCATATAGAATACATATCTCATATGCAATAAGAAAACTAATATAGAGTGAATTCTACATTTGCTTTTCTCTTTATGTATGCTTTCAGACTTTTAAAGTTAACACTCCACAGGGTGATTTGGTCCTTTATTCTGTTTACTTTGTTTAGATAAACCAGGAGTCTTTACTCATATGCAACAGAAACTGCATTTGATGGATACATACCAAAAGGCACTGGAGGGAAGAATGTGAGGAAACTCAACATTTCAAAAGGAAAACGAGGAACCAGGCTTAGAAAGACCAGAAGAGGAAGCAAGCAGTTCCGGGAGTTTGTCAGGAACTACGCACAGGCTCTTCCAGGAGCACCTGTGACAGCCAGTTAGCTCAAAACCACTCATGTGACCAATTAGGAAGGGAAGGCCTGGTCAGCTCAGCAAAGGCCACGCTTCTGCCTGTGGCTGGAGGAAAGTAGGGTGCTGTGCTAACTGTCCTAGCCAGCCTGTACTCAAAGGACTTTGATCACACTCCAAAGTGAATCATAATCCTAGACCCAAAGGGAATGGCATGGATATTGGACAAACAAAAGCAGATGCCCATCACATCTGTAATAGTCCCCTCTCCCCGTCCCAATTTTTTAACGTCTAATCTACATAAAAACAATGATAATTCAAACCGAGCACTGCCCCATTGCTGAATAGCTCTGATTGTTAGAAAGGTGTTGACTCCACTGCTGTTTTCCCATATCAGAGAGGAGTCAGGATGGTGGTAAAACTGAACACTGTCTTGTTTGAGGATCAGTCGAGAAAGCTGGGGGGAGAGGGAGTTTGGAGGCAACAGGAAGACACGGGGTGAAATGAGCTGTCATCACTATGCTGCCAAAGGGCTGGCTGTCATGAAGCAAAAGAGTGAGGGCTATTCTCTCTTTTCCTGAAGACCACAGTTAGAACCAAGAGGTGGAAGTTCAGGAGAGGCAGATGTCATCTCAACAAATGGTTTTAACTTTTAGGAATTAGAACTGCCCCTCTCTGGAAGGTAGGAAGCCCATTATCTCAAGAAGTAGGTAAGGAGGAAGTCCAGCCCAGGCTGGGGTTGGGTTATATGATTTCTAAAGGATTCTTTGAAGCATAAGACTCTATGATCCTTTGTTATTTGCAAACCTAGTGAGTCCTTCTGAAAGGCTTCCTCACCTTTCACAGCTACTCAGTTATATCCATGCCTCAGGTGGGCCTTGCTTCTCCTTTTCAGTCAGTTTTGCTTGCAGACCTGGGTTTGTGGAAGAACTCCCCATGCACGACTCATTGTGGGGAATGCTGGGATTCTCAGCTGGGCATGGCAAGCAGGAGAGGAAAGGGGAAGCACAAATGATAAATTAGAAGTAACTCTTAGATTTCAGTTTCAGCTCTACCACTTATATATTGTGGCATCTTGGGCAAATCACTAGGCTTTGTGACTCTCATTTTATTCATATGTAAAAAGTGGATGACACAAAAACAATAATAATAGCCTGCCTTACAGAGCTGATTTTAAAAATAGGTCAACACGTGGTTTTCATAGTATCCTAATGTTGGGCTAGATTATTTAGATACATTGTTTTCTTTAATCCTTCCAACAGTCCCATGATGTGTAGATTCCATTATTCTTACTTCCCAGATGAGAAAACTGAGGTTTAGAGTGTGTAAAGCCTTTTCTTAAATGTTGGAGCTAAAATGAAAATCAACAGGTCTAACTCCATAGGCTGAGTACTTTGTAATGCCAGCCCACGGTTGTCAGAATGACATAAAATAGCGCGTATCATACTGAACTCATTAGAGGATCTGTTATAGAAAACCAAGGCTCAGAGGGGTTTAATAAATATGTCCAGAGTTTGAGGACAGGGGTAGGGCAGTAGGAAGGAAAATGCAAATACGGGGTGGATCTCGAGGAAAGAAAAGGCTCAGGACTGTTGCAGAGTGGGAGAAGATTCTAGACCATGGTTTTTCACCTGCACTGCACGTGGGACTGCCGAAGGTCACTTTAAACAGCACTGATGACTGGATTCTACCCCTCAAAGTTCTGTTCACTCAGTCTAATAGGCAGTCTGGGCATCGGGATTCACAAAAGTACTCTAGGATATTTTAATGTGCAGCTAGTGTAAGAACAACTGATTTAGGACAAGAGCTGTTGGAATGCGGAGGGACTGAGGTCACTCCAGGCATAGGTAGCAAAGACCCTGTATGTCCTGCTTTTCCTCAATCATGCCATCATCTCTGCAGGATGCTTCATGTTCCAGGCATAACTGTGCCCTCAGCACTGACATCTAATAGGCAGTCTCAGTGGAACCGGATGCTCTACTCAGAGAATGAATAATTTGCCTACAACCTCCACCAGGTAATAGTGCTTCCACTAGACAGATGGGGAAACAAAGGCCCAGAAATTTTCAGGAGCTAAATGTCTCTGGCTTTGTACTTTTAAGTTCTGTCTATCTGCCAAAATAATCGGGAGTCTGAGAAATAAAACCGGGGCCTTTCCTCTCTCCCCTTCCTCCCTCCAAAGCATTGCCTTGCCTCTTACTGTTTCAGCCTTCTGTGGCCCCTCCACCTACTGAGGAACATCAGCCTCCCAAGAGAGAGGAGACAAGGGCTGAAGCTTCCTGACTGAAGTGTGGGCAGGAGTCAGGACCAATTGCCATTTTTGAGAAACTCTATAACCCTGTAAATTGGGATTCTAGCTTGGTCTCACAGCCTCACTGTACTGTGAATTTGAGTAAATCACTTCTTATATCTAGGGCCTTTTCTTCTCTGCTGTAACACGAAGAAGGTGGACCAGAATCTCCAGGTCAAAAACTAAAGTACTTTGGGGTCTAGGTAGATGATGTACATCCATGGGGCAGGCTGGATGGGGACCATGGGGAAGCAGCAAGCGTACGCCTTGTCCGAAAGGGTCAGGATTTATTGAACTCCAGCCAGTTGTCACCACATAGGCATGTAGGCTCAGAGGTGTGAGGTCTGATTTGTTACTAAAGAAATTCTAAGAAATATTTATTTATGTGCAATCTCCTGCTTAATCGATTGTTAGTCTAATAATAGTAGTAGTCGTAGTAATGCATAGAAAGCAAAACACGAATGTGGATTGAATTTAGCCTACAGACTGCTTCTTTGTGACCTGAGGGTTAAATAGTCTGAAAGACTGTCACATTCTGTAATTTCTTAACAAGGGGACCTGACCCAATATTACAGAACACAAAAATTGGCATTTCTGCACTAGTTGAAAGTTCTGTTTAGGAAGTAAACCCAAATGGCATCCTCCTTTTTATTAATTCCTAAAACTTCGGCGTGCATTTACGTTTGTGACCCTTGGGAAACTGTTCTCCCTCCAAAATCTGACAACCGTGTTTGAAAGAGAAGGACCACCTGCTTCATAGAGAAACAGTGCCCTCTGCTGGAAGAGTAAAGCAGAAGGCCGTCTTTGGCTCTGAGGTCATCTAATAACTTGAAAGATTTGTTTGTTTTCACTTGAGATAGATTTAATGAAGAATAATAAATAAAAATCTAAATGCATATTTATGGATGGTTTGATGTATGTTAGGCAGAAATTGAGTTTTCATGTATCCATTTGGGAGTAATTACTCTTAATCTATTAAAAAAAAAAGTCCAGGATTAGAGAAGAGAAGAAAACATTTGTTACATCAACTGACAGCAATCTGGAATGCACAGACAAGGAGAGGAAATTGGAGTCTAGGTCTCCAGACTATATTCTGGAAAATCAGAGCCTTTATAATAATGTATTGCAAATTTATGGGTTTTCATAGTTGCTCTCACCGCAGCCGTTTAATAAATCCTCCCAATAACTCTCCAAGGCCGGTATTATTGTCCTCATTCGACAGATAAGGAAAATGAAGCACAGAGATTCTGAGTAACCAGCTGGAAACTTTTTATCAATTAAAGGATAGAAACAAGCTTAGGCTAGTTGATTAGCCCCTCTAAGCCTCAATTGCCCTATTTGTAAAACATGGATAAAAATACCATCCACATTTGCAACAAAGATTAAAGGCAAAATGCGGCAAGGCACTGAACCCAGTGCTTGTCCCAGAATTAGCCTGGTGCCCAGCGCTAGCAACTCACTGCAGTGATCAGAGGCAAGGTCATTTATTTATTTGTTTTTGGCTGTGCTGGGTCTTCATTGCTGCCTGCTGCTGCTGCTGCTAAGTCACTTCAGTCGTGTCCGACTCTGTGCAACCCCATGGACTGTAGCCCACCAGGCTCCTCCATCCATAGGATTTTCCAGGCAAGAACACTGGAGTGGGTTGCCATTTTCTTCTCTAACACATGAAAGTGAAAAGTGAAAGTGAAGTCATTCAGTCATGTCCGACTCTTAGCGACCCCATGGACTGCAGCCCACCAGGCTCCTCCATCCGTGGGATTTTCCAGGCAAGAGTACTGGAGTGGGGTGCCACTGCCTTCTCCGCATTGCTGCCTGCAGGCTTTCTCTAGTTTCAGTGAGCAGGGGCTCCTCTCTAGTTGTGGTGCCCAGACTTCTCACTGTAGTGGCCTCTCCTGTTGCGGAGCACCGGCTCTAGAGCTTAGGCTCGGAAGTTTTGGCACACAGGCTTAGTTGCTCTGGCATGTGAGATCTTCCCAGACCAGGGATCGAACTTGTGTCCCCTACATTGACAGGCAGATTCTTTTTGTTTTTACAATAATTCAAGGTTTTTTTTTTCAGCTTTTTTGAGTTTTTTTTTAATTGGAGGACATTTGCTTTATAATGTTGTGTTGTTTCTGCTGTACAGCAATGCAAAACAATCATAATTTTATATATATATGTATACCCCCTCCCTCCTGAGCCTCTCTCCCCGCTCCCCACCCCACCCTTCTCAATCATTACAGAGTACCAGGCTGGGCTCCCTGTGTTGCATAGCAGCTTCCCAAGAGTTATATCTATTTTACACAGTCATAGAGAATGGACTTGTGGCAGGTGGGTTCTTAATCACTGGATCACAGGGAAAGACCCAGAAGCCCAGATCTTTTAACTGCTAGTCCCATGACTTTCCCACTACGTTTCCCACTAGGTACTGTCTTGTATGGTCAAAATAGTGGCCACAGTGCTGCTGAGATCTATAACACTGGCCCCGAAGCCTAAAAACATAGCCCAGATTTTTTTTTTTAACATAAATGGCTTTGTCAACAGCTATGAAGATCTTTATTTGCATCATAAAGATAGAATATTCTAAGTGAGGGGTGTTGTGTTTCCTATGAATTGTTCTCCTATGTCCAGCGACTGGTCTGGTAGACTCCTGAGCTCTACATTTGAATAGGAATATTATTATGTTGGACTTCTTAGTGGTGCTAGCAATTAAGAACCAACCTGCAGATGCAGGAGACATAAGAGATTCCTGGGTCAGGAAGATCCCTTGGAGGAGGGCATGGCAACCCACTCCAGTATTCTTGTCTGGAAAATCCCATGGACAGAGGAGCCTGGTGGGCTACAGTCCATGGGGTTGCAAAGACTCAGATATGATTGACGACTGAGCACATTATCATGTTGAAGTGATGAACATCGCTCAGTTGTGTCCGACTCTTTGGGACCCCATGGACTCTCCATGGAATTTTCCAGGTCAGAATGCTGGAGTTGGTAGCCTTTCCCTTATCCAGGGGATCTTCCCAACCCAGGGATTGAACCTAGGTCTCCCACATTGCAGGCGGATTCTTTACCAGCTGAGCCAGAGGGAAAGCCCATTACCATGTTGGATGATACCATGGAGATGTCAACATTGACCAGTGTGTTCTGGAAAAGCTCCCAGGAGCTGCCTCCATAGTGGAGGAGAAAAACAAGGCCCTGAGTCCTTGGACTTTGGCTTTCTCTCCTGAACCTCCATCTTCTTGATGCTTCAGATCTTTCCTGATCATAGAGAAATCTTCTGAAGTATGTCCCTCAGCAGAGCACAAGGGGTATGTGTCTAATTCTCTGCGACACCATGGATTCAGTCTACAAGGCTCCTCTGTCCATGGGATTCTCCAGGCAAGAACACTGGGGTGGGTTGCCATTCCCTCCTCCAGGGGATCTTCCCAACCCATGGATCGAACTTGTGTTTGCTGCATTGCAGGCAGATTCCTTTTACCACTGAGCCACTGGGAAAGCCCAAACACAAGGGAATTGGCAACAAAAATCCTTAGTGCAGGACAAAGATGTTTCTCAAAAGCCCATAATGAATTTTCAAATTTGTTTTCATTGTTTATTATGATGTAAAATGTCAGCAATAAGAGTAAGAGGAAAAATCACCCAAAGATAACCATAACTAAGAAGACTTCTATTTTTTGCCTTCTGTTTAGAATTATATATATATTTTTAGGTACATAAAATCACACCAAATCCTGCTTTTTCACTTACCAATATTCAAAAGAACTATTTCTTTAACATTTTTATAAGTTCTTCATTATAATCATATGTTGAATTGTGTTATTATTATTCTATTATTTTTATTAATATATAATATTATACAGAATAAATATGCCGTCATTTACCTATTCATTCCCTTATCATTGGCCACTTCCAATTTTTGACACTGTTCTGGTACTATGGTAGAAGTTCATACAGGACACAGATTTGGGGGAATAAAGGAAGAAATAGTATGCTCAGTGGAAAGGAAGGAGGTTGGCATTGGGTGGAGAGTAAGAGAGCCGATAAAAAGAAATGGAGGAAGTGACACAGACTTAAAGATCTGTAGCTGATCCCCTGTGGAGCTGTTCCTGGTGAGGGAAGCGAATGTGCAGTCAGGCATACAATGATAAGACATCCTCCTTGGAGATCAGTACCACACTAATGACCAGCTAAGGACCTCGGGAAAGTAATGCCTCCGAGCCTCCCAGTACGGCTGTAAGAATCACAATGAACTGGTAGATACGAGGGTTATATAAAGTGAGATAATGTGCAAAGGGCTCAGTGCCATGCCTCGTTCTCAGCATGTGCCCAACAGAGGCCAGTTGTACCAGAGAGTCTCTTGGAGACTCAGAGCCACTAGTCCTTGTAAGTTCTCCCTTATAACATGGGGGCTGGAAGCCTGCCAACTATGCTTTTATAAAGTACCTGATCCCGAGTGTGTTAGTTTGCCAGGGCTGCCGTAACAGAGAATCGCAGACTTAACGAAAGAAATGTATCTTCTCACCGACCTGGAGGCTGGAAGCCTGAGATTAAGAGAGGCCTCTCTCAGAGTGTGAAGAAAAGGGATCCCCTCCTACACTGTCGGTGTGAATGTAAACTGGTGCAGTCCCTATGGAAAACAGTATCATGGTTCTTTTAAAAACTTAAAGTAGAATTTCCGTGTGATCTAGGAATCCCACTACTCCTGGGCATGTATCCAGAAAAGATGAAGACTCTAATTTGAAAAGATACTTGTGCCCCAGTATTCACTGTAGCACTATTTATGATAGCCAAGACAGGGCAGCAACACGAATGTTCATAAATAGACGAGTGGATAAGGAAAATACGACATAGAAATATACACACACACACAGTGGGATAGTACTCAGCCATGAAAAGGATGAAATAATGCCATTTGTGGAAATATGGGTGGACCTAGAGATGATTTTACCAAGTGAAGTAAATCAGAGAAAAACAAATATATGCTATCACTTACATGTGGAATCTAAAAAGTAGTACAAATGAACGTATTTGCAAAACAGAAACAGGCTCACAGAAATAGAAACCACACTTGTGACTACCGAAGGGGAAGGGATGGGGGAATAAATTAGGAGTACAGGATTAACAAGTATGCATTACCATATATAAAACAGATAAACAATGAGGAGTTGCTGTATAGCACAGGGAACTATATTCAATATCTTATAATAACCTATAATGGAAAAGAATTGAGAAAAAGAATATATATATATATATTTGAGTGCTGTACATCTGAAACTAACACAGTATTTGCCTATTGTAAATCAACCATACTTCAATAAAGAAAAGGGATAACCCTCTCTCCTTGGCTTGCAGTTGGCCACCTTCTCCCCGTGTCTTCCTATGATCTTCCTTCAGTGTGTGTCTTAATTTTTTCCTATAAAAAGACATCAGTCACATTGTTTAAGTTCCACCCATACCTTAAATATCTCTTCAATGACCTTATCTGCTATCACTCACATTCTACTGAGGGTTAGGACTGCAACATATGAATTGGAGACAGGGGATTCACAGTTCAACCTCTAACCCAGAATGTGGGTTAGAAGCACAGGTAGTATTTGAAAGACAGAAGAGAAGCAAATGACGTTTTCTTGGTCTTTGGTTGGCATAAGATTTCTCCAATGTCTGCAGAGTCCACAAATCTTCTTGAAAATCGCCCATTTTCTGCTGCAGACAGCCCAGATCATTAGCAGCAGGTTCCTACAGTTTCTGCACCACTGCTGTCTTGAACACTGGCAGTGGTTTCTCTAACCTTTATTCCCCTACATCTTCTAATAGCTTTAGAGGCATCTAATTTTCCATACAAATTCATTTCTATTTGAGATACCTACAGTGATCTTTGATTTATTGACTGAATCTTGAAGGCTACAGTAACTATTATTTAAAATGGGGTGGGATGGTTGGTGAGTAAAGTTTCAAGGAAACCATTAAAAAATAGACAGTGGCAAGTCAGACAAGAATAGATCATGGAGCAATTGAAGACAGGATATTTGGAATTCATTCTATGGTCTAGGACATTATAGATTTTTCTCACTAAAACATCTCTAATAGCAGAAAGCATAAGCCCCCTTGGATTCTGACAGCAATTGCTACAAGTAAGAAAATCCTTTGAAATCTTGAAAACTCACCCCAGTTTTTCATGTATATTATAATATGTTCATTTGTTTTAATGTAAAATAATATTTTTAATTATTAACCATCAAATAAAATGAACATTCTAGAGTGATGCTACATTTATCCTATGGTTTTGAATACTGTCCAGACCTGGTCACTAACCACACACAGCTTGAGAGCACAGCCCAAAGCGATATGGAATCACTGAGTGGTTCTAAGGAACAAAGTAAAATAAAGCGATTGCTTTTGAATGATCTCTGTGCTGCCGTGTGGAGGGTGGGAGGAGGTAAGCATGGGAGCAGGGAGATATGTTAGAGGCTGTTGCAACAATCCAAGTGAATATGATAAGACACCAAAATAAGGCTCTGGAGCCAAGGTGCCTAAGAGAGCTCGTGCAGGCCACTGTCACCTCTGACTTCAGCAGAAAATACAAGCAGGTCAAAACATGTGACAGCCAAGGTCCTTCCCAATCCAAAGGTATTGGGATTTCTTCCTGCTTCTCTTTACCTCGTGCTCACCTCTTAATCCATTATTAATTTGCATAGTTTATTTCACGCAAAGGTCAGCCTCACTTAAAGAGGACTTTTGCTGCTAGTTTGCTAATGAGACGAAAATCTGTTGACTTGTTTGTTTTAAAGCTGAAGAGGAAGTTCTAGATCTAAGAAAAATTGATATTTTGATAGAAGTGTCTAGTAATTTCCAATTCTAATTTGACATACAGAAAATGCCATACATACCTAGCATATAGGAGGTGCTCAATAAATACCTGTTGAATTACCAAGTGAATGAATAAATGACAAGTTCCAATGCATTCACACGCATCTTATAACAAGTCTCCCTTATGGTATTTGTGTACCTTACATTATCTTGGCACTTCATCCCACAGTTTAAGGCCTTGTTCATATATATGTTGTTCCCTCTGCTCACAATGTCTTTTGCCTCTTAATGCATCTGGAAAATGTTTGCTCACTTGCACAACTCAGCTTAAATATCACATTGTCAAAGAAGAGAATAGATATGTAAATTGAACACACGCATATAGAGTCACACAGACCTTGGTTCAGATCCAGGCTTTAAGATATATATAGTGAGAGGGTGTTCCAAAAATCTTTTCTCATAAATTTTTGGTATCTTAAATTATAAGTAAAATGAGAAAGAAAAATCATTTTGCCAGATCCAGCCATCATTTTCCATGGCTGTGAACCATAGTCCTACAGGCAGCCCAACCTGGTAACAGTACCAAGCTTCATGTCTACTTTTGCTGAATGTCTCAAACTTCTGCCCACATGGAAACATGGCCATAGGCTGGATAGCAAATATATCTGATGACACAAAATCTCAGCCATATACTAAAAGCACCAGATCTTTAACTCCATCTTCAATTTGACTTGGGTCAAAAATGTTCTTGACGCTTGTGCACCACTATGCCTGGAGGATCGCATGCTTTGGGTTGTCCGAGGCTGGTCAGTGCTCCTCAGAAAACTTGAGAACTGCCATTATTCATATGTGGTTGTTCAGGGATCCATGTAGAATTCATGACAAGACTGTAGGGAATCAATTAAAAATGTAGGTCTCTTTCTTTTTCCACCAAATCCACACCTTTGCATTACACCTGAGTCCACCTGGATGACCCAGCAAACAGGGCTCATGGTGTGTTTTAACCAGTCAGCCTCTGGGTTTTGGGGCTCACAGGTATGCCTAGCTGCAACCTTTACTCTCAAGCTTGTTTTCCATAAGAAACCCTGAAGTACTTAAGTTGTACTTTTGTCATTACACATCCAATGGCCTAAACAAAATGAAATGTATTTAGAAGGCAGGAAATCATGGGCAGCTGGGAATAAACTTCAAAGTGATACCAAACCCATTAATATACAATTTGACTTTCACATTGCAAACCTAGCATCATTATCATCCTTCACAACAAAACAAGTTTTGAGACTCGCTAGATTTCTGCCCTTAGGCAAGTTTCCTAAACTCTTTTAGTTTCAGTTTTCTCATTGTAAATTGTGAGTAATAATTCCCATTGTGAGACCTCAGTACAGTATATTAACAAACCTGGCACACAGGAGATGTTTAGTCAACAGTGTCTGTAATTATGTCTCCAAAACTCTCTCATTCATGGGATGTGTTTCCTTTCTCAGTACTGTGAATACAGAATTTCCTCACCTATTGACTGGGTAAAATTAATACCAAAGTCATAGGACTGTTAGGGCTTAAGTAGATAAGACACATAAGATTTACAATCTCATCACAATTCTAATTTGCATTATCCTAAAATTGAACATGCTTCCGCTAGAGTCTTTGAGTGTTTCATGTATGTCTTTGGGAAGGATGGGTGAATAACGTGTGTTGGGTGCCTACTACAGCCCAGATGTATAATGTATAATTTCTTTTGATACATTATCTCCTTGGATCTATCCCCAGACTCTATAAGGAGAAACTGAATCCCCATCACAAGATGAGAATATAGATGCTAGGGAAAAGCTGAGGAACTCACCAGGTGTGATGCCATGTTCTTTGCCTCATTCTGCAGCATAACTGCGGCCAATGCAGATGCTCCATAAGTGTCAAAGAATGCTCCCACAGATGATGAGACCCCTCCTCTGGAGGCCAAATGTTCACTGAAGTTCAGCACTTGAGAGCATCCTGGGGCCAAATTGCCTTGGCTCTTTCGCTTTCCAGCACTCTAACTTTGGATACATTCTTAACCACTCTGTGCCTCAGTTTCAATCAATCAACAGCAAAATGGAAATCACAATAGCATCTACCTTATATTAGTTTTTTTTTTTTTAGAATAAATGCAGTAGTGTTTGTAGATGATTTTGCATAGTGCCCAGCGCATAATAAGTTCTCATTTAATGTCTCTCCCAAATAGATAGTTCTCAGAGCCCTTTAAATAGCACTGCTGGAACGACTCAAGAAGCCACCCATCAAGCTGTGGTAGGTCTGGGCCTTGGGAGCCTGCAGACACTTGGATAGTGTTGCTGGTAGGAAGTGGGGCCCATTTCCAGCTGTAACAGCCTCACAGTTGACAAAGGGATGGTGTTCATTTCCTTCAAAAGTTTTTGGCTCTCTTTCCAAGGCTTTAGGGCAACTGCTGTTTCAATAGGAAACTCTCTGAAGCCGTGAGTCAACAGTCGCTCATCCTGGGAGGTGATTCACACGCCAGAGTGTGCGGTCCACAAATGGTGTGGGGGTGGTACCTCTGGGGGAGAGATTGACGTGCCCCCAGATGAGTTGTTTGTGATCACAGGCTGCTCATGAGCAGACATGAGAACAGATGCACCAATTAATTTCTTGTCATGTCCTCTCCACACTCCTTCAGGAGGGGCACAAATGTTGCTCATAAAGATGTCGAACTTGGACATGAGAACAGTCATTCCCCCACCTCGCAGTCCTTTACAAAATAAGGGCTGGTTCAAGAGTCAGAATGAGGAATGAGAGATTTGGATCGTTCCAAGATTTATGTTATTCCTTTTGAGGTAAGACGGGTGAATTCCTGAGAAACTGACCGGAGAAGGACTTTGAAGCTGAAGGCAATTTCAGTGGGGTGAGAGTTTTGCCCCTAGTTTTTTACTTGATAATAAAAACTTTAAGATTAAAAAAACACACACACACACAATTACCCACTACTTATCTGTCAGTTTCTTCCAATAGACTGCGCACCCCAGGGGTCCTAATCTTAGATTCAGGACTGGGAGTCCTGTGTTGGCCATGTGCCAATGAACCTGAATCTGAATCTAAGACAAGTTCTAGATAAGTTACTTAACTTCCCAGGGCCTCAGTTTTCTTCTCTGTAATATGGAGACTCAGAATAATACACACCTGGTAGGGCTGTTAAGAACATTCATCGATCTAATACAGTTCTACTCAAAATGGGATCCACGGACCAGAGCTCCTCTATCAACTGCTACCAGTCCTTGGTCAGGTGCATAAATGTGAGCATAATTTTTTGGGAACCACTACAGCAATTGCACATTAGAGCTATAGTTTTATTATATTCAGTGAAAGTATCAGCTCATAGTAGATAAAAGTTTAAAAACAAACTGGTCCTTCATCACAATGAGAGCTATTAATAGTTAAATAGTTAAATGTAGATATATTTAAGCATCTCCTTTTTAAAATACATATTGTTTTATTATAAGTATCTTCCTTTTATTTCTTCTTTGTGGTTGTTTTTGAGCTTTATGGGTGGGTAGTATGGTTTCGATTTCAGGGTTTTTAAAGAGATATTCAAATTAAAGAACTTAGTAAACATAAGGATTTTGGATTTGATTCTAAGATGGTGCAAGAGAGTTGCAGTTCTAAGTGGGAACCCAGGGAGCATAGTGAGGGAGGGGCTTCTGTGAAATCCCATTCTTCAACAGTGTGGTTCACGGTAGACTCTCCTCCTTGGTTCTGCTGTTGGAAAAGACTTCTTGATGAGCTCTTGATTGACAGCAGTGCTTCTGACCTTATAGTGCATTCCACAAGGCAGAGGATGAGTTTTGCTTAATATCAACTCATTTAATATTGGACAAGAACAAATATCGGGCCACTATAACGGTCATAAAAGTGGTTCCTTTGAAATCTGCCAGTTCACAGGCATTTAAGGTGCTCTTGATGTTCTTCATAAAAAGAGAGATGAATGACAGCATTGTTGTTCAGTCATTAAATCTTGTGTGACGCTCTTTGACCCCATGGACTGCAGCACACCGGGCTCCTCTGTCCTTCACTGTTTCCCAGAGTTTGCTCGAATTCATGTCCATCGAGTCAGTTATGCTATCGAACCGTCTCATCCTCTGTCTTCCCCTTCTTTTCTGGCCATCAGTCTTTCTCAGCATCAGGGTCTTTTCCAATGACAGCATAATGTAGCAGAAAGAACAAAACCTTTGGAATCAGGCATAACTGGGTATGATTTTTAACTCTGCCACCTAGTGACCAGCAAGTTACCTGATCTATGGACCTCAGCTGCCTCACTAGTAAAAGGGGGATTATAATCCTAACTATGTAGGGTCTTTGTGAGAATCAGCAGTGGTATTTGCAGTATGCTCCTGACACAGAATATTTCAATAATTGTTAGGGTCTATCGCCCCCATTTTTCCATGAAAAAACTTCTGTGAATAAACTAATTTCAGTTCCGTTCAGTTGCTCAGTCATGTTCAACTCTTTGTGACTCCATGGACTGCAGAATGCACGTTTCCCTGTCCACCATCTCCCGAAGCTTGCTCAAACGCATGCCGATTGAGTCAGTGATGCCATCCAACCATCTCGTCCTCCATTGTCCCCTTCTCCTACTGCCTTCAGTCTTTCTCAGCATCGGGGTCTTTTCTAATCAGTTGGCTCGTCTCATGAGGTGGCCAAAGTATTCGAGCTTCAGAGACGGCCACAAATTTTGTACTGTTCCCTCAATGAGAGGTGGAGTTTAATTTGCCTCCCCTCAATCAGAGCTGGGCTCATTCTTACTTGACTATAGAATGTAGCAGAGTCATGTTCTAGGACTTATACAACTAGGTTGTAAGAAATCTTGCAGTTTTCACCTGGGCGTCTTAAAAAATTTTCAATGCCATCTGCTATGTAAATTGAAAGTCGCTCAGTCATCTCCAACTCTTTGCAACCCCATGGACTATACAGTCCATGGAATTCTCCAGGCCAGAATACTGGAGTGGGTAAACTTTTCGTTGTTCAGGGGATCTTCCCAACCCAGGTATCCTGCATTGCAGGTGGATTCTTTACCAGCCAAGCCACAAGGGAAGCCCAAGAATACTGGAATAGGTAACCTATCCCTTCTCCAGAGGACCTTCCCAACCCAGGAATTAAACCGGGATCTCCTGCATTGCAGGCAGATTCTTTATCAACTGAGCTATCAGGAAAGGCATCTGCTATGCTGGTATCTGACTGCTCTATGTTCTCCATGCTGTGAGGAAGCCCAAGCCAGAAAAGCAGAGGAGGCAGTGGAGGACAGGTGCCCCATCATTCTCCCGCTGGACCACTCATCCCAGCCCAGGTGAAGTGAAGAATGAGTGAAGAGGTCTTCAGATGACCCCAGCACCAACTGCCATCTCTGATGATAACCACGTGAAAGACTGTGTGAGAGCCACCCAGCTAAGGCTATCAAATGCAGACTTCTAAGAGAAAATCCTGTATTATTGTTTTAGCCACTACATTTCAGGGTGGTGCATTAAGCAGCAGTAGAGAGCCAGAACATTCTGCTAGAGTATGATTTCTGGTCTTTCTGCACCTTACTAACTTATCAGTCAGTGATTGGTGGTTTGTCAATAGTTTAACCTCCATTAGTCAGTCTACAATCCTGTATTGGCCAAGGTTAACGTATTCAACATTGCTGTTCACACATGGCCAGCCCTGTTTCCTTTTATAGTGATCTGTGAGTTTTCACCTCCTTCTCTGTGAGGTGAGTGGCTGTTCCTTGGAGGGGAGGGCTGCTTTCCTTGCTTATCTTACCTGTGATTTGGCTGGTAAGTAAAGAGGAGTCTATTTGGATGACCAAAAATTTCGTTTGGGTTTTTTCCATACCATATTATGGAAAAATCCAAACAAACTTTTTGGCCAACCTAATAATTGAGTCTATTTTCTCCAATCCAGATCTGATATTTTCATTGCCTTCTTTTTAACTCAACTGGTTCAGAACCAATAGTGGGGAGTGTTGGGCCCGGCATTGCAGAGGGACCCCAAGCTCTCTAACAGTACTGACATTCAGAAGAGTAAATGATTAGGTACTAAGCAGGTTCCCAACTTGCCCTGTACTTTTACTGATATGGAATTCTTGCTCATGTTGCTAATAATGTATTTAATATCCTCAAACTTAGAAACAAGCTAAAGCACTTATAATCATTGTTGGCAAGTTGCTGTTTTTCTCTTGACACATTTGATGGTGTGCTTACATTACTTCTCTCAAAAATCAAGACAACTTTCAGCCAAAGCCAAGCCAATAACAAAACCCTGGAGAATGCCATCATATCCTGTATATGACTCAAACATGACTTCTAATTTCCTTGACCCCTGGGAAACTGACAGTGTGTATCTGCTTTATAGCATTTGTTGGGCCTTTGTTTTTTGTTTTTAATTTTGGTTACTGTTGTGTTAATTCCAGTTATCCTTGCAGCTCAAGACATAGATAGAGGGACATTTTGTTAAGGTGACAAATATAGTGTTTCCCACCTCTTCCCCATGATTATTTTAACTCATTTATACCTCATCCCTCAAGTCATTCATTCAGCATGCCTTTATTGGGAGCCTCTGAATCAGGACCTGTTCTAGGTCCTGGACATACAACTATCAATAAAGCATTTTCAGACCCTTGCCTCATAAGCAGTACACTGAGCGATGAAGCAAAGGAGCAGGCAACTGGAATGCTATCATAGTGATCCAAAGAAGAAATACATAGGGTTCTGAGGAAAGAAAGCAGAGGTTCCAAGGACATAATTTTCTGATAACTGTCTTCATTGAACATTCAAACGCAAAATTTGAAAAAAACTTTATGTCATAGCTTATGGGTGAATTTTGCCATTGCATTTGGTATTCCTCCAGTGCCTTATTAATAAAATCTCAAGCAAAAGAATTGCTGAGGCTAGAAAATGAATCTCTAGTAATATGTGCTAATGTTGAATTGCAATATACATTATCTTAGTTAAGCCCCACCACCTCCCTGTGAAGGGGCATATCATCTCTGTTTTATAGAGGAGGAGGCTGAGACTTTGACAGGTTAAATAATTTGCTTAAGGTCACACAGCTGGTAAAAGGTAGAGACAAGGTATAAGGATAGGTCTGTGTAAGTCCAGTTTCATCCTCTCACTACCATATTGCACAATAGGAAAACATCTAGAGAAATCACACTCACCCTTAATATGTTGTTGTTAATTGTGGACACGTTCCTTTGACATTTGATCTGAATGTTTCTGAGAAATGAGGTTGTATCTGTATATTAATTTGTAAATCAAGATTCTGTTCAGAAATCCTACTTGAAGTGGATTAAACCAAAAATCTAGGGGTGGGGATTATTGGCTAAACCACAGAAAGGAGAGAAATGAGTCTGACCACAATAACGACTACAGCCACAGAGTCAAACCTTATCAGTGCTGTCTCTCTCTGTCCCTCACCCCCAGGGATGACATCATGTTTTCTGATCGGCATTCTAGGTGGTGCATTCACATTCTAGCATCTCCATGGCCAGAGGTTGATGGGCTACCTCCCCAGAGCACGTTTGAAAAAGCTACAGACAAGGACTCCTACTGATTCAGTTTGGGCTGTTCTGACCAAGAGGATGGAATACATAGATTGGTTCTGCTTGTAACTGACATGGATAGTCATTGATGAGCTAAATCAAGAAAAAAAGTCCATTTATAGAGTGCAAATCACTTTTACAAGGAGCTCTAGGATGGGTCACCAGGAACCAAGATAATAGCAAGGAAGAAAAATAAAATACTATTTGGTTATCAGCCTCAGGGACAAAGGAAGTGAAATGGAAACAATCATATTAATCATGAGAGCACCATAAATACAAACATAACCACAAGGACATAGCCATTAAAGTAGACTTCAGACTTTAAATATTTAGAATGGCAGGGGAAAAAAGCACTGAAAATGACCTAAAATGTCCAACAGTATGAAAGCTTTTAGGTAAACTCTAGTTTATATTGTGTGTTGATGTTATGCAAAAATATGTTTACACAGAATTTTGAATAACAGAGACAAACCTGTACACGAATGTTGAGAGAGCCATTTTTTATAAGAACCAAAAATGGAAGCAATTCAAATGCCCATCAACTGAAGAATGAGTAAACAAACAAATACGATGGAATGTGCGTGTGTGCTAGGCAAGAACCCTGGAGTGGGATGCCATATCCTCTTCCAGGGGATCCTCCCAACCCAGAGATCGAACCCACTTCTGTCTCTTGCATTCGCAGGAGGGTTCTTTACCACTAGCACCACCTAGAAAGCCCATGCGATGAAATACTATTTGACAATAAAAAATAATGAAGTACTGGTTCATGCTACAACAAGAATGAACCTAGAAAACATTATGCTAAATGAAAGAAGTCAGTTCCAAAGGATCACATGTTGCACCATCCCATATATGTGAATCCATATATATGAAATACCAAGACTAGACAAATGTGTAGAAGCAGAAAGTAGGTTCATGGTAGTTGAGGGCTCCTTCCCAGGTGGTGCAGGAGTAAAGAATCCACCTGCAATGCACAGGAGACGTGGGTTCAATCCCTGGGTCAGGAAGATCCCCTAGAATAAGAAATGGCAACCCACTCCCAATCCAATATTCTTTCTTGGAGAATCCCTTGGACAGAGGAGCCTAGTGGGCTACAATCCATAGGATCGCAAAGAGGTGGACACAGCTGAGAACACAGACACACTCACACACACATACACACACTCACACATACTCATACACACACACACACACACACAAGGCCAGCGTTTATTGAGCATTTACTACATGCCAGGATCCTTGATTTTAGTCGGTCTTTATAACAATCTTATGGGGCAGGAACTATAAATTCCTCCACAGTTGACCCTCTCTATCCATGTGTTTCACAACTGCAGATTCAACCAACCTCAAATAAAAAATAACTGAAAAAAATTTCAGGAATTTCTAAAATGCAGAACTTGAATTTGCTGCACTCACAACTATTTACATAATATTTACATTGTATTTGCAATTATTTACATTCTTTGTATTAGGCATTATAAGTCATTTAGAGATAATTTAAACGATTCTGGAGGATATATATAAATTCCAGGCTTCCCAGGTGGCTCAGACTGTAAAGAATCTGCCTGCAGTGTGGGAGACCCAGGTTTGATTCCTGGGTTAGGAAGATCCCCTGGAGGAGGGCAAACCAACCCACTCCAGTATTCTTGCCTGGAGAATCCCACGGACAGGGGAACCCGGCAGGCTACAGTCCATAGGGTTGCAAAGAGTCAGACAAGACTGAAGTGACTTAACACACACAGCACAGTGCTATCTTTCCTTCTCCCTCATGGAAAAGGAATTTTAAGGTGTTGCAATAAATGGATTGTCCAATTTATTCAAGAAGCATCTTGCATCAGGTTGCCTGTGACTGAGGGCTTCTTCCTCAACCTACTCCAGCTCATCTTCACATCTTAGCAGCTAGCACCTGCATCCCTTGCATTGCTCAAGCAGAAAACTTAGGAGTTATTCTTGTTGCCTCCCTCTTCATCACACCCACAGCCCATCTGTCACCAAATCCTGTTGATTATACTTCCAAAATATATCTCAGTTTCATCTGCTTCTCTCTGTTGCCACTGCTCGGGTCCAAACAACTATTAGATCTCATCTGGATCCCTGATCTCCCCCATTTTCACAATACTCTCCCCAAAATACATGCACACACACACGCGCGCGCACACACACACACACACACACACACACACACACAATCTATTAATCACCTATTACCCAAAGTGGTCTTTAAGAAAAATATGCAAGATCATATCACTTTCCTACTTAAAACCCATAAATGGTTTTTCTATTGTCCTCAGAATCTTATTAAAAATCCCTGATGCTTCTACAACCCTCCTGTGATCTGGCCTCTAGCTACCTCTTGGCTCCATCTCACACCATTCTCCATGTTATTCATCACATTTCAACCTCAACAGACAGCTTTCACTGTCTGTCTGTTCCAGGGCTTCCATCAGCTACTAACCTAGAATGTTCTCCCCGCACTGCCCACCCTCTTCCCTGATCCTAGTTTGGCCAGTTCCTATTCATCCTTCAAGTGCCAGCTTAAATATCACATTCTCAGAGAAGTCTTCCATGATTTCCCAATCTATATCAGCTCTCTCTGGAGGCCAAGGATTTTTTTGCAAAAAAAAAAATCTATAATTGATTTAGTTAAATAAGCAGTTTTTCTCAGATAGAAAATTTAAATGAATCTGTTGACCTCTGGAACATAGAAGTCTAGCATTGGTCTTATTTCAGGCACAGTGGATCCAGCACTGAAATATCAGAACTGGGTTCAATTCCATCTCTTAATTCAGTCTTATATTCAACAAATATTTATTGCCTATTAAGTACCAGGCACTGTACTAGATGCTGGAATGTATCAATTATAAAAATCCTTGTGTTCATGGAGCTGTCTTTGTAGCAAAGCAAGATACACAAGAACAATAAAGATACTGAATAAGTAAAGTTTACCAAATATTAGAAAATGTAGCTAATATGAAAAATATACATAAGGCAAAGCAATAGTACAGAGGAAGGAAATCGGACTTGCAATTTTAAATAGGGTAGTCATAGTAAATCCCTGCGTTTCCCAGGTGGGGCTAGTGGTGAAGAAACCTGCCTGCCAATGCAGGAGATGTAAAAACATGGGTTCAATCCATAGGAAAGATCCCCTGGAGGAGGGCATGGAAATCCACTCCAGTATTCTTGCCTGGAGAATCCCATGGACAGAAGAGCCTGACAGGCTAGGGACCATAGGGTCGAAAAGAGTCAGACACGACTGAGGCGGCTTAGCATGCATGCACAGTAAACCCTTATGAGAAAGTGACTTTTGAGCATAGTTTTAAAGGAAGTGAGGAAAGAAGCCACATAAATATCTGAGTTAGAGGAACCTCCAGGCTGAAGGAATGGCCAGTAAAAAAGCACCCTACAACAGTGTGTCTGCCACCTAGAGGACTAGCAAGGGAGCAAGTGAGGCTGGAGTGGGTTAGGGAAGAGGGGAGAAGGTCACAGCTAACAGGAATCTCATCCTGGGGAGTTTCACCAGCCACTGGAGAGTTTTGAGTGAAGAAGCTAAAAATCTTACTTCTAAAAGAATCAGTCTGTATTGAGTGTAGATTTCAAGGGGGAGAGCAAGAATAGAAGCAGGGAAGCTGGTTAGATGCTGTTGCAGTCATTCAAAGGAGAATGATGGTGGCTTGGTTCATAGTAAAAGTAGGGAAAATGGTGAGAAGAGGCTGAATTCTGGACACCTCCAATATGAGGTGGGACAGAGGCCCAGGATAAAGACTTCATTTCCCAGCCTCCCTTGAAATTAAGTAAAGTCATTTAATTCTAAATTTTGGCTCATGGAACATAAGCAGAAGGAGGTGGGCAACTTATCAAAGGGAAGAAGTTTGCTCTCCAATTTGCCCCTTCCCTCAGCCTTCACATTCCACTATAAGCTGGTAGCTGCCTTGGGTGCTACCATGTTGGATTACCTCCAAAAGGGAACTATCTTAGGAAGCCACTGAGTGACCTGAGGAAGAGCGGCCACATTAGCCATGGTCTGCCAGTGCATGGCTTGTTACATGAGAAAGAAAGATACTTCTGCAGTATTTAAACCTTTTTACTTTATGTCTCTGCAGGAGATGTCAAATGTCTATCATACCTAACATAATGGCCATATGTTCTTTATCCCACAAGTTCCAATGTGATTTTATACTGCAATAAGTCTAGGTCAACCCAAGGAGATATTTTGATGGCAGAAATTATGTCTTTTAGAAGTATCTAAAAAGAAGTCCCAAGTGTTCATATCTTACTTTTCATCATGAACTATTCAGTTCATAAAATACTTAGCATTATTTTATTTAATTCTTGAGATAGCACTATGAGTTGAGTATCATTCTCTAGTGTGATCAGCAGGGAGTGTAGATCGTATTTTAATCATCTTTGGATTCACATCCCCTGTATCTTCAGTTCAGGGCTTGGCATCCAAAGGTATTTAGTAGATATCTGATTAAGTTAATTTATAAATGCTTGAATACATGAGAAATACATTGCCTGTAATTTCAAGATACTTTAAAAAGGATTCAAAGTTGTTAAGTGATTTGCTCCAGGTCACACAGTTCATAACAAGTGAAGACAGAGAGCTATGCCCTCTGAGTTGACACTTGGCTTCAGATTTTACTCAAAGAGGGGAGGCAGGAGAAAGATGGTGAAAAGAGGAAAGAAAGTGGAGAGAAAATAAAGAAAGAGGGAAGATAAAGGGTACTAAGCAGAGACCCTTTCCTTTGCTGGGATATATTGTCTGATGGGTATAAGACAAATGTTCAAAGGAATTTCTTCATTTCCAGGTCCTTGGACGGAGCACTGCAATACAGTAAAATCACATTAAAAGCCCAGCCTCTCTCTGAGGCCAGCATACAGGGCAGGCCTTTGAGCTCCCAGCTGTCTGAACTCCAGAGCATCTGCCAGTCACTTTCCCTCTGGCGCATTCCTGACCCAGATACTCTCTCTGGGCAACAGATTCTTCTGTAAGTAAAGATCATTTAAGAAAACCAGACTAGCAAAGCATTAGCTGCCTGTGTTTGCCAAGAACAGAAATGAGTGCGTTTTTTCCCTTAAATCATTCTTGTGTGATTTTAAGCTTTCTTGCTTGCGCAATCTGAAGGGGAATCATCAGACCCCAGATTTTGTGTTTAAAGCATTCAATAGCTTTAGAGACAGCTTTAGAGTCTGTCTATCCTATTCATTTAGCCAGGAGGACATGGGCAGGGCCATATGATCTCAGATATTATATAGATTGTGATAGTCATCTCAAGCTGCAACTGACAGCAAGGGCCATGATGACCAGGAATCACACAGATCTCCTCCTCAGGCAGGCACCAGAGCCCTGGCCCCTGGTTACATCCTCAACTGCACCTCACAAGCAAACTAGTATCCATGTGAAGGAGCAACTGTTTTGAACACAGACCTACAGCAGATGTTATGGTCAAAACCAGACACCGTGTGTTTGCAGCACAGCTGTAGCCAAGAACAACCGTTGCCTGAGGCAGCATAACGTTTGTTAAGTACCTACCATGTGTCTGGACTAAGCCTTTCTTCTTCCATTATCTTTATTTCATTTTGTTTTGTATCATTTCATCCTTCCAATAGCCCTCCAAGGTAGGGATCCTTACCCACCATTACAGATGATGAAACAGACACCCAGAGAACACAAGGACTTTTCAAATGCATTCCAATAAATGCAAAGCCAGAATTCCCTCCTGTTCACTTTTCACTTCCTCATTCACTGTTCATTCTGGCAAACATCACCTTTTCCATTCAGAGAATCTACCTAAGCTTTGAAGTTAGGACAAGCCGTGAGCAGACAGAATAAAAATAGAGATGGAATCCCTGGAGCAGGAGTATGAGGGCGGGTGTGTGTCTGTTTGTACTCTCCTGGGAAGCACTTCAGATGACACTGCTGTCTTCCCAGGGCATGGGCAGTCTACTCTCTGGGCCAGAAGGGAAGGTGTCGACCACAAGAGCAAGGGGGAAAAGGAGCCCTTCCTCTGGGACTAATGAGGTGTAACCATTGCACCCCAGGCATCAGAGTCTTCCAGCATCCCCAGCTCCTTTTATGCCAGGTCCAAATTAAGGCTGAAAAATCCTAGTGGTCATAGTCTATTTTCAAAGGCTTAGTCGGATCAGTCAGAAGAATGCTCCAGAATCTTCACTAATGTGGTGAGGTCTGTTTCCAAGACATGGAGCTTAGATGCCAAGAATCTTACTAAATATCAGCTGGGCTGCTTAACAGAGGAAAATCACAGCAAGTTCAAGGTGTCTGTGACTGTGATGGAAATGAGCTTTGGTGAGCATGAAATTTAATCAAATAAAAGCGTGGAAAACCCTTCCTGCCTCAAATGAAAACCACAGAAAATGTATATGACTAACTCCTTGATATCCAGTTTTTTCCTAAGTAAATCCTTTCAAAGGGTTAGAATAGTTAAGGACAGCATGTGCCTTCTGAATACATCCTCCCATATAAACAACACAATATCTGTACTTTCAAATTAATTTTTACTATCACCTGGGTTGGGAGGATCCCCTGGAGAAGGAAATGGCAAACCACTCCAGTATTCTTGCCTGGAAAATCCCATGGATGGAGAAGCCTGGCAGGCTATAGTCCATGGTGTTGCAAAGAGTCAGACATGACTGAGCAGCTTTAAAAAAATCATGTATAAACTGATTTTTTTAAAGAGGGTCTTGGTTTTCTTACAAACATGATAGAATATGATCTGTGACATGGAGACATACACAAAACACACTGTGGAAAATTGTCGAACACTTTGACTTCTCAACTCAGTATGAGTAAAAAGATGGTAACATAATATTTTTGTTGATACTGACTAGTAGCAGGTTTATTTTATTACATTATGCAGAGTTCTGAGATGGATAATGAAATTCTCATCCTAAGAAATGCCCTAGTCTGAGGCAGGACATTAAAAGCTATGTCAACCAGGGTAAATATAGATAGAGATCGGCTCAGATTAATTCAGAAAACATTTGTTGAACATATATAAGCTATACACACATGAGGAATTGTACCAGTGGGACAAAATGTCAAAGTGGAACAAATCAAATTCCCACCTCCCCCAGAGCTCACAGTCAGGCAAAGGAAATGAAGTGGCAGGCATCTAATTCAAGTTGTCCATTTTCTCAAATCTCTGAAACCAGGGTGCATCTTACAATTGACAACCTGAAATTTGGAGAAGGAAATGGCAGCCCACTCCAGTGCTCTTGTCTGGAAAATCCCATGGACGGAGGAGCCTGGTAGGCTACAGTCCATGGGGTCGCAAAGAGTCAGACAAGACTGAGTGACTCCACTCCACTCCACAATGTAATTGGCAATGCTTTTTCATTCTTAATGGCACATAAAATAAGGAAATAACTCACTATCCATTGTTATTACTGTATAAATCAGAACATAATACTAAAATAAAGAGGTCCAAAATTCCTTTTCAAGTATAAATGCACCACCCTTCCCTAAAGGGTATTTATAGTTGAAGAATTTAAGTCTAATGGGTACATAAAAATAAGTAAGGTAGGAATAATTATACAAAAGCACTTGTAAATCATTTTTGCTCATAATAATAAAACAATGAAAATTCACTGCTATTTACTAATTAATAATAATGCATATACACAATTCATTTCCATTTACTTTACCTCCTTGACATTTTTCAGGGTCCCCTTTTTTTGGTCACAGTAAGATGGTTGTAAATTTTTTTACACACCTATAGATAATATTCACACTAAGAACAGTTTTATTTTCCAAAATTTGGTCTTCCATCCACATATTCAATTTTGTCTTCAACTTTCAGCGTGGTTTCCCAGAGATGAAGAGCAATGTAAGTGCTTATGATAAAAAATGAACAACAAATAAAACATTTCTGGGGGGACATGTTTTCAGTATTCTCAGCTGAGTATATCTGATAAGTATATCTCAATCAACAAATCTTCCAGTTGGTAATTTCCTCTCCCTCATGCCCTGCATACACCCAGGGCTTCAGCCACAGCAGGTTATTGCAAATCCCCAGATGTGCCTTGCCCTGTTTGTGCTTTCTTGTCTTTGCTTCCGCTTTTTCCTTTTGCCTGCAATACACTCTCCCTGTCTCTCTACTTGGAAAACTCATGCTCAACTTTCAAAACCCAGGTCTAACAGTGCTATCTTAGCCTGGACTTCTCCAGGAAAAACAACACGAGACTAGAACTTGAAGAGGGTAATTTAACCGAGCGCCAAAGGTTATAAATGAGGACTGGAAAGAGTTTAATGATGAAGACGTCAAAGATAGTAGGAAAGCTTGTTATTGCTTTGATCCTTTCTGTGGACAAGTGGGACTCCATCCTGCAGGGATTATTTGAGAATCTGCACAGGATGCACTTCAGAATTATTACTTGTGGAATGGAACAGAGGGGCATCAAATCCTGCTCCCCATTGGTCATTATTGCCTTATAGGATGCTAACATCCTTGCTTTCTCAGACTGTGTATGCATCAGAGAAGTCCTGGTACCGAAAATGAGATACTAAATAATCTGTAGTGCTATCCAGATTATACCTGAATGATGCTCATTACCTTGGCAACAGCTGGAGAAAAAGGTGGGCAAGGAGAATGAGGCCATGAAGAAGAGGTCTTGCTTTCCCAACATGTACAGAATTTGTCTTTCCCCATCAGACCTCCACAGTACCAGGCACAGGCCTCTGTCTCGTGGCATTTGTTCTGTTATTTTCTAATGAACAGTTTCTATATTGGGTATGAACTTCTTATCAGTGCTGGCAAGATGAATACAGACAGTAACCAGCATAAACCGTATAGACTCATCTGCCCCTGATTGAGTCAAAGCACACAAGTTATTTTGTTTTACTTAAAATTTTTTTCTCTTGGGTATTTCATCTTCTAGTTTTATTGAGATATAATTGACATACAACACTGTTAAAGATGTATAACTTCATGCTTTGACTCAGATACGTAGTCGCTCAGTCTTGTTTCTCTTTGCGTCCCTATGGACTGTAGCCAGCCAGGCTCCTCTGTCCATGTGATCTTTCAGGCAAGAATATTGGACAGGGTTGTCATTTCCTACTCAAGATTTGACTCACATACATCATAAAATTGCCAGTGTAAATTTAGAGAACAACCATCATCTCATATAGATACAAAATTAGAAAAAGACATGAAAAAATGTTTCCTGTGACGAGAACTCACAGGATTTACTCTCTCAACTTTCATATATTAACAGAACACTAACACAGCAGCGTTACTTATACGCGTCATGTTGCCCATCACATCGCTAGTACTAGTTATCTTATAACTGCAAGTTTATACCTCTTCACTACCTTTATTCAAATCCCCCTCTCCCTCACCACCTCCCTGCCTCTGGTAACCATGAAGCTGATCTCTTCTATGAGTTTAAAACACACATTTTCTTTTATTTTTTAATTAGTTAACTTATTCTAATTGGAGGATAATTACTGTACAATATTGTGGTTTTTGCCATACATCAGCATGAGTCGGCCACAGGTATACATGTGTCCCCCAGTCCTGAACCCCCTTCCCTCCTCCCTCCCCACCCCATTCCTCTGGGCTGTGCCAGAGCACCAGCTCTGGGTGCCCTGCTTCATGCATCACACTTGCACTGTTCACCTATTTTACACATGGTAATGTACACGTTTCAATGCTATCCTCTTAAATCATCCCACCCTTACCTTCTTCCGCTGAGTCCAAAAGTCTGTTCTTTACATCTCTATCTCCTTTGCTGCCTTGCCTATAGGATCATCGGTATCATCTTTCTTAATTCCATATATATGCGTTAATATACAGTATTTGTCTTTTTCTTTCTGACTCACTTCACTCTGTATAACAAATAAGCTTCAGTTTCATCCACCTCATTAGAACTGACCCACATGCATTCTTTTTTATAGCTGAGTAATAGTCCATTATGTATATGTACCACAACTTCCTTATCCATTCTTCTGCCAGTGAACATTTAGGTTGCTTCCATGACCTAGCTATTGAAAATAGTGCTGCAATGAAATTTGGGATATATGTGTCTCTTTCAGTTCTGGTTTCTTCAGGGAATATGCCCAGCAGTGGGATTGCTGGGTTGTATGGCAGTTTTATTCCCAGCTTTTTAAGGAATCTCCACACTCTTCTCCATAGTGCCTGTACCAATTTGCATTCCCACCAACAATTTAAGAGGCTTCCCTTTTCTCCACACCCTCTCCAGCATTTATTGTTTGTAGACTTTTTATGATGGCCATTCTGACCAGTGTGAGATGATAGCTCATTGTGGTTTTGATTTGCATTCTCCAATAATGAGTGATGTAAAACACACATTTGAAATTAATGGGAAATTTTATGGTAGTTGGTCTCTCAAGCAGTTGACATGACTGCTCAAAAAGACATGATGATGTAGTGGGAAAAGAAGTCAGGTGGACTGAAAACAAAGTCAGCAGAGGCAAAAATGTGATGACACATGACCCTGGGGAAAGGGATCATTTTGACAGAAGTATCAGTTACATTTCATGGGATTTTTTTTTCTGAAGAAATATGACATGTGTCATATGATTCTTAAGAAACAAAACGCATTTTCAACCACTCAATAAGTAATCTTTAATAATCAGTGAATTCATACTGCTGAAATCTAGCTTTAATCTCATTAGCTCCCTGCAATGACTCCCAGATTCACTAAGCATAAGAACTAATGTTCTCATAATGATACCTAAAACTCTACAAAATGTGGTCATATTTCTAGTTTGGCTTCTCCAAATACTCTTCTGTTTGCTCAGTTTCCTCCATGCTGGCCTCTACGAGGCACACTCCCACCTGGAATCTTTGCACTGGCTGTTTCTCTCACCTGAAGCCTTTCTCCTGACATCAGGGGGCACCTCCCTCAGCTTTGCAAGACTCTGCTCAAAGCCACCTTTCTAATAAAGCCCACTCACAACCCCCCTCTAATCCTGCCGCACTCAGCCACTTTGAACTTTTGAGCCTCTTATCCCGCTCTCCATTTTCCTTTTTTCGTAAATCACATCTAACAAATATACAATCAATTTGTTTATTGTTTATTTTCTTTCCCTCTCTGCTAGGATGTAAGTTCCCCCAAGATAGGGAACTTTGTCTTTGTTACTCATTGTCATATCCCAAGCAATCTGAACAGTGCCAGACTTATAATAGGTGCTCAATAAACACTTTATTGGCTTGAACTGAATATCTTGAAGTTCTGGAGATAATATGCTTCCTCATGCAGAAAAAAAGTCATTGATGAAATTCTCCAAACTTTGACTGTACACTCACTAAGTACTAGGCATGGATAACCTAGACACGATCCCCATCCTAAAAAGGTCCCAGACTACTGTGGACACAGGTACAGTCACAGACAATTACTGGCCAGAGAGAGGGCACCCTGACACAAGTATGCACATTGGCTGTAGGGTTGCAGAGAGGGGATGTTTGTATATGAGTCGTCAGGAAGATGTTAAGTGAGGAGACAACACTAAAGCTGACTTTTCACATAGAAATGGAGCTACCATGATGATTAAGGGAAGGACATTGGACTGGACTTTGTGCACATGAATTCTATCATATGTGAGTTATAGAAATGAGAGTCAGTGTGGATGCTGATCTTCAACAATCCTTTAGGATCAACACATGGTAAACTATTTTCCTCTGTTTCTCTTCTGCCTCCCCTCATTTCCCCCTAAAAGTATAGACTATAAATAAATAGTTAGACTGTAGAACTTCGTGTATCTCTCCCTCAGTAATGAAAAGGGACTATGGGAATCTGTTTAGGTTTATAATTTTCCCCTTCTCTACTGGGTTTTGTACTTTGGCCAGGATCATAATTCAATTACTATATGTATTTCTCATTTAAAATATCCATTAATTATGTGTTTACAAGGTTTTTTGTTTCCGATTAAAACAAAACTCTGGCCTTATTCTTTCCACTTGATTCACCCATCTATTTAACAATTTTTAAGTGCTTGCATTGTGCTAGATGTCAGGGAGAAGACCAGAAGCATTTTCCTTTCCCTTAAGAAGACTTTAATAGCAGGATAGGCAAATGTGAAGAGAAAGAACACTGAAGCCTCATGTGTTGTGTGAGAGAAGGATTTAGGGCAATGATTACAGAGTGCAGGTCAGATGTAGCCCACCCAAGTGTTTGTTTGGTTCAACAGTGTTGGGTTTTTTTCTTTCTTTGAAAAAAACAAAACAAAACCTGAATTTCTTTTCACAAATTAATCTTGATTTCTGGCTGGTCTTAAAAGGAAAATCAGATCTGGCAATTCCAAGCTAGAGCTTCAAAGGGCAACAGAAGGCCAGAGTTCAGGCAGGGCCAGCCGCTTCAGAGGGAGTGGTGAAGCGAGGGAAGGAGGGAGGGAAGCAGAGTGCCCTTGAGAATGTGGATGGGCTGGGAATGGGGGAAGAGATACAGATTTTTAAAAATAGAGGTCATGTTTTGTCAGTGGTCCAGTGAACTATGTATAAACCTATATGAACTCTAACACTGCCCATGACAATGTTTAATAAATGTCTGTGAGATGAGTAAGAACATGATCAAAGAATTTTATCCTATAAGAGATTATTTCATAAGTCATTTTACAAGTGAAGAAGCAGGAGTCTGGAGAGGCTGAATCATTTGCCTGTAGTGGTTCCCAGATTGTATCAAAGGCTGGAGGAAACAGAGGGGACGTGCAGCATGGAACAGACAGAGGGCATCTGCTGTCCCACCTATCCAGCACCCACTTCTCCTCTCTCTGGATAGGGGACCCTTATTTTGCTTGGGGAGCCACCATTTCTCCTATTCCATGTGATGCTGGTGGAACTGAGTCTATCTGGCTTCTGGAATGGCATGTGACCCAAGCCTGGCCAGCCACACTGGAGTTGGTGAGAAAAAGGCAGAGTGTTTCCACAGGGGACTGTTGAGAAGAAAAGATACAGTTCTGAATGATGCTCTTAGTACCCAGCCTGAGATAGCTTTTTGGTGGCCCAGACAATAAAGAATCTGCCTGCAATGCAGGAGACCTGGGTTCAATCCCTGGGTCAGAAAGATCCCCTGGAGGAGGAAAAGGCAACCCATTCCAGTATCCTTGCCCAGGAAATCCCTTGGACAGAGGAGCATGATGGGCTTCGGTCGCAAGAGTTTGTCACGACTGAGCAACTAACATTTTGAGATAGCATGATACAATGAAAAGATGATAAGCTATATTTCCTGGATAAATTGCTTCATTATTCTAAACCTTAGTTACCACATCTGTAAATGGAAATAACCATTTCCTTACCTCAAAGGGCTGTGAAGAATGAATGCATGTAAAAGGCCTGGCACACAGTAGGAGCTCATTAGTGTTGGCATCTTTTCTTTTCCTTCCGAATAATGTCAGATGGATGTAACACTACTGTAATTAAAGTGTAAGAAGTGCATTGGCAGACTTTCCTAACAACATATTGAGAACAGCTTTTTCAGTAGCTACCTTATGTGGTTTCAGGGAATTGGGGAGGGAAATAAAATAAAATGCAGCCTGCTTTCCTGGAATAATTCAAGCCATATCTAATGCTTGCCAAGTGTAGCCTCTAATTCTATGTCTGCATTCATCTATTATCTCACCTCTATTTAGATAAAGTGGTTTTCCTCCCCACTAACTGCCCATTTTATTTTTAAAATGGGAGCTCTTTGAATCCATGGCAATCATTTAGCTGACAGTTTGGATCATAATGTAATAATAACATTAGTGAGCAGTTGTATGACACTTCCCGCTCTTAAAGCACTTTACAAATCTGAGCTAATTAGCATGGATATTAACATGCCAGCTTTTTTGTGGATTAATATTGCCATTATACTCTGCTGTTTCAATAAAAAATGCAGTAATCTTTTTTCAACAAGAAATGAGGGAAAAGGAAATGAATAAGTTGCCTCTCCAATGGACTCAAACACAGTGTAGCAGAGATATGAGACAGACACTTCATTGACTGAAAATTCAGGAGGATTTACAGGTATGGTACCTTCTGCTAATTCTGTTTTAGGATCAACAAAAGGAATAGAGTGTATTAATGGGGGATAGAAAATTTGTAAACCCAAGACAGGTTTCTAGCCTTCAGAATACACTTTCTACTCATTTCTAGGCCTAAACACCTAAAAGAAGAACCTAATTGTGATTTATTCTTAAACCAAATGAGGACAATATCAATTCACATAATATTGCAAAATACCCTATTCTTTCTGTTGTAAATGGGAATGTAACAAAGTAAATGCAGAGTGAGAAAGACTTGGCTTGGAATCCCAGCTCTTGTACTCAGCTATGTAACTGTATCTGAATCTTGGTTTTCTCACCTCTAAAATGAAAGTGATCATACTTATTTTGCAGGATTCCTATGAGGTCTAAAAGCGATCGTGACTTACACACACTTAGAGTTATAACAGGTTGTCATCTTAGCTTTGGTTCACTCTCTGTCTGTAACCATCTTCCTCCCTTTCCCCATCTAAAATTACTTTACCATTCATTCAGTTTATAGGAAAGCAGAGAGTTGTGATAAATTAAAATGTTCTTTCCTATATTCATGTTACATATTTTTAAGCAAATAATTAAATTTTAAAGGGACCAGGAATAAATATGAGTTCATTTTAATGGGAAAAATCTAAACATGATTACTTGAAAGCTTGTCTTTTAACATACTATGAAAATGTAGAGATATCTCAGTTAAATTTGATCATTTCATCCTGTGCTCTTCTCTCTCTCTCTCTCTCTCTCTCTCTCTCTCTCTCTCTCTCTCTCTCTTTTGGCCATGCTACGCCTCCCGGCCACCACGGCCTCTAGGACATTAATTCCCTGACCAGGGATCAAACCTAGACCCTCCACAGTGAAAGATCAGAGTCCTAACCACTGGACCACCAGGGTATTCCCCCAGAGCCCCAGAGTGTGTTCTTTGTATGACATTAGTAAAAGTGATGCAAAGAGGTGTGACAGTGGGAAGGTTGCTTGAGACAGTTTTACCTGTCAAGGCTTCCTTGAGCCAACTTCAATGTCTGATTTATATTCTCAATGTGCAGAGTGGTCAGACCCAAGAAGCTGACTCACACTACTAGGAAGGCTTGCAAGATTGATGTGGCCATCAGTCTGGGTAATGGTTCCTTCCACTGAGCAATTTATAGACTGCTGCTGCTGCTGCTGCTAAGTCGCTTCAGTCATGTCCGACTCTGTGCGAACCCACAGACAGCAGCCCACCAGGCTCCACCGTCCCTGGGATTCTCCAGGCAAGAACACTGGAGTGGGTGCACGTCTATAAATCTCACATCAGCATAATCAATCCAATCTCTTGTTTCTGTGCGAAGATCATTCACAAAATCTGAAGGTTGCTATCTGAGAGGAGAGTTAAGTATGTTTTCAATGTAATGGTTTTGTACTATTAGTCATGGCCTTGTGTGACCATTTACTTAAGAGAATATAAATGCCTGTACACCTTTTCCTTTTATTGCTTAAAAAAATGATACAAATGACAAGTAAATTCTCAATGTTAATGTTCAAACTTTGTTTTGTTATTGTAGTGATTATTTTAGGGTTTATCCTATACAACCTTAATATGTAATGATGATGAAATATTCTAGTGATATTATATCACTTTATATAATAACTTCACAAAAATATACAGACAGACTTCATTCTATTGCACTTCACAGGCACTGTATTTTTACAAATTGAGGCTTTGTGTCAAGGCTGTGTCAAGCAAATCTATCTGTACCATTTTTCCAATAACATTTGCTCACTTCATTTCTCTCTGTCACATTTTGATAATTCTCACAATATTTCAAACTTCTAAGTACTATATATTTATTATAGTGATCTGTGATCAGTGATTTTGATGTTACTATTGTAATAGGTTTTTGGGTATTTTTTAAATTATGTATTTATTGCACACTTAATAGGCTACCATATGGTATAAATATAACTTATGTGCACTAGAAAACCAAAAAATTTGTGTACTTGCTTCATGTAATATTCTCTTTATTGTGCTGGTCTGGTACAGAACATGCAGTATCTTTGAGGTATTCCTGCACTTGTATCCCTCCCTTTCGAGACTTTATATTATTGTTCTCATATATTTCACTCATATATATGCTATTAATTTCACATTGGAAAAGGCAATGGCACCCTACTCCAGTACTCTTGCCTGGAAAATCCCATGGATAGAGGAGCCTGGCAGGCTGCAGTCCATGGAGTAGCTAAGAGTCGGACACGACTGACCGACTTCACTTTCACTTTTCACTTTCATACATTGGAGAAGGAAATGGCAGCCTACTCCAGTATTCTTGCTTGGAGAATCCCAGGGACAGGGAGCCTGGTGGGCTGCCATCTATGGGGTCCCTCAGAGTCGGACATGACTGAAGTATCTTAGCAGCAGTAGCAGCAATTTCACATTACATTGTAATTACTTTTGTTTAAACAGTCAATTCCCTTTTAAAGAGATTTAAATACTGATAGGAGCAGACTGAAGGGACAAAAGAGGCAATTAAATAGTTAATCTCACTAGGGGATTATAAGTAGAAAAATACAGGAGATCCCTGTAAGTTAATAATTACTCAAGAAAGCAGATTTGCTTAACCACAAAAGCAAGCAGGCTTGCATAGCAACAAAACCTTGCAACAGAAACATGGGACATGCCCCGAAACAATAAAACAATGGTTGCTTGAGACCCACATACTGTTCAGTGAGCTCAGTACATTAATGATTCCTGGAACATGCTCTCCACACACATAAAAAACAGTAATTTGTGGACCTAGCTTGACCACAAAGGGACAAGAAAACTCCTTTTTCAACCTGGAGGAGGAGCTGATGATGAAAACATTCAGTTCAGTTCAGTCACTCAGTCATGTCCAACTCTTTGCAACCTCATGGACTGCAGAACGCCAGGCCTCCCTGTCCTTCACCAACTCCTGGAGTTTACTCAAACTCATGTCCATTGAGTCAGTTCAGTGATGCCATCCAACCATCTTATCGTCTGTTGTCCCCTTCTCCTCCCACCTTCAATCTTTCCTTCATCAGGGTCTTTTCAAATGAGTCAGTTCTTTGCATCAGGTGGCCAAAGTATTGGAGTTTCAGCTTCAACATCAGTCCTTCCAATGAATATTCTGAGTTGATATCCTTTAGTATGGACTGGTTGAATCTCCTTGCAGTCCAAGGGACTCTCAAGAGTCTTCTCCGATACCACAGTTCAAAAGCATTAATTCGACGCTCAGCTTTCTTGATAGTCCAACTCTCACCTCCATACATGACCACTGGAAAAACCATAGCCTTGACTAGATGGACCTTGGTTGGCAAAGTAATGTCTCTGCTTTTGAACATGCTGTTTAGGTTGGTCATAACTTTCCTTCCAAGGAGTAAGCGTCTTTTAATTTCATGGCTGCAGTCACCATCTGCAATGATTTTAGAGCCCCCAAGAAAGATAAAAAGTAAAGAAAGACAAAGAAGGTCTTATTCCTCTCTACTTTTTCTTTGATTGTAAAACTGTTGCCCAGTAAGTTCTCAGGGTGTGGCATATCTACCCACCCAGGTCTAAGCCTCACAAGCCTCCTGTTCTAGTAAATCACTTTTCATCTACCACTTTGCTCTCACTGAATTCTTCTCTGTGCTGAGATATAAAGACTATAGTATCAGAGCTCTTCAGAGACCCCTGAAATGACACTTAATGGTTTCAATACTAAAAAAAGAACTTAAACATTTACCACATCATTACCATTCTCTGTACACTTCCTTCTTTTACATGGATTCAGATTTCCATCTATCATTTCTTTCTCCCATATCATTTAATTTCTTTCTATAATTTCTTTATTTAACATTTTTTGTAGTAGATAGGTTGATGATATGTTCTTTCAGATTTTGTATCTTGAAAAGGCTTAACATTGCCTTCATTTTTGAAAGATATTTATACAAGATACACAGTTCTCTAAATTGCCTTTTTCCTTTCAGTAATTTTAAAATGTTGGCTGTCTTCCTGCTTCCATTGTTTCTGACAAGAAATTTATTGTCATTCTTATGTTTTTTTCCTTTGTAGGGAATGTGCCTTTATTGTCTGAAAAGCTTGCTTTTCTATCACTGGTTTTGAGCAATTTGATTACAATGGGCCTTAGTATAGTTTCTTTATGTATTCTAAGGCCTAGAATTCTTTGATTTTCTTGGATATGTGAGTTTATAGTCTTCCTGAAATTTGGAAAATTTTTCCTTTTTCCCCTTCAAATACTTTTTCTGATCCCTACCATCTATTTTTCAGAGCCCCCAACTGAGTGTGATGTTATCCTACAGCTCATTGATTTTTCTGCTTATTTAAAAGTGTTTTCATTTCTCTGTATGTTTCGTTTTGGATAGTTCTTTGATTATATGCTCAACTTCACTAATCCTTTATTTTTCAATGTCTAATTGTTACCTGTTTGATATCTAGTAGACTGAAGATGAAGAAAGTCGAGAAAACCACTAGACCATTCAGGTATATCTAAATCAAATCCCTTATGACTATACAGTGGAAGTGAGAAATAGATTTAAGATACTAGATCTGACAGACAGAGTGCCTGATGAACTATGGATAGAGGTTTGTGACATTATACAGGAGACAGGGGTCAAGACCATCCCCAAGAAAAAGAAATGCAAAAAAGCAAAATGGCTGTTTGAGGAGGCCTTTCAAATAGCTGTGGAAATAAGCGAAGCAAAAAGCAAAGGAGAAAAGGAAAGATATAAGTATCTGAATGCAGAGTTCCAAAGAATAGAAAGGAGATATAATGCAAAGAAATCAATGCAAAGAAATCAGCGATCAATGCAAAGAAATAGAGGAAAAGAACTAGAGAATGGGAAAGACTAGAGATCTCTTCAAGAAAATTAGAGATACCAAGGGAATATCTCATGCAAAGATGGGCTCGATAAAGGACAGAAATGGTATGGACCTAACAGAAGCAGAAGATATTAAGAAGAGGTGGCAAGAATACATGGAAGAACTGTAAAAAAAGATCTTCATGACCTAGATAATCACGATGGTGTGATCACTCACCTAGAGCCAGACACCCTGGAATGTGAAGTCAAGTTGGCCTTAGAAAGCATCACTACGTACAAAGCTAGTGGAGGTGATGGAATTCCAGTTGAGCTATTTCAAATCCTGAAAGATGATGCTGTGAGAGTGCTGCACTCAATATGCCAGCAAATTTGGAAAACTCAGCAGTGGCCTCAGGACTGGAAAAGGTCAGTTTTCATTCCAATCCCAAAGAAAGACAACACCAAAGAATGCTCAAACTACCACACAATTGCACTTATCTTACACGCTAGTAAAGTAATGCTCAAAATTCTCCAAGCCAGGCTTCAGCAATACGTGAACCATGAACTTCCAGATGTTCAAGCTGGTTTTAGAGAAGGCAGAGGAACTAGAGATCAAATTGCCAAGATCTGCTGGATCATGGAAAAAGCAAGAGAGTTCCAGAAAAACATCTATTTCTTCTTTATTGACTATGCCAAACCCTTTGACTGCATGGATCACAATAAACTGTGGAAAATTCTGAAAGAGATGGGAATACCAGACCACCTGACCTGCCTCTTGAGAAACCTATATGCAGGTCAGGAAGCAACAGTTAGAACTGGACATGGAACAACAGACTGGTTCCAAATAGGAAAAGGAGTACGTCAAGGCTGTATATTGTCACCCTGCTTCTTTAACTTATATGCAGAGTACATCATGAGAAACGCTGGCCTGGAAGAAACACAAGTTGGACCAAGATTGCCAGGAGAAATATCAATAACCTCAGATATGCAGATGATATCACACTTATGGGAGAAAGTGAAGAGGAACTCAAAAGCCTCTTGATGAAAGTGAAAGAAGAGAGTGAAAAAGTTGTCTTAAAGCTCAACATTCAGAAAACGAAGATCATGGCATCTGGTCCCATCACTTCATGGGAAATAGATGGGGAAACAGTGTCAGACTTTATTTTGGGGGCTCCAAAATCACTGCAGATGGTGATTGCAGCCATGAAATTAAAAGACGCTTACTCCTTGGAAGGAAAGTTATGACCAACCTAAACAGCATGTTCAAAAGCAGAGACATTACTTTGCCAACCAAGGTCCATCTAGTCAAGGCTATGGTTTTTCCAGTGGTCATGTATGGAGGTGAGAGTTGGACTATCAAGAAAGCTGAGCGTCGAATTAATGCTTTTGAACTGTGGTATCGGAGAAGACTCTTGAGAGTCCCTTGGACTGCAAGGAGATTCAACCAGTCCATACTAAAGGATATCAACCCAGAATATTCATTGGAAGGACTGATGTTGAAGCTGAAACTCCAATACTTTGGCCACCTGATGCAAAGAACTGACTCATTTGAAAAGACCCTGATGCTGGGAAAGATTGAGGGCAGGAGGAGAAGGGGAGAACAGAGGATGAGATGGTTGGATGGCATCACCGACTTGATCGACATGGGTTTGGGTGAACTCCGGGAGCTGGTGATAGACAAGGAGGCCTGGCGTGCTGCGATTCATGGGGTCGCAAAGAGTTGGACACGACTGAGTGACTAAACTGAACTAAAATGAGTGTGTGCATGCCAACCTCCTAATTTATCCCTCCCCCACCATTCTGATTGGTAACCATAGTTTGTTTTCTGTGTTCATCTTTTTCTGTTTTTTAAATAGATTCATATATATCTTTTTAAAATTCCACATATAAGCGATATCATATAATATTTGTCTTTGTCTGTCTTACTTATTTTTGTATTCTTATAAGTAATCTTAAGCTTTTTTGTCAGGGGGAAGGAAGACATAGTTAAATTTACCAGAAACAGTTTCATCCTTTCAGAGCTGTCTTTATGCTCTGTGTGAGTATCAATTTCTTCTAATTTTTCCCATTGTTTCTTTCTCCACGTTAGCACATGGCCTTCTATTTTGTAGTCCCTAGAATCTAGAACAATACTTTCAAATTTTAACTAATCAATATCCTCAAAAATGTGGTATAGGAGAGTACTTATTCTGGGATAAGTGCCTCCCACTGTGATCCTAGAAGGATGGGGAATGTATTAATAGAACTTATTATATCATCTTGAAATTGCATGTTTGATAGAATGAGTCCATCTTGTTCAATGCCATTTCTCTGAGTACAGTAGGAATATAAGTATTTATGAATTCTGAATTTTTTACTCTAGTTTCAAATGGGTGAGAAAATGGGTCTTTAAACAAATTGCAGAGTTGTTTTTTTGTTTTTGTTTTTTTTTTGCAGAACTCTAGAACAAAGAATTTTAAATAATAGACTGGGCCTCAGGAATCCACTGAGGTTATATGTGGGGTTATAGCTGTATCTTTGTAGGTGCATGCGTGACTGCTAAGTTGCTTCAGTTGTCTCTGACTTTTTGCAACCCTATGGACTGTAGCTCACCAGGCTCCTCTCTCAGTGGGATTCTCCAGGCAAGAATACTGGAGTGGGTTGCCATGCCCTTTTCCAGGGGATCTTCTGGACACATGGACCAAACTCGTGTCTCCTGTAGCTCCTGAACTGCAGGTGGATTCTTTGGGGTTGGGCTAAAGCTTCACAGAGCCTGTTTCACATAAGTCAGCAAAGCAGGAGCATAGTGTAGGTTATGTGTGGGGAGGCTTCAGGCTAGCCCCCTATTTAGAAGGCCTTTACATCTAGAGGCCTTGGGGCATATTTGAGTTCTGTGCAGGACTTCCTTCTTTCCGCATATATTTTAATGCCTACTGATGATGGCACTGGGCCAGAAAGCCTTCAGTTCCTTGTTGCAAGAGATGTTGTTCTCATGGTGTTCTGTGTCATGGTCTAGTGTCATTTGATATCATGGGTAGCCAAGGTTCCCATCTGGCCTGCTATGTAAAGATCAATAAAAGGCATCTATATTCTTTTGATTTTCTGGGTATGCCCATCTTTCTATCTTACTGTAAATCACATCCAACAAATACCGCAGAATGCCTACTCTGTTACAAGCAAGCCGGCTATCACTAGAACTGGTCGTTGGATAAGTCCTTTGGCAACAGGTAAAGCATCTTCACATGCAGATGACACCACCCTTATGGCAGAAAGCAAAGAGGAACTAAAGAACCTCTTGATGAAGGTGAAAGAGAGTGGAAAAAGCTGGCCTAAAACTCAACATTCAAAAAACGAAGATCATGGCATCCGGTTCCATCACTTCATAGCAAACAGATGGGGAAATAATGGAAACAGTGACAGACTTCATTTTCTTGGGCTCCAAAATCACTGCAGATCGTGACGGCAGCCATGAAATTAAAAGACATTTGCTCTTTGGAAGAAAAGCCATGACAAATCTAGACAGCATATTAAAAAGCAGAGACATTATTTTGCTGACAAAGGTCCATCTAGTCAAAGCTGTGGTTTTTCCAGTAGTAATGTATGGATGTGAAAGTTGAACATAGAAGGCTGAGCACTGAAAAATTGATGCTTTTGAACTGTGGTGTTGGAGAAGACTCTTGAGAGTCCCTTGGACTGCAAGAAGATCAAACCAGTCAATCCTAAAGGCAATCAACCCTGAATATTCATTGGAAGGATTGATGCTGAAGCTGAAGCTCCAATACTTTGGCCACCTGAAGTGAAGGGTCAACTCATTAGAAAAGACCCTGATGATGGGAAAGATTGAATGCAGGAGGAGAAGGGGACAACAGAGGATGAGATGGTTGGATGGCATCACTAACTCAATGGACATGAGTTCGTGCAAGCTCTAAGATGTGGTGAAGGACAGGGAAGCCTGGCATGCAAAATCCCCTGAGGTCACAAAGAGTTGGACATGTCTGAGCGACTAAACAACAACAAAGCATCTGCAGGTTGACCTAAGGACTATACAGTTTTTGAGTATAGTGTATAAGCACTATACAGTTTCTGAGCACTGGACACCTGATCTTCCTCTTTGATAAACTTTCCCTCCATCTTCTGCCATCACATTCATAATACAGCTCATCTGTGGTTTGAGCATAAACAAAAATGAGATGGAAAAAACTCACAACAGTGTCGGAAGAGGACTCATTTCATGCCTTGATTGACTCATTCATCAGTATAATATTTACCAAGCACCTAATGTGTGTCAGACACTTTGCTGAATGATAGTATAAGGACTAGTGAAAAGACTAGCAGATACAGTGCTTGTTCTTAGTGAATTCATCAACAGTGGAGGCAGACAAGTGAACGAACAGCTACGATAATGGAAGTGATAGACGCCAAGGGAGAATAATACATAAGGCCAACATCTAATTTCTTGAGAAACCATAAATTATTTGAGAGAAATGGCATTTGTCTTTCATAATTCCCAACTACATGATGTGTAGAGGGTAAGCACCCAGTAAAGAGTCAAAAGGCCTAGACTCTGGTCCCAGCTGTCTTTGACCAGCTATCTATCTCCTTTCCATTAGTTATTTCAGTTTTCAGAGCTTCAGTTTCCTCATCTGTAGAACTGTGACTGATCAGTCCAGATTAATTCACTGTGTAATTGTGAAGATCGGTGGTCATGAGAATGATATTTTAATTAACTGTAAAGATCTCTACAAAATAAAATATGTAATCATAAGTTATACCCTTAATTTTTTTGATAAAACAGATGTTCAGCACTTCAATAAGTACTGAATAATTCCTTAAAAAAGAAAAAAAGGAAAGGAAAGAAAACCAGCAGGTAAGGATCACTGTTGCCACCTTCACAGTTCAAAGTAGGTCTAATTTGATGTTTTCAGCACTCTAGATAAAAAATTTTAGCTCTTCCCTGGTGGCTCAGATGGTAAAGATCCCCTGGAGGAGGACACGGCAACCCACTCCAGTATTCTTGCCTGGAGAATCCCCATGGACTGTAGCCCACCAGGCTGTGACCATGCGGTCGCAAAGAGTCGGACATCACTGAAGGACTAAGCTGCAGATTATTATTATTATTATCCCCATTTTACAAATCAGAGAAGTGAGGCGCCAAAGAATTTATTCAAGAGCAGTCTCCTCAAAACCCAAGCCTGGGCTGCTTGCCAAGGCTTTTGTTGAAGCTTAGTCTTTAAGTTGTGCCTGACCGTTTCGGGTGACCCCATGGACGGCAGCCCGCCAGTTTCCTCTGTCCACGGGATTTCTCAGCAAGAATACCGAAGTGGGTTGCCATTTCCTACTCCAGAGGATCCAATGTAGGGATCGAACTGGCTTATCGCAACCGGATTCTTTAGCACTGAGCTGCTCCTCACAAAAGCCAGAAGGATCGAACTCCAGAACTCCTTAGCATCTTTTCTCTGAAACCCCGCTTCCGCAGCCTGGAACGAGGGGCCGAGGCGGAATCATGTCGATTCCGCCCCATGACGTACATGGCCCCGCCTTCAGGCCCTCCACCTCTCGCGGGATCTCGCGGGAGGACGGCTGGGGTCAGGTCCCATCATGGCGGCTGAAGAGGCAGATGTGGATATCGAAGGGGACCTAGTGCCAGCAGCGGCACAGTCTGGGTGAGCAGTTGAGACTGGGCTTGCAGAGACGAGGAGGGGCACGGCCGTGAGGAGGTACCCTCTAAAGGCCGCGGTTCCGGTAAAGGCTGGGGAGTGGAAAACCCTTCCCTGGGCCAGGGGTCTCCTGCCGGGCTGAGAGGCGCGCCTCGCCCATCCCGTCTGTTGGCTCCTCCTGAACCCATTGGGCGGGTACCGTAGACTAGCGTGGGACAGCCCTTTTACCGTCCTGTGAGGGCGCTGACCGCGCCTAGCACACTGCAGACTCTTAAGCAATTAGATTGCTTCTTCCCTTACCGCCACCCCAGAATCCGCCTCCTTGCCACCACCCAAAAAATAATTAGAACAGGGGCGGTCCCTGGACAGAACCAAACTTAGGAATTCTTGTTCCCTCGCTTGCAGGCTGTGTGACCTTGGGCGTGTCGTTTTATGCCTGCTAGCCTCTGGTTTCCTCTTCCACGTAGGGGTAGTTGTGAAAAACTTCCCGACAGGCAGCGTGATCTAAAAGAAAGGGGTGGGACTTAAGAGTTTGACAGCTGTGTATTGACTTTGGGCCTCAGACAGCTCATGTGTAAGCTGACTATCATGTTATGTACCTCAAACGGTTATTGTGAAGATCAAATGAAATGATGTGGGGATGTGCTCTAGTATGAGAGAGGTGCTCTGTAAGTATTGTGTTCTTTACCTTCTCACCACGGATAGTATTTTGAGGACCCAGTGAGAGGTCACCATTTAGTATCAGCTCCTGCAGAGCAAGCCAGTGTGACTTTTAAGAAGCAGCCTCCAGCTTGAGATATCTAGCTGTTTGACTCCTTGCTTGCAGAGAAAGAAATTGATACATGCGGTTTTAAAGATGTGCTTTCAGAATTCTCTTTTAGTAATAGAAGAGGCTTAGACTAGTCAGGATCAGAAGACCTCAGTTCTCAACTCAGCCAACTGTGTTGCTTGTAACTATGAACAAGTTCATTAGAAGTCTCTACATTGAGCCAGGTAAAATTGTGAGGCTTAGACCATTTTGACCTATAAAATAGCAATTTCACATGATCAAACCTAATAATAGCACCTTTGTAAGTTGTGGAGAAGAGTACCAACCCTGTCCATGAGGGACTGAAACAGAGCTGTTTAAAGTTTTCCTGAACTTAAAACACTATAAAAATGAGAACTAAGTCTCCTTCAAATGTTTAGACAAAACAGTACAAGTCTATACAAATGAACAGAAAGCCTTTGATAACAATCTTTCACATTTGTGTAGATCAAGTTAATCTTGACCGAGTGCTTTTGCACGCATGGTTTGATTTACTTTCCACAGTAAGTGTATGAAATAAGTGTGAGGGATTCTTATCTGAAGTTCAGGGGAGATGAGCTGCCCTTGGAAACACTGAAGATTATCTGAGAGCACTGACTCTTCCCCTTTCTCCATGTGTTTTTCTTTATTTTTATGATTGTGTTTTACTTCTCTTTTCTTTTTTTCTTTCCTTTTTTATTATTCTGTTTGAGCCCAAAGTCTACTGATGGCACTTACAGTCACATTAGTCTCATGAAACCAGTAACTGGTTGTTGGTTCCAGATGGTCATCGTCATTGTCTCACACAATTCTGTAGAGCGTCATGAACATTACAGTCTAGTGATAGTTGTTCCCTAGTGTTGGTACTGTAATCATGTGCAATTTGGTGTGAGTAAACACTTAGATGCCTCTCTGAACTGTTCAGTTATAGCTGATCATGACATCTTGAGGATTAATTGAAAACACACTTTTAAGTCCTTGCTAAGTGCTGGTTACCAAGGTTAGAAGATGCATTGAAATGTTTTGTTTCCCTTCTACCATTCTTTCTTATGCTCTGTTTCTTCTACTTGTTCTTTAAATCATAGTATTTCCAAGGAATTTTTGTCATAAGACTTCTTACTAACCATACAGTCCATCTCTCAAGGCCTAAATTTCTGTTGTTGGACCATATGAAATTTTCCCAATGTTCCACCAATTTTGACCCACACAAATGACATTTAATCTTAAATTCCATCTAATAACAGGCTGATATTGCCCAAATCTGTCACCAACTCAAATCTCTCTCATAATCTTCAGATCCATTTATCCATTTTCCTGAATCTCTTTGCCCTTGGGTGAGCCACAATTTCCTCAATCTCACTTTATAGAAACTTTTCTTACCCAACCTGCCTCTTCAAGTTCCCTAGTTCAATAAATGGCACCATCCACCCACTCATGCAGGGAAGAGACCTAGATATTAACCTTTTTCCTTACCTCTCTCCTGTTAGAGAGTCTGTTGATTCTGAGCACCCTCTTAGATGTGTTCACTTCTTCCTGTTCACATTGCTTGTGCTTTAGGTCTAAGTTACTGTCACTTCTCTCTAGTATCTCTGTAATCATGCCCTCTTAACTGCTTCTTGGCTCTTTGACCCTCTTCTAGTCTTTTCTGAAGTTAGAGTAGTTTTTTCTTACATTCAGATCTGATGATGGTACTCCCAACTCCCTAGAGACCTGTGTGCCATACCCCACCTACCTGTTCATTCAATCATTCAACAAATATTGATTATCATTTATATGCCTAGCTCTGGGTTTATAACACTCATCCAAACTAAGTCCTTGCTCTTCTGGAACTCACATTCTTATTGGATGAGACAGACAATAAACTTTATATTATAGCAGTTTCTAAGAGGTATAGCAGTTTCTAAGAGGTATAGCAGTTTCTAAGTATAGACTGGGAAAAGTCACTAACTAGGAAACTTTTATAACTTCAAAACATATAGAAGCAAATTTTAAATTTAATTATATCACAGATTGGGCCTCCTCAAACTTAACTATTCATATGAAGTGGACAGTGTGACTTTCAGTTCAGTTCAGTCAACCAGTCAGATCTGACTCTTTGTGACCCCGTGGACTGTAGCATGGCAGGATTCCCTGTCACCAACTCCCAGAGCTTACTAAAACTCATGTCCATCGAGTCAGTGATGCCATCCAACCATCTCATCCTCTGTCGTCCCCTTCTCCTCCTGCCTTCAATCTTTCCCAGCATCAGAGTCTTTTCCAAAGAGTTGGGTCTTTGCATCAGGTGGCCAAAGTATTGGAGTTTCAGCTTAAGCATCCGTCCTTCCAATGAATATTCAGGACTAATTTCTTTAGGATGGACTGGTTGGATCTCCGTGCAGTCCATGGGACTCTGAAGAGTTTTTTCCAGTACCGCAGTTCAAAAGCATCAATTCTTGGCGCTCCGCTTTCTTTATAGTCCAATCTCACATCCATACTTGACTACTGGAAAAACCATAGCTTTGACTAGACAGACCTTTGTTGGCAAAGTAGTGTCTCTGCTTTTAATATGCTGTCTAGGTTGGTCATAGCTTTTTTTCCAAGGAGCAAGATCTTTTAATTTCATGGCTGCACTCACAATCTGCAGTGATTTTGGAGCCCCCTGAAATTAAGTCTCTGTTTCCATTGTTTCCCCATCTAAACGGTGGAAGTAACTATGACTCTCTTAAGTATGACTTTAGAGAGTTCTAATTAGTTAAAAGGCTGAGAATTAACAAAGTTGAATCCCTCATGGACATAGAAAAGCCCCCAGATAACTCAAGTTAATTTTTGTTATTTGAGTTAAAACATCAGATTTCTTAGATCTCTTCAGTGTACTGTCCTCATTCAAGTATTTTCTTTTGTTTCTTCTATTTCGTCTTGCTTTTTCTTCCATTTTGAGAGTGGTACTGTTAATGGGTGACTTTTATGCTTTAGATATAACCAGGAGAGTCATAAAGTTGAATTCCTGTATAGATGTGCATATTCATCAAAAGAAATCTGAAGCGTTGGTTCATAGCCATAGGATATGTTGTGTATGGTTGCTGTTTGGAGGTAGTTTTTTCTCATGGAGTTGTTTGTTCTTGAGAAACAGAGAAGTAAACAAACGATATTTGGCAGTTGAAATAAGATGGAGAAAGGAACTAAATATTTGTTTAACATATGAAACCTGTCAGTCACTGTGCTATGTAAATTATATTCATTAACTGGTATAATTTCACTTTCATACCTATTTTCTCAATTATTACAGAAGTGATGAAACTACAACATCTGTTTTACAAGATCATTATCTTGATTCATCATGGAGAACTGAGAATGGTCTTATTGTAAGTATTTTATGGAAATATCAGGTATATTAAGCTATTACTCAGTGCCCAGAGTCTCTCTCTTTTTTTTTTTAACTTGGTGCTAGTTCTCAGTGGTCACAAAGGTAAGATAGTGAAACCTTTTTCTTAAATTAAAAATAGAAGGAATTTATTCTTTTTCTTTTGACTGAAAAAATGGACTTCTGGGAAACAACTTTGGAGCCAGCTAGATTTAGGTACATGTTGGTGCTCTACCACTTATCAGATTTATGAACCGCAGTTTCTTCATCTAAAATATGGGGATTGTTGCATGGTTCATTCTTCATTTAACAGTTATTTATCGAGTCCTTGGGCTTCCCTGGTGACTCAGTAAAGAACCCTCTGCCATTGTAGGAGATGCGGGTTCGATCCCTGGGCAGGAAGATCCCCTGGAGGAGGAAATGGTGACCCACTCCAGTATTCTTGCTTGGGAAGCCCGTGGACAGAGGACCCTGGCGGGCTACAGTCCCTGGGTTCACAAAAGAGTCGCACACAACTTAGCAGCTGAACAACAACTGTTGAATACTTACTGTGTGCCAGACACCAGGCCAGGTTTTGGGACATACAACCGTAATCAAGACAGACATGGTGAGGGAAACTGAAAAGGTGACATTTAAGTTGAAAGCAGGAGTAGGAATGTGAAGAGTAGAGGAAAACTACTATATGCAGAAAGAACAGGAGCAGGAAGGCTGTTGTTGAAATCCAGTATATAGAATATAGTAGAGAAGGGGTAGAGATGACAGGTTGGGGAGGCAAATGATGGCCCTGTCACACTAGCAGGAAGAAAATGAAAAAGACTAGTTAGGAAACATTTCTAGGGACCTAAGCAAGATTTGGTGATGGTTTGGCCTCAGGTGGCAGAAGTTGACAGATTTGAATTATTTTTGGGTGGTAGAAATGCTTGTTCTGTTGGGTTTGGAGATTGAAGGAAAAGGAAAGAATCCAGGATGATTCCTGGGTTTCAGGCTGGAATAGCTTGGTGACTAGTAATGCTACTTACAAAATTGGGAGGGCAGGAGAGAAGCTGGTGAAGGTTATGCTTTGGTAAATTTTGTTTTGAACATGTGAAGTTTAAGAAGCCTGTTAGGTATCCAAGTGGAAATTTTGAGTTGGTAGTTAGTTATAACCAACCGTCTAAATAGAGCTTGGAAAAGAGACGTGGCTGAAAATGTTTACGGTTTAAGAGTTAAAAAGAAGTATGAAGAGATTGTGGCTTAAGGGGAAAAAAGGAATTGTGATGAGTTTTGGAAATATAAATAGGTGAGGTATCTAGCAAAATCTTAGTAGTACCTTAATTGTTCCTCATGCAGGATAACCATTATTACTTTATCATGAGTAGGAGCCAGAGCCTAGGAATCTAAGGCTCAAGTCTCTTCTTTCCCACTTAAAACGTTAGTTACTGCTTCTATGAATGCATTTGTGAAGTAGTGATGCCTGTCTCAGTGTTATCATGACAGTCCAAAGATAGTCTGTGTTCTCAGTAAATGGTAGCTTTATTATTTGTAATCATATTATTGTGTATTTTCATTTAACAAAATAGTAGTTGGTTTCAAAAAGTAGTAAATAAAAAAAATATTCTTCTTCCTTTTTTTAATAGCCTTGGACTCTGGATAGCACCATCAGTGAAGAGAACAGAGCTGTCATTGAGAAAATGTTGTTGGAAGAAGAGTATCCTTTATTGACTATGAGGAAAGTAAAGATTTCAGGGTTAAAAATACATTAATGCAAAACTTACTAAAGAGACCACTGTTAGTTGCTAGATATAATTCTAGTATATAATGTTACCTACCTATTCTGTTTTACCACTAAGTCTGAGATCTGACCCAGTACTTTTGAGTTTCTGTTGTCAACCAACTCTTTAAATTACCTTAATATTGAACAGAAATTACAGAGATTTTTTTGATTGTTGTTGTTTTGTTTTTATTTTTGATCTTTTTGTCATGCCACATGGCATGTAGGATCTTAGTTCCCAGACCAGGATTGAACCCATTCCCCCTTTAGGGAAAGTGTGAAGTCCTAACCGTAGACCAGCAGGGAATTCCCTATAGAGTGTTTTAAATCAGCTAAATGCTTAGTTTAAGTCCAAATTTCTAGTCCAGACCTCCCATTTTCAGTTGTATGAGATATTAATTCATCCAAAGACACAGAATATGTAAAAGTTCTCACTTCTTATTCTACGAATTTATAGGTGTTATTGGGAGCAATCTAAGTAAAAGCACAAAACTATAGAATGAAGATTTTTTTCTCCTAGAAGTTGTAGGTCGTTATTCACAGTTCAGCCACTGGCTTCTTGCCCTGTTTCTTTCATCTATTTGTGATATTTGCAGCTTAAATTTTGGGGAACTCATATATTTTTTTACATGTAAAATAAAAGGATTGAATAAAAGTTTTCTGATTTATAAAGATTATTAATATAACTCTAATTTAAGTAGTGAATGGTTTGTTTTCAACTCTTCTGTGTTTCATGGGTTTTTATCTCCTTTTAAGGCAGAATTTCTGTTCCTTTTACTCCCAGTTATTGCTGTATTGTTTTCAGGGTGTCTGTGTACCTTTAATTCTCATAGGTAAACCCCTTTTAGGCTTTCTTACTCTCCAGCTCTCCCCAAACATTACAGCTATAGCCTGGAGCATCACTTTTCAGTAGAAAAATAGTGCAAGTCACATATGTCATTTACAGTTTTCTAGTAGCCATGTTTAAAACAGGGAAAATCAATTATAATAACTTTATTTGACCCAGTATATTTAAAATATATTTCAACATTTAATATGTAAACATTGAGATGTTTTGCATTCTTTGTTTTATACTCTTTGAAACCCAGTGTGCATTTTATATACTTAACAGTACATCTTAGTTTGTGCTGACCACATTTCAGGTATTCAGTAGCTACACCTGTGGCTATTAGCCAATGTGTTGAACAGTGTCATTCTAGATTAATGAATATTTAGGTAGTCAGTGGTTCACTTCCAGACTTGGGAACAAAATAATGATAGTAAAAGCTATGGGAGCTCTTGGATAAACAAGGATAATGTTTTCTTCTATCCTTGTCTTCAGCACCTAGTATCTGCCATGATGCCTCATGTACATGATACACGGTCAATATTTGTTAAGTGAAGAATCTAAAAGTATAACAGTATAGGCTAGGTTTAATCAATCTGAGAGGTAGATTTGACCCAAGTATTCGTTATATTTGTTAGGGTAGAGAACAACCCTAAACTCTTCTCTGTTGCCTTCAGAAACGTGAAAGCAGATACTCCTGAATTATCCTGGATGACCAATCAGATTGATCTGTTAATTCTCCATATGTGTTAGGAAAAAGATTTAAATAAAACATTGAGGATATCTCTTTTCTTAGCCACTTCTAATAGGGAAGAAAGAGAAACCAGCATTTAGGTAGTACACATTTTGTGCAGATACTGTGTACGTGTGACTTCACATGTAATATTTAATCCAGATTAAAAACCCTATAAGATATAAACATTTTTGTTATAATTATTACACACTTGGAAAATATTTTGAGAAGAATTGGTTTCACTTGAATTTAAGTGTGATTTTCAGGATATGTGAGTACTTGCTTTATACAAATTGCATAATAATTTATAGGACTTTATTATTGTTTTAAAAATTTCTTTAATAATTATACAGGTATTACTTATCCAATAAGTCACTTCCAGGAAAATTCTGGCTTGATCAAAAGGAAGATGATAAAAAATACTTGAAGAGGTAAAATCAGTTTATAATACTTTTAAAAGTCTGTGAATTGTATTTTTAAAAACTTCACAAGCTTCCTTATTTTCTTTTTTTCATGTGGTGCAGTCTGCAGAAAACAGCAAAAATCATGTATGTACTTATGTTTCATACTTTAAAATCTTTTTGATCAGTTAAAAATTAGGGGAAAATTAAACAAGTTATAGTTGGCCTGTGGAAAAATCCTCTTGACCTTGGGTTTACACAAATATAAAATCAAAATTTCTTGTACAAATGTTGGAATGTTACAAGATAATTTTATTATATTATTCACTTGTCAGAATCTTTATGGCCCTACATAGGCAATTTTATTGAACTGTGGAAAAGGTGGTTTTCTAGGGATTTGTAGGGAAATTTTTTTAAGCTGCCCTCTAATATATTATGAATTGACTTGATTTCTGTTGCCTTGTCAGTTAATTTTTCATTTGTTTCAAATGAAACTTTAATTTGAATATGTAGTTTTTAAAAATTATCTAGAGAAGTTAAGTATTAACTGTTTTATAAACATCTTTTCCCTATAATTGAAGAAGGTTTGATGTTATTCAGTGTTTCTAAGCTTGCATGTTTACAGTCCCTTAGAGGGTAGACTTGTAGTTACCAAGAGTTTGAGCCCTGAACAGACTGGCTTTTGCATTTTGGTGAACAAGCAACAGCAACCAAAAAAATGAAGTTAAAAGGTTAATGTTTCATGTCAATTAGTTGGCTTCATCTCAATTTTATTTTTCATTTCTTAACGTCCTGCATTTCAAAAGCAATAATTATAATGTCATAGTACTTTCACCTCTTTTCCGGCTTGATATTTACATAGAAGAATCAGATGGTATTTCTGGAGCCAGTTTTATCTCTAACAAGCCTCTCAGGTTTTGGAGATGTATTAACATTTGCTGCTTTGTGTCCAATCTAAGGAAGCCTATTTGTTATTTCCTTTGATGTCTTTTAGTGTTATCTTCACTCAGACCCAAGGATTATGTCCTTGGAGGCTCCTTTCCTGAGCTAGAGAAGTATATAAGACAGGGTAAATCTGGTCCCCCAGGTGGAGGCTGCGGCCTGCTTTTTCTTCTCTTCTCTTTTAATTCTTAGACTCAAAAAGTATTAAGTTTAGCCCATGGCTATCTATAACCTTTAGCTGCATAAATATGGAATGTTCCATTTCAGAAATTTTTTTGCAATTCCTCTTTTTCCCCTCAGGGTACACTCTCCTACAAAACCAGCCAGTTACTCAGTAAAGTGGACGATAGAAGAAAAAGAGCTGTTTGAACAAGGGCTGGTAAATAGAGCAATTTTTAATTTATAGTGAAATAATTCTAGAATCAAATATTGATAGAATTATAAGGTTAAATTAATTTATAGAGACTGAAAATTTCATTTTAATTACAGTAATCACTTTTATAGTTTTTCTGTAGTTAAATGATGTAGTTAGTTAGAATGATTATGTTTGTAGTGTAGTATGAGAGAATTCCTTTTAACTCATACTTAAATTACTAAAATATTAAAATATTGATAGATTTGACTCTATTTTAGGTAATTTTCACCCCTTTTTGGTAGTAATAAAACCCAAGAAATTGTACTGTATCTTTATATGTTTTACCAACCACCTGTACTAAAAGGCAAACTTATTTATAATTACCTGATCTTTTCTCTTGGGGAGAAACTTGCATTTGGAACAGTCTGGGTGATCAGCTGAGTTTTTTTCAATTCCGATTTTGGCATTTATGCACACAATCTAAATATTTTAATGGATATAGTTAAAGACCAGAAACATTCCTTTTGCATGAATGTTTCACTGAAATCTATTTAAATGTTCACAGTTGCATAATGGAAAAAAAAAAGTACACAAGTTTCTAATTATGAGAAAGTGCCTTAATATAATGAAACTTAACAAAATAAGCAGGAATTTAACTGTCTATAGTAGATTATATTTTTTTCTTTAAGGTACATATTACCCAATGTTAATTTTGAAATTATATATATTTATATAGTATATATATAGAATATGTAATGTTATGTAGGATTCATGAATGCAAATTGAAACATAGTTAACGTAACTACAGAAACTATTTTGAGGGTTATATCTCTTCCTGAGATTTTTCTCCTTTACTTTTGATGCTTTTTACACTGATATTTTAGTCTGTTATGTGATTGTCATTTATATAATCTAATTAACCTGTCATATATTTAAGATTGCTGATGACTTTAGTGTTTTGTCCATTACCAAAGATCACAATATACACACAAATGGATTGTGAATTTTGAGATTGTTCTTGTTGACATTGGTGGTAGTTATAGAGGCTTAGCTCCATGGTTCAGAACTCAAATGGTACTCTAAAGTTGTAGAGTAAGTCTTCTTCTGACTCCTGTCTCAACCTTTAGTTTTCTTTGCCTGTCACCTGTTCTTGTGAATCCTTCCAGAGATAACATGTTTCTATAAAAGCAAGTGTCTTTATTTAGGTACATATGTAGATATCTATATCTATCTGTGTATATATAAAGAGATATTTTAAACGTAAAATATTTTCCCACAAAAATACATGAAACCATTGGTTGTATTCTCAGCCTGTGTAACTCATTAGTATCATTTGCTTATAATCTGAATTCTCTCAGGCTTGAGAGTAGGAAATTATGTGGTACTGAATGATGAAAGAAGATTTTTTCCTTCTTGTCCTTTTGCTCGGTTTTTAAATTGGTGAATGTTTTCTTTGCTTCTCTTGCTAGTGTCCCCTCTCCAATTTTCATAGTGCCCAAGCCCCTAGAATCCTAACTAGTCACACTTTATCCAGATCTTTCCTGTTTCCAAAAGCGCTCCATGCTACCAAATTACATATTTGCCTTTATTACATAATGTGTATCCTCAATCACTCAGCTGTGTCTGACTCTTTGCAACCCTATGGACTGTAGCCAGCCAGGCTTCTCTGTCCATGGGATTTTTCAGGCAACAGTACTGGAGCAGGTTGCCATTTCCTACTCCAGGAGATCTTCCTGACCCAGGGATCAAATCTGCTTCTCTTGTACCTTCTGCATTGGCAAGCAGATTGTTTACCACTGCGCCACCTTGGGAAGCCCTTAGCACATGCTACAGATAATTAAATCTTCAGAAAGTTGATCTCAGGTATTAGTTAAGAACTAGCATAAGTTATTAATTTATACTTACTGATTTTCTCAGAAGTACTTTCAGTTTTAAGAAATTGTCCATATGTCAGATTTTCTGTTGAATACCAGAAATAAGTATGTAAGTTAAGATTTATCATTTAGGTCAAGATAAATTTATTGCCATTAGTCATGACTCTCTGGCATGTAAATCTGGCCCTGATATCAGCTTCTCTGAGTTGTTGTATTTTTGTTTTGTTTTGTTTTTTTCCTTTAAATAGTTTTAGGAAACCTAAAAAGGATTGTTGAGCTTCTTTGGGAAATGGAGAGTACCTTGTGTTAGAGATAATGTAAAGGAGATTTATGTATCAAATGATAGACTTGATAATTAAAAATACTGTCTAGCTTTAAAATTATACTGCATTCATATCTGTACTTGAAAACGCACCAGAGCTCCCTCAAGTTCTCAGTTTTTCCCTTCACAGCCTCGATGTTAGTAGGTACACAGCTTTTGACAATGAAGGGATGTAGGGAGGTGTTGGTTGGAGGTCACTTTATTTGTGATTCAATCTTTTAAGTCAGTTTACTGTGATGTCTGAACAGTGTAAAAGTTAGAATATGTAATATATGTTTTAATATGGAATCTGAGTAAGAAAGTTTTTTGAAATTAGTGTTGGAACATAGGCAATTGATAGAAAATACAACCCACCTTCCTTTCAATGTACTTTTTTGTTGAGTTATCCTTAATTTTGGAACATCATAATGTATAATACTAATACATACTGTAGGAGTACATAGAAGTGATGGATCTTCATTTAGGTAGCTATAGAAAGAAATTTCTAAATCATCTTGGTCTGCTTTCAGAAGTCAAGATTCAAAGAGAAGATTGTGGGCTTTAAGAGTCTTAACTATATATGAGACTTGTGTGTTTTAGAAAAAAAATAGATCATTTTAGTTTTTTTTTTTTAATATAGCAGTAATTTGGAATGTTAATTAAGCTAATCAAAAACTATTTCTTTTCGATTTTGATAACATAGGCTAAATTTGGCCGAAGGTGGACCAAAATTGCAAAGCTAATTGAAAGTCGCACTGTTTTACAAGTGAAGAGTTATGCGAGACAGTACTTTAAAAATAAGGTAAGCAGGATATAAATATCCTAGTGATCATATTTAAAATAAATAAAATTAATAAGCATAAATAGTTCTTTAATTCAGGCATGCTTGCATACATGCTAAGTCGCTTCAGTCATGTCCAACTCTTTGTGACCCTATAAACTGTAGTCCGCCAGGCTCCTCTGTCTATGGGGATTCTCCAGGCAAGTATACTGGAGTGGGTTCCTCCAGGAGATCTTCCCAACCCAGGGATTGAACCCACGTCTCTTACATCTCCTGCATTGGCAGGCGAGTTCTTTTCCACTGGTGCCACCTGGCATTGAAGTCTTAATGTTCAGAGTGTTTATAGTGAAAATATTTTATACCCATAAAGTACCCTATAAATGTTTGTCTTCAAAAATCTCAAAGCATATCTTCAATGTATTGAGTATTGCTGTTAAATTGGTATTATTATGTTGCTCCACTTAATTTCATGCAGTTAAATAGGGCAAATTATTAGTTGCTCAAAAACATCCTATAAAGCAAATAGTATTCCAAAGAGAAAACCTTAGAGGTCATTGCTTCTTGAAAAATCTTTTTCCTTTTTAAATATTTGCATTAAACTTTTAAGAATTATTAGAGCTTAGCAGCCAGAAATGCTAACGTGATTCTAAAATCTTTTTAATAGCAATGAAACTTGTACAATTATTATGAAGAGCTGTCTGAAAACTCTAATAAATTGCAGTGTTCAAAAATGTACAGTTACGGTCTAGTTCCTTAGTCTCGAAAGTAATTTGTGCTGTATTCAACCATGTAGTTCTGATATTTAGAATTTTTCTAATATGTTCTGCTTGAGTGCTAGAAGCATAATTATATAGAATTTGAAAGTGTCTTAAGTGAAATTTGTTGCTTTCTTTTCATGTAAATTGGGTTGACCCTTGAACAAAACAGGCTTGAACTGAGGTGATCCACTTATATGTGGATTTTTTTTCAATAGTAATACAGCACTGCACCATGCACTGAGGTGGAATTGCAGATGTGGAACTGCAGATGCTAAGGAACCGCATAAAGGGAAAGCCAACTTTAAGCTATATGCAGATTTTCAGTTGTATGGTGCTCCTAACCCCCTATTGTTCAAGGGTCAGCTGTATTGGGTTTTACCCTGTATACAAGACTTACCTAACTTAGTGTCACTTGGTCATAGGAAGTAAGTAATGGAATGAATTCATTGTAAATCAGTCAGCCTGCTCCCTCTTTTAATCAGCAAAAGCATTTTCCAGACAGCCTACTAAGGTCAAGGTATCATGAGACAGAGTAAGCCTGATTTAGTTCTTCTTACCCATGCTTCTCCATCTGGTATGTGCGGGACTTTGTGCAGTGTCAGTTTTACTCAGAGGCTTGAGACGAAAGGGTACATTTTAATATTAAAAAATTAATATATAATGAAATACAATGCAAAATTTTGTCAGAAATTTTAAGCTAAAAATGAGAGACTTCAAGTAAATATGTTGTTAAAGGCTATTTCAGGCTAAATGTCCAAATTTCATTTTCCCTCCTGCTACTCTTTCCTTTTCCTCTACACAGTATGCCAGTTAACTACAGTACAATATCCTCAGAGTCTGTTATGATAAAGGATCTATACATAATCTCTTTTAGGAGTTGTTATGTCTTGGGTATGTTAGTTATTTGCAAGAGTTTTCAAAATTATATGTAACAAAAATTTTATTTCAAATCATATATATTCATTAGCATTCATTTTCTTTTCCTTATTGCATTACAACATATTTATGTTTATAAGAGCAGGTATGATAGTTTCATGTCTTAAATTATAAGCTCTATAATATTAGAGCTACATTAAATGAATGTGCAAAAGCCAGTTTGTTTCTATTGTCTTTGTATTTAAATGAAAGATGATTTAAATTTACTCAGTAAATATATGTGAGATAGACTCCTTTAACTAAAAGGAGATTTTAGCATTATAAAAAATGGTCTGCTGAGGTATCAGATATTCTGAGAAATAAGCCTTCACAATATCTTAAAAATACCTTGTATGATGGTTTTTGGTTAATTTTTGTGGTTGATTCGAGCCAGATTACGGGGTTGCAAAGAGTCGAACACGACTAAGTGACTTCACTGAAAACTAAGTATTAATAGTAGGTCATAATTATTTGATTAATAAAAGTCACCATTTGACCATGAATGAGTCAAATATATTTATGGAAATTTGAAGTGATGATCTTTTACACTTAAAATGTAGTTGTAACCCCTTCAGAAAAAGCACAGTAAAGATATACCATTGACATGTACTCAGTTTAATAACTTTGTATCTGATTTTTGTGTGTGTGCCAGTGATTACATTTTAAACATGCTAATATTATGGAGATTTTATCTTGATTTTTAATAAGGTAAAATCAGATGGTCCAGAAAAGGAAATACCAAATCAGAAGAATAGCAGTGGCTTCCAGATGAAGAATGAAGATGAAGCGACAAAGGCATGGACACCATCAGGTTTAAGGGGACGTGCTGATCCCAACTTGAATGCTGTAAAAATTGAAAAGTTATCCGATGATGAAGAAGTAGACATCACAGATGAAACTGATGAGTTGACTTCTCAAGTTCCCCAAAAGGATCTTAGCAGTGTTCTCTTGTTAGACATCTCTAATAATAAAAGACCTGAAACCAGTAAAGCACTAGTTTCTGACAGCCAAGAAAATCCCATTTCTAAATCTTCCAAGGAATATCTTCAGAATATAAAGCAAGGTGAGATGGAAACACTTTCAAGCTCAGGAATTAGACTTTGGACTGAAAATTACACCACCAGTGACCAAAAATTAGTTGAATTAAATGATCAGAAATGTGATAAGCTGATGAAGAACTGTGATAAACATGACGGGAGTGGAATAACAGATGATGCCAGACAATTGCCTTCTCCAGAGCCTTGTGAAGCTCAGAATGAGTTGAATGATAATGAATTGCTTTTTCATTCCTCCTGCCAAATGGAGGAGGAGAGCCAAGAGGAAGAAGAGCTTAAGCCACCAGAACAAGAAATAGAAGTTGATAGAAATATCATTCAAGAAGAAGAAAAACAAGCAATTCCTGAGTTTTTGAGGGGCGCCAAGCTAAAACACCAGAACGCTATTTGAAAATTAGGAATTATATTTTGGATCAGTGGTAAGGAAAAATTGTATTTTAGATGCTATTTTAAAGCTTATGAAGCTCTAAAGTATGTACATGTGCCTATGCAGAATTTAGTATTTTACAGTCCTAGTGTTCCAGAGAGCTTTAACATATTAATACATTTCAGTAGGCAAGACTTGGTTTCTCATAGTGAAACCATTTGAAAGTTTTGGGAAATGTTGTCATCTGTAGCTGTCTTAACCCATCTGTCTATTATTTTATTAGAGTCTGTGGTCCTAAAAGAAAAGGGATAAATCATTATCTTAAAAAGCAGCTTCATAGGACAGTGTTAGGAAGATACAGTAAACATTACTGAACTGGAAGAGGGGAAGAATGTCTATCTTCGTTTATGGTGTACTTTGAAGTACAAAGAGAAAACTTTGGTGACAAGGATAGTATCATTTAATGTGGCTTGAGTTCAGAAACTATTCTAAAAATCTGCCTTAAGTGCTTTTAACTTTGAACTTGTGACATAATGTGTCAATAATTCCTTTATCAGAATATAAGAATTTTTTAATATATTCAGTTTACCCTCTAAATTATCAGTACCTTTTATTTGAATTGCTTAGTGAGGGATGGGGAACAAGCCGAAAAACTTCCCAACTTATTAGCTTAAATGCTTTGAAAGTGATTTGCATTTTTCTTAATAGTTTAATTAAGACATCATCAGACATTCATGATTGTTACTGCTTCAGGGGCTATAAAATTGTGTAGAGCCGTCTTTACAGAGGGCTTCTGTTCTGACCTAGGAAGATTACCAAAGTAAAAAAACCAGGCTTGTTAAATCAGTAACTTTCATTTTACCCACATAATATTAAGCATTTTTACATCTAAAGAAAGCCCTATTCTAAAAGAAAAAAATTTTTTTCTTGCTCTTAACTCTTGGTTATTTTGCAAATGATTGAGGTTGGGAAAATGCTAAGTCAGGGTGGTATCAAAGTAAAAGAATACCTATGAGGAACCACTCCTGATATTTACAAAGGTTTTATAGTTTACAGAGAGCTTTTCTCTATCTGATTGCTCAGAACAATCCTGTAAACTAGGCAGGTGGTGTCTTCTCTCTTTGAAAGAATGAGCTTGAGGTCAGGAGAGACTTAGGGAGCTGCCTTGGATTATACAGACTGGTTGTTGACAAAAGAAGGACTTCGACGCAAGTCTCCTATAAATCACTCTTTCCATTATTCTACATTGCCTGAGTGAGTGAGTGAAGTCACTCAGTCGTGTCCGACTCTTTGTGACCCCATGGACTGTAGCCTACACCAAGCTCCTCTGCCCATGGGATTCTCCAGGCAAGAATACTGGAGTGGGTTGCCATTTCCTTCTCCTAGTTCATACTTAAAACAGAAAAATTAAATTAAATCTCTCTTGGTATCTAATTTTGTTTTTGGAAATAAGAGTATGAATGGCCAAAATTGAAGTACTTCAAAATAATGACAAAATCAAAAGTGTCTATATAAATTATCAAAAACAGTTTACTGTTAATTTAATCAAATTTCATTTGTTATTTTGGGTTTACAGGCAGAATAATTTATATGGGTAGCATAAGTTATATGGCAATAGTTTCCTAATGTCATTGCCTTAGTTCATGAAACCAGTTAAATATTGCTGTTTAAGTATGATGATTTAGCTGAACAGTATGAAAGCAAAAATAAATGTTTTGAACAGGAACTCAAACCTATTCTCTTCAGAAATAGAACAGAGTATTTAGAGACTGGAGGCGGTGTTAAAAAATGAAGAGTTCAAGTTTTAAGATAAAAAAAGTCCTGCTAGGTTTGTTTGTAGCTAGAAGATCTTTTCCATAAAAGCACATGCAGTTGACTCCCTGTTTTGGGGGCTATTTTATTAAAATAGTAACCAGTAATCATTGAACACTTATTAAATGCCCAACATTGTATTTATCTCTAGTCCTCTTTGACAGCCTTGCCCTCATTTTACAGATGAGAGAAATGAGGTTGAGAGAGGGAACAGCTTGTTCCAGGTCACATTAGGTGGAGGTGATTCCAGAGAATGCAATCTTGACCCATTATTTTCACACTTATCCCTCTGGGCCTTGAGTGACTTTTCACACTGCCTCGAATGCTTTTCCCCACTGGATTTTGGTGAATCTCACTTCCTCTTCTCTTTCAGTTCTGCTCAAGAGAGATTAGACGCCTTCTTTCTCTACCCTGTGTCTACAATAGCTCACGTATCTCCTCCCTCTCATTCTCTTACCCTGTATTGTATATATCTTATATAACTTCTTACCACTGAAAATACTATATTTTTATTTGTTTTGTCTCCCCTTTCCCCAGCCCAATGATAAATATAGGCTCCATGTTTATTGTTAATTGTTTTGTCCCTCCTGCTTTGAACAATGCTTGGAATACAGAGACATATTGAAAGAATGAATCATCATTATATCATAAACAGATATTTCTAGAGGCCTTACCATTTGTTCAATGCTGTACTAATACTAAGCTCTCTGCTTAAAGCCTTTTGATTTGTGTAATCTTTAATTAGACCAATACAGTTTATAGTTTCATAGTTTTTTGGTAGCTGGGTATCCCCTGCCCATTCCAGCTGTCCTGCCTTCATTTGTGTAGCGTGTGTACTTTTCACCTAAGACACACTGAAATCCCACCTTTTTGATGGAACTTCTGATATCCTCCCACATCCCAGATTATCAATACTTTTTACCCTCACTGACCTTCAGAATTTATGATTTTAAATTTGGTTTCTGCTTAGGTCTTCCCTGAACACCGTATCTAAAATAGTCTGTACCTCTCTGCCCTGCTGTATCCCCTTATCCTTATTCTGTCTTCCTAGTGCTATTGCTACCTGATAATACAGTCAATTCATTCATTTATTGACTTACTAGAATGTAAGGTCTGAAACTTCAGGAACTTCAGATTCACCTCTGTATCTGTGCCTAGAACAGTACCTGAAATGTAGGACACAAAATATATATTTGTAGTATAAAGATTGATTAAGGAATTCCTATGTTATGTAATATATCTGAACACTCAGTTTATAAAATCTGTGTTTGAATCCTGTCACTTCCTTAACAAAGTGCTTTAATTTCTCTTATCTTCTTGTTGCTTCATCTCAAAAGTAAGAATAATAAAATCTACTTTGTAGAGTAAATGGCAGCCCACTCCAGTACTCTTGCCTGGAGAATTCCATGGAGGGAGGAGCCTGGTAGGCTCCACTACTTCACTCACTCACTCAGAGTTGTATATAACCCTTAGTATGGCATCTGTTCTAAGTACTCAGTAATCGTTTGCTGCTCTTCCTAAGACTTCATTTTATACCATCTAGCATGGTATATTAAGTATATTTAGTTGTTGTTCAGTCACTCAGTCGTGTCTAACTCTTTGCAACCCCATGGACTGCAGCATGCCAGGCTTCCCTGTCCTTCACCATCTCCCGGAGCTTGCTCAAACTCATGTCCATTGAGTCGGTCATGCCATCCAACCATCTTGTCCTTTGTCCCCTTCTGCCTTCAATCTTTCCTAGCATTAGTGAGAAAAGTGAAAGTGAAAATCACTCAGTTGAATTCAACTCTTTGTGACCCCATGGACTGTATACTGTATACAGGCCAGGATACTGGAGTGGGTAGCCTTTCTCTTCTCCAGGGGAATCTTCCCGACCCAGGGATTGAACCCAGGTCTCCTGCATTGCAGACAGATTCTTTACCAGCTGAGCCACAAGGAAGCCCAAGAATACTGGAGTGGGTAGCCTATCCCTTCTGCAGCGGATCTTCCCGACTCAGGAATCAAACCAGGGTCTCATGCATTGCAGGCAGATTCTTTACCAGCTGAGCTATCAGGAAAGCCCTCCCAGCATCAGGGTCTTTTCTAATAAGTCACCTCTTCATATCAGGTAACCAGAGTATTTAGTAATTGTTTTATTTTGTAAACCTCTTCTTTCTTTCAGTCTTTGGGTGTTTCTTGATTCTTTAGCATGGGATATAGTATCCGTTTTCCACTGAGAGCACTTAATGTTACTGGCATAATGATTAAAACTAATATATAACTTTTAAGCATTTATAAGGTAGCTTGTAATTAAAAGATGCTGTCCAGCAAAGTTAAAGTAGATGAACCTAAGCAATGTATTAAAAATTGGAATGTCTAATACTAAGCATTTTCAACATATGAATGTGTCCTTTTTATTCAAAGATTGAGGCTTGCATTTGGGTCTGTAGATAAATATGCTTCTAACTTCAAAGTCCTGGGATCTATGGAGTTTAATGTTGGGGAAAAAATGATACTTGTAAAAGTCACACTGTACTTGTTAATGAGTATATCATTGAAAAATATTTCATTTCAGAAAAAAGTACACTTGGGTATTATGTATTAGCATTGTATTTACTACACATTTACATATTGAGAAGGGGATACATTTTAAAATATTTCAAGTTTTAAAAGTTTCCCCCAGAAGTCTTCTTTTATGTTTTTATTTATCCAAAATAATTGTACTTCCATCTCTTAGGGAGATATGCAAACCGAAATACTTAAATAAGACCTCAGTACGTCCTGGCCTGAAGAACTGTGGGGATGTTAATTGTATTGGACGGATTCATACATACCTCGAATTGATAGGAGCAATCAATTTTGGATGTGGTAAAAATAAAAACCCAACATCTTTTACTCAACGTTTTTTATCCTTACAGCACCCATTAATTTCTTTGATAGTCAGAATTCAAGTAGATTTAGTATTGATAGAGAATACAGAAAGGTGCTCTAATGTTATAGAATAAATGTATTGAGATTTTGTTTTAAAACAGATTTCTGTTGATAAACTATATTTCCTTTTAACCTGCAGTCAAAATTGGTGCTTTTAAAGGAAAAATATTAAGTAGTAGAAATGATTTAAGGACACAGTTCTTTGTCAAGTGAAAGTAAATTTTATGAAAAGTCCAGTCAAAGCCCATTTAATTTGGAAATACTGTATTAATGCTAAACATATTGTCTAGCAGTATTTAAATGAAATAATTTGAGCCTTTATACTTAAATGTAATAAAAGTGCCACAATATTTTTGTGGTAGAAAGTTTCTTTCACCCTAGTTTTTCTCAAATGTAAAGTCATGCATGTTTTAATGTATTCTCCCTTTTATTGAATTGCTGCTGCTGCTGTACATGAATGTTTTCATGTACAAGTTGCTGGAGTTGGTGCTAGTCATACATAATTTTGAAGAAAGATAATAGTTATGATAGTTGGAAAGTGATAAGTTAATTAGAATGTTGTAACCTGTGGTTTGAGTGGAGTATATTCTGTGTTCTGTGTCTATGAAAAGACAACCAGAAAACTTCCTACCAGAGATTATTTCATTTCATGTAGAGATAGATAGAATTTACAGTCTTCTGAGGGCTCTATCCTTCATTTTAGTGTCTTTTCTTGCCCAAAGCAAGGTACCAGGAATGGCTTTATAGGAAAACTAAGATGTCATAGCTTCTCTAGCCACGCAAAGAAAAGTGAAATCATGTTTACTGTATTAGAATATCGAAATTAGCAAAGTAGGCTTAGCACTCATTTAATCAAAAATTAAATGACCCATTTCCTGAATGTTTCATTTTATTGAGATTTCCTTATGAAAACAGCATTACTTTTATGTGAGAACTACCAGGTAGCACATCAGATGTGTATTGTAGAATAAGATAGAAATATAGATACTTAAGAAAAACTTAGAAATTGGCTTATAATTGTAGATGTGTCTTCCTATTGGACAAATGATTCTACAAAATAATAGACTGTTTTCTTTTTTTCTGGATTCCAATAGAACAGGCTATATATAACAGGCCACAACCAGTTGACAAAGTACGAGTCAGAGACCGAAAAGACACAGCAGAAGCGTACCAGCTTGCCCAGCGCCTGCAGTCGATGGTGAGCAGCCCCGCGGCTCCCTGAGGACGGGTTGCTTGGCTCTGTTGAGTAGGCTATGCCTACTTCTCTTCACCTGTTTGACAAAGGGCCATCTAGTAGAAGAAGATGTTTTCTTTCACCCAGGCCATTCACTTTTCTGTTTCCATTCAGTTTAATGTTAATTTATAGGCAAAAAACAAACCCCCAAAATCTAAAAATCATTCACAAACTTTACACAGAAGCATGATGTTTTGCTTAATGTGGTCTTAGACTGCTTCATTTTGATATCCGTATCTAACATATCTTTTAAAAGCCATACATTTTAAGCTCTTTTTTGTTTCCATTTTCTTTTGTTTGCTTAAAATTCTTGCCATAAGATTTAGCTTTTCAGAAGAGCTGTTCAAAACATTTTAGTCTTTTTTAATTTTAGAGGTTAATGAGTTTTACAGGCTTCCATGGTTTTACATGGCTCAGTGGTAAAGAATTCGCCTGCCACTGCAGGAGCCGTGGATTCAATACCTAGGTCAGGAAGATCCCCTGGAGAAGGAAATGGCAACCCACTCCAGCATTCTTGCCTGGGAAATCCCATGGACGGAGAAGCCTGGTGGGCTGCAGTCTGTGAGATCACAGGAAAGTCAGACATGACTGAGCAACTAAACAGCAACGAGTTTTACAGTGTTTTACAATGCATGCATCTTGTTTTAAAAATAGGTGATCCAACAAGTCTCCCAAAAGGCAGAGTCATGCTGTGGGCTTGTTGGCTTTTACTAATTGTTGCTGTTGTTTAGTTGGTAAGTCGTGTCTGACTCTTCTGCGACCCCATGGACTCTAACCCACCAGGCTAGAGATGTCCCAGGCAGGAATACTGGAATGGGTTGCCATTTCCTTCTCCAGGGCTTTACTAATAAAATAGGTGAAATTGGTAATGGGTAAGGTAAATAGAAAAGAATAGAAGATGAAACAGCAGGTTTTTTTCCTCAGATTACTTAGGCTCTAAAACATGTCTACCCTAGTTTGTTTTTTTTTAAGAAAGAATGTTTTCATATACAGTTGCTGGAGTTGGTGCTCGTCATACATATTTGTAAGTCTGAGATACAATTATTTTGCTTCTAGTTTTCATTATTATGCCTCTGGCTGTGTGCTGTTTCTAGTTTTCTACCGTGAAGTCATTTTTATGGTGGTTGTTCTTGGCCCTAAAAATATTCCTTTCCTACAGTTGTAACTCCCATATGGTGAAAGGAAATGAAAATTAAAGGCGAAATCAGAATAAAATTTCAAAAATCATTAGTTATTTTTGAGCCAAATGCTAACTGTTGAACATAAATTAATAAAATATAGTCAGGCATTGCTGATAAGGATTACAGTAATTTAATGGAGAAATTGATGTTTAGGAAATTATCATTTTGGTTTTATATATTAATGTGCTGTGATTTTTCCAAGCTAATCTTGTTTAACCTTTTGCTTTATTTTTAATTTCATAACAGCGCACAAGGAGACGCAGAGTCCGAGACCCTTGGGGAAATTGGTGTGATGCAAAAGATTTGGAAGGGCAGACATTTGAGGTAACTTTGATCCCTTCAGATGACTCAGAAGTAAAAATTGTTTGTCAGTATACATTTGTGTATCTTTAATGTCACATATATTACACTTGTTTTATATGTCTACATGTATAGGTGTCTTTCCCATGTTAATTTGTTTGTCTAAAAGTCATCAATAAACAACAAAGAAAAAGATATTGAGGATGCAGTTAACTAGAAGTTTGATTTTCAGAACTTGATTATCTGTCCCAATATTCTGGTCTTAAGCTCCAGAATATCTGTCAACGTGCCAGGGAGTTGTGCCCTGTTCATTTCAGTAAACAGTTCTTGAATGATGTTCTGATATACCAATTATGTTGTTCCGAGCATCACACATAAATTGAATTACAAATATTGAAGTATTATTTCTATTAACAAAAATTATGGTTCTATAAAGAAACATAGGCAGTGAATTATGTATGTACATGTGTGCATACACACATACCTTCTATGACTATATAATCTGTTTGTGAACAAGCAGTGCAGTTAAATGGGAAGAATGTATGAATGTGTACTACTGGCTTTGTTACATTGGGTAACTGTATTGAATCTCAGGGTTTTATTTATAATCCCCTCAAAGGTTGAATTAAATGAAATAAAATGTATGAAGGTCCTAATACTCGGTATTCAGTAAGTCTTGCATATACCAGGTATTCAAGAAATGTTAGTTCTCTTCTTTCTCTCTTCCCCATTCCCTGCCCCCAGCCTCACACCTGAGCATTATTCTAGGCACAGCAATTAATGACACATGGTCCCTGCCCTGAAGGAATTTACATTTCTAGTAGGAAAGATAAAACCTTTGGTGAGTTCCATCAAATTGGTTCTAAGAAATAAAAGATTGACCTAACAGGTATGATCAGGGTAGGTTTCACAGAAGATGTGGTGTTTCATCTGTGACTTAAAGGATGAACAAGAGAATCTCAGAATGTGGAAATGTAGATGAGGGACTCTCAGCTGAAAGAGACATATAAGTAAAGGTACAGACATGTACCAGACATGGGGAAATACCAGGTATAGTCTGAAAAAGGTATGTAGTTCATATGGGCTAGAGTATAAGACTGATACGTGAGTGTGTGCTTAGTCGCTTCAGTGGTGTCTGACTTTGCGACCCCATGAACTGTAGCCTACCAGGCTCCTCTGTCCATGGGTTGCCATGACCTGCTCCAGGAGATCTTCCCAACCCAAGGATTAAACCCATGACTCTCATCTCCTGCATTGACGGGCGGGTTCTGTACCACTAGTGCGAAACCCAATAAGACTGGTAGTAGATAAGAAATGAGAGTTATTTTATTTTATATTTATGTAGGATTTACTATGTTAGACACTACTGTCAGTATTTCACAAACATTAATTCATTTAGTCTTCACAGTAATATCATAGCGTTGTTATTATTGTTGTTCCCATTTTAAAGATGAGGAAAACAAACACAGAAAGCTTCAGTAACTTGGCCAGAGTCCCCCAGCTAGTGTGAGGCAGAGCCAGGCATTGTGTCTGCAGGATCTGTGCACATTAGCTTTATGCTGTGATGTCTCTTTATTAATTCTTCCTTTAGTGGTTGATGGATGCTTTGATCAAATAGTGGGGTGTTTTTTTTTTTTTTTAGCATCTCTCTGCTGAGGAGTTGGCAAGAAGAAGAGAAGAGGAAAAATGCAAACTTGGTAAACCTTCGAAAGTGCCAAGACCAACAAAAAGGTATAATGTGGCATTATGCAAGTGTGGTTTTGTTAATAATCATAAATGATTAGAAAATGTATGGAAGGAATATCTGGTGTTCAGCATTATATTGTTCATTTATTAAGTTTAAAAATACTGCTGAAAGTTAAAAAATTTTTATTTCACTGATTGTTAATTTGGGAGACCATAGCAAAAGTTTTAATTTGTTCGTGTTCAATAAATATAGGATCCAACATATGTTGTGAGGGCCTTGTTTATGACAGGTGGTTATTTAACTCCTTAGACATTATAAACCTGTAACCTCATGAAATGACTAGTTCCCTCTTTGGTTGGTGCTGAATGTTAGTAACGCTCTTTTTTTTTTTTTTTAAATAATATAACATATGTAGCTTGTAACATTAAGGGTCACTGTATCAATTAAATGCCTTGATTTTCTAGACCCTCATTTCCTGCAGATGACCCATGAAATAGTCTGTCGTTTTGTCAAGTGTCCCTTTTAAAACAAGATATCCAGGAACACCTCTTGGTTATTTTCAGTGGAAAGAGCCCTAATACTCAGCAGTTAGATGTTCCTGGGTAAGTTACATAATGCCTTTATAAGCCTTAGGTCCTCATTTATAAAATAATAACTTTAACAGCACTGTTAGCTATGTTTTAAGCATATCATATATATTAACTCATTTAATCCTCGTAACAACCCTATGAAGTAGCTAATATAATCATTCCCGTTTTATAAATGAGGAGACCAAGAGGCACAAAGAGGTTCTATAACTTGCCCATGCTTGTTAATTAATGGTGGTGGTGTCATTTAACCCAGGCATTAAGGCTTAAGAATCCATGCTCCTACTAAACATTGCATTATATATCACCTCTCTAAAATTAAAATCAAACTTTAGAATTGGTGCGAGAATAAATTAAATAGATAAGCTATAGTCATCCATAAACTAGGACTCCTCATCTCATGTCCAGACGTTTGATTTTCTGAATCTAAATGTGAAACATACTGTAATTTTCAAGTCATTCTTCCAGGTAGGATCTTTTTGAATCCAGATCCGCTTTTTCCATATTAGTCTTCGTAGCTTTGAATCATCAACATTTCAGTAAGCTTGCCTTTTCCACCATTGATCACTGATTAAAATGCTAAACTGAAATAATGTGAACCTCAGACATCATTGTTGAATCAGCTATATGTTACCACAGTTAACCCAATTAACCTATTCTTCATCTTATGCAGAAGAATAATCATAGCAGATGTCTTGCTTACATTTAATAACTATATTTGAGTCTTTATGAGTCTGCTAGTTTCTAGCATATCATTGCTATCAAAAGTGAAATTTAGGTGTATCTATCATGACTTATATTTTCATGAGCCCATTATTCTTAGTCACTTCTTCACTTGCTAAAGGCTTGCAATGCAGTTGTTAAATAACCTTTTCTAGAATTTTCCTCTGCTGCTTTTTTGGTAAAAACAGGCCTGAAAACAGAACTGTTCCTAGTCCTCCAGTAATTTTCCATTCTCTACAGTGCTGCAGAAAGTGTTGATGGTGGTTTTGGATGATGGTTCTTCAAAGTGCTCTGGGATGTAAATGCTTTGTTTCTATTTTCTTAACTCTCTTGACTTTTTCTTTTTGTTTTTTTCACTTTATTTGCGTTGATTAAGCACTTTCTAATTTGAACATCTTCCTCATTCAGCAAACACTTTTTAAATGCCTACTGTTCTCAGTATTTGGAATACAGTATTCAGCAAAACAAAGTGTCTCATCTCCTAGCACTAAGTCTTTGGTAGAATAGGAACTAAATAGTTCTGCTCTCTTCCCGTTGTTAACATGAACATACTCCTTGTTTATTTGCTTTCTCTGGATGTAGCCTAACAGTTTTTATTTTTCTGAAACCTCAGTTCTTTATTGGTCAAAGCCTTTCTAATATGCCTCTCATATTTATCCATGTTTTTGTGTCTAGCTTTGGTTAGGTGCCATCTTTTATACTTCATTTTAAAAGATGAGTTTACCATAGAACTTTGTCTGTACGTTAATTTCTTTACCAGAATTGTTTGTCATTTATTCATTCAGCAAAGATTTACTGAGTGCTTTCTTTATCCTGAACATATTGTACTGACAGAAATGTTTCTGAGAAATGTCTATCTTTCTTGAACTTCCTTTCCTATTTTATGTCAGTTAGGTTTCCATTGAAACCTGCTTTCAGTGTAGGATACATCTGGCCATTTATAATGTTCTCTTTGGTGTTAAAAGAAATTAAGACAACAAAATTACTTTCTCAAAGGTCCTGTTGTTTCTCAAATTTTTAGTCAAGTCCAAAAGAACCGTGCTTCTTTCCAAAGGGTTATATCATAAATTCTCCTAGTTTATTATTTTTCCACTTGGACAGAATTTAGGTTTAGCTTATTGGTATACATTTTCAAATTTGTGAATAGATTATGTTATTGAAATTATATAATTTTCTTTCCTTTTTCTTTTCCAGCTCATTTGATCCCTTCCAACTGATACCTTGTAATTTTTTCAGTGAAGAAAAGCAGGTACTATTCATTCATCACAGAATGACCATAAATAATACTCTCCTCTCTGACATGAAATATTCTTTTTTATGTTTGCAAGGCATGTGTATATGAAACGTTGGATAAGGCAGGGTACACTAAGGGTCAGATGAGTAATACAGATGGAAAATGAGAAAGAATTTTTCCATGCTAGGGCTTTGAATTATACATATATTTCTTTAAAAGTCTGATTTGTGCTGAGCCTTGGTTGGTAGTGAGAACTTGGTGTGATAGATAAAGGAGAAAAGGGTGGACATTCCAGTTAGAAAGAATAAAATCTCTATTTTTATGCTCCCCCATTTTTTTTTTATATTTCAGGAGCCATTTCAGGTGAAAGTAGCTTCAGAAGCACTTTTAATAATGGATTTGGTAAGGATATTATATTGTGTTTACTTAGTTATTCTGATTTCCATTTTTGTGTATTTTTATTGCAGGCATAAAAGAGAGTATGGAAGACGTGTATTTTGGATCTTAACTATCCTCTTTTACAAGGAATCTAAAAATAAGTCTTTTCTTTTGGAGAAAAGCCAAACAATTGCATGTTTCCATATTTTAGAGAAAATAAATTAATGTGAGTTTTTGCAGACTGTTTCTCATCATTAACCCTATTTTAATTTCCTAGTATCCTTGTCTGCTGCCTTCTAGATAACTGTAACAAAGCACAACTCTTATAATTTGGAGGCTCCTTGGTTTGCACTAAACTACTGAGATCTCCAATAGTTGTGTGTGTGTTCATGGTATTTTTCTATAGGAGGACCCAGAGTACTTTTACTTTGTATCCTTATGATACCTTTCCTGTGTAGGGAGAGCAAAACAGTATCTTCATTTTGTAAATGTAAAAAATGGCATCTTGGAGTGTTTAAATGTTTGGTTCAGTTTCTCAGCCAGCAGTAAAGATAGGTCTTAAATCCTAAGTCTGTGTATGCTGTGCCTAGCATCTGGTTCCTCTACTGTGTTAATTCATTTTAGAAAAGTATAATTATCATACTTGTAAATGACTCTCCTATGATATGTAAGATTTGTTCTTATTTGTTCAAGTCAGATGGATTTGGTTTGTATGTTTGGACTAAGTCTATCTTGTATTTCTTTTAGCATGCTCATGTTTCTATGGCAGAAGTGATTGGTCTGTTAGGAGGAAGATATTCAGAAGCTGATAAAATAGTTGAGGTAAGTTTTCTCTTAAAAATGTTAAAAATTATTTAATCTTGCTGCTATACTAAGTGTTTTTATAGATTTCGGTGCATATAATTAACATATAAACTTTATGATATAAATGAGAATATGTGAATGTAAAAGTTATTTGTTCCTGGGACTCCCCTGGTGACCCAGTGGTTAAGAATCTGTCTTGCAATGTAGGGGATGCAGGTTTGATCCCTGGCCTGAAATTTGAGATCCTGCATGCCGCGGGGCAGCTAAGCCTATGCGCTGTGCCAGGCACAGCCACGAAAGAACCTGCATGCCACAGCTAAGACCCGATGCAGCCAAATAAGTAAACTTTTTTTTTAAAAGGAAAAAGAAAGTTATGTGTTCCTGGAGGCTACTGAACATTCCATGTATTGAGCACCTGTTTCCCTTTTCCACCAAGAATGAGGGAACATTGCCAGGCCTTCGTTCCATACTGCCTTCACCAGTAAAAGCTTCAACTCCTAAGAGGTCACCTTATAATAGAAACTCGGTATACATTATTTGCTAGAAATTACCATAAATAATAGGGGTCATTGAATGACTTTTACAAACATTAATATGGGCTGACCAACACTTGTCTGAGTAGAAAAACGGATTTTGAGTTCCTAGCATACAGTCACACTTTTGGAGAGTACTTCATTTGCAAGTTAAAGGCTGCCTGTGATAGAGACAAATAAAAGACTTGGCTTTAAAAGTTTCTGTTCCTGTATATGAATTCTGTGTAGAATTAACAGGATTTCAGTATAATCATTTAAGGATTAATCCTTTATAGGTCTGTGCAGCAGAACCATGTAACAGTCTGAGTACAGGACTACAGTGTGAGATGGATCCTGTCTCACAAACACAAGCCTCGGAAACCTTGGCTGTCAGGGGCTATAGTGTTATTGGATGGTATCATTCTCACCCTGCCTTTGACCCTAATCCTTCCTTACGAGATATTGACACTCAAGCCAAATACCAGGTGTGTTTATAGGTCTTTGTGTATATAGTCTATAAATAATTGCACATTCTCTCCTCTCTCATTGCTTTCTATTAATTAAATATGCTTAGAAATAACATTTCTAGCAAAGTAACTACAAGAGTAATATATGTATTTTGTTTAATACAGACAAGCCATTATAGTACAGTGATAATTCTTCCCAAAGCCTTTAAAAATGATGGGCTGACTAGGACAGAGACTAGGTACAACTGAAATAATTGGAAATATCATGTATTTTGCATCTCTGGAAAAAAGTTTTATTCTTCAGTTTTATGTTTGATATCTGGATGTTTTCACTGTTAGCAACTGATTGTAACTTATTACCATATTGGTAAAAATTATAGCTGAAGGGTAGTGAATAAATAAATGTATTCATGGAAAATGTAGATTATATAGGCCAGGTGATCTTTTCAGGTTGGGTTGGACAACTCTTAGCCTGAAAATTTTAGGATATGGAGTAAATTTAATCTAGTTGCTGTTTGGAAGTGAAGTTTCTAACACACCTTGCACTTCCTTGTCCTGTATTAGGTGTATAAAATGTTGGTATAGATAAATACTGACTTTTAAGTTTATGTAGTTGAACTAATTATACTTTTTTTTTTTAATTGTAGAGTTACTTCTCCAGAGGCGGTGCAAAGTTCATTGGGATGATTGTTAGTCCTTATAATCGAAATAATCCTTTACCTTATTCTCAGATTACCTGCCTGGTTATAAGTGATGAAATAAGCCCAGATGGCTCTTATCGTAAGTTTTCAACAAAAACAGTTCTACTTGTACTTTGATTTTTTTGAATCGTAAAAATCACAGAATTTATACCTAGGCAGAGCAATTTGATGGAAAAGTCTGTGTCCTCAACTAGGGAATCACTGTTCACATACCATGTAGTACAACCACCCTCTATCTTTTTATGATTTTCTCCTACAGTAAAGCCCCCATGGTTACCACGGCCACTGGGCGAAAACATGACAATGCAGTGGTGACTTAGAGCCAGCTAGTGTGCATATGAGGTCCTGGAGACACTGTAGGAAGCAGAACAGACAAGACCTCTTCTGTTTTCTTGAACGTTTTTTGATAAATACAGTTTTTTTCTCTGCAGTGGCATCAAATGAATAAAAAGATCAAAAGAACAGTGACCACCCTACCACACAGTCTCCATGACTTCCCAGTTTAGGCTCAACAGTGCTTATTTTTATATCTATCTCAAGAAAGAATTTGGGTTGGTTTAGCCCATCATGACTCAGTTCCTTTGGGACTTAAGTCCACTGCTGTTCTAGTCAGCTCTGGCTGGATTAGGGAATTAGACTAAGAAAAGTAGGGATGTTTAAGATGGGAATGCGGATAGAAGTGAAAGATTAGAGGAAACAGTGAACATCACTAGGATATTTTCTTTTCATCCTGATACCACTGCTCTAGTTGACTGACTGTGCTTTCTGGGTGCTGTCACTCTACATTATATTCTTTCCCATTAGCTCATGAGCCCCTGGAACGTAGATACTACATTGTACTCATTTTTCTACTCTGTTTCTAGCCCAGTGCGTGGTGTAATGTAGATTTAACAAATTAATTTCTTCATTCTTAATGATGTCACTCAGATGCCCTGTCTCTGGTAAAGACCCCAGCACCACTACCCTCCATCTCATTTACCATTAGTTTCTGCTCTTTGTGCAGCTGCAGCACTTGTTTCCTGCCTTCATGGTTATTTTCATCTTTTAATATAATTTATTTAGCTTATCTCACTAAACTGTGAGCCCCAAAGAGCAGGAACTACATCTTTGTATCCCCTGTAGCACCTAATCACTTGCCTTACATGTAGTTTTATTGAATGAGTAATAGTGACATTAACTTTTTCCAAAATGCCTGTTTTGAACATAGCACACCCACATACATATATATATATATGTGTGTGTGTGTATATATATCATTCTTTACCCCAGTATAATTTTACAAAAGTTACAAAAGGAAGAATCACAGTAAAATTGTTCTCAGTTTGTTTATTTCTTTATTTATTTTTGTTCTCAGTTTAAATCATGTCTTAATATCACATACTGCTAGATTTGAGGAGTGAACCTCTACTCTGCTGTTTATACATTCACCTGTGGCTACATATGTTGGCTTAAATTAATTAGAATTAAATGACATTTAAAATTTAGTTCCTAGAATCCTACTTCTGGTCAAAATGAAATAACAAGGACCTGTCTGATACAATCAAAAAACTGGAAAAAGATAGAAAACAATGGCATTTATAATATCAAGCAGTGAAGGATATGATTGCTAAGAGATGGGAAGCATAAAAGTGAGCCCAAGTTACCCTGGCTTATTAACTTAAAAAAACTTCCAGGTATGGCACAAGGAGGAGAAACCCACCCAGAATCTAGCTGATTCTGAGTTGACATGATGGAGATAAGACCAAGGAGACCAGGGCAACTAAATTTGCAGGAGCGTACCAGAGAACAGAATGCTACCTGGAGAGACTCCAGAGATGTATAGAAGGTTCAGATATAGTATTTAGCAAGATATAGACCAATGCATGTGTGTGGAGAAACTACCCCAAATGAGAAGGAATCACCCCAAAATTAGCAGGCCCAGTGCTGGAGGCTCATGTAAGTTCCTGTCAGGCAGCACACAAGTGTCCCTGTGAACGTGACTGCAAAAAGTGCTTTTGAGTAGAGCTGCCTCTTCATTGTTAGCACTGCTTACTAGGTCTTAATCCTTGGTCCTTCGCTCCTCTTGGAAACCTTCTGGTTCAAGAATTGATTAAAATTTCTCACAAGCCATGTGATACCTTGTACTACAGTACTTTGAACTGGGTGCTTGACATATTGATTTGTTTGCTCATTTATGTCTAATGGCTAATCATTTCTCTACTAGTAATAGGCAGCAAATATACTTAGTGATTAGTTTTATTCTGACACTTGTGGACAAAAATAATCAGTGCGTGTGTGTGTAATTGAATTATTTTGCTGTATACTTGAAAATAACATATTATAAATTATACCTCAATTTTAAAAAATTATAAGCCTATCAAAAGTAATCAGTACAAAAGGAAATTTTTACTGGTTTAGTACCTTTCTTTAACTTATAAAATACTCATTACCAAATAGAGATGTATAACGTGTGTGTGTGTGTACTTTATTTTTTATGAGCACAGACTGAAAATGCATTTATTTGTTTACCTCTATTTTAGTCTCATTTTTTACTTCCATTAAGAATAAGAGTTGCTTACCTGGATTCAGATCCCAGCTCTGACATGCTTTTGTTATTTTACCTAGGGCAGGTTACTTAATATCACTCATTCTTTGCCACCTCTGTAAAATGAGAAAAAATTATTACCTTGCTTACGGGGCATTGTAGAGACTGTCAGTAATGCATGTAAGTGCTTAGTAAATAATAGGTCTAAAGTAGGTAGTTAAAATTACAGTTATAGCCTGTGCTTACTCAGTAATCAAAACATATCAAGTAAATGATTGTTATCACAAAAGGAGTTTGTGTGGTAGCTCATGTACTATAATGTGTCACTCTTCTTAAGTTCTTGGAGGGGGAAAACAAAATGGAAGAGAATTGAGAAATGAAAAAAATCAGCTATCATCATGCTGTTTGTTCCCTTCTCTCCTTCCATACACCTGAAAAAAAAAGGGGGGAGAAAAGGCCTTTTTAGAGCATATTGACAGATTATGTTTGCATCGTATGGAAGTATAGTTATGATTCTTTTATTTTTCCCTAGTACCTTCTGATTTGCTGGCATTTTATTTACTTGAAAAGCTTTATGATGGCAAAAATGCAAGTTGAGAGGCAGTATGATGTAAAGGTTAAGAACATAAGCTTGAGCCAAACTGCCTGTCTTCAAATCCTGGCTCTATCTCTTGCTAGTTATGTATTAATAAGTCCAAGAACAGATTATTTAATATAGCCTTTCTGTGGCTCAGTGTCATTAAAAAGGGGGGGACTAATACTGGTTGCGAGTTCACGTGGTGTTGGTGTTAGTCGCTCAGTCATGTCTGACTCTTTGCAATCCTATTGACTGTAGCTCCTCTGTCCATGGATTCTCCAGACAAGAATACTGGCGTAGGTTGCCATTCCCTTCTCCAAGCTAGTTCATGTAAATGGCCTTTATTGTTGTTATTTAGTCGCTAAGTCAAGTCTGGCTCTTTGGGACCCTATGGACTGTAGTACACCAGGCCCCTCTGTCCTCCATTGTCTCTCAGAGTTTGCTCAAATTCCTGTCCACTGAGTCAGTAATGCTATCTAACCTTCTCATTCTCTGCCACCCCCTTCTCCAATTGTTCTCAGTCCTTCCCAGCATCAGGGTCTTTTCCAGTGAGTCAGTTCTTCACATCAGGTGGCCAAAGTATTGGAGCTTCAACTTCAGCTCAGTCCTTCCAGTGAATATTCAGGACTTACTTCCTTTACGATTGACTGGTTGGATCTCCTTGCAGTCCAAGGGACTCTCAAGAGTCTCCTCTTGAGACTCCTCCTCCAGCACCACAATTCGAAAGCATCAGTTCTGTGGTGCTCAACCGTCTTTATGGTCCAGCTCTCATTTCCATACATGATTACTGGAAAAACCATAGCTTTGACTAGATGGACCTTTGTTGGCAAAGTGATGTCTCTGTTTTTGAATATGCTGTCTAGGTTTGTCATAGCGTTCCTTCCAAGGAGCAGGCATCTTCTGATTTCATGGCTGCAGTCACCATTTGCAGTGATTTGGGAGCCCAAGAAAAGGAAATCTCTTACTGCTTTTACTCCTTCTATTTGCCATAAAGTAATGGGACCAGATGCCATGATTTTTGTTTGAATGTCAAGTTTAAAGCCAGCTTTTTCACTCTCCTCTTTCACCTTCATCAAGAGGCATTTTAGTTCCTCTTCACTTTCTGCCATTAGTATGGTACCATCTGCATATCTGAGGTTGTTGAAATTTCTCCCAGCAGTTTTGATTCCAGCTTGTGATTTATCCTGCCCAGCATTTCGCATGATATACTCTGCATATAAGTGAAATAAGCAGGGTGACAGTATTCAGCCTTGTCATACTCCGTTTCCAGTTTGGAACCAGTCCATTGTTGCATGTCTACTTCTAACTGTTCCTTCTTGACCCACATAAAAGTTTCTCTGGAGGCAGGTAGGGTGGTCTGGCACTCCCATCTCTTTAAGAATTTTCCACAATTTGTTGTGATCCACAGTCAAAGACTTTAGTGTAGTCATTGAAGCAGAAGTAGATGTTTTTCTGGACTCCCTTGCTTTCTCCATGATCCAGTGCATGTTGGCAATTTGATCTCTCGTTCTCTGCCTCTTTGAAACCCAGTTTATATATCTGGAAGTTCTCGGGTTATATACTGCTAAAGTCTAGCTTGAAGGATTTTGAGCATAACCTTGCTAGCATGTGAAATGGGCACAATTGTACAGCTGTTTAAACATTCTTTGGCATTGCCTTTCTTTGGGATTGGTATGAAAACTGACCTTTTCTAGTCCTGTAGCCACTGCTGTGTAAGCAGCCTTACATCCATACAAAATCCATGTGACAGTCCCCTCTAGGGACTTTTCTGGTGGTCCAGGGCCTAGGACTCCATGCTCCCAATGCAGGGGGCTCAGTTCCAATCCCTTGTCAGGGAACTGTATCCTGGATGCCATAGCTAAGAACCAGTACAGCCAAATTAATTTAAAGAAAAATACCTTTATAGAAAGCCTAGCACATAGTAAGCATTATACTAGTGTTACTATTATTGTATTGGCCTTTGGTAATAAATTACCTGAGCTTTTAAAATATACCACAAACATAACTACATGGGGATTTTGAAGGATATATGAGAAATTTCTAAGTAGGCTCATCTTTTGGTATTTTTGCTTTTCTAACTTATGTGAGTGATATCTACCCTTTGCACTTGTTTCCTCCAGAGTGACTCAGATGTTGTTACTGCCTCTCCAGAATTAAATCCAGTCCCTCCCTGCCTAGTCTTAGGTCAGCACACAGAGGGAAGTGGAATGAATGTAGGCTCAGAAGTCAGATAAGACTGCTGGAGTGTGAAATCCAAGCTCTTCACTTTACTAGCGGAAACAGCTTGTTCAACCCGTCTCAGCCTCAGTTTTATGTGTTAAATAGGAATAATGCTACCTGTCTTATAGCACTGTGTTGATAACCTGTGTTTTAAAAAAAAAGTCATTGGGATGGAACATAGCTTGGTTTGCCTAAGTCAATCCCTGGTTAAGCCTATGGTTCTGACAAGTATATCTTAAGTGCCCGCTTTCACTCCAGAAGCCTCATGGTTTGGATGATGATTTATATGATCATCTTACCTGTCACAGTTCTTTGCATAGAATTGTCATGCAAATGGCACGGTTACTTTTCTTTATTAATTGCTTGGCATTAATAGGCTTGATGGACCAAGTTCATCCAGGCAATGCAGAATTAATGAATGCCTCCTGTGTTTAAAGTGCTGCTTAGCTGGTCTGCCAAGTTGCGATTGTGAAAACATTGATGGGAATTGTAAGTAAAAGGAGATTGGAGATTCAAGAAATAGTTGGTAAAAATGTGCTTCTTTATGCTTTTCTAGGTTTACCTTATAAATTTGAAGTACAACAGATGTTAGAAGAACCTCGGTGGGAGTTAGTGTTTGAAAAGACAAGATGGATAATAGAAAAATACAGGCTATCCCAGAGGTATGTGCTGTGGTTTGAGAGGGTTGCACATCTGCAGTGTTCTCATTAAACTATGTTTTAGGGAAAACCCAGGTAAATATAAAATTGTGATGTATAGCATCAGTGATAGTTTATTACAAAACTAATGTGTTTATAGTTTTTGTTTCATTGGTTTGTTTTCGTATTTCTTCCAACAGTAGTGTCCCCATGGATAAAATCTTTCGCCGAGATTCTGACCTGACTTGTTTGCAGAAAGTAAGTTTCCTTCAGTTTAATTGGCTTCATTGTTCATAGATTCTAAAGCTATTCATCTTGATGTGTTTTCCCATGATGCCTGATGCTTTGTGGATACATTTTCTGTGTGTTTCTTTTATTGCTTTTTCCTTTCTAAAATTAATTTCTAGGAGATAATTAGTAATGTGTTTTGTTGCCCACGCTTGCATATAGAAATAATATTGTTTTAGAACAAAATTTGTCAATGTTAGCTGATTATTATTGTACACAATGGAGAGCATTTTTCTTATTTTATTAAATTCAAAAGCACAATGTTTCCATTTAGCTTTAACAATTGATCATTTTTAAAAGTGGTAGTATAAATCTAACAAATTTAAATGGTCATTTCACTTAACTTCTGGGAGAAAATAAGAGTCTTGAATTATTTCATTTCTAGTTTTGTTTCTATGAGTGTATTGAGAGATTGGCAAGATTTGTCTTTCTTTTTTTCTTTTGGTAACAGTTTGGAAATAGAAAATTTTAACTTATTAAGTTTCTTCTTTAATATTTTTACCCTCTCCTATTGTAGTCACTTTCTCTTTGTTCTATTGGAAGATTAATATACACGTTTCCCAGGAACTAGACTCTAGCATCCTATATTTGAAATGGTACAGTCTTGTATTTTAATGTACATAGATTTTTATCCCATAGGATTCTTTGCTTTGTAAATAAAATACTTAAAGCAAATCCACAAGTTCGTAGAAAGTGTGATGCATACACTCTCAAGTTTATCTCTTATATAAAATCAGAAGGAACTAACTTAAGCATTCCTCAAAAATGGTTTCCTACACTTCAGCTGTATGATTATTAAACACAAACTTATCCTCAACCTTCTTTAAGGAGCGTGTTTCTAAATTAAGCACTAGAATTTTTCTAAGTTAAGCACTATAAAATAGATTTGGAAAGGGATAAAATGATAGTAATACAAACCCTCCTCTTATACTTTTGTATATTTAACTATAAAACTTTTCTTTTCAACTAGCTTTTGGAGTGTCTGAGGAAAACTCTGAGCAAAGTGACCAATTGCTTCATTGCTGAAGAATTCTTGACTCAAGTAGAAAATTTATTCCTTTCCAGTTACCAAAGCAAACCAGAGAATGGAGTGGCTGAAGAGAACTGTACTGTGGGGCAAAAGGAATTGTTAATGTAATTATCTTAAAGTAAGATATTTTAATCTTGACACAGTAGATCCTACTTTGAGAGTTATAGACTTGAAATTATTGTTTAACTGTGGTACGGCTTTGATTTTTTTGTTGCTAGTTCCTGAAATCCAGACTTCGCCGCATCTACCATCTGGCAGGAAAGAGAGCTGGACTTGTTTTTCGCATGTGGTGCTCAGAGTGTTGGGCGCAGTGGGGTCGGCCTGCAGGCTCAGTCCTCCGTGGCCAGTCAACGTGAGCTGGAGGGTGGCCTCCCTGCTGTCTCAGGCTGATGAATGGGTTGTATCTCGAATTTGTACTTTCCCTGAACTAGTCGTTCCAGGTTTGCTATCTCGTGTCTCATTAGGAGCAGCTCCGTTCTCTTCCTGTGTTTTTTTGAGGCTTGTTTATGGTTGCAGATGACACACGGACGGGTGGTCACTGAAGTAATGAACATGGTTGAGAACTGCTGGTTTAATGAATCTAACAACGTGCTATTGAGGCCAGGGGGCCCTGGAGAAGAGACCAAGAGGAGAGAATCAGATCACCAGCTTTTTAATTACAGATATTTGCTTCCATTTTACTTTATAACCGCACTGCTATAGGATATGCCATTTTATCAGCTATAACATTTTGTCAGGCTTTCAGATACATAATATAAGTAACTTCAATTATAGGTGCCACTTACACTAGTATTTGTGATAAAACTCAGTTAACTAGAACACATAACCCTTAAAGTAGATTTTTATTTTTCCTCCTACTACCTGCTATGAGGAGAAATACAATAAAGCTTAAATAAATCAGATTTGATTTTAAAAACAAAAAATCCTTCCAGGACATATTATGTATTCAGCCCAGTTTTCTATACTTGCTGAATCCAGAACAGGGGTCAGTGGACCTATTATGGAAAGGGGCAGTTAGTAACTTAGGCTTGGCAGACTACATACCATCTCTGTTGGTCATTCTTCTTTATATTTTTAACAACTCTTTCAAAATGTAAAACCATTTTTAATTCATGAGCCTCACAAAAGACAGGTTGCTGGCTGTTGTCTTCCAAACCCTGCTCCAGAGGATTGCAGATATTTAGAATTTATTTTCAAGTGCATGATCCTGAGCCACTGAAAGGTCTTGCATCATCTCCATTAGTTTTATTGCATCTAATCTGGGTATGATTCTGTAATTTTACCTTTTTTTTGGTTTAATGAATATCCAAGGAAAATAAGTCTGTGTTGGAAGGAGCAGTGAGCAAGTTTTAGATGACCTGGGTCTTGACTCAGTCTTGTGAATTGGGGGAATATAGTCTACCTTCTCTGGGCCTAAGTTCATGTGTAACTGAAGTCTGAATCATCTTCCTTGCATCCTGCGAGGTCTGAAATCTTGTGATTCATTCTAATCATTGGACCTATTCACCTGGAGATTATATTTTGAGATGGTACAGTTCCAAAGTTAATTTTAAATGTTTTTTAAGGAAAGTGGTAGTATTTTCCATTTTTCTATATGCATTTAGGATAAACAGTGACACATAACTTACAAAGCAGTTACTTTGGGGACCAGGGATATTAGAACTGTAGACCCAAAATAGGAAACCTGAGTTCTTACCCGAATTCTCTTAGCAGCTTTGATGTGTGACAGTCACATGACCCTCTGTACCACAGGCTCCTCACCTGTAATTCAAGCGCAGAAAGTGTACTTCTGTAAAAGGAAGTGGCTCATTCCTTTGTGCTCTTCCTTCTGACTTGTTTTCTTCAGTATACCTCAGGAACAGACCCTAGAAAGTGGAATTAATTAGCTTTCTTAATTGACGTTTCCCTGTTATATTGATGAACTGGGGTTGGAAAATAGTGAAAATTAAGAATTCTGATCTTAGTCTGGGTCCTCTGCATGCTTTTGGGTTACTACATTTAGTAACCTAAGCCATACTATGAGGAACTCAAACATGGTACTATTCAGAGTTTAGTGCTTTGGGTGCACAGTTTTTTTAAGTAATACTTCCTGACTTTTTGTCTGATGATAGAGTACATTTATCTTTTTAGAAGATAATTTTTAAAAAACAGAGACCATAGTTAACATTGTAGTATAAACCTTTCATTTTTTTAACCATGTAATTTTGACTACAGTCTGTGATATTTTCCTCCCCTCTTCCCTCATTCATTCCTTTATATTTTTCTTATGATAGTCTTAAAACATTTTTGCAGCTCTCGGTGCCCACATTCCTATCACTGCCAACCTTGGCCTGCCGAGGGCAGTAGGAGTCATGCCTTGAGAAACACAGGAAGTCTTGAAATGAGTGGCAGTGTGGAAGTTTAAGAGGCCGGGTCTCAGAGGGAAACCTACCTCTAGCAGTGTTTACAGAGTGGAGATAGGACTTGAAAACATCAGAGTCTCTTCATCCTCATGTGGTCCTTACTTTTGTGCAATGGCAATAAAATAATGAGCTTAGTTTTGTTTTTTTTCTTTTTCCAGCTTGCCTACTGGAAATCAACATTACAATTACTTCACTAGTATTAGCTCTCTTTTACAGTCTCATCCCAAAGTAATATTCAAAAAAGAAAAATCAGTGGAATAAGATCCTCAAGACCAGAGGCTGCCCCTGGGTAATTTCAGCCTTGGCCCATCGGCCCTCAGTGCTGCACTATAACTTCCATGGGCCTTAGATACTTTGGCCTTTTGACCATCTTCTTCCACAAAAAAACTACTAAAAATTAATGTTACAACTGCATTTGTATAAAATGAATTTAATATTGTATATGCATACATCCTTCCATCTGAAAGTGTTTTTGTGTTATAAATTTAAAAGAAAACATTTGTGAGGGCCTCTAAATGTATTATAAACATGAGACCTGGTGTCTAATAGCTCAGTGGGCCCTGCCTATATTCTATTACCCCTTCCCTATAAACCGACCTCACAAACCCTAGCGAAGCTTTGCCACACAACCAAAAACACTGCAGTTCCTGTGGCTTTAGATCCATAGACATGAACTTGGGTCTTCACTGACTCCACCAACATTCAGGACTTAGTTGCAACCATTCATCCCCCAAAGAAAGATGGGCTGCAGTGGCTAATTTTAGTTTTCAGGTGGATATTTTGTTCTGATTCTTAATACAAGTCACAGCTCCTGCCACCTTTTCTTCCTGCATTTCCCTCAAGCTCTTTTTTTTCCGTCCCCACTCCCTCATTCGTCACCTGTCAGTGTGTAGGTATGAGATCCCTCACTGTCATGTGTTGAAAGCAAGGCATGAAGAATAGAGTGGAACAGAAGCATTCTTGTTTCCCATAAGCTGACTGATGCTGCCCAGCCTTCTCTCCGTAACTTTCCTCCCCACAGGAGTGGGGGCAAGGGCTGTGACGTGCAGATTGTTTGGGCAGCGAGGAGGCTGGCCTTGGCATGCCACCCTGAGGGTGCCTCCTGCTCTTCAGTTTACCTTCTTCCTGTTTATCTTGCTGGGTCCTCATGAGCTGAGCTGGAGGACCTGGAGGAGCGGGTCCAGGCAGGCCCTAGGACTGATGCTCTGTCCCGTCCCTGCACCACCTGGAAGGTAGCTACCATCTCAGGGGACACCCAGCTGGTGTTAGCTATACTCTTCTCTACCCAGAGCTAGAGGCTCAATCTAGTCACACATTATGACATTTAGGAACCTTACTTCACACAAGCACAAAGATAAAAATGCATGCATTTGTGTCATCATCTGTTCCATCAGAGTCACTACAGCATTTAACAAAGAAATGTGATCATTTCCAGTTTACAGTAGTTTAATAGCTTTCTTACAAATTAATATCATATTTTGCAATATTTCCAGAAAACCACTGTGTAGAATAATGTAATATGCTTTAGCATAATTCCTTACCTTTTCTTAAATGGCTTTAAGCATGCTGTTCCCTCAAACTCTGTTTTTCATTTAACCTATAATTTGGGCTTTCTGGTATTTTCTAAATCTTTTCTTTTAAGCTTCCTTAAATCCTTTCTAGAGCAAGGCAAAGAGTAAGTATGTTATCCCAGCTAAGTCAGGAGAAAGTCAAATATCCCAGAGAAGCTGTGATTATGCCAGGGGCTCTATACCAAACTAAATTTGAGAAGGTAAAATTAATTCATGATATGTGGGTTGTTTTACTCCTTTGACTATATTTATGAATATATTCATAAGAACTCTTAATTTCTGCCAAAAAAAAAAAAAAAATGCATGATCTGCCATCTTTGAGGTTTCCTGGAGTACTCTGTTAGGAATTAAGAAATATGTTAACTATGATCTTATAGTTTGTATTCTTGTTTCATAGGTTACCACAGAACATTTGTTTCATATGAATTATAAAATAATATTTAGATTCTAGCATGATTTAAATAGATGGGTCATATATATCTTTAAATTTGTGGATCTGATGTGTAAATTGTGTATTATGTACAAGTTTACCATGATTATTAATAAGCCTGTTGCTGTTGTTTTCCCCCAATGTTATTAATATCAGTGTTTATGGAATTTCTTTTATTAGTTTGAATCTTGAAATGTTCTGTACTAAAATATAATTTAAACCATTTCGTACAATTAAATATGATGCCATGTTGTATATATCTGTATTAAAGAATATTGTAAATATTAATGTTTGTACAATTATGAAAAGCTTTTCCTCAAAATAAATGAATTCTCCTCCTTGTACTTAAATTGTGACATAAAATAACTGGTTTTAAACTTTGGGGTTTTATCTTACAAAAATTTAAGGGAAACATTCTAAAGATTCTATATAAATAAAATTTTGAAAATAAAGTGGTGAATCATTTGGTCTCTGTCTGAATGATCAGCAGCATACACGCTGATTACAAACAATGCCCCCATTAATTCAGCAAGTATTTGTTGAGCATTTTATGGACACAAAGGTGAATAAGGTCTTGGTTCCCTTCCACAGGAATCCTACTTCCGAATCCTACCACCTGATAAATGAGAAGCATATAGAACCTGACATAGGTAGGTAAGACACTAAGATAAAAACTGGAACTGATTATAAATGCCTGTAAGACTTCAAGGGTAAGAGATGTGTAGATAAATGAGAATTCTTTAGAATGTAAGCAGTGAGATTGATTGCCTGGAAGAGATCACCTTTAAACCTTAATGATATTTGGGGAAGGTGTTCCAGGTAGAAGATGTTTCAGAGATAAGTGACCTTGGAGCATAGACATGGAGGTAAAGAACGAGAGTTAGAGAGAATGATGAGTCTTGGGTTTAAGAGAAAAGTCTCACTGTGGAATTAACTCATTAACTAGTCCTTAACTTCCCAGTTCTTACTTTCTGCAAAACCTATCAATTTGAAAAACTGAACAACAGGGTCAGACTTGTGTATATTCAGTACATACATATCTTCAATGTCTGTCCTTTTATTGAGGACTTCTTTCCATTCAGCACATAAACATCTACTCATTCTTTGCAAACAGTGCATAGCACTCTATAATACAAGTTTGCCATTATCAGCTTTGAACTGATGAACTTCAGATGTTCCCATTTTTCTATGAAAAGTTGTTTTTGTTTGCACATTTCTAAAACTTCTCTGAATGGATTCCTAGATACTTCACTGCTAGATGAAGATCTGGGTATAAATATAAATAGATTTATATTTTGTTAGTAATAGAAAAAATTTCATTTCTACAAGTGAATTTTTCTCTTAGTACAGTTCATTATCTTGTTTACAGAACCAATTTGAATTCAGGCTCCTAAATGAAAATAGGTGGCAAAGTATAATCTTAGGAGTTCTAATTCCATGAGGCATTTGTTTCATCGGACAATCATTCCTGCGTATAGCTGTTAATGGATTCCTGCTAATCAAGCATTTGCTATAATTTTGATTGGCCAGCATCATACTCATTCTGTGTGTGGCTCCAGACCAGGATTGTCCACAGACCTATTCGTACTGTAATAATGGTTTTTCTCACTGTTGCTGATGTGTTTCTACATCACTGATTCCCAATTATCTTCCCATAGAACGCTAGCGTAAAAGAAAATAGTATTTGCCACAGCTGCTGCTGCTGTCGCTTCAGTCATGTCCGACTATGCAACCCCATAGACGGCAGCCCACCAGGCTCTCCCATCTCTGGGATTCTCCAGGCAAGAATACTGGAGTGGGTTGTCATTTCCTTCTCCAATGCATGAAAGCAAAAAATGAAAGTAAGTCACTCAGTCGTGTCCAGCTTCTAGCAACCCCATGAACTGCAGCCTACCAGGCTCCTCCATCCATGGAATTTTCCAGGCAAGAGTAACTGGAGTGAGTTGCCATTGTCTTCTAGTATTTGCAAAGTTAATAGCTAAATTTAAAAACCTGCTTTTGTCTTCTGTATTTTTTCTATCAAAAATAAGCTTTATCAGTTAATAACTGATAACTTGTTACCAGGTATAATCAAGGATTCCTTGCCCACCTCCTCCATTAACAAGTTAACCTCAAAATGTGGAATTGGATAGTTCTGAAAGCAAGTTAACTGCTTATTTTACCCAGATTAGTGATTACTGAACTTTCTTGTGTTCCAAAACATCTGTTAGAACTCAACAGTAATTATGGTATCTTTAACCATCAATAGGCTTCCCTGGTGGCTCAGATGGTAAAGAATCTGCCTGCAGTGTGGGAGACTGGGGTTCTGTCCCTGGGTTGAGAAGATCCCCTGGAGAAGGAAATGGCAGCCCACTCTAGTCCTCTTGCCTGGAAACTTCTATGGACGGAGGCTACAGTCCATGGGGTCGCAAAGACTGAGCTTGGAACCATCAATAACTAGGAGATTGTCCACACCAGGCTCCCTTTGTGTAACAAAATAGTTTAAAGGAAATCTTGATAAGATGGATTTCAGAACAGAATTCACAAAAAATGAGTGGACTAATCTTCCCTGCCTCTCCTCAAACACACACCCTCCCCTAGAGAGAGTTTCCTTTTGTGCAAAATCTAATTTGATTGTAACACCACAGAGTTGGAGGGTATGTTAGGAAAATCAAAACTAGCTGTTGCAACACTCCCCCTAATTTCCAATGTCTTAACACAGTAGGTTTATTTCTCATGCTGCAAGGGCTCTGCCTGGCTCCCCTGGGCAGCTCCTCTCCCATGGGTAATTCAGGTAACCAGATTCTTTCACCTGTGGCTCTGTCCTGTGACTGTAAGACCGAGGGGTCTTCCATTTGGGGACAAGTGGATAAGAGAATCACACATGATAATTTGCCTTGCTTTGGAGGATCCACATCATTTTTGCTTCCAGTTTTTTTGATAAAAAACTAGTCATATGGTCCCACCCTGACGCTAAGAGGGACTGCTCGATAGAGTCCTGACTGTGCAGCCACTCCCCAAAATTCTACACTGGAAGAATACGAAACCTCCTTAGTGACTGGCCATTTCTGTTACACGTGGCTAGGGTTGGTTTTTTAAAACATTATGAATCCATCTTCAGATGGGCCCTAAAAAACCGTGCCAGAGCCCTAATATTAAAGTAAGGGCATTACTTGGTTTCCCAATGGTTAGGCTTCTGGGCTTCTTCTGCAGGGACCACGAGTTTGATCCCCAGCCAGGCAACTGTGATCCTACACGCTGTGCGACATGGCCCAAAACTAGGGAAGGAGGAAGAAAAGAGACGGATGACTTGCTCCCCTCAGATCAGAGTCTTAACAGTTAGCAAGGACCTTGGAAATGTTTGGGCTTAGATGCCTATCTTCTAATATGAATAAACCACAGTTCACAGAAATGAAGCGGTCTGTCCAGTTACGTAGGTCAAGTTCGTAGCAAGGTTATTTCTAGAAAAACTCCAGTTATGCTATTGCACCATCCTTTTTGAGTGATTCCTAATTATTTTTAATTTCATAGCAAAAAGTACTACTCTGAATATTTTACGTGCAATTCAAATGTTAAATATAATTTATGTTTTAATTTAAAATGTAATTTTGTCTTTTAGAACTGCAAGGTCTAATAAATGCCCAGAATGTGAATTTTATGGAAAAGTTGACTAAAGAATTACTATTAGAAGTGATATAATTAATGGCGCTTTATTGGCTTTATGTAAGATTAGATTTATTAACTTTATCTAAGATTAAAGAACACCAAATCTTTGCTGTTTGCTTATAATCCACAAAGCTACATTTGTTCCATTTTAATGAAAATTTTAATATCTAAAGCCACTAGAGGGCGCTCCATCACAGTCTATGAACTCGACGATCTCAGTCCTGTAGTGTTGATTGGCTTTGCCAGGTCAGGAAAAGTTGCACATCTGGCTAAATTTACGAACACTGTAAAACATTCACTTGCCTAGTACCTTGCGCCTGTGTGATCTTGGGGTGAGTGTCCTTGTTTCATGGTATCTCCAAATAGCCATTTTCATTTTTGAAGTTTTCATTTTGAAGGTATTACAGTAATAGGATGCATCCTTCTAAATGCTGTACATATAATATCACATTTATTCCCCACAACATCCCTGCAAGATGTTTTATTATTCCCATTTTAAACTTAACTTTAGGGAATTCTCCATCTCCAGTGGTTAGATGGAGAAGGAAATGGTGACCCACTCCAGTATTCTTGCCTGAAAAATCCCGTGGACAGAGGAGCCTGGTGGGCTACTGCAGTCTATGGGGTCACAAAGAGTCAGACATGACTGAGCACACACCCATGCAAGTGGTGACCTCTTGGCGCTTTCACGGTCAAAGGCCTGGATTCAATCCCTGGGCCGGGAACTAAAATCCCGCAAGCTGCATAGCACAGCCAAAGATAAATAAATACTAAACTTAGCTTTAGAATGTTTAAGTAACTTATGCAAGGTCTTGCAGTAAGAAGTAGCAAAAACAGAATTCAAACTGTTCAAAATCAGCTCACCAAACTATCATGTTTCAGAGCTGCAAGAAACCTAAGAAACAATTTAGTTCTTAATGAAGAACTGAATTTAGTTTTTTAGTTTTAGATGAGAGAAATAATACCCAAAGATGAGGAGTAACTTGTTCAAGTCACAGATTCAGTCAAGGCCAGATTGAGAAATCAAGGTCTTCCCATTGTCAGGGTTCCTAGATCACATTGCATGGGAATCCCCGCCTTCTCTAGGGCAGTCAAAGAAATCTTGTGCTCACAGATGCTGTGCCATGCTGCACCCTAACACGGCAGATGAAGTCACTGGATTATACATACAACTGTCTGTTGCCTAGACAATAGGGCTTCCCAGGTGGCTAAAGAATCTGCCTGCAATGCAGGAGACTCGAGTTTGATCCCTGAGTTGAGAAGCTCCCATGGAGAAGTAGAAAGCAACCCCCTCCAGTATTCTTGCCTAGAGAATCCTATGGACAGAGGAGGCTGGCAGACTATAGTCCATGGGGTTGCAAAAGAGTCAGACACAACTTAGTAACTAAACAACAACCTAGACAAAAGAAATGGACCTTATAGACAGAAATTTGCTCTAGCGTGGTTCCCTGTCTCTCATATTACAGCCAGATCTGGAAGAAGCAAATCCATGAAAACACCTTACATTTTCTTTTTTTCTTTTTTTTTTTTAAATTTTTAATACTTTATTCTATATTACAATACTGTATTTGTTTTGCCATACATTGACATGAATCAGCCACAGGTGTACACGATCTCCCAATGCCGAAGCCCGCTCCCACCTCCCACCTCCCACCCCATATCATCTCCCTGGATCATCCCGTGCACCAGCCCCAAGCATTCTGTATCCTGTATTGAACATAACACCTTACATTTTCAAAAGTAATTAATCTCTCTGCCTCCAATAGGTCCCCCCTACCTCCTCCGTACTCCAGAAGGATTTTCTTTTTTATGAAGCATGGATCTGAAGCATGTCCTTTCTCTGCTGAAAATTCCCAAATGACTTATCAAGCTTTCTGCACCAAGTCCAGCTCAGAAGACCCTTATCCATCTCACCTCTTACCAGTCTTCCAGGCCTTCCTGTCCAACACACATAGATACAGACACAGACACACTTGCACTCTTTGCTCTAGTCACACTGAACTATTGGATGAATCCATACACGCCCCAGCTTCCCCTGCAGCCTGTCCATGTTGCTCCCCCTGCATGGGACACCTGCCCCTGGCCCCACTGTTGTCTTACTTCTGTGAAAACGTGAAACTCAGACACCACTCCTGCCTAGACTCCTATTCTTCACTCTTGACTCTTCCCTCCAGACTGGGCTGATCCCATTCCCTGAGCCCCTCTGACATCCTCTTCTTACCCAGGCACGTTGGATCTCACTTGTCTCTGTACTTTCTGCCACTTTTGCTGGCCTGTGAGCCTCTGAATAGCATGGACCTTAACTTTTAAAACATTTTACCCCAGTGCCTATTATGATACCTAACATGGATTAACAAGGCACTGAGTGGCAGTCTGATGAATGAATAAATGAGTGAATGAATGAAAGAAAGCAGAAAGCAAAAAGGAAGGCAGATCTCTTGGTCGGGGGTGGAGGGGAATCAGTTCTTTTACACTCAGATACCAGGTGTTTTTGTTTCCCACTATAAGGAGGGGGAAAGAACAGGCAGGACTGTTTGTTCTGAAAAATGAGCCCCAGAATGGAGTTGGAGTTGGGCGTGGGGGGAGGAGCTGAGGGCCGGGAGAAGCAGCATGTCTTCATTAGCCTAAGTGGTGTTGAGAGCTTCTGGAGACAAGAATCAACTGATTAGCGAGGGCCGCTTGCTCCAGAAGATGTATCCTCCCGCAATTTCCTCAGAAACACAAAGACAGGTGAGATTATACCGCTATAAACATAATTGCATTTTCTAATCAAAAGTGCAACAGAACTCGGCTAATTATGAGCCTTCAGTAACTTAACCATTTTACATTCTGGGTCTTTTCATTGCTGAGAGCTGCTGGAGTGGGGTGGGGGAGGTGGGATGGTGCTCAAGCATTTTGAGCCATTGCTTTGTGCTCTTTTCGGCGGCATCTCCACGGAGGAAACAACTCGCAGCGGAAGAGCAAGCAATGAGGAGGCAGCCATCTCAGGATAACAAAAGCGCCTGAGTAACTTGAGGCCAGGCACTGAAGCGGCCTCCATGTTCTGGGGGCAACTGGTGTTTCTCTGTCGGGCAAGAGGGGACCATAAGGACGTCATCTCAGGCTGAGTGGAGCAGGCGGGGCAGTGCCGGCTGACATCCACGCCCTTTCTCCACCCTGACGCAAGCCCTTGAACTGCGCTATCTTCTCATCCAGGGACTCAGCACAGCCCTGGCAACAAATGGAGGGTGGAGTGTGCTCTGGGGAGACCCAGAGCCGACTGATCTCTCCTCTGCTGGCGAGAGAAGAGCGACACAAAACCCAGAAAAACACAGACCAGGCCTTTGTGGAACTGGAGGGCTCTTTTTATGGCTGTAAAAGGAAAAGAAAAGCATCCTGCTGAACTTTGCTGGTGGTCCAGTGGTTAAGACTCCGTGCTGCCACTGCAGGGGGCATCGGTTTGTTCCCTGGTCAGAGTCCATGTGCTGTGTGGCGTGGCCAAAGATTTTTAAAAAGAAGAAAAGGATCCTGCCAAGCCCAGCTCCTCTCCCCAGGGTTTAGGTATGCAACAGCACTTCCTCCTGGCCCTCAGACACAGGGCCCAGCTGTGAGTCTTGCAGAGGCTCCGCATAGCAGGCATTTTTTTTGGTTTTGCAGATAGGCAGGGCCACATGGAGGGAGCCCTGGAATTCCATGAGATTTCTCTGTAAAACAGAGCACAGTCAGAGAAAGCCATTCTGGACAGAAGGTACTGGGGCAGCAGTGATGTGGTGATCAGAGAAGACAGTGCCATGTGGGGTGACGTGATGGTTCCACGCAGTTGGTACACACAGTGTGTAGGGCCATGACCCAAGATGTGGAAACGGGGTCATGCCTTGAGGTTGTCAGCTGCCATCCTAGAGAGAGGTGTATAGGTGATCCTTGGGAGAAAAGATTCAGGCCGTCAACAGTCACCATCTTCAAATCCCAAAATGAAAGTGTTCTGCTAAGTCAGTAGTGTGCAGGCTTTTTTTTTTTTTTTTAAGGTGGAGATCTTAAAATTTTAAGGTTTTCAGGTGACTCAGTGGTAAAGACACCTGCCAGTGCAGGAGATGCAGGTTCGATCCCGGGTCAGGAAAATCCTCTGGAGAATGAAACAGCAACCCACTCCAGTATTCTTGCCTGGACAATTCCATGGACAGAGGAGCCTGGCGGGCTACGGTCCATGGGGCCGCAAAGTTGGACACGACTGAGGCAGTGAGCACACACACATTTGAAAGCTTACATAAAATCAAGCTCTTGTGACAGATGGTAAAACAAGTATTATATGTAAAACAGACAACAGCTCAAAAGTAGAAATAATCAATTGACCATCAGCTGGAAAATGGATAAACAAAATGTGGTCAATCCATACAATGAAATGATATTCAGCCATAAAAAGGAACAAGATTCCAAAAGACAGTACGACAGAGATAAGCCTTGTGTTCAGTGGAAGAAGCGCGTCACATTCATGCATGTGAAATGTCCAGAAAAGATCAATAACAGAAAGAGAAAGTAGACTGATGGTTGCCAGGGGCTCCAGGGGCGGAAGGAATGGGGAGTAGCTGTAACGGATACAGGGTTTCTTTCTGGAGTAATGAAAGTGATCTGGAATTAGGTGGTGGTGGTGATGATGATGGTTGAACAACCCTGTGAATTTCCTAAGAACCACTGAATGTGCTAAAACCATTACTTTAGAATGGTGAATTGTATGGTATGTGAATTTTTGTCTCAAAACCAAAACAAAACAAAAAACCAGATAAAGCAGGACTGATGTGGGAGAAGGAGGACAGCTGCTTTGACCATTTTGTGTCTCTGCCCATCTTCCATCCAGAGCTTTCAAGCCTGGCCTTCAGCACCCTGGGGAGCGAAGTAGGGGGAAAGTGGGGCTTGTAAAATTGAGAAAGTAAATTTTCACTTAATTTTCCTGTTTTCCCCCAATCCAAAATGTCCTGCTTTCCTAGTATGCTTTCTCCAGATGCCACACAGGTGGTGACCTAGTAGTGTTGGGGAGGGTCAGGTGCCCACTGAGGAGGGAGCAGGGAAGCACCAAGGGGTAGCTCTTCTTAAATTGCCTTTTTTTTTTTTTTTAAAGCTGGAGTGGATTGCCATTTCCTCCTCCAGGGGATCTTCCTGACCCAGGGAACAAATCCCCATCTCCGTCTCAGGCATCTCCTGCATTGGCAGGCAGATTCTTTATCACTGAGCCACCTGGGAAGCCCCCTTAAATGGCTTCTTAAACTTCTCTGGTGCTTCCTCCCTTCTCTTCTTACCAGCCCTCACCCCTTTAGCCTCAGCTCCATCCTCAATTCCAGCTGCGCTGACTGCTGTAGATCCCTGATCCTTGAGGGGTTAGAGAAGTTCTACAGGTAAATGGGTTACTTCCTGCCTTTCTCTGACTTTCTCTGGTCTGCTAAGTCATGCCTTTCCTGTTTCTCTTCTACATCACACCTGTCAGTACAAACCAACCCTCACCACTTTTCTGTGTTTTTCTGATGTTCCAGGAGAGATCAGAAGTTAACTGTGCATAGTCAATCTTTCATCTTTAACCCAGAGGTAAAGCCATGGCTTTCCATATTTCTTAAATTCCCTTCAATTAGCACACAATTTTATAGTTGAGAAAAAGACAGAAGGAGAAAGGTGAACATTTTGGAGGTCAATTTGAAAGCACTTGGAAATTGCAAACAGATTTGAGAGTGAGGCAGGAGTCCAGAGAGACGGGAGGTCAGAGGTACCATTGGCAGAGATGTGGAGTCAGACTCCAGAAGCAGGTTCAATGCGATGTCAGAGTTATGCTTCTCTGTTCTTCAGGGAGGGATCCAATTTTGAGCGATGACCACAGGGCACATGGGGAAAGAGCTTTCCAGAATGAGCACTTGGGTCTGACTGAATGCCCCAGCTGCCCCTGACCCTGGAAGTTGGAGCCATGTGACACCTTATAGCCCTGAACCCAGGCTCGTCCCTTCCCTATATTCTGGAACTAGTTCTGACTCTAGTGGGGGTGGGTGAGATACAGGCCATCCTGGGCTCTGGAGCGTTTAGCATCTGGGAAGCCCAACCACAGATTCCCCTCCAACTCATACCTCAACTCTAAGAACCATTTAGTGGAAAAGGCCCCAGCTTTCAGCCCAGTTTTAGCACCAGCCTACCCAAACATATTTCCAAATCCATATGATCTGGGCCTGCTACCAAGGCCTAAAATCAAAGCCAGAACACACACCCTGTAGCTAGATCCTTGTTAACCTGCGGTCAATAGTCTTTGACATGCACTTTGATGATTCTCAAGACCTCCTACCCAGCTCCCATCCAGAACCAAATCCTGCTTCACCCAGGCATGTTCATGATCAGTAAGGCAGTTAAAGTACCCAACATCATCATCCCTGGAGTCTTGAGGTCAAGACTCAGGAGTAAGAGAAAGAAGCAAGTCTCATCTTAGCTGCTCCAGGCTTACCCTCAAGTGGATCTCAACCCCTGGGCTAAGTCCAGACCTAGCCTGTCTTTCCAGAGCTTTCTGGAGCACTTAAAAGCTTCATGATGAAAAGAAGCTCATTATTAGAGAAATAAATCAAAACAACAATGAAGTATCCCCTCACACCAGTCAGAATGGTCATCAGCAAAAAATCTACAAACAATAAAAGCTTGAGAGGGTGTGGAGAAAAGGGAACCTTCCTACATTGTTGGTGAAAATGCAAATTGATACAACTCTGGAGAACAGTGTGGAGGTTCCTTAAAACCTAAAAAAAACTACCGTAAGACATAGCAATCCCACTGCTGGTCACATACCCTGAGAAAACCATCACTGAAAAAGACACATGTATCCCCAGTGTTCATTGCAGCACTATTTACTAGAGCTAGGACATGGAAGAAACGTAGATGTCCACTGACAGGTGAATGAATGAATGAAGAAGTTGTGATACATATATAGAATGGAATATTACTCCACCGTAAGAATATTACTCCACCGTAAGAAAGAATGAATTTGAGTCAGTTCTAGTGAGGTAGATGAACCTAGAGCCTGTTATACAGAGTGAAGTGAGTCAGAAAGAGAAAAACAAGTATCATATATTAATACATATATATGGGATCTAGAAAACTGGTACTGATGAACCTGTTTGCAGGACTGGAAGAGAGGTGCAGACTAGAGAGAAGGGACTTAGGGACATAGAGGGGGAGTGAGGGTGGGACGAGCTGAGGGAGTGGCACTGACATATATACATATATACACCACCAAGTGTGAAGCAGACGGCCAGTGGGAAGCCGCTGCATGGCACAGGAAACTCAGCTCGGCGCTCCCTGATGGCCTAGAGGGTGGGCTGAGGCTGCACGAGGAAGGCTCAAGGCGGGGCTTGGTACACACAGCTGATTCACGATGTAGTACAGCAGCAACAGAGTAAAGCAGTTATATTCCAATTTAAAAAAAAAAACAGGTTCAATAGATTAAAAAAAAAAAAAAAGCTTCACGATTTCTTCCCAATGACAATAGATACATTTTCCTGTTGCCCAGATTAGACCTGGGAAGGTCCCATCTAGAGCCTGCTCAGCCAGTTTTGCAATATAAATTCAGAGGAAAGACTACACAGGAACCATAATAATAAGATTGCATTATCTATCGTAATCAGATCTTACTGGTTCTCCACTAGTAATTACAATAAGTGCTTTTTAAATGGTTAAAGCCCGTGAGGGGTCAGGAGCCCTGGGATCAAGTGGAAGAAATAGACAAGATATCTAAGAAAGACGTCTTCCTGGCTATTGTCATTTTTGCGGCAGTGCACAGGTTTCAGTCCATGCCATTACTCACTATGTGTGTGACCTTGAGCAATTATTCTGCATCTCAGTCACCCATACTGCCTGACTCATTTGGTTGTTGCAAGGAAGAAATGAATTAATACATGCAAAACACTTAGAACAATTCCTAGGATGAGGCAGGAGCTCTACAAATATTAGTGATCATCATTATTGATTTTATCATTCATATTATGATTGTAAATGATGTTGGTATTATTTAAATACAATTATTTCTTTATTGTGTGTGCTAAGTCACTTCAGTCACGTCTGTCTCTTTGCAACCCCATGGACTGTAGCCCACATGGCCCCTCTGTCCATGGGATTCTCCAGGCAAGAATACTGGAGTGGGTTGCCATGCCCTCCTCCAGGGGATCTTCTTGATCCAGGGATCGAATTGCCTCTTTTCTGTCTCCTGCAGTGGCAGGTGGGTTCTTTATGACTAGTGCCACCACTGTGAAAGTGAAGTCGCTCAGTCGTGTCTGACTTTTGTGACCCCGTGGACTGTAGCCCACCAGGCTCCTCAATCCATGGGATTCTCCAGGCAAGAGTACTGGAGTGGGTTGCCATTTCCTTCTCCAGGGGATCTTCCCAATCCAGGGAGTGAACCTGGGTCTCCCGCATTGCAGGCAGATGCTTTACCGTTTGAGCTACCAGGGAAGCCCACCATTACTATTATTTAAATCACTCAAGTTTCAGTGTGGGAAACAGACACCACTGTAGGTGTTTTTATGCAAGAGGGGATTTAACACAGGAAATTAGATGCTTACAAAACTACTGGAAAAGAGCTGAAGGTGTGGGTTACAGTCAAGGCCTCCAGGAATGACCACCAGGTGACTGGTCAAGATTGCTAGAATCTCTGAGGTTGCCCCTGGAGCCTGCTGGAATTAAAATCCCACCACTGCTGCTTCCGCTCTCTCTGAGTGCTGGGGGGTCATGTCAGTCACCCAGAGGATAGGATGCTGGTGAAGGAGCCCTTGTCAGCAACTGACGGACAGACAGACGGTAGATGCACAGAAAATTCTCATCTCCACACTTGCAGCAATAACATCCCAAAGATGCAGGCTTTCTCCTCACATCTACCTGCCAGGTCTCCTGAAAGAACATCCAAATGACACGACGTAATTAGCATGTAGAACTCTAAGGGTCTGGAAGTGAGGTTGTTTGTTTTCCAATTGTTCCAGTGAAAAGGGACAGGAACAGATGTAGGGAGAGACATCCAGGCTGGCAGCCAAATGAGAAGAATGTCCCAAGCTGAAGGCACCCCTCTGTCCAGAAAGTGGGCCTCACCTGAAGGGGGAGGCCATTCCTAGCATCGGTGCATCAAACCAGATGAGGAGGGAGTCCTGTGGCAGTCCAGTGGTTAAGACTCCCCACTTCCACTGTAGCGGGGACAGGTTCAATCCCTGGTTGGGGGACTGAGATCCCATATGCCGTGCAGCATGGCCAAAATTTAAAAAAAAAAAATTAAAAAGGAACCCTCTTACACTGTTGGTAGGAATGCAAACTAGTACAGCCACTATGGAGAACAGTGTGGAGATTCCTTAAAAACTGGAAATAAAACTGCCATATGACCCAGCAATTCCACTGCTAGGCATACACGCCGAGGAAACCAGAACTGAAAGAGACACGTGTACCCCAGTGTTCATTCCAGCACTGTTTACAATAGCTAGGACATGAAAGCAACCTACATGTCCATCAGCAGATGAATGGATAAGAAAGCTGTGGTACATATACACAATGGAATGTTACTCAGCAATTAAAAAGAATGCATTTGAATCAGTTCTAATGAGGTGGATGAAACTGGAGCCTATTATACAGAGTGAAGTAAGTCAGAAAGAAAAACCCCAATACAGTATATTAATGCATATATATGGAATTTAGAAAGATGATAATGATGACCCTATATGCAAGACAGCAAAAGAGACACAGATGTAAAAAACAGACTTTTGGACTCTGTGGGAGAAGGCGAGGGTGGAATGGTTTGCGAGAATAGCATTGAAACATGTATATTACCATATGTGAAATAGATCACCAGTCCAGGTTTGATGCATAAAACAGGGTGCTCAGGGCTGGTGCACTGGGATGACCCTGAGGTGGGATGGGGATGGAGTTGGAAGGAGGGTCAGGATGGGGAACACATGTACACCCATGGCTGATTCATGTCAATATGTAGCAAAAACCACCACAATATTATAAAGTAATTAGTCTCCAATTAAAATAAATTTAAAAAAAGACACCTACATTAAAAAACAAAACAGATGAGGATAGAGAAAGTGTGTAGGTATGAACAGAGGGGATCTCAGTCTCCTGGCCTTTACCGTGAAGTTAGGTCTGTCATGAGTAGAAATATTATCATCCAAGAAAACACAGGAGAATGGCCTTTCAGGCAAAGCACAAAATTCAGAGCCACAAGAAAAAAAGACTGACCTATTCAACCAAAGCAAAAACCTAAAATAGAAAGACAAGTGAAAGTTTGAGGGGAAGTATTTACAATTCAAATAATCAGTTAATATCCAGACTATATCAAGAGCTCCAATAAGACAATAGGATCAAAAGTTTGACTGGAGCAGGTCACCGAAAAGCTTTTCATAGGTTGGTGGGTTGTGTAGGCTGTGTCCTCTGTCAAGAGTGCCTTTTCCCCCTAGCCACCTGGAAGATTCTCTATTAATATTCAGACACTAATAATATCTCCTCTCCTTGACTTATTACCTGACTTCCCCTCTGTAGTGGATACCATGGTGCACAGCCAGATTGCCTTCAGAATGGAGGCATCATAGTCCTCAGCTACGGGATAGCTGAGTCTTGTTCAGGAATTGCTCTTGGCGAAGAGAAGTTGCTCTCCTAAGACCACATCACTTGCCTGGGGGCAGACTGTATCCAAGGCGGTGGATACAAGAGTACACATATCCAGAGCCCTTGGACAACTAAGACAAGCGGGAGAGCCATATGAGCTCCAGAGATGCCCACAAGGAAAGCTAAGGCTTCTGTTCCTATTTCTTGTGTCCAGCCAAGTCTGCCTCACTCACCCCTCACAAATATTGGTCCAGAGAGCACTTCCCAATAAACCTCTGACACACCAATCTAAGAGTATTGGGATCTGTTTTCCATCTGAACTATGACAATCTCTTATTGATGGCTTATGGATTTTTTCATAGTGATACGTGTTGATTTACTTTAATCCATCTTAATAGCATTTTATTGTACAAACATACCACAATTTAGTTATTCCCTTTCTATGGATATGTAGTTCATTTCCATTTTTTTGCCATACAAGCAGTGCTTCTGTTAATATCTTTTTACATGTCTCCATGATCACTTGAAAGTGTCTCTGGTATGCATACCTGGAGAGGTGGAGCAGTAAAATCAGAGATACATGAAGTTCCAAATTTAGAGATATCACCAAGTTCTCTGCAAAGTTGTAATATCCACTGACACTCCTACCAGCCTTGCATCAGAGCTCCTAATTCTCCATACCTACCCAGGTGTTGTCAGACTTTTACATGGTTGCCAGTCAACTGGGAGGGAAAGGGCATTTCATTGTTGCTTGAATTATAATTTCCTTGTGACTAGTGAGCTGGAGCATCTTTTTGTGGAGGGTAATGGCATATTCCTCTCTAGGAATTACTTATTCATACCTTTGACCTGTTTTCATATGAAGTTGTTTGGTCTTCTTACTGATTCTTTGAGTTTTTGGTCAAATGCATGACCTCAAATGCATACCTCACTCTTCAGATTCTCCATTAATTTCTTAGACCTTTTCACATATACAATTTTTTCCAGTCCCAACTGCTCTTCTACACTCCAGGCCCTGTTCCAGATATCTGGCATAACCCACAAGCCTTCCTGTCTCCAGAAAGGAACTCAGTGAGCTCCCATTCCCCATTGATCCAAATCAGGACCTGCTCATCCTCTAGAATTGCCCATCTCAGTTCATGGCACCACCACCTACTTCGTCAGCTAGGCAGAAACTTGCATGGCAGGCTGCACTCCTCTCCCTCCTTCCCACATACCTTCTGTCTGTGTAGTTGCCTTGAAATGCGGTATCGCTCAGATCCTCTTCTCCAAACCTCTTTTGCTGTGTTAAGTCAGGCCCTCATCACCTCTCCCGAGCTAATGTGTTAGCATGGATGTTATTTCGACGTCCTGTCTTCTCAGTCACACTCCTACCCTGTCCTAGCTATAGTTCTCCTCCCATTTAGACTACACATTGGCCTCTATATACACCAGTTTAATGGTATCCCTGTTCTCCTTTAAACCAGTCAATGTCTCATTATCATAAGGAAAAATTCCAAATTCCTTTAGCTTATCTTGACTCCTGTTTTCAACTCATCTCTCCTAACTTGCAGGCTTGATCCCAATTTTACTCAGCTATTCATGGCTCACTAATGTGCCCCATCTCTCAAGAGTCCATCCTTTTTGCTATTTTGCTCTTTATGCCTGAAATTTTGTTCCTGCTCTTTCTACTTGACTGATTTAGCATCATCTTCTCCACCAAGTTTCACCTGTTTTCCCTGGTCCCAGCACAGGACTAAGACCCATAGCACGTTTGACTGAGTTCCAGTGCTTACGACTCGGATATGAATTGTGGTTTTGTCAGTTTTCCCCTAGAGGGTTTGTTCCTTGGTAGCTGAAATTGCTCACTCCGATCTCTAGGGTCTAGTAGAGTGGTTGGGTAGATGGGTGGATGGATGGATGGATGGATGAATAGGTCCCCTGTTTAAGATGGCATAGTCAGCAGATAAAATGATAAAGCCTGAAACCAAACCTTTTCATATTCTTATTTCTGTACTGCCTATCTTTAAAACCTGTTCATCAACTTCACAGTTTTCCCAAATTACACCTTCCATTGCAGGCTGCTACAAATGACGATGATATGCCCTGGGAGCTCCAGTTGTTCAGACTAAGGGCTCTGTGCCCAGTGAGTACAAGGTGGTAATTTGTCCAATGGGCTTCTGATGTACTGGACTGAATGTTGAAGAACCAGCTAATGAAACCTACATTGTAATTAGGCAAAATATTCTTGCAGCAGGTTGGAGAGGTAATTACTGCCTAATTGTATTTTCCCCCAGTATTTTAGCCCAATGGTCTAGAAAAAATAATTTAGAATCATGATTTTTATAATTGTCTTTTTTTGAGAAGCCTGTCCAGAATTATAATTAGCTTCCAACAGGTTTGAGAGCTAGCTATGGTTTAGGCACTAAAGGCCCATCTAGTTAGAGCTATGGTTTTTCTAGTAGTCATGAGTGAATGTGAGAGTTGGACTATAAAGAAAGCTGAGCTCCAAAGAATTGATGCTTTTGAACTGTGGTGTTGCAGAAGATTCTAGAGACCCTTGGACTGCAAGGAGATCAAATCAGTCAATCCTAAAGGAAATCAGTCCTAAATATTCATTGGAAGGACTGATGCGGAAACTGAAACTCCAATACTTAGGCCACCTGATGTGAAGAACTGACTCACTGGAAAAGAACTGGATGCTGGGAAAGATTGAAGGCAGGGGAGAAAGGGATGACAGAGGATGAGATGGTTGGATGGCTATCACTAACTTGGTGGACATGAGTTTGAGCAAGCTCCAGGAACTGGTGATGGACAGGGAAGCCTGGTGTGCTGCAGTCCATGGGGTCACAAAGAGTCGGACATGACTGAGTGACTGAACTGAACTGAACTCATTTGATTATCTCTAAAACTCCATCAGGTAGGTCCTATTTGCCTTATTTTATAGACGAGAAATTTGAGGTTAATAGTTTACTGCCAAAGAACATGATCTTATCCACTTCTCTCTGCTGCCTCCACAGTTCCTAAATAATGCCTTTATTGAAGTAATCTAGAAATTCTTTATCATTAAACAGCAGCAGGTCTTGTTTTAGGTGCTAGAGATACAATAGGGAGCAAAACAAAGTCTATAGTTACATGGAGCATATGCTCTAGGGACAGAGGAAGGCAAATAATGAATGAATAAATGTATAGTATATTATATGTTGGTAAATGCTATGTAAAAAGGTAAGGAGAGAATGTGTAGGAAGAACTGTTTAAAGAATGGATGTAGGGCTTGCTGGTGGACCAGTGGTTAAGAATCTGCCTGCCAACGCAGGAGACAAGGGTTTGATCCCTGGTCCCAGAAGATCCTACATGCCACAGGGCAACTAAGCCCGTGAGCCACAACAACGGAAGCCCATGCTCCCTAAAGCCCGTGGTCCACAACAAGAAAAGTCACCAAAATAAGAAGCCTGCACTTTGCAGCAAAGAGTAACCCCCACTTACCACAACTAGAGAAAGCCCATGCATAGCAGGGAAGACCCGAATAAAAGCATAAGAAGTGGGGGAAGGTGAGAGAAAAAAATGAATGAATGCATCTAAACTCCAAATCAGTAATGTTATCAGAACTTAGTCCAAGTTCCCTAGAGACACACTCCAAGCCTGAGTTGCCCTACAAAAGATAGACGGGGACGTGCTCTCAGGAAAGGTACCTATAAGGGAATGAGAACAGCCAGATTGGGCAGGGGAGAAGCTGAGCCAAGATGTGGTTGCATCTGAGCTCTCAGTAGATGCTACAGAAAACTTTCCATTGTGGGAGTTCCTCAGGGTTGTCTAAGTCAAGGCAAAGGGAGCTGAGTCTTTGTGTCTCCATCGCCAGGCACTGACCCCTGTTATCGCTAGAGGGAAGTGAAGCCACTCCTGTGGCCAAGGGCAAAGCACAGTGAGAAGCATTTTCTGGAGTCCTGGGTGTTGTTCCTAGACAGTGGGCATTTTCTATCAAGTCTCTTTGTAGGGTTATTGGCTGATACCAAAGAATTTTTCGCCCGAGTCCTCATCCTTCATCTCTACAAGAAAGGATAATAATATCTCCATCAGAAAGGTGGCTGTAATGATTGCAATGATAAAATGATGATAAATGACGAACATAATAAAGATGAGATGAATTAAGGTCCTCTATACGATAAAACGGGTGCTTCCCAGATGGCAATAGTGGCAAAGAACCTGCTTGCCAATGCAGGAGACATGTTAGGTGCAGGATCCCTGGGTCGAGAAGATCCCCTGGAGGAGGACATGGCAGTTCACTCCAGTGTTCTTGCCTGGAGAATCCCGCGAACACAGGAGACTGGTGGGCTATGGTCCACAGCATCACAAACAGTCAGACATGATGGAAGCAACTTAGCATGCTCTCACACACTGTGAAGTAGTAAAGATCACGTGTGGAGAGAAACAACAACACAGTACCATACGGATTCTAATGAAACACAGCAAGCCCTTGTCCATCCTTGGTTCCACATTCCAAAGGTAACCTCATTTAACTCATTAAGCTATCTCACCAGTTACTTCTGTATTTCTAAATAGTATGGTTATTTTACTGTTTCCTGTTTTATCAAGTTTAGACAGTATCTGTTGTCTATTATGATCCACACACTTTGCATTCTTGTACCACTCTCCCATCTCCCATCTATCCCATAGCTTAAGTAAAGTTGAAAATCAGGGTTTATAACTGTGTAAATGGTTCTTTAGTTTTTTAAAACTCTTCATCAGATCTCCCAGCTACCTACTCTTTGATTCTTGTTTACAAACATTCTCATTTGGATATTCTGTTTGCCACTTACTATCACTTCCTCTTTCTGTCTCTGTGTGGGGGCATCTCTCTGGGGGCTTCTGTCTTGCACCAGACAAGTCACTCTCAAGGGCTATCACACAGCAGCCATCGGGGGGAGCCTCTTGTTGCTCTCCTGAGTAGAATCCTCTATTGCCTGGATTTACTGTCTTTTTCTCCCCAGTTTTGCTGGAACACATCCTTTAAAAAGGAACTTGGCAGAAAGGGGTGTAAGTTTCCTCCTCAATCATCCTCTGGATTTGCACTTGGCCAGAAGCAGGAAGGTGTTCTCCCTAGTAAGGTACCTCACACACCTGAGGTTAAACAAGTATAAACACAGTGTAACACACTAATCCATTTATTTAACAAATACGGACTTGGATCCTGCCCAAGGATCTAAAATCAATAAGACAGGAACTCTGCTCTCAAGATGTTTTTTCATTGAGGAAAATAAATAAACAGGCAATGACTTAATGTGGACACTTCATAAGGTGCTAAATAGCACTCCACCCTCACCGAAAATGGACTTAACTTAGGGAATTCTTAGGAGACTTCTTAGAATTGGAACTACCTACACTGAGCCTAAAGAATGAGAATGTATCCTTATGTATTGAGTTTATGGTTAAAAATGCGTAAGATATTTTGCAAAATGCTTATAACTGCTCAGATATACTTAAATTCAGGCTTCCCAGGTGGTACTAGTGGTAAAGAACCCACCCCCAATGCAGGAGACATAAGAGAAGTGGGTTCGACTCTTAGGTCAGGAAGATCTCCTGGAGGAGGGCAGGCAACCCACTCCAGTATTCTTGCCTGGAGTATCTCACGGACAGAGGAGCCTGGTGAGCTACCGTCCAGGGGTTGCAAAGAGAAGGACACGATTGAAGTGACAGCATGCACGCACAGAGTGAAATTCTTCCAGGCACTAGAACTGTGCTTCAGTTTCCCAGGCCTTCTGAGTTTCGACATTTTGCTCAGTGACTTGACTAGTGCCTGGTACATGATATATAGTTATTGAATGAATGGATGTCCGATGTGACATTATAAATCAGTAGAGGAAGCAAGTTCTTTTAAAAGAACCTTTAATAAATGGTTCTGGGACAGCTTACTATTAACGCACACAAGAAAATAATGAAATTAGTTCCTTGTTTTTCCTCATTTATAAAAATTTCAGATGAACTTAAAATTTTGTCAATGTTTTGAAGACAGTACAAAAGAATATCTATACGACAGAAGAGTAGGGAAAGATTAATTAAATAGGACACAAGGCATAAATCAGAACATTCAGATTGACAAGATGGACACCAAAAGACACTTATCACAGAGTATTGTCAAACTTGTCTCTTCCCCTGGACTTCAAAGGTCACATTTGTCAGTCCAATAACTTTGACTCTAAATGTGACCTTGCTGTTCACGAGCTGTGTGAGCTTGCTCAAATAATTTAACTTCAGGTTGCCTCTCCTGAAAAGAGAGAGACCATTTTGGAACATTAAGTGATAAGACAATTGTGAAGATCTTGGCAGAGTGCACGGTTCATTTTAGGTGTCCAGAGTGCTAGGCGTTGAGGTTTTCAGGATAACTACGCTGTGATTCCAACCTTCATCCTCAAAGAATTTACAGTCAATTGGGCAATCTAGACAAACGCTTAACAAATGTCATCACAGTTCTCTTTACTTTGGCCTCTTGTAAATCAAGAAGCCATGGCACCCCAGTCTGGGCTGAGGGGAGCCCCTCTTGGCCTCCTCTGTTAGGCCCATTCCTTAAGACTCTGCTACAGCTTTGTTCTCACCAAGCACTTCTTCCCATGTGATCTCATCTACTTCTCTGGCCATGAACGCTTCTTCTGCCCTGAAAATTTCAAAACTTGTCTCCAGTCAAGACCTGATACATCCACTTGAATTTCTAATACACATCTCACACTTAGTATGTCAGAAACGAAAAACTCTTAATCTTTCTATGTCTCTAAGTAACCTCTGTCTGTCCACTGGCCCAGCTAGACAAATGATCCTCAACCCACTCATTTACTCCAAGTACTCATGACAAAAATCTAGGACCTGTCTTGATAACTGCCCCTCACATATTGCCTAAACCATGTTCCTTCTTCCTTCAAAATACTTCTTAAACCCATCTACTTGCCTCCATCTCAACTTAACCAACCTGCTCTAAACCATCATCATCTCTCACCTGGATTCCTGATGGAAGTACCTAACAAACCTCCCTGAATCCCCTCTTACCCTTCTTCCCTTCCTCATTCTTCATGCAAATAGTTTGCAAATGCAAATTGTATATTTCCCTACATGAAGTCCTCAGTTGGCATCCCATCATATATAAATGTCTCAATCCCTTGCCAGGGTCCACAAAGCCGTGGATTACCTGCCCCCACCCACTGCTCCTGCCTTGTCTCACTCCCTCTGTTCATCAGTCTTCCCAGACGCTAGTCTTCTTCCAGTTTCTTCAACATGCTACACTCTTCCTGCTTCAGTCCATGGGCATATATTTTCTTTCTGCCTTAAACAATCCCTACCTCCTCCTTGGCCTACCTAACCCATATCATCTTCTTGGATCTGTTCCTTAGTGCCATTTTCTTAAAGGAAATTTCCCTTTTGCCCCTATCAAAATCAGGTATTTTATTTTATTTTATTTTTTTATAATAGTTGCCTTATTTTTTTAAATTTTATTTTTACTTTATTCTACATTACAATACTATATTGGTTTTGCCATACATTGACATGAATCAGCCACAGGTGTACACGAGCTCCCAATCCTGAAACCCCCTCCCACCTCCCACCCCATATCTTCTCTCTGGCTCATCCCCATGCTCTAGCCTCAAGCATCCTGTATCCTGTACTGAACATAGACTGGTGCTTCGTTTCTTACATGATAGTATACATGTTTCAATGCCATTCTCCCAAATCATCCCACCTTCTCTCTCTCCCTCAGAGGCCAAAATCCGTTCTATAGCTCTGTGTCTCTTTTGTTGTCTCACATAGAGGGTCATCATTACTATCTTTCTAAATTCCATATATATGTGTCAGTATACTGTATTGGTGTTTTTCTTTCTGGCTTACTTCACTCTGTATAATCGGCTCCAGTTTCACCCATCTCCACATCGAGGAAACCAGAATTGAAAGAGACACATGTACCCCAATGTTCATTGCAGCATTGCTTATAATAGCCAGGACATGGAAACAACCTAGATGTCCATCAGCAGATGAATGGATAAGAAAGCTGTGCTACATATACACAATGGAGTATTACTCAGCCCTTAAAAAAAATCAGGTATTTTAACTCTCTAATCATCTCTTTTTATTCCTTCCCTATATTTATCAATTTTAAAATATCTATTTATTTTTTATATTTATTGAATATGTTCATCTCACTTAAGAGACTAGAAGTTTTATAGGGTGCAAATACATCAAACTTGTTCCCTTGACTATTTGCCCTTTGTTATAGCTTATATCCAGCATAGTTTACCACACATGGTAGGGATTTGGCTGTCATCCAGGCTGCACAGGAGATTTTATAGGGTGTTATTACAGGCTGAATATTTGTGTTCTTCCCTCTAAATTTGTATGTTGAAGTCTAATCCCCAATATGATAGTATTTGAGGGTGGGACCCTTGGGAGTTAGGTTTAGATGATCATAAGGGTGGGAGCCCCATGATGTGATTAGCATCCCAATCCCAAAGAAAGAAAGAAAGTGAAATCACTCAGTCATATCCGACTCTTTGCGACCCCATGGACACCAAGCTCCTCTATCCATGGGATTTTCTAGGCAAGAGTACTGGAGTGGGTTGCCATTTCCTTCTCCAGGGAACTTCCTGACCCAGGGATCAAACCCAGGTCTCTCACATTGTAGACAGACGCTTTACTGTTTGAGCCACCAGGGATTCAAATTACCGTACAATTGCATTCATTTCATATGCTAGCAAAACTATACTCAAAATCCTTCAAGCTAGTCTTTAGCAGTACCTGAACTTAGAAATTCCAGATGTACAAGCTGGTTTTAGAAAAGGCAGAGGAACCACAGATCAATCTGCCAACATACACCGGATCATAGAAAAAATAAGGAAATTCCAAAAATGTTTTGCTTCTGCTTCATTGACTGTGTTAAAGTCTTGACTGTGTGGATCACAACAAGTTGTGGAATATTCTTAAAGAGATAAGAATATCAGACCACACTACCTGCCTCCTGAGAAACCTATATGCAGGACAAGAAGCACGAGTTAGAACGGGACATGGAAAAATGAACTGATTAAAAATTGGGAAAGGAGTACTCAAGGCTGTATATTGTCACCCTTCTTATTTAACTTATATGTAGAGTACATCATACAAAATGCTGGGCTGGATGACTCACAAGGTGGAATCAAGATTGCCAAGAGAAACATCAACAACCTCAGATATGCAGATGATAGCACTTTAATGGCAGAAAGTAAAGAGCAACTAACGAACCTCTCGATGAAGGTGAAAGTTCAGTTCAGTTCAGTCACTTAGTCCTGTCTGACTCTTTGCAATCCGATGGACTGCAGCACATCAGGCTTCCCTGTCCATCACCAACTCCCAGAGCTTGCTCAAACTCATGTCCACTGAGTTGGTGATGCCACCCAAGTATCTCATCCTATGTCGTCCCCTTCTCCTCCCGCCTTCAATCTTTTCCAGCATCAGGTTCTTTTCCAATGAGTCAGTTTCTTCACATCCGGTGGCCAAAGTATTGGAGTTTCAGCTTCAGCATCAGTCCTTCCAATGAATATTCAGGACTGATTTCTTTTAGGATTGACTGATTTGATCTCCTTGCAATTCAAGGGACTCTCAAGAGTCTTCTCCAAAACCACAGTTCAAAAACATCAATTCTTTGGCGCTCAGCTTTCTTTATAGTCCAACTCTCACATCCATACATGACTACTGGAAAAACCATAGATTTGACTAGATGGACCTTTGTTGGCAAAATAATGTCTCTGCTTTTTAATAGGTTGGTCATAACTTTTCTTTCAAGGAACAAGCATCTTTTAATTTCATGGCTGCAGTCACCATCTGCAGTGATTTTGGAGCCCCCTCAAAAATAAAGTCTGTCACTGTTTCCACTGTTTCCCCATCTATTTCCCATGAAGTGATGTGACCAGATGCCGTGATCTTAGTTTTCTGAAGGTTGAATTTCAAACCAACCTTTTCACTCTCCTCTTTCACTTTCATCAAGAGGCTCTTTAGGTCCTCTTCTCTTTCTGCCATAAGCGTGGTGTCACCTGCATATCTGGGGTTATTGATATTTCTCCCGGAAATCTTGATTCCAGCTTGTGCTTCTTCCAGCCCAGGATTTCTCATTATGTACTCTGCATAGAAGTTAAATAAGCAGGGTGACAATATACAGCCTTGATGTACTCCTTTCTCAATTTGGAACCAGTCTGTTGTTCTATGTTGGGTTCTAACTATTGCTTCTTGACCTGCATACAGATTTCTCAGGAGGCAGGTAAGGTGGTCTGGTATTCCCATCTCTTTAAGAATTTTCCACATTCTGCTGTGATCCACACAGTCAAAGTCTTTGGTGTAATCAATAAAGCAGAAGTAGAAGTTCTTCTGGAACTCTCTTGCTTTTTCTATGATCCAACTGATGTTCCAATTTGATCTCTGGTTCCTCTGCCTTTTCTAAATCCAGCTTGAACATCTGAAGTTCACAGTTGACTGTTGAAGCCTGACTTGGAGAATTTTGAGCATTACATTGCTAGTGTGTGAGATGAGTGCAATTGTGCAGTAGTTTAAACATTCTATGGCATTGCCCTTCTTTGCGACTGGAATGAAGACTGACCTTTTCAGTCCTGTGGCCATTGCTTAGTTTTCCAAATTTGCTGACATACTGAGTGCAGCACTTTCACAGCATCATCTTTTAGGATTTGAAATAGTTCAACTGGAATTCCATCACCTTCACTAGCTTTGTTTGTAGTGATACTTCTTAAGGCCCACTTGACTTCACATTCCAGTATGTGTGGCTCTAGGTGAGTGAGTGATCACACCATCATGATTATCTGGGTCGTGAAGATCTTTTTGTATAGTTCTTCTGTATATTCTTGCCACGTGTTCTTAGTATTCTCTGCTTCTGTTAGGTGCATACCATTTCTGTCCTTTATTGTGCCCATCCCATGACCAAGGGCAAAGGAGAAGCCCCAGTAAGATGGTGGGAGGGGCAAACTAGGGTTTAGAATCAAACCCACTACTCACCAGAGACGCTCAGAGGGCTCAAGCAAACCTTGTGCACACCAGGACCCAGAGCCCCACAGAGACTGAGACAGAGCTGTGTTTGAGTGTCTCCTGCAGAGGTATGGGTCAGCAGTGGACTCCCGCAGGGGCAGGGGGCTCTGGGTGCAGTAGACCTGGGTGTGGCATAAGCCCTCTTGGAGGAGGTCGCCATTCACCCACCGTAGAGCCGCCAGAACTTACACAGGACTGGGGAACTGACTCTTGGAGGGCACAAACAGAACTTTGTGCACCAGGACCCAGGAGGAAGGAGCAGTAACCCCACAAGAGACTGACCCAGACTTGCCCATGAGTGTCCAGGAGTCTCTTGCAGAGGCGTGGGTCGGCAATGGCCTGCTGCAGGGTTGGGGGCTCTGAGTGTAGCAGTGTGTGCATAGGGCATTTTGAAGGTTGCCATTACCTTCATTACCTCCACCATAGTTTGACCTCAGGTCAAATAACAGGGAGGGAACACAGCCTGGCCCTTCAACAGAAAATTGGATTAAAGATTTATTGAGCATTGACCATCTTTTCCCCCTGAGTCAGTCTCTTCCATCAGGAAGCTCCTATAAGCCTCTTATCCTTCTCCACCAGAGGCCAGACAGACTCAAAACCACCATCACAGAAAACTAACCAACCTGATCACATGGGCCACAGCCTTGTCTAACTCAGTAAAACTATGAGCCATGCCATGCAGGGCTCCCCAGAACAGATGGGTTACAGTGAAGGTGAAAGGGGAGAGTGAAAAGCTGGCTTAAAACTCAACATTCAAAAAACTAGGATCACGGCATCCAGTCCTATCACTACATGGCAAATAGACAGAGAAAAAAGTGGAAATAGTGTCAGATTTCATTCTCTTAGGTTGCAAAATCACTGCGGACAGTGACTGCAGCCACAAAATTAAAAGACGCTTGCTCCTAGATAGTGTATTAGAAAGCAGAGATATCACTTAGCTGACAAAGGTCTGTATAGTCAAAGCTATGGTTTTTTCAGTAGTCAGGTATGGGTGTGAGAGTTGGACCATAAAGAAGGATGAGTGCTGAAGAACTGATGCTTTTGAGCTGTGATGCTGGAGAAGATTCTTGAGAATCCTTTGGATGGTGAGGAGATCAAACCAGTCAATCCTAAAGGAAATCAACCCTGAATATTCATTCATTGGAAGGACCTGATGCAAAGAGTCAGCTCATTGGAAAAGACCCTGATGCTTGGAAAGATTGAGGGCAAGAGGAGAAGGGGACGACAGAGGACGAGACGCTTGCGTGGCATCACTGACTCAATGGACATGAGTTTGAACAAACTCAGGGAGATAGTGAAGGACAGGAAGCCTGGTGTGTTGCCGTTCATGGGGTTGCAAAGAGTCATACACAACCTTGTGACTGAATAACAACAAGGAGAGAAAGACAGATACCTCTCTCACCACATACACACACAGAGAAAAGGCCATGTATACTAGGAAGCAGGCTCTCACTAGGAACCAAATCTGCCAGTACCTTGACCTTGGACTTCTCATCCCCAAGAGCTATAAGAAATAAATGTTGTTTAAGCCATGCATTCCATATTATTTTGTTATAGTAGCCCAAGCTAACTAAGATAGGTGTTTAATGAAGATATTTATTCATTGAACATGGCTTCAAAAACATGTTGAATCAAGACTTTTCAGGAGAGGAGCCCAGAAATCTGTATTTTTAACAAACTCCAAAAATGATTCCTACTTAGACAGCCCAGCTCTGATGTTTAGGACCTCCCAGTCTAGAGAAAACTGACTAAGATTGGATATCAGAAAATGCAGGTTTGAATTCTGCTCTGGAAATTGTTGTGGGTGACACTTAGGGAAGTGATTTAATATATCTATCTTCAGTTTCTTTTTCTGTAAATTTGGAATAATAACATCTGCTTCAAAGTGTAGCTGTGAGGCTTCAATGGATGATTTATTTTAAAACACTTTGTAAACTGCATAGTAAAGAAACAGACTTTCTACTAGCTAAGGATCCCTTCTATGTCGTGCTTAACTTCATTATCTCTGACTACCTGGTGTAACCCACACTTCTCCAGTGAGATAGCATCCCTGTCTTCTTACTTCTGAAGGACTAATAACAGTGATTCACAGAGCCTTTTGCTTTTCCAAAGTTTTGGGCCGTCATTATTTAGATATACATCATCACACACCCACAGCCTCAATAGCCCATTTGCTTCTGAGGAGGGAAGCTGAGATCAGGCAGCAGCAAAGCTGGGAAGAGAAAGCTGGGCCTCACCTCTGGAGATGGTGAGTGTTGCTGATGGAAGATAACAAGGAAAAGCCACCACCTTTTCCCCTTTTCTTCTTTTTTGGGAGATCTCTGAGCAGTGTCTTTTAAAAATAATTTTAAAAATTAAGGTGTAACTACCCAAAGCAATCTACAGATTCAATGTAATCCCTATCAAGCTACCAGTGATATTTTTCACAGAGCTAGAACAAATAATTTCACAATTTGTATGGAAATAAAAAAACCTTGAATAGCCAAAGCAATATTGAGAAAGAAGAATGGAACTGGAGGAATCAACCTGCCTGACTTCAGGCTCTACTACAAAGCCACAGTCATCAAGACAGTATGGTACTGGCACAAAGACAGAAATATAGATCAATGAAACAAAAGAGAAAGCCCAGAGATAAATCCACACACCTGTGCACACCTTATCTTTGACAAAGGAGGCAAGAATATACAATGGATTAAAGACAATCTCTTTAACAAGTGGTGCTGGGAAAACTGGTCAACCACTTGTAAAAGAATGAAACTAGAACACTTTCTAACACCATACACAAAAATAAACACAAAATTGATTAAAGATCTAAGTGTAAGACCAGAAACTGTAAAACTAGAGGAGAACAGAGGCAAAACACTCTCCGACATAAATCACAGCAGGGTCCTCTATGATCCACCTCCCAGAATACTGGAAACAAAAGCAAAAATAAACAAATGGGATCTAATTAAAATTAAAAGCTTCTGCACAACAAAGGAAACTATAAGCAAGGTGAAAAAATAGCCTTCGGAAAAGATAGCCTTCATAATAGCAAATGAAGCAACTGACAAACAAGTAATCTCAAAAATATACAAGCAACTTATGCAGCTCAATTCCAGAAAAATTAACCACCCAATCAAAAAAATGGGCCAAAGAACTAAACAGACATTTCTCCAAAGAAGACATACGGATGGCTAACAAACACATGAAAAGATGCTCAACATTATCAGAGAAATGCAAATCAAACCCACAATAAGCTACTATTTCACACCAGTCAGAATGGCTGCGATCCAAAAGTCTACAAGTAATAAATGCTGGAGAGGGTGTGGAGAAAAGGGAACCCTCTTACACTGTTGGTGGGAATGCAAACTAGTACAGCCACTATGGAGAACAGTGTGGAGATTCCTTAAAAACTGGAAATAGAACTGCCTTATGATCCAGCAATCCCACTGCTGGGCATACACACCAAGGAAACCAGAATTGAAAGAGACACGTGTACCCCAATGTTCATCACAGCACTGTTTATAATAGCCAGGACATAGAAGCAACCTAGATGTCCATCAGCAGATGAATGGATAAGAAAGCTGTGGTACATATACACAATGGAGTATTACTCAGCTATTAAAAAGAATACATTTGAATCAGTTCTAATGAGGTGAATGAAACTAGAGCCAATTATACAGAGTGAAGTAAGCCAGAAAGAAAAACACCAATACAGTATATTAATACATATATATGGAGTTTAGAAAGATGGTAATGATAACCCTGTATGCGAGACAGCAAAAGAGACACAGATGTATAGAACAGACTTTTGGATTCTGTGGGAGAGGGAGAGGGTGGGATGATTTGGGAGAATGGCACTGAAACCTGTATACTATCATGTAAGAAATGAATTGCCAGTCTAGGTTTGATACAGGATACAGGATGCTTGGGGCTGGTGCACCGAGATTACCCAGAGAGATGATATGGGGAGGGTGGTGGGAGGGGGGTTCAGGATCGGGAACTCATGTACACCCGTGGAGGATTCATGTCATTGTATGGCAAAACCAATACAGTACTGTAAAGTAAAAATAAAAAATAATTAAGGTGTAAATGCTTTACAACATTGTTAGCTTCTACTGTACAGCCATATGAACCAGCCCTTTGTATACATATACCCCCCCCTTTTGTGCCTGCCTCCCACCCCGTCATCCCACCCCTGTCATTACAGAGCACCAAGCTGTGCTCTCCTATGCTATACAGCAGCATCCCACTCTCTGAGCAGTTCCTTATCTGATATTCACATGCTGAATCCTTTGAAAGCTTATTTTTGGGGAGTGAGGGCAAATTCAAGAAAACTGTCTGAGGTGTAATTTTTTTTTTAAATGAACTGTGAATTTTAAGCAATTTGCTGTGTGAATCTAGGAAAATCCTCTCATCAACTTGGCTCTCAGGTATCTTACATGTGGAACAGGTGGTAGACCAGATACACATATAAACGAATGAATGAATCAGCTCCTTTGCCTGCAAGACAGCCTTTTGTTTTAATATGGCACCATGTAAACACTGCTATATTTAAAACAGATAACCAACAAGGACCTACTGTATAGCACAGGAAACTCTGCTTAATACTCTGTAACAACCTAATTGGGAAAACAATTTGAAAAAGGATAGATACATGTATATGTACAACTGAATTACTTTGTTGGACACCTGAAACTAAAACAACATTGTTAATCAATTGTACTTCAATGTAAAATAAAAAGTCTTAAAAAAAAAAAAAGAATGACTGAAAAAAAAAGAATATGGCACCAACACCCAGTCATCCAAATCAGATGCATTTAATACCTGATTCCTCCCAGATGATCTTAATTTCCCTCATCTTCCCTCCCTTCTCCATCCCTGCTACACTGACCTGATCCAGCCCCCTAACAGGTTTGCCTTCTTTCATTCATCGCTTTTGCTTGCCCATGCATTCATTCATCTGAGAGACACCGACTGAAGTATCTTCTCTGGGCCAGGCATTGTTCCAGTGACAGGGGATCTGATGGTGAAAAAGACAATGTTTCAGCCTTCACAAAGCTTACATTGTCATTAGGAGAAATGACTGGAAAACTAGTTAACAAATACACATGAAATACCATTTGATGTTGTTCAGTTCAGTTCAGTCACTCAGTCATGTCCGACTCTTTGTGACCCCATGAACTGCAGCACATCAGGCTTCCCTGTCCACCACTAACTCCCAGAGCTTGCTCAAACTCATGTCCATTGAGTCAGTGATGCCATCCAATCATCTCATCCTCTATCGTCCCATCTCCTCCTGCCTTCAATCTTTCCTAGCATCAGGGTCTTTTCTAGTGAGTCAGTACTTTGGATCAGATGGCCAAAGCATTGGAGTTTCAGCTTCAGTATCAGTCCTTCCAATGAATATTCAGGAGTGATTGCTTTTAGGATTGACTGGTTTGATCTCCTTGCAATCTACAATTTGAGGTTGTGGAAAATGTTATTAAAAGAATGTGAAAGTTAGCCAAAGGAATAGAGTATAGCATGGAGGGAGAGATGTATATTTTTTTAGGGTAGTCAGGCAAGAAGTGGGGGAATGGGCCATGTGAGATCAGGTAGAATACCATTATAAGCAGGGGAGGAATATGCATAAAGATCCTGAGGTGTACACAAGTTTGGTGTGTTCTAGGAATTGTGAAAAGACCAGTGTGACTGGAATGGGGTGAGTAAGGTGAAGAATCATAGGAAATTGGTTTAAGGGGTAGGCATGGACCAGAATCATGAGAAAAAGAGAGATACTAAGAATGAATACTGAGAAAATGGTAGTGCCATCTGCTGGGTCGGGAAGATGGAAAGAACGTGGACAGGTGCAAAATTTCAATAGTTCTGTAGTTTCCACTAGTTTTGATAGGCTTATTAGATAACTAAGTGCACATATCAAGTAAGATGGAAAAAAATAAGTCTAGAGCTCAAGGAAGAGGTATGAGCAGGTGTGAATCTGGACTTATCAGATGTTATTTAAAGCCAGGCCACTAGAAAGAGTATAGATTAGATAGAAGAGATGGGAGGATTAGCCATGAGAAATTTCAATAATTCAAGAACTGGGGAGAATATGCATCCAGAGAAGAGTGAGAAGGAGCAGCCAGTGAGGTTGGGGCAACGCCAGGAGAGCGATGTGTGGGAGCCAAGAAAAGAAAGCATTTCAAGAGATGAAAATGGTCGCTGTGTCAAGTATGTCTTCTTTTCTTGGAGGATTTAAATCAATTACATTTCTTTGAAGACTGAGTTATTTGGCCATCTTTCTTGCATCTTGTTTTTTATTTCTATTTACCATGCTTTTTTCTTTGCTTCTTCTCTGCTGATAGAAATTCAGGTTGTAACAGGTTTAGAGGGAGTCTTGAATGGCTGGGTATGCATATGAAATGATTTTAGTTTTTCCAAGTGTTGCTTCCTAATGCTGCTATGATGATCCTCTTCTTTCACTGGGTAATGGCTCCCTTAAGGGCATCTTGGCTAGATTACTTAGTTTTCAGCTCAGTTAAGTTCAATTCAGTCACTCAGTCATGTCCAACTCTTTGCAACCCCATGGACTGCAGCACGCCAGGCTTCCCTGTCCATCATCAACTCCTGGAGCTTGCTCAAATTCATGCCCATAGAGTTGGTTATGCCATCCAACCATCTCATCCTCTGTCATCTCCTTCTCACCCTGTCTTCAAAGAGGCAGTCTCCTTTGCTGTCCAAGGGACTCTCAAGAGTCTTCTCCAACACCACAGTTCAAAAGCATCAATTCTTTGGCACTCAGCTTTCTTTATACTCCAACTCTCACATCCATACATGACTACTGGAAAAATCATAGCTTTGACTAGATGAACCTTTGTTGGCAAGATAATGTCTCTGCTTTTTAATATGCTGTCTGGGTTGGTCATAGCTTTTCTTCCAAGGAGCAAGCATCTTTTTATTTCATGGCTGCAGTCACCATCTGCAGTGGTTTTGGAGCCCAAGAAAATAAAGTCTTTCACTGTTTCCATTATTTCCCATCTATTTGTCATGAAGTGATGGGACCGGATGCCATGATCTTAGTTTTCTTAATGTTGAGTTTTAAACCAGCTTTTTCACTCTGACTTTCATCAAGAGGCTCTTTAGTTCCTCTTCACTTTCTGCCACAAGGGTGGTGTTATCTGCATATCTGATGTTATTGATATTTCTCCCAGCAATCTTGATTCCAGCTTGTGCTTGATCCAGCCCAGCATTTCACATATGTACTCTGCACTCAAGTTAAATAAGCAGGGTAACAATATACAGCCTTGACATACTCCTTTCCCAATTTGGAACCAGTCTGTTGTTCCAAGTCCAGTTCTTACTGTTGCTTCTTGACCTGCATACAGATTTCTCTGGAGGCAGGTAAGGTGGTCTGGTGTTCCCGTCTCATCAATAAAACAGAAGCAGATGTTTTTCTGGAATTCTCTTGCTTTTGCTATGATTCAGCAGACATCAGCAATTTGATCTCTGGTTCCTCTGCCTTTTCTAAATCCAATTTGGACATCCAGAAGTTCATGGTTCATGTACCTTTGAAGTCTGGCTTGGAGAACTTTGAGCATTACAGTGCTAGTGTGTGAGATGAATGCAATTGTGTGGTAGTTTGACCATTCTTTGGCATTGCCCTTCTTTGGGATTGGAATGAAAACTGACCTTTTCCAGTCTTGTGGCTACTGCTGAGTTTTCCAAATTTGCTGGCATATTGAGTGTAGCACTTTAACAGCATCGTCTTTCAAGATTTGAAATAGTTCAACTGAAATTCCATCATCTCCACTAGCTTTGTTTGTAGTTATACTTCCCAAGGCCCACTTGACCTTCACATTCCAGGATGTCTGACTCTAGGTGAGTGATCACACTATCATGGTTGTCTGGGTCATAAACATCTTTTTGTATAGTTCTTCTATTCTTGTCACCTCTTCTTAATATCTTCTGCTTCTCTTAGGTCCTTAATATCTTCTGGTTCTGTTTCAGTAACTTTTGACTAATAGCACAATCTAATTCTATCTTTAAAAACACAATTCTGTTACTTAAAAACCAAGTTTTTTTCAATGGAGTACCTTTCATTTGTAAACATGTTAGTGGAAATGTTCAAACATGTATAAAGCCCAGAGAAATTCTATTCATTTAAAGATTCAACCTTACATCAATTTAAAAACTCTCCTGCTCTGGAGGCTGGGCAGGAACAAGTGGAAGGCCTATAGTGACCTGCTGTCAAGGAACTCATTCCCAAACATCCTCCTTGGGGCATTTGGAGATCTGATCACATCTTTAGGCTCCGACCCCACCCCATTGGTGATGTCATGCATCCAGCTTATTGGCTGTGACCCTCCATCGCCCACTCTTTCTTGGCACTGGATACACCACCCTTCCCATTCCTTGCCAAGATTATCTCTGAGCCCATCTCCCATACTTCTCAGGAATTCAGATCAAAGGTGGGGGCAACACTCTATCCCCCAGTTATGCTCCAGTTCTCTCTCCATGCTTCTTTTTCCCACTACCCCCAGTTTAGAATTTTATCATCTTATTTATTTATTGACTTACTCCCTTATTTCTTTAACAGTGTTCACTGAGTACCTACTATGAGTCAGTGTTGTTGTTGTTGTGCTAAGTCACTTCAGTTGTGCCCAACTCTTTGCTACCTATGGACTATAGCCTTCCAGGCTCCTCTGTCCACAGGGATTCTCCAGTCAAATATACTGGGGTGGGTTTCCATTTCCTCCTCCAGGGATCTTCCCTGCCCTGGGATTGAACCCATGTCTCTTCAGTCTCTTGCACTTGCACTAGAGCCACCTACTATGAGTCAGGCTCTTGCTTAAAGTGGTGAACAGGTAGATATGTTTCTACCTTGATGGAGCTCACAGTCCAGCAGGGAAAACAGACATTGAGTAGGTAATGATAATAACCTGTGATGCTCTGTTACACATTTTACACACATAGATGTTCATCTTTTAAACTCAGTTTAGACATCACCTCCTTTGGCAGTCTCTCCAGATTCCCCTGGCTGGGTTAAGTACTCTCCTAGGTGCTCACTTGGTATCTTATCTCTCCCATACACTTCACACACTTCCCATCATTGTGAACATGCCTGTCTTTCCCACAGTACATGGTGGGGCATCTTAGGGGCAGGCACTGTCTCATTTATTTCATAATCTCTAGCTCAGTTTCAGTACATAGTAGATTCCAATGAATGCTAAGTTAAAGACTGAGTGTATAAACATTTCCATCAGGTCCTTCCAAGGAGAGTCCCAATAAATAATCCTCTGAACAATCTGAGAAATAAGTAGAATAAAAACATAAGCCAAATATCACCATTAGTAATGCTAAGTGCTCTGCTGGAGGATCTAACTTAGTTTGAGGGCCAAAGGGGTCTGTCAGGGAACTATTGCATCAGGCAGATGCCTACCCGGGTGAGGGGCTGTCAGGGGCCAGTAGGGAGGTGGGAGGGGGAATCACAGCAGAGGGGATCCTCCCATGGGCAGGCTTGCTCCAGGAGGAAAAGGGCAGAGCTGCACGGAGCAGGCCCAGTTATTCTCGCAGACTTACCGTGTGAACAATCACCCACCTTCCCAGAGCAAGAGAGGGTGAAAAGAGGAAGACAGGCCCAGAGAACAGAAGCTACGCTAGTTTGGCTCTTTCACAGGAAGGAAACACCAAATGTCAGCAAGGAATATTCCTCATGGTCAACTATACCGTATTGGTGAAATAAAATGCATATTTTTTGGCAAAACAAGAAGACTTAAACATAAAAATCCCTCTAGTGTATACTGTGTATCTGCATTAACCAGACCTCCTTAGAAGATAACCTTCCCTCTTAACTTGGTAAGGGGTTTGACCCACGGTCACTTCCTACATGCTGGTCTGGACTGTCTAAACTGGCAATATGTCATCTGATGTATAATCCTTTGTCTCAAAAACGTACATAACTGTGCTTTGACCTCTAATGGGAAGAATGGTGCTCAAAGCTTTCTGAAAGACTGTCTCCTACATTATAATCCTCAAAAATAAAATTTCCCCTTTCTTAGATTGACTCACTGATGATTCTCTTTTTGTTGACAGTACCAAGCACTTTTCTAGACCCTTTTGCTTATGTCAGATTATTCACCCTGTACAAAGGCAGAGAGAGGTAGGTATCATTCCCATTTTACAGAAGATGAACCCAAGGTTCATATTGGCCAAGTCACTTACCTGAGACTGCAAATCATGGAAGTGATAGAGAGAATTTGGATTCAATTGTACTATTACTAATTATGGTTGAGATGTGTTTAAGTGCTTATTATGAGCTAGGTCCTGGGACAGGTACATCAACACATCTAATCCTCACAGCAACACTATGAGGTAGGTAATTTTTGTTTTTAATTCCACTTTGTAGAGGAGGTAGTCTAGGCCACGGTTACCAGCTCAGGCCTGAGATTCAAACCAGGATGTGTCCTCCAAAGCTTTGCTTTACCTCCAAACTCTCAGACCATTCCTGCCTCCAGTTAAACATGTAAGCAAATCCACAAATTACCAGAACCACAGGACAGACTGCATCTTTCAGTGGTCCCCAACCTTTTTAGCACCAGGGACCAGTTTTATGAAGGCAATTTGTCCATGGATGGGAGAGGGGAGGTGGGGGTGGTCTCTGAATGATTCAAGCACATTTATTGCACACTTTATCACTAATCTAATGCCTTCACTGATCTGACAGGTGGTACTGGTCTGCAACCTGGAGGTTGGGGACCCCTGCTCTAAGATAAAAGCTTATTTCTAGGACGGTGATTAAAACCTCCAGGGCCTGGGCTTGAGTCTTGTCACTGCTCAGCTGTGGGTTTCTGGTCACAGCCTCGGTTTAGTCACCTACCAAGGGTGAAAATAACACTCCCATCACAGGTCTGGGCAGACACGGCACAGGGGGTGAGCCTCCCAGCCAGCACACAGGCCCCAGGTTATCTGGGGGATCTGATGGCCATGCCTCAGGCAGGAAGCAGGTTGATGGTTCATCTCTACTCCTCAGGAGCTTGGTTCCACTCTTAATGTTGTTTTGGTCCAGCCCAGTGTCTTGCCTGTGTCTGAGCCTGGAAAAAGTGCCCAAGGATTCAGCTACTTCCTCCTTGTGGGACAGAAGGCAGGACACCCTTGGTGTAGACAGGGACTCAGGTGAATCTAGTGGTAAAGAACCCACCTGCCAATGCAGGAGACATAAGAGATTCAGATTTGATCCCTGGGTCAGGAAGATCCCCTGGAGGAGGGCGTGGCAACCGCTCCAGTATGCTTGCCTAGAGAATCCCATGGACAGAGGAGCCTGGTGGGCTGCAGTCCATAGGATCACAAAGAGTTGGACACGACTGAGGTAACTTAGTACGCTTTGCGCCCTTCTCTGAGCCTGAAAGAAATGCCTAAGGGGTGGGGGGCACGCTCTCTTTGAGGGAGGTGACACTGGGGTCTTGTGACAGAGAGCAAAAGACAAACCCTAGGCTGGAAGAGGACAGAGCGTGATGAGGTGGTTGGGGCCGGGTGGAACTGCTTCCTAGAACACTAGAGATCGCCTTTAATCCTCCCAACAAACCTGAAAGCCAAGCATTATCTCTTTTCCAGAGAAGTGAACAGAGGATACTGAAACCAAACCAAACAGGTGCCAGGAGAAACCGAGCAGGATCTGGGGCTGGTGGAGGAGGCGTATCGAGGAAAGGTGACAGGATCACATCCCCACTCTGCTGGGCCCCGCTCCACACCAGATGTGCTTTGTCTTCTGTTCTGCAAGGAGGAAGGAGGTGAACCTGGGTTTTTGGAGGACTGCGTGCAAAGCTGATAATGTTCACTCATTTACAAAGAGCCCTTGGCCCTGCCCAAGGCCCACAGCTGAGGGTGGTGGAGAAGCCGGGATTCAGGCTGGCCTGACGCCTGCACGCATAGGGTCTCTTTTCTCTGGTGGCTCAAACAATAAGGAATCTGCCTGCAATGCAGGAGACCCAAGTTGACCCCTCGGTGGGAAGATCCCCTGGAGAAGGGAGTGGCTACCCACTCCAGTGTTCTTGCCTGGGAAATCTCGTGGACAGAGGAGGCCTGGCGGGCTACAGTCCATGGGGTTGCAAAGAGTCAGACATGACCAAGTGACTAACAGCCTCATCTGGAAGTTTGTTAAAAGGAGGGATCTAGGGTCTTCCCTGGTGGCTGGTGGTTGGGACACCTTGCTTGCACTGTAGGGAGCAAGGGTTCCACCATAGAGTTAGGATCCCCCTCAAGCCATGGGCGGGGCCAAAAAGTAAGGGGAAAAAAAGTAATCTCAAGCCCTGTCCCCAATTTCCTTGCCAGAATCTACCTTTTAGTGAGATCCCCAGGTGATTCGAATGCCTTTACATTTGAGAGGTCCTGTCCTACACTGTCTCTAAGTTATCCCAACCTTCCTTCATAGCTGCTATTCAGGCAGCAAAAACAACTGCATCCATATCTCTACTGCTGCCTGCAGACCCCATCACATTCTGAGCTTCACAGCAACTCTTTAAAGTAGGTTTTATTATCAGAATCAATAACTTGCCCAAGCTGTCAGGGCTAGTTTAGATCAAGGAAAGAAGTCCTTTCAAGATTTCCATCTGTGAAATGAAAATATTTCCTGCCGTGTCAATAAACAATAAATGTCATAGCCATCAGTGATGTCTGGCCTCCAAATGTGAATGAGGGCTCCCCAAACTGTGACTCAGCAGATGCTGCCACCCCCAAAGGTGACTGCTGAGAAGCTCTGGGGAATGCAAGAAGTAGCCGTCTGCCACTCCTTAAGGTAAACAAGGAAACAGGATATGACCCTCAAAAGCTGAAGTGCTATCCAACCAGTCCATCCCAAAAGAAATCAGTCCTGAATATTCATTGGAAGGACTGATACTGAGGCTGAAGCTCCAATACTTTGGCCACCTGATTCGAAGAACTGACGCATTGGAAAAGACCCTGATGCAGGGAAAGATTGAAGGCGGGAGAAGGGGATGGCAGAAGATAAGATGGTTGGATGGCATCACTGACTCAGTGGACATGAGTTTGAGTGAACTCCGGGAGTTGGTGACGGACAGGGAGGCCTGGTGTGCTGCAGTCCATGGGGTTGCAAAGAGTCGGACACACGACTGAGTGACTGAATTGAACTGAGCTGAAGTGCCTATGAAAGGGATGAATTCAGTGAGCCCAGAGGCTTGGATCTTCCCATACACAGAATGCTAAATTTCTTAACTTGATACTTGATCTTTGATGTTCAGACTGCTCCCTTTGTCGCAAACTTGTATAAAGCCTGACTTCCCCTCCTGTCCCCTTGGGGCAGTTTTTTTAGAGCTACTGAGATGCTGTCTCCCAGGCTCAGAGTCCTAAACATTCCCACTAAATAAAATAACTTTCTACTTTCAGGCTGTGACTATATATTCTAGTCGACATGTCTCTACCTCTTTCCCCAAAAGAAAACCACAGTGGCAGTTTGGAGGTACTGAGACATGGATACAGGATGTGTTTTTTTTTTTTTTTTTAAGAGGGCATGAGGTTATGGCAAGTATCAACCTTGTGGAATCCCTGCTGGCCTGCATGAACCCCAGTGCTCCCAGGAGATCAGCCAGTCCTGACTAGGCAGGCTTTCCTCTGAGCACAGAAATCTCTCTTCACTACAGCTGAAGAGCCCGGAGCCTAGGACAAGCATCTTTAGCCTCCAGCCTCAGCTATCACTCCCTGGCAGACTTGGGTGAAGTGAGCTTAATGTGTGAAGCATTCAACTCCACGCTACACTAAGCAGTAATTCCTATTGTTCCCTGAGTCTCAGTTTCTTCATCTGGAAAAGGAAGGTTTTCTGCTGGAATCAGTTGTTTTCAAACTGGGGTCAGAAGAGCTTTGGGGATGTCAGTCTGAATCTGCAACAGGATTTGAGCTGAGATGGACAAGAGAAAGCACAGAGATCTTTGTGCTGTCCCTGATTTTATCCAGAGCACCATGATTTTTAATCCATTTTACCTGCAAGCTTCCGCATGAGAATTTCTCTGAATACACACAGGAACAGACTCTTTGGTCTAAAATAATTTTGAAAACCACTGAGATGAATATTATGAGGTTCTTTCCAACTAACATAGACTATGATTCCAGGTCTGATATTTACTAAGTGAATCACTAAAATATTTGTTGAGTGTCATGATGTCATTCATTGGGTGACACGCCTTGATCTCTGCTCTGCCATGTTCATTTCTGGCCCGCTGTAGGGAAAACAGATCATAGAGGTATGTGTATGACAGAAATCCCAATATCCTCTCAGTCTTTCTATAGCATCAGAGCTCTGATTACAACTGGATACCTGGCTGAGAAGAACAAATGTTTTCCCAGTTAGCTAGGTGTGGCTAGGTTTGACTAAATTCTGACTGATGCATTAATTCGAAGTGGGCACAATGTGTGGGTCCCACAGTTAAAGAAAAGAGGTGTGTCCTCCTCTTCTCCATTCTTTTCCTCCCAGCTGGAGGAACCGAAAGTAAACAGGGTGGTGAGCTATGCTGCTCAAAGGAAATACCCTATGGAGGGTGGAGCCACAAAAACAAGGAGCCTGGCTGTCATACAAAGCCAAGACTGCATCCACCCAGGTAGCTACATGAGTGACAAACAAAGCTTGGCTTGTTTAAGCCACTGTTTATTTGGGTCTCTGTTAGAGGAATTAAATATATATACATATACCAACTCTACTATACATGTGTATCTATATACTAACCATATACCATATATATAAACTGTGGAGGAGGAAAAAGTTATTTTCTCTCTACCCATTTAGGTTCTTATCTGAGATACCCCCTGTAATAAAATGACAGACCAGCAGAAGAAAAAAGAAAGTTAGTAAAACGTGTATTTCCTGCATACATAGGAGAGACCCAGGTAAACTGAGTAAAAACTCATTGAAATGGCCCAAGCCATCACCTTAAATACCGTCTTCAGCTGCAGACAGATGTTAGGGAGGACTTCTCCGGCGGTCCAGTGGTTAAGAATCTGCCTGCTAGTGCAGAGGACATGGGTTTGCTCTCTGGTCCAGGAAGACCCATCCTAAGACCATGTGCCACAACTACTGAGCCCACGTGCTATAACTACCAAATGCCGTGTGCCTAGAGCCCATGCTCCACAACAAGAGAAGCCACCACCAGGAGAAACCCAAGCACCCGCACGGAAAAGTAGCCCCCCACCTCACTGCAACTACAGCAGCGAAGACCCAGTGCAGACAAAAATTACAAGCAAAACAACCCTACATATGGAAGACGTCCTTGTAAATGCAGATGTCTTTTACAAAACGGCTAACTTTTAGTTGGTTTTCAGAGCTTCTCGTAAGTCTGCAATTTCTTCAGAATAACCAGCCTAAAATAATCCATATGCCAAAGGGGCATATTTGGGGGTGACTAACTGCTCCCTTTGATACTACCTAATGCAGTGGGTAAAAATGGGAACAGAGAGATGAGTTAGAAGATTTGAAATAGTCCAGGCAAAGGTAATGGTGGTTTGGAGAAAGGTATAGATTTGGAGGTGTTAACCTAAAACAATAAAGCAGTCAGTTATTTTACCAGCAAAACTGGTTTATCTGGGAGCATCAAAGAACTGCGATTGAGGACACGCGACTATGGCAAACCATGTGCAAGTCCAGTAAAGCAAAGGAGAGGAAATTCTTTTCTTGAGGAGGAGGGGGAAATGGGAGGGGCTGTTATAAACAAAAAATCCCTTGTTTGGACTTTATGTCAAAGTATAATAGCTTTTCATTGGGTGAGTAACGATAGTCTCATTGGCTGAGCTATGGACAGGTAAGGAGAAAATCTTCTTCCTGCTGCCAGTTGTAAAGTAGTGCCACTTCCTGTTGAAGATGCAAGACATGCCTCTCTCTTTTTCTGAAATAAATAGTTATTTGACTGTGTTGGGTCTCAGTTGCCACCCATGGCGTCTTTGCTGTGGCACTGGGACCTTCCATTGTGTGGACTGTCTAACTGTGGTGTGTGGGCTTAGCTGCTTCACCGCATGAGGAATCTTTGTTCCCCTACCAGGAATCGAATCCATGTGCCTTGCATTGAGTGGTGGATTCTTAACCACAGAACAATGGGAGAAGTCCCAAGATCTGTCTTTTCCTATTGGGTTCTGTATTGATACCAAGTGGTACGTGTGTGAGAGTGCCTCCTTCTGGCCTCCGGACTCCATTTTAGAAAGGTTGCCCTCTTATTTTCACAGAGGAGGTGAGAAGCTCACGTGATATTACAGAGGTACAGAAGATATTACAGAGATACTACAGAAGATATTACAAAGATACAGGAGATGCAGTTTGCTGGTCAAGTGAATGTGAGGTATGAGAGAAACGGTAGAGTCATGAATGATCCCAAGACTTGGAAGAATGTACTGCCAGATGGAGAAGACTAGGAGAGAAAGTTCATTTTGGACATGTTAGTTTTGACATTCTAACCAGACATGCTATGTTGACTGAGTCTTTGAATTTAGGCATCAGGATTTCAGAGGAGAGGGAATTAAGAATAAAAGCAGAACTTTGGGGCAAAAAATGTAAAGAATAGAATTCCACAGTAAAAGTCTGATCAAGCTGCTCCTTTGTCATTTTCTGTAACTGCAAGACGGCTTTTAATTAACTGGCTGTACAGACCACTGGGCACTGGGAAACCCACAGGACAAATGACAACTCTATGCACTTTGGAAAGTGTATCCTTACATCTGAACAGCTCAGCATTCCCAAGGCACATAATTATCTTCTGAGAAAGCTTTCCAGGGTAAATGGGATTTGGAGAAGTTGGGAAGTTAGGAGACTAGATTGTCAACCAAAAGGCAGAATGGAAAGAGTGGTCAGAAGATCTGACTCAGAGTCCTCAACTCTCTCTGTGAAGACCTGATGATATGGGACAAATCATCTAATATCCACCCATCATCTAAATAGACTCTCTCCAGTGTCATTTCTTTTCTCTTGAATTGCCCATATTCCTTCCTACACCATACGGTTGGATGGTGGTGCTTGTTGCCCAGATTAAATGAAAGGGGAAACCACCTGAAACATAAAAGGCTATAGAGTACAAAAAAAGAGAGAGAGAGAGAGAGAGAGACTAGAAATAAAGGAGGACTTCCCCGGTGGTACAGTGGGTAAGAATCTGCCTGCGAGTGCAGGGAACACGGGTTCAGTCCCTGGTCTGGGAGGATTCCACATGCCGAGGAGCAACTAAGTTGTGTGTCACAACTACTAAGCCCCCCGTGCCGCAGCTAGAGAAGCATGTGAGCCTAGAGCCTGTGCTTCGCAGCAAAAGAAGCCACCACTGTGAGAAGCCTGCACACCACAATGAAGGGTAGCCCCTGCTTGCCACAACTAGAGAAAGCCCAGCACAACCAAAAATAAACAAAGGATTTTTCAAAAAGAAATAAAAGGATATTCTCCCAGAAACAAATGGGTAATGGAAAGTTCTGGCTTGAGAGTCTGGGGGGCAATTGATACAGAGAGAGAAAAAAACACATTCTTAGGACTGAACTCTCTAAAGTAAGGGTTTTATGAGAGAGAGTTAGGGACAATAGTGCAAAATAGTTTGTGCCTTGCTTCTCAGGGGTCTAACTCCGGGACATTTCAAGTCTCAGGTTCAGCGTGGCACCATGGCCCAGTAATACTCGTCTTTCAGGTTTGAGGTCAGGCTTCACTTACTTAAGCAGGCATTCCCTGACCCTCATCTCATCTCTACTGCTGATAATATCCTTATTGCTTTGTAGTTTTCCATCATAAATTATACATTCACCATACTCCTTCTCCAAGATCTTGTCTGTCTTTCCAGTTAAGCTCCATGGTGGCTGACACTGCATCTATCTGGCTGACTCTTGTTCCCTCAATAGCTTGCTCCACGCGTGGCATTATTTAATCTCTTTATAGGAAACTAATGAATGTACTGAAAAAAATAAATAAATGAATGCACAAAGGACAGGCTGGGGATAAATCCTGTGGGAGAGCTTGTAACCAGGCAAGTACAGACATCAACTGGAGGAGAGTTCCTCTGACATGGTAGGCAGTTTCAGACTCTTGTGATTTATTTTGCAAGAGTGAACACACTGCTAAATATAAAAAATGGCAGGCCTGAATAACATCTAGAAAAATCCATCACACTCCAAATAATCTTCTTCCGCAACCTTGAATAGAACCAGATTCTCCTAAGAGAACAGCATTCCCCATTGATTGGTTGTTGTTCCATTGCTCAGTCATGTCCGACTCTCCGCAACCCCATGTACTGCAGCACACCAGGCTTCCCTTCTCCGTCACCATCTTCTTTACCATCTCCCAGAGCTTGCTCAAATGCATGTCCATTTAGTCAGTGATGCCATCTAACCATCTTGTCTTCTGTTGCCTCCTTCTCCTCCTGCCTTCACTCTCTCCCTGCATCAGGGTCTTTTCAAATGAGTCGGCTCTTCACATCAGGGGGCCAAAATATTGGAACTTCAGCTTCAGCTTCAGTCCTTCCAATAAATATTCAGGATTGATTTCTTTTAGGATTGACTGGTTTGATCTCCTTGCTTTCCAAGGGACTCTGAAGAGCCTTCTCCAACACCACAGTTCGAAAGAATCAGTTCTTCAATGCTTAGCCTTCTTTATGGTCCAGCTCTCACATCCATACATGACTACTGGAAAAACCATAGCTTTGACTATACAGACCTTTGTCAGCAATGTAATGTCTCTGCTTTTTAATATGCTGTTCAGGTTTGTCATAAAGAGTTGGACACGACTGAGCAACTGAACTGAACTGAGGTTTGTCTTAGCTCTTCTTCCAAGGAGCAAGCTGCTAAACAACCATTGACAGGAGAATGTTGGATCTCACCAAAAAAGATACCCTGCATCCAGGGACAAAGGAGAAGCCCCAGTAAGATGGTAGGAGGGGTGTAATCTATTTAGAATTAAACCTCATACCCACCAGTGATACTCAGAGTGTGCAAACAAAAATACCTTGGGTACACCAGGACCCTGGGAAAGGATCAGGGACTTTCATAAGAGATTGAGACAGATCTGCCTGTGAGTGCTTGAGTGTCTCCAATGGAGGCACGGGTCATCAGTGGCCTGCCTTGGGGACAGGGGCTCTGGCTGCAGCAGACCTGGGAGGCATGGTGTGTGGCAAAAGTCCTCTTAGAGAAGGTCACCATTAGCCTCACCATATAGCAGCCAAGCAGATGACCCACAAACTGGAGAACAATTACACCAAAGAAGTTCTTGCATAGCTGCAAAATTTCTAGGGCCCACAGCAGATTTCCCAACCTGGGGATCCAGCAAAGGGACAGAGAAACTCCAGGAATTTGACTTTGAAGGCCAGTGGGATTCGATTATAGAACTTCTACAGGACTGAGGAAACAGACCCTTGGAGGGCACAACAAAACCTTGAGTGCACCAGGAGGAAGAAAGGAGCAGTGACCCACAATAGACTCAGCCAGACTTGCCTGTGAGTGTCCAGGAGTCTCTAGTGGAGGCGTGGGTTGATAGTGGTCTGCCACAGGGTCAGGGCACTGGCTACAACAGTCCCGGGAGCCGTGGCATGCTGGCATAAGTCCTTTTGAAGGAGATCGCCATTACCATCATTACCCCTATCACAATTTGACTTCAGGCCAAACTACAGGGAGGGAACACAGCCCCATCCATCAGCAGAATATTGGATTAAAGATTTACTGAGGGCAAGACACCAGGGCAAGACCCGGTTTTCCCCACAGCCAGTCCCTCCCATCAGGAGGCTTGCACAAGGCTCTTATCCTTCTCCATCAGAGGGCAGACAGAATAAAAACCACAATCACAGAAAACTAACCGAATTGATCACATAGATCACAGTCTTGTCTAACTCCATGAAACTATGAACCATGCCATGTAGGGCCACCCAGGATGGATGGGTCATGGTGGAGAGTTCTGACAAAACGTGGTCCACTCTAGAAGGGAATGCAAACCACCTCATTCTTGCCTTGAGAACCCTGTGAACAGTATGAAAAGGCATTCACGAGTATCTGTCTCCAATAAGGACATGGTCCCCGGAGTACTTGACTTTGAGGAGGCTGAAGATAATCAGATGCTTGGGAGTTTAAAGATGCAAAATGGCCCTTTTCAGAGGTTGCTCACTGTCTAGTTCTCAGAACAAGCTGAATCTCAGAGAAGGAACATTTCCCATATAGCTCCTGGACAGGTCTGTTTGGAACACAGATTGACTTCTCAGAGGATTTGACTTGACAACATGTTCCCCCCATAAGGACTGGGTCTGTAATACTGTAGCCATAGTCTAGCCATAATACTGCAAAGTCATCCTTCTCTGAAGAAAGAGCCTGCCTGGGAGCTATGTGTTTGCCACAGTAAAGCCAAGGGTTTGGCACATCCATGTGTGAGAAGCTCCTCTCCTTGCAGAGAGGAATCGATGACACTGGATGGACCAAAATCTTGTCTCAAATGAATGCAGAGCTCACTTCAGGACTGCCAGCCCTTCTGCCTCTTGCTCCAAAGAACTGACTTTGCCACTGAAATTGTTGGCACAGTGAGTTCAGTGACAGACCAGGGGAAGGAAAGAACAAGGGAGGTCGGGCTAGTCAAGGGGAAGCCTTATGCTGTGAAGCTTGGTTTTGACACCTGTTGTCTAGGTCACTCTTCCTCCAAAGATACACTAGCATAGTCAGAGGAACTAAAGTTTGCTAGATTGCAGTCATGTGGGAAAGAGGTATTAATAAGAAATCCGTAGCATGTGTGTGTGTCTATGTGAATATGTAACACAGCTACTTATAAAACATCAATGAACATGTAAGATGCTGAGAACTTACCTGTGCTTCTTCCTCCCTGGTTTCATGACTGATCTTTTCACCTCGCCAATCCAGCCCACCTATGAATCTTCCTTCTTTACTAACAACCATACAAACCCTTTTTTTAAAAAACCAATTATTTTACATTTTATTCCTATCACTTGTGGTTCTGGGGTTTGACAGGGATCAGTGAGGTGTGAGGTGTTTCTTGCTCAGGGCTTCTGATCTCCGATTTCTGTGGTTCCAGTGAGATGGTGGCTGCACCTGGAGTCAGCTTTTATACTAACTGTTGGCTAGTACCTCCACTGGGCTTTCCGCCAGAACACACCCCTCTGTGTAACCAGGCTTCCTCGCCATATGACCTCTGGTTTCCAAGAGGGAGGCAAAGGCTCAAGCTCTGCTCAAGCTTCAGAAGGCATGGGGCATGTCTCATCTATATCCTACTAGTCAGGCAGTTTCAGAGACCAGAAGCAAGGAGAGGGGCCATGGAGCATCACTTTTGGATGAGAGGTGTGTCAAAGAACTTGGAGGCCACTTTTAAAAAGCAGCCGTGCCATGCAGCTTGCGGGATCTTAGTTCCCTGACCAGAGGTTGAACCTGTGCCGCTTGTAGCAGAAGCTTGAAGCTCTAAGTACTGGATTGCCAGGGGATTCCTTACAAAACCTTTTATTTTTTCTTTCAGTGCTATTATTTTCTTGGTTTAGAATAGTCATTGAGAGGCAGTGCTCTGAAATCAGACTTTCTCAGCTTAAATTCCAATTCTATCACTTGCTTCTGTGTGACCTAGGAAAATTAACCTCATTTCTCCCTGTCTCAGCTTCCACTCTATAAAATGGAGATTAAAATATCTCTAACTACGTGGAATTGCTGTGGGAATTAAATAACATTTAAAACAATGCTTGGCATATTGTAACTCCTCAATGATATTCATTATCCTTCTTATAATTATTGCTATTAATATTCATTTGTAGCACTGTTGTATAGTTTAGAGGCATAGCTTTCATGGATTTTATGTAATTAGTGAAATTTATGGTTTAAATGACAGCTGGATCAAAATGGTTTCTCACCCATTCTCCATTCTAGGGCTTTAAATGTGGCAAGTGAGCTAGGTTGCTCTCAGGATGAACTGGAATGGAAGAAATCAGACTTACCAACCCAATGTCCATATCTAAGAGAAAATCACTATAGCATTAATTAGGCTGCCTGGGCAGCTACAAATAGTGCCCAAACTGGCTTAAGCTAGAAGCAAATGGATTAGCTCACAGAGCAGATATCCAGCAATACGGTGGGCTTCAGGGCTGGATGATTCAGAAATCTGATGATGCTGTTTCGGTCCTCGTTTCTTTCCATTTCTCCCCTCTGTCCTTCTAATTCTGGTTCCTCTTGTGTTCATACAGTGGTTGCCAATGGCAGTCAGGACACATATCTGCTATCCCATCCAGTGAGCAAGAAAAAGGGGCTAGATACCCATGAAAGATTCTCAGCTGGCATCTCCAAGAGGCTCTCCTCATGACTCAGGGGACTCCCCATATCTACCTAGAAAGGAAAACAGTGTTACCATCATTCTTTCAGGCCCATCAGCTGGGGTGAAACAGATATTGGTGATTCAGTCTGTTGCTTCTGTAGGCACCATATGAAGAGGCTTTCGGATGGTGCCAGGACTTACCTACTACGGTCCTTGAGTATCAACAAGTGGGGCTCTTCTGTTTATCATGTGTGTGTGCATGTGTGTGTGTACGTGTGTGTGTGCTTAGTTGCTCAGTCACGTCTGACTCTTTGTGACCCATCACTTTTGCCTGGGGGCCTAGACTCATGGGACTCCAGGTAGCTGGTCCTCTTTAGGCCTCTGACCCTGGATGGTTGGGGTCTTTTGCTCAGTCCTGACATCCCTTTTATGTATTTAGTTTTCTAATTTGGCGTAGATAACCAACCCTGAGAGAGTGGATCTTTTGAAGTGATGCATGTACTGTCTTGCCCCCAGCCTCCTGGAATGTGATCTCATTCCTTCCCCACGTCAATACCCTCGTTAAACAACCTGCCCAGTCCTCATCCAGCAGGCATCCTGCCAGGCGTGCACTTGACACAGGAATCCTCTTCAGGGGCTGGGCAGCCTTTACTGTTTAAGAGCATGGACTTCAAATCAAATAGACCGAGATCCACCTGAATTGTCACTTACTAGCTGTGTGGTCTTGAGCAATTTACTTATCTGCCTGAGACTTGACCTCATCATTTGTAGAGTGGAATTTTAATAACAGTGCCGAATTCATAGCATATTTGTGAGGATTAAATTAGATAATCCATGAGTCTATACCACATAGCCTCAATAAATATTATTTTCCTACTCAAAGATTATTCTTGCTCTTTGGTATGTCATATATTTCTCTGGGATGGAGCAAGTGTAGAGAGAGAGAGAGAGAGAGAGAGAGAGAGAGCAAGTGAGTGAACTCAGTGACTAAGTCGTGTCCAACTCTTAGCAACCCTACAGACTGCAGCCTGCCAGGCTCCCCCGTCCATGGGATTCTCCATGCAAGAATACTGGAGTGGGTTTCCATTTCCTTCTCCAGGGATCTTCCCAACCTAGGGATTGAACCCACATCTCTGCATCTTCTACATTGGCAGGTGGATTCTTTACCACTGAGCCACTTAGGAGAGTGAGAGGGGAAAGGGGATCAGCATATATCAATAACTTAAAGGAGGGCATGGCAACCCACTCAAGTATTCTTGCCTGGAGAATCCCAATGGACAGAGGAGCCTGGCAGGCTTCAGTCTGTGGGGCTGCAGACTCGGTTATGACTGAGCGACTAAGTACAAGCATCTATAATGCACCAGGCACTGTGCTGGCCTGCCCGCTAAACCATGTGACGACTCACGCTGTCCTGTAATGCTAGTCCCATTTTCCTCTCGATGGAGTGCTGATTGTAGAGGGAGACAAACCCGGGTTGGAATCCAGACTCTGAAACTCACTCTTCATGTAAATATGGACAAGGCCCTTCCCTCCATGTCCCCATGAATAGTGGCTGTTCCTATCTGGCTTGCTGCACAGATTGTATGAGTTAGCACTATGTAAAAGAAGCTGAGCCAGATAATGCTCAGCAAATGTGACTTCCTTAATTCCCATGCGGCCCCTGGTTAAGAGCAGGGCTTGAATGGAGAGAACATGGGGACATGCTAGGAAGAGACACCCTAGGGCATTGGGATTCTAGGGGGACACCTTTCTCTTACTCCCAAAAGAACAAGGCTGTATAAACATCATGAGTGGACCTCCAAGTTGGGCTGGCAAAAAGACACAGATGGCTGGTCACCTTCATCCCTGGCCTTTCTGGCCCCAGGGCTTGGGAGGGGTGGTAATGATACAGCAGGAGGGAGTTCAAACAGCAGTTCTAAAGGTCAGCACACCTGGGTTTAGCTCTGGCTCTGCCACTTACCAGTCTTATGACTTTGGTTCAGTCCTCCTAATCTCTCTGTGAGCCTCAATTCCCTATCCAGGTGGGGATAATATCACGTGCTCTCATTACGCATTGTTGCATGGCACACCATCCCAAAACATAATGGCTTACAACAGCAGTTCTTACCTCTCAGGGTTTGGGGCTGACTTGGTTCAGCTGGGTGGTTCCTGCTGATGCTCTCATGCAGTTGCAGTCAGATGGCAACTGGGTTGGAGTCATCCGAAGTTTGGACAGGCTCAGTATTCACGGTGGCTTTTTCATTCACCTGTCTGGCACCCAGGCTGGGTAGGGAACTCTCTTGCCGTTTGGCCTCTCCACATGGCTACCTGGGACTTCACAGCACACTGATCTTAAGGTAGTCAGACCTCTCCCATGGCAGCTGGCTCCCTCCAGAGTAAGCATGCCGAGAGATCAAGGCAGAGAGGGAAAGGTGGCTTCTCACCTAGCCTTGGAAGTCCCTCTGGGCCCCTTATGCTGCAGCCCACTGGTTGTAAGTGGGACACTAGGCCAGCCCAGATGCAAGGGGAAGAGATGGGGAAGGGTGTCAAAGACAGGCCACCATCTTTAACTCACCGCCCCATGTGTCCCACCCTCTCAGGGCTGCTGCGAAGACGTCAAAAGACAGCATGCTCCAAAGTCATTAGTATAAATCATGAAAGAGACGTGAGGTTACTGTTTCAGATCCATCCCTTCCTCTCTGTCCTAAATCAGGCCCTCATCCTCTTTATTCTGCACTGGGGGCCTTCAGAGCCGACTCCTGTCTCCCCATCAAATGCATCCTTCATAAATGCCGCCAGCCTCAGCGATCTCTCCAGATTAAGAGTGCCTCTACCTCTCTACCCTAGTGGAAACCTGTCATTAGCCCAAGGCCCTCTGTGCTACAGCTCTCGCTCACCTGTGCAGCCTTGGCTGTACGCTGAACCCCCAAACTATTCCGTTCCCCACGTCAGTAGCTCAGCGCCTTGGCCTACACCATTATTTCACCCCACAACTCCCTTCTCTTTGTACCTCTGCCCAAATCCCCACCTTTCAGGTAACAATTACTCCTAATTTTTAAAAAACAATGTTGGGCCACACCACATGGCATGTGGTGGGATCTTAGTTCCCTGATTAGGGACTGAACTCACACTCCCTGCCTTGGAAGTGCAGAGTCTTAACCACTGGATCACCAGGTAAGTCCCTACTCCTAATTTTAAGACTCCCTTCAAAGTCACCTTCTCCAAGAAGACTGACACCAACTCTCTCCTTCTACTACTGTTCCATGTATCTGTTGGATTCCTGCCTCCCTTCCATGAGCTCCCATAAAACCAGTGCTCTTGCAGACTAGACTTCTCACCGTTGCCCCAGCAGCCCAAACATGGTCCTGACTCAGAGCCTTTGACATGCTGTTTATGCTGTCCCCTCTGCCTGGGATTCTCATTTCCTAAAATTTCACTGAGTAACTGGCTTCTTCATTTCACTGAGGTCTCCAGTCCAATCTCACTCCCTCAGAAAAGGCTGGCCTGAACAGCCTGTCTAAAACAGCCAGCCCTCCATCAGTTTCCACCCCCTCCATCTGCTTCTTGCCTTTCAAGGCCCTTACCTGTTCAGTGTCTACGTGGTGCTGTGTGGCAGCTGGCTTGCACCAGCTTGCAAGAGCCATAGTGTGCACATTTCTTAATCAGTGTTCTATCATGCCAGGTTGGTAGCTTGAAATCAGTCATGAGGAGAGCATTTTCAACAAGAAAATAAGCAAATGCTGCATCTTATGGTCCTCTTTTTCTGGAGAACCTGTTGCTACACATCTACCAGCACACTGCTGTGCTGTGCTTAGTCACTCAGTGGTGTCTGACTCTCTGCGACCCCATGGACTGTAGCCCACCAGGCCCCTCTGTCCATGGGGATTTTCTCCAGGCAAGAATACTGGAGTGGGTTGCCATGCATTCCTCCAAGAGATCTTCCCTACCCAGGGACTGAACCTAGGTCTCCCGCATTGTAAGCAGATTCTTTACTGTCTGAGCCACCAGAGAAGCCCAAGAATACTGGAGTGGGTAGCCTATCCCTTCTCCAGGGGAACTTCCCAACCCAGGAACTGAACCCAGGTCTCCTGCATTGAAGTCAGATTCTTTACCAGGGAAGCCCACCAGCACATTACTGTTGTTTATCTCCTATACTAGATTATAATTTCCATGAAGGTAGAGCCTTTATTAATTCTGTAATCCCAGCATCTGTTGCAGTACCTGATACAACATGTATATTTAATAATGTTTGTTGAATGAATGAACAAATGCACAAACCAACTACTGAGTAATAATAATCACACTGAACTGTGAGCTCAGGTCCTCGAAAGCAGAAACTGGCTCTTTTTTCATCTTTTGCATCCAGTAGAGAGCCTGGCCCATAGAAGGAGATCAGGAAATGTTTATAAACAAGAGAATACAGTCTGCAAAGGGCTGGATCCGTGTTGACTTCAGCTGCACTCTGATGAGCACCAAAAGCCTGGACTGGACAAGTGCTCTGGTAGTTTCCCTTACGTGCCAAAGACAGAAACCAGCACCAATGCAGGCAGAGGAAAAGCACTGACCCAGAAGGCAAGGCTAAAGTTTTCTAATCCCATTGTAGCTATCTGATCTTGGGCAAGTCACTTCCCCAACCTGGACCATAGTTTTCCTATTGGTAAAATGAAGCAACTAGGAGTAGATGATGGGGTCCATTCTAACTCACCAGCTGTGGTTGAGTTTGTGTCTGGAGCTTCCCCAGGAAAGGCTGCTCTAACATAGGGTAGGTGTGGGAAGACGGTGGCGACTTGGCAGAAATGCCCAGAAACCAAGGCCTGTGGTCCCCATTCCAGCCCCTCTTACCTTTCTTTGCCTCGTGATGGTGGCATCTGACTTAAGGCTTCCCTGAGAATAATTATAGCGTGTTGGCCATTTTGCCTACTTAAGCTTGGACATGGATGGGGTCTCAGATGGGGTTTCCCACACCGCGGAGGAGCAGGAGACTCTACACACCTGGAAACCTGGGCTCATTTGTGACAGACGTCTCGGCCGAGTTGGTCACCCAGCCCCTTGTTTCCCATTGTCATTTATGCTCCATAGAGGAGACCCTGGCAGCTGAAAGAGCCCTGAGTGGGATTAGGCTGAAGAGCAGAAGCTAGCACTTATTGAGTACTTACTGTGTACCAGGTACTGCTCTAAGCTAAGGGTTGGCAAACTATAAATCTGTGACCCAAATCCTGTTTTTGTGTGCGTATTTGTTTTTGTATGGTACATGAGCTAAGAATGTATTTTACATTTTTAAATAATTCTATATTATCATGTTAGTTGCACAGTCGTGTCTTTGCAACCCCATGGACTATAGCCTGCCAGGCTCCTCTGTCCATGGAATTCTCCAAGCAAGAATACTGGAATGGGCTGCTGTGCCCTCCTCCAGAGGATCTTTCTGACTCAGGAATTGAACCCGTGTCTCCTACATCTCCTGCATTGCAGGCAGATTCTTTACTGTCTGAGCCACCAGGGAAGCCCAAATAATTCTATAGATGTCCCAAAATAGCCTTGAATTTTGCTCCTTAGCCCACAAAGCCTAAAATACTTAACATCTAGCCTTTTATATAAACAGTGTGCTCACCCCCAGCTCAAAATGTTAACTTAGATGAACTCTTAGTCCTCACAATAACCTTATGAAGTAGGTTGCTTATTATACCCATTTTACAGATGAGAAAACAAAGGCATAAAGAAGTAAAGTGGCTTACTTTACTTGACTTACTTGAAAGTCAGGTAGCCAAAAAAATGCTCAACCTAAAACCTGAGCATTAAGTTTTATTAAGTTAAGCATTAAGTTAAGTTTTATTTGGGGATCTTAAGGAAGACTATAGCCTGGCAGACAGCCTCTCAGACAGCTCTGAGGAACTGTTCCAAAAGGTAAGGGAAGAGTCAGGATATATAGGAGTTTTTGCTGGGAAAGAAAAACAATAAAGAAAACCCTAAAAAACGTGTAGTTGAACATCAAAAGATTAACCACACACACACACACACACACACACACATACAAAACAGAACCTCAAATGAATGATTTCAGTGCTTTTCTGTGTATGGGAAGATGTACAGTAAGAATCTGGGTTCGTTGAAATAATTTCATAGATACAATGTATGCATCTTAACTATCTAGGGCCAGTATCCAGGGCACAGACTGCTTCCTGTTTTTCTCCATCCTGAATTCCCCTCGGGGTGCACTGTGGGTGTGTGTGGGAGGGTGGCTGCAATAGCTGGTGGCTTGATGGGGAGTAGGGTGCAGGGACAAACATTCATTGTTTACTGGAATGGCAGGCAACATTCCCTTTCTACATGGTGAAGTCAGTTTTGAACCCAGGCAGCTGGTTTTTAAGTTCTTTCTCAAAATCAAACTGCCTGATGTTTTCACTGACTAGCACTGTGAGCTTTAAGAAGTCATTCCACTGTGTCTGTTAAACGAGGTGAGGGCACCAAACTCTACAGAAATTCTAAACTGGGAATGGGAGAGTCCTTGAGACGAATAAACTCAGGGACTCTGTGGCCTCCACTGGAAACTACACAGTTTGGTGTTTCTGCCTTTGTGCACAGCTGTATTTCTTTGAGGAGAAAATGCACCACTTTTCTGAGACGTGGGACTTCACAATTCAAAATAGATTAGAACTACTGGACTGGCTGTCTTGGAAACTCATTTCCAACTTTAACATCCTTTGATGTTCTTAATACGGGTTGTCATTTTTGTGCCCCAGCTGTAATCTCTTTAGGTTGTCTTTTATGACCAAATATTATTTATTTCAGGTGCCTTTTAATGCAAATCTTATCTATTAGATTATGTTTTTCTCCTTACCCTCAAAGCATTACATGCTCATCACTGACAAAAATGAGAAAAGTGGGAATTCCCTGGTGTTACAATGGTTAGGTTTGGATTTGGCATTTCCACTACTGAAGGTCTGGGTTGATCCCTGATCTAGGAACTAAGATCCCACAAGCATTTCAGCACAGTCAAAGACGGCGGGGCGGGGGCAGGGGCGGGAGGAGGGAAAAGCATACAAACTTAAGAGAAAGTTAGATTTTTCTACTGAGGTATTCAGCAATTCTAGGTGCATAATCCATATAAGTGGAGAAGGCAATGACACCACACTCCAGTACTCTTGCCTGGAAAATCCCATGGAGAGAGGAGCCTGGTAGGCTGCAGTCCATGGGGTCACAAAGTGTCGCACACGACTGAGTGACTTCACTTTCACTTTCATGCATTGGAGAAGGCAATGGCAACCCACTCCAGTGTTCTTGATTCTCCTGGAGAATCCCAGGGATGGGGGAGCCTGATGGGCTGCCATCTATGGGGTTGCACAGAGTCGGACACGACTGAAGCAACTTAGCAGCAGCAGCAGCAGCAATCCACATAAGTGGGAAGGACAGGAACAGTGCTTTATAATCCTTTACTGTAATTATTCATATGTTTCTGTGATATTTATTCAATATATTTGCAGTGAGTCCCTGCTTGGCAGCCATAACTGTATGGACTGTGAGCTCCTGAGAGTAAGGAGTTGGCTGCTATTTGTCTTTTATCCTCCCAGCCTGGTACAGGGATGGTACATGGTGGTCACTCAAAGGGTTTGGAATGAATTAATGATGGGTGACTGGCTGGCTGAACGGATGGTGAATGGATGTACAGGAAACCATCATGTGGGTGGGAAAAGGAGGTGCCAGGTCCCGAGCAGGTTGGTTCTGTTGGCTCCCAGTTGACTTCTAATCAGCAGAATCCGTGTTCTTGGAGAAGCTGTTGAGGGCAGATCTCATTTTCTCATCAGTCATGATTTGAAAGGTTATAGCTGAAGTTTAGCTGACAGAGCCAGGACTTCCCACATGAATCCAAAGAAATGAGTCCAATTTCTTGCATCCTACTTAGGCCAGAGGAACAATAAGGGCTTTCTTGGACCCGTACATCCCCACACTGGAAAACAATGAGATCTCCTCTGTCCTGCCTGTACTTTCTCCTTCAACTTCTTCCTTTAGCTTCTGAACTTTCCCCTTGTCCCACTCCTCCTTGCCTCTACTTCCGTCCCTGGTGTGAGTCTAGTGACTCACAGCTGCTGAGAGCCTACTCAGCTCCTGGAACAGATATTTGCAAATGCTACATCCCCTGATAAGGGGTTAATACCTAAAATATACAAAGAAAGTCAACATAAAAAAAAAGTGAAAAATGGGCAGAGGATCTGAACAGACATTTTTACAAAGAAGATATACAAATGGCCAACTGATACATGGAAAGATGCTCCACATCACCAACGTCAGGGAAATTCAAATCAAAATCACAATGAGATATCACTTCACATCAGTCAGAATGGATACTGTCCAAAAGATGACAATTATTGGCAAGGATGTGAAAGAAAGACATCCTGTGCACTGTTAGTGGTATTTTAAATTGGTACAGCCACTATGGAAAGCCAAATGGAGCCACCCCAAAAATTAAAAATAGAACTACCACATAATCCAATAGTTTTACTTCTGGTTATTTACCCAAAGAAAACAAAAACACTATTAAAAAGACATGTTTTCCAGTGTTCATTGCATTATTTACAATAGCCAAGATATACAGGCAACCTAAGTGTCCATGGATGTGAATATGGACATTTAGTGAATGGATAAAGAAAATATGTTTTATGTACATATTAGGTATATACAACAATGGAATATTACTCAGTCGTAAAAAGAATGAAATCTTGCCATTTTTAACACATAGATGGACCTGATGGGTGTTTTACGAAATGAAACAAGTCACACAGAGAAAGACAAAACTGCATAACCTCACTTATGTAGAATCTAAATATCTTAAAAAAACAGGGACTTCCCTGGCAGTCCAATAGTTAAGAGTCTATGTTCCCAACACAGAGTTCAATCCCTGGTCCAGAAACTAAGATCCCACTTGCACAGCCAAAAAAACAAACAAACAAAAAAACAAAACAGAAAACCCAGTGAAAATGGACTCATAGAATCAGAGAATAAGCAAGTCATTGCCAGAAGTGGGCAAGAGGGGCAGGTGAATAAAATAGATACATGGGATTAAGTGGTACAAACCTCCAGTTATATATTAAGTCATGGGGATATAACATACAGCATAAGAAATAATACTGTAATAACTTTATATGGGGACAGATTACTAGATTTGTCATGGTGATCATTTCATTATGTATGCAAATGTAAAATCACTATGTATGCAAATAGAAGATCATTATGTAATATAATTGAAACTAACATAATATTGCATGTCAACTATATTTCAATTAAAATTTTTTAAAAAGACAAATAGGCAGGGAGGAGCAGAGTACAGAAAACAGAGAAGACTGGGTACTTAAAGCTGTAGAAAGGACAGCTCAAGAGCCAAGAAGAGCATCTAGGCTAGGAAGAGCGGAAGGTTCTGTCCTGCTCTCTAGCTTTGGCCACCAACATGCTCTAGGCTGTACTTTCTTCACCTGCACAGTACTGACAATGTCTTATCTGTTTTTCTATAAGAGTGAATTCAGCCAAGATGTCAGAATGCAAAACTGTCTACTGTTGGATAAAATCTAAGCATATCATTACTTGGATTCAGTCGAGGGACAACTTTTTTGTTTAAATATTTTTTAAAATGTGGATCATTCTTCACTGAATTTGTTATAACATTGCTTCTGTTTCATGTTTTGGGTTTTTGGCCCTGAGGCATGTGGGATCTTAGGTCCCAAATCAGGGGTTGAACTCACACCCCCTGCATTGGAATGCAAAGGGGGAGGGTCCCTGAGAGACGATTTTGATGCCTTCATTTGGCAGCTGTAGAAGAACAAGAGGTTGGGATGTAGTTTGTACTTGTACATTAAGTGGTGGAGTTGAAAACCTGTGGGTTTGGAAAGTTCACCTGCTCTATAGCAGCTTGGTGTAAACCAAAGAGCATAATCTCAGAGCCAAAAGAATATGAATTCTGGCTTTGCCCTTTACTGTTGATATATTCTTGAGAAAGTGTGCTTTTGCCTGAGTTTTCATAAGTAAGAATAACAGAACATATCTCGTTTAGATGTTGCAAGGATAAAGATAACATATGTTGAGAAGCTGACCGTGACAGCCTCTCAATAAATTGCTGATATTATAAACACTGCCCAGGAATCATGCGTTCCTAGAAAAGAGGAAATTGGTAGCTGAGTATGGGACAGTTTGAATTACACCCACCTTCCTAATCAAAGTATAGAGGTTAGACAACAGGAACAAGCCCTCCACACAGCTTCCCAGGGATCATCTGCTGGCAGCAACCCAGTTACATGACATCATTTGCTGAACTGGACCACTGATGGAAACATCACATCCCAGGGGGTGAGGCTGGCACAGAGGCAAGGATGAGGGAGGAGGGATGTCTCTCCTAGACAAAAGCAAGGGAAGATGCAGAAAGAGACAGGAGGAGAACTGGGGGACAGACGAGCTGGCTTCAAATACATACCTGAGGAACCATGAAGTGGAGGATGGAAATCATTTACTCTATAGTGCTCTGAGAATGAAAATTTGGATCAGTCTGTGAAAATTACAGAGGCATAGAATTTTCCTAAATATGATGAGGAACTTTCTCATAAAGATTCTCAGGGCTGGAATGAGTTGTCTTGTGGGGGAGAATGGATGATTCACCAGCCCAGGTAATGCTTAAGCACCTGTTTGGGATTTGGAGAGGAGATTTCTCTCTTTGGGTGGGAGACTAGGATAAATGACCTCTGAAATCCTTTTCAATAATTCTAAGAAGCATCACTTGGACCAGGCTTGCCCAGAAAAGCAGGTTAGTGTGGTGGTGAGACCACCTGCCCCCAACTCCAGAACAGCTAGAAGTGCTAAGAAATAGCATACACCTGCATTCCTCTTTATGAGGAATCACACATCACCTGGCCAGCTCAAGGAAAGGAAACGCCAACACAGTGATTCATAAACGTGGGGTCTGGGAAACTTGGCTGCCTGGGGAATGTTGTGACATTACCCAATCTCTCCTCATTTGTTGCCAAGTCTCACCGGAAACTGATGCACTCAGAAGCCAGTGAGATTAACTACACAGTTACTAAACATAGAACAACCATATGACCCAGCAATTTTACTACGGAGCACATACCTTGCTGCTGCTGCTGAGTCACTTCAGTCGTGTCCGACTCTGTGCAGTCCCATAGACGGCAGCCCACCAGGCTCCCTTGTCCCTGGGATTCTCCGGGCAAGAACACTGGAGTGGGTTGCCATTTCCTTCTCCAATGCATGGAAGTGAAAAGTGAACGTGAAGTCGCTCAGTCGTGTGCGACTCTTCATGACCCCATGGACTGCAGCCTACCAGGCTCCTTCGCCCATGGGATTTTCCAGGCAAGAGTACTACAGTGGGGTGCCATTGCCTTCTCTGGCACATACCTTGAGAAAACCATAATTCAAAAGGACACATGCACCCTATGTTCACAGCAGCACTATTCACAATAGCCAGGAGATGGAAGCAACCTAAATGTCCATGGACAGATGATGGATAAAGAAGATGTGATACACATATACAAGGGACTATTACTCAGCCACTAAAAGGAACAAAATAGGTTCATTTGCAGAGATGTGGATGAACCTAGTCTGTCATACAGAGTGAAGTAAGTCAGAAGGAGAAAACAAATATATTGATACATATGTGTGGAATCTAGGAAAATAGTAGAGATGAACCTATTTCCAAGGCAGGAACACAGATGAAGACATAGAGAATCAACATGTGGACACTGGGTGGGAAGGAGGGAGGGATGAACTGGGAAACTGTGATTGACATATATACATACCACATGTGAATCAGCTAGTGGGAACCTGCTGTAAAGCACAGGAGCCTCAGCTCAGTGCCCTGTGAAGATCTAGATAGGCGGGATGGATGGGGGCTGGGAGGGGTGGGAGGGAGATTCAAGAGGAAGGGGGTATATGTATATACACATAGCTGATTCACTTCACTGTACAGCAGAAACTGAAATAACATTGTAAAGCAATTACATTCCAAAAAAAAAAAAAGTTACTAGGCTTTTCTCCAGTGCTAAAGCTCTGGGGGAAGAAGTCAGCTACCTCTAGAAGAGACCTGAATGAGACAGGAGCCACTTAGGGTTTGCAATTTGTGGCATGGAGATCATGACAAGATCATGAAAAGATGGTGAGTAGCAGATACGGAAATGGCCATGACACAGAGTTTTCGGGTGAGAATGCAGTCAAAAAACAAGCAGAACCACAGACGTCATAGCCAACCTCTCTTTTAAGAAAAGGAGCTAAGCCCCACCCAGATGAGCAAACGCAAACAGAGAAATATGTTGTCTTGCCAGAAAAGTGAGAGATCAGATTCCATTCCCTAGGCAGCTGGGTCCCAAAACACACTCAGTTCGCTAGCCCAACATCTTCAAACTACTCTCACTCGTTCAAGACTTCAGAAAGAGAACAAACTGTGCCATGGAAAAGGGCAGATCCTGTTCAAACCCCTCCCCTACTGATTTCTCGCTGAGTGACCTTAAGCCTCAGCTTCCTGATCAGATGAACGGGGACAAGAATAGTTCATAGAATTGTTGGGGGATTATATGGAATTTATTTCTAAATAATAAATAAAAGCATAAATAAGTAAATAAAAGCATTAAAGTGCCTGACACAATGTTGGTGATAAATAAGTGCCAGTTCATATTAACAAGGAAAACTATGGAAATGGGGGGGGGGGGAAGTAGAAGCAAAAACAGAAAACTTGATTCCAAATATTTCCTCCAAAACTTAATTTGAAGGATTAACTAGATTTAAAATTTTTTATTATAAACATTTTCACAATAGCAAACAAGAAAATACAGAGTTCCCATTGCCTGGCGCTTTTGAACTCTAATAGTCTGCAATACTTGAGCTGCATTTTTAAAGAAATGAAGCATTGAAGATAAGAGTCCTGTACCTCTTGTCTAGCTGATTCTCTGCACCTTGTCCCCAGCCCCTGGGATGACTTCCTGTTCTTTCTATGGTTCGTTTCTTGGAGCCTCTGTCCTCTTTCTACCCAGTGATCATCACAGCCACCTTCTCTCTGTAGTTTCTGCATTCTGGCTGGCAGAACCACTTGATTCCTCCTGGACTCCAAGCGCCCTCTGAGGAAGAAGAGGAACCCTGACCAACCTTCAGGCACTGTCCATCATTTCAATGGCTGCTCCTCATGGAGCCTAAAGCTGACGCTGGTCAGGCCAGAAAGAAGAGTGAGGGCTCTTCCCAACATGGCGCTAGGCAGCTCCAGAGACATCACACCACTGAATCCTCACGTCTCTAAGACACAATCGTTATCCCTGTTCTGTAAGGAAAGAACAAGGTGAAGCACCTGCCCGTAGCCTGGCAGCCCAGAATTCAAACGGAGGCTGCTTTTTCAAAGCAGAGACATCAGGGACCACTTTCACTCCAGCGTGGGAGGAACGAGTGATTAGCGGCCCAAGCCCTAGCGTTTCCAGGTGTGATCTCACTGTTGCGCTCTATACAATTTTAATAGGTATTTTGTGCTCTTCACAAAACCAGAACTTTCTAAAAAGTGTTTGTATAATTAAGGGAAAGAAAAGACAATAAAAGACAACCCAAGGAACATGAGATGAGATTCTAACCCCTTCATGCTTTCAATTCCCTTCCATCTTAATTAATTGACATGTGCGTCTGTAGTCAGGAGACCTGGATTCTAGACCTGGCTTCTCTACCTATAAGCATGTGATGATGAACAAGCCCTCTTCCCCTCCACAGGTCTCTATTTCCACATCAGTAAAATGGGGATAATAATATCTTCTCTACCTTCCCTAGGGTGTTGTAGGTATTCCAACAGAAAATGGGAGTAGAAATGCTAACACACTCTAGATCCTCTCTAGATACTCTCCGTATTCCTGCATCCGGTGGGGGCGGGGGAATGATAAAGAGTTCTCCTTCCTAACACCCAGCTCCACGGAAGGTCCTGTCAGCAATCCACACAATCACCAGCTTTGTGCTTTTATGATCTTAAAGCATCCTCACATTCCTGAGAGGGCTGATAATAATAGCTAAGATTAATTCCACCTAGAATATGCCGAACACTCTGCTGAGTTTTTTTATATTCTTTATCTTGAAAAATTAAAATAATTATGGATAAGTATTTTATTATTAAACACACTTTTATTTTTGTGTTTTTGTGAATCACCTCCTTGAATATAAAGCTGACGTGTTGGTATTGGTCTAATACCAAGGAAAACCAGAACATCAACAACAGATTAGACAAGAGAGCACAAGAATAGATGAAGTATGCAGTTCAGTGGAGAGGAAATCATGTTCTCAATAATAAGATGGGAAATCATCCTTTTCCCAGATGCTGGGGAAATGCAGGATTATCCCCATTTTATAATTAAGGAAATTTAGACTCAGGGAGGTGAAGTAATACACAGACAGAAAGTGATGTAAAACCAGAATTGGAGGCAAAGTCTTACTATAGAGCCAAAGCTCATTTTCTTTCAACCATACTACACTGATTGCCTCCAGAATCCTTGTCTATTCTAACCCTCATCAGACTACAGCCTTCCTTCCTACAGTTATTAAAAGTCTGAAACTGAAGCTGCTCAGTTGTGTCCGACTCTTTGTGACCCCAGGGACTGGGGCCTGCCACGCTGCTCCATCCATGGGATTTTCCAGGCAATAACACTGTAGTGGATTGCCATTTCCTTCTTCAGGGGATCTTCCTAACCCAGGGATGGAACCCGGGTCTCCCACACTGCAAGCAGACTCCTTGCCGTCTAAACCACCAGGGAAGTGTATTAAAACTCTGGGATAAGAGTGAAGATAACACTCAGGTATCATTACCTGGTCTTCCTTGAAATGAGGTGCTAGGAAGGTAGGTTATGGTGGGGATAAAGGTTTGTGGCTGGGGTAGGTGATGAGAATTGGCCCAGAAAGGAAATACTGAAATGGTCAACAGGAACATTCCTAGGAGTAATGTTGATACTACAATACTCTGGGCACAGCTTAACATTAATTAAGCCAACAAATATATTACTGAATACCTAACATATGCTGTCGCTGGGGCTACAGTGCTCAGATGTGGTTCCTGCCCTGATATACTCTTGTGAATCCTGAATTCATAGAACTCTTCTGTTAAATATTTAAAAGTTAAAAAGAAAAAAATAGAACTAAAGCTAATACATGGTATTTTGCAGACCTAGGTGGGAAACAAAGAAAGAAGGGGGTATCAGAGCTGGGGCTTCTCTTACTAAACCCATCTTGGTGTTTGTGTGCTTGTTAGGAAAAATCTGCCGGAACCACAGAATTTAAGAAAGTGTGTGTGGGGTGGGGGAATCAGACAGGGGGCAAGTCATCTTTGCTTCTCCCCATCTTCCATATTAGTTACTGAGGACAGACTCCCGTTTATCCCCTTCTTTCCAACACGTAACATGGCTGGAAAAGCCAGAGGTTTGGAGACAAAGCACTAGCCCAAATAAGGCCCAAGCATTGGGGCTGTCCTAGCTAAGCAGACACTATTGTATACATTCCTCAGCTCTGAGACCCTTTTCCCTTCAGCTTTCCTTTTGCTGGTCTGGGACCCATTGGAATATCAAGCAGGTGGCTTTCAGTTATAGGGGATTGTGGCTACCTAGTCAGTAGTTGGAAGAGTGAGAAGATAGATATTTAAATACTAAAAAGGCAGCCTACTATTTTTATAGTGTCTTAACAGCTTATAAAGCTTTGGCATCTACCATCTCATCTATTGACACTGGATCCTCAGGATGATTTATGAAGTAGAGAATTGCTATTATCTCCATTTTAACGGGGGGATCACCAAGCCCAGAAAAGCTGGTGTTGTCATTCTGGTGTTAGAGGAATTACGAAAGCACAGAGAAGGGTCATCATCCTGACTGCAGCAAGAGGATCAATCAGGGAAGGCTTCCTGGAGGTGACCCAAGAGCTGAGTATTTAAAAAAAAAAATCCACAAAATAGGTGAAGGAGTGGAGAGTCCAGGTAGATGACTTCACAAAGGTTTGAAAATATGATGAAGCCTGGAGAGGCAAGACGAAGAAAGATAAAGATGGTGATGGGGGTGACCACGACAACAGTTAACACCTATCTGTGCTTACCAAGTCTGGATACTGTTAGAAAATGGCAACCCACTCCAGTGTTCTTGCCTGGAGAATCCCAGGGATGAGGGAGCCTGGTGGGCTGCTGTCTATGGGGTCGCACAGAGTTGGACACGACTGAAGCGACTTAGCAGAACACACACTGTCCTAAGTGGTTTACTTAGGCTTATTTACATTAATTCTCACACCTATCTTGTTAGGTAGATACTTTTATTATCCCATTTTATTACAGATGAGGATAGCAAACTAAGGCACAGAGAAATTACATAATATAACTTGAGAAATATGGCCAAAATCACATATGATCTTGTGTGCTAACTTAAGAAGTATGAGTTTCATCCTAAGAGCCAAGGGCACCTCCCACTCTGTGCAGAGAGAAGATTCTAGCAGAGAGAAGATGGGCCCAGATTTGTGAAGTAGAAAGCCTTCTTTTGTTCAGGGTGGATGGACTGGGTTTGGGGGAAGGGAAAACTGAGGAGGCTCCTGGTTCAAGAACGTAAACAGAGACAGAGTAGAGAGCAGAATGCCAGTTTCTTGTGGGTAAGAAACTGACCCCACATGTTTCTGCTTTCTCTGCCTGTAAAGGCAGAATAATATTATCCACCTACCTGCCTCAGAAATTGCTAGAAAATTAATGGGGTAGAAACCTGACTGGCTTTCATGTGTTAAACAACACCCTGAACCACTGCTGGTGTTCTTTAAATGCTGAGCATATAAAATGTGCTCTGACCGGAGGAGCCGGGAATAATTACAGCTTGCTAATCATTGTTAATTTTACCACAGATCTGAAATCCTGAACTTTCTCAATGATTCAACAAAGAGATGGCAACATTTGCATCCCATCCCAGTAGCCACACAGAAGCAGACAAGTAATTTCTCACAAGCTCCATTCATTATTTGCAGTGGTTCAGCTACTTACATGGGGCATAGTCAAAGAAAAGCAATGATTTGTTCTTTTAGAATCAAATTATACAAGGAACTCCTTATAGTCTTGCTGGTTCTTTGAAAGAATATGTTCCTTTTCATCTCGCTATATTGACCACGTGCATAAATATTCCCAGTTTGCGGTGTTTGAAGGAGAGGGGGAAAGTGTTTAAAAGAACTTCTAATATCCTGGCCACCAGAACACTTGGGTTTTAACTGTGATACGTTAACAGACCTATTTCTAAACCTTCCTTCAGATTCGGCACCACTATTTCCATAAGCACTTATTTAAGGTCTCAGAACAGCCAGGCAGAGTTGCAAAGGCATCTCCAAGGAATCTGAGGAAACTGTTGGCCCGATGACTTTAAATTCTCTAAGTCTCACCTACACCACCTATGGAATGGGTCTGATAGTGAATACCTGTCCGGACCTGACGTGAGGATGAGATAATGTTTGTGTACTGTAAACTATATGCTGCTGCTAAGTCACTTCAGTTGTGTCCAACTCTGTGCGACCCCACAGACAGCAGCGCACCAGGGTCCCCAGTCCCTGGGATTCTCCAGGCAGGAACACTGGAGTGGGTTGCAAACTATATAAATCCATGCTATTAAAGGAACTGTAAGACTTAAGGGGGTTCGATCCCTCGGTGGGGGAAGAACCCATGGAGGAGGGCATGGCAACCCACTCCAGTATTCTTGCCTGGAGAATCCCATGGACAGAGGAGCCTGGTGGTCTCCAGTCTACAGAGTTGCAAAGGGTAGGACGCGGCTGAAGCGACTTAGCACGCAAGCAAGGGACTGAGAAAAGAAGCGAGGAAGTGAAAGAACTTAAAGGAGGGACAAGGGCTGGAACAAAACCTGACAATCCCATGCCATCCTTCTCAATACAGTTTCTGAGAACTCCAGCCGGGGAGAGCGGCCTGGACGCCCAAGGTTCTCGGCTGGAGGCCGCGCCTAGGGCGGGTCCCTTCTCGTGTGGGGCCGCGCGGGCTGGGGGCGGTACTCCGCCCCCCGCGCTCAGCCGAGTATCGGTTTTCCTTTCCCAGGCTTTCGGTCCAGAGGAGACGGGACAGCCTCCGCCTCCCTGGTCCAATCGCGGGCGGCGCAGGGCTGGCTGAGCCTTTAGTGAGAAGGGGACGAGAACCCGGGAAGGGGCGGGCGGGGTATCTATCACCCAAATACCAGCAGTGAGTCGGCGGCCAAACCAGCCCGGCAGGTCCGGCGAAGTATAAGAGCTGGAGGGGAGCGGCTGGCGGCAGACGCCTGGATACCGTCGCACACGCCGGAGCCGGAGCCCTGCGGAGTCTCCAGTCCTCGCCAGCCCGCGCCGGGTTCTCGCTCCTCCGCCCCACCATGGCCCGGGGCCCGGGCCTCGCCCTGCCGTCGCCGTGGCTCCTGATGCTGGCGGCGGTGATCGGTCACGCAGCCGCGCAGAACCAGTGCGTGTGTCCCACCAACAAGATGACCGTGTGCGACGAGCGCGACCCGAGCGGCCGCTGCCAGTGCCGCGTGCTCGGCTCGAACCAGGCGGTCAACTGCTCCACGCTCACGTCCAAGTGCCTGCTGCTCAAGGCGCGCATGCGCGCCTCCCACAGCGGCCGCGCGCTGGTGCGGCCGAGCGAGCACGCGCTCGTGGACAACGACGGCCTGTACGACCCGGACTGCGACCAGCAGGGGCGCTTCAAGGCGCGCCAGTGCAACCAGACGTCGGTGTGCTGGTGCGTGAACTCGGTGGGCGTGCGCCGCACCGACAAGGGCGACCTGAGCCTGCAGTGCGACGAGGTGGTGCGCACCTACCACATCCTTATTGACCTGCGCCACCGCCCGGACGCCCCTGCCTTCAACCACTCGGACCTGGACGCCGAGCTGCGGCAGCTCTTCCAGCAGCGCTATCTGCTGCAGCCCAAGTTCGTGAGGGCTGTGCACTACGAGCACCCCACCATCCAGATCGAGCTGCGCCAGAACTCGTCGCAGAAGGTCGCCGGCGAGGTGGACATCGGCGACGCCGCGTACTACTTCGAGAGAGGGACGTCAAGGGCGAGTCGCTGTTCCTAGGCCCCCCGCGACCTCAACTTGCGCGTGGGCGGACAGCCCCTGGTCCTGGAGCAGATGCTCATCTACTACCTGGACGAGAAGCCACCCCAGTTCTCCATGAAGCGCCTCACCAGCGGCCTCATCGCCGTCATCGTGGTGGTCGTGGTGGCGGTGGTCGCCGGCGTGGTCGTCCTGGTGATCACCAATCGGAAGAAGTCAGGAAAGTACAAAAAGGTGGAGATCAAGGAACTGGGGGAGATAAGACAGTAACCGACCTTATAGGTACCGGCGGGGCTGGGGGAGGGTACTGTATCGGATTTCAGCAAGGTTCCAGACCCAAGTGAGTCAGTCGCCCTTCTTGATTCTTGGCCCCCGCAGGAGACATTTCTCCTTTCACATTCTTGCCTCCCCCCACCGCCACCATGTTTAATAGATCCTGTTCTCAGGGTTACCCCGCTTTCTGACCTCTGTCCTGAAGAAAGCATTTCTAAAATTCCTTCCCTTTCGGTCCAACCAGAAACCTGACTCCAAGAGTTAAGGGAAGTTTGGCATAGGGTTATGTATAAGAATCAAGTGTCTGTATGACAACCCAGCCTGGTTTACAAATGCGGAAATCCATGCTGAAGGCTTAAACGCTTTTAGCTGGGAAACAGCTGCTGTCTTGGGTTTAAGTTATTTCATTAGCTCCACTTGTCTCGTGGCCTTCCTGATGAGTTCGCTAATTGGGCCCATGTTGTATCTTCATTTCCCATCGTTTGTATTACTGACCACACATGCTTGTCACCGGGGGGGAAAAAAGCCTGAGCTGCCTGCACACATTTTAGATGTCTTTATTTGAGGACAGACTTTGGCCCAGAAACTCAGCATCTGTTCTTCAACTTGCCCTTATTACCGCTGATACTAGTAATGTTTCTTTTGTAAAATGTTTGTACATAGGTTGTCTTTGATAATGCTGTTGTGATTTTTTTTTAAAAAAACATGAATTTAATAAAATATGGAAAAGGCACAAACCAAAAGATGGGATGTGTGAAAACTTGCTCCAGACTTATATGATTTGGACTGCTCTAATTTCCTATGACTCAGATTTCTTCAAATTCTAACACTTCTCAGCAGGATGGACCTTTTCCCATAGCCACTCTGGTGTTTCTGAGATCCCTGTGCTGGCGAGTGTAAACACAGGGGGTTTCTAAGATTGTCTGGAAATTCCCTGCAGGAGGGTCGGTCTGAGGGAACCGCCAGCCAGTGTTGTCAGGAAAAGAGACCAGGCTAAGGTTAACACCAAATGAGAATTCTCCCATGGAGAAGAAAACTTGACCTTTGTCTCTGAGTTAAATGACTTTCCCACCTGGGCACAGCCAGTCTGTAGCAGGCTCGAGCTCTGGCCGTGTGTGTGCATGTGCCCACGTAGTCTGTTTTCCTAAGCTTTTACTAGTAAGGTGCTTTAAAAACTTACTGTGTTTTAGCTGCAGAAAATCTTATCTCACATTTATCTTCTTATTTTTACTCATTCACACTTAATGTATGTGAAGCAGGGTTTGTTAGAAGGTCACTGTGGGGTAGCCTAGTGGTAAATAAGTTACTGCAGTTCCTGGGAAGTTGCTGCAACCATGGGCATGTACGAAGGATGGAGTGGTACATCCAACCCCAAATAGCTAGGTCCAGGACCTCAGTTTCTTCCCCAGAATACATCTCACATTCCGCCTCTGACTTGCACTCTGGTCTATGCCTGCCCCTCAAGAATGAAGCACCAGTAAGATTTGGGGTGAAGGAGCTCTAAGCTGCTGCCTGGGCAGCTTGGGGCCGTGACTGATGTGTGCTGAAAGAATGATACCCTATGGTTCCCAGAGTCTCTTCAGCCTGCAAGCACTCCTGCTAAGGGAGGCTCCAAACATCCTTTCAGGTGAAAATGGGGCTTAACAAGGGGAGAAGGCTGATGTAGGCTGGCTGTGGAAAGGACAGCTGACGTGCCTGAGGTTAGAATGAGAACCTTAACAATGAGAGTGAAACAACTCTCAGGCCAACTTCCCACCCCTCACCCACCCTCCGCACCCCGCTCCCCCATCACTGAAATACCTTAGCTAAAGAGACCTTGGCAATCACCTCTATCATAATCTCTCATCTTATGGATGAAAGGATGAGTGACTTCTCAAGATGAATGTTTCTGTGACCCAGCTGAAACTAGATAGATGCTTGATTCCTCATCCAGTATTCTTTTCACTGCATCACACTGCCATTGTTTCAAGAGTCACTTCAGAAAACTATCACTTGACTGCCCAGAAAGTAAACAGATTAAGGACTGAGTGGGCGGCTGAACAAAGGAAAAAGTTCTGAGCAACCCCATTCTTCATCAGAATGTGGCTTTTGAATAATTTCTAAATGTCTGCATTAATTCTGGGCTGAGTCATTGATTGCAGTTTATTTACAGTTTGTAAAGTACTTGGATCCTCTCTGAGGCACTGGCTTACTGTCAAGTGTTGACAAACCTGGGTTCAAATCCCGCTGTACTGGGTAATAAGTCACTTAACTCTCCAGTTTCCTCATCTGCTAAAAACTACAAATCTCTATTATAAAAATTAAATGAAGGTAATTGATAGGAGTGCCTAGAACTTGGTGTTCAATTTTCCCCTCTCTTACAGATTAGGTCCCTTGTAGCTCAGTTGGTAAAGAATCCGCCTTCAAACGATTCCTGGTTTGGAAGATACCCTGGAGAAGGAAATGGCAACCTACTCTAATATTCTTGCATGGAGAATCCCACGGACAGAGAAGCCTGGGGTCACAAGAGTCGGACACAACTTAGCGACTAAATCACCATGGATTATGTTCATTTCACATGTCAGAAAACTGAGGTCCACAGAGGCTGAGGCTGAGTAGCTCGTGATTACACATCCTCCATGTGCCAAAGCTAGAATGTAGAACTCTTGTTTCAGCTTTCTAGCCCAGGTTTCTACCCCAGGCACCAAGCAGGTTCAGTGTCTGTATGCTCAGTTGCTAAGTCATATCTGACTCTTGGCGACCCCGTGGACCACAGCCCACCAGGCTCTTCTGTCCACAGGATTTTCCAGGCAAGCATACCAGAGTGGGCTGCCATTTCCTCTTCCAGGGGATCTTCCCCACCCAGGGATTGAAGCCAGGTCTCCTGTGTCTCCTGCATTGCAGATGGATTCTCTACCCACTAAGCCACTTGGGAAGCTCCAGCAGGTTGAGACGTCTTTCCTATTCACTTCTTCTAAGGAAGAGCTCCTCATACTCTGTTCTGTACTCAGCTCACTTCTGTCAGTCACAGAAATATACTATCCAGAACTGGCTCTCTCCAGGGGTTTAGCCACCACCAGATTCTCCCCCCAACCCCGCCCCAACTTAATATTTACTATTTTGAGCTCTAGCCTGGGGCTGATTTTGACAGGAATGTGAAGAGCAGGTATGATCCACCTCGCAGGTCGAAGCTTGTCTTCTGAGCCCTGCAGGAGGCTCATTTGATTTCCTTGTTTTGGTCACCAGTGCTGTCTCCACTCTTGCTATTTCCTTAAGTGGAGCAATTTCTTTGGACCCGCCTCATGGCTTGTGAGATCTTAGCTCCCCAACCAAGGACTGAACCCAGGCCCTCAGCAGTGAGAGCATGGAGTCCTAACCACCTGGACCACCGGGAAATTCCAAGAGCAATTCTTTAAATCACATACTTTTTACCTGCTTACATACTTTTGGCGTCACCGTTTTCGAATAGAATCACAACGTCAGAGCTGGAAAGAGGATCATTTAGTCCAAGAGTCCATTTTCTGGATGAAGAAACTGAGGCCCAGAGAGGAGAATGGGTTTACCCAAGTCTTGCAGAGAGTGGTTGAGCTATCCTAAAGCTCCAATACCCTGACTTCTGTCTTGTCTAATGTCTGTTCCACTTGTCTCCCTAGTCTCCTCTTTATTTTCACTCTATCATTTCTGTTCTTAAATTGTAGTGCGTTTCCTTTAGTTTCTTAATATCACTTAAATGGGAGTGATACTTTGGTCAAGTGTAAAATGTGTGGGTTTTGAATTTACCTGGCCTTCCAGACCTCTTTTTTTCTTATTTGTAAAACAAGTGGGTCTTGTCTACTATGCTTGGTTTTAAAGATTAGACATAAGAAAAGATTGAGTACATATTTAGTAAATGATCAGTCTTGATAGAATGATAGCAAGACCCCTCAAGATCCAAATAACTAACTAGTCATGGTTGAACTCTCTCCAATGCAATGCAAACAGCACTTTCAGCCTACCTCCCTAGAGGGACTTCTCTGTCCCTAGGTGTCTGCTCTCAGGAAGATGAGAGCAACCTTCGAGGTTGCCTGTTTATAGAGGTGAAGCCACAGTCTACCTGGTTTGTATGAAATGGCACCCAAAGCTGAGTGAGATACCTGCGACTCTGATGTGAGAAAGAAATAAATGCTTTTGTTTTCAAATCATGTCATTGTTGAGTCTCTGTAAGAGTCTTTTATTTTAGCATAATCTTTTACCCAAACAAGTATTGGTGGCCATATTATTATTCTTGTAACAGACAAAGGAAAAAAAAAAAAAGACACTGAAAGTTAAATTACTTGCCTGTAGTCACACATCTAATAAGTGGCATATCTGAGTTTAGAGTCCAGGCACATTGGCCCTTAAACCCAGGTTCTTAATGTATTATACTGTCTCCTAGAATTTATAAATTTGCTAGCCAGAGTATTCTAGCTTCTGTTACAACATATTACTACAAATCTAGTGGGTTAAACAGTACACATTTATACATTGTTATTAGCTTACAGTTGTCTAGATAAGAAGGCTAGAAAAGACACAGGCTTCATTAGGCTAAAATCAAGATATCTGCATGTTGCATCCCTTTCTGAGGGTGCTAGGGGAGATTTTGTTTCCTGCTCATTCAGTTTATTGGCAGGATTCAGTTCCTTTTCAGTTATGGGACCTAGATGTTTGGTTTCTTCTCACAGGCTGTAAACCAAGTGCTTTACCCAGTTTGTAGTGGCAGCCTACCTCATGTCCCACTTTCTTCATCTTCAAAACCAGTGATGGCAAGTAGAATCTTCACACTCAATCTTTCTCCATTGTTTCATCTTTTTACGAAAAATGTGTCACTTGTGAGGACCCACGTGATTAGGCTGGGTCACCCACATAGTCCAGGATAAGATTATCTTTCCTCAAGGCCTCTAACTTTAATCATATCTGCAAAGTCCCTTTGGCCATTAATGTAACATACCCACAAATCCTGGGGATTAGTTTGTGGGCACCTTGACTGGGGAGGGCATTATTCTGTCTACCTCTCAGAAAATGCCCTGCTCCCCACAAACCCATGCCCTTAACCATTATATTCTTTCAGGCCTGAGTGCAATGCTGTATTTTGTGATAAAAGAGCCCTCTCCCCCATGGCCCTCTGCTTTGTCCTTTTGGACAAAGCCTTCTCAAGGAGCAAAATGAACTCTTGGGAGAATTATTCCTAAATCGCACATGGGGTCATGCAAGATGCCTAGCGCTGAATAGGCTCTCAAGAAATGTGTTGAAATGAAACCATACCAACTACTGGCATTTATTGAACATGTATAATGTGCCAGACACTGCCCTACAGCTTTACCCTGATTATCTCATTCACGTCACAACAATCCCATGAACAGAAGATATGTTCTGTTGTTCCTGTTTTACTGCTGAGGAAACCAAGGTATTAATAAGTGACTTGTGAGAAATCACATTGCTGGTAAGGAATACAGCTAGAATGTAAATCCAGGGCTACCTTCCCTAGAGTCTGTGCTTTCATCACTACGCTTTACAATACCACAGGGTAAACAACTATGTTCCATGCCAAAAAGTGATGATACAACTTGAGAAGCTTATTCTCAGGGACCCAGAGGGAATCCCCTGAAGGACCACTTGGGAACTTAACACATTTCTTTTACAACCAACAGCATATCCTGATGGGCATCTTCCAGTTGTAATTTCCCTCCTGGAGCCATTCTCTGTCATTGCTAAACACCATCGGAGGTGTCGTTACTGCTTTATATGTTGAACTCTAGGAAGGAATTACTGGAAGGGTGGGGATGCGTATGGGGTCCTAGTTTCATTCAGTGTTAGGAATTTCACTGGGCTCAGGAGAACTGTGTCCCCTGATTCCACAGTAAGCTAAGATATTCTCAGTGTCAGTGGAAATTCTCAGGTCCATGCTATACCAGGAGGGAAAGGAGGGGGAAGAGAAATGTCCCAGAACAACAGTCTGAACACTCTGCTTACTGACACATCATGTCTTCTTGGACAGGCAGGGCCAACAGTCTCTTGCCAAGATCAGTTTAACCTTTCAGTACCTTAGGTCCTCGTGGCTCCCACTCTGGAGCATCGCAGCCCCTTTGGGGTCCCACTACTCTCAACTCGCTGGTTGGTTGGTACTGTTGGAGGAAATGTTCCGACCACTCAGATATTTTGATGGGAAGCACATTATCACGTGCTATCGAAACACAGCTTGATACAGAAGGTGTCAATTCAACTAGGTCAGCACGGAAGCTTGATGTCTTGGTTCTCTCTTTTTAGCCGTGTGATCTTGAATCTGGTAGTTTACGTCCCTGGTCCTCACATTTACATCGTCTAATGGACCTAATAATATCCACTCACTCTGGTTCATAGCACCCTTGTCTTCTAATCTCACCTCAGTGGGACTAAGGTAAGTGTGACCAAGAGGCTAGTTTGGCCAGTACTAGCCAAACCAGTACTAAGGAAGAGGTCTTTGCGACCCCATGGACTGTAGCCTACTGGACTCCTCTGCCCATGGGATTTTCCAGGCGAGAATACTGGAGTGGGTTGCCATTTCCTTCTCCAGGGGAACTTCCCAACCCAGGAATTGAACCCAGGTCTCCCACATTACAGGCAGACGCTTTACCGTCTGAGCCACAAGGGAAGCCCGTTACCTGGACACCCTCCCAAATTGGATGACCTGTGTCCTTAAGAATTCTGAAGGTTATCATTCACTCATTCTCTCAAGTTTTTTGTTTGTTTGATTTTATGCCAGATATTGTACTAGCTTTGAGAGTATATGATGCACTGAATAGACATAGTTTCTCTGGTGTTTGTTTTTGCTTACCTGGCAACCCTGCAACCTTCTCAGTGAGGAGACACACCCATTATTATGTGAGTCTTGGTGAGAGGCTAGGTGGTCCTGCTCCTGGCCAATGGAATATGCATGTGTGACCCGGCTCACTCAACTGAACTCTCCTGCCTGGGACATTGATCTAGAGGACATGAAGCCATCCATCAGCCACCCATCACCTGATAAATTAGTCCCAGAAGCATTAACTTTGCCAACTGTACAACCGCTTCACAGATGCCAGCTGTCCAGTGGCAGCATACCAGTGGGCCATACTGATTAGACTACCCCATTGCTTGCCTCTGGCCAAATTCCTACTGCCCAGCCAACCTTCTTCCTGACTATTTTCTGAATCTGGTTCTCCAGTCTTCCCATTGATTCTGTATATTTACCCCGAATCCTCCAATAAGTGACTTTTATGCTTGAGTTTAGCCAGAATCAGTTTCTGTTGTTTACAACCAACAACCCAACTGGTGGAGTCCCTGACTTTGTATAATTGAAAGTCCAGCAGCCAAGACAGTCTTTAAGTATTTTGAAAGGTTGTTGTTGAATCACGACGCGAGGATTCTTGGCCCCCGGAGGAGAAGAATTCAATCCGGGGCCAGAGACGAGGCTGGATCGCTCAGAGCTTTTGTGTAACAAAGTTTTATTAAAGTATAAAGGAGATAGAGAAAGCTTCTGACATAAGAAAGGGGCAGAAAAAGTACCCGCTTGTTAGTTTTAGCAATGAGTTTATATATTCTCCAACTAATCCAAAGAAGGTCTGGATGTTGTAAAGACCTCACCAGACCTACTCCCATAATTTACATTATAAGATAACAGAATTAGCCAGAAGGTTTAATCCAGAGACTGTCCTCAGGCAGAATACATAATACATTGCTGTTATATAATCCTTGTAAAGAGAAGGTTTAATCCAGAGACTGCCCTCAGGCAGAATACATTGTTGTTATATAATCCTAAGGAATGTAGAGAAATAAGTTTGTCCTTTCTTCCTCCTTGAGAATTCCAGACCCCTCTCTCCTTGGGGACCCCTAGACTTCTTATCAACCTGCCTAGGAAATGACTCTCTCAATATGATCATAAAGGTAAGGGCACAACTGAAAAATGAGACAAGTGCTCTGAAGACAAATAGCACATATGGAAGTTCTGACTCTGCCTTAGAGGGAGTCACATCCTTAAGGGACTGATGCTAAGAGTCAGGATATGGGTAGATGTTATTTATGCAGGGAAGGAAGGATTTTAGCAAAGGAAAGTAGCAGGTGGGAAGGTCCTGAAGCAGAGGGGATGTGGCTTCTGTGAGAACCTCAGAGTGGGCCAGCATCCTAGAATGTAGATAGCAAGGAGAAAGGTGGTGCTGCTTGAGGCTGGAGAAGTGGGCTGGGGACAGACTTGTTGTTTAGTGGCTCACTTGTGCCCAAGTCTTTTGCAACTCCTTGGGCTACTGCCTGCCAGAGCCTCTGTCCAGGGGATTTCCCAGACAAGAATACTGGAGTGGGTTGCCATCTCCTTCTCCAGGGGCTCTTCCTGACCCAGGGATGGAACTCGTGTCTCCTGCACTGGAAGGCAGATTCTTCGCCACTGAGGGAAGCTCCAAGGACAGACTAAGAGAGGCCTTTCAAGCGAGTATTTTGAATTTGTGCAAATTAGTCGGGCATGCCCTCTGTACAGATAAGCAGAAACGGGCCTCCTGTCTAGTTGGACTTAACCCTGCAGTGAAGGGCTTGGCAAATGGGTGAGTGGGGACCTTTGTGTGAAGAAAAAGGGGCTCCCTCCTCCCTGCTGACACCACCTTATCCCAACCCCATTCAAGAGTAGCTACTTCACAATATATTGTTGTTGTTGTTCAGTTGCTCAGTTGTGTCTCTTTGCAGCCCAATGGAATGCAGCATGCCTGGCTTCCCGGTCCTTCACTATCTCCCAGAGTTTGCTCAAACTCATGTCCATTGAGTCGGTGGTGCCATCCAACCATCTCATCCTCTGTCATCCCCTTTTCCTCCTGCTTTCAATTTTTTTCCAGCATCAGAGTCTTTGCCAAGGAGTCGGCTCTTCTCATCAGGTGGCCAAAAATTAGAGCTTCAGCTTCAGCATCAGTTCCTCCAATGAATATTCAGGATTTATTTCCTTTAGGATGGACTGGTTTGTTCTCCTTGCTGTCCAAGGGACTCTCAAGAGTCTTCTCCAACACCACAGTTAAAAAGCATCGGTTCTTCGTCACTCAGCTCTCTTTATGGTCCACCTCTCACATCCATATGTGACCACTGGAAAAACCATAGCCTTGACTAGACAGACCTTTGTTGGCAAAGTGATGTCTCTGCTTTTTAATACGCTGTCTAGGTTTGTCATAGCTTTTCTTGCAAGGAGGAAGTGTTTTTAAATTTCATGACTGCAGTCACCATCCGCAGTGATTTTGGAGCCCAAGAAAACAAAGTCTGTCAGTTTCCCCATCTATTTGCCATGAAGTGAAGGGACTGGATGCCATGATCTTCATTTTTGAATGCTGACTTTTAAGCCAGGTTTTTCACTTTCCTCTTTCACCTTTATTAAGAGACTCTTTAGTTCCTCTTTGCTTTCTGCCATAAGGGTGGTCTCATCTGCATATCTGAGGTTTACAATATATATAAACATCAAATCATTATGTTGTATACCTGAAACTAATAGAAGATAGAAAAGCCCAGAAAGTAAACACACATTTCAAACAAAAATAAGTAGGGCTCCATGAAAGTTTTGTTTCTACTATATGTATGTGTATAGGTGGGTAGGAGAGTTGAGTGACAATGTAAATTGTATTTCGTCTTGTGGCTTTCTTGTTCAAAAGAGTCTAAATCCTTTGATATAAAGCTTCTTAAATTCCTGTGCAAAGTGACACATGAGCTGCATTAGTAACACAGGACCATGTAGTTCATAATGTGTCCAATAAGCAATTCATTTAATGAAAAAGAAAATGTAATAAAAATCATTGAACATACATATATACGTGTACACACACAGAGACACACATATTTACACAGATGTGACATAATCCAATTTTGAAAAAGAATCACTCTGGCTGGAGTCTGGAGAATAGACTGAAAAGGAATAAGAGTAGAGGCGAAGAAACAGGAGAAGACCAGAATCTCACATGAGAGATAAAGGTAGTTTAGACTGAGAACAAGTCTAGAGGATAGTGATGGGGATGGGGAGGAATTACTGTATTGGAGGGATACCCAGGTCACCAAATCAGTAGGAGATGGGGCTGGAGTCCCTGGTGGTGAGAAAGTGGGATGTGTCAACAACAGTTCTCTGGTTTCAGGCTTTCATGACTGGTTGGAGATACCATTACCCATGATAGAGGACTCAGGAAAGAGAACGTGTCTGGTGGGAGGAAAATAATGTGTGGCATTGGACATGTTGAGTTCAGCCAGGAGCTGGATATAGATGTCTGACACATTATGTATGGGCAGCAGATGGGGATTCGGGAGAAGCTGGCATATATGTTTTGGGAAGCCCTAGTGTGTAGGTAGGATGGAAATCTATAATCACAGATGTAAGTGGCTAGGGGAAAGCAATAGATGGAAAAGGGGAGAGAACTGGTTCCAGGAGTCTGGAGACTTCAGCGCTTCAGGACATGAAAGAGGAGGATGAGCTGGCAAAGGAACCAAGAATGGTCAAAACCAGGCATGGAGATAAAAGGACCAGCCCAGTCTGGCCTCAGGATATGAGACTGAGTCAGAAGGTGGGGGCTACTGAACAGACAGTTGAGGGGAGCATTAGGGGAGCAAAGGCCCAGATCAAGAGACACTTGAGTGTCTGACACTTACAGTTTTTGTCCACCAGCTGCCTGGTCTTTGGGGACAGCTATATGGGAAAAAGGAGAGGTTTTGAGTAGACAGTTCAAGAGACTAATCTGTGAGGCTGGCTGGGGGACACAGGAGGCTGAGTTTGCCAAATGCAGCTTCTGGTAAATTTCCTTTTCAACATATGATCTTGGACCAAATTGCTTAAACTTCCTGAGCTCCATTTCCTTACTTGTAGAAGGCAACGGCACCCCACTCCAGTACTCTTGCCTGGAAAATCCCATGGAGAGAGGAGCCTGGCAGGCTGCAGTCCATGGGGTCGCTAAGAGTTGGACACGACTGAGCGATTTCACTTTCACTTTTCACTTTCATGCATTGGAGAAGGAAATGGCAACTCACTGCAGTGTTCTTGCCTGGAGACTCCCAGGGACAGGGGAGCCTGGTAGGCTGCTGTCTCTGGGGTCACACAGAGTCGGACATGACTGAAGCGACTTAGCAGCAGCAGAAGGGCTTCCCAGGCGGCTTAATGGTAGAGAATCCTCCTGCCAAGCAGGAAACTCAGGTTCGATCCCTGAAGGGCAGGGAAGATCCCCTGGAGGAGAAAATGTGTAGGGCAGATCCCCTGGAGGAGAAAATGGCAACCCACTTCAGGTATTCTTGTCTGGAAAATCTCGTGGAGAGAGGAGCCTGATGACTATAGTCCATGAGGTCGTGAAGAGTCAGACACGATTTAACAAGTAAACCACCAAACCAATGTACCTACCTCCTCATCAGGTTGGTGAGAGAAGTAAATAGAGCATGTAAAGCCCTTAGACTAAGGCCTGGCACACAGGGAGTGCTCAGAAATGTTAGCTCTTATTAATCAACATATTGAACTTGCATACATAGTGTCCAATGCAAGCTCCCCCAAGGGAAGAACTGTTTCCTTTTGCTCACCTCTGCACAGTTCATGGAAGGTAGCAAGTGCTCAATAATGAATACTGATTCAATGATTGGACAGATGAGATGGGCAGAGATCTCCCAGGAGGACTAGCTCTGCCTGGAAGTTTAAATGGGGCCAAATATGTCCCTTCAGCATCTGGAATTAATTGTTCAAGAGGGTAAATTTCATTTGCTTCTACCTATATCTCACCATCCAAAATAATATTCAGGAGCAAAAGAAAGAAAAAGGTAGCTACTTAGAACTCCAAGAAGGTTTTTTAAGGAAAAGCAACGTGGACTGCTTTTAAACTATATATGAGTAAACTGATAAAAACAATGTGCAAGGAACACAGTCAGCACAATATGCAAAAAGTTACTGTCCTTCCTACAAGGAAAACGGAGACAAATTGATTAGAAAAACAATGATCTAATCGAGGCCTCAGCTAGATACCTTAGTCAAATTAGAAAGGGTAACCGCCCCCCACCCCCACACTGCAACACACACGTACACTGAGCAGATAAATTAGAAAAAGTCACTCCATGTATTTGGACCCAGTCTTGTAGTACAGACTTGCCAAGGATACAGGTAGGTAGGTACTTTTGTAAAGAGAAAATGATTGCAGTCAGACTTGATTTGGGCTACTGCACCCCCTTGGGCTTCCCTTGTGGCTCAGCTGGTAAAGAATCCTCCTGCAATGCAGGAGACCTAGGTTCTATCCCTGGGTTGGGAAGATCCTCTGGAGAAGGGAAAGGCAACCCACCCTAGTATCCTGGCCTGGAGAATTCCACAGACTGTATAGTCCATGGGGTCACAAAGAGTCAGACATGACTAAGTGACTTTCACTTCACTTCACCCCTTGGCCTTGGTGTAGCACGTACACAGAATAACTTTACAAGATGGCCTGTTTTCAATTAAAAAAAAAAAAAAAGACAAAGGTCATGAATAGACAATTCTGGAAGAGAAACTAGAAATGATAATAAACATGTTTTAAAAATCTAGCTACGACTTCATTGGTGGTGAAGATAAAATGGGGAAGTCCTGTTCAGGCTTCAGAAGCAGGAGAGCAGACCTTTGAACTTGCTTCTGACCTGCTTGGACACAGCCCAGATTCTGTGCCTGCCCACAAGCACAGTTAGCCAGGCGACACTTTAGATAAGAGAGAAATGGAGTGTGTTTTGGAATTCTTGAGTCCCTGGAGGCCTAGCCAACTCCCCAGGATCTAGTGAAATCCTATGACTTAAAAGGTGAAAAAAACAACATTGTAAAAATGTCACAGGAAAACCAAAGCTGCATTTTTGCATGCAAGATCCTTGGGTCAGGAAGATTCCCAGGAGAAGGGCATGGCAACCCACTCCAGTATTCTTGCCTAGAAAATCCTATGGACAGAGGAGCCTGGCAGTCTATAGTTCATGAGGTCACAGAGCCAGACAAAACTGAAGTGGCTTAGCATGCATGCACAAAGGTTTACATATAAGGCAATTTTATAATAACAAAAAGCTGAAAATAATCTAAATATCCAACAACAAAGGGACGGTTATACACATCCACAACTCCAAGATCCAATGTGTTTCAGAATCTTTGAATTTTCAAAGAATAATTTTGTGCATATACTATTGAGCATTCTTAATAAGGTCTGGAGCAACATCAACACATCCAGGTTTCCGCCATGAAACTTACTAATGGCCACACTAATTGGTATAAATAGATCATAAACAGCTATAGGCCACTTCTGGTCATTGGTCATCAAATGAGTTGGCACTAAATTTTCAAAAGTTTTCAGAGCATTCTGAATTTTGGATAAGGGATTGGGGATCTGTATAAATTATGGTATAATCTTTTAGGACTTTTTAATATGGGGAAGTGATTACAATATATTGTTAGCTGAAGGAGTGGGGGAGGGGAGAGAGTACCACAGTGGCCCCCCCTCCACTTTAAAAGAGAAAAGTGGGAACACATTTGTTCATTTAAATGCAAAATTGGCTGTTTTAAATCCAAACTGACCATAGCTGCTTTTGCTTTCCTCTTTTTCTGTTTTTAATCTTCAAGAGCAATAGTATAATTTTTATCAGTGTAGAAATCAGTCATTACTTCACTGAGCATTTTTTTTTTTTTGACTAACTTTTCTCTTTTGGCCCCACTGCTTGGCAATGTAGAACTTCTCTGACCAGGAATCAAATCCATGCCCCTTGCAGTGGAAGCACAGAGTCTTAGCCACTGGACCACCAGAGAGGGTCACTGGTTTTCTTTGAACGGTCTGCTGGGGTGGGAGAAAGGGAATCCCTCCATCCCACCTCCTAAAGCAAAGGATAAGGTCAGCTAGTAAAGAATCCACCTGGTATGCAGGAGACCAGGGATTGATCCCTGGGTCAGGAAGATTCCCTGGAGAATAGAATGGCAACCCACTTGAGTGTTCTTGCCTAAACAATCTCCTGAGCAGAGGAGCCTCGTGGGCTACAATCTATGGGGTTGAAAAGAGTCTGACATGAGTGAGTTACTAAACCCTTGCTCCAAGGACTGGAGAAAGAAACTAAATTGCTTTGCACAAAGAAGTGGCAGGAAATTTGGGGGGCATTGAGTGGAAGCAGGGGGGTGAGTGTGGGGTGGGGTAGAGAGGGTGGAGAGGTGAGGAGAGGAGATCACTCAGCATGGGGTTGACTCGTGTATTAGTTTCCTGGGGTTGCCATAATTATGCCCAATAAATGTAGGGGCTTAAAATAATACAAAGTAAATTTCTCACAGTTCTAGAGGCTAGAAGACTAAAATCAAGGTGTGAGCTGGGCCGCATTCTCTCTGAAGCCTCTAGTGAAGCAGGCTTCCTTGCATTGCCTAGCTTCTTGGTTTCTTAGCTTCAGTTCAGTTCAGTCGCTCAGTTATGTCTGACTCTTTGCGACCCCATGAATCGCAACACGCCAGGCCTCCCTGTCCATCACCAACTCCTGGAGTTCACTCAGACTCACGTCCTTCGAGTCAGTGATGCCATCCAGCCATCTCATCCTCTGTCGTCCCCTTCTCCTCCTGCCCTCAATCCCTCCCAGCATCAGAGTCTTTTCCAATGAGTCAGCTCTTTGCATGAGGTGGCCAAAGTACTGGAGTTTCAGCTTCAGCATCATTCCCTCCAAAGAAATCCCAGGGTTGATTTCCTTCAGAATGGACTGGTTGGATCTCCTTGCAGTCCAAGGGACTCTCAAGAGTCTTCTCCAATACCACAGTTCAAAAGCATCAATTCTTTGGCACTCAGCTTTCTTCACAGTCCAACTCTCACTTCCATACATGACCACAGGAAAAAGCATAGCCTTGATTAGACGGACCTTTATTGACAAAGTAATATCTCTGCTTTTCAATATGCTGTCTAGGTTGGTCTTAACTTTCCTTCCAAGGAGTAAGCATCTTTTAGTTTCATGGCTGCAGTCACCATCTGCAGTGATTTTAGCTTATGGCAGCATAATTCCAACCTCTGCCTCCTTTCCACGTCTGTCTTTCCTCTGTGTGCTGTGCTGTGCTCAGCTGTGTCTGACTCCTTGTGAGCCTGTGGACTGTAGCCCACCAGGCTTCTCTGCCCATGGAATTTTCCAGGCAAGAATACAGAAGTGGGGTGCCGTTTCCTACACCAGGGGATCTTCCCCAATCAGGGACTGAACGCACATCTTTCGTGTCTCCTACACTGGTGGATGGATTCTTCACCACTGCTGCCACCTGGGAAGCCTCTCTTCTCTGTGTGTGTGTGTGTGTGTGTGTCCAAATTTTCCTCTTCTTACATGACACCAGGCATTGGATTGGGCTGTGCTGCAATTTAGTATGACTTCATCTTAACTTGACTGCATCTATGAAGAGCTTACTTCGAAATAAGAGAACATGTACAAGTTCCAGGTGGGCATGAATTTTGGGGGATACTTCCAACTTCATCCAGACTATTAGTGTGTGATTTGACTAAGGAATGGAAGTTCTAATATTCCATTTTTAAAAGGAATGAATGAATGATGAATATGGAATTGTGATATAAAATTTCTCTTTGTCTTTACCCCCAGATTTTTAGGGTAAGTTGGTTATGCAAGTGTGGAAATCAAGGAAAAGGCATCTCTCTGCTTCTGTGAGATAAGAAGGGGACACACATAAGAAGTGAAATCAGGAATGCTGGAGGGGGATCCTGAGAAGGTAAGGCCAGGAATGTCCCTGGGGACAAGAGCCAGGATCTGAACTGATATCTGGTTACAGATATGCAGAGAAATAAAACACAAAGATTCATCAGTGAGGATAAGGGGGCTTCTCATTTTCTCCAACTGTACTTCTATGTATATTCCAAATTTTCTATGATGATTATAACTTGTTTCAACAATCAGGGAAAGAAGCAAGTTATTTAAAAGAAGCCCATTCAAGGTAATGGATTATTTAGATTTAAATTCAGATCTTCAGAAAATGCCCAAAGAACTGCAAACTGAGCTCTTCCTTTCTTTAAGTCTCATCAGACTGCTCAGTATTATTAAAGCCGTAATCTTCATCCTCCATGAGCATAATTATCCTTTTCAAATTATTCCCTTTGATCAGCTTGGGAGTTTTCAGAAAATTATTATGATGATTTTATTAAGAAATCCCTAAGTTAAAGCAATTAGTAGTTTCTATACTAAAAATTAATCAGGACATATTACAGTTGTCCAGTAGCCACACAGACACACAGACACACACATGAAGTAGCTATGCCTTATAATTGGTCATAGTCTATTGTACCATACTTCGAAAAACAGATGAAGATTGAAGTTGTGAATGAACAGACAATAATCACCTACTACTTTTCATCACTATGCTAGAAACTGGAATATAGCAAGAAACAGAATTTTTCCTGTTCTCGAAGGACTTACATTTCAGCACAGAGGAAGTGTTAGGAGTGGTGTTGTCTAGTTGCCAAATCGTGTCTGACTCTGCAACGCCATGGACTGTAGCCCACCAGGCTCCTCTGTCCATGGGATTTCCCAGGCAAGAATACTGGAGTGGGTTGCCATTTCCTTCTCCAGGGGATCTTCCCTACCCAGGAATCAAATCTACCTCCTCTGCACTGGCAGGCAGACTCTTTATCACTGAGCCATCAGGGGGAGGAGGGGCGACAGAGAATGAGATGATTGGAGGGCATCACTAACTCAATGGACATGAGAGAGCAAACTCCAGAAGACAGTGAAGGACAGGGAAGTCTGGTGTGCTGCCGTCATGGGGTTGCAAAGAGTTAGACATGACTTAGTGAATGAGCAACAACAACCAGGGAAGCAACTTTAGGATAGGGGAATAAATTAAACAATTACAATGATGTGATATAAGTGTTATGATAAAGGAGAGCCAGGCTATGAGAACATCCATCTGGTAGAACTGATGCAATCTGGGGTGGAGGTGGGGGAAGTTTAGGGAAGGTCTACTCCAGAAAGTTTGAACTGAGATCTAAGGATAAATAGGACTTTGTCAGGTATAAGAAGAGAAGGGAAAGCAGATCCATCAAGGAAGAAATTAGATGTGTAGTACTTGATTGTATTAGTAAGTAAGAACTGTTTCAGTTGCTGGTGTTAGTGACTCAAACTAGTTAAGCGAAAGGAACTTGTTAATTCATGTAACTTGAAGGTGAAGAGGAAGTGTTAGCTTCACGCATGGCTGGACCCAAGGGCTCGAATAATGTCAGGTTTCTGCTTCTCTCTTTATATCTTTATTATGCTCATGACTTGGCATCATTCTCCAGGGCAGCTTCCTCCTCATCTGGAGCATCAGGGCCACCAGCAGTTCAGTCTCTTGTTCTACTAATTCAAGAGCCACGCAGAAGGTTTTCTCCTTTCAGTTTCCACTGGAAATAGTCTTTGTAGAGGTTAACTCCTCTTGGTGATGTTAACTCTGGGAGATGGTGAAGGATAGGGAAGCCTGACATGCTGCAGTCCATGGGGTTGCAAAGAGTCAGATACAACCTAGCAACTAAACAACAGCAACAACTCCTCTTGAGAGGAGATCATTCTGACTGAGGGAAGGCCCTAAACCAATGACTGGTGTCCTTAAAAGAACAGAGGACACAGAAACGAGAAAACAGTGATATGAAGACAGAGGCAGAACTTGGAGCTGTGTCTCTACATCCAAGGGGCTCACTTGTATGGGAGCATGTTAGTGGTTTCGTCCTGGGATTTGGAGTCAGGAGCCAATTTGGGTCTCAGAGCCACTTACAATCTCTTAGTAGGGAAGATAAAACAAAGTGCTGCTGGCGCACAGAAAAGTGGAGCAACTCACCAGGCTCGCTGCACATGCATGCACGACTTTTCAGAGAGGTGATTTCTGCCCTGTGTTTTAAAGAATGAATTAGCTGGGTGATGGTTGAAAAGGCATTTGTAGCAGATGTTAGTGGTGCCCACTTATACCTCCCTGGATGTTGCTGCCTGGCCCAACAGGTGTATTTCTGCACATGCTCATTATACTTGCAAAAATCAGCATCTGAACGCCTCTGCTTGAGGCTTCTGGACCTCCCAGAAACATATGCAAGAGGCTGAAAGTGCAAAGAATTAATCAGCCTTGGAACAACTTTCCCTCAGTGACTGGATAGAGTTGGTAGATAAATAACCAAGCAAATTCATCCTTCAGTTGGGAAAATTCTGAGTGTGTGTTACATAGTTCCCCCATATTCATTAGAGAAACTCTGCTTCATTTGACTCCATCTGTAACCAGTTTGTTAATGCATCATTTATTATCTTCCCTTCCTTTCCCTGTCTCACTTCTCCGCTTTGAACCTCAACTGGTACTTCTGGGATCATCTTCCAAGTAAATCACTTGCATTTGATTTCTTGTCTCAGGGTATCCTTCTGAGGGAACCTCAAATTAGATAACCTTCCACACAGAAAGGACAGCATGTACAAGAGCATGAGAATGTAAGCATGGACATTTCACAGCATATTTAAGACATTTATCCAAATTATTTGAGAGTCTGCTGCCTGGTCTTTTGGTCTAAAGTGTAAAGAATTATCTGGAGCTTAGAAATATATGTGTACTCTGTTATAACGACCCCTCTTTTATTCTGGGAATTGTTGGAGTCCAGAAGAAAAGCTGGTGATTGTTCATTTTCCCTGGAGCCCTCAGACCTGCACAGGGCGCAGCACATGGTGTGCACTCAATAAGTATTTTTAAAAAAATACTGTATTGTTGATTGACTGATTTTTGGCTGTGCCGGGTCCTTGTTGTTGTGCGTGGGCTTTCTCTGGTTGCAGTGAATGGGGGCTATTCTCTAGGTGTGGCGTGTGGGCTCCTCACTGCAGTGGCTTCGCTTGTGGAAGCACAGCTCTACACGTGCAGGCTTCAGTAACTGCAGCTTGGGTGATCCAGAGCGCGGGCTCAGTAGTTGTGGCACGTGGGCTTAGTTGCTCTGCAGCATATGGGATCTTCCCCGGACCGGGGATCTAACCCGCATCCCCTGCATTGGCGGTGGATTTTTAATCACTGGACCATCAGGGAAGTCCAGTAAGTATTTTTTGAAGTGATGATTTTATTGTGTTGAAATTGGGGTGTTGCAAAATTCCAGTGGTTAGTATACAATACTCATTGATAAATACTTTTGAACAGAACTGAAGGACACTTAACAATCAAAAAAATTTTTAAAAGCCTTTCTTTGACAGGCATTGTGCCACCTAGTGGTGACTTTGAGGAGGGGGACTTTGCAGGCGCTGGTTGTGTGCACTAGACTCTCAGGAACTTCGATTTTAGTTAGGGTGCAAAATTGTAACGAAAAGAAAATGGCAACCCACTCCAGTGTTCTTGCCTGGAGAATCCCAGGAAGGCGGAGCCTGTTGGGCTGCCCTCTGTGGGGTCGCACAGAGTCGGACAGACACGACTGAAGCGACTTAGCAGCAGCAGCAAAGTTGTAAACTCAGTTCTTTGTAAGACCAAAACAATAGAAAAGTTAAATGTCCACAACAAGGGAATAATAAATTAAATGATGCTATATCATTTCCATAAAACATTATGCAGCGATTAAAATGAATTAACTTGATCTATCTGCATCTACACAGAAATTTCTCCAAGACTTGCTATTCAAGTGATAAACTGAAGTCACAGAAAATACATATAATATGATGTCACCCTGTCAAAAAAAAACTCACCAAAATACACCCATATCTTTGCTTGTTTGATTGAATCGGGTGATGAGATGATTTTTAAGTCCTTTCCAGTTCTGAGATTCTATAATTTTAAGACAAGCCAAAGTCAATAGTTCCTTTAAAAACATACTGCTTTGACCCATCATATAAGAAAACTGTAAAGCTTTATGGAGGGACATAAAAGAAGACCTGTATAAATGGAGACACATGCCAGCTTCCTAGATTGACAGAGTCAACACTGCGAAGATATACCTTTTTTTTCAAAATTAATATAGATTAAAACTGATAACAAAACCAAAATCTCAATGCACTTTTGATGGAGAGGACTTGAAAAAAGTTCTAAAGTTCATCTTCAAGGTCAAATGTATAAGAAGAGGCAGAAAATATTTGAAAATAAAATCTGTATTGTAAAGTCAGAATAATTAGAATTGTATACTAGTGCCAGAACAGACAGACAAAAGAACAAAGAGAAAGTCCAGAAACAGATGCAGGTCTTTATGAAAATTTAGTATGTATCAAAAGTAACACTCAGCTGAGTCAGGAAAGGATGGGCTTTTAGAACTGCTGGGACCACAGCCACCTTGGTGATCCTGACCACAAGAAGGGCATATGCATGTGTTTGTAAAAGCTCCCTGGGCCTAATCATTCAGAAAATATTTTAGGTTACATTATATTACATTCTATAAATGGGCAGCCAACTGGTTTCTGCTTAATATCTATGACCAGAAAAACATAAGAATGGATGAAGAGGAGTCTCAGTGTGGTTATCCAAATAAAAAGTCATGTTCCTTGCTTAATTCTCATATCTGAGTAAATTTCAGATCCAGACCATGGAACCTATTGACCGAAGATGGTGGCTAGGTCCCCTAGGAAGAAAGACTCTGCAACACTGAGACGAGTATACTGGGGAAAGAGGAACATCCAGATACTTCTCAGGATTTGAAAGGATCTTGTTACAGAAATACAAAGTACTGTCATGGCTCCTCTGGAAGAAAGGGGACTTCTGAGAGTCAGATAATGAGCAGAGTCCTTGATAACACAGAGGTTACCATGATCCTGGGCCTACAGACCCACCCCTTTCCCCAGACTCTTGAATTCATAATTGGGAATATAAATTGGGCAGTTGGAGCAAGCTTACACATTAGGTTCTCATGTGGGAAATTCAAGTGAACACCTTTGAAACTATTCCTTCTCTATCAAGTTGAAAAAATAAAACCAATATTTCATCCAAGGGGATGTGGAGGTGACGGTGGAATGAATGCTACCATGAACAACCTAAAGGATGCAGGAATGGTCGCCCCCTTAAATGGTCATGTTTCCATTTAGTTTGCTTGTCAGCCCCCTTCAGAGGCCAGGAGGATGGCTTACAAACTACTGCAGACCTAACCGTGTAGGAGCCTTGATCACCGCCATTGTGTCAGCTCTGTGACCCACGTGATACAGAATCTGGACCACTTGGGCATCCCCCAGAACACCACACCTGTTTCACTGATGACATGATGCTAATCAGGCAGAACGAGCAAGAGGTGGCTAGTATGTTGGAAACCTTGGCAGGAAACATGCTCTTCAGAGGGTGGGAGATAAATCCGTGAAGATTCAGGGAACTGCCACTTCAATTTTCATGGAACCAGTGGTCAGAGATATGCCAACATAGTTCCTTTGAAGCAAAAGGCAAACTACAAGATACAGACAAGCAAGATAAAAGAAAAAATTATTTTAAAATGCTCTAAAAGTGATACCTAAAAACAGTGTTTCTATCCTTTAAGATGTTCTTCACTGTGCAAAGATATAACAGACTAAATTTGTAATTAAAGTATCACATCACTATCTGGTATCCTGAAGTCTACTATACACATCACTTTGTAGCCAGCTACTGGGATTTCTTTGGAAGGAATGATGCTAAAGCTGCAACTCCAGTACTTTGGCCACCTCATACGAAGAGTTGACTCATTGGAAAAGACTCTGATGCTGGGAGGGATTGGGGGCAGGAGGAGAAGGGGACGACCGAGGATGAGATGGCTGGATGGCATCACTGATTCGGTGGACGCGAGTCTGAGTGAACTCCGGGAGTTGGTGATGGACAGGAAGGCCTGGCGTGCTGCGATTCATGGGGTCGCAAAGAGTCGGACACGACTGAGTGACTGAACTGAACTGATTTTCAACTAACGTCCAGATGCTGCAGGTTATCCCTCATTTTCCTTAAAACGTGCCATGTGAAAGCAGACAGTTCTCACACTCCGAAGACTGCTTCTATCAGTGCAACTTCTGAACCAAGAAAGCTTAGCGTTATGGTAGCCTTCAAACCACTTTCCTTTCGGCCAGCACAGCAGGCCTTATCTACAGGGGGCACACCCTTGCCTGGAACACGCTAGTGAAGATGTTCCTAGGCAAGTGGCCTAGCCCGTAGTCACGTCCCTCCTCCAGCCACGCGGGGGCACTAGAGCGCCATAGTTCACACGGGACCCCGGCCCTCTGGGAGGAACGTATCCGGGGCGGGTGTGTTGACTGCCCGGTGTGGGCGGAGCAAAAGGCGTCCCGGTCCCTGCCGAGGGCAGGAAGTGAAGAGGCCGGGCTTCTCTGGCCCGGGGCGTGCGCCTGCGCAGAGGTCGGGTCGGCGGATTTCGCCTTTGCTACTGCTGGGGTCTGTCCTGGTGGGGACGCCTTTGCTACAGAGTGGGCCGGGCCCCGGGGAGGGGACAGAGTCCTGGAGTTGGGGCGGAGAGAGCTTTGAGGGGCGCTGGGGTGCGGAGCGAGGACCCTGTGGACCCGGCGGGGTGGGGATGGCGAGGCCTGGGTTGGGGGAGGACGACGGGGCGCCCAGGCGGGAATAGAGGGGCCGGCGAGTGGAGTCGGGGAAGAGGGCCGTGGGGGAAAGGAGGACGTGGGAGTCGATCCTCCTTCTCCCGCCTGGTCCCCTTTTGGTGTGAACTGCAGGGACTCCAGGGCGCTGCCGTGCAGCGCGGGAGTTGCAAATAGACAGGTGGCTGTGTTTTCCAGCAAGATAACCTCCCTCTCCCAGCCTTCTCGTTTAGGGGTCCCTTTTTAAAAGTTGTGTTCCTAATGTAGTATCACGTGCTTCACAGTGACACCTTCCCCCGTGGAAAACCGATTCCAACCGATTTAGGCATCTTGAGACTCAAACCTCTTTTACTTCCTCACTCTTAAAGTTTTCCTCCCTAAACCCCAGTGAAAAATAAGAAATTCCCTTTCTGAACAGCTGTAGCGTATTGAAACAATTTCTTCATGAACTTGCCTACAGAAATCATTTTTGTGCTCTTTAAATAATGTGTCTTGCTTGTGTAAAGTGGAACTACAGTTACAGTGTGCATGAGAAATTTTAGTCCAGGAAATGAAAATACTTCATTGAGAATTCAGGGATTGATCAGCTATAGTGACTCCAACCAATGCAACCAAATCCTCACTAAAAGGATTTGGGTTCATATCCATCATTCTCAGCTGTGGTGGAAGCGTATAGGCTGACATTTGGAAGCCTAAGAACCAAGTCTGTTGCCTTCCAATTTATTATTATTTTTTAAGCCTTCCATCATGTGTGTACTTTGCTTGAATGATTATTTTAAAGTACATGTCCTATTTTTGCCGATCTGACAGCTGTTGCCATAGAAACTAGAGAAGAAATAGTCATTTTCAGCAGAGTTGTTAAAACTGTCTTCTAGGCTTCAGCTGTGAGTGCCAGTGAGGGCTGTACTTGCGCATTCTGAGATGGTACTTAAAGAATTAAGGATCTGAAATGTTCTTAGAGGCTAACAATCCAAGTTGTTTAATTTTCTCACATAATTTAATAATCCTAGAAGTTTGCCAGCTATGTTTGTTGACCTGCTGCTGTTCTTTGAAGAGGATATGTAAGCCCGGATTCTTCTGCTCTGTGAAGTCTAGTCATTGGCTCTTTGAAAATGTATAAATAGACTCCTTCTCCCATTCTTTACCCTTTCTTAAGGATAAAGCAGGGATTACAAACTATCAGGCACTACTTCTGTTCTAAGTGACATTTGTCGGTGATATAAATGATAGTGTTTTTGCTTGTATGTGTAATAGGTATGGTGTTGGGCTTTTGCTTATACCTTCTGTGTCAGTAGAACACTTTACATTTCACAGAAGTCGAGAGTGACGAGCAGGAGTTTGCTTGACATGTGAGCAGAGCTAAGCAGTGTAAATAGATATGCGCAGACAGAGATGAGAGGTTTTTCCTTTCTTTCCGCTGAGAGGTATAAGTAAATCCGTGGGTCTGGAACTTAGGAGTTGGTGAAGAAAGGGTGGGGAAGGTGCCTGGAGAAATAGTGGGAAGTGGTAATTTGCAGGGTTTGGTCTGCAGTATGTAGTTTATTGAAGTGCATGGAAACCAATGAAAATTACAAATACAGTTGGCTTTATTGGCTTGGAGCTTACAACAGTAGTCACACATTCTGTAAAAATGTAAATAGCACAGAAATACAGAAGATGGAAATGCTGAATCCTTACAGCCATCATCCTGCCACTCCAAATAACCACTGTGAATGCTTTGGTGTATATTCCTTTAGATTTATTTATATTTGTGTATACTGCCATATTTTAAGCATTACTATTTTTGCAAATTAGGTAGTGATTTTTGTCTGGTTTGTTTTCTGTGGTATCCATGGCATTCAGAAAGGTATGTGATATGGCATGTAGCAGGCACTTATTAAATATTTAATGTATGAATGAATAATAAATAATTCAGAGCTCAGAATCAAAAGGACAAACATGGCAATCTAGGCCTATGCCCCAAATTGAGGCTATAGAGTGTACTTATAAAAAGGCAGTATGGTTGGTCAGTGACTGAAACTTGTCCCCTAGAGTAATGAAAAGAGTGTAATGTTTTTGCAGTTTGGACTTTTGGTAGAAGACATTCTATATATAAACCTTAAGTACACTTTCATATTTGAAATCTTAAGTTTTTTTTTTTCTGCATCTGCCCAAATGGTGTGCATAATTGCCTTCCTGAACTATTTTGCTACTCATGGATATATTTTCTTTTTAAAATTCATACAGTGGATGGCACTTAATAAAAGGCCATGTTTCACTGTCCTTTAATAGTCTTCCTAAAGTACTTTCCCCCAGCCTCAACTAGATTATAACCTCTGTGAGGTCAGGGATTGAACTTTATGCTGTGTCCGTAACTCACATACCACCTAGCCAATGAAGAATCTTCCTAGCTACCCAAATACTAATTTTAAAATGATTTCCAGGCCTAAAATATTTTACCACTTTTCAGCTAGGTTCAAAGGAGAAGAAAACTAGAAATATCTTGTTATTAATGTTAAACTATTATATACAATATCAACTTCGACTTTACTGATTTAGAATTGGTAGTAATTCAAAAAGGGTTAACTAGAAGTTAACGCTTGTTTTGCATGCTCTTTATTCAGATTATACATTAATAATGCAAGGGCAGAATGTATAAAGTATGTAAAAATGTTGAGCAGTATTCAAATAGTTTGATATATAGATAATACTATTTATAAAAATTGATGTTCTGAAGCATCTTTCCAGATAACAGTATATTGACCTAGACTGAATTAGATTTATGTATTTTTACCTTCAGCTTTTATTGGGCTTCCCCAGTGGCTCAGCTGGTAAAGAACCTACCTGCCAACGCAGAAGATGCAATTTTTATTATGAAGATTTTGAAACACTAAAGAAAACTGAAAAAAAAAAATTAATGGCATGTATATAACCACCCCTTTACACAAAGATGCTACCATTTTTAGTATACCAGATTTATGTCCTGTGAGTATGTATGTAGGTAATTTTTATAAAATTTGGAAGTTTCATTCATTAAAGAGAGTGTTCAGCAAGTATTTCAGGTATAAGATACTCACCTCTATAACCACATCTTTGTCAACTAAGAAAATAAGCAGTACTTAACTAAAAGAACCTAAAAGCAAATTCATATTCAGATTATCTCAGTAGTTCCAATTGTCTTCTAAGGCTAATTTTTTTCTTTCAAAGTAATCAGAGTTTGCGCATTGTGTTTGGTTGTCTCTTTTTAGTATCTTTTAAAAAATATCTTAATGTATAGTTTATGCACAGTAAATTGGACATATGTAAACTGTGCATATGTTTGTACTTGGTGTATATTTATGAAATCAGCAACACAATCACAATAGTGAGCATTTCAATTGTCCCCCAAACTTTGTAATTACTCCTCTTGACCCTCTGTACCTCTCCAACCTCTGATTTCTCTGTAACTATAAATTAGTCTTCATTTTCTACAGTTAATGTTATAAAGCTGGAATCATAGAGTATGTTTTTGGAGGAGAGCAGTGTTTTTCCTGTGTATGGGTCTGGCTTCTCTCACTTGCTAGTCTGGAGAAATAAAATTGCTTTTGTGTATTGCTCTTGTTTTCTGCCACCTTAAGCTCATTCTAATAGTTTTTTTTTTTTTTTGGTTTGGTTTGCAGATTTCTTTGGATATTTTGGATAGACAGTCATGTTATCTAGGAATAAAGATGATCTATATTTCTTATCTGGATGCCATTTATTTATTTAGTTATGTACATATTTACTCAATTCAATCACACTCACCAACATCTCCAGTATAATGTTGAATAGAAGTGGTGGGAGTGGACATCTTTTTCTTGGTCGTGATCATAGGAGGAAAGTATATCACTTACCAGCAAACATACTGTTGGATATAGATACCTGTAAATAGCTTAGATACCTGAGTGTTTTTAAAGATTGGTTCTTGACCTTTTTGGGGGCTGTGTTGGATCTTCGTTGATTGATTCTAGTTGCAGTGAACAAGGGCTGGCTGTTCTCTCGTTGCAGTGTGTGGGCTTCTCATTGCAGTGGCTGCTTCTGTTGCAGAGCACGGGCTCTAGGGCCTGCAGTCCTCAGGGTTTGGCTCCCGGCTCTGGGCGCGGGCTCGGGCGTGGCTCCCCGGCTCTGGAGCGCGGGCTCGGGGGCGTGGCTCCCCGGCTCTGGAGCGCGGGCTCAGGGGGTGCGGCTCCCGGCTCTGGGCGTGGCCTCAGTAGTTGCGGCTCCCAGGCTCAGTAGTTGTGGCTCCCGGGCTCTGGAGCGCGGGCTCGGGGGTGCGGCGTGCAGGCTTTGCTGCTCCTTGGCGTCTGGGATCCTCTGGGTAAGTATTGAACCCGTCTCCTGTGTTGGCAGATGAATTCCTTATCACTGAGCCACCAGCGAGGTTCCTGGTTGTTGGATTTTATCAAATGTTTTTTCTGTGTCTTCTGAGATGATCATCTGGTGTTTTTTCAGTTAGGGTGAATTACTTTGATGTATGAATTTTTATTCAGCCTTACATTCCTGGGACAAATGTCACTTGGTCATGATTATTGTCTTTTAATATATTGTTGAGTTAGATTTCCTAAAATATTAAGAATTTTTGTATCTATACTCATGAGGGTTATTATTTTGTAGTCTTTTTGTAATTATCCTTTTTTTTTCTGTCTTTGTTATCAGGTGATGCTGGTCTTAAGGAATGGGTTGCAAAGTATTCCTTTTTAATTTCCTGAAAGAGTTTCTATAGAATTGTTATTTCTTCTTTAAATGTTTAGTAGAATCCCCCAGTGAAGCCTTTTGGTTCTGGAACTTTCATTGTGGGAAGGTTTTCAACTACGAATTCAATTTAAAGATCGTGTATAAGGTTCTTTATTTCTTCTTGAGAAAGCTCTGGTAATTTATGTTTTTCAAGGAATGTGTCCATTTAATCTAAGGTATCAAATTTAAGATTTTGTCTTTCATTGGTTTTAAGAAATTTTATATGCCTTGGAGTAATTTTCTTTGTGTTTCCAGTGTGTGTGGTTTGTTAAACCTCTTTATCTGAAGGTTTACAATTTTCTTCAAATTTGGAAAATTTTCAGTCAGCCAGTCACTTTAGTCGCTCAGTCATGTCCGACTCTTTGAGACTGCATGGACTGTAGCACACCAGGCCTCCCTGTCCATCACCAACTCCCAGAGTTTACTCAGACTCATGTCCATTGTGTTGGTGATGCCATCCAACCATGTCATCCTCTGTCCATCCCCTTCTCCTCCCACCTTCAGTCTTTCCCAGCATCAGGGTCTTTTCAAATGAGTCAGCTCTTCAGGTGGCCAAAGTATTGGAGTTTCAGCTTCAGCATCAGTCCTTCCAGTGAATATTCAGAACTGATTTCCTTTAGGATGGACTGGTTGGATCTCCTTGCAGTCCAAGGTACTCTCAAGAGTCTTCTCGAGCACCACAGTTCAAAAGCACCAATTCTTCAGCGCTCAGCTTTCTTTATAGTCCCACTCTCACACCCAGATGTGACTACTGGAAAAACCATAGCCTTGACTAGACAGACCTTTGTTGGCAGAGTAATGTCTCTGCTTTTTAACAGGCTGTCTAGGTTGGTCATAACTTTTCTTCCAAGGAGCAAGTGTCTTTTAATTTCATGGCTGCAGTCACCACATGCAGTGATTTTGGAGCTCCCCAAAATAAAGTCTGTCACTGTTTCCATTGTTTACTCATCTATTTCCCATGAAGTGATAGGACCAGATGCCATGATCTTAGATTTCTGATTGCTGAGTTGTAAGCCAACTTTTTTCACTCTCCTCTTTCACTTTCATCCAGAGGCTCTTTAGTTCTTCTTTGCTTTCTGCCTTAAGTGTGGTATCGTCTGCATATCTGAGGTTATTGGTATTTCTCCCGGCAATCTTGATTCCAGCTTGTGCTTCATCCAGCCCAGTGTTTCTCATGATGTACTCTGCATGTAAGTTAAATAAGCAGGGTGACAATATACAGCCTCGATGTACTCCTTTCCCTGTTTGGAACCAGTCTGTTCCATGTCTGATTCTAACTATTGCTTCCTGACCTGCATACAGCTCTCTCAAGAGGCAGGTCAGGTGGTCTGGTATTCCCATCTCTTTAAGAATTTTCCACAGTTTGTTGTGATCCACACAGTCAAAGGCTTTGGTATAGTCAATAAAGCAGAAAGGGATGTTTTTCTGGAACTCTCTTGCTTTTTCTATGATCCAGTGGATGTTGGCAATTTGATCTCTGGTTCCTCTGCCTTTTCTAAAACTAGCTTGAACATCAGGAAGTTCACGGTTCATGTATTGCTGAAGCCTGGCTTGGAGAATCTTGAGCATTACTTTACTAGCGTGTGAGATGAGTGCCATTGTGCAGTAGTTTGAGCATTATTTGGCATTGTCTTTCTTTGGGATTGGAATGAAAGCTGACCTTTTCCAGTCCTGTGGCCACTGCTGAGTTTTCCAAATTTGCTGGCATATTGAGTGCAACACTTTCACAGCATCATCTTCCAGGATTTGCAATAGCTCCACTGGAATTCCATCACCTCCACTAGCTTTGTTCATGTGATGCTTCCTAAGGCCCACTTGACTTCACATTCCAGGAGGTCTGGCTCTAGGTGAGTGATCACACCATGGTGATTATCTGGGTTGTGAAGATCTTTTTTGTATAGTTCTTCTGTATATTCTTGCCACGTCTTCTTAATATCTTCTGCTTCTGTTAGAGCCATGCCATTTCTGTCCTTTATTGAGCTCATCTTTTCAGGAAATGTTCCCTTGGTATCTCTAATTTTCTTGAAGAGATCTGTAGTCTTTCCCATTCTATTGTTTTCCTCTGTTTCTCTGCACTGATCATGGCAGAAGGCTTGCTTATCTCTTCTTCCTATTTTCTAGAAAATTCTGGCCATTATTTTTCAAGTGTTTTTGTTTTTTTCCTGTGTGCTCTCCCTTCCCACTTTTCTTGGAGTCCATTTACTCCATTTGAGTTATTCCATACCTCATTGATTTTTTATGCATTTCTTACAGTTTATTTTCTCTCTGCATTCCATTTTCGATGGGTTTTATTGTTATTTCAGGTTCATAAGTCTTTATTTCTACAGTGTCTAATTTGCTGTTAGTCTCATCCAGGGTAATTTTTAATTAAGACATTGTATTAGTAGTTTTCTTATCTAGAAATTCAACATCGATCTTTTGAAAAATTATATTCTTTGCCTCCTTATAACATGCTCAAACTTTCCTTTAAAATTTAACACATATGCAATATATATAACTACTTTAATATCCTTGAATTCCCAGCTTCATCTCTTTGATTTAGGAGGACCTTTGGGCTGTGCTAGGTTTTACCTCTTTGCATAGCGGCCTGAAAACTCTCCAGGCAGAAGGTTGGGGTGGTCATAAGTTTCTTTCATCTGTTTTCTCCCTGTCTCTCAGGGATGACTGTTCTTCATTGCCTAATGTCCATATGGTGAAACCTTTGTTTTCAGTTCACTCATTCGTGTCTGACTCTTTGAGACCCCATGAATGGCAGCACACCAGGCCTCTCTGACCATCACCAGCTCCCGGAGTCCACCCAAACCCATATGCACTGAGTTGGTGATGCTATCCAACCATCTCATCCTCTGTTGTCCCCTTCTCCTCCTGCCTTCCATCTTTCCCCGCATCAGGGTCTTTTCAAATGAGTCAGTTCTTTGCATCAGATGGCCAAAGTACTGAAATTTCAGCTTCAACATCAGTCCTTCCAATGAACACCCAGGACTAATCTCCTTTAGGATAGACTGGTTTGATCTCCTTGCACTCCAAGGGACTCTCAAGAGTCTTCTCCAACACCACAGTTCAAAAGCATCAATTCTTCGGTGCTTAGCTTTCTTCACCATCCAACTCTTGCATCCATACATGGCCACTGGAAAAACCATAGCCTTGACTAGATGGACCTTTGTTGGCAAAGTAATGTCTCTGCTTTTGAATATGTTATCTAGGTTGGTCATAACTTTCCTTCCAAGGACTAAGTGTCTTTTAATTTCATGGCTGCAGTCATCATCTGCAGTGATTTTGGAGCCCAGAAAAATAAAGTCTGACACTGTTTTCTACTGTTTACGTGTCTGTTTGCCGTGAAGTGATGGGACCAGATGCCATGATCTTCGTTTTCTGAATGTTGAGCTTTCAGCCAACTTTTTCACTCTCCTCTTTCAATTTCATCAAGAGGCTCTTTAGTTCCTCTTCGCTTTCTGCCATAAGGGTGGTGTCATCTGCATATCTGAGGTTATTGATATTTCTCCTGGCAATCTTGATTCCAGCTTGTGCTGATACTGAAGCTGTAGTATTTTGGTCATCTGATGTGAAGAGCTGACTCATTGGAAAGTCCCTATTGCGGGGAAAGATTGAGGGTAGAAGGGGAGGAAGGTGTCAGAGGGTGAGATGGCTGGATGGCAGCACCAATTCAATGAACTTGAACTTGGGCAGACTTTGGGAGATGGTGACGGGCAGGGAGGCCTGGCATGCTGCAGTCTATGAGGTAGCAAAGGGTTGGACCTGACTGAGTAAACAACAACAATAATAATTAGCAGTGTTGAGCATCTTTTTATGTGCTTGTTGGCCATCTGTATGTCTTCTTTGGAAAAATATCTATTTAGATCTTCATATTCTGTTCTTTCAGTTGTTTTCAGTGAGAAGATAAGTCCCTTTCCCTCTGTCTTGACCTGAATCAGAGGTGTCAGCATTATATTTGAAAGGAACAAATTGGTATTTAAAAAAATACATTTTGTGTTAGACTTTAGTATTCCATTAAATGCTCTTTGATCTGGTTACTGCCAATTGCTGAAACTTTCCCTGGTGGCTCAGCTGGTAAAGAATCCACCTGCAATGTGGGAGACCTAGGTTCAATCCCTGGGTTGGGAAGATCCCATGAAGAAGGGAATGGCTACCTATTCCAGTATTCTGGCCTGGAGAATTCCATGGACCATGTACAGTCCATGGTTTCACAAATAGCTGGACATGACTGAGCGACTTTCACTTTCTTACTTTCAGTCCTGTTTTTGTTTAATCTATTTCTTGTTCCCCAAATAATTTAGCTGATAAAATAAAAATAGACTTCTTTCAACTAAAATTTTTAAAAAGAAAAAAGCCCAGGTTTGTTGGACATTGTAAGTACATGTTGCTGAGTTAAAAAAGTTATTAAAACCTCTTTGGTTTTTGTTGTTAAGAGGAATTGCTGCATGAGTGGTGAGTAGAAACCCAAGGTAATTTGGTTGGAGACGTGTTGAAGGAAGAACAACTTTTCAATGTGTTATATTTCTAGTTTGGTAATAAATATTTTGCTGGGATTATTTATAGTTTATATTTTGTGTTCCAGATAATCAAGTAAAACAAAGATGAGCTTCATCTATGGACTGCAGTCTGCTGCTAGAAACTGTTTTTTCTTCCGATTTAATTTACTGACCAACTGGAGAAAATGTAACACACAAGCTGTAACCTCACGAGACTTTCATCAGGTGAAAATTAACCATATAGTAAATAAATCTCCAGGCCTGGGAGTAAATCATGGTGATAGATGGACTCCTCTGCCTGAAAACTTTCTCTTCTATAGGACTTTTAATACCAATACAAAAGGCTGCCTTTTGAGCACCAGAAGTAAGGAAATTTCGATGATTAGCCGAAAATGTACTGCATGGACTGACTCTGTTTCAAGACAGCTACTGATGAAAGACGTTCCCATAGTTCCTGCTCATTCAGTGTTGCATCCCTTGAACTGTTTACCCATAAGAGACATCAGGAGTTTCCATACTTCTCCACGGTGCCAAGCTGCTCCTGTTCCTCTGTTGTTGATGATTCTTAAGCCAGTGCAGAAACTGCTTGCAATCATTGTGGGCAGGTAAAATGCTTTTTAAAATATAAGCTTTTATATTGAAAGTTTGTAAAACTGTACTTTTAAAGAAAAATTGGTAGATTTCCCTCCCATGATTAGCGTGGAAGTTCAGTTTCTAAATAGTTGGTGTATATATATATATATATATATATATATATATATGTATATATGCCTTAATAATCTTGAATTCATTTGCTGCGTATATAATACAGAAATGTGATCTGTAAAAATTATTCTTATATATCTTATCTAGACACTATTTTAAAGAACTTATAATTACAAAAATCAGAAATGTTTGTTACAGTTCATGTGTCAGAACCGTACTTACAAACATTCCTTTTTAGTTCATGAAATTTGGGGCAATGAATCATGAAACTGAAGAACTTTCCTCATTTAAGAAAGAACTCCTAGCCAAGTTAACTCTTAATTAGTATTTGTTTATTTTTCTATTCTATTTCCAACAAATCTTTGTTTTCTCTTGGTGATCCTTTATAGCACTTAATGTTTTTAAAGCTAAATAATGCTTCATATTTAACTTAAAACTCCTCCCTTATAATTAATCTTGTTTTCTCTTATTTGCTTCATGAAGATTGAAGAAAGGTAAAGTTAAGCATTGTCTCCCTATAAAGTTATTTCATATTTGATAGCTATGAAGTGCCTTCTAGCCTTTTTACTTCCATAATAACCCAGTTTTCTTTTTATCCAAAATCGAGAACTTATACTCTAATTTATGGTGTTCTTTATGACTAAGCTTTGGCACTCAGAAAATATACAGTTAATTTAGCTCTCTAAGTATGACTTCAAAGAAAGCTAGAGCTAGGCAGTAGTCAAAGAAGTAAAACCAGCTTTTATTCAGAACTTTTGCACTAGGAGAAAAGAGACCTCAGTATGGAACCAGAGTCCGTTCTGAATACACCATGGGCTGTGCAGGTAGTGTGGGGGTTGGTAGATGGAAAACTACAGAGAGGAAACATCAGGAGCCGGGAGGGATTCTATTCAATCTGGTCTACCAGAGTTACTGCCGAAGACAGGTGAGAGTGATCAGATACCACCCAACCATGGTGCCTATCCGTGGCCTGTTTAGAAACGCAACTTCACAGCAGGAGGTGAGCAGTAGGTGAACAAGCGAAGCTTCATCTGCATTTAACAGCTGCTCCCCATCACTTGTATTACTGCCTGCGCTTTGCCTCTTATCGGATCAGCAGCAGGATTAGATTCTCATAGGAGCATGAATCCTACTGTGAACTGGGCACGTGAGGGATCTAGGTTGCGTGTTCCTTATAAGAATCATCCCGAAACCATTCCCTCACCACCACCCCAGGTCCGTGGAAAAATTGTCTTCCACAAAACCAGTCCCTGGTGCCAGAAGGGTTGGGGACCACTGACCTGGGGGGTACTGGAGAAGGCAATGGCACCCAACTCCAGTACTCTTGCCTGGAAAATCCATGGCGGAGGCCGGGGCTGCAGTCCATGGGGTTGCTAAGAGTCAGACGCGACTGAGCGACTTCACTTTCACTTTTCACTTTCATGCATTGGAGAAGGAAATGGCAACCCACTCCAGTGTTCTTCCCTGGAGAATCCCAGGGACAGGGGAGCCTGGTGGGCTGCCGTCTATGGGGTCACACAGAAGCAGACATGATTGAAACAACTTAGCAGCAGCAGCAGACCTGGGGGTGATGAATGATAAGTAACAGTATCACGAGTAATCAGATATGGAGGATGAGGGATTCTGACTTAACTGACCTGTGCAGAGATGAACAGAGGAGTCCTGAAATCAAAACATGGGAGTCTAAGTAGAGTTTGGTCCTGGAGAGAATCTTTGTCACAGTTCAGCCCAGGTTTTTGGGCCAGAAGATCTTTTTCCTCCTTTTAAATTATTTAACTTTTTGTTATTACTGTTATAAATCACCTGAAATTTTGTTTTAGGTTATGTTTTCATACATTTTAAATAATAGTGTCATACATTTTTAAATTGGAAACAAGTATACGTCATAGCTTGATCTAAGTCTTTTTAGGTTGAAACACTTTAAGGGCCTTTTAGGTATATCACTTAGCAGGACTAAAATAACTTAAAGAAGTTGTTTTATGAAATAAATTTTGTCTAGAGAATGATATATATATTTTAAATGTTTGTTGTAATTTCACAGATGAACTCATGGGGGAATTTTTTGTTCAGGTACTGAAAACAGCATTGTTATTTTAGTCGCTAAGTCATGTCCAACTCTTTGCGACCCTGTGGATCGTAGCCCTCCAGGCCCCTATGTCCATGGGTTTTCCCAGGCAAGAATATTGGAGTGGGTTGCCATTTCCTTCTCCAGGGGATCTTCCCAACCCAGGGATTGAATCTAGGTCTCCTACTTTGGCAGGCAGATTCTTTACCACTGAGCCACCTGGGAAGCCACTGAAAACATTACTGGTTGTCAAAATGTCTGTGAATCCTAGGAAGCAGCAGAGAATATAGTTGCCTGGTAGAGTTGGACCTCCTCAGATGTTATCCATAAAATCTCTGATTTCTGTGTTTACAGCGCCTGTGCTCTTACTACCTCTCCTTTGCAGTGTTCTCTCTAGCTTAGTGGAGTTTCTGCTACTGTGCAATATTTGTTTCTAAAATCAGTGCTGAGATAGTTTCCCTTGCATCTGACTGAAGTACCGGCAGGTTGTGCCAGATGTCTGATGTCTATTATACTATAAGCCTTCAATTGTTTATTTGCACAATTCATCCCTGTTACCACATTGCCTTCCTTATTTTCCTCTTATTAACTCTGTGACCTTGGATAAGTTGTTTAACTTCTCTATGCCTCAATTTTCTCTTCTGTAACAGGGTTATTATGAAGATTAAATGAGATGACATATGTACAGCAATTAGAAGAGTACCTTGAATGTGCTCAATAGTCAATAATGTGAACTAATGGTAGTTAGTGTAAAACAACTTCTCACTTAGCTCATTTAAAATAACTGAAGAAGAAAATTCAAATGAGCATTAGAATTTTTAACTATAGCTCTATATAATTGATTGCTTTTTATCATTTCGCTAAGAATTTTACAAACTGGAAAAAACCCATCTATACAGAGAAATATAAAAATTCAAGCCTTTGATGACAAAATTTTAGCATAAGCATTAAGTTTTGGTGGTATGTACTGATTTTGTTATCAGAGCTTTTTGTTATCAGAATTTTTCTTTTTGCTCTAGGGGCATAAGAAAATGGTGGCAGGCACTTCCTCCTAACAAGAAGGAGCTATTTAAAGAAAGTTTAAGGAAGAATAAATGGAAGCTCTTCCTTGGCCTGAGTAGTTTTGGATTGCTTTTTGTAGTGTTCTATTGTACACATCTGGAAGTGAGTCCAGTCACAGGAAGGAGCAAGCTACTGTTATTGGGGAAAGAACATTTCAGACTTTTATCAGAACTGGAATATGAAGCAGTAAGTAGAAAGACTCATTTTTAATTAGATTCCTTGATACAATATTCAAAACAGGAGTTTCTTAAACATGAACAATGCACTACTTTTTAATTTTAATCTCTGATGGAGAATTAGACTTTTTCCAAAAGTCTCAGACCTTTCATTCTTTGTATTCCTGCCATCTACATCGCCTTTCCTCACAATCACCCAACCAACTCCTGATTGCAACATGTCACCTTAAATGTCACTTTCTCAGGAAAGCCTTCCTTGATTATCCCGACTGGGTTAAGCAGTGAGGCTGTGTTAGGCCCTAGAGGGTATCCTTCATAACAGACTACATTATGAATCAGTCATTTGTAGCTTGATCACTGCTTGGCTATATTGGGGCTAGGTGTCCTACTTTTATTTTCTCTTTGCATACTGTACTTTCCTTTTAAAAACACTTATCATGAGGGTAGAAGCAACGTAATTATTTGCATAATTATCTATTTGCTGATCTGTCTCCCTTGCTAGACTAACTCCAGGGGTTCAAAGAGCCTGTTTGTTCTGTTTATCATTTTATTTTAAGTACTGGCACAGTGTACAAAGTATGCTTACTATGTATTTTTTTTTTTAACAAATAGATCTGTAATTTGAATTTTTGTATCTTGAAAATTAAGTAGAATAACATAGGTCCCCATCCCCTAAACATCAATTTAGGCAGTTTATTATGTATATATTTTCTTTCTCATTAAAAAAAAAAAATCTATTAATTTATTGGCTACCCTGGTCCTTCACTGCTGCCTGAGGGCCTTATCTAGTTGCAGCAAGTGGGAGCTATGCTCCAATTGCAGAGTGCAGGCTTCTCATTGAGGTGGCTTCTCTTGCTGCGGAGCACAGGCTTCAACGGTTGTTGTGTGGGCTCAATAGTTGCAACTCCTGGACTCTAGAGCACAGGCTTCTCTAGGCCATGGGCTTAGTTTCCTCGTAGTGTGTGGAATCTTTCCAGACCAGGAATCGAACCCATGTCCCCTGCATTGGCAGGCAGACTCTGAACCACTGGGCCACCAGGTTGCCACAGTTTATTATGTTCTTTAAAAATTGTTTTTAAAAATTATATTCTTTGAATACAAAATAAAGTTGGATTTCAGAAGCCTTAACTCCTTGGAAAGTATAGTAACTCAAGTGAACATCTTACACCCCTCGTGAGTTCCTTGAGGGCAGATCATCTTTCTGTCCCTCATGCTTAGCACACATATGGTATACAAACTTCATTTTATTGTTATTTGCTTTATTATACTTTGCAGATACTACATTTTTAAACTTTGGAGGTTTGTGGCAACCTTGAGTCAAGCAAGTCTGTTGGCTCCATTTTTCCAGCAGCATTTGCTCACTTCCTATTTGTGTCACTTTTCAGTGATGCAGTATTTTGAGTCTTTTCATTATTATTTGTTAGGCAGAAGAGATTATGTCTCTCTCAAGGCCTAGATGATGCTTAGCATTTTTTTTTAAGCTATAAAGTGTTCTTTAAGGTGTGTACATTGTTTTTTTAGACATAATGCTATTGCACCAAATAAACAGTGGGAAACCAAAAATTCTTGTGACTCAGTTTATTAAGATAGGCACTTTGAGGTGAATATCTCAGTAAAGATATTGAGAACTGGAACTGAACCCACAATATCTCCAACGTGTGCTATATATGCTAAATTAATATTTGTTGAATTTATAGCCTCACTTGACAACTTTGCTGTGGTTAGATTTTTATATACCTGTATTTTTATAATGTTGAGCTTCTGAGTTTGTCAGTGGAAAGTTACCATAAAAAGAAATAACAGATTTTTCCCTAAAAAGATTGTTCGATTGTTCTTAATAAAGATAAGACCAGTCTCTTGTGTACAGGTTATACAGAGATTTGAGATGTTTCTTAGAATAGCCTAGTCAGAAGCAAGTTTGAGAAAAGTGTTTTATTAAGGTTGATAAAGGCCTAGTGTTAAATTAGTGTATGTCCTACGATTTATATCACTGCTGCTAAGTCGCTTCAGTCATGTCTGACTCAGTGCAACCCCATAGACGGCAGCCCACCAGGCTCCCCCATCCCTGGGATTCTCTAGGCAAGAATACTGGAGTAGGTTGCCATTTCCTTCTCCAAGTTATAAAAATTACATACATGTACATATATTTTTACTTATTTTTAGCCTATGCATGTAATACCTGCTTGATATGAAAATTCAAGCACATGTTCTTATGGGACTATTATAAAGTACTGCAGTTGCATATGATCTTGCTGTGTCTGCTTCAGTAGTGTTCTTTTAGACAGTTTACATTGGTGACTTGTGCTTTTAGAAAATACTATGTAAAGATTATAAAATTCATATTCTGTAAAATCATGTTTATAATGCATTATCAAGGTTACAGACTTAATTCATATATGAAAGAAATTACACATTTTATGGAAATTTCATAGTTTCAGAACTTAATTTTCAAATGGATGTCTGAGGAACTTTACAAATAGCTGTTGCTGCTCCTGTTAAATCACCTCAGTCGTGTCTGACTCTGTGCAGCCCCATAGACAGCAGCCCACCAGGCTTCCCCGTCCCTGGGATTCTCCAGGCAAGAACACTGGAGTGGGTTGCTATTTCCTTCTCTAGTGCATGAAAGTGAAGTCACTCAGTCGTGTCCGACTCTTCACGACCCCATGGACTGGAGTCCACCAGGCTCCTCTGTCCATGGGTTTTCCAGGTAAGAGTACTGGAGTGGGGGTGCCATTGCCTTTTCTGTACAAATAGCTGAGGAAAGAAGAAAAGCGAAAGACAAAAGAGAAAAGGAGAGATATAAGCATCTGAATGCAGAGTTCCAAAGAATAGCAAGGAGAGAAGAAAGCCTTCCTCAGCAATCAGTGCAAAGAAATAGAGGAAAACAACAGAATAGGAAAGACTAGAGATCTCTTCAAGAAAATTAGAGATACCAAGGGAACATTTCATGCAAAGATGGGCACAATAAAGAACAAAAATGGCATGGACCTAACAGAAGCAGAAGATATTAAGAAGAGGTGGTAAGAATACATAGAAGAACTATACAAAAAGATCTTCATGACCCAGATAACCATGATGGTGTGATCTCTCACCTAGAACCAGCCATCCTAGAGTCTAAAGTCAAGTGGGCGTTAGGAAGCATCACTATGAACAAAGCTAGTGGAGGTGATGGAATTCCAGTTGAGCTATTTCAAATCCTAAAAGATGATGCTGTGAAAGTGCTGTATTCAGTATGCCAGCAAATTTGGAAAACTCAGCAGTGGCCACAGGACTGGAAAAGGTCAGTTTTTATTCTAATCCAAAAGAAAAGCAATACCAAAGGATGGTCATACTACCACACAGTCACACTCATTTCACATGTTAGTGAAGTAATGCTCAAAATTCTCCAAGCCAGGCTTCAACAGTACATGAACTGAGAACTCCCAGATGTTCAAGCTGGATTTAAGAAAAGGCAGAGGAACCAGAGATCAAATTGCCAACATCTGTTGGATCATCGAAAAAGCAAGAGAGTTACAAAAAAACATCTGCTTCATTGACTGCTCTAAAGCCTTTCACTGTGTGAATCACAGCAAACAAACTGTGGAAAATTCTTAAAGAGATAGGGATGCCAGACCATCCTTACCTGCCTCCTGAGAAATCTGTATTCAGGTCAAGAAGCAACAGTTAGAACTGGACATGGAACAACAGATTGGTTCCAAATAGGAAAAGGAGTACATCAAGGTTGTATATTGTCACCCTGCTTATTTAACTTTTATGCAGAGTACATCATGAGAAACGCTGGGCTGGAAGAAGCACAGCTGGAATCAACTTTGGAGTGAATGATGCTGAAGCTGAAACTCCAGTACTTAGGTCACCTCATGCGAAGAGTTGAGTCATTGGTAAGGACTCTGATGCTGGGAAGGATTGGGGGCAGGAGAAGGGGATGACAGAGGATGAGATGGTTGGATGGTATCACTGACTGACTGGACATGATTTTGAGCAAGCTCCGGGAGATTGTGAAGGACAGGGAAGCCTGGTATGCTACAGTCCATGGGGTCACAGAGTCAGAGATAACTGAGTGACTGGAACAGCAAAATTTTTCAAAGTATACTTGAAAGAATCTCTCATGAATATAGCTTCAGAAAAAATGTCTTTGTATGGTGGTTAGTCTTAATCAACACAGTAAAAAGAAAATGATATGCTCATTAGTTCTACAGTTTCAGTAATTTCCTTTCAGTCTGTGTGAATAAGACACTTTAAAATTAATGAAATGTTGTCCTTTTTCTGGTAGAAGTTTAGCTTTCTTATTAAGCATAGGGTGTTTTATGTTATGAAAGAAAGTTTTCATTAATTTTTATTGGAGTATAGTTGCTTTACAGTTTTGTGTTAGTTTCTGCTATACAGTAATTTCTTTTGTGTTTTTCTTTCTTATAAAATCTTTATGTTTTCTAGGAAATGTTTTCTAAAATAAAGTGGAAATAATATTTAAGCATTTTGTTTATAAGCTAATAGAAAAGATGAATGAAATTTTTATTGCAACCAACTTATAGGAAAAATCTTAAGTTATTAGAACTTACTCCATTTGTGAGAAGCCAATTTTTGCCTTTGCATAAATAATTCCAATTTGAAAATTTTGAGTATTTAATATATGCAGATTTTCCCATAATTAAAAATTATTCAACAACATAGTGCCATATAAATCACTCCTTAAAATAAAGGCTTCCCTAATGGCTCTGTGGTAAAGAATCCACCTGCCATTGCAGGAGATGAGGGTTCCATCTCTGGGTTGAAAAGATCTGGAGAAGGAAATGACAACCCGCTCCAGTGTTTTTGCCTGGAAAATCCTGTGGACAGAGGAGCCTGGTGGGCTACAATCTATGGGGTCGCCAAGAGTCGGGTACAACTTAGTGACTAAACAAACAACAATAAAAGCAATATAAACATTTTGTAGAGCTAACATTCTCTTAGAGACCACTTTTCTTTTTAAACTTCCAGTGGATGGAAGAATTTAAAAATGATATGCTAACTGAGAAAGACGCCCGATATGTAGCTGTTAAAGCAGTGGTTCATCATTTAATTGAATGCAATCAAGATATTCCAGGGATCTCTGAGATCAATTGGATTATTCATGTGGTTGATTCCTCGGATATAAATGCCTTTGTACTTCCAGTAAGTAAATGTTACCCAGCCTGATTTTTAATTGTTAAATTTAATGTCCTTGTTTTCTTTTTTAAATGGCATTCTCATTGCTTGCATTATTTTCATTATGGTGCAGAATGGACAAGTGTTCGTCTTCACTGGACTTTTAAATAGTGTGACTGACATCCATCAGCTTTCCTTCCTTCTGGGCCATGAAATAGCACATGCAGTACTTGAGCATGCTGTAAGTATCTAAAGGGAATGTTCAGTTATTGAAATACTCCTTTGAAGTTAGCAAATTACATCTTTCAGAGAACTGGATCTTTTCAGTTGTTTTAAATTGATGGTATTTTAGTTTTTAGTAATTGACTTATTCTGTTGCCTGAAAAAGTATGACTGGATAATTTTGAGAATTTCTATGGTCTTTAGTGTTTGATTCTGAATAATTAGTGTTTCTCTTAAATACTGTTTTTATCACCTGTCTTTTTGGTAAGAAGTAATTATTCTCAACCTCTAATTATTTCAAATTAGATTTTAAACTTTCCATAATTATTAACATACTTATAATCTAGTCAGAAAATTAACTGTAGGAAAGTGATATTACTATCCAAGTGGTAAATCAGATTTCTTGCCTTTTTATTCATTCTCAGAGATTAACTTAGAGCATCTTGGAAAATGTCTAGAATGATATGCTGTATATAATGAATGCAGAGTAATAATAATGATACCTTGCCATTTTACAGTTTACTGAGCTTTTTATTATATACCTTCTCATTAATAATTTTAATACTGTCCTCATGAGGTAGGTATTTAATATCCTTACGTGATATACAAGAACACTAACATTTAAAAGACCTTAAATAAAATGACTAATCTGACAAACTGGCAGAATTTGAACTTTAATCAAGGCTTTGTCTTTGCCAGTGCAGCACTGCTTTCTTTTACCACAGTTACCTGGCTGTTTTCAGGTCAATTTATCATACAGTTCAGGTCGATTAATGCTATTGTGTGTATACACATCTGTTTGACTTGGTATGAATCTAGAAAAATATTTATTTACTCTTATTTTGATGCACTAAAAATGTATATGGCTCATTTGTCCACATGAGTAGCAAAAGGTATATTTTCTAATTGAAAGCACAAAGGTAAATAGTGAAAGGATTTATAAAATACTGTATCAGAAATGCAAGTAATATTAACTTCAAGTGGAAAAGATAATGTTATTAATCCTTCTAAAAGTCATCTTAAATTCTGTCTTTGCCTTAGAGTATTAATAAGATGAGGTAGGCCAAAGTTGTGCTCTTCTGGAGTGCAAATAGTAATTATCACCTTTATTTCTTCTGAGTTATAGGAAAATTAAAAAATTTTTTTCCTTAAACAGATACATACAAGAACCAATCTAAGCAGTTGAAATACATTATATCTTTCTAGAAATGGTTTCATAACTGCAAAATCAATTTTGGTCATTTTTAACTTTTAAAAGGTATTCATTTCAGTACATTAATTTTCCTGGATCTACATCAATGTGTCATTCAGCATAATGTTGTCATCTCTGTCTCTGCAAGAACAATAATTAGATGAGACATAAAAAGCAAATAGCAGGCTCAAAAATAAGAAATAGTTATTAATATTTCTTTGTTAGGCACCTTAGCCATTGTCTATGCTATGTTTTCTCTTTCAGAAGTTTCCATTTTTATTTGATGTTGTTTTTGTTATTCCACAAATACGGATTAAAACATTTTTTTAGTTTTCTAAGATTATGTAATAGCAATTATATTTTTAGTAATTACAAGGATTTTCTCTTCTATAATGACTTTATCACTTGGAGTTGTGTTCTTTAGTGCTAAAATAATTCCATAATTGTTTATCATGACTCTCAGTTCTTATAATAAAGCAAAAATCGCTTTGTGAGGGCAGATTATATTGAGTATTCTAGGTGACTGTTCTTAGTTGTCAGCCCTGTTTCACACACTCAAGTAATGTTTCCTGTATCGTCAGTGTCAGCATGACAGGACATTTATTAATTAACAATAGTGGGGAGTGGTCAACAGTCCAGTGCATGAAACTTACATGTAGATATTGCTATTCAAAACAAACACGTTAGAACTTTTTTTGCTATAAGTAAATACAAAAAAATCTTATAACTAAATTTCCTGGTGGGAAGTATCAGACTGATAAAATTTCAAACTTGCTTGACTTTTCATATATTAGGTCGTGAAGTCAAAAGATTTTTATTTAAAATAATTTCCAATATTTTCCTGAATTGTTCTTGTTTTAACTTCTTCATATGTTCAAGAGTGTTTGGTCTCTGTCTAAAAGTATAAGCACAATAAACACATTTAATTGATTTTTAAAAAGATTTAGCGACAATATTAGAAGCTGTAACTTCCCGGGTTTGATTCCTTGTTCTTTTTACTAGCAGCTGTGTGAATCTGGGCAACTCTTTTAACCTCTCTTCATCCTAGTTTATCTATAAAATAGAAAACAATTGTACATATTTTACAAAATTAGTATGCTTGTTAATATAAGACTGCGTGGGTTAATGAACCTGTCATTATATCTGAATAGTGGTAGTAGCTCAAGCAGGTATTAGTTGTATGAGTAAACGAATACATAATGTGTGAGCAAGAGACAGGAAGGATAAAGCTCACCGAAGAAAGGGAACTTGCAGTCTTACTTGGCAAAGTTCAGTTAAACACATGTAATTATGTAATGTGGCTACACACAGTGAACTAGAAAATGTCAGCCTGTACTGTCTGAATTTACTAAGTATAATATTTATTGTTCTGATTTTTCTCAGGCAGAAAAGGCTAGCTTGGTTCATTTATTGGATTTCCTAGGTCTGATTTTTCTTATGATGATTTGGGCCATTTGTCCTCGAGATAGTTTGGCACTTTTGGGCCAGTGGATACAGTCTAAACTGCAGGAGGTAAGTCTGAGACAAAAACTATATTTTTAATATTACTGTAAAGAAAAAAATATCAGAAATCTTTTCATATTTTATCCTTATCATGAAACATGGGTACTATGTTTTAGTGTCTTACATTTTCTCATTTTTAGTGGATACTCTTAATAATAGGCATTTAAATTAGAAAATACTACTTCTCTTAAATGATGAGGATAGATGGGTAGGAAGGGCTTGGCAGCTTCTGGCTAACATGATTTTTTTGACATCTTTATTGTTTCTACATAGAGAAAATCCAGTCACAACCCTCTTTCCTTCTGTTGTTTACCTTCAAATGTTCTTTTGTCTCTCATAGTGACAGTGGTATACTCACTGGATGACTCTTCCTTTCCCTGAAATATTTACATTTTGATGGGGAACTTCTTTTTTTTTTTTTTTTTGAGGATAATTGCTTTACAGTGTTGTGTTGGTTTCTCCTGTATGACAGCGTGGATCAGCCATAATTACACATTTATCCTATCCTTCTTGAGCCGCCTTCTCCCCTCCCATTGCACCCCTCTAGGTCATCACAGACCACCAGGCTGGCTCCTTGTATTCTATAGCAGCTTCCTACTAGTTATCTGTTTTACACGTGGTAGTATATATATGTCCAGAGAAGGCAATGGCACCCCACTCCAGTACTCTTGGCTGGAAAATCCCATGGACGGAGGAGCCTGGTGGGCTCCAGTCCATGGGGTCGCTGTCGTGCCCGACTCCACTTTCACTTTTCACTTTCATGCATTGGAGAAGGGAATGGCACCCCACTCCAGTGTTCTTGCCTGGAGATCCCAGGGACGGGGGAGCCTAGTGGGCTGCCGTCGATGGGGTCACACAGAGTCGGACCCGACTGAAGCGACTCAGCAGCAGCCGCGGCAGTATATGTATGTCAGTGCCACTTTCTCAGTTCTTCCCACCCTCTCCTTCCCCACCTGTGTCCAGAAGTCCTTTTTCTATGTCTTCATTCCTTTCCTGCAAATAGGTTCATCAGCACTCTCGGGGAGCTCTTAAAACCTGTAAACTTTTATGGGCACAGGGTTGGCAGAAGCTGCCTAATTTCTCCCACCGCCTCACTCCAGCTAAGCTAGTATTACCTGGTAAATATTGAAAGGACAGCTTTATGCTTTATGCATAATGATAGTCATCTGATAAAATTTGTGGGGCCCTCCATCTTGCTCAAAACAGTATACTACGGGAAGGAGGTCTTGCAGTCTTAATATTTGCTTTGTTAGCTGTGATTATTTTATTTTACATCTTTCATCACATATTTCCTCTTGTCCTGGGAGGTTTGGTTATTTAGGAACAATCTGTTATTTGTGTATATTCAGTGATTTGTGGAGCACCCATCAGAGTGCCATCTGGGTGCTGTTTAAATCTAATCTGTAAAATTCTTTGAGACAAATTGCTTTGGAAATTGAATAACTAAATCTTTTATTCAGTGTTACCGTATCATTTGGTTTCATTTTCATTGAAATAAAAGTTCTTAAAGGAAAAAAGAAATGGTTATTGCTTAAGTTACAGAATCTCATATTTTGAATTTTATTTTTATCGTTCATGTGCTGGAAAGTCAAAGAAGGTAATGCAGGTTTTCCACCATTTATCAGTAGATAGCATTTTGTGTAATGGAATCAAAAGATTAAGTCATAAGGAAGATAATTGGAAGCTGTTTCTCTGTTGAAATACTTGGTGATCCTGTTGCTTGAGTATAATTCTTTAATAGTTACACTGAAAGTCAAGTAAGGATTACTTCTGTTTGAACTCTTATTTTTTTCCCCTCTATTTTTTTTCTCTGAATCAAGGCCCCCTCCCAGTAATTTTGGTGATGAGGAAATGTTTCTGTCTATAGAAGTCTTGCTTATGGTGATTGGAGGGCAGAGGGGATTCTGATAGTGAAGTTATTGAGGGGGAAATGCTGACATTCTTTTGTCAGAGAAAGGAAGAGAGGAAGGAAGAAGGAGGGGCTCTCTTTTAACCATTTGGATATAGTGTAGCAGCCCTCATAGAGTGCTACCAGTTAAGGTTTTGAGAGCTATTAGTAATACGGTAGCTAGCATTTATTGAGCACATACTGTATGGTAGGCACCATGATAAACACTGTAAATTAATTTTGTACAGGGGCTAAGAATACAGGCTCTGATCAGATGGATCTATGTCTGAATTTAATCTCTATTAGATTTAAATTCTGTAGAAACTTCAGTGGACTGCTGCACTTGTTATAGGTCTCAGTTTCTTTATCTGTAAGTTCAGATGGTAGTCGTGGCTAACTCAAAGCATTTTGAAGGTTTAATGATAGCATTTAAAGCAGTATTTCCCAGTATAAGCACGAGTCACATTTTGAACTGCCAAAGAATTGCCAAGAGAGTTCTTTGTTGGGGCAGCTGTCCTCTGCGTTGCAGGAAGTTTACTAGCCTCCACACATTTAGATGCCTCTACCCACTAGGTGCCAGCAGCTCTCCCCACTTCTCCCCACCCCCAGCTGCAGCCGTGACAATCAAAAATATCACCAGACATTTCCAAATGTCCCCACAGGATAAAAATCATGTTCTGCTGATAACCACTGGTTGAAAGCGTTTAGTCCAACACGTGGTATAAAGTAAGGACTCAACAAATAGGAGTTATTACTTGCTCATTTGAACTCTCTGCAACTCGAGGAGTTTGGCACTATATGAAGTACTGCTGTACTTCGCCACCATGTGAAGTCACTGCTTCGTTTTACATATGATGCTCTTGGGCTTAGAAGGGTGGAAAGATATAGCCCAGAGGTAATAGTTAATAAGCACTCGGGCTTGAACGTGTTTCTTTCCTTGTAAAGCCAATGTTTTTTCAGTTTATACCAGTTCTACAATTAATGCCAGTCATTTGTGGGGACACCTGTAGACTGCTTGTGGTGGCGAAACCAGTATATAATACAGTTCAGCAATCTAAAACAGACATGACCGAAAAGGAAGCAAGTCATATTTAATGGTCATGTACTGTGGACCAGATTGATGTTATTTCTAGCTATCACTGACAGGTAGTTAATTGCTTCCCCAATTAATAGCTCTTTTCTCAAAAAGTCCTGCCTATCCATCTTCTACAAACTTTTAGTACTTACCGAAAATTAGTATTAACTGGAAAGCATTCACATAAATACGAGTAGTTAGGAAAATTAAAGTTAAAATATCTATTTGTATTTTTTTATTGAAGTTGGAAGAAAAGTTCATTATCCTAACTAATCAACACTTAGAAAAACAAAGAAGGAATTAAGATAATACATCAAAGAAAGAACATTGTGCTATATGGTTAATTTTCTAACTGAAATAAATCTCCTAGTCGTGTCACTGGCCACTATATAGCTGCAGTTTTTCAATTTTCTTTTAAGACTGAAAGATCAGAATGTTTCTTGGCCATAATAAAAAACCTATGTCAGTAAACTTTCTCAGGGAATCCTCTACATAGTAAGTGGAGATTATAATCAGAAAAAAATAAAAGGACTCTGATATTGTGGACTCTCCAAAAATTTTTAGGCATGGTTTTCTCCTATTTGTTCCTTTTTTTACAATGTGAATCTCTGATGGGGAAATAAAGACTGCATTGTTTTATACCATGGTGTGCTTTTTAAATGTTAATCATAGCATAAGAACTATATCCTAGATAATCCATGAAATTTATTTTAAAAATGTCATTTTGTTGCTGCTTTTTAAATGAAATACATAGCCTTAATGGAACCTTTCTTTCTTATTTCTTAGTTTTTGTTTGATCGACCATATAGCAGGACGCTGGAGGCTGAAGCTGACAAAATAGGACTACAGCTTGCTGCCAAGGTATAAAGTTTAGAAGTTGAGGATACACTATCTCCTTCATATAACAAAATACAAATTGTATGTTGTCTTAACGAGGTTTGGCGTGGGCGTAGAATGAGTTTGACTATACATAATTTTTCACTAATACCTTAAAAAAATAATTTTATTTATTTCTGGCTGTTCCGGCTCTTTTCTGCAGCATGGGCTTTTCTCTAGTGGTGGCGAGTGGGGGCTCCTCTGTAGCTGTGCTGCGTGGGCTTCTCATTGCAGGGGCTTCTCTTGTGGAACACGAGCTCTAGGGAGCATGGGCTTCAGTAACTTGCCACGTGTGGCCTCAGTAGTTGCGGCTCCTGGGCTCAAGGGCACAGGCCCAGTAGATGTGCGCAGGCTCAGTCACTGTGTAGCATGGGGGTGGGGTGGGGAGGGTCTTCTTCCTGGACCAGGGATCAAACCCATGTCTCCTGCATTAGCAGGTGGATTCTGTACCACTGAGCCACCAGGGAAGCCCGTCATCATCATCTTTAAGTCTGTCCCCTCTGGAAGCTATTGCTATCTTTATTTGACTCTTTTCCCTTGTTTTGCTGATCTGTGGAGGCTTTCTGAATAAGATGATGTGTAACTGTTTTCCCCACTTGGAAAAGGGTTTATCTTGTTATAGCTATAATCTCAACCGAACAAACTGAATTTTTACCATTTAAATAAATGGTAGAAGAACAGTCTTATTACTTTGTATCTTTTAGGTTATAATTTTTGTTATAGCAGATGACTTATTTTTGCTAGCCACAGAGAGCAGCTCTGGGCTCTTATTCTGGTTTATGTTGGATTGATTTGAAGCTGCTTCATGCCTGGCTACTGTTTTTATCACGTGTGATAACTATATTTGTAGGATTTAACATTAGAAGTAAAACTGCATTTTTGAAAATTGGTGCAAACAGTGCCACTTCACATGTTAAATTCAAATTGTATTTGATTCTTTGTTGAGTTTTCAGTAGTTATCAGAAATCCTAACTATTGAAAATCACTCTTACCCGAATTTCTCATTAGGAGTTTTATGTATTTAATTTCATAAATCGAGATTAAAAATTCAAAGTTCAAAAAATTCAATAAATCCAAAAAAACAGTGTTCTTTGAATGTTGCATAAGCAGAATTAAATGAATTTTCAGACCTCATAGATTAAGAGGTTCCCAAATAGTGGGCCACAAGTTGACTCTGTCAAGAATATCCAAATTTTAATGTACTACGGTCTGTGAAATTTTCCCTCTAGGTAAGTGCCTTCTGTGTTCTGTTTCAGAAATATTTGCTTATTTCAATAACTGTTCCTGTTTTATTTCCAAGAAGTTTTCCTGTGTTGTTAAATATAAGGAAGAGGTCAAGATAATTTTTCCCCATGTGGATATCTAATAGACTCAGCACTGATTATTGAAGATTTTCTTTTCTCCACTAAACTTCAATTTTTCTTTCATGAATGTGGGAGGCTGTATGTAAGTCTGTTTCTGGACTCCCTGTTGTATTCCACTGGTCCATTATTTATCTTTGAGCCAATACCACCTTTTCATTGTAACTGTGTAATAAATTTCGACATCTCATATCTTGATGCTGAAGCTGAAGCTCCAATACTTTGGCTACCTGATGTGAAGAGCCAACTCATTGGAAAAGATACTGATGCTGGGAAAGATTGAAGGCAGGAGAAGGGGTCAGCAGAGGATGAGAAGGTTAGATAGCATCACTGATTCAGTAGACATAAATTTGTGCAAATTCTGGGAGATAGTGGATGACAGAGGAGCCTGGCATGCTGCAGTTCATGGGGTCACAAAGAGTCGGACACGACTTAGCAACTGACAACAACAACATGCCCATTAGTGGGATTACCAGATCATATGGTGGTTTTTGGAGAAGAAAATAGCAATTCACTCCAGTATTCTTGCCTGGGAAATAAATCCTATGGACAGAGGAGCTTGGCAGGCTGCAGTCCATGGGGTCGCAACAGTTGGACAGGACTTCGAGACTGAACCACCACCAGGGTGTTGTTATGCGTAACTTGTTAAGGATCTCCATGCTGTTCTCCACAATGACTGTATCAGTTTACGTTCCCACAACAGTGCAGTATGGTTCCCTTTTCTCCACACCCTCTCCAGCATTTATTGTTTGCAGTTTTTCTGATGATGGCTGTTTCGATTGGTGTGATATAATGCCTCATAGTAGTTTTGATTTTCATTTCTCTAATAGTGAGTAATGTGGAACATCTTTTTATGAGCTTCTTGGCCATCCCTGTGTCTTCTTTGGAGAAATGTCTAATTTCTAAGTTTTGACTCTCTAGTCAAGGGAACATTTCATGCAGAGATGGGCTCGATAAAGGACAGAAATGGTCTGGACCTAACAGAAGCAGAAGATATTAAGAAGACGTGGCAAGAATACACAGAAGTACTGTACAAAAAAGACCCAGATAATCATGATGATGTGATCACTCATCTAGAGCCAGACATCTTGGAATGTGAAGTCAAGTGGGCCTTAGAAAGCATCACTACGAACGAAGCTAGTGGAGGTGATGGAATTCCAGTAGAGCTGTTTCAAATCCTGAAAGATGATGCTGTGAAAGTGCTGCACTCAATATGCCAGCAAATTTGGAAAACTCAGCAGTGGCCACAGGACTGGAAAAGGTCAGCTTTCATTCCAATCCCAAAAAAAGACAATGCCAAAGAATGCTCAAACTACCACACAATTGCACTCATCTCACATGCTAGTAAAGTCATGCTCAAAATTCTCCAAGCCAGGATTCAGCAATATGTGAACCGTGAACTTCCTGTTGTTCAAGCTGGTTTTGACAAGGCAGAGGAACCAGATATCAAATTGCCAACATCCACTGGATCATAGAAAAAGCAAGAGAGTTCCAGAAAAACATCTATTTCTGCTTTATGGACTATGTCAAAGCCTTTGACTGTATGGATCACAAGAAACTTCGGAAAATTCTGAAAGAGATGGGAATACCAGACCACCTGGCCTGCCTCTTGAGAAATCTGTATGCAGGTCAGGAAGCAACAGTTTGAACTGGACATGGGACAACAGACTGGTTCCAGATAGGAAAAGGAGTACGTCAAGGCTGTATACTGTCACCCTGCTTATTTAACTTATATGCAGAGTACATCATGAGAAACGCTGGGCTGGAAGAAACACAAGCTGGAATCAAGATTGTGGGGAGAAATATCAATAACCGCAGATATGCAGATGACACCATCCTTATGGCAGAAAGTGAAGAGGAGCTAAAGGGCCTCTTGATGAAGGTGAAAGAGGAGAGTGAAAAAGTTGGCTTAAAGCTCAACATTCAGAAAACGAAGATCATGGCATCTGGTCCCATCACTTCATGGGAAATAGATGGGGAAACAGTGGAAACAACGTCAGACTTTATTTTTTGGGCTCCCAAATCACTGCAGATGGTGACTGCAGCCATGAAATTAGAAGACACTTACTCCTTGGAAGAAAAGTTATGAGCAACCTAGATAGCATATTCAAAAGCAGAGACATTACTTTGCCGACTAAGGTCCGTCTAGTCAAGGCTATGGTTTTTCCTGTGGTCATGTATGGATGTGAGAGTTGGACTGTGAAGAAGGTTGAGCGCCGAAGAATTGATGCTTTTGAACTGTGGTGTTGGAGAAGAATCTTGAGTCCCTTGGACTGCAAGGAGATCCAGCCAGTCCATTCTGAAGGAGATTAACCCTGGGATTTCTTTGGAAGGAATGATGCTAAAGCTGAAACTCCAGTACTTTGGCCACCTCATGCGAAGAGTTGACTCACTGGAAAAGACTCTGATGCTTGGAGGGATTGGGGGCAGGAGGAGAAGGGGATGACCAAGGATGATATGGCTGGATGGCATCACGGACTCGATGGACCTGAGTCTGAGTGAACTCTGGGAGTTGGTGATGAACAGGGAGGCCTGGCGTGCTGTGATTCATGAGGTCGCAAAGAGTCGGACACACTGAGCAACTGAACTGAACTGAGTCCCAATAGACAGTCACAGGCTCTTCTCAGTCACCTCCTTCTGCTTGGATTTCTTTTGATTTCTGCATATGTTCTTAGTCTCTTGCTCTTCACTGCTTAAAATTTAATAAGATTTACTGGTTGAAATTGTGAAACAGAGGATCAGACTCACCTCAGTGAGCTTTCCTTCTTTCTGGGATTTTGGCTTTTCTAGTCTTGGTTGACTTGGTAACTCCAGTACCTTTGCACAAGTATTATTTATGTTTTTTCCAAATTATCTAATCATTTTTGGTGGAAACATTGGTCTGCTATAATAAGCTACTTGACTCTATCACTGTTAGGAGAGAAGCTCCCTAATGCAGTCTTTTGAGTGGCTATCTAATATTCTGTAATTTGGATAACTCATTTAACTATATGCTTATTGGTGAACTTCTGGAGGTACTTCTAGTTTTTGTTGTTGTTATTGTTACTGTTTTTCTTGTAATAATTCTGAAATTGGCAACCTTATACACATATCCTTCTGCTCCTTGGGCTTTTATAGCTATAGGGTGGGGTTGCTGGCATTTCAATTTTTACTTTAAAAGGCACTCAATTATTTCAGAATGTTACTAGCAAGTCTTACCAGTGACAAACCAGAATGCCTTTTTAAACTCCCCTCAATAGCACTGTTTTTAATCCCTTTTTGTTAATTTGGACAAAAACTGAGGTCTCACTGCTTTTAAAACTTGAGTTTTCTTGCTTAGCAGTAAAGCTGAGCATAATGTTTTATTTTCATTGGCTCTTTTAAAATGATTTCTTCTTTTGCAGCTTGATTTTTATTGGGTTTTGATGAGTAGATTTAAAAATACCCATTCTAGCTTTCCCCCTTGGAAATTCAGAATCAGTAGCTAGGTGACCAAGGTCTGAGTCTGAGTATGTTTAGGAGCTGCAAGTGATTCTGATATCCAGGCAGATTTGGAAATTATTACTTTGAGTAATCGAATGTCAGTTTTGTGTTTTGAGGTCACTTGGTAAGTTAAATTTCCTGTTTTATTAAAAAGGAATTAAACTAGAGAAGTTATTAAAGAAATATTGATATTCCTTTGATTATTTATGATATACTATATATATATATATTTTAAAGAGTATATCTGGGTAGATAAAACTATGATTTCATTTTCTTTGTGTTGTGGACTAGTGACCTTTTACCAGTTATGATACTATGGTTTATTTAGTTCAAAGGAGAAAAGAGTATTGCTGCAGATGTTAAGTCATGAATCCATAGTGATAAAGTAATATCTTTATTATGGAGCACTTAGGATATAAAAATGCCATCTCTGAATACGAGTATTTCTTTTCCTGCCAAAGGGAGAAATAAGTATGACGACCTCAATTATGTTTATACTACCACTTATTCTGTGTCACCTTATGGATAGTAGCACCATTATCTGCCATTTAATATTCATTACATTTTTATACTTTGTTAGCATTTTATATGATGAGATTGATCATATTCTTTGCAGTCAAAGGTAGAGAAGCTCTATACAGTCAGCAAAAACAAGATCGGGAGCTGACTGTGGCTCAGATCATGAACACCTTATTGCCAAATTCAGACTTAAATTGAAGAAAGCAGGGAAAACCGCTAGACCATTAAGGTAAGGTATGTCATAATCAAATCCCTTGTGATTATGCAGTGGAAGTGACAAATAGATTCAAGGAGTTAGATCTGATAGAAAGAGTGCCTGAAGAACTATGGATGGAGGTTCATGCCATCCTCAAGAAAAAGAAATGCAAAAGGCAAAATGGTTGTCTGAGGAGGCCTTACAAATGGCTGAGAAATGAAGAGAAGTGAAAGGCAAAGAGAAAAGGAAAGATATACTCATTTGAACGCAGAGTTCCAAAGAATAGCAAAGAGAGATAAGAAAGCCTTTCTCAGCGATCAGTGCAAAGAAATAGAGGAAAACAATAGAGATCTCTTCAAGAAAATTAGAGAGACCAAGGGAACAAATGATGTATTCTGCATAGAATACATCATGCAAAGATAGGTACAGTAAAGGACAGAAATGGTAGGGACCTAACAGAAGCAGAAGATATTAAGAAGAGGTGGCAAGAATTGGCAGAAGAACTATACAAAAAGGTCGCCACGACACAGATAATCACGATGGTGTGATCACTCACCTAGGGCCAGACATCCTGGAACGCAAAGTTAAGAGGGCCTTAGGAAGCATCACTACAAACAGAGCTAGTGAAGATGATGGAATTCCAGTTGAGCTGTTTCAAATCCTAAAAGATGATGCTGTGAAAGTCCTGCACTCAATATACCAGCAAATTTGGAAAACTCAGGAGTGGCCACAGAACTGGAAAAGGTCAGTTTTCATTCCAGTCCCAAAGAAAGACAATGCCAAAGAATGCTCAAACTACCACACAATTACACTCATCTCACATGATAGCAAAGTAATGCTCAAATTTCTCCAAGCCAGGCTTCAACAGTATGTGAACCATGAATTTCCAAATGTTCAAGCTGGTTCTAGAAAAGGCAGAGTAACCAGAGATCAAATTGCCAACATCGGTTGGATCATTGAAAAAACAAGAGTTCCAGAAAAACATCTCCTTCTGCTTTATTGACTATGCCAAGGCCTTTGACTGTGTGGATCACAACACACTGGAAAATTCTGAAAGAGATGGGAATACCAGACCATCTGACCTGCCTCCTGAGAAATCTTAGGCAGGTCAAGAAGCAACAGTTAGAACTGGACATGGAACAACAGACTGGTTCTAAATTGGGAAAGGAGTACATCAAGGCTGTATATTGTCACCCTGCTTATTTAACTTATATGCAGAATACATCATGAGAGATGTTGGATTGGATGAAGCACAAGTTGGAATCAAGATTTCCGGGAGAAATATCAATAACCTCAGATATGCAGATGACACCACCCTTATGGCAGAAAGCGAAGAAGCACTAAAGAGCCTCTTGATGAAAGTGAAAGAGGTGAAGAAAATTGGCTTATTCAGAAAACTAAGATCATGGCATCTGGTCCCATCACTTCATGACAAATAGATGGGGAAACAATGGAAACAGTGACAGACTTTATTTTGGGGGCTCTAAACTCACTGCAGATGGTGACTGCAGCCATGAAATTAAAAGACACTTGCTCCTTGGAAGAAAAGTTATGACCAACCTAGACAGCATATTAAAAACCAGAGACATTGCTTTGTCAACAGAGGTCCATGTAGTCAAAGCTATGGTTTTTCCAGTAGTCATGTATGGATGTGAGAGTTGGACTATAAAGGAAGCTAAGCGCTGAAGAATTGATGCTTTTGAACTTTGGTGTTGAAGACTCTTGAGTGTCCCTTGGACAGCAAGGAGATCTAACCAGTCCATCCTAAAGGAAATCAGTCCTGAATATTCATTGGAAGGACTGATGCTGAAGCTGAAACTCTCAATACTTTGGCCATCTAATGTCAAGAACTGACTCATCGGAAAAGACCCTGATACTGGGAAAAATTGAAGGCAGGGAGAGAAGGGGATAACAGAGAATCAGATGGTTGGATAGCATCACTGACTCAATGGACATGAGTTTGAGTAAACTCCAGGAGTTGTTGATGGACAGGGAGGACTGGTGTGCTGCAGTCCACAGGGTTGCAAAGAGTCAGTTCTGAGCAACTGAACTGAACTGAACTGAACCTTGGTGGTCAGTTTGAATATCCGGGACTTGACTCTTACTTGTGGCGTGTGTCCTCTTTTTGGACACTGAACGCATCAGACTCCGTTGACTTCTTGCCACTTAATAGTCAGGTCACATAATTCTCTTATTCCTAATCCTTTCCTTATCAAGCAACCTTCTGATTATAGTCTGGCTTCCTTTGCCTAGACTGCCTTGCCTGCGAGGGAGAGAACATGCTGACTTGAGGACACAGATGCCCTGTGCCCTTGTAGTTTGGGTAGTTATAGTTACTGCTGTCACCTAATAAGCTGGCATTCTGATTTTACGTCAGTCTAGTGAGCTTGGTTAATGGAAACTGTTCCTGAAAGATGGATCTATTGGTCATGTGCTGTCCCATTGGATTTGTGAGCTTTTAAGGCCAAGGGCTAAATAGAAATATGGAAAATCCATTAGAATCAAGTTATTCAACATGCCTCTTTCATGGTAAGCAGCTTCTCTCCTCTAGAGACACTCTGTGTCTACTCTGCTATTGGCTATTAGTGAGTTTGTTTTTTATATTTGCATTCTTATAGTTGTAGTTTTAATTTTTCATTTAATTTTTATAAAAATTAAAAAAATTTAAATTATCATTACATAAATAACCAGAATGACAAATACAGTTGTAAAAACTGGTTGAACTAAGGTGTCCTAAACACAGAGTAACAGCTAACTGTCCAGCTGACAAAAAGATAGCCCGATTTTGTTGTGTGTGTTTATTCATTTGTCCCTGTAAAAAGAATTTGACACTTTACAGTCATTTACACAAATGACTTTTGTTTATTTGATTTCACAAAAAGCTGTATCATGTTCATATATTTTTGAGTATCTGTTTCTTAAATATGAGAAAGAAAACTAGTTTTCTTTTGTTTGTGCTAAGCTGGGGGACAGCTTCTTGATTATTTTGATTGTCATACTGGCTGTGGAAGTAGGATTGCTGGTGTTTAATGGGCATGCAGTGGGCAGGGATCTTAAATACCCTGTAGTGGCTCAGAGATCTCTCCAGAATGAGGTATTGTCCAGCCCCCAAATCTTCAAAGTGCCCCTCTTAAGAAACATAGTTGGCTGATTGCTTCAAGTGATCTGAATAACTGTGCACATAGCACCATCTAGTGGGGGAAATATCAATAGGCAATAAGTAAAACCTCCTTTCATAGCAGGAATGAGAAAATAAAAAAATCTGAGCTCTCTGTAAAATGATGAGTTATAGAATCCCAGATTTTTGAAGCAGGAAGGAAAACTGGATCTGCTCAATCTTCTCCTTTTACAGATTAGAAAATTAGAGCCCAAAGCGGTGCAGTGATTTGTCCAGTAACAAGTCATTTCAGTCGTGTCCAACTCTGCAATCCTATGGACTGCAGCCCACCAGGCTCCTCTATCCACGGAGTTCTTCAGGCAAGAATAATGGAGTGGGTTCCCTTGTGACGGGCTTCCCAGGTGGCACTAGTGGTGAAGAACCTGCCTGTCAGTGCAAGAGATGAAGCAGACGCAGGTTCAGTCCCTGGGTCGGGAAGATCAAGGGCATGGCAACCCACTCCAGTATTCTTGCTGGAGAATCCCGTGGACAGAGGAGCCCGGTGGGCTGCAGTCCATGGGGTCGTGGAGTTGGACACCACTGAGTGACTTAGCACGCAGTTAGTGTTACAGCAAGGGCCAGGGCTAAAATGCGGGTCTCAGTTTCCCAGGTTGGTAATCTGAGCCTTTCACATAACAGACTGACTATTTTTGTGTCCTATTTGTGTTAAAGTCTTATGTTTTTAGTGATTTATTTAAGAAAAAAATAATAAATGAGAACATCTCATTTACTAAGTGTGCCATGAAGTGAGCTCCCACGATGCATGTATTACAGATTACATCTTATTTTGAACCTTATTGTTTCACTTAGAGAAATGAGACAAGCTGTTGTGATTTCACTTATTATTTTTTTTAGTTGCTCCAATTTCAGCACAAGTTTTTGAATCTCATGATAAAACTTTAGGATAAATAAATAAATGCATGAAAATTTATTAAAATTATGTAGAACTGACATGTTGGCAATCAAAAATGCAGAAAACTTTGAAATGAATTATAAAATAATGCAAGTTGTCATTTTCCCTCTTTGTTAGGGTACATAAAATTGGTTTTGATAAGTCGTTTTTTTTTCTTTTAAGTGAGTGGAATTGGCACATATTGAGAATAGTTTAGCAATAACCATCCCAGGACTATGTCACATTTACTTGGAAAAGAGCCGTTTTTAATTATTGACTGGAAAATGTTGTTTAAACAAGAAGTGGGTTATAAGGTGAGCTTTAACAAGTGGTACGATATTGGGAAAAGGAACCTGTAAGAGACTGAAATAAACTGAGACATCCTGGTAGATGATGATGATAATGGTAGGATGGTAACAATGATGATGATTTTTGACAACAGTGATAATAGTTCACATTTCTTTATGCATTGCTCATGTTCTGAGTATTTTTAAATATGCTACCTCTTTTAATCTTCACAGCAACCCTGTGAAGTATAATTATTCTCTCATTTTTATGGATGAAACTGAGAGATGGAGAAAGCAAGTAACTTGTCAAGGGCTCACAGATAGTAAAGTTTTCCCCTCCTACTTCTGAAATGGAACTTTTTGATAATATTGGATTGGCCAAAAGTTTTGCTCTGTAAGATGGTATGGAATAACTCAAACAAACTTTTGGTCAACCCAATGCTTTAACCTGCTAGGAACAGTTTTGGACATCTGTCCTGTTGTCCATAAAATAACCATTTTTATACATGTTTTCAGTTCCTTTAAATTTAATTTTAAAATAGCCTCAGTGTATTCTTCTACATCTAAGAATCCAGTTACCCTTCTGCTACAGTTCTGTATAGTGTTATCTCAGATGGCTGTTTTATCTACCACATGTCTATGTAGAGTACAGGGGAGAATGCCGGAATGACTCGGACAAGTGTAGGGTGTTATTGCCATTCCAAAGAAAAATTCAGAACTGCTAGTGTCAGAATTTACCTCTTGGAGAACATGATATCTGGCAGGAGTTTGGTTGGAGAGTCTAGGTGAATAGAAAGAGCAAGATTTAGAGATACTTTTCTTCTGCCCCATTTCTCTCTCTCTCTTCCCCTGGGACTTCTATAATGTATAATTGGTTTGCTGATGGGTAATATCACATAAATTCCTTCAGTTTTCTTCACTCTATTATTTTTGGTTGGTCTGTCTACTTCTCTGACGAGATGATTTCTAATACCTTGTCTTCGAGTTCACTGATCCTTTCTGGATCTAGTCTGATGTTGAATCCCTCTACTGAAAATTTTCAGTTTATTTATAGTATTCTTCAGTTCCAGGACTTCTGTTTGGTACTCTAGTAATTTCTATCTCTTGGCTGCAATTCATGCATTTCTCCTGGCCTCGATGAGCAGCTTTATGGTGGCTGGTTTGAATTCTCTATCAGGTGAATCACACCTCAGTGTCATTGGGGCTGATTTCTGGAGATTTAGCTTGCTCCTGCAAGACTCGTTTCCTCATTTCTTTGTTTCTCTTGACTTACTGTATCGGTGTCTTCACAATGGGAAAAACAACCACTTCTTTCAGTCTTCACAGACTGGCCTCAAACAGGAGGAGGTCTTTGCTGATCAGCCCAGCTGGAGACTTAGGGCAACCTCTCAAACATTCAGGCCAGTCTGAATCTGTCTTTGGTCTTCATGCTCCCCCAGGCATCTAAAGTATTCTAGAGTCTATGCGTGCCCTTAGATAGGTGTGGCAGTGGCTGGTCCCTTGGGCAGCTCCTAGAAAGGTGTGTGGTTCACCTCCTGCTGCCCCAGGGCACTGGGATTTTTGTTGTTGTTGTTGCTGATGTGGTGTATCACATTGATTTATTTGTGGATATTGAAAAATCCTTGCATCCCTGGGATAAATCCCACTTGATCATGGTAAATGATCTTTTTAATGTATTGTCGGATTCAGTTTGCTAGTATTCTGTTGAGGATTTTTGCATCATGTTCATCAGTGACATTGGCCTGTAATTTTTGTGTATATGTGAGCTCTTCACCTAGGTTTTGGCGTCAGGGTGATACTGGCCTTATAGAATGAATTAGGAAGTGTTCCTTCCTCTTCGGTTTTTGGGCATAGTTTCAGAAATGTAAGTGTTAACTCTTCTCTATGTTTTGGTAGAATTCACCTTTGAAGCCCTCTAGTTCTGGACTTTTGTTTGTTGGGCATTTTTAAATTATTAATTCAGTTTCATTACTGATAATATATTTTCTGTTTCTTCCTGGTTCATTTTTGGGAAATTGTACTTTTCTAAGAATTTGTTCATTTCTTCCAGGTTTTCTATTTTATTGGCATATAGTTGTTTGTAGTAGTCTCTTATGATCACTTATATTTCTGTGATATTGATTGTAGCTTCCCCTTTTTCATTTCTAATTTTATTGATTTGAGCCCTCCCCCTTTTTTTTTCTTGAGTCTGGCTAAAGGTTTATCAGTTTGTTAATTTTTTCAAAGAGCTAGCTCTTAGTTTCACTGATTTTTTTTTTCCCTCCCATTCTTTTTGTTTTGTTGCTGTTTCTTTCTTTTGCTAACTTTGGGTTTGAGGTTTTATTCCCCTTTCTCTGGTTTTTTTATGTGTCAGAGTTGTTAATATATTTGAGAGTTTTCTTGTTTCTTGAGGTAAGTGTGTATCACTATAAATGGCCCTGTTAGAACTGCTTTTTAGAACTGCTTTTGCTGTGTCCCATAGGTTTTGGTTCATTGTATTTTCTTTCTTTTCTTTTTTAAATTTTTTGATGATAGGTGCATTTTATTTTATTTTTTAAAATTTTACTTTATTTTGCTTTACAATACTGTATTGGTTTTGCCATACATTGACATGAATCAGCTATGGGTGTACATGAGTTCCCAATCCTGTACCCCCCTCCCACCCCATATCATCTCTCTGGATCATCCCTGTGCACCAGCCCAGAGCATCCTGTATCCTGTATCAAACATAGACTGGCGATTTGTTTCTTACATGATAGTATACATGTTTCAATGCCATTCTCCCAAATCATCCCACCCTCTCCCTCTCCCACAGAGTCTAAAAGTCCGTTCTATACATCTGTGTCTCTTTTGTTGTCTTGCATACAGGATTATCTTTACCATCTTTCTAAATTCCATATATATATGTGTTAGTGTACTGTATTGGTGTTTTTCTTTCTGGCTTATTTCACTCTGTGTAATAGGCTCCAGTTTCATCCACCTCATTAGAAGTGCTTCAAATGTATTCTTTTTAATGGCTGAGTAATACTCCATTGTGTATATGTACCACAGCTTGCTTATTCATTCGTCTGCTGATGGACATCTAGGTTGTTTCCATGTCCTGGCTATTATAAACAGTGCTGCGATGAACATTGGGGTTCCTGTGTCTCTTTCAATTTTGGTTTCCTCGGTGTGTATGCCCAGCAGTGGGATTGCTGGGTCATAAGGCAGTTCCATTTGCAATTTTTAAGGAATCTCCACACTGTTCTCCATAGTGGCTGTACTAGTTTGCATTCCCACCAACAGTGTAAGAGGGTTCCCTTTTCTCCACACCCTCTCCAGCTTTTATTGCATGTAGACTTTTGGATCACTGCCATTCTGACCGATGTGAAATGGTACCTCATTGTGGTTTTGATTTGCATTTTTCTGATAATGAGTGATGCTGAGCATCTTTTCATGTGTTTGTTAGCCATCCGTATGTCTTCTTTGGAGAAATGTCTATTTAGTTCTTTGGCCCATTTTTTTATTGGGTCGTTTATTTTCATTTTCACTTATCTCTAGATATTTTTGATTTCCTCTGTGATTCTTCAGTGATCCATTGGTTGATTAGTAGCATAGTGTTAGACCTCTACTAAAACAGTATACTTTTAAACAGTCAAAGAATTTAAAGAAGAAATCACAAGGGAAATTAATAAATATAGAGATGAATGAAAATGAAAACAATATACCCAAAGTTAGCTTTCAAATATACAACTTAACTTTACAACTTAGCTAGAAAAAGAATAGACTAAACTCAGAGCTAGTAGAAGGAAATTTAAAAAAGATTAGAGTGGGGATAAATTAAATAGAGAATAGAAAAACAACAGAGAAAAATGAACAAAACCAAAATTTTGTTCTCTGAAAAGATAAAATTGACAAATCATGAACTAGCTGGACTAATAAAAATGTAAAAATGACTCAGATTACTAAAATCAGAAATAAAGTTGGGGACACTTTTACTGACTTTGTAGAAATAAAAAGATTATTATAGTGTGCTGTGAACAATTATTTGCCCCAGATTGGATAGCCTAGATGAAATGGACAAATTCCTAGAAACACGAAACCTACCCAGACTAAATCATGGAGAAATAGAAAATCTGAATAGACCTGTAACTACTGGTGCTAGTGGTAAAGAACCTGCCTGCCATTGCAGGAGATGTAAGAGACACCGTTCGATCTCTGAATTGGAAAGATTCCCTGGAGGAGGGTATAGCAACCCACTCCAATATTCTTGCCCAGAAAATCCCATAGACAAAGGGTCCTGGTGGATTACAGTCCATGGGGTCGTAAATAGTTGGACATGACTGAAGTGACTTAGTACACATAACTAGTAATTGGATTGAGTCAATGATCAGAATCTTCTGACAGAGTGAGGTCTTAGATCTGAAAGCATCACTGGTGAATTCTGCCAAATATTTAAAGAAGAATTAATATCAGCACTTCTCAAATTTCCTAATAAGATTGAAGAGGAGGCAACACTTCCTTATCTGTGAAACCAGTATAATCCTAGTATCAAAGCCAGACAAAGACGAAGTACAAGAAAAGAATATCCCATATGAACATCGGTGCAAAGATTCTCAGAAGAATGCTAGCAAATAGAATTCAGAAGCCTATTACAAGGATTATACACTATGGCAAAATGAGATTTATCCCTGGAATGCAAAAATGGGTCAGTATACAAAAATTAGTCAGTGATATGCTATTATCAACAAAATGAAGGAAAAGAGCTGTGTGATTGTCTTAATTGATACAGAAAAAACATTTGACAAAATTCAGCACCCTTTCTTGATAAGGAACAGGCAACAAAATAGAGACAAAAAAGAAAACTACCACTGAGATGAAAACCATACATGAAAAACACACAGCAGCAAAGACTGAAAACTTTTCCTTTAAGATCAAGAACAAGACAGGGATGCCCACTTTCACTTCCATTCAACATAGTAGTAGTGAAACGTTTAACCAGAGCAAGAAAAAGAAATAGAAGGCATCCAAATTAGAAAAGAAGAAGTAAAGTTATTTCTGTTTGCAGATGATATGTCATGTGTGTAGAAAATGCTAAAGACTCTGCCAGAAAAGCTGTTTAATAAGTAGCAGGCTACAAAGTCAGCACACACAAACCATTTGTATTTCTATTCATGAACAGGGAATAATCTAAAAAGGAAAACTACAAAAATAATTCCATTTGTAAGAGTACCCATAAGCGTAAAAGACTTGGGAATTAACTAAAGAGGGAAGAGGGCTTGTATAGTGAAAACTGCAAAACATTTCTGGAACAACTTAAAGAAGACATGAATGTATGGAAAAACATCCTGTGCTTATGGATTGTGAAACCTAATATTGCTAAAATGTCAGACCCAAACCAGTCTACAAATTCAGAGTGATCTCTGTAAAAATGCCAGTGATTTTTTTTTTTTTTTTGAGAAATAGAAAAACCCATCCTAGAGACTTCCCTGGTGATCCAGTGGCTAAGAGTGCACATTTCCACTGCAGGGGTTTTAGATTCAGTCCCTGATCGGGAAGTTTCACATGCTACATGGCATGGCCAAAAAAAAAAAAAGAGAAAAGCCTATCCTAAAATTCATAATCTTGAGGAACCTGAATAGCCAAAACAATCTTGAAAAAGAACAAAACTTGAAGACTCACGTTTCCTGATTTCAAAACTTAACTCTACAAGTGTGCAGTAATCCAAGCAGTGTGGTGTTAGTATGAAAGACTTATAGACCAGTAGAATAGAGTAGATAGCCCAGAATTAAACCGTCATGCATATGGTCAAATGATTTTTTGTCAAAAGTGGAAAATGGGTAAAGGACAATCTTTTAAGGAAATAATTCTTAAAAAAGAGGATCAGTTCAGTCACGTCCAACCCTCTGCGACCCTGTGGACTGCATCACACCAGGCTTCCCTGTCCATCACCAAATCCTGGAGCTTGCTCAAACTCATGTCCATCAAGTCGGTGATGCCATCCAACCATCTCATCCTCTGTCATCCCCTTTTCCTCTCGCCTTCAGTCTTTCCCAGCATCAGGGTCTTTTCCAACGAGTCAGTTCTTCACATCAGGTGGCCAAAGTATTGGAGTTTCAGCTTCAGCATCAGTCCTTCCAATGAATATTCAGGACTGATTTCCTTTGGGATGGACTGGTTGGATCTCCTTGTGGTCCAAGGGACTCACAAGAGTCTTCTCCAACACCACAGTTCAAAAGCATCAATTCTTTATCACTCAGCTGTCTTTGTAGTCCGACTCTCACATCCATACATGACTACTAGAAAAACCATAGCTTTGACTGTATGGACCTTTGTTGGTAAAGTAATGTCTCTGCTTTTTAATATGCTGTCTAGGTTTGTCATAGCTTTTATTCCAAGGAGCAAGCGTCTTTTAATTTCATGGCTGCAGTCACCATCTGTAGTGATTTTGGAGCCTAAGAAAATAAAGTCTGTCACTGTTTCCATTGTTTTCCCATCTATTTGTCATGAAGTGGCAAATGGGTTCAGATGCCATGATCTTACTTTCTGAATGCTGAATTTTAAGCCAACTTTTTCACTCTCCTCTTTCACTTACATCAAGAAGCTCTTTAGTTCCTCTTCACTTTCTGCCATAAGGGTGATGTCATCTCTGAGGTTATTGATATTTCTCCCTGCAATCTTGATTCCAGCTTGTGCTTCATCGAATCCAGCATGAAGCATAATATACTCTACATATAAGTTAAATAAGCAGGGTGACAATATACAGCCTTGATGTATTCCTTTCCAAATTTGGAATCAGTCCATTGTTCCATGTCCAGTTCTAACTGTTGCTTCTTGACCTGCATACAGATTTCTCCACAAAGAGTGGAGTTGGACCTTTATGAACACTGTATACAAAAACTAACTCAGACCTAAGTGTAAGACGTAAAACAAAAACTCTTAGAAAAAAGCACAGGGCAAGACCCTTCACAACATTGGTTTTGGTAATGATTTCTTAGATATAACTCCAAAGGCACAATTGACAAGAGAAAAAGTAGACAAATTGGACTTTATGAAAATTAAAAAAAAAATTTGTATCAAAGACACCATTTACAGGGTGTTAGTTGCTCTGTTGTGTCCAACTCTTTGTGACCCTATGGGCTGTAGCCCACCAGGCCTCTCTGTCTATGGGATTTTCCAGGCTAGAATACTGGAGTGGGTTGCCATTTCTTTCTTCAGGGGATTTTCCCAACCCAGGCATTGAACCTGGGGCTCCTGCATTTCAAGCAGATTCTTTACCACCTGAGCCACCAGGGAAGCCCTATCCCCAGAGTAAAAGAAACAGCTCACAGAATCAAGGAAATATTTGCAAATCATGCATCTGATAAGGGATTAGTATCTGAATATATAGAGAACTTCTAAAATTCAACAATAAAAAACCTGATTCAAAAATGGGCAAAAGACTTGAATAGACATTTCTCCAGAGAAGGACTATGTGATTGCCAGTAAGCACATGGAAAGATGTTCAACACCACTGATAATTAGGGAACTGCAAGTTAAAACTGCTATGAGATACTACTTCACATTCATTAGCAAAGCTATTATCAAAATAACATGAAATAACAGGCGTTGGCAAGGATATGAAGAAATTGGATGGAAATGTAAAATGGTCCAGACACCATGGAAATGAAATGTTGGTTTCTGAAAAAATTTTTAAATTACCATATGATCCAGCAACTTCACTTATGGGTATATTCCCTGGAAGGTTAAAAGCTTGGTCTTGAAAAGATGTTTGCACACCCATGTTCATAGCAACATTTTTCACAATAGCTAATGTGGAAGCAACCCAAGTACCCAATGACTGTTGAATGTCTAAACAAAATGTGGTACATACATACAGTGAGATATCATCCAGCCTTAAAAAGGCAGAAAATTCTATAATATGCTATAACATGGATGAACCTTGAGGACATTATGCCCAGTGAAATGCCAGGTGTAAAAAGACAAAGATTGTGTGGTTCCACTTATTTGAGGTATTTTAAGAATGGTGATGGACAGGGAGGCCTGGCGTGCTGTGATTCATGGGGTCACAAGGAGTCGGACACGACTGAGCGACTGAACTGAACTGAACTGGAGCGTGGCCAAAGTCATAAGGGTAGGAATTATAATAGCAGTTGCCTGGGGCTGAGGGGAGGGAGGAGTGGAGGGTTATTGTCCAATAGGCATGCGGTTTCGGTTTGACTAGATGAGCAGAGTTAGGGTCTAGTTAGGGGTGCAGATGGCTGTGCAGCAGTGTGCATGTATTCAGCACCACTGAGCTGTGTGCTTAAAAGTGGTTAAAATGGTCAAATTTGGTATATGTATTTTACCACAATAAAGAAAGAATGATGTTGCTTTAAACATTGACTAAAACTTACTTGAATTTCAGATTACATTTTCTTTTCATTTTCTGAATATTTAAAAATGGCTTTAATGGTGTTTATTAAAAATGATGTGACTTAGATGTTGACTGTCTAAATTAGCATACAATGTTCTTTGTTTGTCTTTTTGTGTGTCACAGTTGCACTGTTTTAAGGCTGATAGCACATTAAGGCTTTTGATAGCACATTTTAGTCAATACAGTGTAAGTTTTAAAATTGTTCTAATCAAAAATAAAACTGGTTGGGAAATACAATATAATCACTTTTCTCCCAGACACTTTTTATAGGAAAAATAAGTGTGAAAAAATTGAATAGGTTTATAATAATATTTACTAAATCACCTTATGTAGGATTTAGAAAAATTTTAGTAGAAAATTAATATACTTTAATACATTTCAGAAATAAAAGTCTTGCTCCTCCTCCACCATCAAACACCCCATTTATCTCTTAGGGTAGCTGCTATTAATGTTTCTTAAATATCTTTCCGGAAATGATCTATGAATAGATAAGTATATGTATATGAGTATATGATGGAATTGTACACACGCATACACAAAATCTATATACCCCATCTGTTTTTTTAAAGATTAATTTTCTATAAGGTATTTTGAATGGCTTAAATATGTTCTTCAGCAAGTTCAAGGAAAAGTAGACAAATTGATGTGTACATTAAAACTATAACTGTCTTTAACAGAAAACAACAAAATTCTGTAAAGCAATTATCCTTCAATTAAAAAGTAAATATAAAAATACATTACTCATACATTCATAAATGTTCACTTCAAGTGGATTGACGAGGTAAATGTAAACAGATGTATTAAAAATGAATCATAGAGTAATATCTGATTTCAAACTTGTGAAATCCTTCTTAAGCATAAATACAATAAAAGAAATTTGAAGAAAGTTAAGCTTTGGCCAAAAAAATATCAATAAATAAAACCTATAGTGTAGGTTTCAGTTCAGTTCAGTTCAGTTGCTTAGTGTAGGTTTAATATCCTTTAAAAAGATTTCCAAGAGGGAATGACTGATATTTAAATCTAAATGCATGCTAATAGTAGGTGGAATCAAACAGCATAAAAACATTAACTTTTTTCTGGAGTCAACACTTTAATCTTACATTCTAAAATGCAGAACCATTTTTGTAGTAAGATATAATGCAAATAAAATTGGAATTTCATATAAAAGTGTAACTGAAAGCCTTTGACTGTGTGGATCACAATAAACTGTGGAAAATTCTGAAAGAGATGGGAATACCAGATCACCTGACCTGCCTCTTGAGAAATCCGTATGCCGGTCAGGAAGCAACAGTTAGAACTGGACATGGAACAACAGGCTGGTTCCAAATAGGAAAAGGAGTACGTCAAGGCTGTATATTGTCACCCTGCTTCTTTAACTTATATGCAGAGTACATCATGAGAAATGCTGGGCTGGATGAAGCACAAGCTGGAATCAAGATTGCCGGGAGAAATATCAATAACCTCAGATATGCAGAAGACACTACCCTTATGACAGAAAGTGAAGAGGAGCTAAAAAGCCTCTTGATGAAAGTGAAAGAGGAGAGTGAAAAAGTTGGCTTAAAGCTCAACTCAACATTCAGAAAACGAAGATCATGGCATCCGGTCCCATCACTTCATGGGAAATAGATGGGGAAATAGTGGAAACAGTGTCAGACTTTATTTTTTTGGGCTCCCAAATCACTGCAGATGGTGACTGCAGCCATGAAATTAAAAGACGCTTACTCCTTGGAAGAAAAGTTATGACCAACCTAGATAGTATATTCAAAAGCAGAGACATTACTCTGCCGACTAAGGTCCATCTAGTCAAAGCTATGGTTTTTCCTGTGGTCATGTATGGATGTGAGAGTTGGACTGTGAAGAAGGCTGAGCGCTGAAGAATTGATGCTTTTGAACTGTGGTGTTGGAGAAGACTCTTGAGAGTCCCTTGGACTGCAAGGAGATCCAACCAGTCCATTCTGAAGGAGATCAGCCCTGGGATTTCTTTGGAAGGAATGATGCTAAAGCTGAAACTCCAGTACTTTGGCCACCTCATGGGAAGAGTTGACTCATTGGACAAGACTCTGATGCTGGGAGGGATTGGGGGCAGGAGGAGAAGGGGATGACAGAGGATGAGATGGCTGGATGGCATCACGGACTCAATGGACGTGAGTCTGAGTGAACTCTGGGAGTTGGTGATGAACAGGGAGGCCTGGCATGCTGCGATTCATGGGGTCGCAAAGAGTCGGACACGACTGAGTGACTGAACTGACTGAATTATTCTGGTGGTATAGATGAGTAAACTTTCTTTATTATAGTTTGTTAACAGATTAGATTTTAAAATCTTTTTACGAAAACCTAAAAATTTTAATTTGTATGGAAGATTTTTGCCCTCAGTATACGTTCTTAATATCCATCATACTTCTTGGGAGTGGGATTATTGTGAACATTGTATAGTGGGAAGGGCAAGGGAGGAGGATGCCGTACCATATTGTTTAGAGTTTTTTTATTTTAAGCAGTGAGCATATTCTACTTTTATTAAAATGATAATGGTAAATATTTTTAAGAAACGTAATGACATAAAGGTAATTTTAAAATAACGTCCTCATTACTAAGCTTACGTTGTGCTTTTATTAATTTTGGTTTCAGGCCTGTGTGGATGTCAGAGCCAGTTCAGTGTTTTGGCAGCAGATGGAATTTGCAGAAAGCCTCAATGGTCATCGCAAGTTGCCAGAATGGTTATCTACACACCCTTCTCATGGCAATCGAGCTGAGCACTTGGATAGGCTCATACCTCAGGTGAGCTAACAGTACATAAGGCAAGCCTTTATTGTTACGGTATCATTTATTTTTAATACTGTTACTTCTTGTGCCTAGAAATAGAGCACAAGCCTGCCAACCATTTTTATTACCATCAGTTTTCAAAGGATTTCACTGAAAAGTAAAAATCCTGCTAGTCCACAAGTCCTGGTGAATAAATTGGTATGTATAGTTGACTTTTCATGATAGTCAAGGTTTAGCAATTTTAGTATCATACCTTTTAACTGATTTGGTGAAAGTCTAAAAGTCAAGGTATGTTTTTCATCATACTGATCATAATCTTAGTGATTTAAGCTTATCATTAAAAATACTAGTTAATGAATTGTGTGAAATTTTGAGTTGAGTATTAATTCCAGTAGTGATACTGGAATTTGTTTTTCTTTTTTTTTTAGGAATAAAAACCCTTCAGATTAGTTTGCTTTCTAGTTATTTCTCTTAAAAGATAGAATAAAGTATGTGCTATGTGCTTTTTTTTTTTCTTTGTAGAATTCATTAGTGGATCAAGCTGAAACAGCTTTCTCCCAAGTAGTATTCACTCTCTTCTAAAAATCTTTTGATTTAACATATTCAGAATGTTTTCTGTGCTTTCCACATAGGTACAAAATGAATGTCAGTCATCTCTAAGGCAGCCTACATCCTCTCGTCTGCCTCACTTGCTTAAAAGCAGAATATTCATTACCAATTTAAGAATTATTCTTGGGCTAATTGCTAAAGGGATAACACAACAGATACAGATATATTTATTATAAACGTTTCTTTAAATATGACTTCAAATTCAGAAGAACAAACATTGAGTACCCGCTGTAAGAAAGATGCAAAAGAAATGATACATAGTCTTGATATTTTAAGATGCTAAAATCAGTAAAAAATGATTCATAGTAAAGAATATTATTTATCATAAGAAAAGTAGAATACAATGGTATATACTGTGAAGGAAGAATAGCCTTATTACTTGGTGTAATAATAATAACCTTATTTGGAGGGTAAGCCTCTTATTTGTGGTAAGAAACTACCACAAGATTCATTCATTTATTCATGTGATCAACATTTATTAATATTCATTGCTAATGTACTGTTCTGTGTTGTATTGTGCCGGAGAGTGAGCAAGGAACGAAACAGCCTCCTGTTTTCTTAGTGCTAGCATTCTAGTTAAGGAATGCAAATAAACAAGCCAACAAACATACATATAGTATGTCAAGCAGTTATAAACATGTTGCAGAAAAACAGAGCAGATGAAAGGTGGGAGAGAGGCCTGGGCAGCAGAAAGTATACTAGTCAATGTTCATTTGTCAAGGAAGACCTTAATACACAGAATCTGGAAAGAAGCAGGGAGCAAGTCCTGTGGATATCTGGAGGAAGAGTCTTCTAGGCTGAGGAAGCAGCTAATGCCCAGGACTGGAAGTGAGACTGTGCTTGCTTGGTATATTCAAGGAATAGCAAGACACTGGGGCTAAATGGAGTAAGGGAGGGGAGAATGGTTGAAGTGTGAGAGGTCTTCTAAACCACTGTAAGGTCTTGATTCTTATTTCAAGTGATATGGGAAGCTAAGCGAGGGCTTTGAGCAGAGGAGGCTTGATCTGGCTCAAGTGTTTTATAGTGATCACTGGGTCTCTTTTGTGGACTGTAGGGGAGCAAGGGTGGAATCAGGAAGCCTATTTAAGAGGCTCTTGGAGTAATCCTGGTAAGAGATGATGGAGGCAGAAGGGCGGGAGAGAAATGGTCAGATTTTGGATGTATTTTTAAAAGAATGGTGACTGGATTTGCTGATTTTTTTAGCTTACTTTATGCCTTTTATGAACTCTGGGTCAGCCAGACATAGGTTATTGAGACCTATCCTAAATACATTTCATTTATACTCTTAACTTTAAGGAAAAAAACATGAGAAAGAGCAGTGAAATTTACTTGATACAATGTGTAGTAGCTATTCACCTTGAAAGACAGCATGGAACTGGGACAATGATTTGTGTTGAAGAGCACTGACTCTGAGAGTCGTCTTAGTGGCACCCCAGACCCAGGAACCTCATACTACCCTGGGAGTGGCTTAACCAAACTCTAAATCCATAATAACCATATGGTTTTCTCTTAGAATTTCCTTTGCTTTTTGCTTAATGAAATTCTAAAAATACATGATTTGCTTAAATTAGATAATGAGTTCTACCTATCTTTTATCTGAAGTCTGTCCTAAATCCCAGGTTTTTGTTTCATCATCATATAACTAAGGATCTTTAAAGAAGTAGTAAATGTTCTTTAGAAAAGTCTTTAAAATAATAATGAATTGAGTAGTGAGTACAAAAAAAAATGGTTGGAGAAACAGATATGTTTTTTGGAAGCCAGTGATGAAGAAAAAATTAGGAGATATTTTTCTTCTAAAAATAAACTATTCTAGTTCAGAAACTTAATTTGAAAACCTCATATAATTTCTTGTATTTTTCCCCCAAGTGATTAAATTCAATTTGAAGGTAATAAAACTCTACTACAATATTGGGAGTAATTCAGTGCTTGAAGTGAAACTGATAGTACAAGAGTATATTGTTAATTAGAATGCATAGTCATAATTCAGAGATAGGAATTCCCTACTATCATAGGTCTAATTTCTGTAATGAAAGAAAACGATTCCTCAGGCAATATATGGGATTATGTGAGCCTGTGTCCTCTTAGAGACTATGTTTTTTGGGTTAGACTTTCTTTAAGGTTTCTTTCCTACGAAAGTGAGGACCGTGTTGGCTTCCACCTAAAGCTCCTGTCCTTTGCCATTTCAGACAGTGGTGTGCCTCTAAAGGGCGGTTGGGAATATTGCACCAGTGTGCAGAGGTGTCTTGGTCAGAGATGAGGATTTCAAAATCGCCAGGAAATGGTAGTAAAGAGGTGAGTGAGTGAGTTCACTTAGGAGGTAAGCAAAGGAAATGCTCCTGGACACTTAGCTGTGTTAGGTAGAGTCCATGCTTAATTGGCAGGAGGAAGAGCCTGGAGTAGATTAAGTTCATAGAAAAGACCAAGAAAGTCAGGAAAATGAGGTTCTTCGGTCCTCTGAGAATACAAATCTTGGTAACTTTGATGTTTTAAAATTTAAGTTATTAACGATTGTATGTTTTTCTTTTTATTGTTTTCCTGTACATCATTACAGAAGCATATTGTCTTACCATAACATATTAATGTTTATGGTGTTTTAAATCTATATTTGATGCACTTACAAATATTTATTGATTACCTCTTACATGCTAGATTATAGGTATTATAGGTGTTGTGACCACAATAGACAAAACCCCTGCCCTCAGGAAGTTTATTTGGCAGTAAAGGGTGAGAGACAGTGAATAGAAGAAATTAGTAATATACAGAATAAATCACCAGTATATTGCATGTTAGTAATAAGTGTAAGGGAGGGAAATAAAGAAAGAGGAATTGTGTATTATCTTGGGCTGCTATAACAAAATCCATAGACTTGGTAGCTTAAGCAGCAGAAATTAATTTATTCACAGATTTGAAGGCTAAAAGTACAAGATCAGGGTTCTGCCTTAAGCAGCAGAAATACACTTTTCTCAGTTCTGAGGGCTGGAAGTTCAATAATAAGGCTCTGGCCAGCTCAGTTTCTGGTGAGGTCTCTCTCCGTGTCTTGTATATAGCTGTCTTCTTGCTGTGTCCCGCGTGGTATAGAAAGAGTGATTGCGGTTTGTGTCTCTTCCTCTTCTTAGGAGGCACTGTTCCATCACAAGGGTCATGCCCTCATGACCTCATCTAAACATTACCTCCCAGAGGCCGCATCTCTAAATACCATCACACTGGGAATTAGAGCTTCAACATGTGCATTCCCAGATGACACCGTTCATTCCATAGCAGATAGGCAATGTGTGAGCAGAGGTAGTCATGGTTGCTGGAATAGCTGTTTGAAATGGGGTTGGCTCAGAGACGGTTTCACTGGAAGAAGGTATTTGAAGGCAGATTTGAAATAAGGGAAAGAGTGAGTCATGTAGCTTCCTGGGAGGAGGAGCTCTCCAGGCAGAGGGAATAGTGAGTAGAAGTCCTTGAGCAGGAGTGAGCCAGCTCTGTTTGAGGACCAGCAAAGAAACCAGTGTAGCTGCTTGGGGTTAAACAAGGGAAGGTGGAGGGAGCAGGTTGTATAGGCCACCAAAAAAAAAAGATGAGGGGCTAGATTTTACTCAGATACAGAGCAGCAGTGGGGGCTTCCCTGGAGGCTCTGATATAGAATCTGCCTGCAGTGCAGGAGTTGTAGGGGACTCGGGGTCCATCCCTGGGTCAGAAAGGTCCCCTGGAAGAGGGCATGGCAACGCACTCCAGTATTCTTGCCTGGAGAATTCCATGGACTGAGGAGCCTGGTGGGCTACAGTCCATAGGGTCACACAGAGTCGGACATGACTGGAGAGAGCCTCAGTGGAGGGTTTTGAGCTGAGGACTAGAGGAGTAACAGGATCTGTGTTGTATTTGAAAAGAGTGTGATCTACAACTCCTACAAAACAGTATAATCATGTAATTTTGGAGTGTTTTAGTTTAGTATATTGTTCAGAAAATAAGCCAGTTCCTTTTTTTGTTTGTTTCTAAATCAAACCTCCAAATTGAAAAAAAAATCCTTGCTTTTTAAAAAAATGTGAATTCTGAGATAATGCATGTGTAAATGCCTAGTTAAATATAGTCCTGTGATCCAATAGTATTTAATAAGGATAAATAAAGAGTTATAGTAACGATATTATTTGTAGTTAATGATACAGTATGTTATTTTATTTACTTGAAATAATCAGTTAAATTTAGGAAACACATATCCCACATATTCCGTTACCATAACAACTTGGGTGAAAAATTGAAGAACAGATGTTATATCAACCTGTTGATGTTTAATAGTATGACAATTTTAAAATTATATTCAAAATTTAAATTTATATATATCATACATAGTCCTTGAAAGAGATACCTTATTTAATTTTTTTCTGTAAGTATCATTATACTATATGAATAGATGTTAGTAAGAAAAATTGTATAATAACCTGGGGTTAAAATTTACTTGAAGGATTTATTTTACAACTGAAAGAATTTATACTAAATTTTTAAATATTTCTTCTCTCACCAACTCTCTGTCATCCTTTCCTTGGCATGGGGAAGGGGATAGAGAATAATAGAGTATATAGGGAAAGCATTTAATTTGGAATTACTAGTTATCTGGGGTTACATTATTATAATTTTGAAAAGGATTTATTTTTTAATACTCTTAGAACTTTCCATGTCAGCTTTATTTGTAAACTGTTTTTTAAATCTTGAGTTTCAAATTTACTACGTTTAATTTCTAGGTACAAGAATCACTCAGTGACAGACCATAAATGCATTCATTTTAATCTAATTTTATTTCAGATTCTTTAAACTTTCAGGAAGCTGGGGGTTTTAACTCACGTGTAAATCATTCTTACATATTTATAATTGGACAAAGTAAATGCATAAATCATTAATATTATGCATCTCATAAGGAGAAAATATGAGAGTGTTTAACATTGAAGTGAAATGTCGTTGTTGGCCAGTGTACACAAACATACTGTTCACCTTACAGAATTTCATTTTGTCTGACATGAAGAGTGTTGAGGAAAAGGCAAATATCATAGCAGCTACTGTAATTGAATTGGCCTCTGAATCATATAAAACCAGTAAGCCTGACAGTACCATTGTCTAAAACCTTAAAAAAATATTATGGTGCATTTGATGTGTATCTACTTGAGGCTGAAATGAATGGGCTATTAGAAAAAAATTGCTTTTGGGAGGAAAGGGGAGAAAAGTAATGATATTTTTAGAAAAACATGTTTAAAAAATGGAGGTGACTTTTTTTTTCCCCTTGAAATGTCTTTGTTTCTGTTTTCAAAGGAGGCTTTTAACCTAAGCATGAGGCTTCTTTGGCGTTAATTTTTTTCCTGGTCTCTTTCCTTTTTCTTTTTGAACTTAGTTTATTTTTTACGCATATGTAATTGCTGTTTTACTTGATATGTAGTACCAGATATAGTTCATTTCCTTTTCGGTGGACAAGTGTCATTTACAGTGTTTTAAGTTTTCTACAACTTACAGTGTGGTAAAATAGCTCTAAGGCCATGAAAGACAGAGATAATACCCAAGGATGCACTTGGCAGGACACCAAATGATCTTTTACTACCCATTTCAAATTCTTTCACAGTTTTTCTCTTTGTTTCCTATTGTCTTCTGTTAACCTTTCAAGTAGACCTCAGATCAGATCATCCTGTCAGACTAATAAAAAACAAGTTTTCTGGCTATTTTAAAGTAGCCACACATTGTATTGTGTTTTCTGTTGTATTTTCTATTCCTTGAAGTGGTAACCTCCTATTCGCATTATTTTCTCTTAAATTTGTTTCTAGTGAGTTTTTGCACTGAGGTTATTGATACTAAAATTTCAGATCTTTTGAAAAGTATATGCTTCCCTTCAGAAATTAAGGAAGAGAGTTGGAAATTCAGAGGGTATAAAGGGACTGCTTTCATATTTCAGGAAAAACATTTAAACCTCTCATGAGCCATTTAGAATTAAAAGATATTGATGCAAAATCAAGGTTGAAGTTATAGAAGTATAAAGATGACAAAGGAAAAGTGAAGATAGAGAAAAAGGGTTTTGTTTTTTTTTAAGAAAAGATTTTTAGTTTTATTTTTGATGGTAAAAATGTTAAAACATATATAAACATAGAGAATAATTTAAATAATTTAATGAACGCCCATTTTCACTCATATTCAGTAGTATTAACTTTTTATACATTTGCTTCATTTGCCCCTTCTCTTATTTCTTTACCCTGAAGTATTTTAATGCAAAACTTATAACATGAGGGCTTTCCCTCCTAATACTTCACTATGCATTTTAGAAAGCAGCACTGTTTTCTTCTGTAATCATACCATCATCATAGCTAAGAAAATGAAGTAATTTCCCCTTAATAAAGTTAAAAATCCTTTATATACTCAAATATGGCCCCAAAATATAGTTCTATAATTAGTTTATTCAAATCATGATCCAACAAATCCATATAGCATTTCCCTGCTTTGTCCCTTAAGTCTGTGATTTTAGAACAGTCTCCCTGCCCTTTGTTTTGTTTGTTTTTAAACATGTTATTGATGTGTTGAATAAATTTAGACCCACATTCTAGATTTATCTGATTGTTTCTTTGTGGCCTTGACCAGCTTCTTTCTCTGTATGCTTATAAGTGGAAGTTAACTTTTGGCAAAAATATTTTATAGGTGGTGCAGTTATATTTCATATGGCTTCACATCCAGGAGTCTTTTAATCTGGCTGCTCTGTGTTCAGTGATGTCACATTTGATCAGAGGGTCTGGAGGGTGATACCATAACCCCTCCTTTGGGAATGTGGTTTTCCCCCTCATAGCCAGCAAGTGATTGTGAGGTGGTGATATAGCACTCTGCCAAAGATCCAGTTCTTCAGCAACCCGAGAAGTGTCTTTAATTGAAGAAATATCCTCCTCTCTCTCAGAAGGCTAAGCTGATGATGTCTTCAGAAAGTGAAAGTGTTGGTCACTTTAGTCGTGTTTGACTCTTTGCGACTTTATGGACTGTAGCCCACCAGCCTCCTCTGTCCACGGAATTCTCCAGGCAAGAATACAAGAGTAGATAGGTAGCCATTTCCTTCTCCAGGGCATACTCCCAACTTAGGGATCGAACCCAGTTCTCCTGCATTGCAGGCAGATTCTTTACTGTCTGAGCCAGCAGGTAAGCCCCATGTGTCTTTAGGAGGAATCTACCTATGTAGAACAGTGAAGAAGGAACTCAGAACAGCCAAGTCAGCTCTAATGGAACAAAAGATATTGCAGGCACATTTTTCTCCTATTTAAGAGTAGATTTAAGACGTAGGTAAGAGAGGTTTTTTTTTCTTTTAAATCACAATGATGATGAGTGCATAAGAGTTGAAAGGAAGGTTGATCACAGATAATTGTACTGATATTTAATAAATAGGTAGTGACTGAGAGTCCTCAACTAATAATACCACAAAGATCTTCATCTCAACTAAATCTAGCATTAATGACAAAAACCAGAGCCCCCAAATGCCCATTTTCCTTGAATAAGATAAGCTTTAAATAATAGAAAAACTAAAAAAATAAAACCGAATCTCAAATCTCAAGCTAATTCAAAAATTAACTTCATTAGAGATGCTTTCCTGGTGGCTCAAGTGGTAAATAGTCTGCCTGCCAATGCAGAAGACTTGGGTTTGATCCTTGGGGCAGGAAGATCCCCTAGAAAAGGAAATGGCAGCTCACTCCAGTATTCTTGGCTGGGAAATCCTGTGGACAGAGGAGCCTTGAGTGCTGCAGTCCATGGGGTCACAAAGAGTTGGACACAACTTAGCTAGTGAGCACATGCAGAGGCAGCACCATGTAAAGCTGCATGATAAGGCTGATTCAGCTACATGGAAAGTGACAGGAAGAAGAAAGAATGACTTTACAAATGTAAGACACACCCACTTCAGAAAGTTATTTCACTTGTGAATACTGTAGAGTAGCTATTGCAAAGAGCAGAATTGATGCTTCAGAGCAAAGACTTACTGATGCTCGGAGATAGAGCAACATACATAGCACAACCAAATTAAAACATCCGAAGCTTAAAAAGGTGTTTAAAAAATGGAAGCATGTTGAAGACACAAGGAAATCCAAGCTGCATATAACAGTGATAAGGGTCATTTGTTTTGTCTTTTGACAAGACAAAAGACATTTCTTTGACTTATTTCTATGTCACATTTTTAATTTAGATAACATTTCTCAGGATAAGTTTTTAGAAGAATCCCCGAGCATCATGCAAGAGAAACCTGACATGAACATACCTAGATACATACATTTATCAAATGTTTGCCCTTCATTGCAAAGACAGGCTTTTACAAGATGCCGTGGTATAAAGAGAAATTTTAAAAACACTTAAAGAGACTTTGGATCTTACTTTTCAGACTTTGGAGAAGTGTAAGAGTTTAGAGGGGAATGTAACAAAACCAACCAAACAAAAACCAGTGGAATGAATATATTTTGCTGTGGTATCTAGCCAAACCAGCTTTTCTTGCTTTTAAGATGTGCTCGGTCACTCAGTCGTGTCTGACTCTTTTTGACTCCATAGACTGTACCCTACCAGGCTCCTCTGTCCACATAATTTTGCAGGCAAGAATCCTGGAGTGGGTTGCACTTTCCTACTCCATGGGATCTTCCTGAGCCAGGGATCAAATCCACGTGTCCTGCATTGACAGACAGATTCTCTACCACTGCACTACCTGGGAAACCCCTTTTATGATGAAAGATCCCTTAATAAATGAAACACATACAACAAAGTGTCAGTGAAGTACTCAGTAGCAGTAATGAACTTTCCAAATCCACTGATGCTTGAGAATTAGATAAAATATATAGTTTAGCTTGCTATTTAGCAATATATAGGATTGTGATTATAGCTTGCACCCTGCTTTTCTTAGAAAACCAAAGATCACATAAAGAAATTAACAGAGAATCGAGTTGAATAGTACAAAAATAAGATTTAATGGACATTAGAAACTAAATGCTTGGAAATGAATGTTTATTTTCTTCTTTACTGCGTGCATGCTTAGTTGCTCCAGTTGTGTTCAATTCTTTGTGACCCTGTGGACTCCAGCCCACCAGGCTCCTCTGTCCAAGGGGTTCTCTAGGCAAGAATACTGCAGTGGGTAGCCATTCCCTTCTCCAGAGGATCTTCTCAACCCAGGGATCAAATCTGAGTCTCCTGCATTGCAGGTGGAGTCTTTGTCATCTGAGCTACTGGGGAAGCCCTGGTGGCTTTCCAGGTAGTACTAGTAGTAAAGAGCCTGCCTGCCAATACAAAAGACCTGAAGAAATGTGGGTTTGATCCCTGGGTCAGGAAGATCCCCTGGAGAAGAAAACTGAGATAGCAGTCTCTCCTGGATGTTTAATGAATGTTTTATGTATTTGTGTGGAGATCACACCTCCTTCCCTCTTGGCCGAAGAAAGGGAAACTTTCTCCTTCCCTCCCTCCACTATAAGATACTTTAATGATAAGTATTTAACACTGAGCCCAGGATTTCAAATTAGTTCATATAACACCAATTTAGATAAAACACCTGGCACAGTGCAAGACACATAGAAAATGAATGGTGAATGTTAGTTTCTTTCACTCCTAGTGGGAATCTTTAGGCTGGCTAATCCCATATTTAATGCTAGGTCTTCCATGGGATTCTTAGAACTGTATATTCTTATGTGAATACATTTCTCTTTCTTTTAGGCTGTAAAAACTCTTAAGAATGTTTTTCCTATGACATTTATCATAATGATTTATTCATAGCTTGTGTTCTATAAATGTTTGTTTAAAATTCAGCATGCATTTATTAAGTACTATTATGTGCAGTGCATGGAGTTAAATACAGAAAACAAAGTAAGGGAAAAAGCATATTCTAGTTATATAGTAGGAAAGCATTACTTACTTTAAGAGAGGAAGGCATATTTAATAAGATAGATTTGAATTTATAAAAATAAAAAGTGTTGATACCACAAAGCATAATAAAATAAGTGTGGAAAGGAAAGTGAAAAAAGAATGTTTTACCAACATATGTGATAAAAATCTGACTATGCAAAACAGATGAAGACTTGATGAAAATATATGTGGTCTGTAACAGGATTCTGCTTGATAGGTAGAGGAGAAAAACAGTTGATGTGTAAAGAAATACTAATATAAACCTTTATGAAGTATATATAGTTTTTCTAGCAGTTAAGGAAATGTAGCTCAGATGTTGCTGAAGTTCATTTTATTCAGTAAAGGATTACTCAGGAAACATAATGTGCAAAAAAAAGGGGGGAGAAAAAGAAACCATTAGTACATGTAATGCAGAAATATAAAAACAAAAACAATAAAAGTGGGTTCTAATTCCTTTTTTCTAAGCCTTTTTGCTTTTCCATGTGCTGTGCTGGCTTCAGTCATACCTGACTCTTTGAGGTCCCTTAAACTAGCCTGCCAAGTGCCTCTGTCCATGGGATTCTGCAGGCAAGAATACTGGAGTGGGTTGCCATGCCCTTCTCCAGGAGATCTTCCCAATCCAGGGATCGAACCTCATCTCTTATGTCTCCTGCATTGGCAAACAGGTTCTTTCCACTAGTGCCACCTGGGATTACTTCCATGCCAGCTTTTGAAAAAGATAGTTTTGTTTTAAAGATACATCTTAGGTTCATAACAAAATTGAATAGAAGGTACAATTTCCCATCTACCTCTTGCTTCCATGTGGGCACATCCTCCCCCTCTATCAAAATCCTGCACCAGAGTGGCACATTTGTTACAATAGATGAACGTACATTGCCACCATTATTATAGCCAAAGTCCACAGTTTACATTAGAGTTCACTCTTTGTTGTACATTTGGTGGTGTTTTGACAAATGTATAATGACATGTATTTATCCTTATAGTACTACATAGTGTAGGTTTTATTACCCTAAAAATACTCTTTGCTCTGTCTGTTCATCCTTGTCTCCCTTCTGCCCCCTAACAAACAAGGATCTTTTTCGTGTCTCCATAGTTTTGCATTTTTCTGAATGTCACATATATAACTGGAATCACACACTGTGTAGCCTTTACAGATTGGCTTTTTTTTCCCCTCTTAAAAACACACATTTAAGGTTTCCCTATGGCTTTTTATGGCTTGAAAATTTTTCTTATTGGTGCTGAATAATATTCTGTTTTCTGCTTGTTCACCTACCAAAGGACATCCTGGTTGCTTCCAAGTTCTGGCAATTACAAGTAAATAAAGAGTAGGCAGTGTTTTGTTTCCTCTCTAGGGTTCAATTTTCTTCTCTGTAAAATTTAACGCATGATTTCTAAGAATTCTGAGGTTTGAAATTATGTGGTTATCTAGATAGAAATCATGCACTCTTACATGGATTAGGTCAGATATGATTGTATGCTGATGACATTATAAGGTGATAAACCCTTCCTGGTGAAAGCAGTCTGGTCCTATATCACAAAAATTACACTCTGTTCTTATGCTTTTGATCAGATCATTTTATTTTGGGGAATTTTCCTTCCCAACTGGAGGTTAGAAAATAACATCTTTTTTTTTTTTTTTAAACAAAGATTTTCATAGCAGGGTAACTTATAAAAGCCACATAAAACGAAACTATGGAAACTATTCACAAGCCCAGTAATGGGGAAATGCAAAGTGAATTGCTTGAGGGCAGGGATCATGACTGTTCTGATTCGGGTGTACCTAGCACTTTACTCAGTATTGTGTTCTAGGTTTCTGTTGAAGGCAGAAGTATTGACTAGAGTAAGGGAAAGAGAAGGCAGTGGCACCCCACTCCAGTACTCTTGCCTGGAAAATCCCATGGATGGAGGAGCCTGGTAGGCTGCAGTCCATGGGGACACAAAGTGGGACACGGCTGAGTGACTTCACTTTCACTTTTCACTTTCATACATTGGAGAAGGAAATGACAACCCACTCCAGTGTTCTTGCCTGGAGAATCCCAGGGACAGAGGAGCATGGTGGGCTGCCGTCTATGGGGTCACACAGTCGGACACAATTGAAGTGACTTAGCAGAAGGGAAAGAGAAGAGCTTTCACTGAATATAAAAGACTATTGGAGATGGTATTCTCTTCTCTTTGTTTGCTTTTTCATAGCTCTCATTGTTAAGCTCAGTTGTACCACCTGTTACCTGCTGAACCCCACACGAGGGCCTTTACTGACACCTGGGAAGGCCTTGGGTGTGTGATGTAGCAGCCATAACAGAATGGCTTCTCACTTGGGAAAGAACATCAGCCTGGTTATAAAGGAGTTAAAGCAAGAGTAGTATATCCCAGTTTTGCCAGGACAGTCTCAGTTTGTGCCTGATGTCTTGGTGTAAATCTTACTTTAATAGCATTTCCTTTCACTCTCAAAGGCATCCTTGTTTGGACAGTAGGTCACCATTTGGCTGAGGGTCTGAATTTCTGTTTACTGTAGTGCAATAGCTGAGAAACATTGTTTTTCTTTTTTTCAGTTTAGTTTAGCAAACATTTACTTAACACTGAGTACATATCACATTCTGTCATATTGTGAGATACAAAGAAAATTCAGACAAGACCTCTGTCACCAAAGAATTTCACTTCAGTGCTTTTTCCTCTTTATTTTGGTAACTCACAGCCTCATTCAGAGTCAGTCCTAGACCCAAGCTCTTGCCCTGGCCTCAGCCATTTAAAAAGACTCTTTTCTGACTTGCCTCTGGTTGTATGCCCTCCTCTCCTGTGAGACCTAAGGAAATAGTCCTTTTTAAGAACCTATGCTGTCATCATTTGGGATAATGGAATTCCTCCCCCAGATCCTTTGGAGTCTGTTTCCAGGGCCTGTGTGGACCTCTCCCCTTGGACACGTGCACACAAGGTTCTTTCTAGTGCCAGATGGGCAGTGGTGGGAGAAGGGAATGGACAGCAGGCCAGTGGCAGCAGCCAGGGTAGGCTCCCTGCCACCTTACAGTGAAATTCAGGGATGCTAATTTTGTGTTTGGCCATCATCATTTTGATTGTTCCTCAGAGTAGAACAGAACATTTTTATGTAGTCATTTTAGATATTTAAATATATGGTGTCTGAGCCTCCATTTGTATTCTTGCCATGGACCCCACAGATGTCAGAAACAGGAGCACTCACAGGAAGACCCAGATCCCTTCCCTGACCCGTGAGATCCCACACCATCTGCACCTGCCACATACCCACTCTGCTGCAGCTGTCCTGGCTTCCTCACTGTCTGGAACGTCTCTTTCCCATCTCAGGTTCTGGCACTCACTGCTGCATTTTGGAATTATCTTCTTCTGGATACCCGAGTTATTTCTTCCCTCAGGTCCTGTCCTCTAGGTCTTCCCTCCACCCCTCCAGGTCATTATTTTATCAATGAAACCTAATGAAATGTTCAGTTTAGTCTCTCAGTCATGTCCCACCCTTAGCGACCCCATGGACTACAGCACTCCAGGCCTCCCTGTCCACCAACTCCTGGATCTTACGGAAACTCATTTCCATCAAGTCAGTGATGCCATCCAGCCCTCATCTTCTATCGCCCCCTTCTCCTCCTGCCTTCAACCTTTTCCAGTGTCGGAGTTTTTTCCAGTGAGTCAGTTCTTTGCATCAGTGGCCAAAGTATTGGAGTTTCATCTTCAGCATCAGTTCTTCCAATGAACATTCAGGACTGATTTTATTTAGGATTGACTGGTTGGATCTCCTTGCAGTCCAAGGGACTCTCAAGAGTCTTCAACACCACAGTTCAAAAGCATCAATTCTTTGGCAGTCAGCTTTTTCTTTATAGTCCAGCTCTATATGGAAAAACCATAGCGTTGACTAGACAGACCTTTGTTGGCAAAGTAATGTCTCTGCTTTTTAATATTCTGTCTAGCTTGGTCATAACTTTTCTTCCAAGGAGCAAGCATCTTTTAATTTCATGGCTGCTGTCACCATCTGCAGTGATTTTGGAGACCCCCAAAATAAAGTCTGTCACTATTTCCATTGTTTCCCCATCTATTTGCTATGGAGTGATGGAAGTAAATGCCATGATCTTCGTTTTCTGAATGTTGAATTTTAAGCCATTTTTTTCACTCTCTTTCACTTTCATCAAGAGGCCCTTTAGTTCTTCTTCGCTTTCTGCCATAAGGGTGGTATCATCTGCATATCTGAAGTTATTGATATTTCTCCCAGCAATCGTGATTCCAGCTTATGCTTCATCCAGGCCAGCATTTCGCTTGATGTACTCTGCATATAAGTTAAATAAGCAGGGTGACGATATATAGCCTTGACGAACTCCCTTCCTGATTTAGAAACAATCTGTTGTTCCATATCCAGTTCTAACTGTTGCTTCTTGACCTGCATGCAGATTTCTCAGGAGATGGGTAAGGTGGTCTGGCATCCCTGTCTCTTTGAGAATTTTCCAGTTTATTGTGATTGACACAGTCAAAGGCTTTGTTGCAGTCAATAAAACAGAAGTAGAAGGTTTTCTGGAACTCTCTTGCTTTTTCTATGATCCAACAGATGTTGGTAATTTGACCTCTGGTTCCTCTGCCTTTTCTAAAATCAGTTTGAACATTTGGATATTCATAGTTCACGTACTGTTGAAGCCTGGCTTGGAGAATTTTGAGCATTACTTTACTGGCATGTGAGATGAATGCAGTAGTTTGAGCATTCTTTGATATTGCCTTTCTTTGGGATTGGAATGAAAACTGACATTTTCCAGTCCTGTGGCTACTGCTGAGTTTTCCAAATTTGCTGGCATATTGAGTGTAGCACTTTCACGGGATTATCTTTTAGGATTTGAAATAGCTCAACTGGAATTCCATCACCTGCATTAGCTGTGTTCGTAGTAATGCTTCCTAAGGCCCACTTGAATTCACATTCTAGGATGTCTGTCTCTAGGTGAGTGATCACACCATTGTGGTTATCTGGGTCATGAAGATCTTTTTTTTGTATAGTTCTTCTGTGTAGTTAATATCTTCTGCTCTGTTAGGTCCATATGATTTCTGTCCTTTATTGTGCCCATACTTGTATGAAAAGTTCCCTTGGTATCTCTTATTTTCTTGAAGAGATCTCTAGTCTTTTTCATTTTATTGTTTTCCTCTGTTTCTTTGCATTGATCACTGAGGAAGGCTTTCTTATCCCTCCTTACTATTCTTTGGAACTCTGCATTCAAATGGGTATATCTTTCCTTTTGTCCTTTGCCTTTAGCTTCTCTCCTTTTCTCAGGTATTTGTAAGGCCTCCTCAGACAACCATTTTGCCTTTTTGTATTTCTTTTTCTTGGGGATGGTCTTGATCACTGCTTCCTGTACAATGTCATGAACCTCCGTCCATAGTTCTTCAGGCACTCTGTCAGATCTAATCCATTGACTCTATTTGTCACTTCCATTGTATAATCGGAAGGGATTTGATTTAGGTCATACCGGAATGGTCTAATGGTTTTCCCTACTTTCTTCAATTTAAGTCTGAATTTTGCAGTAAGGAGTTCTGAGGCACAGGCAACTCTCAGTCTTGTTTTTACTGACTGTGTAGAGCTTCTCCATCTTTGGCTGCAAAGAATATAATTAATGTGATTTCATTATTGACCATCTTGCGATGTCCATGTGTAGAGTCATCTCTTGTGGTGTTGGAAGAGGGTGTTTGCTATGACCAGTGCATTCTCTTGGCAAAACTCTGTTAGCCTTTGCCTTGCTTCATTTGTACTCCAAGGCCAAATTTGCCTGTTACTCCAGATATTTCTTGACCTCTGCTTTTGCATTCCAGTCCCCTTTAATGAAAAGGACATCTTTTGGGGTGGTTATTTCTACAAGGTCTTGAAGGTCTTCATAGAATCATTCAACTTCAGCTTCTTCAGCATTACTGGTTGGGGCATAGACTTGGATTACTGTGACATTGAATGGTTTGCCAACAGAGATCATTCTGTCATTTTTGAGACTGTGCCTAAGTACTGCATTTCAGACTCTTTCATTGACTATGAGGGATAGTCCATTTCCTCTAAGGGATTCTTGCTTCTAAGGGATTCTCAAATCCCGTTCCTGCTTCTCTTCCCTTAATGTGCATCACTATCCAAGATTTAGAAGCGGTAAAAGATTAATTTTCCCCCTCAAATATGTTTCTTTCAAAATCCCTTAAGAATCAGGACTTTCTTCTCTTAAAAATTTCTATTTTGGTTTTCATGTTTTAAAATCATCCATGTACCTGCTTTAAAGAAGCAGGTACTAGTTCTCTGAGGCTAGTATGTGAAGCAGCAGTCTCCCTATCCTGCTTCCAGTTTCAAGGGTAACTGCAACTCTGTAAAGTGGTTCTTTCAGTATTTCCTACTATGTCCAGGTAACATTCTTATATGGCTACTTCCTAACTTTTCGGTGTTGGATATTATGTTTCTTTTCTCTCTCTGACCACTGTCACATCTTGTGCATACACAGGCTTGAATATAGCTCTCCCCCTTTTGGTTAGATAAAGATAGATTTTTTTAATACTGTAAACACTAATCACAGCTGAGCCATTTGTATACTATGCTTACTTTTCTTTTTCCTGCAGCATTTTATTTTCCCTGGAGTTAAAAGGTGTTGTGATTTTGATTTGCTTGCTTGTCTAGGTTACTAGCATCATTTCCACCCGAGGCTGTCCCACTTATGTATATCTTCTTTCAGAGTGTTCACATCTTCTTTTTTTTTTCTCTTGAAAAAATCTCTGAGTCTTCAGATCTTTTTGATTGGAATATTATTCTCAGGATTGGCTCGAGTTTGACAAATCATAAAGATACCTTCAAGAAGCCTTGTTTATCCCCAACAGGACAGTGGGCAGTCATTGCAGATACAGTTGTTCTTTGCACATACCTTATTGTATGGATAAATCATGTAAATATGACTATTTACTATGAATTTACATATGTTCTCTTTTACATGTTGTATTTAAGATTCCTTTATTGCAGAAATACAGAATGAATTATTATTTTTCATTGTTTTAATTAATTTATATGTGTGCATATATTTTGTATTTTATTCTTTCTTTATAGGCTCTCAAAATTAGAGAGACCTGTAATTGCCCACCACTTTCGGGACCAGACCCTCGATTACTATTCAAACTCAGCATGAAGAATTTTCTTGAAGCAGAGAAAGAAGACCTAAATATCACTGTTAAACAGAAAATGGATGCTCTTCCCATCCAAAACCAGAAGCAAATACCATTAACATGTATAGTGGACAAAAGAACTGGCAGCTGAATTAAAATTTATGAGACACAGGATACGTGAAGAATGCAGCAGTCCTTATCATTTTCATGTTATTTTTAAAAAAATGATGTTTGAAAGGAAAAAAAATGGATACTCAGGGTCAAATCATGTATATTACAGGTATTATCTAAATTCTTATACTAGGTATTTATTTTTCATGAAATATTGATATATTTAATCAATTAAAAATATCTTTAATGAGGAAAATGCCACAGAATAAATTTGTATTACACATTTTTTTTTGAATCTTGATTTTTAATCCACAAAAGTGAACTAGCAGTTATATTTCTTATTTTCACTGGTGTTTCGTTTCATTACCTTGTGGTAACTCAGATGTTAAAGGAGTTGAATCAGGCTGATACCAGTATGAAGATAATTTAACTCATGAACTCTTTTTAACACAGATTATTGAGCCTATTGTGTATCCTTGTCATTGGTGCCCACACTAGGTCTACTTTTTCACTTCTGAAAATAAAACAGACTAAGAAATCATCTTGGTGGTTAGCTATCAAACACAGGAGTTTGGTTGACTGTTAAAGATAGCTGACTATAGATGGAGGGTTTTCATGGACAGTGAATGAAACTGCTGAATGATAATTTGGTAAATATTAAAGAAATGGTGGAGATAGATTTCTTAGCTCAATTTTATTCAGGCATTGTGGTCTCAACTTATTTGAATATCTCCAGATGTTTAATATCACTGATTGCCCTTAAAAAAATGTTATGTAACATTTGATACATGGAAAGGGGTATACAAATATCCTATAAATGTATGGGTAGATTTGAACGAGGAGATACCCCTCATCCAAGGTAAGGAGAAGTGGCTGCATTTGCTGGAGCAGTTGTGAAGAGATACCCCACGCCCAAGGTAAGAGAAACCCAAGTAAGATGGTAGGTGTTACAAGAGGGCAACAGAGAGCAAACATACTGAAACCATACTCACAGAAAACTAGTCAATCTAATCACACTAGGACCACAGCCTTGTCTAACTCAATGAAACTAAGCCATGCCCATGGGGCAACCCAAGATGGGCGGGTCATGGTGGAGATGTCTGACAGAATGTGGTCCACTGGAGAAGGGAATGGCAAACCTCTTCAGTATTCTTTCCTTGAGAACCTCATGAACAGTATGAAAAGGCAAAATGATAGGATACTGAAAGAGGAACTCCCCAGGTCAGTAGGTACCCAATAAGCTACTGGAGATCAGTGGAAAAATAACTCCAAAAAGAATGAAGGGATAGAGCCAAAGCAAAACCAATACCCAGGTGTGGATGTGACTGGTGATAGAAGCATGGTCTGATGCTGTAAAGAGCAATATTGCATGCGAACCTGGAATGTCAAGTCCATGAATCAAGGCAAATTGGAATTGGTCAAACGAGATGGCAAGCATGAACATTGACATTCTAGGAATCAGCAAACTAAAATGGAATGGAATGAGTGAATTTAACTCAGATGACCATTATATCTACCACTGCAGGCAGAAATCCATCAGAAAATGGAGTAGTCATCATGGTCAACAAAAGAGTCTGAAATGCAGTACTTGGATGCAGTCTCAAAAACGACAGAATGACCTCTGTTCTTCTCCAAGGCAAACCATTCAATATCACGGTAATCCAAGTCTATGCCCCAACCAGTAATGCTGAAGAAGCTAAAGTTGAATGGTTCTATGAAGACCTTCAAGACGTTGTAGATCTAACACCCAAAAGGTGTCCTTTTCATTATAGGATGCTGCTGCTGCTGCTAAGTCGCTTCAGTCGTGTCCAACTCTGTGCGACCCCATAGACAGCAGCCCACCAGGCTCCCCCGTCCCTGGGATTCTCCAGGCAAGAACACTGGAGTGGGTTACCATTTCCTTCTCCAATGCATGAAAGTGAAAAGTGAAAGGGAAGTCACTCAGTCGTGTCCGAGCCTCAGCGACCCCATGGACTGCAGCCTTCCAGGCTCCTCATCCATGGGATTTTCCAGGCAAGAGTACTGGAGTGGGGTGCCATTGCCTTCTCCTCATTATAGGATATTGGAATGCAAAATTAGGAAGTCAAAAAACACCTGGAGTAACAGGCAAATTTGGCCTTGGAATGCAGAATGAAGCGGGGCAAAGACTAATAGAGTTTTGCCAAGAACATGCACTGGTCATAGCAAACACCCTCCACCAACAACACAAGATGTGACTCTACACATGGACATCACCAGATGGTCAACACCGAAATCAGATTGACTATATTCTATGCAGCCAAAGATGGAGAAGCTCTATACAGTCAACAAAAACAAGACCAAGAGCTGACTGTGGCTCAGATTATGAACTCCTTATTACCAAATTCAGACTTAAATTGAAGAAAGTAGGGAAAACCCCTAGACCATTCAGGTATGACCTAAATCAAGTCCCTTATGATTATACATGGGAAGTGAGAAATAGATTTAAGGGACTAGATCTGATAGAGAGTGCCTGATGACCTATGGAATGAGGTTCGTGACATTGTACAGGAGACAGGGATCAAGACCATCCCCATGGAAAAGAAATGCAAAAAAGCAAAATGGCTGTCTGGGGAGGCCTTACAAATAGCTGTGAAAAGAAGAGAAGTGAAAAGAACAGGAGAAAAGGAAAGATATAAGCACCTGAATGAAGAGTTCCAAAGAATAGCAAGAAGAGAGAAGAAAGCCTTCTTTAGTGATCAGTGCAAAGAAATAGAGGAAAAAAACAGAATGGGAAAGACTGGAGATCTCTTCAAGAAAATTAGAGATACCAAGGGAACATTTCATGCAAAGATGGGCTCAATAAAGGACAGAAATGGTATGCACCTAACAGAAGCAGAAGATATTAAGAGATGGCAAGAATACAGAGAACTGTACAAAAAAGATCTTCACGACCCGGATAATCACGATGGTGTGATCATTCATCTAGAGGGAGACATCCTGGAATGTGAAGTCAAGTGGGCCTTAGAAAGCATCACTACGGACAAAGCTAGTGGAGGTGATGGAATTCCAGTAGAGCTATTTCAAATCCTGAAAGTTAATGCTGTGAAAGTGCTGCACTCAATATGCCAGCAAATTTGGAAAACTCAGCAGTGGCCACAGTACTGGAAAAGGTCAGTTTTCACTCCAATCCCAAAGAAAGGCAATGCCAAAGAATGCTCAAACTACCGCACAATTGCACTCATCTCACATGCTAGTAAAGTAATGCTCAAAATTCTTCAAGCCAGAATTCAGCAATACGTGAACCGTGAATTTCCAGATGTTCAAGCTGGTTTTAGAAAAGGCAGAGGAACCAGAGATCAAATTGCCAACATCTGCTGAATCATGGAAAAAGCAAGAGAGTTCTAGAAAAACATCTGCTTTATGGACTATGTCAAAGCCTTTTACTGTGTGGATCACAATAAACTGGAAAATTCTGAAAGAGATGGTCATACCAGACCACCTGACCTGCCTCTTGAGAAATCTGTATGCAGGTCAGGAAGCAACAGTTCAAACTGGACATGGAACAACAGACTGATTCCAAATAGGAAAAGGAGTACGTCAAGGCTGTATATTGTCACCCTGCTTATTTAACTCTATGCAGAGTACATCATGAGAAACACTGGACTGGAAGAAACACAAGCTGGAATCAAGATTGCTGGGAGAAATATCAATAACCTCAGATATGCAGATGACACCACCCTTATGACAGAAAGTGAAGAGGAACTAAAAAGCCTCTTGATGAAAGTGAAAGAGGAGTGTGAAAAGTTGGCTTAAAGTTCAACATTCAGAAAACGAAGATCATGGCATCCGGTCCCATTACTTCATGGGAAATAGATGGGGAAACAGTGTCAGACTTTATTTTGGGGGGCTTCAAAATGACTGCAGATGGTGACTGCAGCCATGAAATTAAAAGACGCTTACTCTTTGGAAGGAAAGTTATGACCAACCTAGATAGCATATTCAAAAGCAGAGATTACTTTGCCGACTAAGGTCAGACTAGTCAAGACTCTGGTTTTTCCAGTAGTCACGTATGGATGTGAGAGTTGCACTGTGAAGAAGGCTGAGCGCCGAAGAATTGATGCTTTTGAACTGTGCTGTTGGAGAAGACTCTTGAGAGTCCCTTGGACTGCAAGGAGATCCAACCATTCTATTCTGAAGGATATCAACCCTGGGATTTCTTTGGAAGGAATGATACTAAAGCTCCAACACCAGTACTTTGGCCACCTCATGCAAAGAGTTGACTCATTAGAAAAGACTTTGATGCTGGCAGGGGTTGGGGGCAGGAAAAGAAGGGGATGACAGAGGATGAGATGGCTGGATGGCATCACTGACTCGATGGACGTGAGTCTGAGTTAACTAGTGAGTTGGTGATGGACAGGGAGGCCTGGTGTGCTGCGATTCATGGGGTCGCAAAGAGTCGGACACAACTGAGCAACTAAACTGAACTGATAAATCTATAAATTAATAGAGCATTATCAACACATTGAAGCTACTGTGTGAGGAGGAGCTTAACTCATTTACTTCATTATTATAGCTTACTAAACATTCATCCATAATTAAATACTTCTAGAATGCCACTTCTGTGTCTTCTGCCAGCCATCTGGTGTGTACTTGGGGTCTTTATTGCTCTGTCGATTCAGTGTTTGAGAAAAAAGAGGCTAGACATGGACCAGAGGGGTGTTAGGATGGGCTGGAACTGGCAGTGTCAGTATCTGTGACCACATCTAACCAAGAAGAGAAATCCTATGGCTGCCTCAGTTCCTCCTCTGGCATCTGAAGTGAATTCCTCTTTTGCCCAACTCTGCCTGGAGCCATTTGTGACCAGGGATTCTGGGACATGTAGTTTCACCTAAGTCAAATTGCTACAGTACAAATCTGCACAGGTTCCATTCCTTTACTTTTTTGTTGTATTGTAAACAAGAGACATTCATCATTATTTCTGCTTAGAAAATATCAGAAGTTATTTAAGATATCACAGTAGTTTAAAAATAGAGTTTAACTTGATTATGTCATTGTTTTGTTTTCCATTAAACCATATCTTTTATTTTCAAAGACATGAGATAACTTAAAATAGGAGTAATGTAATCTTACCTTCTTCTGTTGAAAGAAAGAATTCTTTAATTTGATAAGTAATTGAACCTTGAGCTAATTTTTAAAAAATTATCCAGTACAGTGCTTTCTAGTGATAAATAATTTACTTTGTGGTTGAAGATCACTGCTACATTTAACTTCTTGAGAGATCAAGAACCTCACTTTTAATCATGCCTATCTCCTTTTTTGTTTTTTAATTCTGGAACAAAAATACATTAAAATTTTTTTTATTTTAATTGGAGGCTAATTACAATATTGCAGTGGTTTTGTCATACGTTGACATGAATCAGTCATGGATGTACATGTGTTCCCCATCCTGAACCCCCCCTCCCACCTCCCTCCCCATCCCATCCCTCTGGGTCATCCCAGTGCACCAGCCCTGAGCACCCCGTCTCATGCAATGAACCTGGGCTGGCGATCTGTTTCACATATGATAATATACATGTTTCAGTGCTATTCTCTCAAATCATCCCATCCTCGCTTTCTCCCACTGAGTCCAAAAGACTCTTCTATACATCTGTGTCTCTTTTGCTGTCTTGCATATAGGGTTATCATTACCATCTTTCTAAATTCCATACGTATGTGTCACTATAGTGTATTGGTGTTTTTCTTTCTCACTTACTTCACTCTGTATAATAGGCTCCAGTTTAATCCACCTCAGAACTGACTCAAATGTATTCTTTTTAATGGCTGAGTAATATTCCATTGTGTATATTTACCACAGCTTTCTTATCCATTCATCTGCTGATGGACATCTAGGTTGCTTCCATGTCCTGGCTATTATAAACAGTGCTGTGATGAATATTGGGGTACACGTGTCTCTTTCAGTTCTGGTTTCCTCAGCATATATGCCCAGCAGTGGGATTGCTGAGTCATATGGCAGTTCTATTTCCAGTTTTTAAGGAATCTGTATGCAGGTCAGGAAGTAATAGTTAGAACTGGACATGGAACAACAGACTGGTTCCAAATAGGAAAAGGAGTACGTCAAGGCTATATATTGTCACCCTGCTTATTTAACTTATATGCAGAATACATCATGAGAAATGCTGGAAGAAACACAAGCTGGAATCAAGATTGCCAGGAGAAATATCAATAACCTCACATATGCAGATGACACCACCCTTATGGCAGAAAGTGAAAAGGAGCTAAAAAGCCTCTTGATGAAAGTGAAAGAGGAGAGCAGAAAAAGTTGGCTTGAAGCTCAACATTCAGAAAATGAAGATCATGGCATCTGGTCCCATCACTTCATGGGAAACAGTGGAAACTGTCTGATTTTATTTTCTGGGCTCCAAAATGACTGCAGATGGTGACTGCAGCCATGAAATGAAAAGACGTTTACTCCTTGGAAGGAAAGTTATGACCAACCTAGATAGCATATTCAAGAGCAGAGACATTACTTTGCCGACTAAGGTCTGTCTAGTTAAGGCTATGGTTTTCCTGTGGTCATGTATGGATGTGAGAGTTGGACTGTGAAGAAGGCTGAGTGCCGAAGAATTGATGCTTTTGAACTGCGGTGTTGGAGAAGACTCTTGAGAGTCCCTTGGACTGCAAGGAGATCCAACCAGTCCATTCTGAAGGAGATCAGCCCTGGGATTTCTTTGGAAGGAATAATGCTAAAGCGGAAACTCCAATACGTTGGCCACCTCATGCGAAGAGTTGACTCATTGGAAAAGACTCTGATGCTGGGAGGGATTGGGGGCAGGAGGAGAAAGGGATGACAGAGGATGAGATGGCTGGATGGCATCACAGACTCGATGGATGTGAGTCTGAGTAAACTCTGGGGGATGGTGATGGACAGGGAGGCCTGGCGTGCTGCGAGTCATGGGGTCACAGAGTCGGACATGACTGAGCCACTGAACTGAACTGAAGGAATCTCCACACTCTTCTCCATAGTGGCTGTACTATTTTGCATTCCCACCAACAGTGTAAGAGGGTTCCCTTTTTCCACTCCCTCTCCAGAATTTATTTGTTTGTAGACTTTTGGATAGCAGCCATTCTGACCGGCATGAGATGGTACGTCATAGTGGTTTTGATATGCATTTCTCTGATAATGAATGATGTTGAGCGTCTTTTCAGGTGTTTGTTAGCCACCTGTATGTCGTCTTTGGAGAAATGTCAGTTTAGTTCTTTGGCCCATTTTTTGATTGGGTCATTTATTTTTGGAATTGAGCTGCAGGAGATTAATTTTTGTCAGTTGCTTCATTTGCTATTATTTTCTCCCATCCTGAAGGCTATCTTTTCACCTTGGTTATAGTTTCCTTCGTTCTGCAAAAGCTTTTAATTTTAATTTGGTCCCTTTTGTTTATTTTTGCTTTTATTAACATTACTCTGCGAGGTAGGTCATAGAGGATCCGGCTGTGATTTATGTCGGAGAGTATTTTGCCTATGTTTTCTTCTAGGAGTTTTATAGTTTCTGATCTTACATTTAGATCATTAATCCATTTGAGTTTATTTCTGTGTGTGGTGTTAGAAAGTGTTCTAGTTTCATTCTTTTACAAGTGGTTGACCAGTTTTCTCAGCACTTCTTGTTAAAGAGATTGTCTTTTCTCCATTGTATATTCTTGCCTCCTTTGTCAAAGGTAAGGTGTCCATAGGTGTGTGGGTTTATCTCTGGGCTTTCTATTTTGTTCCGTTGATCTATGTTTCTGTCTTTGTGCCAGTACCATACTGTCTTGATGACTGTGGCTTTGTAGTAGAGCCTGAAGTCAGGCAGATTGAGTTCTCCAGTTCCATTTCTCCAGTTCTTCTTTCTCAAGATTGCTTTGGCTATTTGAGGTTTTTTGTATTTTCATACAAATTGTGACATTATTTATTCTAGTTCTGTGAAGAATACCTTTGGTAGCTTGATAGGGACTGCATTGGATCTATAGATTGCTTTGGGTAGTATACTCATTTTTACTATATTGATTCTTCCAATCCATGAACATGGTATATTTCTCCATCTATTAGTGTCCTTTTGATTTCTTTCAACAGTGTTTTATAGTTTTCTATATATAGGTCTTTTGTTTCTTTAGGTAGATATATTCCTAAGTATTTTATTCTTTTCATTTAAATGGTGAATGGAATTGTTTCATTAATTTCTCTTCCTATTTTCTCATTGTTAGTGTATAGGAATGCAAAAGATTTCTGTGTGTTAATTTTATATCCTGCAACTTTACTATATTCATTGATTAGCTCTAGAAATTTTCTGGTGGAGTCTTTAGGGTTTTCTTTGTAGAGGATCATGTCATCTGCTAACAGTGAGAGTTTTACTTCTTCTTTTCCCATCTGGATTCTTTTTATTTATTTTTCTGCTCTGATTGCTGTGGCCAAAACTTCCAAAACTATGTTGAATAGTAGTGGTGAGAGTGGGCACGCTTGTCTTGTCCCTAACTTTAGGGAAATTCTTACAGTTTTTCATCACCCACAGTTTTGCTGTGGGTTTGTCATATATAGCTTTTATTATGTTGAGGTATATTCCTTCTATTCCTGCTTTCTGGAAGGTTTTTATCATAAATGGATATTGAATTTTGTGAAAGGTTTTCTCTGCATCTATTGAGATAATCATATGGTTTTTATCTTTCAGTTTGTTAATGTGGTGTATTACATTGATTGATTTGCAGATATTGCAGAATCCTTGCATCCCTGGGATAAAGCCCACTTGGTCATGATGTATGATCTTTTTAATATGGATTCTGTTTGCTAGAATTTTGTTAAGAATTTTTGCATCTTTTTTCATCAGTGATATTGGCCTGTAGTTTTCTTTTTTTTGTGGTATCTTTGTCTGGTTTTGTTATTAGGGTGATGGTGGCCTCATAGAATGAGTTTGGAAGTTTAACTTCCTCTGCAATTTTCTGGAATGTTTGAGTCGGTAGGTGTTAGGTCTTCTCTAAATTTTTGGTAGAATTCAGCTGTGAAGCCGTCTGGACCTGGGCTTTTGTTTGCTGGAAGATTTCTGATTACAGTTTTGATTTACATGCTTGTGATGGGTCTGTTAAGATTTTCTATTTCTTAAAGGTTCAGTTTTGGAAAGTTATATTTTTCTAAGAATTTTTCCATTTCTTCCAAGTTTTCCATTTTATTGGCATAAAATTGCTGATAGTAGTTTCTTATGATTCTTTGTATTTCTATGTTGTCTGTTGTGATTTCTCCGTTTTCATTTATAATTTTTTGATTTGATTCTTCTCCCTTTGTTTCTTGATGAATCTGGCTAATGGTGTGTCACTTTTATTTATCTTCTCAAAGAACCAGCTTTAAGCTTTGTTGATTTTTGCCATCGTCTCCTATGTTTCTTTTTCAATTATTTCTGCCCTAATTTGTAAGATTTCTTTTCTTCTACTAACCCTGGGGTTCTTCATTTCTTCCTTTTCTAGTTGCTTTAGGTGTAGAGTTAGGTTATTTACTTGACTTTTTTCTTCTTTCTTGAAGTATGCCTGTATTGCTATGAACCTTCCCCTTAGTACTGCTTTTACAATGTTCCATGGGTTTTGGGTTATTGTGTTTTCATTTTCATTCATTTCTATGCATATTTTGATTTCTTTTTGATTTCTTCTGTGATTTGTTGGTTATCTAGCAGCATGTTGTTCAGCCTCCATATGCTGAAATTTTTAATAGTTTTTCTCCTGTAATTGACATCTAATCTTACTGCATTGTGGTCAGAAAAGATGCTTGGAATGATTTCAGTTTTTTTAATTTACAAGGATAGCTTAATGGCCCAGGATATGATTTATCCTGGAAAATGTTCCCATTTGAGAAAAGGGTGAAATTCATTGTTTTGGGGTGAAATGTCCTATAGATATCAACTAGGTTTAACTGGTCCATTGTATCATTTAAAGTTTGTGTTTCCTTGTCAATTTTCTGTTTAGTGATTTATCCATAGGTATGAGTGGGGTATTAAAGTCTCCCACTATTATCATGTTATTGTTAATTTCCCTTTCATACTTGTTAGCATTTGCCTTACATATTGTGGTGCTCCTATGTTGGGTGCATATATAATTGTTTTATCTTCTTCTTGGATTGATCCTTTGATCATTGTGTAATGTCCTTCTTTGTCTCTTTTCACAGCCTTTGTTTCAAAGTCTATATTATCTGATATGACTATTGCTACTCCTGCTTTCTTTTGGTCTCTATTTGTGTGGAATATCTTTTTCCAGCCCTTCATTTTCAGTCTGTATGTGTCCCTTATTTTGAGGTGGGTCTCTTGTAGACAGCATATATAGGGGTCTTATTTTTGTATCCATTCAGCCAGTCTTTGTCTTTTGGCTCGGGCATTCAACCCATTTACATTTAAGGTAATTATTGATAAGTATGATCCTGTTGCTATTTAATTTACTTTGTTGTTTTGGGTTCAAGTTTATACACCCTTTCTGTGTTTCCTGTCTAGAAAATATCCTTTAGCATTTGCTGGAGAGCTGGTTTGATGGTGCTGAATTCTCTGAGCTTTTTCTTGTCTGTAAAGCTTTTGATTTCTTCTTCATATTTGATCCTTCTCGGGTACAGTAATCTGGGCTGTAGGTTTTTCTCTCTCATCACTTAAAGTATGTCCTGCCATTCCCTCTGGCCTGAAGAGTTTCTATAGAAAGATTAGCTGTTATCCTTATGGGAATCCCCTTGTGTTTTATTTGTTGTTTTTCCCTTGCTGCTTTTAATATTTGTTCTTTGTGTTTGATCTTTGTTAATTTGATTAATATGCATCTTAGAGTGTTTTACCTTGGGTTTATCCTGTTTTGGACTCTCTGGGTTTCTTGGACTTGTGCGACTATTTCCTTCCCCATTTTAAGGAAGCTTTCAACTATTATCTCTTCAAGTCTTTTCTCATGGTCTTTCTTTTTGTCTTCTTCTTCTGAGACTCCTGTGATTCAAATGTTGGGGCATTTAACATTGTCCCAGAGGTCTCTGAGGTTGTCCTCATTTCTTTTAATTCTTTTTTGTTTTTTTCCTCTCCATTTATTTATTTCCACCATTTATTTATTTCATTTATTTCTACCATATTATCTTCTATCTCACTTATCCTAGCTTCTGCCTCCATTAGTCTACTGTTGGTTCTCTCCAGAGTGTTTTTGATCTCATTTATTGCATTATTCATTACTGACTCTTTTTATTTCTTCTAGGCCCTTGTTATACATTTCTTGCATCTTCTCAATCCTTGTCTCCAGGCTATTTATCTGTAACTCCATTTTGTTTTCAAGATTTTGGATCATTTTTACTATCATTATTCTGAATTCTTTACAAGGTAGATTCCCTATCTCTTCCTCTTTTGTTTGGTTTGGTGGGTACTTATCCTGTTCCTTTACCTGCTGAGTATTTCTCTGCCTTTTCATCTTGTTTAGATTGCTGTGTTTGGGGTGGCCTTTCTGTATTCTGGCAGTTTGTGGTTCCTCTTTCTTGTGGAGTTTCCTCAGTGTGGGTGGGGTTGAACGAGTGGCTTGTCAAGGTTTCCTGGTTAGGGAAGCTTGCATCGGTATTCTGGTGGTTGGAGCTGGATTTCTTCTCCCTGGAATGCAAAGAAGTGTCCAGTAGTGAGTTTTGAGATGTCTGTGGGTTTGGTGTGACTTTGGGCAGCCAGTATATTGAAGCTCAGGACTATGTTCCTGTGTTGCTGGAGAATTTGCCTGGTATGTCTTGCTCTGGAACTTGTTGGCTCTTTGGTGGTGCTTGCTTTCAGTGTAAGTATGGAGGATTTTGGTTGAGCTCTTATCAGTTAATGTTCCCTGGAGTCAGGAGTTCTCTGGTGTTCTCAGGTTTTGGACTTAAGCCTCCTGCCTCTGTTTTTCAGTCTAATTGTTACAGTAGCCTCAAGACTTCACCATCTATACAGCACCAATGATGAAACATCTAGATTAATGATGAAAAGCTTCCCATAGTGAGGGACACCTGGAGAGGTTCACAGAGTTACATGGAGAAGAGAAGAGGAAGGAGGGAGATAGAGGTGACCAGGAGGAGAAGAGGGGGAATCGAAAGGAGAAAGACAGATCCAGCCAGTAATCAGTTCCCTAAGTGTTCTCCACAGTCTGGAACACACACAGAGATTCACAGAGTTTGGTAAAGAAGAGAAGGGGGAGGGAGGAGAAAAAGGTGACCTGGTGGAGAAAAAGGAGAGTCAAAAGGGGGAGAAAGCAATCAAGCCAGTAATCACACTCCCAAGTTAAAATGGGTACTGGAGATTGGGTTCTTAAAGGTACAAAATTGATAACAAATACCAAAAAGCAAAGATTAAAAACCTAGAGTAGTGGTTAGTTCAGTTCAGTCGCTCAGTCGTGTCTGACTCTTTGCGACCCCATGAATCGCAGCACGCCAGGCCTCCCTGTTCATTACCATCTCTCGGAGTTCACTCAGACTCACACCCAACGAGTCCGTGATGCCATCCAGCCATATCATCCTCGGTTGTCCCCTTCTCCTCCTGCCCTCAATCCCTCCCAACATCAGAGTCTTTTCCAATGAGTCAGCTCTTCCCATGAGGTGGCCAAAGTACTGGAGTTTCAGCTTTAGCATCATTCCTTCCAAAGAAATCCCAGGGTTGATCTTCAGAATGGACTGGTTGGATCTCCTTGCAGTCCAAGGGACTCTCAAGAGTCTTCTCCAACACCACAGTTCAAAAGCATCAATTCTTCGGCGCTCAGCCTTCTTCACAGTCCCAACTCTCACATCCATACATGACCACAGGAAAAACCATAGCCTTGACTAGACGGACCTTAGTCGGCAAAGTAATGTTTCTGCTCTTGAATATGCTATCTAGGTTGGTCATAACTTTCCTTCCAAAGAGTAAGCGTCTTTTCATTTCATGGCTGCAATCACCATCTGTAGTCATTTTGGAGCCCTCCCCAAACAAAATCTGACACTGTTTCCACTGTTTCCCCATCTATTTCCCATGAAGTGATGGGACCAGATGCCATGATCTTTGTTTTCTGAATGTTGAGCTTTAAGCCAACTTTTTCGCTCTCCTCTTTCACTTTCATCAAGAGGCTTTTTAGCTTTTCTTCACTTTCTGCCATAGGGTGGTGTCATCTGCATATCTGAGGTTATTGATATTTCTCCCAGCAATCTTGATTCCAGCTTGTGTTTTTTCCAGTCCAGCGTTTCTCATGATGTACTCTGCATATAAGTTAAAGAAGCAGGGTGACAATATACAGCCTTGACGTACTCCTTTTCCTATTTGGAACCAGTCTGTTGTTCCATGTCCAGTTCTAAGTTGCTTCCTGACCTGCATACAGATTTCTCAAGAGGCAGGCCAGGTGGTCTGGTATTCCCATCTCTTTCAGAATTTTCCACAGTTTATTGTGATCCACACAGTCAAAGGCTTTGGCATAGTCAATAAAGCAGAAATAGATGTTTTTCTAGAACTCTCTTGCTTTTTCCATGATCCAGCGGATGTTGGCAATTTGATCTTTGGTTCCTCTGCCTTTTCTAAAACCAGCTTGAACATCAGGGAGTTCACGGTTCACGTATTGCTGAAGCCTGGCTTGGAGAATTTTGAGCATGACTTTACTAGCATGTGAGAAGAGTACAATTGTGCGGTAGTTTGAGCATTCAGATTCTCAAAAATACAATATAAAAAAAGTCACAAAAATTATAAAAATATGAAGTTTGCTTTAAAAATAGTCTTTTTTTGCAAGTTAATAGTAAGTTATAAAAATGAAAATTAAAGAATAGAGGACTTAACATTTTTTTTTTCATTTTTAAAAAAATTTAAAAAGTGATAATAGTAAAAGTATATCTAGGAACTTCTCTGGAGCTGTTGCAGGTAGTGTGTGGTCAGTTCAGTTTCAGATAATTCCTTGATCCGGCTTATACTTCTCAAGATCTATAGGCCTCTTCCAGTGTAGTTGGTGCTAACTAGAGGTTTTAATCTGTTGCACCTGTCACTTGCAAAACAGTTCCCTCTGTTTATTTTAGGATCTTCTGTTTGCTGGTCTCTTCAGGGTCTAATTTCCGCCCTGACACACGGGGCGAATGTGGTCACTTATTTAGACTCACTTGTTCAGTCACGCTGTGGGGAGGGAGAAACACTGCAAACAGATCTCACTGGCGTGTGTGGGGAGTGCTCGCAGTGCGTGGGCCGCACTGGGTGCTCCCGCCCATGGCACATGTGCTTTCCCAGTCTACACTTCTCAGGTTCTAGGTTGCTCTGCCGGGAACTGTCTGAGGTGGGCCCTGGGTTGTATGCTCTTCCCAGCTCTAAGCTGCTCAGGGTCAGGTTCTCGGGTACTCCACAAAGGTGCAGGCTCAGTTGGGTCTGTGTTTTGTGCCCTTCCCAGGTCTGAGCAGCTCAGGTGACCAGGGGCTTGGCGAGCGCAGTCTCCCCAGGTGGGGAGTGCGTCATATCCCCTCCCTGGTCCCAGCAGCTTGGTTTCCTGGGTGGCAGCGGGTGCGCCCGTCTCAGCTGTTCCGTGTGATTCTTCTGGGGAGCTGATCTCTGGCTGCGACCCTCCTGGCGGATGTCAACCACCCAGAATCCCAATAAGTCTTGGTTAGCAACTGGGAGCCTGCTTGTAGTTTGGTAGAGGATGCCATCTCTGGGGCTGAGACTGCCCCTTTCCAGCTCTGGCTGTCCCCGCCTGCCTCCCTGTCTCCAGCAGGGGATGGGCCGGTCTGGTCCGCTGCCAGCTAGCTCTCCTCTGGTATTTCCTCAGTCCTTTTTCTGTGAGCGGGCCTGGCAGTGCCTTAGGTTAGGGATTTTCACAGGATAGTTCTCTCTGTCTCTCTCTCTTCTCTCTCTCTCTCTCTCTCTCTCTCTCTCTCTCTCTCTCTCTCTCTCTGGCTATCCCACAGTTTGGGTTGCTATCTCACATTAGTTCCCTTAGATTGCCCTCAGAGTATTCAGGCCCTGTCCTTACTCTGAACAATGCAGCCCACGCCTCCCTGTTCAGCCCACACCTCCCTGTGCAGCCCCCGCTTGGCGGATGCACTGGAAGTTGCCCTTAGGCACGTAATCTGTGGATTTTATTTATTTTTCCTCCCAGTTATATTGCCCTCTGAGATTCCAAAACTCTCCACAGACCCGCTGGTGGGAGTGTTTCCTGATGTTTGGAAACTTCTCTTTTAAGACTCCCTTCCCAGACGGATCTTCGTCCCTACCTCTTTTGTCTCTCTTTTATATTTTTCAAAGACAATGGGCTGCCTTTCTGGGCACCTGGTGTCCTCTGCCAGCATTCAGAAGTTGTTTTGTGGAATTTTCTCAGTGTTCAAATTTTCTTTTTGATGAATTTGTCAGGGAGAAAGTGGTCTCCCTGTCCTATTCCTCTGCCATCTTAGGACCGCCCCTGTATTACACATTTTACTGTGTCTTCTACTTTTGATTTGGGGGAAACCTCTAGTGGGTGAAAAATGAGAATATCAGAATGTGAAATAATTATTATCATCTAGAGGAAAATTCTCCAAGCCAGGCTTCAGCAATACGTGAACCGTGAACTCCCTGATGTTCAAGCTGGTTTTAGAAAAGGCAGAGGAACCAGAGATCAAATTTCCAACATCTGCTGGATCATGGAGAAAGCAAGAGAGTTCCAGAAAAACATCTATTTCTGCTTTATTGACTATGTCAAAGCCTTTGACTATGTGGATCACAATAAGCTGTGGAAAATTCTGAAAGGGATGGGAATACCAGACCACCTAACCTGCCTCTTGAGAAATCTGTATGCAGGTCAGGAAGCAACAGTTTGAACTGGACATGGGACAACAGACTGGTTCCAAATAGGAAAAGGAGTACGTCAAGGCTGTATATTGTCACCCTGCTTCTTTAACTTCTATGCAGAGTACATCATGAGAAACGCTGGGCTGGAAGAAACACAAGCTGGAATCAAGATTGCCAGGAGAAATATCAATAACCTCAGGTATGCAGATGACACCACCCTTATGGCAGAAAGTGAAGAGGACCTAAAAAGCCTCTTGATGAAAGTGAAAGTGGAGAGTGAAAAAGTTGGCTTAAAGCTCAACATTCAGAAAACGAAGATGATGGCATCCAGTCCCATCAATTCATGGGAAATAGATGGGGAAACAGTGGAAACAGTGTCAGACTTTATTTTGGGCTCCAAAATGACTGCAGATGGTGATTGCAGCCATGAAATTAGAAGACGCTTACTCCTTGGAAGGAAAGTTATGACCAACCTAGATAGCATATTCAAGAGCAGAGACATTACTTTGCCAACTAAGGTCCGTCTAGTCAAGGCTATGGTTTTTCCTGTGGTCATGTATAGATGTGAGAGTTGGACTGTGAAGAAGGCTGAGCGCCGAAGAATTGATGCTTTTGAACTGTGGTGCTGGAGAAGACTCTTGAGAGTCCCTCGGACTGTAAGGAGATCCAACCAGTCCATCCTAAAGGAGATCAGTCCTGGGTGTTCTCTGGAAGGAATGATGCTAAAGCTGAAACTCCAGTACTTTGGCCACCTCATATGAAGAGTTGACTCATTGGAAAAGACTCTGATGCTGGAAGGGATTGTGGGCAGGAGGAGAAGGGGGACGACCGAGGATGAGATGGCTGGATGGCATCACTGACTCCATGGACATGATTCTGAGTGAACTCCAGGAGTTGGTGATGGACAGGGAGACTTGATGTGCTGCGATTCATGGGGCCACAAAGAATCAGACAAGACTGAGTGACTGAACTGAACTGAGAGGAGAAGTCAGTGGCACCCCACTCCAGTGTTCTTGCCTGGAGAATCCCACACTTGGAGGAGCCTGGTGGGCTGCAGTCCATGGGGTCGCAAATGGTCGGATACGAATGAGTGAATTCACTTTCACTTTTACTTTTATGTATTGCAGAAGGAAATGGCAACCCACTCCAGTGTTCTTGCCTGTAGAATCCCGGGGATGGTGGAGCCTGGTGAGCTGCCATCTATGGGGTCGCACAGAGTCGGACATGACTGAAGCGACTTAGCAGCAGCAGAGGGTTCCAGCTGAGCCTAAACTGAATTTAAGAGTCTGGGTGGTTGCAATGAACCAGGAAATTGATAGTCTGAAATAAGCAGAAATTGGCTTGTATTAGGACTGCAATTGTGTGGAATAGGGCACCTTTGACTAGAGAGTTTCCTGATCCTCATCTGTGGGCCATGAGTGATTAAGAAGCTGAAGAAGCTCTTTCCATAGGCAGACACAAGTAGTGCTGTTTGTGGTCTAAGTGATCAAGTGAGAAAATGTGGAGAAGGATCTTCTCTGCAGACATGATATGCTTCTGGTGCACTGAAGCCGAAGCAGGAAATTGTGTCATCTGGGCTCGTTGATGGCATTATAGTCTCAGTAGCTTGGGGGTTCTCAGCACAGCCAACCTGTTCTCACTGAGGTATCACGGAGACGCAGGCAGGGGCAAAGTGTAGTCCCCAAGTTGATCTTTCTGGGCAGCAGACATCGAAAAAGATGTGGATGAAGATGAAAGAAGCACAAGACACATCCCTAGTGATACCCAGAAATTACTGTATTTGCTACATGTAGAAATAGGTTTTTAAAATTTATTGTTGTTTTTGTATGATTTGTGCTCCAAAACTGGTGAAGTCTAGTGATGTTGAGGTTATATTAAGAGGGATATTTTTCTTATAACAAATTAAATCAAATAAATAATTTAATAGAAAATTAAAGGGAAAAATAAGCTACCTTTTACCTGTGCCCATTCATCACACAACCCTGTGAATAGTTCTTACTACAGGCATACCTCAGAGAAGCTGCAGGATCGGTTCCAGGCCACCACAAGAAAGTGAAGATCACAGTCAAATGAGTCGTAATTTTTTTGGCTTCCCAGTGCATATAAAACTTATGTTTATACTGTACTGTAGTCTATTACATGTGCAATAGCATCATGTGTAAAAAACAATGTACACACCTTAGTTAAAATATAATGCTGTTGGGACAGGGTGACACAGTCTTGCCACAAACCTTCAATTTGTAAAGACATGATACCTGCAAAGTGCAATACAGTGAAGCGCAGTGAAATGAGGCATGCCCATATTTTCATTTTATGATGAGAAACAGGCTTGCAGAGGTTCAATGATACACTCAGTGTCTTTCGTCTAGAAGGAGCAAAGCTAGACCTGCCTGACTACAAATATGTCCACTTCCACACTCTCAGCTTTCTAAAAACTACCAAAAGGAACAAACTCTATGCTAGGTTGTTTGTCAGCTTCCTCATGTATGACTTTGATATAGGTAAAAAAAAACTGTCTACGTTTAAAATCAAGGGTCACTTGTATCATCTGTAAGACTGTTTTCCAGATCCTCCTCTTAGATGTTTCTATCAGGCTTCATGTGAAAAACCTGGAATGAGGCAGGACAGAAGTGAAACCTCTGGCCCTGCCTGTGAAACTCTATTACTTTTCACTGGGGATATGTCTGGATGCAATTACATTTTCTTTGACAAAATATTGACCTAGTTGTTAAGAAGACAAGTCCAGAGTGTATTTAAGTTTTTCGAGGCTTTCTATCTGTGTATTGCTTGGAAGGAATCCCCTCCTCTGCCCACAAGACAACACCTGTAGGGCAGAGGATTGGATTAACCACTCTCCGTTTGGTTGGTCTTTCCTCCCTTAGTGACTGGAGCTCTGTCGCTCCATGCCACGTAACGACATCTGGAGAAGGTCCCTACAGGTCAACAGTAAAGCGCAGGTTTCGATTGCCCTGTAAATTTCCTAAGAAAATTATGTGGTGGGGACCCTGGTCTATTTGTTTCCTTCTATTCTCACATCTAATTGTATTGTTCAGACTTCCTAGAAAACATACACAAGTTGACATCTTGTCAGAAAGAGCAGAGAAAATATAGAGATGATAATTTTATAGTGTACATGAAAAGGATGTTTTAAAAACTAGAATCAATAAATGCAAAAGAAATGCTATGTTTCAGCTCAAGGTTTTAGGAGAAATTAAATAGCAATTGGAACACAATATGTATACGTATGCTTTAAGTTGTGCATGGAAACGACCTCTCTAAGTCCTGCATTTAGTTGCTTCACTTACTTTCAGTGCTTTTTATGTGCTTGGAGGATTTAGATGCTATTGGCTGGAACATGATGCTGGTTAATTCAGGGCAGAAATTCAATCTAATTTTGTTTATAATCCAAATAGTTTTAATACTATACCCTCTAAAACTAAACTCAAAGAAAACATGTATATTTACTGCTATATTGCTAATACCTAATAATCTTTAGCACATTTGCATTTTGCTGATAATGTACAATATCATCTGGTCAAAAGATTAGAAAAAAGGAAAAGCAATCATACTTGGTGAAATCTCTGCCTTTTGGTAGCCATGGGACCCTGGACAAGTCCCCTAAACCCTCTAACCCTCATTTCTTCATTTATAAATGGAGATAATAAATCCTACTTTATAGGTTAATGTAATGATTAAGGGAAATGATGTACTGAAAGCATTTAGCACAATGTCTAGAGCTCCAAACATAATAAAAATAGCCACAATTTATTGAATTCTTACTTTGTACTAAGCACTGTGCTAAGCATTTTTCAAGCACTATTGAACCTCACTGTAACCTTGTATATGATAGATATTATATTATCCCCTATTATAGATCAGGAAACTGATGTTCAGGGGTTAATGAAACTTGCTTAAGGTCACATGGTATATTTCTTAAGATTATTTTACTTGCAAGAACAGAAAAACCAACTCAACCTCAATCAAGAAAATTTATTGTCTCAGCCAGCAAGCCCAGAAGTGCACTAACTCTGGACACAGTTCAGTCCAGAGGATCGTGATATCAGCAGAGCAGATTTCAGATTGGTCTGAAATGATATTTAATCTGGACAAAAACACTGCAGCAAAATTTTATGTTGCTATGATAGTGGATTTGTGTTGAAATGTTTGCTTTATCATTTATAATTTTTTTTTTGCCTGGCCTGAATTATATCCTCAAAATCAACCTATGAGATTGGAATGACAAGTGAGTTTTGCTCATAGGGGATAAAACTAAAGCTTGAAGGAGTTAGGCGAGTTATCCAAGTGAATGGCTGAACTGAGATCAGAAAGAAAAGATTCATTGATTTATAATCCTGTGCTCATTCAACAGTAACACCACACTGTAACTCCACTCTCTTTGGAGAGGCAGACCTTACCTCCATTTTTATCTCAAAACTGAAGCTCAAAGATACTAAGCAACTGTGTGCCCAGCACTGCTCAGCAAGTAATGGTAGAACTGAGATTCAAGCCTTCATCTTCTGATTCCAGAGTCTGTGCTCCTCATCCATTTACTGCTTCAGCTGGCAAATCTCCTAAAGGAAGTGGAAACGCACAGGGTTCCTTTCCTTTCACTCCTCACTTGTGAACAGCAGGGCCAATACCTTCTCTTCCCTTTCTTGAAAGCACTCATTTTAATGCTGTATGGCATGTGGTAAAAATATCTATTTTAAGCATATTCATATACATGAAGATAAAATTCCTGGTAATTGTTCTATTATATAACATGTTTTTTTTTAATTGAAATACACATGATTTACAATGCTGTGTGTTAATTCTGCTGTACATCAAAGAGACTCAGTTTTATATATATGTATACACACACACACATATATATATGCACACAAATTCTTTTTATATGCATCACCATTATGGTTTATCTCAGGATATTGAATATAGTTCCATGTGCTGTACAATAGGACCTTATCCATCCTAAGTGTAATAGTTTGCATCTTTCAACCCCAAGTTCCCAGTCCATCCCTCCACCATCTCCCTCCTCCTTGGAAGCCACAAGTCTGCTCTTTATGTCTGTGAATCTGTTTCTCTTCCATAGATTGTTCATTTGTGTCGTATTTTAGGTTGCGTATATGAGTGCTATCATATGGTATTTGTCTTTTTCTGATTTACTTCACTTAGAATGATAATCTCATTGCATCCGTGTTGCTGCAAATGGCATTATTTTGCTCTTTTTTATGGCTGAGTAGTATTTTTTGTATTTGTGTACTATATCTTCTTTATCCATTTGTCTGTCGATGAACATGTAGGTTGTTTCCATATCTTTGATATTGTGAATAGTGTCACTGCGAACATTGGGTTGTATGTATCTTTTCAAATTAGAGTTTTGTCTGGATATATGCCCAGTTGTGGGATTGCTGGATCATGTGGTATTTGTATTTTTAGTTTTCTGAGGAACCCTTCTACTGTTTTCTATAATGGCTGCACAAACTTAAATTCCCACCAAGAGTGTAGGAGGGTTCCCTCTTCTCTACACCCTCTCTAGCATTTGTATAATGTATTTTTATTGAAACCTAGAGAGTTCCTTAATCTGTGGTAAAAACATATATATATATATAGATATATATACATATATCTATATATATCTCTGTGTGTGTATATATATATATCTATATATATATCATTTCACTGTGGAAAGAAAGCACTATCAGTGCATCCCCCTCCTTTACTCCTTGGTCCTCTAATTTCCATCAGAAAACCAGTAGCCCTCCAAAGTAGGCCAGTGGCTCTAGCTTTTAAATCACCAAGAATTCTTTTTACATGATCTGGCTCTGTGTGCATGGATGTTTGCACCAAGTTCTGTCTGTCTTGAAGGGTTGGAATGTCTTAACCCATGACCAGGGTCTCTTGCTGCACTGGCTGCTTAGGAGCTGAGCTAGTTGGCTGAGGGGCATAAGTCAGTGTGGTTCTGCTTCCAGGTCTCAGAGTTTCTGTGATGTCATCAATGACCAATCAGGACTGCTGATCATCTTGTGATCTCTGGTGTTACCAAATTCCAGCTAAAAGAAAGATTTGTGATTTTAATTAGTCTGTGTGGCCTAATTATATGAGAGAAAATATAAAATTTTTAGTTAGGTTCTTTGAAAGATTCCAATAACATCTTCACAGGCCACAAGGGGCCTGGGATCTCTTCCCAGGAGGTATGGGTTTACAATCAGATTCACTTTTTCTCTAGAAGATGAAAGAAAGTAAAATTAACATGTATTAATGTTGACCAGTATATTAAATTATAGCCATATTTCTGTAGGTTAGGGATGATGGACAGTCTACTGAAGGTAGACAGGTCTGTTGTTTTGTATATAAGGATATATTTTTTAAGTATCATTTTTGCAGAAAAGCAAGTTGAATTTAATTTTTTCCACAACTGTTCCCCTCTGATGTTAGAATACCTTGAGAAAAATCAAGAACGTGACTAATCATTTCTTTTCTTTAGGAAAATAGGATGATAACATTTTCCCTACCTACTTCCTGCAGTTATTATGGGTTTTAAATATATAGTTATGTGTCTCTGCTTTGTACATTATCCAAAATGCTGCATGCAGTTTGGGGCTAGCTTTTATCATTTTGTATTTAAAACACCTATAACTTATTTTTGTATTCTAAGATATACAACCAAATTTATGCCATCAATTTTATTAAAAACTGCTTCATTTCTCTTTCAAAAAAAAAAAAAACATGCTGCATGCAGGCTGACTCTAGCATCATCTTAGTCTGGGTGGTAAGGTTCTTATTTAGGAGAGGTCATTTCCAAAAGGATGACCATTGTCTGATGTGATACAGCCCAGAACTGATGATGATCTGTTCTTACCCAAGGGTGAGAAAAAGGGAAACCTATCTGTAGCAGGTTTAGTTTTAGTCTGATTTATGAGCCTATAGATGTGTGTGTTTCACCTGCTACTGTGCTAAGTCATGTCTGGCTCTTTACGACCCCATGGACTATAGCCCTCCAGGCTCCTCTCTCCATGGGATTTCCCAGGCAAGAATAGTGGCATGGGCAGTCATTCCCTTCTCCAGGGGATCTTCCCAACCCAGGGACTGAACTTAGGTCTCCTGCATTACAGGTGGATTCTTTACCACTGAGCCACCTGGGAAGCCCCATCACAGTCTTAACCCAGTCATTAATCCATACTGCAGTGGTTTCTCCCTCCCCGCTCTTTATGTCCACTTCCTTACATGAGTTCCTGAGAGCAAGACCAGATAAACCACCTCAGGCCTACCTACTTTACCCTGGTGCCTTGGCCTTATTTTGGGGAGACCCAAACTGGGAAGTTAGTTATCAAACACTATGATTATTATTGAATGCCCATAACAACCCCACTTAGCAGATGACAAAACTAAAGTTCAGAGAGTAGGAATCTGCCCATGGTTACACAGCAGTGCATAGTTTAAATAACCCTTGCCTCTCAGGGTTGTTATGAGGAGGTAATGAGTCAACACTTAAATATAAATGGGCTTCATAAACCGTAGTACTGGACATGAGTGACTTATTGTCCCTTCATAAGGTCACCTCTTCTAATGATGGTGACACAAAAGTGATCATCTGATGCTCAGAGTAGCCATAAACATGGCCACATACAGTAAGTGAACATCCCTCGTTCAGGCCATCATCAGTCCCCAGGGCAGCCTCGGAGCTGGAACTTATTATCTCTGATTCATACGCTCTGGATCTGGAGTGACCCTAAAAATCAGCCATGCAGTGGGAATTTTGACTTGGAGATCACAGTCCAGACGTAAAGTGGGTTTTACACACACGTGACAGCCCATCCGGGAACAGAAGTTTATTTAACAGCTGGAGCAGATGGCAGAGTCACACTCAGAGGCCTTGTCCAGTACAAGGAATCTGTCAGGAGTTGAAATACGAAACACAGGCTGGGAAGGCAAACCAGTTTTGGGGAAGCCAACTCAGAGGTGCTCCAGCTTACTCTGCAGAGGACATTCAGGTTGGGTTGTTTTGGAAAGTGGTCACTGGGACTTCCCCGATGGCTCAGATGGTAAAGAATCTGCATGCAATGCAGGAGACCCAAGTTCAATCCCTGGGTAGGGAAGATCCCCTGGAGGGGGAGGGCATGGCAACCCACTCCAGTATTCTTGCCTGGAGAATTCCTCGGACAGTGGAGCCTGGTAGGCTATGGGGTCGGACTGAGCGACTAACACTTTCACTTCACACTTCTCAGTTCACTTCAGGGCTCAGCAAGATCCAGTCACTGACAGTAAGACCAGTAAGCAGAGCAATAAGAAGAGCCACCATTGGTTAGTGGATGAATAATTAATTGCCTCTTACAAGCCAGGACCCAAAAGCACTTGACATCCAGGGGCTGATTTGATCCCTGCAGCCATTCTGTGAGGCGGATATGATCATCTCACTTTATAGATGAATGCAGGAATCAGAGCCTAGACAGCATGGGTGTCTTGACCCAGAGTCACAGTTTGGACTATCCCCATCCTCCAAGCTCATGGGCTGCAGATTTAATACCATCTGAAGGCATTCGATGAGAGTGGGTTGGCTGTTTGACTGACTGGTTTATGATGCACAAAAATACAGTGTGAGGTATTGGAAAAGACCCTGATGCTGGGAATGATTGAAGGCAGGAGGAAAAGGGGATGACAGAGGATGAGATGGTTGGAGGGCATCACTGACTGAATGGACATGAGTCTGAGGAAGTGCCGGGAGTTAGTGATGGACAGGGAAGCCTGGCATGCTGCAGTTCATGGGGTCACAAAGAGTTGGACATGACTGAGCAACTGAACAGAACTGACAGTGTGATGTGGAGAAATGTCTTTTGAATCAGACAGCCCTAAGAAAATTCCTTCACTTTCCCAGGACTGATTTCACCCCCACTAAATATTTGGTGATACCTGCTTCACAGAGTAGGCAGGAGAAGGCAGTGGATTTATGGGCAGAGGTGCCTGGCACATGGTAATATCACTTCTTGTTCTTTCTCTTTCCCCCTCAAACATACGCCTTATAGTTCACTTACTTCCAAAGATGATTTGCAAAGGAAGGTTTGGGGCCAAAATCTGACTCTTCTTATCAGGCCTCAGATAATTTAAGAGATTCTTTTGTAAGGTAGAGAATATCAAGAGACAAATGCAAGAAAAGTTTTTCAACAAAGTCTTTTGTTTTCTACTCAAGATAGCATTAAGTAATATTCAGGAAATACTTGCTCTGGTTTCTCTATCCTCTGCTGATGAGTCTCTGAATTGTTTCACAGATGACAGCAGAACTGGAAATCCTGCCTTCCTCCCAGCCCCCTGCCGTATGAAGGGCAGATAGAGGTCCCATGGTCAAGTTCAATGACCACAACTGGTCACTAACTCTGTCCCTTAAAGGGAGCTGCCTGTCTCTGTTTTTACTCAAGATATTGATAAGATGTTAATCCAGGCTAAATTCTTAAGTGAGACTTATGAGTAAGACAAAACAAAAAAGCTAAAGTTTTTGTAGGGTCAAATATACCAAGAAGAGGAGGGGACTGCCTATGGGAGAAAATGATATGGTGAAGACAGATGACACAGAAAGAACGATTTAATTCTAATAGGACCAGGGCTAGCAGTCACACAAGTTGTATACTGCACAACTCCAGAGGGAGCCATCTGCCCAGACTACAATGTCAACAACTCCCAGTAGAGTAATGCAACAAGGCAGTCCTACCTTTAATGCGTTTATCTTTTCTGTCAAGAAGAATGATCCTCAAGGTAGAACATAATTACAAGGTAGAACTGAAGTTCTAGGTCGAAGAAGAGATTGTCAGAGGGAAACTGGATACCTTTATTAATGTTTGTCATCATAATAGGCAATAGTAAGAGTTAACACTTAAGGAGTAAAACATGCCAGAAATTACTAAGCACTGTGTGCATAGTATCCCATTTTACCCTCAAGTACAATATTGTTGCTGTTCAGCCAACAGCTAGCAAAGCTTCATTTTGTTTAAATGGCAATCTGCCCTGCCCAAGGAGATAAAACATGGTTGTCTAGGTCAATCATGGCAGTACTATCTCCCTAAGCTAGTGATTGGTCTATAAGTAGGCCATGTGACCAGATCTGACCAATGAGAAAAAGAGACAAGTCTAATATTTTCCAGGATGGCAAATGTTTTCCACCCTGATAAGAGAGAGGCCATAAAAAAGTCTCATTGTTTATTTTACATTTTCAATGGAAATATACTTGATTTACAATGTTATATTAATTTTTGCTATACAGCAAAGTGATTCAGTTATACATTCTTATATACACGCATACATATGTATATTCTTTCCATTATGGTTTATCTCAGGATATTGAATATAGTTCCCTGTGCTATACAGTAGACCCTTATTGTTTATCTACTTTATTTTTAAACCTGTGTCTTCTATCCCTGCTTTGCAAGTTTTGTGTTAAGATATGATACTTGTTGCTGCTGCGGCCTTTTAATGAACTTGAGGGCAGGGCAAGAGAATCATGAAGATACCAACCTGAAGCCCAACATCACTGTGTTGCTGAACAAGTGCCAGTGCTGCCTCCTTTGAAATTTTTTATGAAATGAAAAATTAAGTGTACTGTTTATGCCACTGTTAATTAAGTATTCCCTTGTTCAGTTGCTCAATTGTGTCCAACTCGTTGCAATATGGACTGTAGCGTGCCAGGCTTCCCTTCCTTCACCATCTGCCAGAGCTTGTCCCTGTCCTTCACCATCTCCCAGAGCCTGCTCAAACTCATGTCCATTGAGGCGGTGATGCCATTCAACCATCTCGTCCTCTGTCATCTCCTTCTCCTCCTGCCTTCAGTCTTTCCCAGCATCAGGATCTTTTCCAGCAGCATCAGGTCTGCCTGAACTTTTCACTGATGCTCTTCTGCCTGCAGTGAAGTCTAAGGTCCAGGGGAATTAACTTCCTAGGGCACAAATAAGAAGAGCTGTCTTATGGACAACTCTGGCAGGGAGGGAGCTCTTGGTTACTGGAAATATTCAGGCAAAGTCTTGTCAGACTACCGTTTGTAAGGTTTGTTGGAGAGGAAAGTCTGGCTCTGAGTAGGCAGAAGTGAGGAAGTGGGACTGCAAGTGAGAGACAAATGTTCTATGTATATGTTCTGGAGTAGAACCAACTGGATCCAAAAACTAGGTAAAAATAAGTTGCAGCCTTGGCTAACTGGGCTTTCACTCTGAGCCAGTATCTTAGGCATCTGTGCTCTAGGAACGGGTATCATGGCTCTGCTCCTGGACCACCAAGGGCAGTGGTGTGGTGACTGGTCAAGGTCAGATCTGAGACTACATCAGGGTCCTGAAAGTGAAAATGTGTTCAGTCATGTCTGACTCTTTTCGACCCCAAGAACTGTAGCCTACCAGGATCCTCCCTCCATGGGATTTTCCAGGCAATAGTACTGGAGTGAATTCAGGATGATTCAAGTAGAGGATGTGGGGTGGGAGGTGGGAGGGGGCTTCGGCATTGGCAGATTGTGTTCACCTATGGCTGATTCGTGTCAATGTATGGCAAAACAAATACAGTATTGTAATTAAAAAAATAAATAAATTTAATTTAAAAAAATTAAAAAAATAAAAAATTTAAATAAATAAATAAATAAATAAAAAATAGTACTGGAGTGAATTGCCATTTCCTTCTCCAGGGGATCTTCCCAACTCAGGGATCAAACCCAGGTCTCCTGCATTGTAGACAGACTCTTTACCACCTGAGCCACCAGGGAAGCACATCAGGTCCTAGTTCTTCTGTTTCTTACTTGCAAGCCTCAGCTTCCCTTTTATCAAATGGGAAGAATGGACTTGGTACACTTCACAGGGGCACTGTGAGGATTCCATGAGATGACTGCATATGCCCACAAACATTTATTGAGGACCTACTATGTCACCCTGCTTATTTAACTTATATGCAGAGTATATCACACAAAATGCCAGGCTGAATGAAGTACAAGCTGGAATCAAGATTGCTGGGAGAACCTCAGATACACAGATGATACCACCCTCATGGCAGAAAGCGAAGAAGAGCTAAAGAGCCTCTTGATGAAAGTGAAAGAAGAGAGTGAAAAAGCTGGTTTAGAACTCAACATTCAGAAAACTAAGATCATGGCAGCTGGCTCATCACTTCATGGCAAATAGATGGGGAAACAACGGAAACTGTGACAGACTTTAATATTTTTAGACTCCAAAATCACTACAGATAGTGATTACAACCATGGAATTAAAAGATGCTTGCTCCCTGGAAGAAAAGCTACGTCCGATCTAGACAGCATATTAAAAAGCAAAGACATTACTTTGCTGACAAATGTCCATCTAGTCAAAGCTATGGTTTTTCCAGTAATCATGTATGGATGTGAGAGTTGGACTATAAAGAAAGTCAAGTATTGAAGAATTGATGCTTTTGACCTGTGGTGTTGGAGAAGACTCTAGAGTCCCTTGGACTGCAAGAAGATCCAACCAGTCAATCCTAAAGGAAATCAGTCTTGAATGTTCATTGGAAGGACTGATGCTGAGGCTAAAGCTCCAGTACTTTGGCCACCTGATGTGAAGAACTGATTCATTGAAAAGACCCTGATGCTGGGAAGGATTGAAGGCAGGAGAAGGGGATGACGGAGGATGAAATGGTTGGATGGCATGACTAACTCAATGGACATGAGTTTGAGCAAGCTTTGGGAGTTGGTGATGGACAGGGAAGCCTGGTGTGCTACAGTCCATGGAGTCACAAAGAGTCGGACACTACTGAGAGACTGAACTGAACAGAACTATGTGCCTAGCCTTCTGCTGAACCCTGATGTCTGTGTCAGCCGTGAAGAGTTCCCCAAATTTAAAACGTTAACTATTATTCGTTATTTTTTAAAAAAATTGTCCAACTCCACTCTCCTTCCTACCCCACCAAGGGAATAAAAAAGGACCCCATTTATCTATTTTGAAGTAAATTGAGCTCTTATCCAGGAAAGTAGAAGAAATGGCTCCAGCAGACAGAGTTTCCAGCAAGACAAATCCCCCAATGGCTTCTCTCTGCCATCGCTCAATAATGGTGTTTGCTATAAATCAGAGAGCTTCTTTATCAAGTGCCTTGGAAGCGCTTGGGACTGATTTAGCCCTAGAGTGAGATTAATCACAAATGCTGCTTTAGAAAGAGTGATGGGTGTGAATAAGAAGGGTCAATGGAGATCATTTCGATTCACCCTGATTGCTATAGCTGGAGTCTGCAGAACTAGGGCTCTAAGTTTCAGCAGTTCTGTTTGAGAAAAAATTTTCCATCCTAGAATGTTGGATGAGGAACCTAATTGCCTAATGCTTTTTTAAATCACCTGCTATCTGTGCCAGGTTCTATGTTTATGTAACCTCTTTTAATCCTCATAACAGCTCCATGAAATAGGTCTGGTTACCCTCATTTTTGAGACCTAGAGCAAGGTACAAAGGTCTTTGCACAAGTGACCAAATGGCAGAGAAGAGAATAAAAACAGGTCAGGTCTGTATGACTCCAAAATCTTACCTTGAAGCCTCTTGGGACCTTGACTATAGATCCCTGGCAGTAGAGCTCTATGTGGTCACCCAGACAAAAATGACTTCCTGCGGCTGCTGTCCCAGTGATGATATCTGAAACAGTCCCCTAGGGACCCAGCTTTCATGGCACTGTTCTGTGATGACCTTCTCAAACATCTCAATTCTTTTCTAAGATAGAGAATGAATGAACGAATGAATAAGTAAGTAGGAATCTGCTTGTTCTCTGCTCATGCACAGTATGGCAGCCACAGAGGTTGTGGACCCACTCAGCACCCCATTCCAGAGAACCTGCTGTGTGGAGCTTAGCTGACTGATGCCCCAGCTGCCACACCTTCAGATCCACTGTGACGTTTCATCTGGACGGCTTCCAGCCAGTGACTGGACACAGCAGCAGCGCTAGAGCTGGTCTGGGCCATTCCGGCCTCACGGTGGGTACCTATAATGGACAGCCTTTGCTCGAGGACTCCCTGTTGGCCTAGCTGAGAATTGCTTAGAGCAGAAATCTTCCCGACTCAGTCCTCCTTCCTTCCCACTCTCCTTTCCTGTGTCAGACCTGCATTGTGGTCTGAAGCCTCTCCCTGCCTACTCCTCCTCTCTTACGCATATCACTCACCTGTATCTCTCCAATTCATCTCTTGTACATTTGATTCCATCTTGGTGTCTGCTTCTTGGAAGTCTCTAGTAGACAAATAGAGTGATTCTGTTTCCCCAATCCAAATGTTTATCACCAGGAAAACAGATCAGTACTGTGATATTGACATCTAATGGAATGCTACAGAGCAGTGAAAATGAATGATTTAGAGATAAAGGCCTCAATGTGGATACATCTCAAAAGTACAGTATTGAGCAAAAACAACCAAAAAAGTTGCAGAATGATACATACAGGTTGTGACCTTTATATACAGTTTTAAAACATGAAGAACCAAGCAATACATCATTTGTAGATATGTGCATATATACTAAAAGTCTAAGAACACACTAGGGAGTGATTAAGCACAGACTTCTGGATTGAAGTTGCCACTGGGGAGAGAAAGAACGAAGAATGCAGTCAGGATTTCTGTTTTAAGCTGAGTGGTTGGTAGATGGTTGCTGTTTGTACCTGTGCTTAAAGTATTCCATGATAAAAGTAACCCATATTAAATCATACTCCACAGATTACCTTTTTTGAAAATATATTAAATGACTTGAAATCAGCTCTGCTTCAGAAAATCTTGGGTCTTTGTTATCACATGTCAGCAGCTGAATCTTAGCCTATTGTGGCTTTTCCTGCCCTGAGTAGCATTTCTTTATTTTTATGCTTGTTTCTACTCTCTTTCTCTCCCAGACCCTCACTGGACCATGAACCCTAAGAAGGAAGAGTCTCATCTGCTTGTTTTCTGAATCCCCAGTGCTGATGAAAGCAGTATGTGCTTATTATGTTTTTACTAATCAGGAGATGGAAAATCGAGGGAAGAGAGAAGGCAGGTAGAGCAATAGCAGAATGTAAGTAACCTTTTGAAAGTTAGGAAAGCAGAGCTACTGCCTTTGTCTGAGCACTGCTGTATGAGGTAATAGATCTATAGTGGAGGACCTGGGGGCCAGGTCAGAGGGTCTGACGCCTGATTTCCTACTACTGTGACAGCCACTTTGTTAAATGCCTCATGTGTTTTATTTTCAATCTTCACAACTTGGAGAGTTGAGCATTACAACCCCTTTTACAGATGAGAAAACTGAGGCTCAGCGAATTTGGGGTCACTCAGCTGCTAATTAGCAGAGCTGGGTTCACACGAAAGTCGTTCTGGTGTCAAGGGTCCACGGCGGTGCTCTGCCTCCAGGTTCTGTGTCTGTTTTATACAAGGCAAGCGATGTGCTTGTCTGCTATGAGGCCAGTCATCCGCTTATTAATGTGACTCGGGTCAGTGGCAGCACTGAGAGTGGCACGTCACCCCGTGTCACGGCGTCAAGGCTTTCTGGAGGAAGTGACCTCCAGAAGAGAACCAGGTGGAGCCAGGGAAAGGAGGAGAGGAGGGCGTGTGGCAGGGGAGAGAGACTGTTCCTTCAAGAAAGAACTGCCTCCCCGAGGCCTGAAAAAGGGAGAGTAAAGTGATGATGCCTCACATGATACCACTGAACATCCTCCCTTTCCTCTGCCGTCCGGGCTCAGAATCCAGTGCTCCACAGACCTCAGCTGGGCTTCGGTTTACACTCACTTGATCTGTATTAGTCCAGGCCCACAGAAGAAGCGGAAGCAAGAGACAGACAGGATTAAATGTACAGGAAATCTGAAACAGGAGAGAAAATGAGGGGGGAAGTCAGGAGAGATGGGAGGAGCTACAGCATGTGAAGTTGATGTGATGCTGAGTGAAGGACAGAGGGAAGGCTGAGGGTTGGGTGGAAATGTCTTAGACAATCCTGAGTCTGGCAAAGCTGTCTTCTGGGGGTCCTTGAACCCGAGTTGCCTGGGAGAGGAGACCCGAGTCTCCCAGGAATGGCCCTGCTGAGTGTCCCTCGCTGGATTCTGCCACTGGCTGGGAGTTGCCAGGGGCCAGCATGGTGCAAGGCAATGCTGGACTTCAGAGCACGGTGGCTGGGACCACTGGTCAGTTACACTCCCTGAGGCTGGACATCCGAGAGGCATGTTCTTGCAGCCACCATACTGGTCTAAATTTCTTCCTCTCCAAAATCTGGCTTCTCTGTTGGCCTCAGGTCCTGAGTTCTAATGGGGAAACATTTCTGACCAGAGGTGGTATAGGGGTACAGCTTAGAGTCATCCCCCAGCTCAGACTTACCAGCTGGGTACTTTAGTCAAGCTACCTAAGCCCCCAGTTTTCTCATCTGAAAATGTGGATGCTCACACTGTGTCATAGGAGCAAATGAATGAAGGCACATGGCAAGTGCTCCATAAATGTTATCCATTATAACTATAGTGGAGCCATTTTGATTTGCAGGCTATTTCAATGCATCACCTTGACAGGACTGCATCAGATGTGAAACACCGTGTGTCCTATCACAGCCTGTGTCAGACACACCCGACCTCACTCTGCCCATCTTTCTGCAAAGCTACTCCTGACCCTGGGGCTTGGTTTTAGGATCCTCCTCTCATTCTGCTTCCCTGGAGGCTTAGATGGTAAAGAATCTGCCTGCGGTGCAGGAGACCTGGGTTTGATCTCTGGGATGGGAAGTTCCCTTGGCGAAGAGAATGGCTACCCACTCCAGTATTCTTGCCTGGAGAATTCCAGGGACAGAGGAGCCTGGTAGGCTACAGTCCATAGAGTCACAAAGAGCTGGATATGACTTAGAGACTGAACCACCACCACCACAACAAAGGTCTAAAGACAAGAGCTGACTCATGTGGAGGTCTGGATCCTCCACATCCTCTCTCAGACTTTCACCTGGTCAGTTCCTTCTCCAGGAGCCTGCTGGACTGAGCCCTCACTCCTCACATATGCTGTGTACTTTATACTTTATTAGGTGACTTCATATTTCTTCCTTTCATTGTCACAATAGCCTAGTAACAGTAATTGGTATTATTATTTCATCTTGCAGATGAGGGAAACGAGACTCAGAGAGGTTAAATAACTTGATAAGACCACAGAGCCAGTAAAAGTAGAGTTCAGACTTGCACACAAATCTAGACAGTAGAATGCCTAAGCGCTTTCTTTACATTGCTTATTTTTTTCTTCATTGTGTGTGTCACTCCTCCATTTAGAAACTCAGGCTCAAGGGACATGCTTCCCCTTTGTTCCAATTCCTCCCAAAGACCTTGTGTATACAACAGGTGCTGTCTAAATACTGCCTGAGTAAAAGCCAACATGCAGTCATATCATATGTCAACCCCCAGAGAAGCCCTGTGTAGAAACAGATGCCAGTCCTCAGGCTGTGTGCCCTGGGCAACTGGTGTGGTGCCTTTAAGGAGACATCTCTGGTTAAAAGCAAGACACCCTTCTGTCTGTGCTTGCCCACAGGTGGTGGATTTGTCAGCCAGATCCCTGCTCCCGCCTCTTGCACTGTGTTCTTCCGTGTCCTCTCCTCCCTGCAGCCCAGGCTCAACATCTCTTTTAGGTCCACTCTTACTTGACCCCTTTGGCAGTGAGCTCACTTTCTCCCAACCACAGCTCCTTGCCAGTTCCTAGCTTTGAGGCATTCACCCAGAGCCCCCCAGACCCAACTCCACAGGTATCCCGTGGGCAGCAGCCCCACAGCCTGCCCTGTCTCAGTAACCAGGCACCACTGAGATGCACAATAAGAGATGTACAAACTCATATTTATTTGTGTTCAGACTTGAACACAAATCTAGACAGTGATGCCAGGATCTTACACAGATGGATCCACCTGGCCACAAGGATCCATGCCCACTGGGCCAAGAGCAGAGACCCAGACATGCATGTGTGCCCGTGGGGGCAGACACAGGGCCTGCAGGCAAACCCACTTGTGTTTCGCAAGCAAGGTGTGTCCAGATGCACAGGTACATGCACAGGCAGACTCTCTGGTGTACATATGACCTCATGCATCTGAGAGTTCTACCCCTCGGTACCTGGATACCAGTGTATGCAAACTCAGTGCCGTGTGCCCTTCCATGGTGACACACACAGGCCTGCAAGGGCGAGGAAGGCAGCCTTAACTGTCTCCTCCCCCGGGGGATTTCAGCCCAGCTCGTGGCCATTTCAAAGACAGGTGCACACCTTCTCTTTGGGGTCAGCTCTGCCTGTGTCAAGCTGTCTGCCCCCAGGAACAGAGCCCAGGCTGGTGGTCTGGGATTCCCCAGGTGTGCACACGATGGCCCGTCACCTCCACACTCAGCCTCCCCTCCCACCAGGAGCTCGCTGCTCTCGGCGGGCAAGGTGGTGAGGCTGGAGGTAATTAAATCTCTCTTTTCACTTCAGCAGCATTGATCTGTACAGGGACACACTCTGACTCCAAAGGAACAAAGCGTTTAATTTCCCGGCTGGAATGTGCTGTTCTCAGACTTGTTTCATGTGTGAGTCAGAAGACTGAAAAGTACAACACATTCTGTCATCTTTGGAGCATGCTGTAGCTTGTAAGGCACTATTGTACCATTTCATTTGAGTCTCACAGTATGCCTGTGGGTAGGAGATAGTATATGCTTTCTCCTATTTTACTGATGAAGAAACTGAGGCTAAAACAATAACAATAGCTGTCACTGATTTCCTGCTAGATGGTGGGCACTGTTCTAAGTACTTTGCATGTTTTGATTTTTAAAAATACCAACCACAGCTCTTAGAGGTAGGTCTGTCTTCACCTCTATTTTATAGTTGAGGAAACTTAATAAGGTCTTATTAACAGCCTGAGGCATTCATTCATTCAACAGCCAGTCTGGCTTCACCAGATGCTATATGAAGTTGAAGGGACTTGATGCAGGGTGCTTGTCGTTTGGGTAAAAATCTAAAGCAATGAGTTCCCTCATTTTGACCACCAATGACCCATACATGATTTTCATACATTGATTGACTGCACCCTTGAAAGATTTTACCCAGTACAAGCACTGTATTTATTAGTAAATAGCCTGTCTCATGCCATTTTTTAGACATTTTGAAGTTTGGAGAATATCCTGAAGTTTTGGGTACCCTGAACCTTTGAATACCTTCAGAATACCCTGAATCTCTGAAACACTGCTTTAGACAGAGATTCCTTGGGATTGAGGTGACTCAGTCTGGGAACACTTGAGATGTGGCAGAGAAATTTTAAGGTACTTCCCTTATTGATCTGGGTCCAAATCCTGGATCTGCCATTCACCCTTTAGGTGTCCTTGATCAAATAACCTGTCTGAGCCTCAGTTCGCTTCCTTGCAGTGTCAGATGGAATAAAGAGCACTCCTAACTGCAGCATCAAGACACAGCGGGGTGATCACGGATGCCCCACAACACCAAGTGAGCAAAGAAGTATTTGTAATTCTCAGAAACACAGCGTAGCCAGCACGAGTATATGCAATCAGTTACATAAATTGTGAGCTACATGTCAAAGTTCTATTTGCCATGAGACAGGGTGGAATCAGCACATTTCTCATCAAGATGGAAAATAAAAACAGAGAAAACTCATGAGCCTTTTGAATAACTCCGTCACAGGGAGAGCTCATTCTCTTCACGCTATTCTGTTGGGACGCCACAGTACCACCCTTGTTCATGTTGATGCTTGCCTGCCTCAGCGTCCATTAACGTACACCTTTTGACTTATTTTTTTTTTTTTAAAGCTCTTTAGTAGTTTAGCTGGGTTCAGTTGCAGTTTTGTCCTTGGTTACTGTACTTATATGAAGTCAACTTCAGAACAAACCTTGCTTTCTCCTTGGCAATCCCTGAGTAGCTCTGACTCTCCAGAGTGGCCATCTCTTGTTTGCTCTCCATCTCTGCTCTCTCCTTTCTCACCCATCCTGCCTGTTCCTTACTTAGAAATGTTTCAGGAGAATGAGCACGAGTATAAATCACATTGGAAATAAGTGGGCTCAATCCTTTGAGCATCCAATATCAATGTATGCACATTTCTTTGTTTAAAAATTGTATCATTACACATGTACTAATATTTTGTGTGTAAGACAAACACAAATGGAGATTTTTTTCTTTTTTGGACATGCCACATGGCATGTGGGATCTTAGTTCCCTGCCTAGGGATACAATCTTCATCCCTTCATTGGAACTTCAGAGTTTTAACCACTGGACCTCCTCCTCTGGTGGGAAGTCCACAAATAGAAATTTTTAAGATTGAAATTTTTTGAAAGCCTGAAATAAAAATAAACACTGATTAAAAAAAATTAATAACCCAGAAATACATACTCACACTAAAATATTGTGATTTTGAAAATCTTGTAACACTTTTGAAATAGTTATTTAAAAGTTTGGCCCAGGACCTTCCCTGGTGATCCAGTGGTAAAGACTCCATGATTCCACTGCAGAGGGTGCAAGTTGGATCCCTGGTTGGGAAACAAAGATCCCTTAAGCTGTCCAGTGTGGCCAAAAAGTTTAAAAAAAATAAAAGTTTGGCCCAAAGTTTAATTTATGTGAGGGGTTGAATTTAATCATTGTCTTAGCTGTTAGGGACTGCCAACAGCTGTTTTCATCACATGAAATCTCAGTAAATTCCAAACCTTTGTCTTTTTAAAAAATAATTTCATATCTCATCTCTCTTCTAAACAACTCTTTTAAGTATTTAGCTCTGGGATAACTAGTGAGCCTCTGTTTGGTATAGAAGATTTTCACCATCTTCACCCAACTCTGCTGCTGCTGCTGCTGCTGCTAAGTCACTTCAGTCTGTCCGACTCTGTGCGACCCCATAGATGGCAGCCCACCAGGCTCCCCCGTCTCTGGGACTCTCCAGGAAAGAACTCTGGAGTGGGTTGCCATTTCCTTCCCCAACACCCAACTCTATTATCTCAAACAATCTGTAAAGTCACTTAATTATACTTATGTCCATACAGTAAACCATTAAATGCTGAAAAGTAAAAATTGAATGAGGATTCTGTCTTGTGGGACACTTACCTTTTCTTCAGAGAAAGAAAAGAGAGTAGAGAATAAGTGACAAATAGACCCAGTAAGAGCATAAGAGCATCAAAGCTCATCTGCATATTCAGTTCAGTTCAGTTCAGTCGCTCATTCATGTCTGACTCTTTGTGACCCCATGAATTGCAGCATGCCAGGCCTCCCTGTCCATCACCAACTCCTGGAGTTCACCCAGACTTATGTGCCTTGAGTCAGTGATGCCATCCAGCCATCTCATCCTCTGTCATCCCCTTCTCCTCCTGCCCTCAATCCCTCCCAGCATCAGGGTCTTTTCCAATGAGTCAACTCTTTGCACGAGGTGGCCAAAGTATTGGTGTTTCAGCTTTAGCATCAGTCCTTCCAATGAACACCCAGGACTGGTCTCCTTTAGGATGGACTAGTTGTATCTCCTTGCAGTCCAAGGAACTCGCAAAAGTCTTCTCCAGCACCACAGTACAAAAGCATCAATTCTTCGGCGCTCAGCCTTCTTCATAGTCCAACTCTCACATCCATATATGACCACTGGAAAAACCATAGCCTTAACTAGACGGACCTTTGTTGGCAAAGTAATGTCTCTGCTTTTGAATATGCTATCTAGGTTGGTCATAACTTTCCTTCCAAGGAGTAAGCGTCTTTTAATTTCATAACTGCAGTCACCATCTGCAGTGATTTTAGAACCCAAACGAATAAAGTCTGACACTGTTTCCACTGTTTCCCCATCTATTTCCCATGAAGTGATGGGACCAGATGCCATGATCTTAGTTTTCTGAATGTTGAGCTTTAAGCCAACTTTTTCACTCTCCTCTTTCACTTTCATCAAGAGGCTCTTTAGTTTTTCTTCACTTTCTGCCATAAGGATGGTGTCATCTGCGTATTTGAGGTTATTGATATTTCTCCCTTCAATCTTGATTCCAGCTTGTGCTTCTTCCAGCCCAGCGTTTCTCATGATGTACTCTGCATAGAAGTTAAATAAGCAGGGTGACAATATACAGCCTTAATGTACTCCTTTTCCTATTTGAAACCAATCTATTGTTCTATGTCTGGTTCTAACTGTTGCTTCCTAACCTGCATTGAGGTTTCTCAAGAGGCAGGTCAGGTGGTCTGGTATTACCATCTCTTTCAGAATTTTCCACAGTTTATTGTGATCCACACAGTCAAAGGCTTTGGCATATTATAGCTTAGTAAACATTAATATTTTACTTATTTTAAGTTTAAACATATAAATAGAGGGCTCCACCAATATGTTTTCCTCCACAACTCCCATGAATCATTAGAGTAGGTCAACCTCATTTTGGAGATCACTCAGAGAACAATAGTCTATGGGTCACAAAGAGTCATAGACACAACTGAGCATGCAGAGAGCACTGCAGGTTGGATCCCTGGTCAGGGAGCACCCACAGAGAACAATGAGATTCAGGACTATGGACAGGTATACACATGAGTTGGAGGACACCCTATCTAGGTGGCTCAGTGGTTAAGAATCTGTCTGCCAATGCAGGAGATGCAAGAGATGTGGGATCGATCCCAGAATCAGGAAGATCCCCTGGAGTAGGAAATGACAACCCACTCCAGTATTCTTGCCTGGGAAATACCATGGGTAGAGGAGCCTGGCAGGCTACAGTCCATGGGGATGAAAGAGTTTGACACAACTGAGCACACACACACACATGCACACACACATTTTAATAATCTGTCTTTGACACCTATCTGATAGGATATTTGTGAGAAATAAAATGACATAGCAGCTATTCAATAGATGTTAATTTCTTTCATTCGCTTCTCTGCTGCTCAACCTAGGGCCAAGTGAAAGAAAGGAGATGGATTCAGGGAAGGCGCTCTGGCCAGAAAAAAAACAATTCAAGTTTGGAAGTGTTTCTGGTGCCTCATTCGCCAAACACGGTGCCCCAATTAGAAGAAAGAATTTATATACAATAAGGGTCTGTCCTATTATAATACAGGTGGTGTGCTCTTCCTTCCCTGCCCCACACACATGCATAGACGTTACTGATGCGGCCCACTGCTGCCAACTTCTTCATCTGCCTTTTGCTGTCTTCTCTGATCTGACTCAAGCTTCTGGATGGTAAAGTGGTATTTACGTGCCTAGACTTTTTGTCTTTGAATCCTGGTCCATCCAGGCACTCTGCTCAGAGGAAGACCTGGGCACCCAGCCCAGTTCATGCTTGTGGTAGTTTTAACATATGTCCACAAATTCTTTGATGCTTCTCCTTACAAGATGCAGAGCTTAATTCCTGTGTCAGTCCAGTATGGGCTGGATTTAATGACTTGCTTCTAATGAATAGATCATGGTAAAAGTGGTGATTTGTTATTTTTGAGATTACCTTCTGAACAGACTATGGATTCTCTCTGTCATTTGCTCTTTCTACCCCTTGGGTCAGTTGCTCTGGGGGAAAGCCAGCTTCCATGTCTTAAGAACTCTTACAGGACCTTGTGTAGAGCCCATGTGGTAAAGAGCCAAGAAGACCAAAGAGAGCGAGAGAATTTAGTCCCTGACGGCAGTCTTGGGACCAGATTCTCTTGCAAGTTGATTCTCCTGCCCAGCCAAGCCTTCAGATAATACAGCCCCAGCCAAGAACTTGACTACCACCTTGCTAGATACCCTGAGTGAGAGGCACCCAGCTAAATTGCTTTCAGATTCATGACCCTCAGAAACTATGACATAATGAATCTTTGTTGTTTTAAGGCATTGAGTATTTGGGTAATTCGTTACATAGAAAAATAATATAATGATCAAAATCCTGGGTTCATCTTTATTGTTCCTGGTGTTCTGTTCTTGAATTTTCCCAAACAAATGATTTCTGAGTGTTTCTTTATCTCTGGTTTTAAATCACTATTGTACTTCTGTCATTTAGAGCTCAGATTCATCATCCAAGGGGATGGAAGGAATTCATATTTAATGAACACTTAACTATGGCATTTTATTTATTTCTCACAACTAACCTATCAGGTAGGTGTCAGATACAGATTATTAGAAGATGGTATCCCCCAACTTGTATATGTAGCTGTATCCATAGTCCTGAACTCATTGTTCTCTGAGTCGTCTCCAAAACACTAAGCATTTATCCCATACCAGGATGTGTACACAAACATCTTACCGCAGAATATGAAGTGACCCTATTATTATCCCTACATGATGAATAAACTGAGGCACAGAGAGGTTAAAAAAATGACCCAAGTTTATACTTACATTTTAATAGGTCCTATTGCAAGTCACATGGTCTGAACCACTTTGCTATTCTACCTGTAGCTTTGATCCTGTTTTCTTTACTTACTTATAGATTTTGGGGTAGGAGAAACCTGAGTTCAAACCCTGACTCCACAACTGACCAGGTGGTCCCTGCTTCCTCCTCTCTAAAATAGGCGCTTACCTCCAAGGTTCTATGAGGGAGAGATGAAATAATATAAAGTGTCTGCTTGTCCCACTAGACCAGTGCTGTCTAAGTGAAATTTCTCTGAAGATGGAGATGTTTCTTGTCTATCTAATTTGGTAGCTACTAGCCACATGACTACTGAGCACCTGAAATGTTACTAGTACAAAGTGAAGTGAAAGTCGCTCGATCATATCTTACTCTTTGTGACCCCATGCACTATACAGTCCATGGAATTCTCCAGGCCCAGTTACTAGAGTGTATAGGCTTTCCCTTGTCCAGGGGATCTTCCCAACTCAGGGATCAAACCCAGGCCTCCCACATTGCAGGTGGATTCTTTACCAGCTGAGCCACAAGGGAAGCCCAACGAATACAAAGGAGGGATTGAACTTTTGATTATACTTAGATCAGTTTTAATAAGTAGACACTTGTGGTTGGTGACCACTAAATGGATAACACAGAGCTAGATTAGAAACTCCAGGAAGGCAGGGTCTTTACCTGTTTAGCTCACCATATTCAGCTCACCATATTCAGCTCTTTGCACTATGCCTGACACCAAAGAGGCACTGTAATTAACTGTTGAACAGATGAATATACACACGAATGTGTGTCCCATTGTGGGCATTTGAAAAACAGCTTCTCTTAGCTGGGTAAAGATAGATGTTTCTTGGAGCCCTCCTGCCAATGCACTTTTGCCTTTTCTCCTCTCGTCCACAGCAGCCAATTATGCTCTTCTGCAGAAATGTCATTTGAGCCAAGAATCGGACAGAGACTAGATTTCAGGTGACTGGGGGAGGAGGGAGAGAAGCCCCCCTGCATCTCTAATGGGCCGCAGAGGACAGGAAGCCCCCTCCTCATCCCTCCAAGGCTGACTAGAGAGTCTGTCTGTAACAGAGACGGTTAAATTAATGATGAGGCTCAGTGACAGGGAGGCCAGAGCGGCCCCCTAAATGTCACCTTCATTATTTTTCAAGCCCACACGACGAACTGCCTTCCCAGTCAGCATCCGTGTTGTTATTGTTCTGCCTCGGGGTGGAGGGATTTTCCCCCTAATCCCTACAACGTGAGCGGTGTGAGTTCAGCGGGGGCAGGAGATGAGGGTGGCGCAGGGCGCTTAATAAGGGCTTTTCCTGCCACGAGCAGGCGCTGTTGTATGGACGCGGGGAGGGGGCGGGGTAAGGGGGCCTGCTGCGGCTCCCTTCTCGCTTCTTTCCCGAACGCGGAGCCAGCCTTTCCAGACTGGAGAGTGAACGCCCTCTGACAGTCTGACCCGGCACTCGGGTGATTTTCCTCACTAATTCTTCTCTGTTTCAGAACTGTAGTCTAAAACAGAACACGGCATGTCTGGGAGCAGTGGGTTCTGGGCTGGGGCTCCGGAGAGCCAGGTAGGAGTCTGGTGTGGCACAGCTGGTGTGGGTAACCTCTGGCAGCTCCCTCCCTCCCTGGACCTCCATTTTCTTCTCTGTGAAATGGGGCTGGGCATGGCAATCTTGAAGACCTCTTTCAGCCTCTCAACCTATGGAGTAGCTGAAAGCATGGGCTTTACAGCTACATAAAGTCTGAAACTTGCTTCTTTTTCTTAGTTCTTCCTTAGCCTATCTGAGACAATAATAGTAGAACCTCATAGGGATGCTGGAGGGATTAAATGAGATAATGAATTAACAGTGGTCTCAGCCCTGGCCACATATAATAATCACCTTTGATGCTTTTTAAAAATACCAGTGCCCACAGCCTCAGCCCCACAGATACTGACTTAATTGTCTGTGTCTGGATCTAAGTGCTGGGATTTAAAAAATAAACTTCTTGGGTGTTTCTAATTCATATTTAAGGCTTGGTGGGAGTTTTCATAATTAGTAGATGCTTAAAGAGTAGTGGATGACTGAGATTCTTTTTTAATATAAATTTATTTATTTTAATTGGAGGCTAATTACTTTAAAATATTGTACTGGTTTTCATTTGTGTCGTCCTCTTTCCCAAAACCTGGCCCTCTGGCCCTAAGTTACATATGCTAAAAATAGCCCTGGGCTTGGAAAATACAAATACTTGTGGATTTCTCCTTTCTTCCCCTTTTCCTAGACCTCATAGTCCTCCATTGCCGTGTCTCTTCTGTGCATGCCTCCCTTCCACTCCCTCCTATGCCTGCTTTGCTCTGGACCATCCGTTATTAGTGTGCTTTTGGATGCTTTCACTAGCCCAGTATCTTTCTTCTTCCAGTATTCACTCTCACACAATAAGCAAAGCATCATGAGCATATGAACATGGACTCTGGAGCCACAATGTCTGGGCTCTAATCCCAGCTGAGCCATTTATTAGCTATGACCTTGGATATTTTTCTTAACCTCTCTGTGCTCAGTACTGTCATCTGCTTACTGAGGATCCCAAAGATCCCAATTTTGAAATCAGTTTTTCCTCCCACCATTAGACCCTCTTATAGGGTTACCTTATATTAGGGGAAGGAAGGAAAATTGAGAAATAAAGTATTCACACAGTGTTTAATATTTTCCATACATTTATGTCATTTCATTCCCATAAAAGTAAGCAAGGTAGATAGGCCCATTTTATAGACAACAAAAGTGAGTTGTTGAACCAAAGTGCTAACAGTGAATGGAGGCGGGGCCAGGATCCTGCCCAAGCTGGTCTGACTCCAGAGTCTTAGTGCTGTGTGCCTCTGTTGGGACAAGGCTCACCTCTTCAGAGATGTTTCTCTGTTTTGATTGACCCCATAGCTCTGAGAGGGATGCTGGGGCCATGGAGGTGGGGAGAAAGGAGACACCCACCCATAGATGCTCAACCACAGTTTCTGGAACAATTACCCATTGGGTGGCATATATAACATTAGAGGATGTACTTGTCTAAAAATATTTTTTTAATTAAAAAGTTTGTACTGAAATATAGTTGATTCACAATATTGTGTTAGTTGCACACATACAGTGGAAGCACAGTTAAGAGAAATAGAATACTTTAGTAACCATACTCTGACCCCCTTTGGCAAGAATTCAATATAATGAAATTCATTCCTTCTTATGTATATCACTCTTCGGTGATACAAAAGCTAATTCCTAAATATCTCTGAGTGAACTTAATCGCTCGTAACGCAGTAGATATTTGTTAAGCTCTGTTGCATCACCCATATCCCCACCGCCTTATGACTTCGTCTTCAGTTGTACCAAGTTCCGCCAGCCAGTGCCTGTCTGTGCTGAGGGCTTTTTCCAGCTGCCAAAACCTGCCTTGCCTGTCTAGTGGTGGACTGTAATCCCAGGGAATTAAGGCCCCCTAGAAGCAGCCCTGGGCTTTCCAGTTGACTCACTGGTAAATAATCCACCTGCAATGCAAGGGATGCAGGTTCAATCGGTGGGTCAGGAGGATCCTCTGGAGAAGGAAATGACAACCCACTCCAGTATTCTTGCTTGAGACATCCCATGGACAGAGGAGCCTGGCAGGTTACAGTCTATGGGGTTGCAAAAGTTGGACATAGCAACTTAACAACAAGAAGCAGCCCTGGCCCAATGACAGATAGGTGTTGGTGTATAACAACCAGCTCCCTCCAGTGGGGTGACTCTGAGAAGCACATGTTTCCCTGCCAGAGTTCTGCCAGTAGGATTAAGCTTCACTTGTCCCTATTGGTAGCTGAGTTTTAATGGGCTCTTCCATTGGCTGCTTCTCCATCCTTCCCTCTCTTACTTTCCCATTCCCACAGGTGTTTCCTGGAATTCCATCCCAAATGAACTACTCACCCTTAGATCCATAACTCAGAATCACTTCTGCAGGAGTCCAAATGCAGACCCTACTCAAAATTGTTCTAGGTGATGGGAAACACAAGATAAAGATGTAATATCTGAGGAGCTCATGAACCATTAGGGGTGAAGAAAGCACACAAATGTAGCTCAAGATGCCACAAGTTACCATTGAGGTGTGGGCCAAAGGCACCAAGGGCAAGGCCAAGTCGGCTCTGCTTTTGAGGTGGTAGGGAAGGAGAGGAACTGGAGCTTTCCAGAATAAAAGTGAAAGTGAAGTCACTCAGTCGTGTCCGATTTTGCGACCCCATGGACTGTAGCCTATCAGGGTCCTCTGTCCATGGGATTCTCCAGGCAAGAATACTGGAGTGGGTTGCCATTTCCTTCTCCAGGGGATCTTCCCAACCCAGGTCTCCCCGCATTGCAAGAAGATGCTTTACCATCTGCGCCACCAGGGAAGATCTCCCTAGATTTTCCAGAATAAACACATAGTTAAATGTGGGAAGAGCATGTGACAAAGCATCTCCTCTCCTCAGAAAGAGGACAGCACCATAGTGCCACTGCCCAGGTCTGGAGGGTTGTGTCTCGGAGCAGGTGGCACTCAGGATGTCTCAGAAAGGTCTGTCCAGAGGTGATAGGTGAGGGGCTCTCTATCAAGCCTTGGGTGAGGAGAGTGGGGGCCGAGGTAGAAGGGAGAAGACAAATGACACTCAGAAAGCAAAGAGGCGTGCCGCTAGGACGCCTGTTTCCTCTCCTCTCTTCCTCCAGCACTCTGGCATCTGCCGGCCCCTGTGGACCCGCCTGCTGCACCCTCCCCTCACCAGCCCCTTCATCTGTCAGCAAAGCTGCTCTGTGTGGCCTCCACTCAAGGTGAACTTTGAGTCTGGGGCAGCCACCGCTCCAGGCCTCCTGTACTAGCAGGCCTCCTGACCTTGCTTTCTTGACTCCTCTTGCTCTGGCTTGTCTGGAAGGCATTTCTGATCACCAAGCAGCAACTGGACAATGTGTCTTGATATTGAGGCTCCCCAAAAGGAGTTATACCCCTGTAGCTGGACTCACATCACTGACTTTGTGCAGAAGGGGAGCTGTGTGTCTACAGCCTGACATACCAGTAAATTCATTTGAGCACTACTTTTAAAAACTTAATTTTATTAAAGTATGGTTGATTTATAAGGCTGTTAATTCCTGCTGAACAGCAGTGATTCAGTTGTATATGTATATATATACACACACACACATTCTTTTCATATTCTTTTCCAGTATGGTTTATCACAGCAGTTTTAGAAGGGCCTGCCCTTGTCACAGCTCTTGGAAGGAGCAGCTCATGGTGCATCTGATCCTGTACTTCACCTAGCTGCTCACTGAGTCAGGGGTGGACGCACAACCCAAGCCCGGAATTGTGTGGCAGACTCAAACAGCTGGGCTGAGCAAACTGATTGCTTTCCCCAAACTGTGAAACATAAGAGACTGCTGCCAGCATGTGGTGGGCCCTGGAGCAGGAGGGTTACATGCACCAGAAGCTGAAGGAACTGGGGGCCACGTACAAGCTGGTGTGCAAACAGAAGAGAGCAGGGCCAGTTCAGAGAATGGAGCAGACCCACGGAGAGAAGCAGAGAGCCGCAGGCCCTGTGAGAGAGAGGCCAGGTCTCAGGCCCCCTGGGACTGGCTCTGCTTAATTCTCTCTCATAGGTTCTCCAAGGCCTCTGGGAAGCCCTGCGGTTAATGCCTTTCCCGCAGGCTAGCACAAATGGGTCTCTCTGCGTGCAGCCAAGAGTCTTGATGGAAACAGAACCCAAGGGTAGCTGCCACACTGACACGTAGCAGCCCTGGAGGGCACCCTGAGGGAGGTGAGGCCAGACTCACACCAGCATACTAGAGAAGCTGACCCCAACGTGCCTTATTGCACCAGGTCTTTGGGCAGTATGCCTCGGGCTACAAGGGAGCACTGAGATGCAGTTAGAGAGGCATCTTGAGAGGTGGGATTCCAGGTAATTAGTGGAGATGGCCAGAGGTTCACATAAGCTGAGAAGAGGGAAGAAAATCCTTTATGGATGGGGACAGAATGAGCAAAGACATGAGAATATGAATATATTTATTCACCGTTATTATTATTATTATTATTATTGCTATATATACATGGAGTCCAATAAATTTCCTTTTTCTAGGTGTACAGCTCTAGGAGTTTTAATACATGTACATATTTACCATATTTACCATCATAACCAGAACACAGAATAGCTCATCACCTCAAAAACACCCCGTGCCCCTTTGTGGTCAAACCTTCTTCCCACTCCTAACCCCTGAAACCACTTCTCTGTCATTGCACTTTTGCTTTTTCCAGAATGTCATATAAATTGAATCATATAGTATGTAACCTTTGAGACCATCTTCTTTTCCATAGCACATTCCTTTTTAAATTCATCGCTGTTGTTATTTGTTGTTATTGATTGCTGACTAGTATCCCACTGTATGGATGGATCACATTTTGTTTATCCAATCCATATGATTTCCCTATTTTTGGTAACTATGAATAGAGCTGCTATAAAATTTACATACAGGGCTTTGTGTGAAGATATTTTTATTTTTCTACAGTAATACTTAGGAATGGGGCTGCTGGATCATTGGTAAGTGTAGGTTTAACTTTATAAGAAACTGTTTTGTGAGGTGGCTGTAATGTTTTGCATTTCTGCCAGCAATGAATGAAAGTTCTAGTTCACCCATATCCTCATCAACACTTGGTTTTGTTGTTCATTTAAAAAACAAATTTTATCCATTTACTGTGGTCTGTCTGAATGTTTCTTTCTCCCCTACTCTCTGAATAAATTCATTTGTTGAAATACTAATGATGGTGATGTATTAATAGGTACATAAATCTTAATGAAAGTGTTAGTTTTCTCAGTCTTGTCTGGCTCTTGGTGACCTCATGGACTGTAGCCCACCAGTCACCATTGTCCGTGGGATTTTCCCAGCAAGAATGCTGGAGTGGGTTGCCATTTCCTTCTCCAGGGGATCTTTGACCCAGCAATTGAACCCAAGTCTCTTGCATTGTAGGCAGATTCTTTACCGTGTGAACCACCAGAGAAGCTACCAGGGAATACTAATGAACATGGTGGTATTAGTAGTTAGAGACCTTTGGAGGTGACTAGGCCATGTGGCGGCTCATCGCAATCCCCAAGAAAGGCAATACTAAAGAATGCTCAAACCGCTGGACTATTGTACTCATCTCCCATGCTAGTAAGGTTATGCTCAAAATCCTTCAAACTAGGCTTCAGCATTACGTGACTCAAGAACTTCCAGATGTTCAAGCTGGGTTTAAAGAGGCAGAGGAACCAGACATCAAATTGCCAGCACTCACTGGATCATAGAGAAAGCAAGGGAATTCCAGGAAAACATCTACCGCTATTTCGTTGACTATGCTAAAGCTTTTGACTATGTGTCAAAGTCATAGCACACAACACACTGCAGAAAACTCTTAAAGAGATGGGAATACCAGACCATCTTGCCTGTCTCCTGAGAAACCTATATGCAGGTCAAGAAGTCACAGTTAGAATCCTGTATGGAACAACTGACTGCTTCAAGATTGAGAAAGGTGTATGACAAGGCTGTTTATTGTCACCCTGTTTGTTTAACTACTATGCAGAGCACATCATGCGAAATGCTGGGCTGGATGAGTTAAAAGCTGGAATCAAGATTGTTGGGAGAAATACCAACAACCTCAGATATGCATATGGTACCATTCTAATGGCAGACAGCAAAGAGGAACTAAAGAGCCTCTTGATGAGGGTAAAGGAGGAGAGTGAAAAAGCTGGCTTAAAACTCAGTATTAAAAAAAAAATCTAAGATCATAGCATCTGGTCCCATCACTTCATGGCAAATAGATAGGAAACAGTGGCTGACTTTACTTTTTGGTGCTGCAAAATCACTGCAGATGGTGACTGCAGCCATGAAAGCAGATGACTGCTTCTTGTCAGGAAAGCTATGACAAACCTAGGCAGTGTGTTAAAAGCAAAGACATCACTTTGTGACAAAGGTCCGTATAGTCAAGGCTATGGTGTTTCGAGTAGTCATGTACCGATGTGAGAGCTGGATCATAACGAAGAAGGCAGAGTGCCAAAGGATTGATGTTTTCGAACTATGGTGTTAGAGAAGACTCTTTAGAGTCCCTTGGACAACACGGAGATCAAACCAGCAAATCTTAAAAGGAAATCAACCGTAAATAATCATTGGAAGGACTGATGCTAAAGCTGAAGCTCCAATATTTTTGCAACCTGATGCGAACAGCTGACTCATTGGAAAAGACTCTGATGCTGAAAAAGGTTGAAGGCAGAAGGAGAAGAGCATGACAGAGAATGAGACAGTTGGATGGCATCACCGGATTCAATGGACATGAACTTGGGCAAACTCTGGGAGATGGTGAGGGACAGGGAATCCTGGCATGCTGCAGTCCATGGAGTTGCAAAGAGTCTGACACACCATGGTGACTAAATAACAACAAAAAAGAGACACCATATGGCTTATTTGCTATGTGTAAAATTGGAGCTATGTGACTCCTTGAACCGGAATTAGAAGCTTCACATTCATCCAATGCATGGTCTAGATTTCAGGCTGCATTTGAGTCCAGGCTGGGAAATATTGAGAAAAACATTTATAAAAAACTCATCACTAGTTTGTTATCACTTGAACTTCTGTTTCTTTTGCTACCATTTGCTTTCAGAGTCCTCAGAGGACTCCCCCCTGCTTTCTCTCCACAGAGTTTTTAGTTGCTTTCAATGGGAATAAGACAGTGTGGAGGGTGTCTTGACTCCATCTTGACTAGAGCCAGAAAACACTCGTTTGCTCTTTTATTTGCTAATTCTTTCACTCATTCCCATTCATTCATTCACGTATCCTTCATTTGTTAATTCTTTTATTCATTATTACTCATTTGCTTAGCAATTATATCTTTTAATCAGTATATCTGCTCTGAGCAGTTACTATTAATTAGATGCTATGTTAGTTGCTCTGGATACAGACATGACTGCAGATTCGCACAGACATGAAACATGGTTTCTGTCTCCAAATAATCTTAGGCTAGAGAAAAAGGAGATTAATTACCAGATAAATATAAATATGAGCTTCCCTTTGTGGCTCAGCTGGTAAAGAATCTGCCTACAGTGTGGGAGACCTGGGTTTGATCCCTAGGTTGGGAAGATCCTCTGGAGAAAGGCTACCCACTCCAGTTTTCTGGCCTGGAAAATTCTATGGACTGTATAGTCCATAGGGTTGCAAAGAGTCAGACATGATTGAGTGACTTTCACTTTCACACATAAATAGAAGGGAATGATGCTATGATTCTGTGGGAGCAGTCAGCTGTGGAATACTGTATTCTATGCTTTATCTAAGCAATCCCTTAAATGAAGGGATTCATAGAAAGGCAGCCTGGCTTCGGGAAGTTGTCTCCTGAAGATGTGTGAATTTGGAGTAAGAAGTCACTTCACCTTGAAAGGACAGCATGGGTATAAAGCATGGGATTGAGAAGTCAAGGGGTCATGCTTGAAGAAAGGATGTCTCCCATCTTTGACCCTGGCACTCCTAGATTTTTAGGACAGGGGTGTGGCTGAAAATAACGGTAGAGCAGACGATAGGACTCCTCTGAGATAGATCCTCCTTTAGTTTCGAAAAGTGGTGTTTGGTGGTCTCTCCTATTCTTACCCATCCTGGTGGGTTCCATCTGCTTGGTATTCTATCATTTGCAAAAATGTACTCTTCACTCCAGGGAACCTGTGTAGTCTGTGAGAGCCCGCCTGTCACCTGTAAAGAGCAGGGAAGCAGCAGAGCCTGCCTTTGCATCTGCATCTAGCAAATGCATGTGCCTGTGTGTGGTGTGGGGTGGAGGGCGGTCGGGGGAGGCCTGTAACCTGACTCCCACCGATGTTCAGATCCAATCCAAGAGGTGCCAAGTCCTGAGATTTCACAGTCACCTTCTATGACCTTCCATCTCCCTCTTCTCTCCTAAATCCCACCCCTGGAAACTCAGAAATCCCCCTGTTTATTACCTGATATAGACAGCACCTGCATCTTCTCTGGCATTTCCCCTGTATTTGCTCATTTATTCAATCATCTTTGTACTCATTCATACATTGATGGACGCATCCAAGTGTATCCATTCACACTCTACGCCAGACCTTGTGTGACTGTCCATTCCCTGTGGATATCTTGTTCTGGCGTCTTTACTATTCCCATTCCTTTCCTACCTCTCTGACCGTTCTTTCCTGTCTCTTCTGGTGGATTCCCTTTCTTGCTCCACTTTACACGTGTGGGCGCCTCACCTTAGACGTGTTCTGTGGCCTGCCCAGTCCTCCTCTGGCCCTCCTGTCCTCACAGCTGAGGCAGCTGTGCAGCCCAGTGCTGAGATGGGGGCGGGGAGCTCACAGGGGTTTTACTCAGTCACTAAGGCCAGCTGCTAGTACTTCAGTTCTAATAGCTGTGACTCCTGTCTCATTTCTGAGGCCCTCACGGGATCTCTAGTTACAGTAGTTTCTTCCGCTCATGTTCCCCGTCTCTGAGTCTCCCTCTTGAAAATGTGCTGGGCCCTCTCTGCTCTCAGTCCCTTGTCTCCTCCCCACAGCTGGGCTCCTTCACCTGCAGTTCAACAGCAGGACCAGCCCCTGATCTTGTGCCACAGAATGAAGCCGCCCTGAATCTGGTCCATTCTTCCCTGCATGACTGGACGGAGAGGAAAGCATGAAGTCAGGGTCAGATTCACCCATGCTCCAATCTAAAGCTGCAGGAGAGAAGCTGTTTAGCTCTCAGATGTCAACTTCCTAATTGTAGGGACTTCCCTGGTGGTCCAGTGGTTAAGAGAGAAGCCTGCACACTAGCTACTGTGCTTGCGTGCCTGGATCCTGCACTCCACAACTGGAGAGCCCAAGGGCTGCAGCTAGAGAAGCCCAAAGGTCATGATCAACAGCCGACACACTGCAACAAAGACCCAGCGCAGCCAAAAGAAAAATTAAAATCTAATTGTAAAACTGATTGTGAGAAAAATTCTTATGTTCTACCTTGCTCATAAACACTGTCTTTGTTTAGCTATTAAGCAATCACAGACTTTGGGGAGGTAGGAGATGAAGTCTTGATCTACACTGATTGTGGTGGTAATTCCTTGATTGCTTTAGGAAAGGGCATGGGATGAAATTCTGGCCAAAAAGGCAGGAGTCAGTATCTGTTGGTTGCTTGGGGAAAGGATTCCTTCAATGGGAAAAGCCTCAGGGGAGGAGCACACTCACCGTCTGTCTCCCAGTGCTGCCCCTTGTGTGATGCCTGGAGTTATGACAGCCACTGCATGAGGCTGCACAGGGCAGACTGCAAGCACAAGCCCAGGAGGAAGGCAACAAGTTAGAAAGATGGAAAAACCTAGTTCTGGATGCCACTTAATTGAGCAACCCAGAAACTGTGCTTCCTCTGATCTCCTTGTTATGCAATATAAATTTTCTTTCATATACATCATTTTTAGTCGAGTTTGCTCCTACTCACAGCCCCAAATATGCTGATGTGGGCCTTATAATGCCTATTTCACAAAGTCCAAGTGAGAGACTTTCTGCTTATCCTTTAGAGTTCAGCGCAAATGTCACCTCCTCAAGGAAGCCTCCCTGATTGCTCATGTTAGGTCATATCATCTTGCCGAGCATCAGTCAGTAGCACCATATAACTTTCCTTTTCTTTCACTGCACTTGTCACGGTTCACCTACCTGATTGTTTACACTCTCCTTCACTGACCTCGGGGTTCTGTAAAGCAGAGGCAGTGTTTCTTCTGCTGGCCTTTGTGTCTCCTATGGCTGCTAGCATAGTGCCTGACAGCTAATCAACCCTCAATAAATCTATGTTGAATAAAAGAAGGAATTAATATATGAACATACGTAGAAAAGAGCTGGCACTGGCAGCAAAGTCTACCTTCATGCCCTTTCTGAGACTGAAAAGTTGATCAACTCTCTTCTTATTTTTCATCTTGACAAATGACTCTGTACCCTACCATTGGCTGATAGATTTCAAAACAGTTTTAAATTTACTTTGAAATACACCATTATTTCATCCCCTCAGGAGCAGGTGCTACTTATTCCTCCCTACCCCCTCTCGCTACTGTTCTTTTAGCATTCATGACAGCTAAGCTAAACTCCTTCTTTGATTTTTCTTCTTCTGCAGGCTGTAGAAGACTGATCAGTCATTACCTGTGAATAATGACCAGGGAGGTTGCCAAGCCAGGCAAGAGTCTAGCTTCCTCATCTCTGAGCGCTCAGCTCTTAGATGGTGAAAGGAAGGCAGTTTTGTCACCAACTCCAATCTGCTGGGATGTCCAAAGAGCTGCCTTTCACTATCTGAAAATGGCCACAGGGTCCGTGATTGCAGGGAGATATGAGGATTTGGGGAAAAAGAGCTGAAACAGTCTTGCCATTCTTCAGGAGTATTTTGGGGAAACAAGCCAGCATATCATGGTGATTTATTTTTATGAAGCATTAGTTTGCCTTAGAAGGTGAAGGTATGGGAGTTTGGAGAGTCAGGGCTTGTGAGAAGCAGAGCTTATCCTCATGTTTCTTTTATTTATAGACAAGGAACAATGGCCTCAATAACAGCAGTAATAACAGCAGTCTTCCAGAGGATACTGGAAATGGAGTTGGCAGCAAGTACACACACTATCTGGTCCAGCATTTCTCAAAAGATGTTTTTCAGATCATAAGTCCTCCAAATGCTCTTTGCTCAAAGAGTTCATGGTTAAACTGGAAAACATAATATACACTTCATTTGGTAAATACAAAGGTCCCTGCAAAATAAAGAAAATCTGATCCACTTTGTTTAACCCAGAGTTCTGGTGCTTATTTTACCAAGGAAACACTTATGTTTTGGTTACTAATATTAATGAGTCCCAGAAGGAAGACATTTTGGGAAATGTCAATCTGAGCAAAGGTGGTTACTAGATATTTTCATACAACAAACATTTACTGAGTGACTCATTCATTCATTCATTCATATAATCATTCATTTATTTGAGGAAGGTCTATTGAGAGAATACTCTGCATAATGAGCTAGGAACAAAGGATGCCGATTTGATCATTGCCTGCCTAAAGCTATAGTCTAGTGGACAAGACAAAAATAACACATTTCACAACTGGCTGTGCAATTACAACTGTGATAAGTACTAAAAAGAGAAGCATGGAGTGTATATAAATTCATACAACAGAACAAGGAAAGTGGTTTGAGAGGCAATCTGAGAAGCCATGGACCAACCAACCATCCTGGTTTGCCCAGGAATAGGAGTGTTCTGTGATGGGTTACTTTAGCAGTGAAAATTGGGACAGTGTCAAGCAAACCAGGATGTTTGGTCACCTTAGCAGAACTGGACTTTTGAGTTTCTATCTAATGATCTTAACTGTGGCAAACAGAACTCTGGTTGGGGTGGAGAGCTGTCTTCTGGAACTTCTTCAATACCCTGGGCTTGCATTTCCCTACCTGAGGAAAGAAGAAGGTGGTAGCTCTTTTGTCCTCTCACGGGTCATTGAAATGGCAAGTGGAGGAATTGCTGGAGAAGACCTTTGCCAGGTGTAACAGGCATCCTAAGTGCAAGGAATTACTACTCCTTCAGGGGAACTGTAATTCATCACTCTCTGAAGGAAAGTCCCCATTCCTCCAGGAAAGATTTTTCTGAGAGCTTCACTAGCCATACAGTCGGGTTTCTAAATCCAACAGCAAGGACTACATTCCACAGCCACAAGACCAGGAGCGCATGCACAGGCTCACAACAGGGAACATACATTACGGAGCGGGAAACCATCCGGATGTTGTAGGGAAACCCTTTCTGCAGACAGGAGAGGGGCCAGAGCCCAGTGGCACTGGGCAGAGCCAGATGAGGACAGTGTCTGGTCTCTGCAGCCTGAAGAACAACCTTGCACATTATTTTCAGGAGATTCTCATCACCTGCTGGGGTTTCAGGGTCTTCATCTATAAAGCAGAAATAATGTTCATGATATCGTCAGAATGTAATGAATTTACCATGCACAAAAAATTGTGTTTACATATACCTGTGGTTTTTCCAGTGGTCATGTATGGATGTGAGAGTTGGACTGTGAAGAAAGCTGAGCGCCAAAGAATCGATGCTTTTGAACTGTGGTGTTGGGAAAGACTCTTGAGAGTCCGTTGGGCTGCAAGGAGATCCATCTAGTACATCCTGAAGATCAGTCCTGGATGTTCATTGGAAGGACTGATGTTGAAGCTGAAACTCCAATACTTTGGCCACCTCATGTGAAGAGTTGACTCACTGGAAAAGACCCTGATGCTGGGAGGGATTAGGGGCAGGAGGAGAAGGGGATGACAGAGGATGAGATGGCTGAGTGGCATCACCGACTTGATGGACATGAGTTTGAGTGAACTCCGGGAGTTGGTGATGAACAGGGAGGCCTGGTGTGCTGCTATTCATGGGGTCGCAAAGAGCTGGACACGACTGAGTGACTGAACTGAACTGAAAATTTACAAAAAGTTGATTTTAATAATATTATTACCTTTCATGATACAAATATAGAAAATGGTTTAGGGAGGTTAAGAGGTTTGTCAAAAGTAGGGTGACCAACTGTCCAGGTTTGCCTGGGATTGTTCTGATTTTAGCACTACAACTCCAGTGTTACTGGACACCCTCAGTCCCAGGCAGCTTAGAATGGTTGGCCATAGTAGAAGGTCACATAGTAAATGGTGGAGCTTGTAAATATTCGAGAAAGAAAAGTATTTGTTAAACTGTGAACAAAAATTATAACAACAAAAATTACTGATATAATTCTATTTTATTTAATAATAATATGGGGATAATAAGTATTAAATCAACTTCTGTTCAATATTAACCAACTGCTTCTAATCTTTTAAGAAGATCCTTTTATTTTAATAATGATTAGCAGACATTTGTGTTACTCTGCAGTATTTGTAGTTTTCTTCCTTCTGGGCCCAGAACCTTTGATGTTTGGCGTGACCAAAGGGCTTGTTTTGACCAATGGCATGTGATTGGAAGTGACAGGTTTCAGTTCAGGAGAGAAACATGTACAAATCCGCGTACAGTTCTCCGTCTTCCCTGCAGTGGGTGCTGGCGGTGCCTCTCCCAGATCCCTTTCGCTGGCAGGTGCCTTCACCTCCCTGCTACTGTGAGAGCTGGACAGAGCTCAGAGCTGTCCTTGCTCAGCAGGGCTAAGAGGAGCAAGTCTGGAGCCAGACCACCCGGTTCAAGCCCAAGTCAGCCAGGAATGATCCTGGATACTTACTTCTCTGAGCCTAGGTATCCTTACCTCTAAAGGGAGACTCCCTATCTCATAGTATAGATGCAAGAATTAAATGGGTAATACACGCAAGGCTCTTACAGTAGTTTGGCAGATGGTAAGTGTTCTGGCTGGCTATTTTTATTTCTCCTGCTTTACTCTGCCTCTAGGGTAGTATGACAGCTCACACCAATGGTGCTAATGCTCTCACCGAAGATGAGTTTTTAAAAATATGGTAGCTCTGGTGTATTCAACTGACGGTATTTTAAGTGATCATCTCTTAGATTTCTTTTTTTTTCTTTTTTAAACTGAAGTACAGTTGATAAGCTTCTCTGGTGGCTCAGTGGGTAAAGAATCTGCCTGCAATGTGGGAGACCTGGGTTCAATCCATGGATTGGGAAGATCCCCTGGAGGAGGGCATGGCAACCCACTTCAGTATTCTTGCCTGGAGAATCCCCATGGACAGAGGAGCCTGGTGGGCTGCAGTCCCAGGGGTTGCAAAGAGTCAGACAGGACTGGCTGACTAAGCACACATATAGGTGATTTACAGTACTGTGTTAGTTTCAGTTGTACAGCATGCATATATATACATATATATATATATTTTTCAGATTCTTTTCTCTTACATATTATTGTACATTATTGAGTATAGTTCCCTGTGCTATACAGTAGGTCCTTGTTTGTTATCTATTTTATATATAGTAGTGCATATATGATAATCCCATCTCTTAATTTATCCTCACCTCCATCCCCCTTTCCCCTTTGATAACTGTAAGTTTGTTTCCTATGTCTGTGAGTTTCTATTTTGGAAACAAGTTCATTTGTGCCTTTTAAAAAATATTCCACATATAAGGGATATCATATGATATTTGTCTTTCTCTGTTTGACTTACTTTACTTAGTCTGATAATATCTAGTTTCATCCATGTTGCTGCAATTGAATGGCATTACTTCACTTTTCATGACTGAATAACATTCCAGTGTATATATGTACCACATCTTCTTTATCCATTCATCTGTCGGCAGACATTTAGGCTGCTTCCTAAAGAAGATAGTTTTGAGCAACAGATGAGGAAACCAAATCCTGAGATATTTAATAGTTTGTTCAATGTCACGTAGGTCTATAATATTAGGGTTGAATTAAAAGCCAATACAGGAGAATGATAATAACACTAACCAACACTTACCATTTGCCAAACCCTGTGTTATCCCATTTAACCTTCACAATAATGTCTGGAAATTTTTATAACTCTGATTTTGCAGGTGTTGAAATAGAAGCAGGAGAGGTGAAATAGGCAGTCTCCAGGCAGAGACTGGAAAGTGGTAGCAGGAATCAGAAGAAAATAGAAATGAGATATTTTGAGATGAACTATTATTTAGCAACAAGTGATAACTATAATTACTATGTTTAAACAATGAAAAGTGTTGGTTATTAAGGTTTTTTTTAAGAAGAGAAAACATGTTTGTTCATTTATTTACACAGTGTTACACATGACATCTCCTATTCTAAACCTTGTCTTTTAAAAAATGAACTCTTCAGAATGACTTTAAAGAAAGCTTGCAAAGATAGTACAGCAAGTTCCTGCATACACTTCACCTTGTGTTGTTATTTAGTCACTAAGGCATGTCCAACTCTTTGTGACTCCATAGACCGTAGCCCACCAGGCTTCTCTGTCCGTGAAATTTCCCAGGCAAGAATATTAGAGTGGGTTGTCATGTCCTCCTCCAGGGGATCTTCCCAACCCAGGGATCAAACCCATGTCTCTTGCATTGGCAGGTAGGTTCTTTACCACTGAGTCACCTGGTAAGTCCATCCCTCACCTAGATCTCCCTAATTTTATCATCTTACTTTACTGTGGTATATTTGTCAAAACTATTGGTACATTACCATTAACTAAATTCCAGACTTTTTTTCCCAGATTTCATCAGTTTTTCTGCTAATGTTACTTGTTTATTCTAGGAGCCAATCCAGGGCTTACTGAATTTTAAGTGAAGAAAAACATTAGAAAAGATGAGAAAGCTTGTTTGCTGATGAAATAAGGATTTGGTATTAGGGCAGTAGAATTATAGGTGATTTCTTCCTGTGTTCAAAATTTTAGCAATCTTGTTACATGAACTACATGGGGAATGCTGTTACAGGAAGCTTCCTGGTTTTAGGACATTTGGCATTGTTGGAGCACAAACTAGGTTACGAATTGGAGCAGTCCTTAAATTATTTACTGGCCTCATGGGGTGATATGGGAGAAGCATGTAGGTGTGTGTTGCGGGAGTGGGAGGTGATGGGGAACTGAGCCACCACGACTGTCATGAGGAGGGCACAGGAAGAGAGAGGGGCTGGGTGTATTTAAAGTCTACCTTGTGGGTCCCTAACTAGTGACTAGTAAATCCAGGAGGATGACGCCAAAGGTTTTTGGGGTTTTTAGCTTGACCTTCTATAATTCTTTGAATAAAAGTACATTAAGTGTCTACAGTATGCCAGATATCTTTGTTGGCTGCTTTACCTATGCTGTTTCCTGTAATCCTCAAAATAAAGTGTCCTTACAGATCAAAAGAGTGAGGTCAGAGAGGTTAAGTGACTTGCCCAAGGCCACACAGCTTGTTAGTGGCAGAGTAAGGATTAGAATTAGGTCTATAGGACACAATAGGTCTTTTATGCTCCAAATTGTACTTGTTTGACACCCTCTCAAAAAAAAGCCTCTCTGGACTTTGGTCTCAAAAGAGGATCCTTCTATTCTGATGGGTATTTGCATATGGGGCCTGAAGGGATACCGAGGGAAGCAGATGGAAGCCTCAGAAGGTCCAGTGGGATTGTGTGAATGAATGTTGTCAATGGGTTGCTGGGTGGAAACCATTGCCTGAAAAAAGATTTCCCCCTCTCCTTCCTTTCTTCCTTATTTGAGTAATAATGAGGACTCTTGTGTCAGCTCTCAGTTAAAAGTAGCATTTTGGAGTTTTGGGAGTGGGGCCAGCACTGGCATGAACAAGCAGGGCTCAGTCAGCCTCTAGATCCATCCAGGGGTTCCCTAGGACTGGCCAAGTTGAGTTTCCTGGGCCAGATGCTTGGGAAACCTCCAACTTGGCTTTGGGGGTATATACACATGTGTGCACACACATACACATCAAAACAAAATAAATAAAGTGGAATAAAAAAGCTGGAGGCACCCCAGCGTGCCCTATTTACAAACTGCTTTAGCTCCTTCTGGGTTGTATTTGATTTTCTCCTTCGCTGAGAAATGGGGAGACATCAGAATGACATATGTGCCAAGGAGAGGACTCCCGACCATCCTTCAGCCTCCCTCAGCCCCTCTGGTCCCTTTTGTATGACAGGATGCCCTCAATTACTCTCTCTGGGGGTCCTCGTCAGGAAGAAGATGGAGCCAACCATCTGTTACCGACTCCAGTGAGCAATTTAATTTTCTCTTGTTCCCAATGAGGAGGATTTTGTAGGAACATAAATTACCATCAGTGCTGGTTAATCAGGAACTTGCTGTCTGAAGGGGTGGAGATGGTCAGGCTGGAGACACCCACTGACCTGTCCTCACCATTAGGGTGCCCTACACTTTGTGAAAAAACCATATGAGAGGAGCAAAGACTGTCAGACAGGAGACTTGTGCAGAGATCATCCAATCTGGCATCTTTTATAAATGAGGAAATCAAGGCTAGAGAGGGGAACTGATCTGTCTAGTAGGCAGCACAAAGTTAGGGCTTGAGCTAAAGAACCAGATTCTCAGACCCAACTTTTTCAAGAAAATGTGTGATAAAATTAATAACAACTTCTTGCCCTTGGGTTTAATCTCTAAAGGCAGGACCAAAAACAGTGATCATGGCGGCAGTGACGACCACAAATGCTACACTTCATGTGATCACCAATCAGGAGCAGCAGTGCAGTGTGGAGTTAGTAGAATGAGCTCTGGACCCAAGTTGCCTGGGTTCAGACTCAGTTCTGTTACTTATTAGCTATGTGACTTTGGCAGGTTTTGGCCTCTGGGACCTATAGCAGATATTGTCAGTTTTTGGTGCTTATCTCCTCACATCCACTTTGTATTCCCACTCATTTCAACCCAACTTTCCATGGCCAGCATCTGCATCTTTGTTGGAGAGCTATCCTTAGCCTTCCAGAACTCAGTTTCTCAATGTACATGGCAGGCCAGTTCTTCTGGGGGCAGCCTTTAACCAATGACTGACAGATATGGGGATATAAATACCCAGTTCTGGGATAATCTCCATGCAGGTGTTTTGCACAATTCCTTAGAATTCTCTGCAGGATTAAGGTCTATCCACCCACCATAGCAGCTGGCTTAATAATGTACCTGTTGTTGGTATGTTCCTTTCCTCCGCTGTTATCACGTTTCTTGCATCTTTCCATAAACTTGTTGTATTGTTGTTGTTTAGTTACTAAGTTGCGTTCAACTCTTTGCGACCTCATGGACTATAGCCTGCCAGGCTCCTCTGTCCATGGGATTTCCCTGGCAAGAACACTGGAATGGATTGCCATGTCCCCTTCCAGGGGACCTTCCCAACCCAGGGATCAAACCTGAGTCTCTTGCATTGTCTTCAGTTGCATTGCAGGGTTCTTTACCCCTGAACCACCAAGGAAGCCTTTCTTCATAAACTATTTGCACTTGAATCTTTGTCTCAATCTGCATCTGGTTTGTTCATTCAAACTAAGATAATGCCTCAGCTTTCTCATCTATAAAATGGTGTTAATGATAGTTTCTATATCAAAGAGTTGTTAGGGTTACATGGACCAAAAATGCAAAGAATGGTGCCTGACCCTTGGTGAAAATTCAACAGATAGCTGTGTGGCTGATATATACTTATCTCATTAATTCCATGCTGTACACACAATTACTCCCATTATACAAATAGGATCATTCAAGCTTATAGAGGTTAAGCAATTTTCCCAAAGCCATGCAGCTTAATAAGGAGTACTGTCCTGATCCTAACACAAATCCATATTTGAAATTCCTTCCTTCCTTTTTTTTTTTTTTTTTGGCCTCTTCTAGGAGGTTTTCCCTGATACTCCCAATCTGGGTCAGGTCAAGGGTCCTTCCTCTTAAGTTTCCATTACTTCCTCTCACAGTGCCTGCCCCAGTGTATTAAAATGGTCTGCTAGCTTGTCTGAATTTCTGCCTCAGCTTGAGTTCCTTGGGGCCTGTGACCTTCTCTCAGGCATCTCTGTAAACTCAGCATCTAGCCTGGTGCCCTGCACATAGTAGGATGCTAATGAGAGCTGAATAAGGCAGCAGCGAACAAAGCAAGGAACTGCCCTCCCCCACCCCCACCTGCATCCACCCCCTCAACCTCCAGAGTTGACCCCAGGGTGTAGGTTTGTGTGTGGGTCTCATAGTCTTCAGATTTCAGCTGGGAGCATCTGGGGTATTCTCCCAGGAAATCCTTTCTCTCCTTCCACTCCTGCTGCAGCATGGCTACGTTAAAAACATGGTTGACAGCTTCTTGGGGGTTTCCAAAATTTCATCAAGGTCTCTAGTCCTCTCTAAAATCTTGTCAGAAAAACAACGATCTCATGTGGTACCGCACAGAGCTAAGTGAGAATCTAATCCCAAGCATCGTCCCATTGTGAGGGCATGCTGGAGCCACAGGAACTTTTGAGGATTGGTAAGGCGTATGAGAAAAAGCAGGCAGGAGATGAAACATGTGTCATCATGACCAGGACGAGGTCCATGGGGGAAGGAAGTGAAAGGAAGTGAAGTGAAATGAAGTTGCTCAGTTGTGTCCAACTCTTTGCGACCCCGTGGACTATAGCCAGCCAGGCTCCTCTGTCCATGAGATTCTCCAGGCAAGAATACTGGGTGGGTTGACATTTCCTTCTCCAGGAGGGGGAAGGAGGAGACCAAAAAGAGGCCAGGAATGCAGAGACTGTGGGATGACAGTGATAAGCATCATGCCCATCTCTTTTTATGCCTGTGCTGTGTGTTGACCGTAACATGTTAATTAAGAGTCAAGTCATGGGGCTACCCTGGTGGCTCAGAATTCACCTGGCAATACAGGAGACACAGATTCGATCCTGGGACTGGGAAGAGCCCACATGCTGTGGAACAACTAAGGCCAGGCGCCACAACTACTGAGCCTGGGCTCCAGAGTCCAGAAACCATGACTGAAGCCTGGGCGCCTAGATAGAGCCCGTGCTCTGCTGCAAGAGGAGCCACCACAGTGAGAAGCTTGAGCACTGCAACTGGAGAGTAGCCCCTGCTAGCCACAGCATCTAGAGAAAAGCCTCGCAGCAGCAAGAACACAGCACAGCCAACATAAGTAAATTACATATGTATATATATGTAAGTCCAGGTTCTGGAGTCAATATCCTCTGAGTGTGAATCCTGCTTTTGAACTGAGTAATCTTTTGGGGCGAATTATTTAGTCTTTCTGTGCCGCACTTTTCTTATTTATAAAACAGGGATAACATGTACCTTCCCCACGGGATTGTCATAAATTATAAGGCATGTGAAATGTTTGGATCAGTGGCCTGACACATAGTGAGAAAGTAGGCAATTTTTCATTTTGACTAGGCACTGAATAAAACTTTAAGGAGAAATAAGTGGAAGATTTTAGTTCTCAGGAAGCTCAGGATCTAGGGGTGAGGGCACTAAACTTTTTGATTACTTGCCCTATCAGTAATAAAATGTTAGAGCAGGCTCCCCCAATAAATTCATTTGTTAAAGGGAGCTGAATGAGAAAAGTAAGAAGAGGATGCTGGAGGAACACATAAAAGTGACATCTAGTCCAACCCTGGTTGAGGGTATTGAGTGTGACTGATGAAGGTCAGGGAAGACTTCCTGGAGGAGGCAATTCTTGAAGTGAGTCTTGAAGGATCCATCAGAGTTAACTGAGTAGGAAAGTAGAAGAGGCAGAGGGATGACCTAAGCCAAAGCTGACAAATGGGCTGTGAAAGGGCTGTCTGAGAAATGGTGAAAACTTTGGGGTCTGTGGTACTGAGTGGGGGAGTAGGGAAGAGCTACTCTGCTGCTTAGGGCTTTCCAGGTGGCGCTAGTGGTAAAAGTGAAGTGAAGTGAAGTCGCTCAGTCGTGTCCGACTTTTGCGACCCCATGGACTGTAGCCTATCAGGCTCCTCACTCCATGGGATTCTCCAGGCAAGAGTGCGGGGGTGGGTTGCCATGAACCCACCCGCAAATGGAGGAGACATAGAAGACCTGGGTTGGATCCCCAGGTTGGGAAGATCCCTTGGAGGAGGGCATAGCAGCACACTCCAGTAGACAGGATGAATCTGGAGAATTCCATGAGCAGAAGAGCCTGGTGGGCTACAGTCCATAGGGTTTCAGAGTCAGACACAACTGAGCAACTTAGTAGGCACATACACATTCTGCCACCTCAAAAGCCTCCAGTGGTGGCCCACTGCTCTTGGTATGTAGACCAGGATTCTATACAGATTCATAAACATTCATGCCCTGGCCCTCCCCCTCCTACTTCCACCTCCTGCCACCTTCCCAGCCTCCTTCTGCTTCAGCCGCAGTGGCTGTCTCAGTCTGGTTCTCCCCACAGTGGTTTCTGAGCCAAAGAGTCACGTGCAGATGGTTTCTTCTTTGAGTGTTCCAGGAGGAACCCTGCAGGAAGCAGGGGGAAAAGATAGGGAACAGGAAGAAGCCAAGTAATTTCAGTTACACAGACTACTCCTGATCCCACAAGAAGTGTTAAAGTATAGTATAATTTATACTTCAGATTTTGTCTAGTTTTTTTTTTAATTGAGGTACAATAAACCTCAGATATACAGATGATATTGCCCTATGGCAGAAAGAGAGGAGGAATTAAAGAATCTCTTGGTGAAGGTAAAAGAGGAGAGTGAAAAACCTGGTTTAAAACTCAACATTCAAAAACAAAGATCATGGCATCTGGTCCCATCACCTCACGGCAAATAGATGGGGGAAACAATGGAAATAGTGACAGACTTTTTTCTTGGATTCCAAAATCACTGTGGATGGTGACTGCAGACATGAAATTAAAAGACGCTTACTGCTTGGAAGAAAAGCTATGACAAACCTAGACAGCATATTCAAAAGCAGAGACATTACTTTGCTGACAGAGGTCCATCTATTCAAAGCTATGGTTTTTCCAGTAGTCATGTACGAATGTGAGAGCTGGACAATAAACAAGCTGAGCTGAAGAATTGATGCTTTTGAACTGTGGTGTTAGAGAAAATTCTTGAGAGTCCCTTGGACTGCAAGGAGATCCAACCAGTAAATCCTAAAGGAAATCAATCTTGAATATTCACTGGAAGGACTGATGTGAAGCTGAAGCACCAGTCCTTTAGCCACCTGATGCAAAGAGCTGACTCATTGGAAAAGACCCTGATGCTGGGAAAGACTGAAGGCAGGAGGAGAAGAGGACAACAGAGGATGAGATGGTTGGGTGGCATCACTGACTCAATGGACATGAGTTTGAGCAAACTCTGGGAGATGGCTAAGAACAGGGAAGCCTGGCGTGCTGCAGTCCGTGGGGTTACAAAGAGTCAGACAGGACTAAGTGACTGAACAACTACAGTTGCTGTACAATATTATGTAAGTAACAGGTATACAATGGAGTGATTCACAATTTTTAAAGTATACTCCATTTATTATAAAATATTGACTATATTCCCCATGTTGTACAATATATCCTCATAGCTTGTTTTGTGCATAATAGTTTGTACCTCTTACTCCCCTACCTCTTTATTGATGCCCTCTTCTCTCTCCCCAGTGGTAACCACTATGTCTGTTGGGTTGTGGTTTTTTTTTTTTTTTTTGGTGATAATTATGATCACTAGAGTTTGTCTAGTTTTGGTTCTTCCACCCCAGTCAGATGTTGGTATTGGGCACCTAAAAGAGAATGTAGACTTTCAGGCACACTGGCTCTCCACACAGGTGAGGTGTCTCCAGCCACAGGTATAAGGTAAGCTACTAGTAGCAAATCCCATAGAAACAGAAGGGATCCCAGAGCATGTGGCAGGGGAGGGCCAACAGCATCCATGACACTGGCCTATATTTGGTGTCCTTAATGCTTCAGCTCCCTCCTTCTATCCAAGGTCCTTCATACCTGCTGCTTCACTGCTGGGATCCCTCTCTTCTCTACTTCATCTTGCTGAATCATTTTGTCCTTTAGACTACACCTAGATGCCATTCCTTGGAGAAGCAGTCTGACCCTCAAGACCAGCTTGGTGGGATCTAAAAAATACAACAAACTAGTGAAAATAACAGACTGGCAGAGAATAAACTAGTGGCTTCCTGGGTAGCTCAAATGGTAAAGAATCTGCCTGCAATGCAGGAGACCTGGGTTCCATCCCTGGGTTGGGAAGATTCCCCTGGCGTAGGACATGGCCACCCACCCCAGTATTCTTGCCTGGGAAATCTCATGGACAGAGGAGCCAGGTGGGCTACAGTCCATGGAATAGCAAAGAGTTGGACATGACTGAGCAAGTAACACTTTCAAACTAGTGGCTACAGGTGGTGGGGGAGAGGGGCCATATGAGAGTAGGGAGTGGGAGGTTCAAACTATTGGGTGTAAGACAGGCTCAAGAATGTATTGACAACACAGGGAATATTGCCAATATTTTAAATGGAAAGTAACCTTTAAAATTGTGTTAAAATTCTTTTGTTCCTATTTTGTATTTATTTTATTGGTGTATAGTTGATTAATAATATTGTGTTAGTTTTAGGTGACCTGGGTTCAATCCCTGGGTTGGGAAGATCCCCTGGAGGCGGAAATGGCAACCCACTCCAGTATTCTTGCCTGGAGAATCCCATGGACAGGAGCCTGACAGTCTATAGTCCATGGATCGCAAGAGTCAGACATGACTTAGTGACTAAACCACCACTAAACCAGTTTTAGGTGTACAGCAAAGTGATTCAGTTATACATGTATCTATTCTTTTCAAATTCTTTCCCCATCTAGGTTATTGCAACGAACTGAGCCTGTTGAGACCTGACAGAAGCCATGACAAGCTTCAAGGACTAAAGTAGCCAGAGCTACAATCACAGAAAAAGCTGAGTCACTGCCCAGAAGTAGCTGAGATCATCATCCCCCCGACCTTGAGACTCAGCCAGTCAGCATATTCCCCATAGCCTGGTTAGAGCTAGCCCAGATAACATGAAAAGTCCCTTAAGCCAGCTCGCATGTGCAAAATTTAGCCAATTAATAGATGCCAAGAACCCTTTGCAACCAATCCGCCCTTGCCAACTCCCTGTCTTTGTTCTAAGTCTTTAAATACTGCTGTAACTCAGGGCTCGGGGCCCTTGCACCACTCCACTGTGCTGGAGGTGGCAGGGGTCCTAGCTCAAGCTAGTAATAAAACCCTTTTGCTTTTGCATTGCCATGGAAGTCTTGTTTTCTCAGCTTTGGGGACTCGGACTGCGGGCATAACAGAGCCAGGTTCCCTGTGCTATGCAGTAGGTCTTCGTTTGTTACCTTTTTTTTTCAGATTTTAAAATTAATTTTTATTTTTTTCACTGAAATAGCTGTACTTTCCTCACTTTTCTATTTAGGTATTTGACTTTTCCTTTTTAATTATGTGTATGGGTTTTATTTGTTTGTTTGTTTGTTTTTTGCTTTTTTAATTGAAGGGTAATTTAATGGGCTTCCCTGGTGGTTCAGAGGTTAAAGCGTCTGCCTCCAATGCGGGAGACCCGGGTTCGATCCCTGGGTCAGGGAAGATCCCTTGGAGAAGGAAATGGCAATCCACTCCAGTATTCTTGCCTGGAGAATCCCATGGACGGAGAAGCCTAGTAGGTTACAGTCCATGGGGTCGCAAAGAGTTGGACACGACTGAGCGACTTCACCTTCACCTTCACCTACTTTACAATGTTGCATTAGTTTCTGCTATACAACAATGAAAAAAATTTTAAAAGATTGGGTTGGACCCACCAATTGTTCATTCTCAACACACCTTACATTTCCCTTCCTAGCACTTCATAAAAAATTGTCATTAACTATGTATTGGGCAACTCTGTCATTTGCAGACAAAGGGAAAATAATTCAAACTAGTTGAAGCAAAAATTGAGAAATGACTTCTGTAGCCTGAAAGAGTGTGGGGTATGACTCCAGAATGGCAGAACAGACTCACAGCAGCCACCAGGGCCTCACGACTTGGCCTTGAGGACTCACACAGCCAGGCTGTTCTTTCTGGTCATCTCTAAACTCTGTTTATTTCTTCTTGGCTTCCTCTTCTGCTACGGCAGATGATAGGGAATATGGTCCCCAATATCTGCATGTCCACATCCTCATAACTATTGGGAAAAACACCAGTTGACCAGCTTGAATCAAGTGCCGACCCCTAGAATTATCACCACAGAGGGCATGGAGATGGGCCACTGTGATTGGCCAGGCCCTGGTCATGTGCTCACTCAGCCCAGTGGAATGCAGGGCATTGCCACTGATAGATTCCTCAGAGTCACGTGACTTGAAGGTGTGACGCCACTCCTCAAAGGGAGTGGGGTGGGAAGAGGCAGAGGACGCAGTGGTTTCTTCTTTTAAGCTCTATCTCCCACAAATACTTATAGATACCGCCTACTCTGTGTCAGTCCCTGTTCTGGGTAATGAGAGATAGGAAAGTAAGCAAATATTTTCCTGCTTACACTAGAAGCTTCTATTGCAATGAGGCAAGACAGAAAATAAGCACATTAATAATCGTAAATGTGTCAGGTGTTGAAGTGTGTTCTGGAGAAAAACAAAGCAGGGTACAGAGGACAAGGCATGACTGAGGGACCTACATTCTACAGGGTGGGAAGAGACAGCAGCTTGAAAGATGGCTCTGGCAGGGGCCAGATGGCGAGGAGTCTACATTGTTCCGAGGAGTATGAATCAAGTTCTCACACCAGGTCTGGTTGTCTGCCTGCCTGTCTGCCTGCTTTCCCACTTTTTCTTAAAATGTAGTATTTAAACTGTATGCATCATAATGCCAAGTGGGGGCAGGGTATTTGTTAAAAATGCAGGCTCCCAGGCTCTCTTTAAACGCACAGATTCAGAATCTCTGGGGTAAGACCTAAACCTGTATCTTTAACAAGCTCTCTGGTGATTCTTATGCACATTCAAGTTTGAAAACTACTATCCAGAGCAGCAGAGAGACAAGAAGGACTCTGAACAGGGAAAGGAGTTGATCTTCTTGGTGTTTTAGAAAGCTCTGGAGACTCCGTGGAGGATGGGCTGGAGACCCAGGGACTGGGCAGTGGCGGAGGCCTCAGAAACAGAGAGAGAACATGGAGCTGGGCATGAAGAGAAAGTTTACATGCTAGACGGACAGAAACTGGTACCTGGTAGGGTGCGGGGATGAAGGAAAGGGGTTCAAAGTCTCCTGTGCTCTGACTTCGATGCTGGTGGCTGGGGAGGGGGTGATGCAGGGAGAGGTGGGGGTGGGAAGTGGGTTGGGGTGTCAGTGGGTGGTTGGGGTGGGGTAGGCCCATTTACTCAGGAACAATGAACTATGGACATCATGGACATTACATTTTTTTCTTTAAATGCTCTATCTCCAAGGATAATTTTAGAGTCACATGTTATAATGGTATCATTTGATTATTCAGCAGATAATAAAAAAATTCTTAACTGTTTCTTTTCCTCCTTATCTTCCTAGTGTTTCTTCTAATTTTGAATATCTGGACCTTTTCTTGAGAGAAGTTGGTATACTTCTTGACTTTCTAATTCCTGTCTCTGGTATAATTCAGTGCTGAGAGGGAGACCATTAAGAAGAATCCAGCTTCATCCTTGTGACATGGAACTGAGAGCTGGTGAATGATTCAGAGCAGCTGAGAGACTCGACAAATTAAAAATATGGTGGTCTGAGTTTTTGTTGTTCCAGCTGGGAATCTTAGGCTGCTCTGTTGGGGGATCGTTCCATTCTCTCACACGTAAACAGAATCCCATAGGATAAAGAATAATATTCCATTATCTCCCTTTATTCATCCCCCAAACTCCACTGGGCGTGCCTCAGCTAATGGTTTGGCATGAGGATTACATGAGATCATGCTGGTAAAATTCTTGGCATTTCATGTAATTTTCTCAATGGAATACCTGGGCAGGTATTACTAGGCCCATTTTACATGTTCAGAGCAGTAAAGTGACTTGACTGAGATTTCACAACCAAGATGAAAAGCTGACTTCAAATCCTGACCAAATTTAAATTTTGTGCATCAAATCTAAATTATGTGCATTTTCCCCCACTGGAAAGCCAAGCATCAGGATCTCAGTTAAACAGGCTGGAGCTGGGAGTGGCTTCTATGCCTGGGAGAAAGACCATACTAGTTTGAGAAGCAGAGGCAGCTGTCTGATTCTCTCCCCCATGGCGGCCTTGCCCAGGCCACAGACTACAGATCCATGCTTGTCAGGGACCAAATCTAATTCCCACTGATGCTTGTTCAATAGCTCAGATGTGCTAAGGTTAGCTGTCTTATAAATGATGGAACAGATTAACAGAGTTAGGCCTGAGGCATCGATAATGAAGATTCTCCACCCAATGACAGGACGCAATGTTGAGGTCAGTGAAGACACGGGAATGGTGGAAGAAAAGGGAAACATTATCTCTTTGTGGAGAAGGCTGATGGGGAGAGGGGCCAGGATTAAAGCAGTTAAGGGGCTCAGCAGGGGGGATATCCGAGCAGAAAGGATGATAGAGCAAAGGAAAACAGGCTCTCGGGAATGACTGCACTCATTCTCACGGTTTTGTGGAGGCAGAAGCTTAGCTCACGGTTGGATACGATGATGGGGAGGAGTCTGTGGGGCATCCAGTGGAGATGTCCAGTGAGTTCCCACATGGCACATGGGTCACTGCTCCCCTGGGAAGGCGTGGGAAAGAGCTGTACTGGTGTGGTATTTAATAACATATGAGTGGTAGTTAAAGCCAGGAGATAAAAGAGGTCACTGACAGCTTAGAGGGTGAGAAAAGAACAGGAAATTAGTGAGGATGGGACACCAGCCTTAGTGCCTGGGAAAGGATGATCCAGTCACAGAGACGGAGACAGAAAAGGTAGAATCAGTGTAAGAAAAAGTTCTACCAGAACTCGGTGAAGATGAGCCCTGAAGGAGGAAGATGACATTTCCAGATACATGGAAAGAAAACAGGGATTAAGAGAAAAAACAAACCAACACTGACTTCTCTCTCCTTCTGCCGAGCAGTCTTCCATCAAGAGCCCAATCTGAAGCCAAGGGTCTCAAGTGATGCAGTCCACAGGGTCAGACTCTCAAAGATGTAAGAGCTTATGGTCACATGTTATTGCCTATATTCTGGAGGTGAGAGTTTCTGAAAGGTAGGAGTGCTCATAAAACAGTGTTGACTGAAGCTGAGGTTCTTTACTGGGAAGTCTTCGACGATCTGAGATCATGAAGTTTCAGTAGATATTTGGAGCCCAAGCTAGATTTCTAGGTGGGGAGAAAGTAGGCACTGTGAAATTAGATTATTTTTAAAGAAGTTTGAAAAGGGTCACCCCTTTTTCAAGGGGTAGGCTCAGTTCAGTTCAGTTCAGTTCAGTCACTCAGTTAAGTCCAACTCTTTGCATTCCCATGGAATGCAGCACACACCAGTCTTCCCTGTCCATCACCAACTTCCGGAGCTTGCTCAAACTCATGTCCATTGAGTCGGTCATGACATCCAACCATCTCATCCTCTGTCATCCCCTTCTCCTCCTGCCTTCAATATTTCCCAGCATCAGGGTCTTTTCCAATGAGTTAGTTCTTCACATCAGGTGGCCAAAGTATTGGAGCTTCAGCTTCAGCATCAGTCCTTCCAATGAATATTCGAGACTGATTTCCTTTAGGACTGACTGGTTTAATCTCCTTGCAGTCCAAGGGACTCTCAAGAATCTTCTCCAACACCACAGTTTAAAAGTATCAGTTATTCAGTACTCAGGTTTCTTTATGTTCCAACTTTCACATCCGTACATGACTACTGGAAAAACCATAGCTTTGACTAGACAGATCTTTGTCAGCAAAATAATGTCTCTGCCTTTTAATACTGTCTAGGTTTGTCATAGCTTTTCTTCCAAGGAGAAAGTGTCTTTTAATTTCATGGCTACAGTCACCATCTGGAGTGATTTTGGAACCCAAGAAAAGAAAGTCTGTCATTGTTTCCATTGTTTCCCCATCTGTTTACCATGAAGTGATGGGACCGGATGCCATGATCTTAGTTTTTTGAATGTTGAATTTTAAGCCAGCTTTTTAACTCTCTTGTTTCACATTCATCAAGAAGCTCTTTAATTCCTCTTTGCTTTCTGCCATAAGGGTGGTGTCATCTGCATATCTGAGGTTATTGATATTTTTCCTGGCAATCTTGATTCCAGCTTGTGCTTCATCCAGCCTGGCATTTTGCATGATGTACTCTGCATGTAAGTTACATAAGCAAGGGTGACAATATACAGCCTTGATGTACTCCTTTCCCAATTTGGAACCAGTCTGTTGTTCCATGTCTGGTTCTAACTGTTGCTTCTTGACCTGCATACAGATTTCTCAAGAGGCAGGTCAGGTGGTCTGATATTCCCATCTCTTTTTAAGAATTTTCCACAGTTTGTTAAAGGTCCACCCAGTCAAAGGCTTTGATGTCAATAAAGAAGTAGATGTTTTTTCTGGAACTCTCTTGCTTTTTCTATGATGTAACGGATGTTAGCAATTTGATCTCTGGTTCCTCTGCCTTTTATAAATCCATCTTGAATATCTGGAAGTTCTTGGTTCATGTACTGTTGAAGCCTGGCTTGGAGAATGTTGAGCATTACTCTGCTAGTGTGTGAGATGAGTGCAATTGTGTGGTAGTTTGAGCATTCTTTGGCATTGCCTTTCTTTGGGATTGGAATGAAAACTGACCTTTTCCAGTCCTGTGGCCACTGCTGAGTTTTCCAAATTTGCTGTTATACTGAGTGTGGCACTTTCACAGCATCATCTTTTAGGATTTGAAATAGCTCAACTGGAATTCCATCACCTCCACTAGCTCTGTTCTTAGTGATGCTTCCTAAGGCCCATTTGACTTATTCCAGGATGTCTGGCTCTAGGTGTGTGATCATACCATTGTGGTTATCTGGGTCTTCAAGTTCTTTTTGTGCAGTCCTTCTGTGTATATTCTTGCCATCTCTTCTTAATATCTTCTGCTTCTGGTAGGTCCATACCATTTCTGTCCTTTATTGAGCCTGTCTTTGCATGAAATGTTCCCTTCGTATCTCTAATTTTCTTAAAGATATCTCTAGTCTTTCCTCTTCTGCTGTTTTCCTCTATTTCTTTTTTATGAGAACCCCATGAATAGGATCAGTGGGCTAGGGCATACAGAGAATAGATTTTTTTAAAGTTTGTTTTTAATGGAAGGATAGTTGTTTTATAATATTGTGTTGGTTTCTGCTGTACATCAACATAAATCAGCTGTAGGTATACATATGTCCTCTCCCTCTTGAGCCTCCCTCCCACCCTGACCCCATGTCACCCCTCTGGGTTGTCACGGAGCACTGGTTTGAGTTCCCTGAGTCAGACAGCAAACTCCCGCTGGCTCTGTTTCCCATACGCTAGTGCACGTGTTTCCATGCTGCTCTCTCCATTCGTCCACGCTCTGCTGCCCCCACTGTGTCCACAGGTCTGTTCTCTATGTCTGCCTCTCCACTGCTGCCCTGCAAATAGGTTCACCAGTACTACTAAAGTGGGTTGCCATCCCCTTCTCCAGGGGATCTTCCCAACCCAGGAATCGAACCCCTGATCTCCTGCAGGAGGATTCTTTACCGTCTGAGCCACCAGGGAAGCCTTTAGGTTCCATATATATGTGTTGATATATGGTGTTTGTTTTTCTTTCTGACTTACTTCACTATGTTATAATAGACTCTAGGCTCATCCACCTCCTTGGAACTGATTCAAGTGCATTCCTTTGTATCGCTGAGTAAAATTCCGTTGTGTATATATATACTGTAGCTTCTTTATCCATTCATCTGTTGATGGATATCTAGGTTGATACCATGTCCTAGCTATTGTAAGTAGTGCTGCAATGAACACTAGGGTACATGTGTCTTTTTCAATTATGGTTTCCTTAGGGTACATGCCCAATAGTGGGGTTGCTAGGTCATATAACGCAATGGTAAAGAATCCACCTGCCAGTTCAGGAGACTCAGGTTCAATCCTGGATCAGGAAGATCCTGTGCAGAAGGAGATGGCAACCCACTTCAGTATTCTTGCCTGGGAAATCCCATGGACAGAGGATCCTGGCAGGCCACAGTCTGTGGGGTTGCAAAAGAGTTGGACATGACTGAGTACACACACATACACACAGTAGGCTTATACCTAGGGTTTTTTTTTAAATATAAATTTATTTTAATTGGAAGCTAATTACTTTGTTTAATTTTCCCAGTGAGTCTAACTTCTCTTGGGTGTCAAAGCAGCCTTCTAATAAATACCAGGCTAGACGTTTCTTTTCTCCACCTACATTCACTTACTGGTGACTTACCCATTCTTATGGCATTGTGCATGTGTGTGTGAGTTGCTCAGTCATGTCCAACTCTTTGCGATCCCATAGACTGTAGCCCACCAGTCTCCTCTGTTCATGGGATTTTCCAGGCAAGAATACTGGACTGTGTTGCCATTTGCTTCTCCAGGGGATCTTTCCAACCCAGGGATCGAACTTGGGTCTCTCACATTGCAGGCAGATTCTTTACCATCTGAGCCACCAGGGAAGTCCCTCTTATAGCATTAAATGCCATCTGTATTAGGGATGGATCTTGAATTTATATCTTCCACTCAATTCTCTCTCCTAATCCAAGATTCATAAACATTCCAAATTCAGTAAGTCAAAATAAAACTTAATATTGCTTCTTCCTCAGTCTGTTTCATTTACAGCTTCCTCCATCTCAATGCACAGCATCTTCACTTTTTTTTTTTTTTTGCTCTCATTCTTTTTAAAACCTCAGAGACCTCTATGTTTTTAAAAATCTTTCTTTCATATCCCACTTCCAACAAGACCACAGGACATCCTGCTGGCTTTACCTCCCTGTCCAGGATCTGCTACTTGTCACCTCTACTTCCATCACCCTCATCCAAACCATCATCCATGCTGCCCTCTCTTAGATCAGTCAAACTTCTTATACACTAGTTCTCCCTTTCCTTGCCCCATTGAGGTCTGTACCTGACCCCAAAGCAAGATCAATCCTTTAGAAATTCAAGTCAGATTATGTCTCTCCTCTGCTCACACCCCAACGATGGACCCCATTTCACTCAATCAGAGCTAAAGTCCCTTAGTGGCTTATATGGCCCAGTCTTTTCTCTGCTATCACCTTCTACGACTCTTGCCCGCACACAGTCCACCCAACCTCCGTGATCTCCTTGTTGTTCAGACATGCAAGTAAGCTCCCACCTTGGGGCTTTTGCAATACTGTCCCTTCTGCCTGGATTGTTCTTCCACCAGGGATTCATGTGGTTACCACCCTTGCTACCTTGATATTCCTTTTCAACTGTCACCTTCTCGGGAAGTAGCCCACCACCCTGTTTAAAATCACAACCCATGCAACACATCCCCTTCTCACACTGCTTCTGACACTGCTCTGCCCTTTTTACTCCCACGGCTGTCTGTTAAGAGGTGCATTTGAGACCTCCCATGTGAAGTACCCGCCAAATGTGCAATCCTGCACCTTCCTGAGAGAAGCCCTCCAGTCTGGCTGGCGCCCTTGGTGCAAAAGAGAAAGCATGAGATGGGAGGGAGGGCAGCGTGGGAGGGCACTCTTGGCTGCTCAGACTCTGCTTTCTCACACAGCCTGCAACCTCATTATCCGCATGCAGGAGCACAGGCAATCGCCTCCGGGTACCAGTCAGCTTGCAAAGAGGAGCGTCTGTGAGGCAGACAGGATGCTGAGGCAGAGCTGGCAGCCAGCAGGAGGGGCCAGCCCTGCTTTCCTGATGGCATCGACAGGAAGGGAACTGGGATCACAGAGCAGGTGCCCCCACTGAGGAGCCCCAAAGGAAGCCCATTTCATTCAGCCTCTCCTCCCATAGCTTGGGGACGGTGGTAGTGATTTAGAGCTCACAGAAAGCATCCAGCTTCCTCCTGCCACCCGGGAAAACACTCCTGTTATGGGGACACAAAGAAGAGTCAGACACGACTGAGTGACTGAACAACAACAACAAGATGGGGCAAAGTGCCAGCTTAACAGAAGTTTCTGCCAGGCACTGGATGGGGGAGACCGAGATGGCCTCTGCCTTTAGGGAGCACTTGTTTGGGGCAGTGAGAGCAAGTAAATGCTTTCAGTTTTGTGTTATCAGTAAGTGCTGTGATCAGGTAAGTACAGGCATTAGGAAACACACATGGGACAGTCTTGGAGGGGGAGTCTGGGGGAGGAGGGAGACCTCTAAACTGAGTTTTAACTCATTCATTCATTCACTCCTTCAGTTCATTCAACAGCACTTGCTGCGGATGAGCCATGTGCAAAGACACACTCTTTGAGGGTGCAGTCTTGAATCAAAAAAAGAGAAAAGCTTCCACTGATTTCCAGGAACTTAGAGTCTAGGAGAGAAGGCAGACATAACAAGTAAACTAAAAATAAATGTAGAATTCTACGTTGTTGTTGTTAAAGGTGGTGAAGAAAAGTAACAGGAACTTTAGATGGAGTGTTTATGGGAGGCTCTCTATCATTTCCAAGGAAGGGAAGTTTAAAGAAAGAGCTGTAGGTGCTGATGAAGGAGGAAATGGGGTGGGAAGCCTATTCCAGCAAACGTCCTAGGCAGGAAGCATCAGGGATTGGAGGGTAAGTGGGGGAAGCCTGGAGAAGGCATCTTGGCATGGCAGGTTTCTGAGTGTGGAGTGTAGGCCCTTCCACGTCTATCCCAAACCCACCTACATGCAGCCTCCAAGGACTTGATGCTCCAGCCTCACTAGACTTCAGACCAGTCCTCAAGCCACTGGCCCATAGTCCCACATGTCAAATCCCCCATGTCTCTCAGGGCTGGGCTCAGACATCTCTCCCTCCATAGCTCGTCCCTAGACCACAGGCCAGGATGGTCACACTGACCTCTGAATTCCCAGCATGGAGGTATAACCCATCTGTCCACCTGCCTGTCTCCCCAGCTAGGTTGTCAGGTCTTGAGAACTGGGGCTGTGCAGCCTGTGTGTATAAAGCCCATGGCTTGGAGTGGGTAGGTGCTCAGTAAATATGTACACAGAAGTGAGGAAAACAGGAAGAAAAAAGAAGCTAGCTTTTATTTTTTCTCTATTTTTAAACTTTCAGTTCAGTTCAGCTGCTCAGTCGTGTCTGACTCTTTGCGAACCCATGAATTGCAGCACGCCAGGCCTCCCTGTCCATCACCAACTCCTGGAGTTCACTCAGACTCACGTCCATCGAGTCCATGATGCCATCCAACCATCTCATCCTCGGTCGTCACCTTCTCCTCCTGCCCCCAATCCCTCCCAGCATCAGAGTCTTTTCCAATGAGTCAACTCTTCCCATGAGGTGGCCAAAATACTGGAGTTTCAGCTTTAGCATCATTCCTTCCAGAGAAATCCCAGGGCTGATCTCCTTCAGAATGGACTGGTTGGATCTCCTTGCAGTCCAAGGGACTCTCAAAGAGTCTTCTCCAACACCACAGTTCAAAAGCATCAATTTTTCGGTGCTCAGCCTTCTTCACAGTCCAACTCTCATATCCATACATGACCACTGGAAAAACCATAGCCTTGACTAGATGGACCTTAGTCGGCAAAGTAATGTCTCTGCTTTTGAATATACTGCCTAGGTTGATCATAACTTTTCTTCCAAGGAATAAGCATCTTTTAATTTCATGGCTGCAATCACCATCTGCAGTGATTTTGGAGCCCCCAAAAATAAAGTCTGACACTGTTTCCACTGTTTCCCCATCTATTAGCTATGAAGTGATGGGACCAGATGCCATGATCTTCATTTTCTGAATGTTGAGCTTTAAGCCAACTTTTTCACTCTCCATTTTCACTTTCATCAAGAAGCGTTTTAGTTCCTCTTCACTTTCTGCCATAAGGGTGATGTCATCTGCATATCTGAGGTCATTGATATTTCTCCCAGAAATCTTGATTCCAGCTTGTGTTTCTTCCAGTCCAGCATTTCTCATGATGTACTCTGCATAGAAGTTAAATAAGCAGAGTGACAATATACAGCCTTGACGTACTCTTTTTCCTATTTGAAACGAGTCTGTTGTTCCATGTCCAGTTTGAACTGTTGCTTCCTGGCCTGCATACAGATTTCTCAAGAGGCAGGTTAGGTGGTCTGGTATTCCCATCTCTTTCAGAATTTTCCACAGTTTATTGTGATCCACACAGTCAAAGGCTTTGGCATAGTCAATAAAGCAGAAATAGATGTTTTTCTGGAACTCTCTTGCTTTCTCCATGATCCAGCAGATGTTGGCAATTTGATCTCTGGTTCCTCTGCCTTTTCTAAAACCAGCTTGAACATCTGGAAGTTCATGGTTCATGTATTGCTGAAGCCTCTCACGTATTAGAGAATTTTGAGCACTACTTTACTAGCATGTGAGATAAGTGCAATTGTGCTGTAGTTTGAGCATTCTTTGGCATTGCCTTTCTTTGGGATTGGAATGAAAACTGACCTTTTCCAGTCCTGTGGCCACTGCTGAGTTTTCCAAATTTGCTGGAATATTGAGTGCAGCACTTTCATAGCATCATCTTTCAGGATTTGAAATAGCTCCACTGGAATTCCATCACCTCCACTAGCTTTGTTTGTAGTGATGCTTTCTAAGGCCCACTTGACTTCACATTCCAGGATGTCTGGCTCTAGATGAGTGATCACACCATCGTGATTATCTGAGTCTTGAAGGTCTTTTTGTACAGTTCTTCTGTGTATTCTTGCCATCTCTTCTTAATATCTTCTGCTTCTGTTAGGTCAATACCATTTCTGTCCTTTATTGAGCCCATCTTTGCATGAAATGTTCCCTTGGTATCGCTAATTTTCTTGAAGAGATCTTTAGTCTTTCCCATTCTGTTCTTTTCCTCTATTTCTTTGCACTGATTGCTGAAGAAGGCTTTCTTATCTCTTCTTGCTATTCTTTGGAAGTCTGCATTCAGATGCTTATATCTTTCCTTTTCTCCTTTGCTTTTCACCTCTCTTCTTTTCACAAGTATTTTTAAGGCCTCCCCAGACAGCCATTTTGCTTTTTCCCATTTCTTTTCCATGGGGATGGTCTTGATCCCTGTCTCCTGTACAATGTCACGAACCTCATTCCATAGGTCATCAGGCACTCTATCTATCAGATCTAATCTCTTAAATCTATTTCTCACTTCCCATGTATAATCATAAGGGATTTGATTGGTTATACCTGAATGGTCTAGCAGTTTTTCCTACTTTCTTCAATTTAACTCTGAATTTGGCAATAAGGAGTTCATGATCTGAGCCACAGTCAGCTCCCCGGTCTTGTTTTTGTTGACTGTATAGAGCTTCTCCATCTTTGGCTGCAAAGAATATAATCAGTCTGATTTCGGTGTTGATCATCTGGTGATGTCCATGTGTAGAGTCTTCTCTTGTGTTGTTGGAAGAGGGTGTTTGCTATGACCAGTGCATTTTCTTGGCAAAACTCTATTAGTCTTTGCCCTGCTTCGTTCCACATTCCAAGGCCAAATTCGCCTGGTACTTTTTAAACTTTCCTTATTTATTATTGCACTATAGATGCTTTACAATGTTGTGTTTGTTTCAGATGGTCAGCAAAGTGGTTCAGTTATACACACTTTTTCAGATTCTTTTCTCGTATAGTTTATTATAAGATACTGAGTATAGTTCCCTTTGCCAAAGAGTTGTTGTTTAGTCACTAAGTCGTGTCCGACTCTTTTGCCACCCCATGGATTATAGCCCTCTAATCTCTTCTGCCTATGGGATTTTCCAGGTAAGAATACTGGAATGGGTTGCCGTTTCCTTCTCCAGGGGATCTTCCTGACCCAGGGATTGAACCCACATCTCCTGCATCACAGGTGGATTCTTTACCACTGAGCCACTTGGGAAAGTGAAAGTGAAAGTTGCTCAGTCATGTCCGACTCTTTGGGACCCCATGGACTGTCCATGGAATTCTCCAGACCAGAATACTAGAGTGGGTAGCCTTTCCCTTCTCCAGGGGATCTTCCCAACTCAGGGATCGAACCCAGGTCTGCCACATTGCAGGCAGATTGTCTACCAGCTGAGCCACAAGGGAAGCCCACGCTATACAGTAGGTACTTGTTATTTATCTGCTTTATATATAGTAGGGTGTAGAGAAACTAGCTTTTAAAAAGCAATATCGATATTTAAGCCCCACAAAGGATACAGTCAGAAACCCTTGTGAATCCAGATACTGTTTGCAAATGTCAGTCAAGAACTTATTATTTTGGCTACAAAGCTTTTCCTCTCTAAGAGCCATTGGTTCCCTTGTCTTCATTACTTTTTCTTCCCTCCCATTACCAGCATTAGCTCCTGGCTTTCCTTTTTAGAAGTATGAGTCACAGAGAAACCAGATTTTTCACATTTTTAGAATTCAGTTCACGAGCATTACCTTGTAAACCTCAACAGCCATGCTGAGGTATGCATGCTGGAGTTCTGAAACCCACTCACTGATGAGGCAAATGGCTCTCAAAACCAAATTAATGATGCTGCAAAATGACAAATTACTATGTGTCATAGACCTCAGGGATCCCCAGAGAACAGTGCACGCCGAGGATGCGGAAGCCAGAATGCTAATGGCCACCTCGCTCACCTGCGAGAAAGAGGGGGCCTCTGGGAAAGACTTGGCAACCAGTTCTCCTCTCCAGCTGCTGCTCATTGTTGCTAGCACTGGGCCAAGGTTTAGCTAAGTGCTCAGTTACTAAGGAAACCCAAGTTGTCAGTCCTGAGCCATATGGGAATAATGGTGATTTATTTAGGAAAAGCAAGGTTTGTCACTTAAGCTTACTGCTACAATATTGCTTTTTATTACCTCCCCCCACCCCATTGCATTGTCTTGTCACAATAAACTACAGAAACAAGTGGCAAGGTTAATAGTCATAGGCTCGGAGCTCATCACTCCCAGGGTCTGGCAAGGTCACGGCTGCAGCCAGAGTGTGACAGACAGGCTTCTTCCACAAACTCCTTTGGAGAAGAGGGCTTGCAGGCTGACTTACCAGGGCAGGCCAGGCACTCTCCAGGGGCTTTTACTCATGACTCTCTGCCGCCCTAGGGCACTCCTGGAGCCAGAGAGTTCCTAAAATACAGCCCTCCCAGTTGAAATTCAACCCTTCCTTCAAACTCAATCCAAATGCCATCTCCTTTTTGATTGAAATCATCCAATCCTCTCTTTTCCCATTCAAAACTCGGTTTAGATAGCTCCTTGAGTAACTAGCAGGGACCACGCCCAGTGCTAGACTTCTCATGTGGCTTACCTCGTTTTGTCCTCACGACCACCTGCAAGATGGTCATTACCATCCTTGGTTATGCTTTGCCTTTCCTAGTGGCTTCATTCTCTTAGACTGGCTTCTCCATGACTTTCTGGTTGCCCATATCTCTAGTTCACAGTCTCTACCAAAAAGAAGGAAAGAGGTTCTTTTGCCCTGGTTAAAAAGTCCTAGTGAAGAAGTCAGATTGGTTTTCCCTGATTCAAGGACCAACCTTTTCATGAATTAATTGAGCCAGGTCAGCAGACTCCCAAAGATATCAGCCTCTATTTAGATTGATTATTTAGGACAATATCTGAAAACGAGGGGTTGCTTTTCACATCAGGAAGAGGCTGTGGGATACAAAATGATAAATGGTCATTCCAGCGCCATATGCTTCATTATCTCCTAGACATCTGGCTACAAACACCTCCTGTACCCACCACTCATGCTGTGCCTCCTGCGTGACATCATCATCTTCACGTGCTTCTCAAACCAAGGTGTTTAGGACTTGCTGATGCTTCTTTCTCCCCCGTGTTTAAGATCAGACTGGTCACCACATTCTAGTATTCCATTTCTAAAATGTTACTTTAAAAAATTTATTGGTGTATAGTTGATTTACAAGGTTGTGTTTTAGGTATACAGCAAAGGGAGTCAGTTATACACACACTCATGTCCACTCTTTTAAAGACTCTTTTCCCATATAGAGCATTACAGAGTACTGAGTGGAGTTTCCTGTGCTATACAGTAGTTCTTTATTGTCTATTTTATATGTAGTAGTATGACTATGTCAATATCAATCTCCCAGTTTATCCCTCCCCACCCTTACCCTCTGGTAACCATAAGTCTGTTTTCTATATCTGTGACTCAACTTCTGTTTCATAAATAACTTTTTTTGTTTTTACAGCCCATATATAAGAGATCTGATATTTGTCTTTCTCTGTCTGACTAACTTCTCTCGGTATGATAATCTCTAGATCCATCCATGTTGCTTGGATGGCATAATTTTATTCTTTTTTATGGCTGGGTAATATTCTATTGTCTATATGTACCACATCTTCTTTGCCCCTTCTTCTGTTGATGGACCTGTACCTTGTTTCCATGTCCTGGCTATTGTAAATAGTGCTGCAATGAACACTGTGGAATACACAATGAACACTGTGTCTTTTTGAATTATGATTTTTTTCTAGGTGTAAGAGTGGGATTGCTGGGTCATATAGCAGTTCTATTTTTAGATTTTTTAAAAGAAACTCCATACTGTTCTCCATAGTGGCCACACCAATTTACATTCCCACCAACAGTGTAGGAGGGTTCCCTTTAAAGTGTTTCTTGATCTGCTTTCTCTCTCCTTCATCCTCACTGCTAGTCTTAGTTTTGAATCCCCATCTTTTCATCTCAAGACACCTGCCACAGCTCCTAACTGGCCTCCCTGTCTCCAGTTCTTGCTCCCTATAATAATCAGGGTCCAACAAGAAAATAGAAACTACTCTAGGTTTTTTCCAGGTTTTTTCTTGTTATTTAAGCAGAACAAGGTGATTCAGAGAATAAATCCAGGGATAAACATTGTGTGTTTGCCTTGTGTGCTCAGTTGTGTCCAACTCTTTGTGACTCTTTGGATTATGGCCTTCCAGGCTCCTCTGTCCTGGGATTTTTTTCACAAAGAATACTGGAGTGGGTTGCTATTTTCTCCTCCAGGGGACCATTCTGACTCAGGGTTGAACCCTTGTCTCCTGGATTGCAGGTGATTCTTCACTGCTGAGGCACCAAGGAAGCCTGAGAGCATTCTTTTTCCAAATTTTCTAGAGGATCTCACTCTGTTGGGGGTGGGGGGGAAAGGCTAGGCAGGATGCAAGCACAACGGAGCATGAAGAACCCCAGTAATAGGTGGTTATTTCCATTTTGGAGTGTGCAGCCGCCTTTTGCTTCCTTCCATGGGCCTGGTAAAATCCCCATGATGCTGTTCTGTGATGGTTTAGCATCAGTGCTCATTAAGGCTTCCAAAGGTTTGTTCAATATAAGGCACAAGGAGCGTGGATTTGGGCTGCTGTGCATAGATCCTGCGTGGTGTCAAGTAAGAATCTATTTACCTACAAAGGGAGGCTGATAGTCCCCTTCCACTGAGACTAACGACACTGATGATGTAGGGGGTTACAGGAAAAGCAGGAAAAGAAGACCCAGAACCCAAAGTCACGGAGACAGGATAGCTACCTTCTGCAGCGTGTTGGCAGCATCAAGCCCCAGAGCGCTCAACGGGTAATAGATCCTGTGTCTTAGGACTGTGCTTGTAGTCAGTCCATAAGCAAAGCCTAGTCAGAGGAAGGGCGTGGAGGGAGCAATGGATTAGGCAGTCTTTGTGGACTTTACGATGGGTCTCTTGTTTGGTCTTCACAACAGCCTGTGAGGAAAGTATCATAGGATCCCCTTTTTGTAAAGATGAGAAAACTGCGGGTTCAAACTAGATCTGTCACTTGCCTAGGGTCTGTGTCTCCCAAGGGGCAGAGTGAGATTTAAGTCCAGATCATCTTAACCATTTCCTTCTTGAGGAGGATGTGAAGATTAATGCTGGTACTCACTGTCTCTCCTTTTATACACAGGTATATAATTCTGTCTTCAGGCCGTTTTTTTTTTTTTTTCTCATTCTTTTGCCATTTTTGAAAATTCTGGGTTTAAAAAACCCTATTAAGAATTGTTCCGTGCTGTGCTTAGTCGCTCAGTCATGTCTGACTCTCTGTGATCCCGTGGACTGTAGCCCGCCTGGCTCTTCTGTCCATGGGGAGTCTCCAGGCAAGAATACTGGAGTTGCCAAGCCCTCCTCCAGGGGATCTTCCCAACCCAGGAATCCAATGGAGCCTCCTGCATTACAGGCAGATTCTTTACCAGCTGAGCTACCAGGGAAGAGGAATTGTTCTACATCTGATAAATTTGAATTTAAAGAATAAGAATAGAAAAAAGGAAATTGGGAGAAATACAAATTAGACTTCTCTGAATAGTTTTCTTAATGCAGTTTTGTTTTCTGAGCCATGTAAATGTTTTGCATATTCGAAAATTAAATTTAAATTAAAATAGATTTTTTTAAAAAGAGGCAAAAGGAAGAAAATTGGATCTAGCAAACAAAATCACCTATGTATATACACTTGCTAGGCTTCCCAGGCAGTGCTAGTGGTAAAGAACCTGCCAGTGCAGGAGACATAAGGGGTGCCGCTTTGATCCCTGGGTCAGGAAGATCCCCTGGAGCAGGTTATGGTAGCCCACTCCAGTATTCTTCCCTGGAGACTCCTACGGACTGAGGAGCCTAGAGGGCTGCAGTCCATAGGGTTGCAAAGAGCTGGACATGGCTTATCTGAAAAAGCTGAGCAAGTGGCAGTGAGTGAACTGGCACTATTCTCAATAAACTGTCATAGGTTATTGTATATCTGGGGAAAAGGAACTGTCCTGCAATCATTTCCTGGACTAAGTAGACCTGACTTTTCTATTAAAAACAAAATTGTGCCCAGAGCATCAAAACTGATAATCACTCTTCCCTTCCTCAGAATGTGACTTATTATGATGTCTTCTGTCTTAGCATACAAAGTTTTTGGACTAAACAAGCAACACGTTATTGGACTTACTGTGTGCAAAGTACTGTTCCAAATTCTTTGTATAGTATATTCATTTGATCCTTATAATAAACTTCAAAGTGAAAGTGAAGTTACTCAGTCGTGTCCAGCTCTTTGAGACCCCATGGACTGTAACCCACCAGGCTCCTCCATCCGTGGAATTTTCCAGGCAAGCATACTGGTGTGGGTTGCCATTTCCTTTCCAGGGGATCTTCCTGACCCTTGGATCGAATCTGGGTCTCCCGCATTGCAGGCAGATGCTTTTACTGTCTAAACCACCAGGGAAGCCCATAATAACCTTAAGAGATAACTATGACTATTAATATTATCACCATTATTTTCAGATGGGGGAAATTGAGACACAGAATGATTGAATTGCTTGCCCAACATCATAGACCCCAGAGCTTGGATCTGGATCATTTGTGTAGAGAGTTCAGTGTTTAATCGTTACATCATTTTACCTGTTATTGTTTGATTTCTGGATTGGGAGATATGGGACAGAATGAAAGAGGGCAGGGAACCCTCATGCATGGGTGCTGGGCTGCACTCAAAAGCCCAGAGACAGCAATAGAGACATCAATGGTTTATTGGACGGGACATCTTAGGCAAATCTCCCCGACACCCCTCTCTTTATAGCAGACTGCAGGCAGGGCACAGCTGCAGCCTTTGCTACTTGGGGTAGAAGAAGGATATCATTTATAGGGGGAATTGACGTCAGGTGGGCTCACAGTTACCAGGAACTGATCAAAACCTATAATTAAGTGGATTAAATAGTCATGTGAGTGAAGTGGGGCCTGGCCAAGCAGGGGAATGCACTGAGTGAGAGAACAATCATCTTTTAAAAAATTATATAATTATGCTTTATTTCTAAATTATAAGATTACAAGAGTAATTTTTTTAAATTGGAGGATAATTGCTTTACAATGTCATGTTAGTTTCTGCTGTACAACAATGTGAATCAGCTATATGTACACATATCTCTTGTACACATATATCTTGTACACATATATGTACACAGCTATATGTACACATGAGCCTCCCTCCCAGCCATCCCCCTTCCCACACCCCTAGGTCATCGCAGAGCCCCGAGCTGAGCTCCCTGTGCTATACAGCAGCAGCCCACTAGCTGTTTTATACATGATAGTGTGTATATGTCAATGCTGCTGCTGCTAAGTCGCTCCAGTCATGTCCGACTCTGTGCGACCCTATAGACGGCAGCCCACCAGGCTCCCCCCGTCCCTGGGATTCTCCAGGCAAGAGTACTGGAGTGGGCTGCCATTGCCTTCTCCGTATGTCAATGCTACTCTCTCCATTTGTCCTACTCTCTCCTTCCCCCACTGTGTCCACAAGCCCCTTCTCTATATCTGCATCTTTATTACTGCCCTGCAAATATTAATAGGTTCATCAGCACCATTTTTCTAGATTCTCTCTCTGTATATATGGTAATATGATTTTTTATATGATTTTTTGTGCTTCTGACTTATTTTGTATGACAGATTCCGGGTTCATCCACATCACTTATACTCAATTTCAAGAGAACAACCATCTTGAATGGCCTGACTGTACAGCTGGGCACTGACCGGGTGCCAGCACTCTGCACAGGATGCCATGTGTATTGTATCACTTTATTTTTCTGACCACATGTTGCCTGCACACTTTAACTTCTAAGGGAATCTGAGGCATCCTCCCCACCTCTCACTTCTCTGCTAGGAGAAGACCTCTGATACAGCCCACGCGCATGTATAGCTCCTTTAGAAAGGAATGGGAGTTTAGTGGGAAAAGTAAAAGGAATATAAATGAGCTAAGTTTTGAGAAAAGGAGAAATAATTTGTTTTAGATAGACTTTGTTTGCAGCCCGTATTAGTCAGGAGCCCTGCAGGAAGTATTGGTTAACCAAAGAGAATTCAGTGTCAGGGCAGGGCTAAATGAACCAGCAGGCGATGTTGCTGTAGTCAAGCGGTAACAACAGGTGGAAAGTCATTATTTCCCCTAAGCCTTAGGGTAAAAGGGAAGAAGGTGTTACTGAAGCTTAGGAAGTGGGATCACCTGGAAAGAGGCATAGCCACAGAGGGAAGCACACGCCGCCAGAACTTCAGTGCTGAGAGCTGGGAGACCTGAAAAGAAATACCTTCTCTCTCTCGCCTCTCGCCTTGGGTTTTCTGCCAGTTCCTCCCACTGAGAAAACTCGACTGGAAGCTTAAAGGTAGAGTGCTGGGGACGTTAGCCTTGTGAGTCCACCTCCTGGTAGAAGAAGGGCAGACATGGATCTGGGAGGTTGCGATTGGCTAATGGAGGATAACCAAACCAGGGCTGGGGCTGTAAGACAAGCCTAAGCTGGCCTCCAGTTGAGAGATTCCCTCTTCCCCTTCTTGAAGCCAAACAGGATCATGAAAGGAGAAACTGACATGTTGCTTAGAGGATCAGCTCTGGGCTTTGGGGAGAAGTGCTCTTTCTCTGGGGTTTGGACATGGCAAGATTCTTCCTGCTGTGGGAATGATAAGATCTAAGGGTCTAAGATTGGAATATCATCAAGGAAAAAACCCAAGGAGTAGTTGTTGCCTAAATTCCTGTATGGTTCTTAAGTTGAGGAGCTAAAGAGGTTCTTCGGGCTTTGTATGGACAACCAGATTGAGGGCAAGAGGAGAAGTGGGTGACAGAGGATGAGATGGTTAGATGGCATCACTGACTCAGTGGACATGAGTTTGAGCAATCAGGGAGATGGTAAAGGACAGGGAAGACTGGTGTGCTGAAGGCCATGGGGTCACAGTCAGACATGACTTGGTGACCGAACAACAACAATGGACCACCAAAGAGGGCTCTGGAGCTGAAGTCCTGGTTAGCAATATACAGGATGTTTTCCTAGAAGGTTGTCCATTCACCCTGGAACAGCACAGCGGAGGCGTAATGGACAAGGTGAATTAGCCCTCAGTATCCACTCTAACTTCCTGCTAGTGTGCTTTTTGCACTGCAGCATTTTGAAAGGTCATTTTTAAAAAAATGTGCTTATTTGGCTGTGCCAGGTCTTTAGTAGCAGCACGCAGGATCTTCGATTTTCTCTGTAGCCCACAGGATATTTAGTTGTGACATGCGAACTCTTAGTTGCGACATGTGGGATCCCGTTCCCTAGTCAGGGATTGAACCTGAGCTTCCTGTACTGGGAACATGGAATCTTAGCCAATGGGAAGTGCCGAAAGACCATTTTCAAGACTCCTTTCCCAGACTCCCCTACTGTTGGGTTCTAGTTGTCATTAGAGTTTGGTCAAACTGGCTTGTGTGAGACTTAGATGTGAGGGAGGCCTTGCTTTTTCTACTCCTGCTGGAAACTGTGATGGCAAGATCATGATTTTTCTGCAGCTGCAATAGCAGAAGTTGTGCTGTCCATGAACCAGCTTCATGGGGGTTGAGATACAGGGTGTCTGTTGCAGTGTAGCTGGTGGGAATTGCAACAGGCACCACGTGGCTCTGCAGCTGGCAGCCACAGTCAGAGCCTCCTATCATGGCAGCTTCCTGATCAAAAGGGCTTTTTCTCTATGGTCATGAAGATGGATTTGTTGCTGGGAGGCTTCTAATAGCACAAGAAGCAGCAGCTCTCTGGGGACCTGTGGTGTGGTCTTGGGAGTTTATTCCTGAAAAGTCAACCTTGAGCTTGTCTTCAGCACTCAGTAACCCTCTTGGACATTTAATTCCTATAATAATCCCATTTCTGCCTCAACTAGCTAGGGTGAACATTTTCCTCTGAAGCTGAGCTTTGAACAAAGGACGTGGCCATAGTAATAGTAATGCTACCATTAAGAGTACTTATTTTATGCTGAGTGTTCTTAGCAAAGCACCTTATATGAGTTATCTTAATGTTCACAGCAATCCTGTGTTAGGTGTGATAGTAATCTTCATTTTATAGGTGAGAAATCTGAGTTCTGCAAAGACCCCATAACTTGCCCATATCACCGGATTTTACATGGTGAGAGTTGGTATGTCATGCGGTCTACTTCTAGTGCCTGGGCTACTGAACATTTGTTCCATGAGGCAGGTAGGCTGAGGTTTCAGAGGTTCCAGATCTCAGGCATCATTCTGTTTTGAAGATATAATTAATATACCCCAAGGAGGAAATGGAGGCCTAGAGTCACTGTGTGTTTGGCCCAAGGTCATGTGGGAAGTAAGTGGCCAAGCTGGGATTCAAATATGTTTCCTTGACTCAAAAATCTGTGCTTGTTGTCCACTTCAGAGTCAGTTGCTGCTGTCCCATGACAGCCCTTCAAGTCCAAGAGGACAGCTCTCATATCTCAGTGACTCTCCTCTGCAAATTAAATGTACTGAGTGTTACGCTCCGAGTCCAAGTCTCTGAATAGACTGAGAGAACAAGTCCACCACGGCAATGCAAAAGCAAGAAGGAGTTTATTGCTAACTCGAGTTAGGGCACTCTGTCACATCCAGCGCAGTGGAGTGAGGCAGAGAGCCCCGAGCCCAGAATTACAGGAGTGTTTATAGACTTAGAACAAAGACAGTGAGTTGGCAAGGTTGGATTGGTTGCAAGGGGTTCTTGGCATCTGTTAATTGGTAAATTTTGCTCATGCGGGCTCGCTTAAGGAACTTTTCGTGTTATCTGGGCTAGTTCTAACCAGGCTACAGGGAATATGCTGACCAGCTGAGTCTCAAGGTCGGGGGGGATGATGATCTCAGCTCCTTCTGGGCAGTGACCCAGCTTTTTCTGTGACTGTAGCTCTGGCTACTTCAGTCCTTGAAGCTTGTCGTGGCTTATGTCAGGTCTCAACACTGAGTACTTTCAATTGTACTTCCATGGGTTCCTGCTCTACTGGGATCCCCTCCTCCCCCGGTGTGTGAACGTCCCTCTTCACGTCTGTCACCCAGGGCAGATCACACTGCCCTCTGTGTGGTCTGACAAGCACAGAGAAGCCCCCCAGCGTGAAGGCTCTTAATCTCAGCCAGACTCTTGAAGTTGAGAGGAGCAGATCTCTCCTGCCGCCATCTTCCCCAGGAAACCTTCCCAGTGGGACCCGTTTACTCTGCCTTTGAGGAAGACGTGACATATATATTTCTACACAAATTAAGAGCTTTTTTTTTTTTCTTTTTGCTAGGCTATTCCAAGGAGGCATTTGCATTCGGTCTCCTGTCTGCCCCAGAACTGGAGTGGACTTCTGAGGAGTTATTTATGGGCAGAATGCTAATTACTTAACTACAAATATGTAAATACTTTGAGAATAAATTCATCACAATATATTAAGCATCACATTGTAATTAAGCTCAATTAGGTATTATTAGCAGTATTAATGTCATGTTGCTTGTGCCTGTTCCTAATGAATATATTAACCCAGCCTTGCTGCCACCATCCATGAGGGTGCATTATGATGACGATAATAGACACATAATTAGAGCATTATTGCTTTGCTTGCAAATTGTGGAGAGAAATGTCACAGTCTTTGGAATCTGAATGACTGGCCTGAATGGATATGTTAGATGTATGCCTGGAGAGGCAACTTAGTAACTGTCAAAAGAAGAGACAGAGCCCTTCTGAAGGCTACAGGGCCAACAGGAGGAGGCGGAGTTATCTGAGGTCCAGAGCCGGGCCCATCTGGTAGGAGCTATATAGCCTTAGGACTTTAGGAAAGTTAGAACTCTGAATGCAGTAAGATCTCAAATTACGGTGATACACAGTACCTGAGGCAGAGCAAGAGATGAAAGAAATGCCCTGGCTTTTCTGCTTCTCCCACCCTCCAGTTTTCAGTCTTCAGTTTTATTGAGAGCATCTCACTGGCTACACCAGCTGGGAAGCCAGTGATTAAAGGATCCTGGAAGATAGTTTCTGACATATAAGAAGCAGAGCATGGGCTAGGGGAGGTATCTGAAAGGAAAGGGCAGAACTGGGACTAGCATTCTGGTCTGACTTCCAACACAGTATGTTTCACCTTGATATGAGAGTGGTTTATTCATCATAAGTGATTCTCATTAAGACTTAAGAGGGAAATAATGGTGACAAAAATGATCTTAGAGGTATTTGGCTATTTCTCATACTGTTTCATGAAAAAATTTACCAAGAACTTTTTCATAAAATGTTTCATTGACTCCTTATGAACCTTGTGAAATGGGACAATGTTAGGCCCATTTTGTAGATGAGGAAATTAGAAACAGGCCTAGGAGAGTCTTACAGTTTCACACCTTGTAAGAGTTTCAGATCAGATTTTGACCCAGGATATATTTTACTGCAAAACCAAGGAGCTCATGGAAAGGAAGGAGGAAATGCCAAAGTCAAGGAGTGTCTGAATTCGCATAAGTATGGGGGCGGAAGCAGAGTTAGCAAAGATAAATGCACACTGCCATTCTGCCGAAGGAAGTGCATGGCTGATGAGCTCTTGTCATCTGTGTAGGGCCACCAGGATGCTCTTAAGGACTCACTCTCCCCTCTGTCTCCATAGTACACTGCAGTTTGCAAAAGATGCTCATGAACAAATGAATTTTATTTTTTCCGCTACCCCTAGAGGTTGGAAAGTTGAGGACAAATGGTGGAACAGAATCATAGGAAGATGAAGTGACTGACCGTCCACTCATGCAACTTATGCCTCAGCTAAACTTATTACCACTCTCTAAACAAATACCATTTCCCAGCTTTGCATTAGCTGTTCTCTTCCTCTGCCTAGAATGATCTCCCTTAAAGAACTTTCCAAGGTTGAGTGAGTTGGTTCCTCCTCTTGCTCCTGTAATGTACTGCTGTGTGGTTATTTGCTTACTTATCAATCTGCAGTAGACTCTAGGAGACTATGAGCTCCTTGATGACAAAGACTAGGTTTTAATCATCTCCCTAGATTGTGCTCAATAAATGAATGAATGGATGCATGCGAAACTGAGACTCAAAGCCAGTTCTACTGGATCTTTCTTGCCACTGATCTCTCTTTTTAGAAATCTTTTTATTTTTTTAAATTTTTAGTTCAGTTCAGTTCAGTTGATCAGTTGTGTCCAACTCTTTGTGACCCCATGAACCACAGCACACCAGGCCTCCCTGTCCATCACCAACTCCCGGAGTCCACCCAAACCCATGTCCATTGAGTCGGGGATGCCATCCAACCATCTCATCCTCTGTCATCCCTTTCTCCTCCTGCCCTCAATCTTTCCCAGCTTCAGGGTGTTTTCCAATGAATCAGCTCTTCTCATCAGGTGGCCAAAGTATTGGAGTTTCAGCTTCAACATCATTCCCTCCAGTGAACACCCAGGGCTGATCTCCTTTAGGATGGACTGGTTGGATCTCCTTGCAGTCCAAGGGACTCTCAAGAGTCTTCTCAACACCACAGTATTTACTAGTATATACACTGGTATTTGTACAGGTATCTTCTTTCCAAAAGTTCATATCACTTTTAACAAACATATTGGCACAATAATGAAACAGAAAACAGGGTTCTGTTTACAGAGTTAAAAAATGAATTCCGCAAACTCAACACACACACATGCAGGCAAGGTTTATTTTAAAGGCTGGAGATACAAAGCCCTCAGCATAAATACTGAGAAGGGGTGAAGAGAGCTCCTAAAGGCAGGAATAACCTCAGTTTTTATATCTTTATTAGAGTCGATCTGTTCATTTTTGGTTGGCTCAGGATTAGACATGTGATATGTGTAATTTCTGACAAATCAGTTTAAATGTTGCAATATCCAGTTTATCATTTTTATGACTTTCTTGGATCCTCCAGTTTCTCGGTTTTTTCTAGACATTGCAGTGTCATCCCTTGACCCTTTCTCAAGACACCCAGACCATTATTGACTGAAGTATAATTTACATACCATAAAATTCATTCAAGTTTCTCTTTCAAAGCGGCAGTTTTGCAAACAGATGAGGAAGCTCTTCACCAATGTAATTGGGGCTGGTAGGATGTTTTTTGTTTTTTGTTTTTTTTTAATAAAGCTCTAAACCATCTTCTCTTTCCCTTTCAACAGGAGGGATCATGCCAGGAATTAAGTTCTCTTCCCCAGACTTTGGTTTTGCTGAATTAGCAATTTCTAATCAATTAGACTAAAGGATTTTCTCTAAACATGCCAGCTCTTGATTTTTTTTTTTTTTTTTATTTTGCAGCAAAGCTATGAACGAGGGTAAGAGAGCAAGAATGTGGCAGAGGATCTCAGGTACACATGAGAGAATGGCAGAATTGCAGTGCCAGGGTGGGGTGGGAGTGGAATGGGAGGATGGGCTGTATAGTCAAAACTGAGCCTTCTCCTTCCAAATGGTACAGAGCCCACCCAGTTTCTCCAGATGGGGCCCAGCCCTGAGAGGAGCAAGAGCTGAGGCAATCGTGACAGTTTCACAGAGGGAGGGAATCCAGCATGTACACCCCTCCCCCATCTTCTGGTTGAGGAAATGGAGGCCTAAAGAGATGGAGTGACAGTGTGAGAGCACAGACTCACCCACCCCTTACTCCTTACTCACTCACTCAGCTCCTAAGCATTTACTTATACCCAGGCCACTGTGCTAAGTAACTTCTGTGGCTCTTTCCCTCCTTAGATCTCTTTTTCTTCCTCTAGCACCCTGATCCTCCTTTGGGGAGCTGACTATGTGCATGTGTGTTCAGCTGCTTCAGGTGTGTCCTGCTTCTTGTGACCCTATGGACTGTAGCCCACCAGGCTCCTCTGTCTATGGGATTCTCCAGGCAAGAATACTAGAGTGGGTTGCTGTGACCTGCTCCAGAGAATCTTCCCCACCAGGGGACTGAACCCCTGTCTCTTTGTTGCAGGTGGATTCTTTACTGTTGGGCCAACGGGGGAAGCCTGGGAAACTGATTTTTCTCTACTAAACACTATCATAGTGGGTCTGTCAATCAAAGTCCTTTCCCATCCCCCGACCATTCCGCAGCCAAGGGGCTGGCAAATGAAGCACATTTAGGCAATTAGATTCTTTTTCCCTGGAGTGTGACATGAAGATTGAAAACAGAGCCCTGCATCCAGGAGGCTGGAAGCACCTTTGCATCTTGCTCTCGGGGTCCTGTCCTGTGTCTTTCCCCAGGTCTGCTGCTTCAGCTTTCCCTTAGGGCCCACAGACATTCTCATCCTTCTCTGTTTGGTTAATATAACCAGAGCTGGTTTTTACTGGCTGTGACCAAATGGCCTGAAATGGTCCAGTTTCCCATCCAGGACTCTTAACAATAACCAGGAGGCAAGGAGAGGAGGGAAGATATCCACTCCCATGAGTATGACCCTCTACTAATGCTGTTTGACAGACCTATCAAGTGAGACAATAGGAAATTAAAAATTTCCCAGTAGCTGCATCAAAAAAGTGTGAAAAGATGAAATTCATTTAAATTTTATTATAACTCAGTATATCCAAAAGATTATAATTTCAGCATGTAACTAGTCTAAAAATTATTGGGATACTTTTTTTAATACTAAGAATTTGAAATCCTGTAGTATTTTATACTTTCACATTTCAATTTGGATGCTAAATTTTCATCAGAAACACTTGATCTATATTAAGAGTTTGTAAAATAGACAATTGAAAGACTCACATCCCGAAACTGTGAATACTTGGATGTTTTCCACCAGTTAAATTGAATATTAGTTTTTATTTTTAAATTTAACTTAACTGAAGTTAAAGATCCAGTTCCTCAGTCGTACCAGCCACGTTTTAAGTGTTATAGCCTCTCATGTGTTGTGTGTGCTGTGCTTAGTTGCTCAGTTGTGTCCAACTCCTTGCGACCCCGTATGCTATAGCCAGCCAGGCTCCTCTATCCGTGGGGATTCTCCAGGCAAGGATGCTGGAGTGGGTTGCCATGCCCTCCTCCGGGGGATCTTCTCAATCCAGGGATCAAACCCAGATCTCCTGCATTGCAGGCAGGTTCTTTACCATCTGAGCCACCAGGGAAGCCCAAGAATACTGGAGTGGGCAGCCTATCCCTTCTCCAGGGGAACTTCCTGATCCAGGAATCAAACCAGGGTCTCCTGCATTGCAGGCAGATTCTTTACAAGCTGAGCTACCCAGGAAGCCCATAACCACTCATAGTGACTATAGTACTGGACAGCATAGCCCTTTATAGTTACTACACCTTTATCACAACCTGTCCCATCAAAGCCTCCCTGCTGTGAAGGAAGAATTATTATTACTAATATTGTCATCATTAGTAGCATTATCATACCCACTCTCCATTGGGAAAATGGAGATTCAGAGAGAATGAATTGCCTAGAATATCAAAGCTGGGAAGGTCCAGGGTCAGAGCTGAACTGTGCCAGGCCACAGGTCTCTGGGGTCATCCACATGGGGGTGGCCTTGGATCAGAGTATAGCTTGGGCTCTGACACCAATATGCTGTATCACCATACTGTCTCCTCTGAAATGCTGTTTCTCTGTAAAATAAGATGGAGGAGGGCTGGACTGCACCCTTATTGAGACTCTAGCTGCCTTGGCATTCTACATCTCTCTCTCTGAAGGCATGTGGGTGGAAAACAGAGTGTATTGGGATTTGCTGTTACACAGAGTTATAAGCCCTTCACTTGAATGCCTCATTTGGTCCTCACTGTAGCACTGTGAGGTGGAGTCTAATTATATCCCCATTTAAGAAACTGAAATTTAAGAAACTGAAGCCAAGCAGCCAACAGCTAGTTGGTGGCAGAACTGAGAATAGATTCCTGGCTGGCTGGCTGCAGTGGCAGGTGTCTTCTCAGCCAGCAACACAGCCCCTGAAATGGAGACGCAATGAAGGCAGGGATTCTGTTTCATCCACTGCTGCTATCCTGGTGCCTGACACACAGTTGGGACTCAATAAATAACTGCTGAATGAATAAACACATGGCTTGCTGAGGAAGAAGAGAGAGCCCAGTGTTGTGCAAATGTAGTTCTTGAATTTTTGGTCTCTGGGGTATTTCATAAGGGCAAGTAGATATTTGGTATTTTAAATAAACAGATTCTTGAATGTGTTCATCTTTTCCAGTGAAATGGGGATATGATTTCTGCATCTGCTTCACTTGTTTTGTTTTCTTTCTAGCACATACATATGTCAAGGGCAAACAGTGACTGTGAGAAAGCCCAGTGGAACCTGCATATAAGTGAAAAATGGATTTCTTTTCTCTTTTTGAAATTAGACAAAGAAAACCGTAAGGGTTGTGATGCCAAGTATTACAACCCTCACAAACTTGTGATGCATTTTTCACCTGAATGTTTTCTGTTATTAACATTTTTTACTTTTTCAAACACCCTTTCCCTGTAGCCTAGATCTTTGGCTATATATAGGTAAATATTTTATCATACCATGGCACAATGCTAAACTTGGAATTGAAAAAGCTTCTTTTCTTTCCTAGACTTGTCATATACTTGCTATGTGATCTTGGGTAGTTTTTCATTTCTTTGGTGCTTTTTCCCTCTCATCTCTAAAATGAAAGTAAGGTCTAAATTTTTCTCTTTGTGATCCTCTATAATTCTTTGTTTTTCCTTATAGACAGTCATGTCTTGCATGTGATTCTTTGAATGTGTCATTCATTCACCCTTTCATTCAAGAAACATGGAACACTACTCTATGCCAGGCATCATGCTGGGTGTGGGGGAATACAGAAAGCAAAACAAAACAAAACATGGTGTTTGCCCTCAGATCGTTCCTAGTCCCGATGGGCAGGCTGAGAAGAAAGCAGTAAGTACAAAGCAGTGGGGTGAGCTTTCTGCAGGAAGATGCTGTGGGAGCCTGAATCAGTGGTACCCAACCCAGCAGGATGTGGGCTACTCCTGAAGGATAAGTGTGAGTTAGATAAGATGTGAAAAGAGCATTTCAGGCAAAGAATAACATTCACAACTGGGAGAACTGAGATTCCAGAATCTGTGTGGCTCGTTCTGAACAGCTGGAGCACAGGGGTCTGAGGCAGATATCAGGAGGTGAGGCCAGAGATGGGGTCAGAGGCCAGATCACCAAGACCCAGAGTGCAGAGCAAAGTGTCTAGCCTCAGCAATGCGCAGCCACTGAAAAGTGTTGAGTCAAGAGTGATGTGATCAGATCTACCTCTTGGGGTGGTTCTCTTTCCTGCAGTGTGGAGGCTGGCCCTTAGGGCATCTCAGGGAGCAGAAAGACCAGCTGGAAGTTGTAAAAACCAAGTAGAAGAGTGACGAGAGTTTCTGAAGTAGGAGAGCTATGGATTTGGGGTTGGGGGAGGATGGGGCAGATTTGAGAGCAAAGTTTATGGAATGTGGGGATGAGGGCTGGAAAGCAAACCTAGGGTGTGGCCCATGGGTGGACAATGGTCTGAAGTAGGAGAAGCAGTGGATTTAGGGGGATGGGGCAGATTTGAGAGGCCAGGTCTATGGGATGTGGGGATGAGGGCTGGAGAGCATCATGTCTGGGGTGCGGGAATTGGGTGGATGATGGTATTTTCCACAAAGCCGGGGAGTGTGATACAGAGATCCTGTGATACCCTCATGTTGAGACACAGGTCCTTAGCAGCTCTGACTGTTCTGTTTGGGGGTGTTTCCATTTCATTTAGCTTTGGAATATGTTCTATATTAAATACTGTCAGTGTAATTACAGAATATGATACACTGTAATTATGTTCTATAATTACATTTTCTTCCATTAGCAGCATGGCATTCCCGCTCAATGCAGGCCCCCAGCACCCCAGACAGTTAGTGTGTTAGGGACTGCAGAGGCCACCTGGAGCAGATCTATGTCTGTCTTTCCCAGCCTTTGTCAGGTGATGCAGTGGGATTCACAAGGAGGCTGTGCAGTGTAATGGTTTAGAGCATGGGTTTTGGAAGCAGGCTAACTGGGTTGAACAACAACATTACCGCTTACTAGCTGTGGGGTCAGACAAATTACTTAATGTTTCTGTGCCTCAGTTTTTTCTGTTTAGAAAGAAAGTAATAGATTCTACTTTACAGAGTTATTTTTAAGAATAGATGAGAAAATGGATGATAATTACCTAGCGTGAAAGTGAAAGTCGCTCAGTAGTGTCCGACTCTTTGTGACCCCATGGACTGTAGCCCACCAGGCTGCTCTGTCCATGGGATTATCCAGACAAGAATACTGGACTGGGTTGCCATTCCCTACTCCAGGGGATCTTCCCGACCCAGGGATGAAACCCTGGTCTCCCACACTGCAGTCAGATTCTTTACCATCTGAGCCACCGGGGAATTACCTAGCATGGTGGCTATCAAATTTTAGCTCTCAATAAAAGATTTTACTGATGAGGAGGGATGACAAAGGGGTACTCTGCCCATTTTCAGACTCCTGGACTAATAACTTGTCTCCATGGACATGGAGATTTTAATATGCCAAATGCTAAGCTATTAGTGAATGATGTTACATCATAGCTTGACAGAATGTTCCTAAAACTCAACTAATCCTCTTCTCTCTACCCCCATTTTATAAATGAGTCAATAAAGGCCCAGAAATGATAGCCAACTTGTCACATAGATCCGTAGTCTCAGAGATCTTGGATTCAGAATTCTGAACTCCTTATTCATTGGCCAGTGCTAGGTACCAAGACTTTAACTTATTTAAATAAATGTCTCTAGGTTTACAAAGCAAATGGCATGCATTCTTTTTTAAATGTTTGAATAGCATTTAACATTTAATTATTTTTATTTAAGATTTTATTTTCTTAAGGCATTTCTAGGTTACAACAGAAATTGAGAGGCAAGTGCAAAGATATTTTTCTTTATACTGCCTGCCCCACACATGCATAACATCCCTCAATATTGACTTTACTCACCAGAATGGCACATTTTTAACAAGGCTGAACCTACACTGACACATAATCACCCAAAGTCCAGAGTTTACCTTAGGGTTTCTTGGTGTTATACATTTATGGGTTTGGATGAATGTATAATGATGTATATCCATCATGATGGCATATGTACACAGTATTTTCACTGCCCTAAATATCCTCTGTGCTCCCGCTATTCATCTCTTTACTCCCCACTCCTCCCTTTCCCCCTGGAACCACTGATTCTCTTTATTATCTCCATAGTTTAGCCTTTCCCAGAATGTCATGTAGTTGGAATTATATAGTATTTAGCCTTTCCTGATTGGCTTTTTTCACTCGGCAATATGCATTCAAGTTTTATTCATGTCTTGGCTTGATACCTCATTTCTTTTTAGCACTGAATAATAATCCATTGTCTGGATGTACCACAGTTGATTTCTCATCTACTGAAGGCACCTTGATTGCTTCCAGCTTTCGGCAATTATAGATACTTAACATGGGTCTTTTAATTCCATCCTGAAATGAGTCTAATAAATAGTGTTCCTATTTTATAGATGAAGTAAAAAGGAAGTGTAGGAACTGAATATAGGAGAGTTTAGTGACTTTTCCAAGGATATCTGTTTAGGAAATATTAGGCCGGGATTTTGATGTTCATGTCTAATGCTCTTCCTTTATATTCCTTTTTTAAAAATTTTAATTTTTACTTTATTTTGCTTTACAATACTGTATTGGTTTTGCCATACATTGACATGAATCCGCCACGGGTGTACATGAGTTCCCAATCCTGAACCCCCCTCCCACCTCCCACCCCATATCATCTCTCTGGGTCATCCCCGTGCACCAGCCCCAAGCATCCTGTATCCTGTATCGAACATAGACTTGCGATTCATTCCTTACATGATAGTATACATGTTTTTTGATCACCAGCTGAGTAGTGTATGTGTGCATGCTCAGTTATGCAGTCGTATCTGACTCTTTGTGACCCCATGGACTGCAGCCTGTCAGGCTCCTCTGTCCATGGGATTTCTCAGGCAAGAATACTGGAGTGGTTTGCCATTTTCTCCTCCAGGGGATCTTCCCAACTTAGGGATCGAACCCAAGTCTCTTGCATTGCAGACAGATTCTTTACTGCTGAGTCACCAGGGAAGCCCTGGGAATTTTCCTCTCACATGCTAAATAGAATACTTGCCAAATTCTAGCATGGACAGTATGATGTGATGAATGCCAGTTGGCTATTGCAGACCTGAATGTTCCATGAGTAAAAGAATGTGGTGGGATGTGAGGGAAAGTGATGCTATGACTGGGTTGATCATGGAAGAGTTGGTAACTGCTTATCCCTGACAGGTGGCAGAAGGGTCAGTAAGAACTCTTTAGAACCCCTTAGAACCCCTTTTTGTTTAAAGTGATAAAAACTGGGGCATCGAAGAGGGCAGCTGGTGCTAGCTGAGTATCAGTCAAGAGTCTCAAATGATACATTCCTGCCTTTGTGTCTCCTGCTTTCTTACAGCACTGCTTTTCCCCACTTAGCTTTATTTCTCAGAATTTCTCCTTTTGAGAAGCAGACGAGATGGTCTGGCAGCCCTAAACTCATGTTCTTCCAATTAAACAACACCGCAGGAATTGTAACTCCAGCAGAAAAGTCAAAGGAGGCCTCTGGATGGATTGGCTTGGGTCGTATGTCCAACTCTGAAGCTATTACTATGGCCAGAGAGGGGGTTGTTCCTTGTGGGGTAGAGTCTGAAGGTGCAGTTAGGTCAGAAATCACATGGAATTGTCAGTCCATGAAAAAGAAGGATCCTGTAGCAAAAGATGGCTTGAAGGAGTCCTGAGAAAATCCAGACCCCATCTGCACACCCTAGGAACCATTCCTGGGAAGAGAAATGGTATAAGCAAAGGCCTGGGTGTTGATAGACATGTGAATAGTACACAACTGGGAGATAATTTTCAAAAGTAATCTAGGCCCAAACTGCGGGAGTCTGTGTCATGCCAGAGATCCAAATAGAGAAAGGATTTCCTCATCATCAAGCTCTCTGGAAGGAAATGATTAGCACACATTCCTTGTCTTACCCTTATCTGTTTGCTTCAGATACACTGAATTTTTGAACACTCCATGCCTCTGTTTATTCCACAGCAGCCTGCACTTCCGTTTCCTCTTCTTAAAATCATTTTATCCTTCTTTGCTTATACAAATACTGCTTGGATGTCTCACTGAGAGGCCACAGCTTCCAGGAAGACTCCCCTGGCCAGTATGCCCAGTGGATTAGATGCCCCTGCAGATTCTGTACACACACTTTATTGTACTGTATATACCTGTGTACTTGTCACTTGTTTCCATGTATTCTGTTCTTACAATGTGCCAGGTTGCTTAGTGGTTTTATTTTCATTTTATATACAGGAAAATTGAGTCAAAGAGAGGTTAAGTAACTGCCCAAGGTTATGCAACAATCAAGCGATGGAGCCAGAACCTGAAGTTGGGCAGCTGGCCTTCAGAACTTTCTCTTAACCAGTACTATTTGAGTATGAGGCCTCAGGATTACATTCTCAGGATTAACTCCATGCCTGTCCAGTAAATATCTGTTGAATAGATTTTAAAAGGCAGGTTAATGAAAGAATGAGTGGAATCAGAAGGCATAATGAGATCCCCATCACTGGAGTTATTTGAGCAGAGGTCTGAGGGATATTGGTGTGGGTGAGCACATGATCGTGTGATTTAGAGTGCTGGATTAGATGATCCTTTAGTTTCCTTCCAACTTTATAAGTTTTCCCTTTAGGCAAAACAGACACTGAAAGCTTTTTTTTTTTTTTTCTTGATTCCTTCTTTTACGTATTCCATCTCACTTTTTCTTCTTCTTCTTCTTCTTTTTTTTTTTTTTGGCTGAGTGCTCACCATATAGAGTCTTAGTTCCCCAACCAGGGGTCAAATCCATCCCCCTGCGTTGAGAGCGTGCAGTCTTAACCACAGGGCCAGCAGGGAAGTCCTGAGACACTGAGAACTTCTGAGCAATCGAGTGTCCCAGTCATGCTCAGCCTTGGTGGTAACTCTGGCAGTGGCGCATAAGATGGATTAAAGAGGACTGCAAATGTTGGGCTGATAAATTTGCTACCTCAATTAACTGGTGGCTGTGGGATTGGGAAGGAGGACAGGTCTCCCTCATTATCACATGACAATAGCCTTGTAATTCTTGGCCTATCATTTTAGAAGTTCCCTTCCAACCAGGATCCTGTTCTGACCTCAGGAAGAAAAAAAGAGGCCACAGAGTAATTAGGGGGCACCATGGCATGTTAGGAAGGGCCTTGAACTTGGGATCAGAAGAAGCGAGTTTGAATCCTGCTCTATTGGAGCCTCACTATCTGCACCTGGAAAATGGGCTCAGTAATACCTGCCCAGCCTATTTCTAGCCTCTTCTTGAGGATGACACGACATTGTGGTTATTAAAAGTGCTTTGTGGGTAAAGTTCAGAGCCTGTGGAGGAACTGTCCATGTTGGGTAGTGGAGGCAATCACTTCAGCTCCCTCACCCTTTGCTGGATCCTCCAAGAAGAAGGTGGGGAAGGCCAAAGAAAGGGCCACAGTAGGAAGAAGCCATTCTTCAGAACCATAAATTCTATCTCAGGACCTCAACTGCATGCAAAATTGTTATCTAAAGACTGGAAGTGATTTAGCAAAAACAACTCCCCTCCACTGCAGAAAGCATCTTTAAAGATCTTATGTATAATTTTATAAAGCTACATGGCATCTTTTCAATCCCTTCACAGAGCCAGGTGACCCCAGAGCCTGGCATGCTAATGGAGGGGAGGGGTGGCCGAGGCTTTACAGGAGGAAAATCCAATTACTTTTGCCCTGAGAAAAAGGAATTCTGGGGATTGGAGATCATTGGAGCATAATTGGAATTCTAATAAAATGAGCTGTTTGAGGGGTGTTGTGGGAATGGAGGTGGCATGTGGGGAAGTATAGGTTCCCAAGCTGGCTGTTGGAAAGACTAAAGGACTTTGTCCTCGCACCAGTCTCTTGCTGCCTGGAAGTTTCCACAGTGCAGGCTTACCTGTGGGCAACTGGAGACAAAGTGGGAACAAAGTTAACGTCAAAGCTCCCAGGTGGCTTGGCCCAACAGGAGCCCACTGAGGGTCGCCAGAAACCTGGCTAGAGCTCCGCAATGCTGCCTTCTGTGTCTACCCTTTACAACTGAGAACTTTTGAGTAGGGAGGTGGTCTGTCACGGTCCTGTAATCCCATGACACAAAAATGAGATCCAGAGAGAAGGACTGTTCCAAAGCCATGTGTCTAGGAATGAAATCGTGCAATCATACATTCAGAGACTTGAAGTCGTCAGTTAAACATCCCTCTCTTCTCAGAAGTCACTCATTATCCCAGACAGAAGCTTGTCTGGTTTCTGGTTAGATGTAGAAAGCAATAGAGCTCACCATCTTAGGAAATGACCTATCACATCATCAGATAACCTGCCTCTTGGAAAGTTCTTCCTTACATGAAGCTGAAATTGGTTTCTGCCTAATATCCAGTGGGAACAGGCATCCCTAGGGGCTTTGTTGTTGTTCGTTTTGAGTAGAGTGCTCTATCATCTTGTATAAACCATTTCAACCATCTGAGGCTTAATTTTCTCATCTGTGCAAAAGGACTTTCGATAGTTAATTTCTCCTAGGAGTGTTGTGAAAATTCAATGAGAATTCTTTGTGAGAATTTGGCTTAAAACAGACTAGAATCTCAACAAGTGTTACTATTTTTATTATCATCTTTAAAACAGGGATACACAACAGAGTTTTTGTGGATATCATGAGATATTTTATGTAAGGCACCAAGGAGATGCTTCACAAAGACACAGTAATGAATATCAACACATGCACTTCTTTAGCATTGTCTATCTTTGTACATGTCTCAGCTACCAGATTAAATGTTTAGCTTCTTAAAGACAGGGTTCGCATCTAGTTCTCTGTGTTCTTGAAAAGTCAAGTCTCTAAAAAGAATGAATGCTGGAAGTTCATATGTAAACCTCTTCTGTCCCAGGGCCCCACATCACCTCTGTGGGATCACATTCAGCCCAGTAAAAGTCAGTGGCTCAGGGGGAGTCAAGTCTCTACTAGGTATTGTGTAGATCCTCAGCAACACGTCTCAAAATTCCCTTTCCCCTTTCTCTACTCCTTTTATTTCTCCAAAGCCAAAATTGTCTTAAAGACCCCAATTTGAGTATTTTTCTTTCTTTCCCTGCCCCCATTTCTCATTATAATATGAATTGATACTTTTCTTTGTTTCTCTTTTAGTTTCTCTTCTGCTCCCCATTAATTAGGTTTTTCACTTACTTATTCATTCCTTTAGTAAATATTTTGACAGGCACTGCTCTAAGCACTAGGGGTAGAGCAGTGAATGAGACAGACAAGGTTCCTGAACTGCAGCAGAGCTTACATAATAGAAGAGAGAAAATAAATACAAATAATTGACTATTACAATTTAATAATATGATGCCTATAATGAAGTAATGTGATATTACCTTAGGTCAGAGGACAACTCTAGTTAGAATGTTCAGGGAAGGGGTGTGTGAGGAAATAAATTGAGTTGAGGCTTGAATGATAAGGGTATAATCATATGAAGATCTGCGGGAAGAATATTCAAGACAAAGAGAAGAGCAAATATGAGTCCTGAGGTAGAGATGAGCCTCTCCGTTAGGTCATAGGATCTCAGAATCACCTGGAGGGCTAGGGCTTGTTAAATCAACATCAGTAGCCTGATCCCTGGATTCTGTTTAGTAGGTCTGGAGCTGGAGAATTTGTGTATCTCACCAGCTTCAGGGGATGCTAATGCTGCTGGACCGAGGACCACACTTTGGGAACCACCAATCAGAGAAGCAGACATTCAGTGGGAGTAGAGCTGAGTGAGGAGGCAGGTAGTAGGGATCAAGGACAGGGAAGCAGGTGAAAGCCAGAAGACGCAGGGCTTTGTAAAACATGGTAAATGGGCTGGATTTCTTCAGAGGGCAATGGGAAGCCATTGGTTTTCTGAGAGGTTCTTACTAGGAAACTGGCTTCATTTTTAAAATCTTATTTTAACCACTTCTTGGAGAGTAGATTTCAGCTGGCCAGAGGAGAAGCATAAGATAGGTGGATGTTGCAGAGGAACAAGTGAAAAATGACAGTCTTGGGCCTGGGATGGTTACAGGGCAGATGCTGGGTGGAGAGCTGTCTGCACTTAGAGTGGGGTAGCTCTTAAAGATCGGGGCTGGATAATTCTTGGTTGTAGAATAATATTCTCCTATGCTTTGCAGGATATTTATCAGCATCCCTGACCTTTATTCACCTGAGGCCAGTAGCAACCCCTCCCAGAAATGACATACCCAAATATTTTCAGACATTGCCAAATATCTTCTGGGGAAGGAGCAAAATCACTCCTTGTTGAGAAACCCCTGGTGTCATGGATTCAGTCATCTTTCACTTACTCAATGAATACCTATGGAGGCTAACAAATATCTACATGCTGGGATTGTAGCAAGTGTTGGGATACAGCTGAGAACGAAACAAGCCAAATCCATGCCACGAGGGAGTTTGTACATCTGGTAGAGAGACAAGAGGTGGAAGGACCTCAGGGAAGCCATTCTATTAATATCAAATCCCAAGCACAGAAATCTAACAAAGCCGGAAGTTTCCCTGGGAGGGTGGGGCCTGGGAGGAGTTGGACTTAAAAAGACAGTGTGTTCTTTAACAGGTAAGGGATGTGGAGGAGGAGGGAGAGAAGACAGGAACACTTACGTATTAATAATTCTGTCACACAGATATGAATGAACTTTTGAAAACCAGAAACATTTAACACTAAGTCAAACATCAGTCTTTCTCTGCTGCTGGCAGTGATAACATTAGCACACCCAGGTACTGTCACTAACATTCTAGATGGACCACTGGGTGGATATTAATTGATATTTTTTTCTCCAGCTGAGAAAAAATGGGTCCAGAGAGGTTAAGTAACTTGTTTAAGGTCACACCACTGCTGAGGAGCACAGTCAAGCTTCCCACTCTCAGACCCAATTTATTTTCATTAATCACAGCCGCTAAGAATCATTCCTTTCTGCTGCTTCACTGGGGTGGGAGGTGGAGGGCTGAGGAGGCTGGGGGAGCAGGTGGGGGAATTGTACTATCTTTCTTTCATAATTATCTTGGAGCAGAGAGTCAGAGAGAATCAGAGCAGGTGCCAGAGGAGCTGACCTTGAAGGCCACGTCTCCTGAAGAGCCCAGGGCCAGTGGGCCATTGTCATCAGTGGCATATATTTCTACTGCAATTATCTTGCGTCCTCTTACAACTCTCTCAGAAGTTCCTTCCATGATCATTAAAACTGGCTCTGGGCTGTGGCTTTGAAAGTGGCTGGAACCGCCCAGGGCTGGATCGTATCCTCGTTAAGCATGGACGGCCTTCCAGGGACTTCAACAGGATTTCTCACTGGTGACAAATCGAGGGAGATGCGACTGGGCCATGCCAATTACTGGTGGGCGCCTCTCAAAAGGGTCCTTCTCTTTTGCTTTCAGAGATTTCTAAGATTTCTGGCTCCATTTAAGCTCAAAGGCAATCCGGTGCTCACAGAGTCTGTCACAGGCCCACAGGTCATCAGAGTGCCAGCTAAGGGAAGACAAAGGAGGGAGAGAGGAGGCAGCGATGCCCCACGGTTCCCCGACACAGCGGTCGGATGACCTTTTGTTTGCAATCCTACTTTGCCAAGGCACTTGAGCTCTCTGTGCCTCAGTTTCCTTTTCTGAGATGAGTAGAGGGTGACTGTGGGGAACATGGTGGCATCATGCCCATCAAGTATGGAGCTCAATGCCTGGGGCTGGGTCACGGTAAAAAATCAGGTGTTCCTGTGGCTCTTGGCTGGGGCTGCTCTCCTGAGAGTTGGCCTATCCTTTCCCTGAGTCCTGCTCAGCCGCCAACCTCCTAGAGCAAAGCAGAGGGCACACAGGGGCTGTGAGAAGACAGCCACACAGTCCTATGAGAGATGAGTGAGTCTCCACTGGGCCTCAGTTTCCTCATCCAAGAAATGGGATGATAACAACAGCATTCATTTGTTCATTCATGCATGTGTTCATTCATGCATGTGTTCATTCATTCTGCTGTGAGTGCCTCACTCTGCCAGGCTCTAAGATGCAGCAATGAACCAGAGACAACAGGCCTTTGTGGAGTTTACACTCTAAAAGGGCAGCCTTGGAGTAAGCAGGCAAACACAGATGAGTTTATAGATTTATGATCATTCCTCTGAGAGAATTACAATAGGATGAAGTGATGAAGGGTTCCTGGGAGGAATCTGCTTTAAATAGAAGGGCCAGGGAAAGTCTCTTTGAGGTGCAGCATCAGAAGGAGCCCTATGGTGAGTGACCAGCTATGAGATGGAAGGGGTTAGGGACAAATCCCAAGCAGAGGGAACAGCAAGTATAAAGACTCCAGGTGATGAAAAGACTTGTGCATGTGTAAGGAACATGTGGTGGTGTTTGTGATTGGGAAGGGAGTGAGGAAGCAGGAGGGGCAGCAGTGAGAAACGAGCCTGTAAGATTCACTGCAACCAGCTGTGTGAATGGTGCTTCACAAACTGTAAAGCACTGACCACAGGGAGTCAGAGTAATCAATATGTTGAGAGAGTCTGCTAGGTCCAGCTGGAGCTACCAGTCTAACTGGAAAATTAGTTAATGTGGGCTGAAGGGTCTCAGAAACTGGAGGAAGAGGCGGGGCGAAGAGGGGTGAGGAGAGAGGAGGGTGGGCGGCCTGCTGCTCCTGGGCATCCATGGTTCCCTGGGCTTTGTGCTAAGAGTGTTTCTTCCCTTTTTCTCTTCCCAGCCACCCTGGGTATCACAGATGAGGAACTCAGCCTCATCTGGAGAGGTTTAGTGGTGCTCGGGTCATAGACTAGGTTGGATTTGGACCTAGATTCTTAGGATCCTTGGAGGAGAGCTTGCCACTTTTGCAGCACACTACTTGCCACTTCCAAGCCATGGCTTTTCAGTCAGAGCAGAGTTGCTTTTCCTACAGTCTGCCTGGGCCAGGCACTCTTCTTGATAGTCTATGAAGGAGACAAACCTAGTCCAGGTGGCCCTCAGGACTGCTGAGGGATGTTAGTCCTGCTGGCCGCAGTTCCTTGGAGGACTCTGTGATGATCATGGTTAATCCTGATTATCAGAGGGATGAGACATAATGAATTTAGGACTCACATCAAAGCCAACAAATGGCCTAGCCTTTCCCCTTCATCTTGTAACAGGCCACTAAGGCTCTGTCCTTTCAGTAAGAACTTACTCCTTATGAAATCTGAACCTCAAGGCACAGGCATTTGCCTGAGAATTTCAAATACACATCTTGTAAGAAAAGGCTCTTAGGAGCGCAGGGCCTGGAGGAACTTACATCTCACTCCTGCATTCTGTTGACATGCCTTCCAAGTATGTCATTCAGTTTATTTGCTCAGAGCCACTGATCAGAGTCTCACCACCTCTGGAGAGTTGCATGTATTGGCCTTGAAAAAGTTCTTTGTGCTAAGCAGAAAACTGGTAGGCACCACCTGTTGGCTTCAGTTCTGCTCTTGAGAATTCACAGAATAAGTCTGGTCTCTATTTCATGTGCTAGTCCTTCAGGTGTTCTAAAGGATCATCTCCAGAATGAATAAGCCCAAGTTTTTCCATAATGTTGGCTTGAGTCTCCACATCATCCTATTTGGAACTTGACAGTAATAAAAAAAGTGAAGATTCTAGAGTCCAAGGACCAAAGTTCAAACCTGGTTCAAGTCATTCCTGTGGGGGTGTATATGTGGTGTGAATTAACATTTCAAACCTCCATCAGGGGTGGAAGGTTAGTGGCAGGGAGCCTGAGCATCTGGGAAACCGAGGTTTGACTTCAAGTTCAAAGATTAACACCCAGCATCTGACTTCATCCTCTCAACCTTGTGAGAGTGACAACTGTCTCTCCCATTTCATAGCCAAGGAGCCTGAGACCCAGAGATGATAGACAATTTGCTCAGATCACACAACTAGTGATAATGCTTGCATTTCAAATGAAGTCTCTCTGATCTCAAAATCTGACCTAACAGTTAACATTACAGAGGGTAGAAGTCTTCATCTGTAAATGAGAATAAATGATGACACCTTCTTCCTGGATGCTAAAAGGAAGTGTTGTGGGGAAAAGTCATATGAAAATCCCAAAGCACCTTGATTTACTTCTTTTCTTTCTTTTTGTCTCCATTCTCCAGGGAGTTGAGGAAACGCTTTTGTTTTAGTGAAATTTCTTTGCATTGCAAAAATTAGATCCCAATTTTGGTTAGCTTAAGCAAAAAGGAAATGTACATACAAGTCCCAGGGAAGTTTATAGAATCCTAAGGAGTCAACTAACCAAGCCTCAGAATAGGCAAGACCAGTGACCATCTCTCAGCAGCAAGCTTTCTAAAAGTTTATTCTAAAACTTTGGCTTTAGCATAACTCAACAGCAGTGCATCCCAGTCTCCATGGCTTGGGTCAGCATTTCCAGTTCTTGCTAGAAACATAGCCCAGTTAAAGTGTGAAGTCAAATGGGAGAGATATCACCAATGGGAACACACTCTGAGAACTGGAGGCAGTTTGTCCCCAAGTTCCAGAGTGGGTGATTCCAAGGCATTCCTCATGGAGGCGTGTGCTTTACAGCAGGTCATAATTTGTCTGCTGTTAACATTCTCCACTAGAAGGTAAGTTCCTTTAGGACAGGAAACATTGTCTGTTAATTCCCTATATTAGTGACTAGTATGGTGCCTAGCAGATAGTACTAACTCTATAATGTGTGAAGAGAAAAATGAATAAGGTTTTTGATCTGGATACAGGTGAAGTTACCAGTTCTTTCTCCTCCTCCCCTTCAGTAATTCATCTACCATTATTTACTGAGTGCTTACTTCCCTGGTGGCTCAGACGGTAAAGCATCTGCCTACAATGTGGAAGACCCAGGTTCAATCTCTGGGTCAGGGAGAGACCCTGGAGAAGGAAATGGCAACCCACCCCAGTACTCTTGCCTGGAAAATCCCACGGATGGAGGAGTCTGGTTGGCTACAGTCCATGGGGTCACAAAGAGTCGGACATGACTGAGTGACTTCACTCACTCTCTCGATCTACTAGGTATCAGCAACGATTCCAAATATTGGGGTACAGCCATTTTTGCTCTTGTTCACATTCTTCCCTCCCCACCCCCTTATCTCTTCTCCATGTTTGTTTCTCTTTTCCTCTCCCGTTGCAGACTTTCTTATTGCAGTAGAAAAATGGCTCTCTGTGATCCCTGATACAAATCTTCCCATCTTCATTACATTTTTTAAAAAACAAGAACCTTACCCTGCTAGTTAACCCTTTTGGAGGGAGGGAGTTTGATTGGGCCACTAGAGGGCCATTCACTGGACCAGAGGGAAGAGACACCATAAATGGCTGGTCTGGATCCCATAGTGGAGGGCAGGGGGCAAGACTGATTCAAAGATTGGCAGCTCTTTCAGAATAGTCTGGTTGGAGTGGAGAGTGGTGACTTTTCTGAAGAAGGTGGACAAACAAAAACAGCTGATGTCCCTTCCAGGAGCAAATGAATACAGGGCCCTTCACATACCTGATGCTAGAGGATGTCTTCATCCTTTCTCAACATATGGATTTCTTAGTGTAATCAAGACTCTATCAAGAACTGATCATCAAAAGTGTCACCAGCAATAGACAAAATATTTATTTCCTTTCATGGAACTTGGATAAATAAGCCAATTGAGTGAATATTTATGAAGCACCTTCTGTGTACGTGTAAAGTATGAAAAAGGCAAGGATAGAAATGCAGAGGAGTGGAAGAAGATCCCTGACATATGAGCAGCTAGAATATGAAATGTATTGTGTTCTATGAGTTCAAAGAAAACGTCACCTACAACTACCATCTAACTTAGACCTGAAGAAAAGGAAATGTTTCAGAAGATGTGGAAGGAAAGAAGTGATATTAAGTGCCTACTTGCTACATGCTGAGTTTTGCTCTAGGTGCTTTCATGTATTCATTCATTCATCTGTTCATTCCGTAAATATCTCTTGAGTTGCTTATTCTGTTTCAGATGTGGAGATGTCACAATGAACTAAACAGATACAAATCCATGCCTTCACGAAGACTGTTCTGATGGAGAGGGACAGACAATAAGTAAAAGAAATAAGTAAATTATAGACTCAATTAAAGGGAGTGTGAATAATAGAGGAGAAGCAGCAGGGAGGATAGGTCATGCTGAAAAGAGGGGTTGTAATTTTAAAACCGGAGGTCAGAGAAAATGAGTCTTTAGCAAAGACTTGAAGGGGCAAGGTGCATCTTAAAGCCAGCAGGGGGAAGGGCTCCCAGGCAGAGGGAACAGCAGGTGTCAGCCCTGCTGTGGGAGCCTGGGTGGAGCATTTGAAAGACAGTAAGAAAGCTGCTGTCCCTGGAGAGGAGTCAAGGGGAGAATGATAGGGAGCAGAAGAGGAGGCCTGATGTGTAATGGCACAGAACAGCTGATGCGGGAGGTCACACTGGGCCTTGCCGGCATGGCAGACTATGGCCTTTACTTGGAGGTCTTTTAACAGAGGAGTAGAATGATTTGATGTGTCTCAGTGATGCCAGTCAGTGTTCTCAAGGACCCTAAGAGTGTGGTAGCAAGGTCCCTGATTTGTGAGGAGGAATTAGAAGTAGAGAGGGTATATAACTTTCCCAGCATCACACTGCTAGTAAATTTCAGACCTGGGTTGGGGTTCAGATCACATGTTTCTGATAACAGTGCTCTTTCCGTTAGACCACACCGCCTCCTTACAGTTCTTGCACTCCTTACTTCGTCATAGCTAAAACATAAAAACCCATCTGGCTTGTCTTTAAAATTTTATATGGGGATTTTTTTATAGCAAAGCATTAATGTAATTCTCTCCAAAATACCTAAATAATAACCTTCGATTATGAATGTCAAAAATTGTGTATGTATTTTGTAGTCTAAAATTAAAATTATAATAAACCATACAGTCTTTGTTTATACATACACACAGTATTCATCATACTGAAAACTTCCAGATGTGCAAGCTGGATTTAGAAAAGGCAGAGGAACCAGAGATCAAATTGCCAGTATCTGTTGGATCATGGAAAAAGCAAAGGAATTCCAGAAAAATGTCTACTTCTGCTTCATTGACTACGTAAAGCCTGTGACTGTGACAGCAAACTATGGAAAGTTCTTAGAGTTGGGAATACCAGATCACCTTATCTGCCTGCTGAGAAGTCTGCATGCAGGTCAAGAAGCAACAGTTAGAACCAGACATGGAACAGATTAGTTCAAAACTGGGGGATGCATCAAGGCTCTGTATTGTCACCCTGTTTATTTAACTTATATGCAGACTTGGGAGCAGAGGGCCTTGGGGTTAAGTCCAGGCTCTGCCTTTTAGGACTGTGCGTCTTAGGCCATGGAGCCTCCCTTCCTTTTGTACGGGACAGGTGACCATGCCTATCTTGGAACGATTAGAAATGATACACATACATAAAACCCGTGGTGTTGGTGGACACTTAAGAAATGGAGCAACTGAGGCCCTGGGAGGAGGAAAGGTGTCCCAGGAAGAAGGGACAGCAGGAACAATAGCAAGGAGGCTGAGAACAGCCTGCTGTGCACAGATGTATCTTTAGGAGGAGGGATAGGGTGTGGCAGAGACCAAGAGGAGAGACATAGATGAGTCCAGAGCACAGAGGACCCTTTGTGTCAACAGAGGTGCTTGAACGCCATCCTGTGTTCACTTGGGCTCCCTGAATGCTTTTGTGGCGGAGCCTGGAAGAGAGTTGTCCTGTTGGGAGGTCATCTTGGTGGCTGTGGGGCATGGATTGCAATCTGTGTGCCTAGAGGCAGAGCTCAGTCTGGAAATGCTGAGGTTGCGAGTGGATGCTGGGCCCCAGGAGGGCCAGAGGCAGTGGGATGGACAGGAAGGAACAGCTTCTGTGACTACCAACCCCAGGCTGGTATTTACTGAGGATTTACTCTAGGCCAGGAATTCGCTGTTGTAAGTGTTTTGCATATACTAGCTTATTAATTATCTTAACAACCCACTGGGTAGGTCCTATTGTTATCTTTTGGTCCTATTGTTATTTATCTATCTATCTGTTTCAGGTACAGAGATAAAGTCAGGGCGAGGTTAAAAAGTGTTGAGATAAAGTCCAGAGGGCAATATGCACGATGTGGGGTAAAGCAGAGGTGATTCTCAGGTTTCTGGCTGGGATGAGGGGGTCAGGAAGCCAAGTACCCAGGAGAAGGAGAAGGGTGGAGAAGGAGATGGGAAGATGCTGAGCTGAGCTGTGTCTGTGTTGAAGGCGCCAGAGGCTGGTGTGAGGCAGTGGGACATGGGGGAATGGTATATTGGGACATTGGTGTGCAGAGCTCAGAGTTGTGCTGGATGTGGAGGTCTGGGCGTCAGTGTTATCTTGGAGTCACGAAGCTGAAGGAGAGAGAAAGTCTGGGAAAGGTGAGTGCTGATCCTGGAGCATGACAACCCCAAATCCAAAGCCTGCTCTGGTCGTGGTACCCAGACCAAAGTGTGAGGCAGGGTCTGGCTGCCTCTCAGGAGCTCTCATTTCCAGTTGTGTGTGTGTGTGGGGGGGGGGGGTGGGTGGGTGGGTATTGACACAGTTCACAGGTGAAATAGCAGCATAACCCATCCCTGTACACTTGGGGATGTGAATTATATTCCCAGGCCATCTGGGGCTCCCTGTGGGTCCCTCATGAGTCTTCTTAGCCCCTGGACCTCTAGTGCTAATGTTCACTTTCCTGCCTTCCTCTCCTCCCTTTCTTTCAGTCTCCTCTCTGGTCATCTCGTCTTTATTTCGCTGATACTTTGTTTCTGCCTGCCTCTGTCCTCCTGTTGTTTTGTCCCCTTTCTCGCTCTCTCATTCTGGGTCTGCCTCTGTCTCTCCCATATAGAGTGTCTTAGCACAAAAAGTCAAAATAGAGACTCTTTTGTCTTTATTTCCATCTCTCAGCGAGTCTCTGCTGCCTCTCTTTGCGTACCTGTTTCAGTCTCTCTCCATCTCTTTGTCTCTGTCTCTCCCTTTGTCTCTCTCCATCTCTCATTTTCGTCTGTGTCTACCCCCGTCCTCACTACCTCTGTGTTTTCATTTTCTCCTTTCCCTTCCCCCTGCCCCCTCTGCTGCCTCTAGGAAGAGGGCATAGATCACTGGGTAGGAATGGATGTCATTAAAAGCAAAAAAAAAAAAAAAGGAAAAAGGACTCCTTTTCTCTGGTTGCCCCTGGGGAATGCCTAACAATGAGAGACACTTTGGTGGGTAATCGATAGGAACAAGATGCAATGAGACATCTTTGTTGGGCAGCAGCAGCCAGCAGTTTCTATGACCAGAGCCCTTGGGAGTGGCTGGCCCCTCGACCAGGCTCAAACAGAGGGTATCACAGTAGAGTGACTTGAAGTGTGAGCCGAGCATATCCTGACCCGGGGGCATGTCATTTCCATCACCTCCTCTCCCTCCCTCCCTGGCCCTCCTCCCCTCCCTACTCCTGCTTGAATAACATGAATAGAAAGAGACACCTGCATGAACAGAGTGTAGATTGTAGCCAGTGTAGGCTATGGGGTTGGCCAAGAATTAGAGTCTTAGAGTCTGCAGCTGGGACAAGACTTAAAAGAAAAATGTATTTATTTTTCATTGAAGGATAATTGCTTTGCAATATTGTGTTGGTTTGTGCCATACATCAACATGAATCAGCCACAAGGATACATATGTCCCCTTCCTCTTGACACTCCTTCCCTCTTCCCTCCCCTTTGCACCCTCTAGATTATTGCAGAGCCCAGTGTCAGTTCCCTGAGTCATACAGCAAGTTCCCATTGGCTATCTGTTTTACAGATGGTAGTGAGTATGTTTCCATGCTACTCTCTCCGTACCCACTACCATGCTACTCTTCGTCCTCTCCTTGCCTTCCTCCTGTCCCCACCCATGTCCAAAATCTGTTCTCTATGTCTACGTCTCCATTGCTGCCATGCAAATAGGTTCATCAGTACTATCTTTCTAGATTCCATATATATGTGTTAATATGCAATATTTGTTTTTCTCTTTCTGACTTACTTCACTCTGTATAATAGGCTCTAGGTTCATCCACCTCATTAGAACTGACTCAAATGCATTACTTTTTATGGATGGGTAATATTCCATTGTATATATGTACCACAGCTTCTTGGAAGAAGATTTTTAATCCTTCTAAGTCCCAATTTCCTTATATGTAAAAATAGGGAGACTTATACCTATGATCCATTCTAGGTGAGGCAGCCAGTTTAAATTTTGAAAAATTAAACCTGATCAGTGTCTCCCCAACTTAACTCCCACCGTATGGGTCATATCTGTCTGTTTCTCTGCTCAGCCCTAGCACGAGGCTCTCAGGAGGTGTTTAATGAGGATATGCGGTAGCATACACAGTAGGTGCTCCATAAGTGTTTGTCAGATGAATGGAGCTTCCTGCTTCTAGACTGTAGTGCCTGGCTGGCCTCAGAGAAGGAACTCTGATTTCCCAAGATGTGAGCTCTAGCCAAGACTCTAGATGTCTGTCCTTCCTGGCCAGCTCCATCTTCCTTTCTTATTTCCCCCTCCCTGCACGTGACTTTTCAGATGTTATGAGGATGAAGAGAAAAGGTAGTGAGATAGACAGGTAGGAATTCAGAACACTGGCTTCTTTTTCAAAAATTGAAGTATAGTTGCTGTATAATATCATATAAGTTATAGGTGTACAGTATAGTGGGTCACAATTTTTAAATGTTATATTCCATTTATAGTTAGATAAAATATTGGCTATATTCCCCATGTTGCATATCCTTGTAGCTTATTTCATACCTGATAGTTTTCTGATAGTTTATACCTCTTACTCTCCACCTTCTTCCCCTCTCTTCACTGACAACCGCTAGTTTGTTTTCTAAATCCATGAATCTGCTTCTTTTTAGTTATATTTATTAGTTTGTTGTATTTTTTAGATTCCACATATAAGTAATACATAAATACTTTTTGTACTCTGACTTATTTCTCTTAGCATAATGCCCTCTAAGTTCATCCATGTTGCTGCAAATGGCAAAATCCCATTCTTTTTCATGGCTGAGTAATATTCCACTGTCAGTTTCCCAGGCGGCTCAGTGGCTCAGTGGTAAAGAATCTGTATGCAAATGCAGGAGATGCAGGTTTGATCCCTGCGTCAGGAAGATCCCCTGGGGGAGGAAATGGCAACTCACTCCAATATTCTTGGCTGGAAGATCCCATGAACAGAAAATCCTGGTGGGCTATAGTCCATGGAATCTCAAAGAGTCAGACATGACTGAGCATGCACACAATATTCCATTGTATGTATGTATGTATGTGTATATACACACATGTATATGCACACACAATATAAACTGTTTTTGTATAGATATATTACTATTTGTACAAATTGTACAACTTCTACACAGAGGAACTGTACAAAAAGATCTTCATGACCCAGATAATCCTGAGAGTGTGATCACTCACCTAGAGCCAGACATTCTGGAATGTGAAGTCAAGTGGGCCTTAGGAAGCATCACATGAACAAAGCTAGTGGAGGTGATGGAATTCTAGTTGAGCTATTTCAAATCCTGAAAGATGATGCTGTGAAAGTGTGGCACTCAATATGCCAGCAAATTTGGAAAACTCAGCAGTGGCCACAGGACTGGAAAAGGTCAGTTTTCATTCCAATTCCAAAGAAAGGCAATGCCAAAGAATGTTCAAACTACCATACAATTGCACTCATCTCACACGCTAGTAAAGTAATATTCAAAATTCTCTAAGCCAGGCTTCAGCAATACATGAACCATGAACTTCCAGATATTCAAGCTGGTTTTAGAAAAGGCAGAGGAACCAGAGATCAAATTGCCAGCATCTGCTGGATCATGGAAAAAGCAAGAGAGTTCCATAAAAACATCTATTTCTGCTCTATTGACTATGCCAAAGCCTTTGACTGTGTGGATCACAATAAACTGGAAAATTCTGAGAGAGATGGACATACCAGACCACCTGACCTGCCTCTTCAGAAATCTGTACGCAGGTCAGGAAGCAACAGTTAGAACTGGACATGGAACAACAGAGGAGTATGTCAAGGCTGTATATTGTCACCCTGCTTATTTAACTTATATGCAGAGTACATCATGAGAAACGCTGGACTGGAAGAAACACAAGCTGGAATCAAGACTGCCGGGAGAAATATCAATAACCTCAGATATGCAGATGACACCACCATTATGGCAGAAAGTGAAGAAGAACTAAAGAGCCTCTTGATGAAAGTGAAAGAGGAGAGTGAAAATTGGCTTAGAGCTCAACATTCAGAAAACAAAGATCATGGCATCTGGTCCCATCACTTCATGGCAAATAAATGGGGAAATGGTAGAAACAGTGGCTGATTTTATTTTTCTTGGTTCCAAAATCACTGGAGATGGTGACTGCAGCCATGAAATTAATAGACACTTACTCCTTGGAAGGAAAGTTATGACCTACCTAGATAGCATATTCAAAAACAGAGACATTACATTGCCAACAAAGGTCTGTCTCATCAAGGCTATGTTTTTTCCAGTAGTCATGTATGGATGTGAGAGTTGGACTATGAAGAAAGCTGAGCACTGAAGAATTGGTGCTTTTGAACTGTGGTGTTGAAGAAGACTCTTGAGAGTCCGTTGGACTGCAAGGAGATCCAACAAATCCATCCTAAGGAGATCAGTCCTGAATGGTCATTGGAAGGACTGATGTTGAAGCTGAAACTCCAACACTTTGGCCACCTGCTGCAAAGAGCTGACTCATTTGAAAAGACCGTGATGCTGGGAAAGATTGCAGATGGGGAGGCGAAGGGAATAACAGAGGATGAGATAGTTGGATGGCATCACCAAATCAATGGAGGTGAGTTTGAGTAAACTCCGGGAGTTGATGATTGACAGGGAGGCCTGGCATGCTGTGGTCCATGGGGTTGTGAAGAGTTGAGCATGACTGAGCGACTGAACTGAACTGAACATCTTTTATTGCATAACAGTCACAGAGTTTCAGCCTCCACAACTGAACCCCTGACCAATGTGGGGTGGATGGGGCACTCTTGTTGAGATTGGGAGAAGATACTAAGATTGAATGCAGAAAAGGAGTAAACAGGTGGATTTCAAATAATTGTCACATGGTCTGGAGGCCATATGAAGATATGGGAACCAGATCAACTGCAGAAAGAGGATTTGGGTAGGGTTGAAGCCTTGAAAAGAGTGGGGAAGCTTTAGAAAAAAATACATATATATATATATATAACAAATAGAATAAAGAGTTGAGATAATCCTTTGCTGGACAAGTCAAGAGACTAGGAAGCATTACAGGGGCATAAAAGATAGGACTCAAGTCCTAGATACACACCCGATTACTTCTGTTGCCTCAAATAGGTCACATGTTTTCCTCTCCATGGCTATTGTTTGTCTGTTCTCTCTCCTCCTCTGTTCTGCTTTATATTTTAAGAAACTACATCCCCCAACTTCCAATTAGGTCTGGTCAATGCACGGTCCTAGAAGAAAGCTGGATGAGGGAGAAGGGAAGCCAGGGTGTCTGGCACCTGCAGTCCCGCCGAGTCTTGTCCGCAGCGCTCACTCTGAGCAGCCTCTTCCTCGTGGGTCCCAGCTTCTGGCTGACTGCTTCTTGATCCAGCCAGAGGCCTGAAACGGTGGCAGTTTCACATTTGCTACTACTCTGATTGCCACTGCAGCTCTCTGAGCATCACTGCATGATGAGGTCCCTGTATTCAGTTCTCTGTGTTTGAGGTATTAGAATGGTGTTGTTTTCTTGACGGATAAGCTCATCTGTACTGATACTGCTCACCTTCCAGGGCTAGTGTGAGATGACGGATGTCTCATTATTGCAGATAGGGAAAGGTAGGAAGAAAGGAAAAAGCTTCTCTATTAACATGGGCACATCTCCCTGGGATCGCTACCACTGAGTGAATCATACCACATGCCAAACACTTTTCATTTGCTACACATTATTTTTACTCTCTGTGTGACCCTGGGTAGCTTACTTTAACTCTATGTGCCTCAGTTTCCTCATCTATAAAATAGATGGGGAGTACTGGAGACAACAGAATGCCTGCCCCATAGGGTTATTGGGAAAATGGGATGAAATACTACATGTAAAAAGCTTAGGACAGAGTCTGGCACATATTAACTAGTCAGCAGAGTGCCAAAGAATTGATGCTTTTGAACTGTGGTGTTGGAGAAGACTCTTGAGAGTCCCTTGGACTGCAAGGAGATCTCCAACCAGTCCATTTTGAAGGAGATCAGTCCTGGGTGTTCTTTGGAAGGAATGATGCTAAAGTTGAAACTCCAGTACTTTGGCCACCTCATGCGAAGAGTTGACTCATTGGAAAAGACTCTGATGCTGGGAGGGATTGAGGGCAGGAGGAGAAGAGGACGACAGAGGATGAGATGGCTGGATGGCATCACTGACTCGATGGACATGAGTTTGGGTGAACTCCGGGAGTTGGTGATGGACAGGGAGGCCTGGCATGCTGCAGTTGATGGCTGGATGGCATCACTGACTCAATGGACATGAGTCTGAGTTAACTCCGGGAGTTGGTGATGGACAGGGAGGCCTGATGTTTTGGAATTCATGGGGTCACAGAGTCGGACACAACTGAGTGACTGAACTGAACTGAATTGAAATGTAATCTATAATTATAAATTTTAGCTGTTATTATTGTTTTTAAAATGACTATTTCACAAAAAGTTCAAGGAAACTAAGGGTCAGTAAGGTTACATGACTAGGGGCTTCCCAGGTGGCTCAGTGGTAAAGAATCTGTCTGCCAGTGCAGAAGACACAGGAGATGGGGGTTCAATCCCTGGGTCAGGAAGTCCTTTGGAGGAGGAAATGGCAACCCACTCCAGGATTCTTGCCTGGAAAATCTCATGGACAGAGAAGCCTGGCAAACTACAGTCCATAGGGTCACAAAAGAGTCAGACACTACTGAGCAACTGAGCACACACTGAGTTATATGACTGTCTTAGAGTTAGCAGGTTATAAGACTTGATCTCAGGCCCCTCTGACTCCAAAACAGTGCTCTTTCCCTTTGCCTATGCTCTTTCCCTATGCCAATGTGCATACCCAGGGCTACACCAGCAGTGACTGCTACAGGAGCAGCCCTGGCTTCTTTGCTCTCCCTCCCCCTCCCTTATACAAGCATCTATATTTAAATCCAAGTGCCACCAATGCAGGGCCCTAAGAACAGGATGGACTTGACCCTGGTGATAAGTTCCCTGAGATGCCTTGGCTAGAAGAGGGGTAGCTGGAGAGACAGAGAAAAGCAGCCACTGATCCAGGAGCAGGGCGTGTCTCTCCTCTAGAGCAGGGGTCCCCAACCTCCAGGATCTAATGCCTGATGATCTGAGGTGGAGCCGATGTAATAATAATAGAAATAAAGTGCAGAATAAATGCAATGTGCTTGAATCATCTGGAAACTACCTCTCTCTAGTCTGTTGAAAAATTGTCTTCCGTGAAACCAGTCCCTAGTGCTTAAAAGGTTGGGGGCCTCTGCAGAGGAGCTGTGTGCATTCTTGGGGCCTTTATTACCAACAGGCAGTGTTCAGCTAGGCTCTCACCTCCTCCAGCCCCTCCTCAGCCCCAAATATATCGAGCTGTGTTGGAGGCAAACTATATTTTTAGCCATACTGGACCCTCAGGGTGATGGCTACAGTGGAGAAGGGCCAGGGAGCAGTGTCAGGCTTTGAACACCTCTTCCACCACCACCCGCATCCTCCTGAGAGCTGCTGCCCAGCAGGCAGCTGCCAACTCACAAGCCCAACGGTCAGGTTTGCTTCAAAGCTGTGTTCAGTCGTGTCTGACTCTTTGCAACCCTGTGGGCTATAGCCTGCTAGGCTCTTCTGTCCATGGAATTGTCCAGGCAAGAATACTGGAGTGGGTTGCCATTTCCTCCTCCAGGGGATCTTCTCTACCCTGGGATCAAACCCTTGTCTCTCATGTCTCCTGCATTGGTAGATGGATTGTTTATCACTATGCCACCTGGGAAGCTTTGGCTTCAAGGCCAGCATTGACCGAAACAACCTCCAACTGTGGTTCTTTGCAGACCAGTGATTCTGTGTATTTGAAATTCAATTTATGGCCACAGCAAACTCTTCCCTCCTCTGCAATCTCCCCCTCCCCTACCAGCACTGTGCTCACCATTGTACCAGAGTGGAGAATACAAACATTCATATCAGTAATATTTGTGCAGGGTAAGCATATTCATGTATGTTATCTCATTGGAGATTCTTGACAACCTGTGTAAGATAAGTGTCCAAGCCAAGGAAGAAATCCAACCTCATAGTCACGGTGTAATCCACCCAGGTTATGTAAGGAGAAAGAGGTGGCACCAGAATTCACACCTAGAGGTATCTGGCCCCAAAGTCAGAACTCTTAGTCCTATGCCACGCAGCCTCTGAAGTTCCTAACATGCTAATTTAGATGTTAAAGTTCTGAGTGGGTAGCTTAACAGCTGATTTTTACTGTCCTAGAGTATCCCATCAAAACAGGGTTTGACCAAACAACCAGAAAACACATGTCTTCCCTAAGGATGCATGACCCTCGAGCCTGGATCAAAACCTTGGAATACTGTTAGGGCCTCCTCTGCCCCCATCTAAAGCACCATAACCATTTGGTGAGCACTTAAAATGCACCATGCCCTTTTCGTGTAGAACTCATTGTGAAATGGAGATTGCTGTTGTCAGTTTACAGTTAACATCCTGTTTTGGGTGACACAGCCAGTTAATAACAGTTGCAGCATTCACAGCTAGGCTTCTCCAGGCCTGAAATTCGCTTCTAAAGTATCTGACTCTCCCTGCTATGTCAGACTGCATTGTGTTCTTTAATGATGCTGAAGGAAAAATTGTAGTAAAGAGCCTAAGAAAAGCATTTTGACCCTTTTCTTATGACAGTAGTTAACAACTGTTGTCAACTAGGATTGTGCCTGGCTGTATGGAATAGAAACCTGACCACAGTGGCTTAAGCAAATATAGCTTTATTTTTCTTAGGGAACAAGAATCAGATGGATAATCTAGACCTCGTGCATCTTCTCAAGCAAATACTCAAGGACCTAGGCCCCTTTTCGCTTTCTGCTCTGACGTTCTGAATATAGAACTTTGTCTCTATGATTGCAAGATGGATATCTTGTCTCTAAGCATCAAGTCTGCATGCCAAGCAAGAGGAATTGTGAAGGATAAAAGCCGTACTGCAGTGGAGTCTGTCTCTATCAGCAAAACGTAACTCTTCTGGAAACTGCTCAGTAGACTTTAGCTTACATCGAACTGGCTGCAAATGGTCACTTGGCTACATGTGGCTACAAGAGAATCTGGGGAGTGAATATTTCTAAGGAGGTACATGGTCTCCTGAAAGAGAATCAGAGTTCTGTTAATATAATAAAGGAGAATGGAGATGAGTAAAAGCTAGAAGTGTTTGCCACCAGTTTGCACTAGGCTGAGCAGCAACGACCTCAATAATCTCTTACATTGATCCAGGCTTTTAATTTCCCCAAAACACTTTCATGCGCATTATCCCTTTTAATCTCCCTCCGTGAAAACCTTTTAAAGTAGGTAGGGTATGAATCACCAGGAGTCATGCAGGTCTGACATCAATATTTCCCATTTCACAAAAGAGGAAACTGAGGCTCAGAGGGGTTAAGTCACTTGCTCAGTCATAGGACTAGTAAGTGATAAAACCTGGAATGGATTTAGTATCCTGGGACCTACTGTGACTTTAAGTAATTTTTTTCTCTCTGCCTATCAGTTATCCATTGAATAACAATAATCCTACTAACTTCATAAGGTTGTGAAGAATCAATGACCACCCCTACTGCCTGCATAACTTAAGTGCTCAGAAAAGGGAAAATGAGCATTTTATGGACCCTAATATTTTCCTGATCATCTCCTAAGCAAGTTAGTATTCTTCCTCCAATTTACCATTTCTTATTAAGCTGGAGTACAGAACTTATCAAACTATTTACACCTTTTCCCTATGCACAAGGTATACATAATCCCCATTAACCTGAGAAGTCTGTGAGGGCGTTTTAAAGGAACCTATTTCGAGGGTTCATGATTCACTAAGGGATTTCCACTTCATTTCTTAGGAGGAAAAAAATACTTGAGAAACCTTTCTATCCCAACTCTTTACCTTTTAATCATCTCACCTTATAAAGGAAAACTAACTTTCTCCCTCCCCTTCTCCTTCCCTCCCTTCCTCCCTCTCTCTTTCTCCTTCTCCCTCCTTCCCTCCTTTCCTTCTTCTCTTCTCTCAAGGTCTTTTTTTCAATGGAATGGGAAGAAATTCCTCTTGATTGATAGAGTTAATATGTTATAAATGACACTTCTGGTGCAAGGCAAGTGCTAAATCCAGTGTAGTTGGTAGAGTAATTACCTGTTCATAGAGTTTTTCCTTGGCCAGAACACAAGGGCTATATTTGATGGTAAAGGCATAAGGTGGTCTAGGAGAAAGTCTGATTCTGACATTTGATGCGTGATGTTCATTATGCAGCTCTGAAAGCTGCATAATAATGTTGCTACCTTGATCTCCACTCCACTCCCTTGTCATTTTCTCATTGTCATTTGGGGCTGAGCAGCAGGGCAACACTCTATAGCAGGCATGGCTGTTCTCATATTTTGCTTCCCCGGCACATGGGAAAGATGTGTGTGTGTGTGTGTGTGTGTGTATGTGTGTGTGTGTGTATGTGGTCAGTTGTATTCAACTCATGGAGACCTCACAGACTATAGCCCACCAGGCTCCTCTGTCCAGGGAATTTTCCTTAAAAGAATACTGGAGTGGGTTGCAATTTCCTCCTCCAGGGATCTTCCCAACCCAGGGATTGAACCCACCATCTCCTACATCTCCTGCGTTGGCAGGCAGAGTCTTTACCACTGAGCCACCTAAGGAATCCCATGCAGACAAACAATGCTTGCCCCCATAATGAATGAACAAATATATGATGGAAGTGAAAGTACCTTATAAACTATAAAGTGCTATCAGATGGAAATTATTAGTATTACTACACATTTAATAAAAATCTTCCTGTTGCTGAGAGGAATAATCTTCACTTTTAATGGAACATAATCTCTTCAGGAGGCCTGGAAACGTAATAAAGGGGAGGGATTTGCAGAAGAAAAAGGTAGAAAATGTTATCTCAGTGTGTTCAACTAAGACATACCAGGTACTTTTGGGGTGAGAGTGAATAAAACCTCGTCAATAGGAGGTTAATAGGGAGGCAGATATATACAAGAGTAACTGTAGGTTATTAAGCAAGTGCTGTAAACCAGTTGCTATGAAAGCATAGAATAGGAGGAGATTTATTTTAACTAGGAGGTGATGTAAGTATGGAGTTTGGAAGGCCTGGGAGGGAGATATTCAAGCTGAGGTTAATGAATGACCTTAACAGGCGATGGCACCCCACTCCAGTACTCTTGCCTGGAAAATCCCATGGACGGAGGAACCTGGTAGGCTGCAGTCCATGGGGTCGCGAAGAAGTTGGACACGACTGAGCGACTTCACTTTCACTTTTCACTTTCATACATTGGAGAAGGAAATGGCAACCCATTCCAGTATTCTTGCCTGGAGAATCCCAGGGACGGGGGGAGCCTGGTAGGCTGCCGTCTATGGGGTCGCACAGAGTCAAACATGACTGAAGTGACTTAGCAGCAGCAGCAGCAAGCACCTTAACAGGTATTAGTTGTTACTAACACTAATATTATTTAATATCACGTTGGGCTGTGATATGCTTAGTCGCTCAGTTGTGTCTGACTCTTTGCGACCCCATGGACTGTAGCCTGCCAGACTCCTCTGTCCATGGGGATTCTCCAGGCATGAATACTGGAGTGGGCTGCCATGCCCTCTTCCAGGGGATCTTCCAACCCAGGGATGAAACCCAGGTCTCCTGCACTGCAGGCAGACTCTTTACTGTCTGAGCCACTAGAGAAGCCCTAGTTTCATGTTATCATTATACTAGAAAATGAATGTATGCAATTCAGGTAATGCATCCAGCAACACTGCATGGTAGGTATTATTTTCATTGCTTTTTAGATGAAGAAAATGATATGGTTGAGAACATTCAAAAGGAAGGACATTTAAAAGGAAGAACATCATCAAAGGTATGCTAGCCAGAAAAGTGATTCATATAGGGCCTGCAATATATTATCCACCCACTTTATGTCACTGTTTTGGGGTCCAAGGAGTTCAATGTGGGTGTTGGGAAGGGTCAGGGAGATAGTATTGGCAAGATTTTATGTTTTATTATTAAAAAATTTAATTTATTTATTTTAATTGGAGGCCAATTACTTTACAATATTGTGGTGATTTTTGCCATACATCAACATGAATCAGCCATGGGTGTACATGTGTCCCATCATCCTGAACCCCCCCTCCCACCTCCCTCCCCACTCCCTCCCACTTCCCTCCCCACCCCTTTCCTCTGGGTTGTCTAGGAGCACCAGCTTTGGGTACCCTGCTTCATGCACTGGTCATCTATTTTACATATGGTAATATACATGTTTCAATGCTATTCTCTCATATTGTCCCACACCTGCCTTCTGCCCCATAGTCCAAGAGTCTGTTCTTTACATATGTGTCTCTTTGTTGTCTTGCATATGGGATTGTCATTACCATCTTTCTAAATACCATATATGTGTGTTAAAATACTGAATTGATGTTTCTCTTTCTGGCTTACTTCACTCTGTATAATAGGCTCCAGTTTCATCCACCTCATTAGAACCAACTCAAATGCATTCTTTTTTATGGCTAAATAAGGTCCGTCTAGTCAAGGCTATGGTTTTTCCTGTTGTCATGTATGGATGTGAGAGGTGGACTGTGAAGAAGGCTGAGCGCCAAAGAACTGATGCTTTTGAACTGTGGTGTTGGAGAAGACTCTTGAGAGTCCCTTGGACTTCAAGGAGATCCAACCAGTCCATTCTGTAGCTCAACCCTGGGATTTCTTTGGAAGGAATAATGCTAAGGCTGAAACTCCAGTACTTTGGCCACCTCATGAGAAGAGTTGAGGTGAGGTGAAGTCACTCAGTTGTGTCCAACTCTTTGCGACCCCGTGGACTGTAACCTACTAGGCTTCTCTGTCCGTGGGATTTTCCAGGCAAGAATACTGGAGTGAACTGCCATTTCCTTCTCCAAAAACTCTGATGCTGAGAGGGATTAGGGGCAGGAGTAGAAGGGGATGACCGAGGATGAGATGGCTGGATGGCATCACTGACTTGATGGACGTGAGTCTGAGTGAACTCCGAGAGATGGTGATGGACAGGGAGGCCTGGCGTGCTGCGATTCATGGGGTCACAAAGAGTCGAACACGACTGAGTGACTGAACTGAACTGATACGAATGTGGGTATTGGGAAGGGTCAGAAAGATAGTATTGGCAAGGCTTTATTTTTTATATATTTTAAAATTTTCTTTATTTTTGGCTGTGCTCATCATCTTTGTTGCATACAGGCTTCCTCTAGTCACAGTGAGCTGGGGCTGCTCTTTATTGCAGTGTGCAGGCCTCTCTTGCTGCAGAGCACAGTCTCTCGGTGCATGGGCTTCAGCAGTTATGGTGCATTGGCTTATGCACCTGCGACATGTGGAATCTTCCTGGACAAGGGATTGAACCCATGTCCCCTGAATTGGCAGGCAGATTCTTAACCACTAAAGCACCATGGAAGCCCTTGGCAGGATTTTAAAATGTGAGTCTTAAAATCAACCAGATATGGTATTGTCTTTGTTTTGGTTCTCTCAGAAGTAAACTCTGAAACAGAGTTTCAGATGCTAATACTTAAGTTGGGAAGTAATACAAGATGCACTAGTAGGAGATAGGGAGTGTGAAACAGTGAAGGAAAAAAAGCCAATAAAAGATGCTTTATCAAATATACTACTTTTCAGGGAAATGGCACATAATATCACTGGGAAATTCTAGGAGCCAGTGTTGAACATCCACCACAAAGTTATTCCACCCAAGGTGCAAAGTAGCTGGTATATTTCTGCTTGTCTTGTGGTGGACAGAGTTTTTGTTGGCCAAAGAAAACATCAGGCAAAGTTGCAGGTGCTGGCATTTGGATGATGGACTGATCTCAAAGGAAATGGTGAGGTTGAGGCAGTAAGGGTGGGATGACAATACTGTATGCTGTAGTCTACCTCTTGGACTGCTCAAGTCTACTTATGCCCACGTTTCCTGCAACTTGGCACCGATTCTGCAAGATTGTAACCTGTCATAACTCTTAAACCAGACAAATGAGCAAACAAACAAAAGCTCAGCTGCAGAAGGTCAATAGCATATAGTTTCTGCCACTGCAGCTGTCATTAAGCTATTTGATAATCATTCCCTCCTCTCTTTCTAAATTGCACTTACTCTTGGCTAGCACTTCCCTGAGCTTACACTTCTTGGCCAGTGTGGGGGTAACCCAGTTTCTTATCCATGAGGTGTCAGAACTGTTAGTTATCATGCTTTTCTCAGGCTGGCATTTCTGCAACTCCTATTCATTGTTGTTACTGGACACTGAAGAACTAAGTGATGGTCCTGTAAATCCTCTGAGTTCTAGATGTACTCCTCCACTCCTCTAATATGTAGCATGAAACTCTGTCGTCTTGTGATAACAACAGTCACTCACCTCTGGTACCATAGCAACTCCTTTTAAAAACTGGCTTCTCTACTGGCTTGAGAAGTTCAAAATATTGAGAGAGCAAACATTTGCACAAGTTTCCTCAGGGTGTTAGTGGGAGTGATTGTGACAAAGGCCATTTCTTCCCCACTTTTCCTCTTGGATCCATGTATTGTAACCTGTCAGGCATGGCCATCACCATAGAATGATCATTGGTTCAAAACATAAACTATATTTTCTAGCAAGATGGCACTCTAACAGTGCAAGGTGTCATCCCAGAACGTGCTTTAGCTGTGCTTTTCAGAGCCATTCAAACATTCTATCAAGCCAGCAGCTTTGAATGGTGTAATATATGGCCGCATAAGTGGAGCTCTTGGTCATATGACATGACCATTGTTTACAACTGCTGACATAAATTGGTTACCTGGTTCCAAGATTCTGTTATGCAGGAGCCCATGAATCCCTTGGGTGGTGGTTGGTAGTGGTGGTGGCTGAAAAACTGTGGGAAAGAAAGGCAAACTTATACCTGGAATATGTATTTATCCCAATTAGAATACATCACTACCCCCTCCAGAATAGAAGAAGACTGATAATAATTAGCTTTCCACCAAGTAGCTGGTTAGTCTACTCAAGAGATGGTGCCATAATCAACGTTCAGATTTGGGCTCTGCTGTCTATAGGCTAGACATTCAGCAGCCATGGCTCAGTCTGTCTTTGTGAGAGGAGCCAGTGCTGTGGGGCATGGCTTCCATTCTTGACACACAGAAACTTGGTTTTTGAGTCCATTGGGCAAGCAGTGTGGTGGCTGAGGACAGAAACTCGTTGCCTACTTGGAGTGAATTGTGACATCCAATTAGTTGTTGAGTGCGTTCTCTATAGCAGATGATTTCTTGTGGGGCTTGATATGAGACATCCAAGCAGAGCTGTTGGACATAAGCAATACGTTATCAGGCCACACCAGTATATGAAGTTGACTCCTACTGAATAGTCCTGGACTTTTACCTACTCGGTGGGTATTAGGGATTCCTCAGAAAAGTCAAAGGTGTGAAATGAGAAAGAAAGGTAGATATGAGAGAGGTAGGTGACATGATTGCTACTCATAAATATGAAATTTCACCTTGGAAAAGATACATGAAGTTCGATTATGGATGTGGCCATTATAAAGTTGTACCTTGTGAATTACTGCAAAGTGGTAAATGGAGGATTATTGGAAACTGGACACAGTTTTATACCAGATATGGGCGAGCGTGGCTCATAACAGATGCAGTGCAGCGAGGCAGCTGGTGCATGTGTGAAGTGTGTGTATGTGTTACTGTTGTTTGGTTTCTAATTCATGCCCGACTCTCTTGTGACCCCACAGACTATAGCCTGCCAGTCTCCTCTGTCCATGGGATTCTCCAGGCAAGAGTACTGGAGTGGGTTGCCATTTCCTCTCCAGGGGATCTTCCTGACCCAGGGATCAAACCCGTGTCTCTTGCATTGGCAGGCAGACTCTTTACCACTGAGCCACTTTGTTTATTCCTATGTGGCTTTATTCACCTGGGTATTCTCATAGCTTACTTAGTGTTTCTTGCAAGACAAAAACACCCACAAACAAAAGTGAAATTGTGGTTTTGCTCAAAATGTCCTGAAAATGTCAATCATTTTGGAACAAATTTATGTTTTCGAAAGAAGTACTATAAAAGGACTGCATCTCTATAAACCTTGGTTACGTAGCAGGCCTGGAATCTTCTTAAGGTTTATTTCTCATCCTCTGTTGTGCATGTGTCAGAGGAGGGCATCCAGGTGACTTGTCATTTTCTGCCCTGGAATTCTGAGGTCGTCATGAGGTCGTCAATATAGTGCACCAGTATGACCTGCCGAGGAATGTGCAGATGATCAACTGACCTCTTTTTAACGGCATATCCAATAGTAAAAGTTAATGGAAAACAACAGAAACCAGAGTAAGACAGGACAAATGATTCAAGCGCCTCAAGAATGAAGATTTAGATCACACTGTCAGGTAAAGAACCCAGTCATTTGAGGTCCTGGCTGAGAACAAATGAAACAAGGAATAATAAAGAAGTTATAAATACCAACTGGCCTTTGACCCATGAAAGAAATAAGGATGGTAGCAGCTATTGTTATCTTTTCTTTGTTTGTTATGAATGCATACACATACATACACCCATGCAAATAAATATACACACACTATTTTCTTTTTTTTCTTTCTCTCCTCTTTTCCCCTTATTATTCCACATAAGGACTGACGTTGGTGATTAGTGTTACAATATGGTGTTTAATTGAGAGAATATTCAGGAGTAGCTCCGATTACATCTGAGAGATTCAAATATATACACAGCTGGGTGTGGGTGCTGAGTAACCAAAGGGGTGGACTGTGCTGGTTATTAAGTTATGACTATCTTGCAACTTCAAATCTACCATTTCTCACACTATTTTGCAAAGCTGGGACTGGGACTATAAAAATGCATTTCTCTGGTATTGGCTGGCTTCATGCTGGTTTCTGCAAGACTAGAAGCTGAAAGAGGGAGAAGGCCTTCTGGTCCCAGTTTCCTTCCTATTCCTGCTACTGTTAGCCTAGCACAGCTCCTTACCTGGAAGCAGTAGTGGGCTCAGTTTCAGGTTGCTTCTGTTTCTAACCTCTTGTCACACTCCAAGAACCAACCTCTTTACCTCTCCTCTGAGAAAGAAAGTCTAGAACAACTGTGTTCCTCTCCTTGGGGATTTGAATCTTGGTTCCAACATCACTGAGCTGTGTAAAAGGGTGTATTTGGAGCTGGGAGGCAATGGTTTAATAATCTGTGCATGCTACTTATAAAAGCATAAAATATACAAACAGTAAAACTGGAGAGGATGTGGAGAAAAAGGAAACCCTCTTGCACTGTTGGTGGGAATGTAAACTGATATAACCACTATGGATAATAGTATGGACATTCCTTTAAAACGCTAGGAATAAAACTACCATCAGTCAGTTCAGTCTGTCACTTGTGTCTGACTCTTTGCAACTCTATGGACTTCAGCACACCAGGCTACCCTGTCCATCACCAACTCCTGGAGTTTGCTCAGATTCATGTCCATCGAATTGGCGATGCCATCCAACTATCTCATCTGGAGAAGGAAGTGGCAAATCACTTTAGTATTCTTGCTTTGAGAATCCCAGGAACAGTATGAAACTGTCATATGATCCAGCAATCCTACTACTGGGCATATACCCGAGAAAATCATAATTGAAAAAGACACATGTACCCCAGTGTTCATAGCAACATTTTACAGTGGCTAGGACATGGAAGCAACCTAAATGTCCATTGCCAGATGAATAGATAAAGAAGATGAGGAACATATATACAATGGAATATTACTCAGCCATAAAAAAGAATGGATTTGAGGCCATTTGAATTTGAACTGACTCAAATTAGAATCAGTTCAGCTCTAATCTGATGAACTTAGAGCCTGTTATACAGGGTCCAATAAGTCAGAAAGTGAAAAACAAATATCATCTATTTATGCATATATATATGTGTGTGTGTGTATATATATATATATATATATATATATATATAGGGGAAATCTAGAAAAATTATATCAATTAACCTATTTGCAGGGAAGGAATGGAGATGCAGATACAGTAAACAGACTTGTGGACACAGGGGAGGAAGGAGAGGGTGAGACATGAGAAGGTAGCATTGACATGTATATACACCATGTGTAGAACAGAGAGCTGGTGAGAAGTTGCTACATAACACAGGGAGCCCAGCCAGTGGTTCTTGATGACCTAGGGAGTGGTGGGATGGGGAGGGCAGGGAGGTTCCAGAGGGAGGTGATACAGGTATAATTATGGCTGATTTGCATTGTTGTATGGCAGGAACCATCACAACATTGTAAAGCAGTTATCCTACAATTAAAAAATAAATGAAAAAAACATCCCTCAAGTGTTGGTCCTTCTGAAATAACCCCTCCTTGGATCATAAAGTGAGCCTGCTGACTCTAGAAAGAGGGTGAACTTCTGCCTCTGGGCATGGAGGTGCCTACCTCTGCTCTTACTGGGGATAGAAAGTACTCTGTTTTGTGGAAAGCTTCAGGGTCTCTCCAGGTCTGAGAGGGAAATAAGGACTACCCCTGAGGCTCTCTGATACAGTAACAGAAGACAACAGGGTGGGAGAAGACTGGCTGCCACCACACTCAACCTGTAGCCTGGAGACAAGGAAGTGAGGCAGGGCTTCGTGCAGGCCTTTGTTTCCAGCCGTCTGGCAAGCTGGAAAATGAAACTTTCCACAGTGTCCGTCTTAATTATGCACGAACACAGTTGATTTGCATATCCAAATACGCACCAACGTGGAGTGAATGGATAATTGCTGCCTGGTGGCTGGCTGCAGAAGAATGAAAAAAATGGGCAAGGCTTACAATGTCCTCTAACCTGTGTACTAACCTGTCTGATCCATCTCCCCTAACAGAACTGGGAGGATTGCGGAACTGGCTAAAATCAAATGTCTTTGCTTTTTTCACCCTTACTCTCACTCATTACCAGGCCTCACCAGCAACGTCCTCGCAGCCTCTCATACTTCTTGATACCTTTAGATTTTCTTAGCCTTTCAGAGAATAATTTGATGGGTAAAATCTGCCACTAGGTCACAATGCATGTATGCATGCTCAGTTGCTTCAGTTTTGTTTGACTGTTTCCAAACCCGTGGATTGTAGCACACCAGGTTCTCTGTCCATGAGATTTTCCTGGCAAGAATACTGGAGTGGGTTACCATGACCCCTTCCAGGGGATCTTCCTGACCCAGGAATCAAACATACATTTCCTATATTGCAAGTGTATTCTTTATTGTTGAGCCACCGGGGAAGTCCACTGGGTCATGATGAGCCCTTGGAAAATCTCTATATTTGCTTGAACCTTAATTTTCCCACTTGCCAACAAGGAATTTGGACTAGATGATCTTTAAAGACATTCCAGGTCTACAAATCCTAAAGCTGTATGAAAGTGAAGGTCGCTCAGTCGTGTCCAACTCTTGGAGACGCCATGGAGAATACAGTCCATGTACTTCTCCAGGCCAGAATACTGGAGTGGGTAGCCTTTCCCTTCTCCAGGGGACCTTCCCAACCCAGGGATCAAACCCAGGTCTCCTGCATTGCAGGTGTATTGTTTACCAGCTGAGCCACCAGGGAAGCCCAAGAATACTGGAGTGGGTAGCCTATCCCTTCTCCAGCAGATCTTCCTGAACCAGGAATCAAACTGGGATCTCCTGCATTGCAGGCGGATTTTTTTACTAGCTGAGCCATCAGGGAAGCCCAAAGTTGTATATTATGGACTAAACTGTATCCTGTCAAAATTCATATGTTGAGGTCCTAACCTCCAATGTTATTTGGTATTTGGAAATGGAGGCTTTGGGAGGTAATTACAGCTAGATGAGATCATGAAGGTGGAGCCCTAATACTATGGAATCTGTGCCTTTATAAGGAGAGATACCAGAGAGCTTCTCTCTTCTTTCTCTCTCTCTCTCCCATGTGAGGACACAGCAAGAAGGGAGCCATCTACAAGCCAGGCAGAGCCTGCACCTGAAACTGAACCCTGCTGGACCTTGATCTTGGACTTCCTGACTCCAGAGCTGTGAGAAAATACATTTCTGTTGTTCAAGCCACTCAGTCAATGGCTTTATGTTATGATAGCCTGAGCTAAGGCACTGTGACTCTGCTTTTCTGATCTGGGCAAGTTCTGTCGTCTCCTCGCTCTGCAGTTTTCTCACTGGTAATTGAGGAGTTTAGGTTTGATTAAATTATATCTAGGGACCTTTCCACATTTGAAGTTCTCTGATTCTTACTCTTCAGTGTCACTGATGGAATGTATTGCTCCTTCTGGAGATACTCTCAAAGAATTGAAGTAATAGTCTTCTCTTCCCTTACTTTCCCTTCTCTCTCCCTTCCCTTCTTTCCTACTCTTCTTTACTTCCTCCCCCACCCCCTCCTCCCCCTCTCTCTCTCCTTTCCTTCCTATTGGTTACAAGTGACACAAGCAAACTTGAATGTAACCATGGAGACGAATTTTCTGTCTCTTTAGGAAACCAAAATCAAGGAATAGTCTACCAACATTCAGGAATAGCAGGCATGCAAGTGGGCCTTGGGAACTCTAGGACGTAGGTTCAAAAGCCTTCTGCTCTTTTCCATGTTGTAACTTCATTTGTTCTCAGCATAGATCAGTATTTTCCTAGGGTGAGAGACATAGTAGGAAAAGTCTTTAGTCTTGAGTTTACATCTGCCTCTAGGAGGCACAAACATTGGCATTCTGGGTTTCTGTTTCAAAAATCGCAGAGAGGGGAATTCTTAGCCAAGCTTGGTGCAGGTGCCATCTCTGGACCAATCAGCTGCAGCTCAGAGTCAGGGGAGCTTAAAAACCAAGTCTCACTTAGTGGAGCCTGGGGTAGGGCAGCTCCCAGTGGAAGGGAGCATGTATATGCTGATTCAGCATTCCAAGGACTATGATTATCATAATGGAACGGATTTTTCATAGTGGAATATTAGGCCACAGAGAAGGGGTCATGAGAACGGAGCTGCTGGCCTCAAAGGTTGAGAACAGCTGAGGGGCAGGTATAAACTATGACTATCTCAATTTTATTCATGATGCAACTAAAGCTTAGAGAGTTAGTTAAATAATAAGACAACGGTAGAGCTGAGACTGAAACCCAGGGAGTCTGATTTTAAAGCTCATTTTCTTAACCTCTAGGTTATCATGTCCCAGAGCTAGAAATTTCCAGCCACGCCTTTTTAACAGACATTTACAAGGCACCATGGTAGGTGCTGAAATGAATGAAGACAAGATTCTCTGTCCTGAAAAGCAGTCCAGTAAGGATACAAACAAGCACATAGTCATTACACACAGAGGAATTTTGTACACAAAATGAAAGTCTTTCCTTAGTGGTCTGATCTGCAAGAGAGCAGAAAGCACCTGATGAGGACGCCTCCAGACCTAGCTTGTTCAGGTGAGCCATGGCGTTATTTCTCTCTAGCCACAGGCTTCACTTAGTGGAGCCTGGGGTAGGGCAGCTCCCAGTGGAAGGGAGCATGTATATGCTGATTCAGCATTACAAGGACTAAGAACTTCCTGGTACTGGGGAAGCAGGCAGGATGGCTGAGGCTGTAATCTGTAGAGGGGGCCATGCCTCGTCTCTTTGCAGATCGACAGCCACAACCATCATGACAGACTCCAGCTGGTAGGTAGGTACATGGGCATTCATTATGTTTTCTGAATCTTTTTTTAATATCTGCAGTCTCTCAAAATAACAATAAATCATGTTGCAGAAGAATTTCATGACATGAGAAAATATTCACAACATTAACTGGAATCAGTCTATTTACAAAGCAATGTATTTAGAATAATTTTAATTTTGGGGGAAAAAGTTTAAAAAGATCAAAGTTATTTACCTAAATGATGAGATTAAAAATTTTTTTTTGTATTTACAAATATTGTATGAGGAGTATGCATTACCTGTATAATTAGGAAATAAGTTATTATATTTCCTAATGTGATTGCTTCCAAGTCTGAAGCTCTTTTGTTTCAGTATTTTACTTTCCACAAACAAGCACACATGATTGCTCCTGATGGTGACTTGACAGCCCGCCATCTTACAATGAGTCTGTGAATGATTCCTCTGCATCTCTTCACAAAATCTTATGTTATCTGTCTCCATTGCTTGAGGGAGTCCAGCTCCATGGCTGTGAAAGGGAGGCCATGTTTTTGCAGAAACTGAAGCGGAAAGCAGGGTAAAGGAAGATATAAAGATGGAAAGGCTGCAAGAAGAGATATAGCCTCAGTGATTCAGACTGATCATGGATCTGTATAAACAAAACGTGCCGCTAAGTGTGCAGAGATGGTGCTTTATGGAGTCTGGAAGGCCTTCACATCCACAAACGTGTTTTATGGTCACAACAAAAACTTGCTCTTCCCACAACAAGCAGCTATTTCAAGTTCCTGTGCCTTGGCATTCACTCTTCTCTCTCCACCTGTGAAAAATCTAAACGATTCATCTGAAGTACCTCCTCCTTAAAGCCCTTCCTTGAATCCAGGCAGAATTTGCCACACCTTCCTCTGTGCTCCCAGAGTGCATCGTATAGACCTGATATTTTCATGGGTACTGACACTAGGGATTGGAATTAACCTATATTCTGCCTCCACACCCCCCACCTGAACGTGGCCTCCCCAAGGGCAGAAGTGGAGTCTTATTCATTTATGTATCCTCAGTGTTTAGCACCTTGCCTGGCACAGAGTAGGTGGTCAACTTGGTAGACATGATGTAAAGGCAAGCAAGGAAGTTAATGTCACCTCCATTCAAGAAAGGAGTAAACTGACACTCAAGGATGGATGCCTAAAATCCCTCAGCTAGTAAGTGATGAAGTTGGAATTTGAATCTAGGTTAGTTTGACTGCCAAACGTGTGCGCTTTCAGTTCTGCGATTGATAGTTATCTCCATCACCATCACCATCATTGTCTTCCCACTGATAGCACAGGGCCTGCTAAGTCGCTTCAGTCGTGTCCAACTCTGTGATCCCATAGATGGCAGCCCGCCAGGCTCCCTGTCCCTGGGATTCTCCAGGCAAGAACACTGGAGTGGGTTGCCATTTCCTTATCCAATGCATGAAAGTGAAAAGTGAAAATGAAGTCACTCAGTCGTGTCTGACTCTTAGCGACCCCTTGGACTGCAGCCTACCAGGCTCCTCCATCCATTGGACTTTCCAGGCAAGAGTACTGGAGTGGGGTGCCATTGCCTTCTCTAAGCACTGGGCATGGAACTTAATAAATTCTAGTTGAATGAAGAAATGTACTACTGCCATCATTATGCTGATCACTTCCCCTTCTTGCTACCTAATAAAGCTTCTTTCTCACACTCTTGCCATAAGCATGTATTGACTGTTGAAGCATCTAGTGCATCTTAACTTCTATATCTCCTGTGCTGCTAGCTAGCACAGTTTTGACCTGTCAGCACTTAACTGATAGACTCATTGACTTGACTTGTTGACCTTCACATCCTAGAATGAGGAAATGCGCTCCGGCTGAGAACTCAGCACACTTCCTGGAAGAGGGCACACAGCTTGAGCCTGAGGACAAAGCTGTCACTCTTCACATCTCCAACCAAAAGTTTAAAGTTAGTCTGGTAGAGTGAAAAGAACCCTGAACTTGAGAGCCAAAGCTCTTGGTTTATGTCCTTTGCATTGATTTGCAAAGTAATTTTGGACAAATCCCATTATATCTCTTAGTCTGTTTCTTCATGTGTGAAAACAAGAGAGGTAATATTTTTTACTTTCTTCACAGATTGGTATGAAGTCTTATATAGGATCATGTGTGTGAAATTGCTTTCACTCTGGGAAGTCTTCCACATGGGCAAGGCATTCATGTTATTAAAAATAGAGGGAATAGAGCCATGAATTAATGAAACAGCCTATCCTCTTGCTGCTGCTGCTGCTGCTGCTAAGTCGCTTCAGTCGTGTCTGACTCTGTGCGACCCCATAGACGGCAGCCCACCAGGCTCCCCATCCCTGGGATTCTCCAGGCAAGAACACTGGAGTGGGTTGCTATTGCCTTCTCCCTTCTCCTCCTCATATTTTGCTAAATCATAGATCTCAAGTTCACTCTCCTCTCTTTAGAGCCATCTTGGATTCTAACATCCTTTGATTGTGTGTGCATACACAGTATGTGTGTGTGTGTGTGTGTGATGTAAGAGAGAGAGAAGAAAAGAAAAAGACAGGGAGACTTGCCATATTATTCTGGAATTCTGGAAAGCGTGTCCGAAAGGGATCTCAGGATTTGACTGGTACACATGCAGCTTTTATTTGATGTTGTGCTATTTTAAACAGTTCTCAGCTGGGAGGCTGGCAGCTCTGATTGCTTTTCAAAGCCCTGTCTTTTATCACCATCGTTTTCTTCATGCATAAATCCAGTCTGCATCCCCACCTTCTGTTTCCTTTCTGTCTTTGAGCCGAGAAGTAAGCAAGAAGCAATTTAGTAGCTGGACTGGAGGGGACTGGGTTGCTTTAGAGAGATCCTTGGTTAATTGACTTGTTTGTTTCAAATGAGTCATGTTCAGTCTGAGCTTTCCCTTAACTAGATGTTGGTGGTAGGTTTTTTCCTTGTTATGCTTCTTTCTTTTCTTGTTTCTTTGTCAGGCATAATCAGTATTGGTTTTGATGGAGCACCAGCCTGACTTTGTAGGGAACTGTCTTTATCTTCTTTCCTGAAATTAGAAGGAGAAATGCGACACTTGGCTGCATTTGGATGAGGGCTGAAATTCTAAATCCCCAGCTGTTCTCTTCCCTAAGGTCAAGCTTAGCCAAATCTTTCTAACCCCTCATTTTCCTATTCCCTCACCTCATCTGCCCAGAGATAGTTAAGGCTCCTGAGGCGATCCTTTCAAACAGGTGTTTACATTCTTAAATTTCTAATCTGGATATTTCTGGAAACAGGTAAACAGAGCCTCTGAGTTCAGCAGAAAGGTTTGAGCAGCAGGGGATGGGCAATTTACCTGCAGAGCAAAAGACTGAATTAAGGTTTGGCAGCAGTCAGCTGATAGAGAAACATAAACTGTTGAACACAGCTCCTGACATCTAACTGGCCTCATAAATGTTTATGGGTGAAGGGAGGGAGAGAGGCTGGAAAGAACTGAGGGGAGGAGAAGAGGGACACCTCCCTTACTGACTGCTGTTCACTGGATGTAGATGCTGGATTTCAGGGGCCTCTGTCTACCTCTCCCTCTGCTCATCCTCTCTAGACTCAGGCTGCTCAAAACGAACTCTGCACCTGCATTGCCTAGGAGCTTCACAGATACATTGTCATGCCCTACCCCAGACCCACTAACTCAGAACCTGCGTTTTAACAAGATTCAAATGCCTGTGAACACATCTACTCTTACAGCTCCAGTATGCGTTTGCTGCTGACTTCTAAACATGCTTATGTAGCCCTGCTGCTCTCAGGAACGTCAGATTCACACCTCTAAATGCCTACTGCCTGCTGGACCCTCTTCCTTGGAAGCTGACATGGAGTCATGTCAAACTTTGTAAGACTAACAGACAGCTCTTGAACCTCAGAACTACTTCTCTATTTTTCCTCTTCTCCAGAAATGTCACTGCCCCCGACAAAGATCCTCAAGCCCCAAATGTGCGTGTTACTTTTCGTTTTTCTCCTTTCCTTACCTCCACATCCAATTTACCAGCTAGTCTGATGCATTATTCTTCTAAATGTCTATTCAACCCTCATTTCTCTGTTTTCACTGCTGTAGACCTAGGCCAAACACCCATTTCTGATTTGAATTACTATTCCCTTCCATTTTATCCCCATTTGCCAAAATAAATTTGCTACCAAAGAAATCCAACCTTTATCTCATCACTTCACTGCTTAAAATCTTCCAGTGGGTTCCTATTTCATCTAGAATATAATAAAAGAAATCAGTACTTTAGTGAAAAGTTCCCAGGAGATCTGTGGCCTACCTACATCTCTGACCCAGACTTCTATATTGCCCACTCTCCTACTGGGCTCCACCCACAGAGCTCCATCTCAGGGCTTCTGTATGAGCTAACCTCACTATTTCGAACGTTCTTTCTTGATCTTACCATACTAGTTGTGTTAACTCAAATCACAGCCCAAATGTCATCTCTTTAGAACAACCTTTCTTGATCATGTAAATTTGCTTCAGTTACTTCCCATGAGAATCACCTGCATAGTACTTATCACTGATTTGGTAATGTTTGTTGTTACATGCACATAAGTATATTTTTATATTTCTTCCTTTAAATGTAAGCTGCTTCTAAAAAGACGTTGAGTGTCCTATACCAGCTGTGGTGTGATGACACACAAACAAGCAAGGATCCTGCAGATTTTAGACAACATATAGACCAGCACTATCATTATACTTGTAGATTATTGAATAGGAACTTTGCTGGTTGCCCAGGATTGGCAATGAGAACCCAAAGTTCATGTCAAAGGGAATCAAGTGCCAAGTGAATGAGGGTAGACACTACTTTGAGGACCTTGGAAACCTCAATATTTATCCCAGTTTTCATTTCCATCTATTTCTACAAACTTTGCATTAATAAAAGACTGAAGAGGAGGAAAGTTGCTGGCTAGGGAGCAATACTATAATCTTTTCTTTCCCTCTCTCGAGGCTATTCCCTCCAGTTAAGTGAGGAAATTTCCCAGAGAAGTATTACAGAGATTGGGGTGCTTTCAAGATGGGAAATTGGGATCTCATTTCTGGTTATGCAGTTTATCACTACAGTGGACTGGCTTTCTAAGCGGGTGCTCTTAAGACTCTGCATTTGCCTAAGATAGGCAAATGGTGGCTCAGTGGTAAAAGAATCCACCCACCAAAGTGAGAGACATGGCTTCGATCCCTAGGGTGGAAAGATCCTTTGGAGAAGGAAATGAAAACCCACTCCAGTTTTCTTGCCTGGGAAATTCTATGGATGGAGGAGCCTGGCAGGCTACAGTTCATGGTGTTGGAAAAGAATTGGACACAACTTAACAGCTAAACAACAACGATGGAAGCATCACTTGGTTTTATACAACACAGAGGAAATGAATGGCGACCTAGAGTTAGTCAAGAAAAAAAGAGGGAAAAGCCTTACGTAACAGATTCTTATACTATACTGTACCCACCATCCCAGAGGAGGCATAGGGGGAGGTGGAGGTGTCTAGAGACCATAGAAGCCTTCTCTTCACCCACAAGTTCCTCATACCCAGGCCTGCTAGGTCAAGAGTGAGAGGAAGAAGTGAGCATCAAGTTGGGGTGAGAAAATTGATCCAAACCTGGCTGGACATTTTAATTCATGAAAGTGACCAGGAAAATCAGAGGTCTGTAGGACAGTTACTAAGGGGTAGATTCATCTGAGCTTGAGGGAAAAGAGTGATGGGAGAAAAATAAAACTCTTCTTTCGTTGCATTCCATCAAGTTCAATCTGGTCAATAAACTAGCTGCAAATTTCCACTGATAGCCTACAAAGTATCCAATCCACCTAGAGATAATTAAGGATTGAACCATATAAACTTCTCATTCATATTTACCACCGTATAGTAAATCTGAAATTGAACTGTTCCACTTTTCAGGTAGAGACTGGCTGGTGAGTTTGTCTAAAGGTTCTTAAAGGGATTGTATTAAGGAAAACTGACTTGTACATTGCCTCTGTCTTTCCTTTTAAAGTATATTTGAAGTTTGTATGAAATCTCCTGACAACCTGGGAACATTTTAGATCAGAAACCACTTCTTATTTATTATTAAACATTTAGTTTCTCAAATAAACCACTTAAAACTATTTTTGTTTTTTGGCTGCGCTAGGTCTCCATGGCTGCGCCCAGGCTTTCTCGGTAAGCAGGGGCAACTCTCCAGCTGCAACATGCAGGCTTCTTATTGCGGTGGCTTCTCTTGTCCTGGAACACAAACTTGAGGGATTGCAGGCTTCAGGAGTTGCAGCGCTCAGGCTCTCAAGCACAATCTCAGCAGTCGTGACTCATGGGCTTAGGTGCCCTGTGGCATGTGCAATCTTCCTGATCCAGGGATCAAACCCGTGTCCCCCTCATTGGCAGGCAGATTCTTAACCACTGGACCACCAGGGAAGCGCCATAAACCAATTTTTATTTCATAATTTCTTATCACACCTAGGAAAGGACATGGCATATAGGGAGACATTCAGTAACTATCCATGCAGTTAATGAGGAAATGAATTTGATTCAGTTTGATTATTATAGCCAGGCTTTACCCAGGTGAGTTTTTAGATGAAAAGTCAACTAATTGAGGGTAGGGAGGTTAGGATGCACATTGCAATGATGCTATTCTCCAGTTGTATGAGTTTGGGCAAATCACACATTTTTCTGAGCTTTGGTCTTCCCAGCCATAAAATAGCAACATCTATTCCTATGTCACAGGTTGTCATGTGGGCCAAATGAGGTAGCACATATGAGAGCAGTTATCCTAACATCCGTTTCTTTAAAAATTTTTTAAAGTTGATTTGTCATATTTCCATTTTCACTCAGTTCAAGAAATTTCCTTTTATTTATTTATTTATTGGCTGCAAAGCATGTGAGATCTTAGTTCTCTGCCCAGGGATCGAACCCCCACCCCCTCCTGCAGTGGAATCTCAGAGTCTTAACCTGTGGACCCCCAGGAAGTCCCCAAAACATGAAGCTGTGGAATAGAGCACAATCTTCCTGGACTCTACTATCCATGATGGTCTGACAAGCATCCCCTCCTCTCTCTTTCTCCCTCCTCCTCTGTGTCCTCCTAGATTATGAAGGCAGGCTGAATCTGCCCTCTCAGACACAGAAGAGACGCGTGTGAGTAGGCCGAGAGACCTTTAAGAAAAGACCAATATTTGCATATCTATTATAACTACTCACTGTTCGACTTGTTTCATTACAATTTCTATTTGGATAATATGTAAGGTCAATACTGTCACTGTTCTGGAAAATTCATTTTTATTAAAGCAAGATGCACTGTATTTATAGAGATAACACCTTAAATGCTACAAGAGAAGGTGCACCAATTACACTGTCCCCTTTGATGGGGCAGGTTTACGTGCTCCATGTTTTATAATATGTTACAAGAAGAGGGATCTTCGCTTCTATCAGTCTCAAGTGTTATCCTTTCTCTGCATGTAAAATAGGACTGATGCCTTGACCATCTTTTTAAACCTGGGAGCACTGAGATAACCACCTAGAGAAAAGGAAAGGGAAAAACAGAAATAAGAAAGGTCCCTTGTCTGCACTCTGACACCCATTTATTCCTACTGAATTTCTATCCATTTCCTCATGAGCGGCTTGCTTGTCTCTCCCATTAGACCATGAGCCACCAGATAACAGGTACCGTGTCTGGCACCTACTGGAGGCTCAATGAGTGTTTGTTGAAATGAGTGGAAATGAATGCCTGACACAAAGCAGGAGCTTGATAATAGTCTGCTGACTTGTTTTTCCCATCAGGGGATAAAATTGCATAATGAAGGAAAAATACCTAGACTTCAAGCCAGGAAATCTTGAATTCAAATCCTGGTTTTTATTGCTTACTATATATGTGGCAGTTTATTTAGCTCAGAAGAATTCAGTTTCCTTTTTTCATTAAACATAGGGAACACTTGTAATGATTATAGTTCCTGGCACACAATAGATAAAAAATGCATTATAATTCCCATTCCCATCCCTTCTTTCTTTTTGACTAACAAAGAAGAAAGTAGAATTGTTGGTATTTTCTTACTTGTCATTCTATTCTACCCACGTTAACAAACGTAATTGAAATAGGAGAAATCTTTGTGTGTGTGTGTGTGTGTGTGTGTGTGTGTGTGTGGTATATTCTACAAAGGCTTTGCATTTGTTTTGTTTTGTTTTCCCCATCTACTAATTTCCAACTCAATGAACAATTGACCAGGCTTGTTATTTTGGTATAGTGAAGTCTAGGGTTCCTAAAGCAGGATCTTACAGATACTAGAGTCTGTGACAGAACTAGTATGAATGTAGCAGTTCAGTTCAGTTCAGTTCAGTCGCTCGAGTCCAACTCTTTGCGACCCCATGAATCACAGCATGCCCATCACCAACTTCTGGAGTTCACTCAGATTCACATCCATCGAGTAGTGATGCCATCCAGCCATCTCATCCTCGGTCGTCCCCTTCTCCTCCTGCCCCCAATCCCTCCCAGCATCAGAGTCTTTTCCAATGAGTCAACTCTTCGCATGAGGTGGCCAAAGTACTGGAGTTTCAGCTTTAGCATCAGTCCTTCCAAAGAAATCCCAGGGCTGATCTCCTCCAGAATGGACTGGTTGGATCTCCTTGCAGTCCAAGGGACTCTCAAGAGTCTTCTCCAACACCACAGTTCAAAAGCATCAATTCTCAGTCTCCATGAAACTCATTTTTTTTTTTTTCTGGTAGTCTCTTATTACTATGCTAGAATGAGGTAGAAAGAGCAGAGTTTGGAGAGCTAGAACTGGCATGAATTAGCTGCTGCCCTTGATCAAATCTCTACACTCTGACTCTACTTGTTCATCCCTAAGTGGCAGTTCTTTTGTCTACAAATGTTAGGTACACACCTGATGTCTGTCTACTCAGAGTTTGAGCACATGGATGGGTAACTAATTCTATTTCTTCATCAGCATTTTTCAGTCTTCAATAACCATTTCTTACTATTGCTAATAGGAAGGGTATTACAGGCTCAGTTTCAAGTATGGCACTTGGATGAAGATATCAGCATGTACACATGGATCACCTTTTTCCAGCACAAATGAATTCGGAGGAGGCAGGGGAGGTTTCTGGGCACAAAAGGAAAAATGAAAGTTTCCGGAGAGGAAAGCAGTGCTTCTCGCATGTGTCCACTGGAGGACATGCCTTCCCTATGCTATCACAGTAATCCTGTGCATCATGACAAACTGAGACATGTCTGGGATCAGTGGGTGCCCTGGACAGGCCAGCAGTAAGGCATCCCTTCACATCGATGGATTAAAGGAGAGGCTGGTGCTACAAGGTGGAGGAACAAAGAAGGAGAACCAGTGATGGGTGTGGCCAGTTGCTCCTCATTTTTCTGAACAAGTTAACAGTTTCCCTCTGGCCCTGAACTTGCAAGCCCTCCCTACCGGCTTCCTCACTCCGGTGCCCACATCCAGGAACAGCCCTGAAGTTCCCTAGATTCACCCTCTTTAGAAGTGTTCATCCAGAAAGACTCTAGTGGTCCCTTTATAGATCTCTGCAGCCCCACTCCTTCCCAAGAAGATCACAGTCGACCTTCTGCCTTGTACTGTGTTCCACACTGTAAGCATTCTGGTTAAAGTTCTCTTGCTTTTTAGTGTGGCCCCTCTTTCTAGTGTGGCCCCTGCTTTCAGAGTTGTTACTGATGAATGAGAAGGCCAAGGGCTATTTTATCCTGTGACCAGCCTTTGAACTTTCTCAGTTGTTTCTTATATTTGACTCTTTGAAGGTTGGGGCCATGATTATATCTAGGCTTGTGCAAGAATCCTGCTTAAGTTTAAGGTGTGAGCACCTTTCTTTAAAAAGTATACCTGTTCCCTTGAAGTAGTCAGGTCCAGATGTTGAGCTAGAGAACTTCACTTTGGACTGGTCTTGGATAGTTACTGCTGACAATTGTTATTGACAACATTTTTCCCAAAGGCCCTTCCTCAGGCCCCTTGGCTTGCATCCTGGGATATGGGAATATGATTCTAAGGCACTGGGTACCACTTCATGGAACTAATAGAAAGGCAAGGATTCAGGCTAAGGAGCTCCGATACTCAAACCAAGACCAAGGTTCTAGCATAGTCAGCATCCTCATGTTATGTGCCACTAAGATCTTGGACTCACAAATTTCCCTGAGTAGGAACAGTTTAAATTTCTCAAGACTTGAGTGGGCTTGTACTGCAGGTGGGGTACAAGGTGCCCCCTTGGAAGTGAAGATGCCTGTGGAGTGTGAACCAGATTCACCTCTCACTCAGAACCCTGTTCTGAACTCACTTTTCCATAAAACTTCCCCAGATGAGCTGCAGCCAGTCAAGCAGTCCAATCTCCCTAACAACATCTTGATGATCTAAATCAAGGTTAGCTACCTTTCTGAAGTTTCCTGCTAAGTCTTCCTTTGTTCATTCTAATTCAGAGTCTGAAAACCTTTAAGAGTGGCATGCTAAAGACTTAACTTATTCACTTTAATTGAGGGTTTCCTGTGCCAAAAAATGTTCCAACATGTGTAATGTTTCATTGTAGTGTGAAACAAAAATCACTATATAACCACACCATTAGAATCACAGAATCAAAATGCTGGATAATTGAGTCCAAAGACCTCAATTTAAAAATAGGGAAACTGAGGCCTCAATAGGATAAGGGTTTTACCTGAGGTCTCATAGCCAAGTTAGGGGCAGACTCAAGATCTTTAATTTGAAGCCCACTTAATCTTCCATTTTCTTTTATTATATCACTGTTTTTTAATAGCAGATTTGAGTCTCAACCAATATCTGCTGTCAATACCAAAAAAAAAAAGAAAACCTGAAACAAATTAAGGAGGACTTTTTTTTTTTTTTTTTTGGTAATTCTTAACAAGGATTTCTCCAGTAATGAGAGACTTCTAGCCTCATGTGATTTAACTAATTTCAGAAGGCTTTGATTTGGTGGAAAGAACATAGATTTCCTTGGCAGTCTGATAGACTGAATTTGAATTCAGTTCAACCACTCTATTTGTAATCTTCAGTATATTACTTAACTTCTTTGAGACTCAGTTCATTCAAAGGTAAACAGGGAAAAATAATAACCTTGTAGAGCTGTTAGAGGGTGTACTTGTCAGGGTTTTGTAGAAAATAGAACTCAAAATTGTGTGGTTCCATAGATGGAATTTAATATAAGTTGGTCATGGGTTGGTAGAAGGAGCAACATAGCAAGCTGGGGAAGATGAGGTAATTCCAGGATTTGGAAGGGTAGGAAGCCACTGGACTAAAGGCAGTGTGTAGAGCCCTGGTTTCAGAGCCCAGTGCTAGCCAGGACCTGGCAGCCTGCCATTCCTGGGCAGGCACTCAGGAGCAGGAGGTACTGAGGAGGCTGCCTGGTGGGAACTCAGATCATGGTTTAAAAGGCTTACTTGGCGGCTACAGCCAAGCCTCTGCCTAAAGCAAAGAGGGTCAGGTGAGAGACATGCTCTAGACTTCTCTTTTCCTCCCTTCCTCCTATCTCCCCCATTGTCTCCAACTAGCTAAACCTTGCCTTTTGGCAATGAGCGTTGGACTTGCAGTTGGTGAGGGTTAGCCTCCCTGTGCAGAGAGTGGATTGGAGAAGGGTGGGAACTGTTGCTGAGAGCAAACAGGAGTTAAATGATTTCCTTCATATTAAGCATCTAGCATTGTACACAAAAGGTTTTTGCAAATAACATCTTACATAGTATCTCAGTACAGGAAATAGATACAAATGGAGCTTCTCTGAATAAATAACAACTTTGCCAGAAGGTTATAGGTGGCATGGGGTGGTAGAAAAGCAGAGAAAACCCTTTGAAATACATTGATTCTTTCCAATCATCAAGCATATGTAGACATCCTGTCTACCATATCCTGTCAACCACCAGTTTGATGAGCTCTAAAGAAGCTCATTGGATTGGCTTACAAATAACATTCCTATCCTAGAACCTCTTACTAATGAGCTATGTGACAATGGGCAAGTCATTTAACCTCACAAGACCTCAGTAGTCTGGTGTAAAAATAGTTAGCCTCATCCCCCTTGTGACACAATTACTGTACTCCAGGACACTGGGTTGAACCTCAGAGGACTGTTCTTACCAGCTTGTTGAGATTTTTTTGGTCTGAGTGTAATAACTGTCAACTGCCCACCAAGGTGAGATGGCTGAGACTAGCTTCCTATGTGCACCCTATTCATAGCAATCATCACCATCCCCTGTGTTTTAGAAAATGCATCTCTCTTACGTATTTGGGCTTCCCTGATAGCTCACTTGGTAAAGAATCCACCTGCAGTGCAGGAGACCTGGATCAGGAAGATCTGCTGAAGAAAAGATAGGCTGCCCATTTCAGTATTTTGGGGCTTCCCTTGTGGCTCAGCTGGCAAAGAATCCGCCTGCAATGCAGGAGACTTGGGTTCAATCCTTGGGTTGAGAAGATCCCTGGAGAAAGGAAAGGCTACCCACTCCAGCATTCTGGCCTGGAGAATTCCATGGCCTGTCCATGGGGTTGCAAAAAACCAGGCATGACTGAGAGACTTTCACTCTCACAGTTGTCTCATATTTAATCTTCAGACAGTTCCACGAATCATTTGTTGAAATAGATGATTCTGAAGCACAGAGAGGTTAAGTAAGTTGCCCAAAGTCAAACAGTTAATAGGCGGCAGACTCAGGTATGAATTGAAATTCAACTCCAAGTTTAGTCCTTTCACTTATGGATGGCTCTCTGCTTCGCCAGTGTGCCTGCTGAACTCTTGAATTTCAAATGTTTCCATACATGATATTCATTGTTTCCTTTTAACAGGCAGTTGTTCTTGTTTTCCCTTATGTTTATGTGAGGATGCTTGAGGTCTAGTGAGGTTAAATGGCATGTCCACAGTCGGGATTCCCTGGTGCCTCAGAAGATAAAGAGTCCGCCTGCAATGCAGGAGACCTGAGTTCGATCCCTGGGTCAGGAAGATTCCCTGGAGAAGAAAATGGCACACTACTCCAGTATTCTTACCTGGGAAACCCCACAGATGGAGGAGCCTGGCAAGCTACAGTCCCATAGGGTCTCAAAGAGCCGGACACGACGAGCAACTTTACTTTCACTGTCACACAATTCATTAGTAAGAGGTTCTAGGACAGGAATGTTATTATTTTTAACCCAATAAGCTTCTCATCACTAGAGATAATCAAGCTAGTGGTTGCATGCCAGGATAGAACAGATGCCTTCCTATGCTTGACGATTGGAAGAATCATTGTATTTCAAAAGGCTGTCTCTGGAACCCAAGTTTTTTTCTTTTCTTTTTTTTTTTACAATTTTACATTTCATAGGCTATAATTGTTATGTATATATGTATGTATTTGCCTGCACTGTGTTTTAGTTGCGGCATGCAGGATCTTCCATCTTTTTGTGGCGTATAGGACCTTCAGTTGCATCATATGAATTCTTAGTTGGGCATATGGGGTCTAGTTCCCTGACCAGGGATTGAACCTGTGAATCCTGCCTTGGGACCACCAGAGAAGTCCCTGGAACCCCAAGTTTCTGAAGAACATTATTCAGAGAAGCTCTATTTTTGTCTATTTCCTGTATGGAGATACTGTGTAAGAAGTTATTTGCAAAAATGGTTTCAGGTCTTTAAAACAAGAGCAAATTGACTGAATGGCCTTAAAAATCTTTTTTTTTTAAAAGCTCTGATTACACAATACCATGAAATAACAAGCACCAGCATACATTGCTATTAAAACTGCCATATGGGGGTCCTATGTGGAGGATAGGATCCTCTCATAAAAGCTGAATAAACAGCTATTTTGAGTTCAATGGGTGATGGCATGGGGGCCCTCATTTCCGCTCTGGCCAAGGAAAATTGTGATCAGGTTGCAGGCTGCCTGCCCATTCATCTGCAGCAGGAAATGGATTTAGCGTCTGCATGGGCCGGACTCCTGTATTTATCATCGAGTTAGGCCTAATCAAAAGGTTTTCCGTTTCACCTGGCAAGTGCAGAGGGCTTAAAGGAGGGTCTGAGTGATGGTGTTGGGGCCCCATCACTTTCTCATCACTGAGCTGCAGTTGTTAAAAGTCTCATTCTTCCTTGGTGTCTCACTCAGAGCTGAGACAGCCAATCTCTCCCAGTGCCCCTCCCCAGCTCCCTAGCAGTTGCTCTTGGCAGCTGCAAAAATCTATGGAATTGACCCAGGAAGGGGAGGGAGGAGGGCAGATCATGACCCAAGGAAGGCTCAAGCCAGGGGTAAAGCTCAGAACTGATAAATGAAATGAACCTCCAAGGGGGAGCCTCCTTGGGTAATGAGGGGCTGCAACCTCCTGGGATTGGGGGAGGGTGGGGGAGGGGAGGGCAGAGGTCCTCTTAAGCTTAAGCGTGGGGGCGCTTAGGAGGGAGATTGGAGTAACTCTGCTCCCTGGTGGAAAACAGAGGTGGGGGAAGGGGCTGCTGATTAGAAAGAAAATGTGACAGCCATGCAAAGCTTCCAGTTGGATTTATGCATTCTTCCTGGGATGCTGGGAGGAGGGTTCTTGACAGCCCCCATTAGAGGAGGAGAAATAGAGAAAAGTAAGCATTGTTCTGTTAGGGGAACCCCCAAGACTAGGGACAGGAAGAGCCCCTGCTAAATTCATTACTGAGGGAGTACTGTTTTTATGAGAAAACGCAGAAATTCTCCCACTTTGATGAAGCAAATTCTGATTTGGACTGTACCAGAGTGAAATATCCCCATGTGGCTTTCAGTATCCCAAACAGACAGAATTCTTTTTCTTTTTTGCTTTGCTGGTGTTATAGGTGGCATGGGGATGGTGAGAAAGCAGCAGCCTGCTGCTGAATTTGGTTTGGCTGGGAAATGGGTTGTTTCAAATAGTGATTAACAGTACTCAGAGAGTCCTTTGGGCAACAAGGAGATGAAACCAGTCAATCCTAGAGGAAATCAACCCTGAATATACGTTGGAAGGACTGATGCTGAAGGGGCAGCTCCAATGCTTTGGCCACCGGATGGGAAGAGCCCACTCATTGGAAAGAGACCCTGATGCTGGGAAAGACTGTGGGCAGGAGAAGAAGGGGTGACAGAGGATGAGATGGCTGGACGGCGACATCCGCACAATGGACATGAACTTGAGCAAACTCTGGGAGACAGTGACGAACAGGGCAGCCTGGCACACTGCTGTGCATGGGGTCACAGAGAGTTGGACATGACTTAGCTACTGAGCAGCAACAGCAAAGACAGGCCAAGTGCCATGGTCCTTGTTTTAGGGTGATGGAGAAAAAGCCCCAGATGTCTTTTGAGCAGGGTAGTAAGGAGACAAGAGCTATGCAGCCGAGGATAATCCTGACAGCCCAGTGGAGGGGGATTGAAGGGACTGAATGGAACTTTTACCTTTTCATTAGTTGATGAGCAAACATAGCTATTGGATGCCAGACAGGGAGTCCCTTAGAAGCCAGTCACAGCAGTAGTGTAAAGGAAAGGTTAAGAGCTCCAGCCTGCCGGGGGAAGGATGGTGAGGGGGGTGGTTGAGAATGAGAATATTTTGAGTGTTTGATGACAGCCTATGTTGTGCCCAACACACATCACCTCATTTTACCCACGCAGCCATCCAGCAAGATAGATATTAACTTCCCTGTTACAGATGAGAAAACAGGCTCAGTGATGTTAATTAACCTCTCAGCATGACTGCAACCCACACACGCATTTCATCTGCCAAGAAAAGAGAAAAGTCTCCCTTTTCCATCCACTCACCTCAGGTTGGCACCATTTTTCCTCTGGAGACAAGAGATTTTTACATTCAGAAGGGCCTTTTTGATTACCTTGTTCTCCCTTTCCCATTTTATGGAAGAGAAGACTGAGGCAGGGGGTAGCGGCAGAGACAGCTCAGGTCTGAGTCCTCTCATTCTCTGTTGTCCATGTAAACCCTTCTCTCATCTGAGGCTCACACTGTGCTCCCAACAGGCAGGAAATTCACTTATATTGATTATGTTCCTGGAGCAGGGCTGATTTCAGATGATGTGCAGAGATGATGTGATTGTCTAGAATCCATCCTGTTCTTCTCCACCCCACTGGGACACCAGTGTCACCTTTCATTGCTTTTATCTCTTATGCTTGATGATCTTCATGTTTATCACCACAAATACTTTCTTTATATCACCTACTGTGTGCTCAGGAGCCCCCTTCGTTAATGTCAATTAATTTAACCCTTAGAATAACTTCGTGAACTGAGCAGCATTATTATTTTTTGCCTATATTCATTTTATTCTATAATTCTTTTCTTTATTGAAGTATAGTTGATTTTACAATGTTGCGTTAGTTTCAGGTGTACAACAAAATGATTCAGTTACATATATACATGTATATTCTTTTCAGATTCATTTCCACTATAGGTTATTACAAGATATTGAGTATAATTCCTTGTGCTATACAGTAAGTCTTTGTGGGTTATCTATTTTATAGATAGTTGTATACTTGTTAATCCCAATCTCCTACTTTATCCCTCCCCCTTTCCCCTTTGGTAACCATAAATTTGTTTCCTATGTCTGAGTCTGTTTCTGTTTTGTAAATGAATTCATTTGCATCATCTGTCTATACTCCCCATATAAGTGATACCATATGATATTTGTCTTTGTCTTTGACTCACTTCATTGTGTCTGATCTTCTCTAGGTCCACCCATGTTGCTGCAAATGACATAATTTCATTCTTTTCATGGCTGAGTAATATTCTATTATATACACACACCACATCATCTTTATCCATTCATCTGTTGACAGACACTCAGGTTCCATGTCTTGGCTATTATATTACATTGGTGTAAACTTACTTGCCCTTTCAGACCATGAATTTTAAATCATTATAATTAGGCTCAAACACATCTTTATTCATCAAAAATAGGAACCCTTACAGTCAGCACATTTTTGCCAATGAGAAATAAGTTTGTTTATTCCTGTAGCATAAAAATCTGTGCTTTGGGATTTGACAAACTCTTTGAAAGCATTTTCTGCCTCCTGCTGGTGGTGGAAGTGTCTTCTCTGCAAAAAATTGTTGAGATGGTTGAAGAAGTGGTAGTTGGTTGTCAAGAGGTCAGGTGAATATGGTGGATGAGGCAAAACTTCATAGCCCAGTTCAACTTTTGAAGTTTTGGTTGTGTGATGTGTGGTCAGACGTTGTCATGGAGAAGAATTGGGCTCTTTCTGTTGACCATTGCCGACTGTAGGTTTTGCATTTTTCAGTGCACCTCATCGGTTCCTGAGGATACTTTTCAGATGTAATGATCTCACCAGGATTCAGAAAGCTGTAGTGGATCGGACTGGCAGCAGACCACCGAACAGTGACCGTGACCTTTTTTGGTGCAAGTTTGACTTTGGGAAGTGCTTTGGAGCTTCTTCTTTGTCCAACCACTGAGCTAGGCATCACCAGTTGTCATGTAAATCTACTTTTTATTGCACGCCACAAAACAATCGAGAAGTGGCTCGTTGTTGCATAAAATAAGAGAAGATGCCACTTCAACATGATTTTTTGATTTGTGGTCAGCTCAAGATGCACCCACTTATTGAGCCTTTTCACCTTTCCAATTTGCTTCAAATGCCAAACAACTGTTGAATGGTTGACATTAAGTTCTTCAGCAACTTCTGTAGTTGCAAGAGGATCAGCTTCAATTTGGTTGGCTCTCAATTTGACGTTGTCAGCTTCCAGTGACCAGCCACTATACTATACTATTCATCTTCAAGGCTCTCATCTCCTTTTGCAAAGCATCTTGAACCGCCACTACACTGTACATTCCTAGCAGTTTGGGGCCAAATGCTTTGTTGATGTTGCAAGTTGTCTCTGCTGCTTTACAACCCATTTTGAACTCGAATAAGAAAATCACTTGAATTTGCTTTCTGTCTAACATCATTTCCTTAGTGTAAAATATATATAAAAGAGAAAGCAAGTAATAAGCCATTAGCAAAAAAACATTAAGTGAGAAATGTGCATTAAAATGATGTATAACATAGCCACATTTAAAAATGTATTCCAACATCAAACGCCAAAGTTCAACAATGCAAAACTGCAATTATTTTTGTACCAACCCAATAAATAGTATGAGCAACATTGTTTTGACAGTTGAGAAAACAGGCTCAAGGAGGTTAAATAATTTGCCTGTGGTCATGCCACTAGGAAGTGGCACAGCAAGATTCAGACTCAGGACCATTCCAAGCCTCCTTCATGAGAAGGGGCACTGCCTCTGTATAGGGGCTTCCTCGTTGGATCAGACAGTCAAGAATCTGTCTGCAATGCAGGAGACACAGTTTCGACCCCTGGGTCAGGAAGACTCCCTGGAGAAGGGGATGGCTACCTGCTCCAGTATTCTTATTTGGAGAATTCCACGGACAGAGGAGCCTGGCGGCTACAGTCCATGGGGTCGCAAAGTCAGACATGACGGAGTGACTGTCACACACACACATACTCTTGTCTTTATGCCATCTTATTAATAATCAAACATTTTGGAGTGCCTGCTTGTCACATGTCAGTGACAAGCACTGGCGACTCACTTCAAAGGCCAGAGATTCATCCTGTGCTCTCCCTGAAACCCTAAAAGGAAGGAGAGAGGCTAAACAGTAATGTTTCTAGTCTCTCTTAAGAATGGATATAACACTTGTGTCCACAGCACTTGAGAGTTCACAAGGCAGTTCCTATCCATGATCTTAGTATACCCACACAACAACCCTAGGAAGCATAAAACTGCTGTCCCTCTCTTCCCATGTAGAAGACTATATGAGAATTAGACTGAACAGACTCATAGTACCTTCAACTAAGTGTAATTTTGTATGCCAATGAACTTGGCTTTGTTTGTTAGTTTTATTTGGTGCCTGGAACTTGCTTTGTTCCAGTGATGTTTGTACTTGATGGGCTATCAAGGTATAATGCTTTGGCCTTGTTTTGCTCCTGTTTTGCTATTTGACCTTAAACTTAGGCCAAGCACCAGTGTTGATGATGGCAAAGGATTGCTTATTTTTCCTTTCTTTTTAAACATAACCTTCACTCTTTATTTATTTTTGGCTGGTGTACCAGCCAAAGATCTAAGATCCCCATGTGGAATCTTAGTTGCCTGACTAGGGAGTGAACCTGTGCCCCTGTAGTGGGAGCTCAGCGTGTTAACCACTGGACCGCCAGGAAATCATGAGGGACTGTTTATTTTTTCAACATGCAACCTTAGGGAACAAAAAGAAAGATTTCCACTCTAAGTTATGTTGTCAAAGTTAGTAGGTGCAGTGTCTTTAGGGCTGTTAATCCTGTAAGTTCAAATTTATGATTAGGTGACAAGCTGACATTCAGGTTGTCCTTTATCTGATCAAAAATGGATAAAGGCTTTTTAAACAAACAAAAAGACAGACTCATATATGTTGGGTGAAGTGTGTAAAGCCACACAGTTGGTAGTGTCATCTAACTTCTCTCCCCCTGCTCTTCGTACAGAACAACATGGATTCTTTCTCCTCTCAACTTTTTATCAGCAAAACCTAACCCTTCTTTTAACTCTGTTGACAGTCTTTTGTCTCCCTTGTAGCTATAAGCTGACATTGCGAGTTTCTCACTATAATCCAGAGAAGGCAATGGCACCCCACTCCAGTACTCTTGCCCAGAAAATCCATGGATGGAGAAGCCTGGTGGGCTGCAGTCCATGGGTCGCTAACAGTCCGGCACGACTGAGCGACTTTACTTTCACTTTTCACTTTCATGCACTGGAGGACACGGCAACCCACTCCAGTGTCCTTGCCTGGGGAATCCCAGGGACGGGGGCACCCTGGTGGGCTGCCGTCTATGGGGTCGCACAGAGTTGGACACAACTGAGGTGACTTAGCAGCAGCAGCGGCACTATAATCAGGCTGTCCATATTCATACTTTTCACACCTTATTCCTTATGTGGTCTTCTTTTCTCCTTTGGCTTTTGTGTGACTTGAGTGACTCCTGGAAACCATTCTGTTCTATTTCCGAGTGTAAGTCTAAGGAACTAAAACAGGCCCTATAACACACAAAGACCTTCCTTATTCTCTTTTCATTTATTCATCCATCTATCCATCCATTTTATCTGCCCTCCCTCTCCCTTTCTTCCCTCCTCCCCTCTCTTCTTTTCATTTCAGTTTTCCTGACTTCTTTTCTTCCAACTATCCATACATTCATCCAATAAATATATACTGATAATCTGCTACATATTGGATACTGTTCTAAGGACTAGGAAAGTAGCAGAGATAAAAATATACAACTTTCTTGTTCTTATTATAGTAGAGCAAACAAAATATAAGTAAGAAAGCATCTCAAAATTTCAGATAAAGATAATTTCGGTGAAGAAAATAAAATGACGAGGTAGAGCATGACTGCAGGATAATGCTTTAGTTTGAATGTTTAAGGAAGGCCTTTTTGGATTCAGAGATATTTGAACTGCAACCAGCCCTTTCAAGATCTGGGGGATGATCTTCTAGGCAAAGGGAATTGGAATTATATAAGCAATCTTCTAACCACTCTCACTACAAACTCAGTGAATTAAGATTCACTTGTTATTCAGAGTGGCAGAAAAAGTGCAAGGATTCTTGCTGACCCAGATCCATTGTATGGAGAAAATGATGAAAGACAAAATTATTCAGGGGTCCTTCTCATGACCACTGGGGATGCAGGTAACAAGGATAACATGGTGTCATCTAAGGGAATGAGCTTTGGGAAGAAATCAGGAGGCCTAGGTTCTGTTCAGCTCCACAGTAACCTGTTGTGGTAGCATACAAAACTCTCTTTTCCAATGCAACCCTTTATTTTCTTAAAAAAAAAAAAAAGTAGTTATAGTATTTTCACATAGAAACTAATGTGGAAAAAAAAGGAAACTAATAATGCTAAAATTTACTGAATGTTCTTATCATGCCAGGAATTATTCTAACTGCTTTATATGCAGCAACTTAAATCCTCTCAACAACTCTGTAAGTGCTGTTATTACTTAAGTACTAAAGATGAGACGTTCAAAGCACAGGGTGGTTCGGTAACTTGACCTAGTCCCACAGACAGTAAGTAGTGGAGCTGCATTCAGAGCTAGGTCATCTGATTTGAGTGCCCTAGCTCTCAAGCCTTGTATAGTAATCCTTATCTCAAAGGGCGATAGAGCAGGTGACCTGGTTGAAGTCAGGAACCTTAACCCTCCCAACTCCTTCTTGTCTTCTTCCCAAAGATGTTCCCCTGGGCCTTGGACTCTGAGGAAAAGCTTTGAAAGTCTGAGGACAAGGAAATATTAAAGGATTTTCCAGCCCTAAAAACTGTGGTTCCAGGAATAAGCAGGCCTCAGCTGGCATCATGAAATGGGACTCAAGAATAATTTCTCATCAGAGATCGTAAGTGTCCTGGGAAAAGGGTATGACTAAGGATAGAACTAGGGCTTCCCTGCTGGCTCAGACAGTAAAGAATCTGTCTGCAGTGCAGGAGACCCAGGTTGATTCTTGGGTTGGGAAGATCCCCTGAAGAAGGGAATGGTTACCCACTCCAGTATTCTGGCCTGGAGATTTCCACGGAACAGAGAAGCCTGGCAGGCTACAGTCCATGGGGTCACAAAGAGTCAGACAGGCTGAACAGGTAACACACACGCAGGCTTGGCACACATGCAGTGGGAAAGTGATTTCACCTGGTGAAGTCCATGTGGCTTAGGGTCATTTAAGGTTTTCCAGGAGAGAATGATGCCTGACTCTCTCTGACCCTTTTGGAGGCAGACCTGGGAGGAAAAGGGAGTGCATTGTGATCAGGACACACTGAACTCTCCCCAGACCACCTCTGCTAATGTTTTCTCCTCTTTCATTTAGCCTAGATGCAGTTTCCTCCCTCCAGTTTTCCAGACTGATATTATCACATTGATTTATATGGACTGAGGGATTCTCCTTTGTATCCTGGGTTAAAAAGGACAAGTTTTCTTAGCTCCACTGAAGTGAGGTTAGCAGGGAGTATGGTGTGATTGAGCTCATGGATTATGAAGTCAGACTGAAAGAATTTAAATCCCAGTTATCTCTCTCATAGCTTCTGGTCTTGAGTGACTTATCTTCTCCAGTCCTTAGTTACCTCATCATAATGAGGACAACATATTAACATGCTTAACTCATGTTAACATAATTGTTAGAATTGTTAAAAAAGTAAATGTGATAATAAGTGTAAAGAACTTAGCATATTGACTGACATTTGGTAACTGCTCAGTAAACAGTCATTTTTTTAATGATGCACATATTAGAAAGAGAGGGAAAATGGTATTTTTACTAACACATATTCTTTACCAAAATTTAACTGAAATTTGATATTGGATGCCTCTTGAGAAATTTGTATGCAGGTCAGGAAGCAACAGTTAGAACTGGACATGGAACAACAGACTGGTTCCAAATAGGAAAAGGAGGACGTCAAGGCTGTATATTGTCACCCTGCTTATTTAACTTCTATGCAGAGTACATCATGAGAAACGCTGGACTGGAAGAAACACAACTGGAATCAAGATTTCAGGGAGAAATATCAATAACCTTAGACATGCAAATGATACCACTCTTATGGCAGAAAGTGAAGAGGAACTAAAGAGCCTCTTGATGAAAGTGAAAGAGGAGAGTGAAAAAGTTGGCTTAAAGCTCAACATTCAGAAAACGAGATCATGGCATCTGGTCCCATCACTTCATGGGAAATAGATGGGGAAACAGTGGAAACAGTGTCAGACTTTATTTTTGGTGCTCCAAAATGACTGCAGATGGTGACTGCAGCCGTGAAATTAAAAGACGCTTACTCTTTGGAAGAAAAGTTATGACCAACCTAGACAGCATATTCAAAAGCAGAGACAATGGTTTTTCCAGTAGTCATGTATGGATGTGAGAGTTGGACTGTGAAGAAGGCTGAGCACCAAAGAATTGATGCTTTTGAACTGTGGTGTTGGAGAAGACTCTTGAGAGTCCCTTGGACTGCAGGGAGATCCAACCAGTCCATTCTCAAGGAGATCAACCCTGGGATTTCTTTGGAAGGAAAGATGCAAAAGCTGCAACTCCCGTACTTTGGCCACCTCATGCGAAGAGTTGTCTCATTGAAAAAGACTCTGATGCTGGGAGGGGTTGGGGGCAGGAGAACGGGACGACAGAGGATGAGATGGCTGGCTCACATCACTGACTCGATGGACATGAGTTTGAGTGAACTCCAGGAGTTGGTGATGGACAGGGAGGCCTGGCATGCTGCAATTCATGGGGTCACAAAGAGTTGGACATGACTGAGCGACTGAACTGAACTGAGCTGAGATTGGTTGTTTCAGTTTACATTTAGTTCATATTTAAAAAATTTGCAGAATATTAAAAATTACCAGGAATTTGATCAATGTGAAACAACAAAGAAAAAACATCATTTTACCCCACTCATCCCTTGTTCTTTATCTGACCTCACTCTTTAGCCACTTTTTCTCCATCTTTGCATGCATTACCTAAGTAGTAGGGTAGAAAGTATAACAGTCTCAGATTTGAGAAATCTGACTCTAGATATAAACTTAGTATTGAAGATTGTATGGTACTGAATAAATAATAAAATCTCTTTGGAAAATCACCTATCTAGCATTTTGGACTGATACCCCAAATCACTTCCAAGTCAAAGACTCTATCATCCCATGCTTTCCTTAAGTGGAAGTTGAAGGGTAATTGAATTCACCAGTGATCCCAGTCCCTCCTTTGGTAGCTTTCATATTTTAATCCTTAGACATGATTAGATACTCCTGGGGAAAAAGCAAGCAAGAGTTGAAAGGAGTTAACTGATGTTCCTAGAGCCATCAGTTGTTGTTTCATTGCCTAGCCATGTCGGACTCTGTGGCCCATGGATTACAGCACATCAGAGCCATCAGACCTAGGTTCAAATCCAAGTTACACAATGTAGCAGCCATGTGACTTTGGAGAAATTATTTCCATGATCTGAGCTTCAATTTTCTAAATTTTAAAATAAATACAATAAACATATTAATCATATGTAGTTGTTATAAGGACTGAATGAAAATCAATGTATATTTAATATTTTATACCATCTTAACTTTATTATATGTCCCCTACCATGATTTCTATGACATCATTTGTATACCTCCTCTATCCCATCCTATACTTACATTACATTCTAATTACTTGCATATCTACATCTTTTATTAATTGTGAGCTCTTAGAGGGTACAGACTCTTTCCTCCTTCCCTTTGCCCAACGCCTGATCCAGTGCTACAAGTATCTTGATAAGTAATCAATAAATGTCTATAGAAACCAACTAAAACATGTAGGTACATAGACTCATAAATGTTTCTCCCCAGTTTATCTTCCAAAGACTAAAAACAGAAAAGAAAAATAGAACTGCCTAAGTGACTTCCCTGGTGGTTCAGATGGTAAAGCATCTGTCTGCAGTGTGGGAGACCTGGGTTCTATCCCTGGGTCGGGAAGATTTCCTGGAGAAGGAAATGGCAACCCACTCTAGTACTCTTGCCTAGAAAATCCAATGGATGGAGGAGCCTGGTGTCCATGGGGTTGCAAAGAGATGGACACAACTGAGTGACTTCACTCAAGCAAAATATGTACAGATGAAAAGGCATATTGTTGTATAAAATTTTCAAAGACTTCATCAATACAGAAAATAAAAATAAAGAACAACTTAGTGTTCTGGGAGTACTTGGACAAGAGTGTCCAGCATCCTAGTAGAAGAGACAATGTCAACAGCAAATGCTAGTTGATTCAGCACCATGGACAGCCACACAATCATTTCAGTGGTGCCAAGAGCTGGGGCTGGAACACACAAGGCAAATGGGAAACTATTGATAAATCAATCTAGAGAGGTATGCAAGAGCCAAGTAAAAGACAGGAGGTTTGGACAAAGCCTATCAGTAAAGTAGTATGGACAACCTTTATGCAGGCCAGATTTTAATCCTAGAAAGAATACTTTGGATGATTGTATTTGAACAGCTGGTGTTAGAATACAAGAAATCATTTAGAAGAGAACTGCAACAGTTTGAGTGAACAGTTATGAGGGCATGAGCTGGGTATATGTGGTGGGAGGATGAGAGAAAAGAGAAAGTGTGGGAAAAAATAAAGAAATGGAATCAGTGCTTTTTAATGGAAGGAGGCTGAAGCAGGGGTAGGAAGACTCAGGACTTTCGTTTGGGCTATTACCTTTGCTATAAAGTATACTGGAGAGATAAGGAAATTTAGAGCTAAAAAATATTGAAGTCAGAGTTGATATATTCAGTTTAAGATGTTAGTGTGACATTCATGTGGAAGTGTCCAGTGAGCAGTTGAGTATACAGGTTTCGAGTTCAGAAGAAAAGGATGAGATATAATGAACATCGAATGAAAATATATTGTACTGCTATATTATGCTAATCTGGCTCAGCTCAGTTCAGTTCAGTTGCTCAGCTATGTCCAACTCTTTGTGACCCCATGAACTGCAGCACATCAGGCCTTCCTGTCCATCACCAGCTCCTGGAGTTCACCCAAACTCATGTTCATTGAGTCAGTGATGCCATCCAGCCATCTCATCTTCTGTCATGCCCTTCTCCTCCTGCCCACAATCCCTCCCAGCATCAGAGTCTTTTCCAGTGAGTCAACTCTTCACATGATGTGGCCGAAGTACTGGAGTTTCAGCTTTAGCATCATTCCTTCCAAAGAACACCCAGGGCTGATCTCCTTCAGAATGGACTGGTTGGATCTCCTTGCAGTCCAAGGGACTCTCAAGAGTCTTCTCCAACACCACAGTTCAAAAACATCAATTCTTCGGCACTCAGCTTTCTTCACAGTCCAACTCTCACATCCACACATGACTACTGGAAAAACCATAGCCTTGACTAGATGGACCTTTGTAGGCAAATTAACGTCTCTGATTTTCAATACGCTATCTAGATTGCTCATAACTTTCCTTCCAAGGAGTAAGTGTCTTTTAATTTCATGGTTGCAGTCAACATCTGCAGTGATTTTGGAGCCCCAAAGAATAAAATCTGACACTGTTTCCCCATCTATTTGCCATGAAGTGATGGAACCAGATGCCATGATCTTCATTTTCTGAATGTTGAGCTTTAAACCAACTTTTCCACTCTCCTCTTTCACTTTCATCAAGAGGCTTTTTAGTTCCTCTTCACTTTCTGCCATAAGGGTGGTGTCATCTGCATATCTGAGGTTATTGATATTTCTCCCTGAAATCTTGATTCCAGTTGTGTTTCTTCCAGCCCAGCGTTTCTCATGATGTACTCTGCATATAAGTTAAATAAGCAGGGTGACAATATACAGCCTTGATGTACTCCTTTTCCTATTTGAAACCAGTCTGTTGTTCCATGTCCAGTTCTAACTGTTGCTTCCTGACCTGCATATAGGTTTCTCAAGAGGCAGGTCAGGTGGTCTGGTATTCCCATCTCTTTCAGAATTTTCCACAGTTTATTGTGATCCACACAGTTAAAGGCTTTGGCATAGTCAATAAAGCAGAAATAGGTGTTTTTCTGGAGCTCTCTTCCTTTTCCTATTTATTGACTCATTCACAATCTCTTTAGGATTTTGCTGATCACTGGTGCCCACAACATTGCCTATAAGTGGTAAATCTATAGCCTGAGGTCATATCCAAAATGACCAGTTCACTGAGACACTTTTTAATCTTTTGAATTCTTCCAAGATTGCTGCTGGTGCTGCTGCTGCTGCTAAGTCACTTCAGTCGTGTCTGACTCTGTGCGACCCTATAGACGGCAGCCCACCAGGCTCCTCCGTCCCTGGGATTCTCCAGGCAAGAACACTGGAGTGGGTTACCATTTCCTTCCCCAATGCATGAAAGTGAAGAAAGTGAAATTGCTCAGTCATGTCTGACTCTTAGCGACCCCATGGACTGCAGCCCACCAGGCTCCTCCGCGCATGGGATTTTCCCAGGCAAGAGTACTGGAGTGGGATGCCAGATTAGCCAAAGGCAATCGGAATCGGAGAAGGCAATGGCACTCCACTCCAGTACTCTTGCCTGGAAAATCCCATGGAAGGAGGAGCCTGGTGGGCTGCAGTCCATTGAGTTGCTAAGAGTCGGACACGTCTGAGCGACTTCACTTTCACTTTTCACTTTCACGCACTGGAGAAGGAAATGGCAACCCACTCCGATGTTCTTGCCTGGAGAATCCCAGGGATGGGGGAGCCTGATGGGCTGACGTCTATGGAGTCGCAGAGTCGGACACGACTGAAATGACTTAGCAGCAGCAGCAGCAAGATTAGCCATCTTCAAAGCTTCTCAGATTCTTCCTGAGTTGTGGCCTCTTCCACTTCCAAATATCTAATTGTCCTGGCCATATTTTGCTAGAAGCTCAAGTGCTGCTGTCTTTAAGAAGCTTCATATATGCAGATATTCTAAAAGCTGCAACTCATGTTATCTCTCTGGCCATCCCAGAATCAAATATTCAGAAAACCTCAGGGCTAGGAAGTGCTTTTGCAGAAAGTACATTTATTAATGGAAAATGTGAGCCCAAAGCAGAGAAAGTGACTTGCTGAAGTTCCAGTTTACTCAATAAAATCTTTATTTTGCCATGTGCCAAGCACTTTCCTAGATGCTGGAAATACGATGGTCCCATTGAAAGATGTGGATGCTGCTCTGTGTTAGTGAGTTTATAGTCTACCAGGAGGGAGATAAACACTACTAACCAGGACACTGTCACATAGCCTAGGGAAGTGATAACTAAGCTAAGATTATATCTTTCCCCACTGTATACAAATAAAAAATCTCTTGGTGAGTGGCAATGTGTAGCAGAGCAAGGATTCTGATATCAGGTTTGTCTAACTCTTAATTCCAAGTCCTTTCCAATATCACTTGTCTTCTTTATTAATAGGTAATATAATTTGCTTATATCATAATTGAAGAGTAGTTAAGGGCGTGAGTCAGATTACCTGGATTCAAATCTCAGTTCCTCATTTACTACCTCTGTACCTTGGATAAGTTACTCACCCTATCTGAATATTAAGTTCCACTCGTCAGTAAACTGCAGATAAGCTCTACTTCATTGGGAATGCTGTGTTTAATATATGATGCTAATATTCTTTATTTTTTAATTTTTTATTTATTTTTATTTATTTGGCTATTCTGGGTCTTAACTGCTGCCTGGGCTTTTCTCTAGTTGCAGTGCAAGGGCTTCTTATTGTGTGGCTTCTCTTGTTGTGGAGCATGGGCTCCAGGGTGTGCGGACACTGGGAGTTAGAGCCCGTGGGTTCAGTAATTGTGGCTCCAGGGCTCTGGAGCATAGACTCGGTAGCTGCAGCACACAGGCTCAGTGAAGGCATGTGGGATCTTCCCAGGTCAGGGATGGAAGCCACATCTTCTGCATTGGCAGGTGGATTCCTTATCACTGAGCCACCAGGGAAGCCCTATGAATACTAATTTTTACGTTTTAGATAAACTCCAGGGTTCTCTGGGCTTTCTAGGTGGTGCAGTGGTAAAGAATCTGCCTGCCAGTACAGGAGATGAAAAATACTCAGATTCAGTCTCTGGGTTGGGAAGATCCCTTGGAGCAGGAAATGGCAACCCCTTCTAGTATTCTTGCCTAGAAAATTCAGTGGACAGAGGAGCCTGGAAAGCTACATTTTATGGGGCTGCAAGGAAATTAGACATGACTAAGCACACACATACACACATACACAGAAGGTTCTTTACAATTCCAACACTGGTCTCTGCTGCTTTCTGCTAAGGGAAGCTGAGGGTGCAACTAGAAGAGCCCGAGACTGGGAACTAGGATTATTGGATTTTAGTCCAAGCTTCTGTCCTTAATTGCTGTCAGTTTGGGGCAGTCATGTGACTTTTCTGGGCCACAGTTTTCTATCCTCCAGTTGTAATCTCTAACGTGCCTTCTTTTTAACTGATGGACTATTATAAGGAAGATGGGTCTTATTTGGAAAGACCCTGATGCTGGGAAAGATTGAAGGCAGGAGGAGAAGGGGATGACAGAAGATGAGATGGTTGGATGGCACCACCAACTCAATGGATATGAGTTTGAGTAAATTATGGGAGTTGGTGATGGACAGGGAGGCCTGGTGTGCTGCAGTCCATGCGGTCGCAAAGAGTTGGACACGACTGAGTGACTGAACTGAAGTGAACTGATAAGGAAAGACTTGTAAAAATAAGGCTTGACCCTGTCATATGTCAGTCACACTTTCCTCCTTTCCCTTAACTCTTAATTTCTTTACTTTAAGTTACAGCACATTGCTTTTATCCAACAAATAATGCTATGAGGGTAATGTACTGCATTTGCTAGATCTGCATGGGGCCCAGAATATCTGGACATAAATTTAGGAAAAGATACTGGTGGCCACCCAGCTGTTTTATCATCACAGCCCTAAAAAGCACAACACTTTGCATATGCAATCTGGAGCAAGATGAAAATTTCAAACAGCATCTGTTGAGATTCATCTTTTCCAGGACCTACTACGTGCCAGGTTTTTCAGCCTATGGAAGACAACCCTGAGAAGTAGTTATTCCATTTCACAGATGAGAAAACTAAGCTTTAAAGTGACTTGACTGAGGTTGCACTAAGGGCGCATGTAGATTCCAGCTCAACTTCCAAAGTCTGATTTCATTCATTCTTGCCCGAGGATTTAATTTTTTGTTTGGAGTAGTCATAGCACATCACCCCTGTGACATGTGATTTTGTGTCTTGGGATACTGAGAAGCCCTACACTTTTTTCAGTATAGGACCTTATATCTTTTCTAGATGAGGGAGAGACTATGATGATTAAAAGGCACAGGTTCACCTTAACCCAGTTGCTGCCGTTCATGGATCTGAGGCTCCGAAGTTGTATCATCATTCCAATAACCTCATCACTGGCATCCTTTCATAGTGAGTGGAGTGGGGTTGGGGGAGTTGGTAGTGGAATCAAAAGAAGCTGAATTCAATACAAGCTGAACACCAGAAACTCCTGAACTGAAGGCTTTTGGGTCAATGAACCTGGCTCATGAACGTGACATGTCTTCCCTTCTTTACCCTCATACCTGAACTTTTACTATTTTCCTGGAAAAATTGGGGAATGGATGTCTATAGTACCTGATGAAAAACAAGAGAAAGGAACTTTGTGGGTGAGTTGGGAGAAGAACAGAGAGAAGATGGTTAAAGCAGAAAGCAGGAAACTCTAAGATTCTCTGAAAAATATATAAAAGCAACATTCTTTAGAGAAAAACACCAGGCTGTATTTAGTCAGGGATATGGGGCTTTCCTGGTGGCTCAGATGGTAAAGAATCTGCCTGAAGTCTGGGGTACCTGGGTTTCATTCCTGGGTTGGGAAGACCTCCTGGAGAAAGGAATGGCTACCCACTTCAATATTCTTGCCTGGAGAATTCCATGGACAGAAAAGCCTGGCATGGAGTCACAAAAAGTCAGACATGACTAAGCGACTAATACTTTCACTTTATCTTTCTTTTACTGATCAACCCTCTCCTTATTTTTATAGCTTTTACCATAGAGTTAGTAAAATCAATATTAGTTTGTTTCACAGAGTAGAAATAATCTTGAAAAACAGCTCTGGTTAGAATTTCTAAAAGCAAATCCTATTCTTCCCTCTTAATTCAAATTATAAAATTGCAGATGTATTCAGCAGAAAAATATTAACCTAGGATATCATAAGATTATTCTTAAGATTTCAGGATATCTTATAAAATCCTGCATTCAAAAATTTCAATATTAATTTTAGAGATAATAGCACTGCACATTCTTCACTGAACAGCAACTAAAATATTTCTGTTTGGAAAATTATCTTCAAGTCTTACAGCACAGGGATATGCTAAAAATAGCACTAAAGTTTTAGCCTGACAGATAACATTAACCGAGGTGAGGAATAAAGAGAAATATTAAGCTGGCTCAGGATGAGGAAGATTCACGAGTTATCCACATACAAGTAGAAAGAAATTTTATAAGGTTTAGTGAAAATGTCAGGCTTTCTCCTGGGCCTTTGAACATTTTCCCTTTTGTCTGATAATTTTTGCTGTATTTCAACATGTTCTGAAGCTCCCCCAAGATCTGGACTCTACTGTATTTTCCCACAGCACTTACCACCTCCTAAAATAGAATAAAATATTTTCATTATATGTTTGTCTGCCTCTCCCATGCTCCTCTGACAATGTAACAGAAGAGGGACATTGTCGTCATCACAGTTGTATCACAGCACCTAGAACAGGTCCCACTGTGCAGAAAAACCTTGAAAAATATTTGTGAGATGGATACAAATATACTTTGTAGCGCATCTCCTCCCTAAGACTTATCCTAAACAAGCTTCCTCTTGCCCTTACTCCATTACAGCAATTTTAACACCATATATTAAAAAAAAATTAAATTGAAGTACATGTAGTATAAAATTACCATTTTATTTTGTATAATTATTATCATTTGTTATACTTTATTAATGGGGATTGATATGGATAATTGACAATCTAGAAAACATTTAATATTTAATAAAAAATTCTTTATATCTATCCACTTTCTTTGTCTATATGGAGGGGGTCTCAAAGAAGAGTACATGTGAAAGAACGTGTTTTTTAGACTATTTTATCCCATTTTAAGTCTTTGGAAATTTGAGAACTCAAATTTATAGAGATTTTAAAAAAATTTATAAAATATCAATCCTCTAGACCTTTGCAAATGATAAGTAAGAAGTTTATCACAAGACAGAGATAGTATGTTAAGCATTTCAAAAGTTACACAATTTCAATGAATGCATTTCATAAACTATTAAATATATCCCAATGAAGAAATAATTTTGAAAAGATATGGTATGCTGACATTAGGCATGTTTTACATATTTTTAAAAATCAAGATATAGCAATTTTACAATGTTTTACAGCACAATGCATTGGCTATATGTGTGTGTGTGTGTAGGTGTGTGTGTGTGTGTGTGTGTGTGTGTGTGTGTGTGTGTATGTATGTATGTGTATCTCCCCTCTCCTTCTTGGCCTCTCCCCCATCCCATCCATCTAGGTCACCACAGAGCACCCAGCTGAACTCCCTGCAGTATACAACAGGTTCCCACTAGCTATCTGTTTTACACATGGTAGTGTATATATGTCAATACGAGTCTCCCACTCCATCCCACCCCCTCCATCCACACATCTGCTCTTATTGTCTATGTGTCTGTGCTTCCTGCAAATAGGTCCCCATTTTAGAGTATACAATTTGGCGCTTCATTCACAAACTTCGTAGATTTAGCGCATTCACAATGTTGAGCAAACACTCCCTCAATCAAGTTACAAAACATTTTCATCAGCCTTAAAGAAATCCCTGTTGCATTGAGGAATCAATCCCCATTTTCTCCTACCTCTTAGCACCTGATGCTTTGTGTGTTTTATATAAAAGGAATGGAATAATATATAATCTTTTGTGTTTGGTTGTTTCAGCTCAGTTCAGTCACTCAGTCGTGTCTGACTTTGTGACCCCATGGACTCCAGCACACCAGGCCTCCCTGTCCATCACCCGCTCCTTACTTACTCAAACTCATGTCCATTGGTTGGTGATGCCATCCAGCCATTTTATCTTCCGTCATCCCCTTCTCCTCCCTCCTTCAATCTTTCCCAGCATCAGGGTCTTTTCAAATGAGTCAGTTCTTTGTATCAGATGGCCAAAGTATTGGGAGTTTCAGCTTCACCATCAGTTCTTCCAATGAATATTCAGGACTGGTTCCCTTTAGGATGGACTGGTTGGATTTCTTTGCAGTCCAAGGGACTCTCAAGAGTCTTCTCCAACACCACAGTTCAAAAGCATCAATTTTTCAATGCTCAGCCTTCTTCACAGTCCAACTCTCACATCCATACATGACTGTTGGAAAAACCATAGCTTTGACTAGATGGACCTTTGTTGGCAAAGTAATGTCTCTGCTTTTTAATATGCTACCTAGGTTGGTCATAGCTTTTCTTACAAGGAGCAAGCATCTTTTAATTTCATGGCTGCAGTCACTATCTGCAGTGATTTTGGAGTCCAAGAAAATAAAGTCTGTTACTGTTTTCATTGTTTCCCCATCTATTTGCCATGAAGTGATGGGACTGGATGCCATGATCTTAATTTTCTGAATGTTGAGTTTTAAGCCAACTTTCTTTTAGTTAGCACAGTGTTTTTGAAAAGTGCATTCATTGTATTATATATAATGTATCAGATTGTCATTACTCTTTAAGTCTGAGTAATATTCTGTTGTGTGTATATATATACAAAATTTTGCTTCCTTGCTCATCTTTATCTATTGATGGACATTTAGGTGGTTTCCACCTTTTGGTTATTGTGAATAGTGCTGCTATAAATAGTCCTGTGCAACAATTTGTTCACACCATATTTTGATGACTTCTTTTAATCTCCAAATTCTGGACTCCGTTAGGGCAGGGATAGAATTGGTCTTGTTCACAAATGTATCCCCAGATGGAGTTGTACTCTGGATAATATTTGTTCAATGAATGACTTGAATACAAAATGTCCAATTCTCTTGAATATTTCATTAAAAGGGAATTATTGGAATTTCCTAAGTTAATAGGGATATCATAGCTTTAAAAAAGTTAAGAATGCCATAGCAATGAAAGAATATCTATGCCTTAATTCCATATAAGTGTTTCCCAGGTGGCACTAGTGGTAAATTCCATATAAAGGCTCACTGCAGGAAAGTGAAAGAGGGGTGAGGGTGGTTGAGAGGAATGAAGGACTCAAGTGGGGCTGGAGAGGAGGCAGCAGCAGCAGCTGACAGAGATGTAAATGCATGGGGGAAGGTAGAGTGTAGGAGGGCGGGGGTCAGCGTGAACAGAGGGCAGAGGGCGCAGAGATGAAGAACACCAGGCAGTTCTCAGGTTGCGCTATGCCTCTCAAGCCGAGGGAAGTTGAGAGAAGTCCTCTCTGCCCCCAAGAAACAGCTTTTTGTCTTTTATTTTCAAGCATCAAAGTTGATTTCTGAAATAAAGGTTTGCTTTAGTGTGGAATTCTGAAGGTGTTCCCCAGATGTTCAAGAGTGACTGTGGCTTTTAGAAGAAACTTTTGAAATGGAAAGTGGTCTTCACATTGTAGTCACAATTAAAAAAATTGTTGTACCAAAACATGTAACAAATTTATCCCTTTAATAATTAATAAGGGCACATGTACAGTATTGTTGACTACATGCACATTGTTGTGCAGCAGACCCGTGGAACTGTTTCTTCTTGCATCACTGATACTCTGTACCCATTGAACTTAACTAAGCATTTATAGGACACCTACTGTGTTCCTGCAGTTAAAAGAGACCATTGTCTCTCTAGGTAATTTGCTCCTTCATCCATTTATATCTGGAGACTCTGTTCATTTACATATGTTAATAATAAGCATGCATATTTTTTGTAGTGCTTCACAAGTTATAAGGCACTTTCCTTATATTTCCTTATCAAGTAAATTATAATATACTTCTTATTTACTCCATTATTTGATCCCCTTCCACGCTGTTAGTATTTGATTTTACAAATGAGGAAACTAAAGTCAAGAGGAGAGTACTTTATCCAAGATTATAGAGCCAGAGAGTTGCAGAGCTAAGATTTGAAGTCGGTTTTTGAAAATGGGTTCTTCCCAGTGGATTATGCTACTATGATTCATTTCAAATAGCATTAAAGGGTGACTTTAGCTTTTCCTCTTGGGTTACTTAGAAAAATGAAAAATGTTTATAAAATAAATTTCATTATCTGGTTCAAAATAGCTTTTAAAAATTCACCGTATAAGTTGCTTGTTTCTCTTAACAAATTCCTCTGATCCAAAACGTTTTTCTTATTTAGCTTTTATTTATTGTTCTAAACCGTATTACTTTGCAAGTATTAGCCATTGCATTGGACACGTGCTAAAGTGCTGGAACCAAATTTGGGCTTGAATCCTATATTTGCTGCTAAATTAGTTGTGTGACCTAGGAGAAGCCCATAACCTTAAGTTTCAATGTGCCCATCTGTAAAATGGTGATTGTAATAACAGCTACCTCAAACTGTCCTAATGAAGAGTAGATGAGATAATACATCAGAATTGCTTAGCATATTTCTCTGGCCCATAGCAAGCTCTCAACAAATGAGAGATGGTATTACTATCCTAAGTATGAAAAATGAATATTTTATCCAGTTGAACCCATTTTTAGTAAAGGGCTGAATCCTTGCAGCCAGAAAGCATGGAAAGAGTCCAGAATTTGAAGCCAAACTGAAGCAAGTGCCAATCCCGTTTCTGCCAGTTAGCAGTATGGATTTTGTTTCCTTACTGCACACTGAGGATGATAATACCTAGCTAGCGCACTAGATTCTTGTGAGTATATTTTTAAAGACCCGGAGATATCATAAGTGTTCAATAAATAGAAGCTAATGTTGTTATTATTATGCATATTATTATTTCAAATAAAAAAAAATCTCAGTCTCACATGCCAAGAGATCTAGAAATTCAGAGAAGACACCAAGGTGAATGTCAGCTGAGTGTAAAATTCTCTCTTTTGGGATTAGAACTCAGACAACCCTTAAAATCTAGACCTAAAAATAATTAACAAGGTATATCTTATAGCCTAGATTGCAAAATGCCAAGGTCATTATTATGTTATGGATGTTTGTCTCTGCATCTTATTCTTCTTTTAGTCCAAAGCCTTTACATCTAATTTAACTAATTTGTTGATCATCCACTACATGACTAATCCTGTCACTGGGGGAAACACAAAAACTAATGGGCTGATCTCTTTTCAGCTGACATTTTTGGAGGGGGTTTTACTCAATTCCATGACATTAAGTGCATCTGTATCCTGATGACTACCATTGTATTTCTTTGGTCCCACTTTCTCCTCTTGACCTTCAGACTCATCTCATTTGCCTATTTTCCATGTTCATGTAGGTGTGAAACCTCTCAAAGATAACAGGCTAAAGCAGAACTGTTGACATATTCTCCACCCTGCTCCATAAGCCTGCCTTTACCTCAATATATCACATTCAGTAAATGACACCAAGTTCACCCAACTACTTGGTCCAAAGTTGGAATAATCTATGACCTTTGCCTTTCTTTCACAGCCTATATCCCATGTACAAGCAAATATCATCAGTTTTACTTTCAGAATATAATCCTAATCCAGCCATTTCTTACTGATCCCCTCCATTCTCATCCTTGCCATCAATCTTTTGCACTTGCTTGACCAAACCCCTTACTTCTAGCCTTGCCTCCAGGTCAATGGCTATGATCACATACATGGTACACAGTATAACTCCAGGGACACTGTCCACATCAACGTCAGTGTGAAGATGCCCCTGAGGTAGTGCTTCACAGTGACCTTACTTGCTTTCTTCCAATCTACTTTCCATGGAGCAAAAATTTCAAATTTAAGTCAAAACGTATTGCGGCTCTCCTCAGAACGCCTCAACACTGCTTTTCACACATATAGTAAAGTCTGCAGTTTTGTAAGATGCCACAGAGTCTGGCTTCAAACCACACCACCTCATTTAATTCTCCTCTTCCACTCTCTCCCTGACCTCTGGTCACATGAGTCTCTTTGGTCTTTCTATAGACCATCTCAACTACATTCCCCTCAGGGCCTTTGAAGTTGCTGGTCCCTCTCTCTGGGATCCTCTTCCTACAGGTATTTGCATAGTGCATGCTATGTCACTTCAATCGTGTACAACTTTTTGTGACCCCATGGACTAGAGCCCACCAGGCTCCTCTGTCCATGGGATTCTTCAGGCAAGAATACTGGAGTGGGCAAAGCAACCCACTCAGGAGATCTTCCCAACTCAGGGGTCAAACCCCCATGTCTCTTACGTTTCCTGCATTGGCAGGTGGGCTCTTTACCCCTGAACCCCCAGGGAAGCCCCATTATGCACCTTCATCTAAGTCAGGTATTTGCTCACGTGTTCCTTCTCAGGGAGGGCTTTTCTGATCATCCCATGATTTAATGTTTTATTATTTTACCTGGCTTTATTTTTTGTATAGCATTTATTCTACCTTGCATGATAGATTTACTTATTTATTTGGTTTTCCTCTGTCTCTCTCATGGGCATTTAATCTTTACGAGGGTAGAGATGTTTTCCCCCATATTACTCAATACCGTATTCTAGGAAGGGCTAGTGCATAAGTGTTCAGTAAATATTTAGAGACTGAATGAATGGAATATGAAATTTATTCATTGGTTCATGAATTCCTTTTTCCTTCATTGAACAATCATTCACTAATAAGTTATTCTGTGCTAGCATCTCACATGCATGATTTTCTCTCACTCTAACAATAATGTGATCTTGATTTCTACAAGTTAACAGGGTTTTGTGGAGAGGAAGAATCTGGGCTACATGAGGTATTAGTTTGATTTGACTTCACTGCCCATAAACTTGCCACTCTAGCAAATTATCACTTACCTAGCCTATGCTGGCTAGTGGCTATGCATGGCACTTGATGAAATAAAAAAATTGGAAATGATTTAATTATGACAATATGTAGAGTTTATTTAGGTAGTATATTGGTCAGGTTTTGCAGCAATAATAAACAACCTCTGTCTCAGAGGCTCATGACAACAGATATTTATTTCTTATTCGCATTATATGAAAATTGTGGATCAGCTGGGTTCAACTTAGCTTATGTGTCTTCTTGTACTGCAGCGTAAACCAAAGAATGGCCGCTAGCTGGGAATGCTCTTTTCGCAGTGGAGGTGGGAATGAAAGGGATCAAGCCAAACCCCGCAACCACACTTTAAGCTCCTGATTGGATCTGACAAGTGTCACATATTCCTGATCGCCCATTGGCCAAAGTATGTCACGTGGCCACGCTCAGTGAGGCCAGGGTGCAGATTCCTCCCTCAGTTTGTGTAGACATATCACATGGAAATAGGTGGGAACATATAATCCTATCACAGAGAAACAGAGAAGAGTTGAGAAAAATAATCCTCAATCTATCATAGCCAAAGAAGATATTTTTAAAAACGAGATCCACGGTACAAAAACAACAAAAGGCCCCTTTAGTTTTCCTTGTAGAAGAGAATGGCTTAGCGTCTGTCTTCACATTGGCAAGTTTGAGTTGACATTATTCTTCTTTGCACTAGTAGTGAATGGTTTCAGAGGGACTTCACTCTTGCTGTTTTGCTTGCATTGACTCTGTGAAGACTTTGAAATCTTACTCTATGCTAGACACTAGGGAAACAAGATGAACTTCACAAAAGATTTTTGGGAAAACAAGCTGTTAAATTACTTGTTTACAGTTAGAGATATACAATTTTTAAGCAGCCAGTATCTTTGGTACCCTGTCCAAAAGATCTTTTTCTCTTGAAGCTACAGAAGCCAAATTAGCTCTGATGATCAGGGCATTAAAATAAAGGGAATTAAAATGTCTCATCAGAGTTTGTACTGAAGCATTGACTCTTGAATGAACAATTAGTTGTAACCCTCACATATAGTAGTATCTCAGTCTCTTTCTATCTCTCTCTCTCTCACACACACGCACTCACACTCACACTCAGTGTTGTAGGTGCCCTGACATACGCATGCTCTTTTGCATCCTTTCATACAGACGTTGTGTACAACTCTTTAGCTAACATCCTTTATCAAGGCTTTAGTGGACCACTATAATGTTATTTATTCAACTGCATCCCTCTCATTTTTCTGTGAAGAGAGTATTTTTTCTTCTTCTGAGAACAATGCCTTTCCTTTCCCCTACCATAGCTATGCAATCTGCAAGAACCACTGCCTGATTTATACATGGGCATCGAATCTCAGCCTGGCCAATATGAGCTCTTGCTTTACATTTTTGGAGCTGGGATTAAGAAACTGCATCAGTGCACCTCTCCAGAGGAATGAAATGAGTGATGTGAGCCTAAGAAGGTTTAGGCCTCTATGTTTCCTCTTTTGTGAAAGAAGGCAGCCCGAATGAGAGAAAATAAAGGTGACATATTGAGGGAGTCAGAGAAAAGACATGGGCACATGCCATTATGGGTAGTTTTCAAGTTACAAGTCCAATTGTTCTTGATGTCCAGCTGTCTCACTGCCCTGATTGTATCTGATTATTCATCCCTTTCTTGGATCCTGTGAATAATTAATGCCTCACCTTTTGGGCAAAGATAGTTTAAGTTGAATTTCTGCTTCTCGCAAACAGGTCATTCTTTGGAGAATAATGGCATTTTAAAAACTGTCCTTGGGGGAAAAAGAGAGACACTGAAGATATTTCAGGGCTGGGCAGGAAGAGGGGGTCCCTGGTGGAGAAGTTTGGGGGAATCCAGCAGGGGGTGGAGTCACAGATGATTTAGAGAAGAGGGCTTTGAGAAGGAAAGCATAATCTGCAGTAGCCACACACACTTCTGAGAAAATTGGCAAGATGGGGGCCAGAAATATTGGATTTCATCACAAGGAGGTCACATAAGCAAATACAGTGGAGAGGTGGCTGCGTAAGCCAGCCAACATGGATTAGGGAGTAAATGGAGCTGAGGAAGACCAGACTGTGAGTGTAAAGAATGTTAGGAGATTTGACGTAAAGAAAAGGCAAGAAATAAGATCAGCATCAGTAGCTTCTTCTAAGGAAGGTTTTTAGTTTTTTCCTTTCTCAGTGTGGAAGAGATAAAATCAATAAATATTTGCCAAGTATGTATTGTATTTCAGATACAATGTTATGTGTTGGAATAAAAAGAAGAATAAAACACTAGCAAGTTTGAATAAATTATGGTTAATCCATAAATTGGAGAACTAGCAGCTCTAAAAATAAAAGGACTATTTAAATAATAAAATCTTTTTAAATATTAACTTAAAAATCAGGTTAAAAATCCGCATGTACATATAGTCAAATGTTTATTGTATACCTTAAAATAGATATGTAGACACAGAAGAAAGGATGGAAGAATACACAAAAAAATAATCATTGGTGGTTAGTGGTGGTATTCAAATTTATGGGCAACGTTTATCCTTTTCTAATCTACATTTTCTAAGTTTTCTATATTTAGCCTATGCTACTTTTATAGTAAGAAAAATACATAAAATAATATATATCTAAAAATTGTTGTAATGCAGACCCTGAAGTTGGTCACCAACTAATAGAAGAAATGACAGACTAAACCACCAAGTGCGTGCAACACTACTTATTAAACCCAAAGAGAAGAGTTTCTGTGGGTAGAGAGTAATTATATCTCCCTGGTGGGACTGGGGAGCCTTCTCAGAGGAAGTGATGTTTCAGTTAGGTCTTGAACAATGAGCAAGAATTGCTTTGGCTAAGAAGACCACGTATGTTAACACATATATATGGAATCTAGAAGGATGGTACTGACCGTAGAGCAGTAATAGGAAGCAGACATAGAGATCAGACTTATGGACAAGAGTTGGGGAGAACAGGGAGAGGGTGAAATAAATGGAGAGTGGGATGGCTGCATATACACTGACATGTGTAAATAGACGGCCAATGGAGATTTGCTGTATGACTCGGGAAACTCATATGGGGTCTCTAATAACCTAGCGGGGTGGGAATGGGTGGGAGGTGGGAGGGAGATTCAGGAGGGAGGGGACATATGTATACCTATGGTTAATTCATGTTGATGTATGACAGAAATCAAACCAAAATTGTAAACCAATCATCAGTCAATTAAAAATAAATAATTTTTTTAATAGGCCATGAGAAAACAAGCATAAAGTAGGAAAGTCCATCAAGCATTCAAGGAATTTTAAACATTCTGAGGGCAGAAGGGAAAGGCAAAGCGAAGGTGGCTGCTGGAGCAAGAGGCATTTGTTGTCTATTAAGGACTGGCAATGGAGAATGAGCAGAGTGTTAAGCAAGTCTTTGCAGAGAAGCCCTGAGCAGACCCACGTGAAGAGGACGCAGGGGAGCTGATGGAGTCGGTGAGGAGGCTGAAGGTCCAAGTGTGAAAGGGTGAGGACTCGAACCAGGAAAATGGCAGAAGGATTGTAGAAGCAGGGCTGTATTAGAGAGTTATTCAGGGAGAGGAGGTGATAGGGTTTAATAGCAGTGTTAATAGCTGTTGCGTGGGTGCTCTGGAAGAAGACCTTTGAGATGGATTTTGGGGTGCAAGATGAAGGGAAAAAGAACTGTGAAGGGTTGTTCAGAGGGAGAAGTCAGATTGCATTGCCTAGTTTTTTTTGAAGGGGGATTCTTTATTGATGTAAAATTTTACTCATTTGTGTATATTTATTTCTCATTTATTTACCCAGTCCATCATTTATCTTCTTAATTAAACAATGAAGGAATATACCACCAAAAACAAAAATTGAAAACATTATTGATGTTATATCTACCTTTGTGCTCTTTCTCATCTCTATCATTGTCTTCTCCTGTCCTCCTAAAGATGTCACTGTCCTAACCTTAGCCCAAACTGCAGGGCTTGGGCGCAAGTATTCCCCATCAGAGTGTACTGCATTGGATCCAAACGGCCATGCCTTTCTACCCCTGCCTCAATCAGTCATGAGATATGACAATCCCAGAAAAGATGTGACCTCAGGTGACGTGACTCTGCAGGCAGATCCTGAAGCAGCTGGAGGCTGGAGAACAAGTCTTTCTTTGAAGGGGCCTGGGCAGTGCATCTCTGTTTATGGCAGCTAGCAACTGTGTACTGCATGCTAGTATTACATTGCTCATTTCACCTTCACCCCACACTACAAAGGACTCACCACCATCATCCCCATTTTACGAATGTGCACAAAGAAATCAAGAAATTTGCCTAAATTAGCTAGTGAACAGTAGAGTACGGATTAAAATTTGAATTTGGCTTTAGTGCCTGTGTACTTAACCACTGGCCCACACTACCTGTCACTGAGAGTGTGGGGAAGGGGACAGGGAATTGTGACTAGAGGCATGGGTGGATTGGATCTGCTAGCTCTCGTATAGTACTAAAGCTGGAGAGTTTGATGTTGACTGCCTTCATATCTTCCCTCTGCCTGCCCACACTTCCCCCTCCCCCTCCCTTTCTTTTTTCTCAAACAGTATTTATTATCATAGGAAGGAAAGTCAAAGTCAATAGAATACACATTGATTTATTAAACAAAGTCCAACATGGGGATTAATAACATAAATACAGACTTCAGTGAAATTGTGCCCTTGTGCTTATTTTTAAAGCTGTGTTTCAAAAGGGTTATACATACGAGTTATGGATAATTTTGATTAAATAATAAGAATAGACACTAGTTAGTAAAGGTAAATTCTTGTATTCTTAGATCGCCAATAAATATGCAGGTGTTCAAGACTGTTCCTTCTTTCTTTTCCCAGTGGCACGATCACTTCAAAGCATGGTTCACAAAGGGAAATTTTTAAAGCACACAAACACCATTTAGTATTTTCTCAAATAAAGCCATTGAATGATTTTTATGATGTTTTCACTTAACCAAGGGCTGGCCAAGTGTCTGGGGTAGGACAAAGGCTGAGGGGTTTGGAGGTGGGCTGAGGGGTTTGGTGGTGGGCTGAGGGGTTTGGAGGTGGGCTGAGGGGTTTGGAGGTGGCCTGAGGGGTTTGGAGGTGGCCTGAGGGGTTTGGAGTTGGGCTGAGGGGTTTGGAGGTGGGCTGAGGAGTTTGGAGGTAGACTGAGGGGTTTGGAGGTGGGCTGAGGGGTTTGGAGGTGGGCTGTGGAAACACAGGGGCCCAAGAGACAAAGTGACCAGGAAAAGAACATGAGCCTATTCCCCACAGGCTTGGGCTGGAGGATGAGCGTCAGCTTCTCCCACTCACGGCCTCAGTAATGAGTGAGGTCATCTCATGCTCTTGAGCCTCATTGTCACAACTGAAAATGCCTGTGTCATCAGACCTGTCTGAGTTAAAGGAGATGGTGCCTATGAAAGAGCCTGGCTCCCCATAAGTGCTAAGAAGAGCCATCTAATGGGAATCCGAAATGGTGTTTCAGGCATTTATGATTCAAGAGAGCGTCTTTCCTCCTCGCCTCTTTCTCCTCTTCCTGTCTGTCTTCTTGCAAGATGGGGATTTTTGCCATCAGGGGCCCCTAGGGGCTTCGTGGGTGGAGCACTGGCCAAGAGGATAATTCCTCCCTTGCACTCAATCAACCTGGCATTCATCTGCAGCCAGGGAGAGCAGCCAGACTGATTTCTTGAGGTAAACACACCGAGCAAGCAAGACAGGCCCCATGGAGTTATTTAAAACCCCCATCTGAGAGAGAGCATCTTGAATCTGAAGTTCTTGCCTAAATATAAACGGCAAAGCTTATTCAACATCAAATCAAATCAATGATAATTTGAGGACTAATTAGCATTTTTTTTTTTTTCTGGCAGTGTGGTGATGTGGTGTATAATACTACGTGACTGGGGAGAAGCATGTAATTATGGAGCTGAATACATTGTCTCCTGGAGAGTGGGGAAGGAGCGTTCCCTAGCCAAAGAGGCCTGTTGTTGGCCAGAGGGTGGATGGGGGTGCAGGCAGGTGGGGCAGAGTCCATGTCTGAATCTGCTGAGGCCAGGACATTGGCAGCTCCTGGGTGGTCCTGCTTCCCCTCTGAAAGAAGGTTTTCACTTCTAATTGGATCAACAAAGCTTTACCTCTCATTTTAATTCTAGGAGGTAAAAGAGGAGATACGATGATTTCAGAAAGGAGTTAAACAAAGGGGAACTAAGATTTGGTCCATTCTTGCTAGAAGCCAGGTGTCAAAACAACCAGAGTACAACCCCTTTACGTGTGTGTGTGTGTGTGTGTGTGTGTGTGTGTGGTTTGCTCAGTCATGCCTGACTCTGTGACCCCATTGACTGTAGCCTTCCAGGCTCCTCTGTCCATAGAATTCTCCAAGCAAGAATACTGGAATGGGTAGTCATTCCCTTCTCCAGGGGATCTTCCCAACCCAGGGACTGAACCTGGGTCTCCCACATTGCAGTCAGATTCTTTACCATCTGAGCCACCAGGGAAGCCTTTAACTAGAATACCAATTTGATCCTTAGAATGGCCCTATGAGATCAGTACAATTGTTTTCTTTATTCTGATAAGAAAACAGGTTCTGAAGGGTGAAGAACTTTCCTAAGGTTCAGACTAGAGCTTCCTATGCTTAATATACTTCTGGTTCCAGATTTTTGCTACTTATTTCTGTGATGTAAATATATTGTTTATTCAGTCTGAAGAAGCTTATGGAAGGTGGTGTGTTCTCAGAGATGAGGAGGCCCTAGCTTAGCAAGGTAAAGAGATTTACCCAGTGTCACCAGGCAGCAAGTGGCCAAGTCTAAAGTCTAAGAGAAAGGTGAAATTAGAACAGAAAAAATAATTACAAAGAAATATTAGCTCTGATTAAAAAAAAAAAGGTAAAATTCAAAGAGCACACAATGCTTGCGTGAACTGTTCACATGGGGTGAATAGTCCCCTGAAGCAATAGTCTTAGTTGAAATGCAGTTCCTGAGCACTGTTTATAATAGCCAGGACATGGAAACAACCTAGATGTCCATCAGCAGATGAATGGATAAGAAAGCTGTGGTACATATACACAATGGAGTATTACTCAGCCATTGAAAAGAATACATTTGAATCAATTCTAATGAGGTGGATGAAACTGGAGCCTATTATACAGAGTGAAGTAAGCCAGAAAGAAAAACAACAATACAGTATATTAACATATATATATGGAATTTAGAAAGATGGTAATGATGACCCTGTATGTGAGATAGCAAAAGAGACACAGATGTATAGAACAAACTTTTAGACTCTGTGGGAGAGGGAGAGGGTGGGATGATTTGGGAGAATGGCATTGAAACATGTATACTCTCAGGTAAGAAATGAATCGCCAGTCTATGTTCTATACAGGATACAGGATGCTTGGGGCTGGTGCATGGGAATGATCCAGAGAGATGATATGGGGTGGGAGGTGGGAGTGGGGTTCAGAATTGGGAACTCATGTACACCTATGGCTGATTCATGTCAATGTATGGCAAAACCAATACAGTATTGTGAAGCAAAATAAAGTAAAAAGAAAAATTTTTAAAAGAAAAAAAAAAAGAAAAAGAAATGCAGTGCTTATAATCTGTTCCCCTGTCTCCTTGGATCCACTCCCTTAGGCCTGGGGTTTATCACCAGGTGCCCAATCCAAGACTCTGGCCTGAGCGCTGCAAGCAGGAGAGTATGAGAATCTCTAGAGTGCTGAACCTGACCCAGTGGGAGTGGCTGCCTCAGGTGTCTGGTTGAGAAAGATTCTGAGGCCCATTAGGGCTCAGTGGGAAAGAGGGACAAGTTTGTCAGTGGTTTTTATGTTGGTGACATAAGTACCAGGCCCTGGCCGTGCCTATGTTCTGGTTAATCCAGCTGCTCCTCTAGTTTCTCTTTGCACAGTGAATATATATAGCAGGATATATTATAATGAGACTCAGGTTGAGACAGCTGAATTCTGTAGGAGTCCCCAGCATGCACACTCAACACACTCGGCAGTTAACCACATCCCTTTTCTTCAAAGGACTCTGAGATACTTCATTTTAACATTTAGACATGATCAACCAAGAGGCAGGTGTTTTGGAACAGAAAAACACAGTAAGAAAAATAAAACTCTTTGGATTGAACTTTTTCCCCCCAGATTGAATATTAAGAGGCCAGAGAGTGGCTGCTTTTCTAAGCATGATGAGGGTGATTCAAATTATACTCACTCAACTGGGGATGGCCTGATGGGGGTCCAATTGCTGAGCACCATGTTGGACATAAAAAGTGAGACAATTAGTTTTCTCAAGAAGCTATCAAGATGCCTTAATTGGCATCAGGAAACAAGAGCTTGCTCGCTCTCTCTATTTTTAATATGATGAGGGAAAACTCAAAGAGCTGAGGCCTGAGGATATTGGCACAAGCAATTGTCATGAATAGATTAGCAATTGCATTAAAGTGCGGTCTAGATTACCATCTGATTTTGACAATAAATCAATTCTTTATTGAGCATCTTCTGTATACCTATATGCTAGATTTTCCTACGAAGACGGATGATGCATTCTTTATAATATATACTCAGTCAACATATAGAAGGTATTTGAGTGGTCCTAAAGAATGATGCTAAAGCTGAAGCTCCAGTACTTTGGCCACCTCATGCGAAGAGTTGACTCATTGGAAAAGACCCTGATGCTGGGAGGGATTGGGGACAGGAGGAGAAGGGGACGACAGAGGATGAGATGGCTGGATGGCATCACGGACTCAATGTCTGAGACAACTCCAGGAGATGGTGATGGACAGGGAGGCCTGGCATGCTGCGATTCATGAGGTCGCAAAGAGTCGGACATGACTGAGAGACTGAAATGAACTGAACCATCAAAGATATGTATAAAATAAGGCTGTTATCATAGAATTAGATAATATGTGTGGAAGAAGGAAGAGGTAAAATCACTAGGTATGTAGGCTAATATGGTCACTATTACTGAGAATTCAGATTAGCTCTGAGCTTCCTGGCAGACAGGTAAGATGGAGACTTTGATGGTGCTTGTTTGCAGTACCAGAGGAGGTAAGAAGACTTGAAAATGTAAACTTTTGCTATACTAATTTCTAAAAGAACGTGGATGGGCGGCTTCCTAAGGACAGTGACTGAGTCTTATTTATCTCGAGATCTTGGTCACCTGGTAAAGTACCTGGCATGCACTAGATATATAATAGAAGAGAGTTTGCTGAATTTATTCCATTGATGCATTGAGAATAAAGAGAGAGATGATTGGAGCTCAATGGGCATGAATCTGAGCAAACTCTGGGAGAAGGTGAAGGACGGGGAAGCCTGGTGTGCTGCAGTCCATGGTGTTATAGAGTTGGACATGACTTTGAGACTGAACAACAGCAATGCCAATTGAAAGCAAGTATGCAACTTTCTGAGGATCAGCCAAATACAAAGGTAAAGCTCAGAATACTAACAGGAGCTCGGGTGTAGAGGCAGGCCATTGAGTAATTTTGGCAATAGCATCATCCAAAAGCCCCTGAGGGGAAATAATAATCTTTACTCTGCCACTAAATAGTGACAAAGGGCAAGGAGACTGATGGGTGTGTGAGAGCTCTGTCTACATACTGCTATGGCAAGAAGGAGGAGGGGGGTCATATCAGTCAGGGACCAGACTGGAAACAAGCCATTCTAAGTGCATGAACTGAAATACATTTAATATATGGAATTAGGCACATAGGTAATGGAGGGTCTAAGAAGACAAGAGAGGCTGGTGAGGCAACTCAGAGATCAGCTGCACCAGCGAGCCACTAGAACTTTTAACCTAGAGGGAGGAAGGGGTATTGCTAAAGCTGGAATTACCTGGGGGAGCTGAAACCACAGCACAGCATGCCAGGAGGGAGCTTGAGTGATGCTGAGGATAAAACTACTGCTAGAGATGCTGCCCTAAGAAGAGGATGTGGAGTAGCTGGCTTATCCCTCCCTCACCCTCTCATCTCTTGCCTCCCATCAGTTCAGTTCAGTCACTCGGTCGTCTCAGACTCTTTGTGACCCCATGAATCACAGCACACCAGGCCTCCCTGTCCATCACCATCTACTGGAGTTCACTCAGACTCACGTTCATCAAGTCGGTGATGCCATCCAGCCATCTCATCCTCTGTCGTCCCCTTCTCCTCCTGCCCCCAATCCCTCCCAGCATCAGAGTCTTTTCCAATGAGTCACCCTTTTGCGTGAGGTGGCCAAAGTACTGGAGTTTCAGCTTTAGCATCATTCCTTCCAAAGAAATCCCAGGATTGATCTCCTTCAGAATGGACTGGTTGGATCTCCTTGCAGTCCAAGGGACTCTCAAGAGTCTTCTCCAACACCACAGTTCAAAAGCATCAATTCTTCAGCACTCAGCCTTCTTTACAGTCCAACTCTCACATCCACACATGACCACAGGAAAAACCATAGCCTTGACTAGACGGACCTTTGTTGGCAAAGTAATGTCTCTGCTTTTGAATACGCTATCTAGGTTGGTCATAACTTTCCTTCCAAGTAGTAAGTGTCTTTTCATTTCATGTCTGCAATCACCATCTGCAGTGATTTTGGAGCCGAAAAAAATAAAGTCTGACACTGTTTCCACTGTTTCCCCATCTATTTCTCATGAAGTGATGGGACCAGATGCCATGATCTTCGTTTTCTGAATGTTGAGCTTCAAGCCAACTTTTTCACTCTCCTCTTTCACTTTCATCAGGAGGCTTTTAAGTTCCTCTTCACTTTCTGCCTTAAGGGTGGTGTCATCTGCATATCTGAGGTTATTGACATTTCTCCCAGCAATCTTGATTTCAGCTTGTGCTTCTTCCAGCCCAGGGTTCCTCAGGATGTACTCTGCATATAAGTTAAATAAGCAGGGTGACAATATACAGCCTTGATGTACTCCTTTTCCTATTTGGAACCAGTCTGTTGTTCCATGTCCAGTTCTAACTGTTGCTTCCTGATCTGCACATAGGTTTCTCAAGAGGCAGGTCAGGTAGTCTGGTATTCCCATCTCTTGAAGAATTTTCCACACAGTCAAAGGCTTTGGCATAGTCAATAAAGCAGAAATAGATGTTTTCCTGGAACTCTCTTGCTTTTTCCATGATCCAGCAGATGCTGACAATTTGATCTCTGGTTCCTCTGCCTTTTCTAAAACCAGCTTGAACATCTGAAAGTTCATGGTTCATGTATTGCTGAAGCCTGGCTTGGAGAATTTTGAGCATTAGTTTACTAGCATGTGAGATGAGTGCAACTGTGTGGTAGTTTGAACATTCTTTGGCATTGCCTTTCTTAGGGATTGGAATGAAAACTGACCTATTCCAGTCCTATGGGCACTGCTGAGTTTTCCAAATTTGCTGGCATATTGAGTGCAGCACTTTGACAGTATCATCTTTCAGGATTTGAAGTAGCTCAATGGAATTCCATCACCTCCACTAGCTTTGTTCGTAGTGATGCTTTCTAAGGCCCACTTGACTTCACATTACAGGATGTCTGGCTCTAGATTAGTGATCACATCATCATGATTATCTGAGTCATGAAGATCTTTTGAACAGTTCTGTTTATTCTTGCTACCTCTTCTTAGTATCTTCTGCTTCTGTTAGGTCCATACCATTTCTGTCCTTTATTGAGCCCATCTTTGCATGAAATATTCCTTTGGTATCTCTAATTTTCTTGAAGAGATACTAGTCTTTCCTATTCTGTTGGTTTCCTCTATTTCTTTGCACTGCCTTGCCTCCCATTGGATGTCAAATGAGTACTTCTCTCCTAGAAAAAAGTGACCATGGGAATTCTATGTTTGTATAAAGAACCCTCGGGCACTGTTCTCAGTTTATTCCCCCAGTGGAGTATCGGAGACCCAAATGGGGGCAATCAGTTTTGATCTCTTGGAATTTTAGAACAGGAACCTATAAAGAGAAGCCAGTTAATTAACCAGTAGCTCCATTTGGAGTCATACTTCTTCTCCTTTTGATACAAAGATAAGTCATTCTGCAGAAAGAGAAAATAGTAAAGAAATTATGCAGAGAGGATTGAGAGGAGTCCTAAGAGTGTTTGAACCCTCAGTTCAAAGGGTCTCTGCTACATTTCTGCCCATGGATTTCATGAGTCATAACAAAATATTATATCATAACGCTCCCCTTTTGTTTACACTAGTTCAAATTTGTTTTCTGTTATGTGCAAACAAAAAAATTCTAATCTAAAAAGGATGTAAAAATAGAATATGAAGCAGAAAATGTATTTGAGAGTAAAATATCAATAGCCACTGCTGCTGGGGTATATAACCTGTGGATTTTATTCTGTAAACAGTGGGGAGCCTTTACAAGTTTTTGAGGAAGGAAGTCAAATGCATCTTCCTGTGTTAAATGAAAAGACCTTAGTTGACACCTAAAGAAAAGGGAACCCCTCTCCTTGTCAACTCTGTGTGTGAGAAGAAACAATCAGTAACCCTAGAGTTGTGTTCTTTCCAATTCCCCCAAATATCCCGACCTACACGAATGCCCGCTACACATTTCCCTGATTCCAAAACCTTCTTTCCTGGCAAATGTGTTGTCTTACAGTTATCAGCTCTCTGCCTACGAGAGAATTGTTCTTCTGGAACCAATTCTATCACCATGGAAAGATGCCAAATGTCTGCTAGCTGAAGAAGAGGGTTATATGTCACACATCAGAAAGAAGACAAAGATTTACAATGCATGCTTGAATTAGCTAAAAATTTCATTCTTTCTGCCTTTCAGGTCTTAAATTTCTAGGTGAGCAAAGATGGAGATTCCCTGGGGTAGGATAAGAGCCTGAGGCCATTAATCAAATGGATGCTGGGAGTCAGTGATGATGTGGATTAGGGAATCAGAAACCCTGAGCTGTGAACCCAGTTCTCATACTAATTTATTTTTTAGCATAGGCCAGTTCTATCCACTCTCTGATCCTCAGGTTCCTCTTCTGTAAACTATAGGAGTTAGTAATTTTAGAGGTCTCACATTTGATGGTTCTCTGTGTTTGAATATGCCTTGGAGGCAGAAACATGGCTCCAGGTCTGGGTCACAGTCTCTAAGGATGGTCCTTTCCTGGACAACTCCTTGGACCAGGCCTGTAAATACATCTAAGGAGTCTTTCCCATGTTTTGTGGCAAATGTTTCTTCTGCTACTGCTAAGTCACTTCAGTTGTGTCCAACTCTGTGCAACCCCATAGATGGTAGCCCACCAGGCTTCCCTGTTCCTGAGATTCTCCAGGCAAGATACTGGAGTGGGTTGCCATTTCCTTCTCCAGTGCATGAAAGTGAAAAGTGAAAGTGAAGTCATTTAGTATGCCCGACTCTTAGCGACCCCATGGACTGTAGCCCACCAGGCTCCTCCGTCCATGGGATTTTCCAGGCAAGAGTACTGGCATGGGTTGCCATTGCCTTCTCCTACTGGAGGCTAAACATCTGTGGGTTGTCCACTCAGAGTGCAACATCAGCACAGACTTTTAAGTGATGCCTTGAAGTTCCATCTGGAGCTTTCAGGAGGATCCATTTCCTCTGCCACCAGCTCTAATTCACTTTGCACTAGCGGGAATAAGATGTCTAGCATGAAGTGAGAAGTGAGGAACTATTTAATGGAATAAGGAATAAGCTCAAGTCTTCCCTGAATGTTCCAACCCACGCTTGTCTCAGACCTCCCTTGACAGTTAGGGGAGCCCAGTCAAGCCCTGGGTCACTCGGTCTCTTGAAATTCTTCCTCTTTTTTTATGTGTGTCCAGTTCAGATCCCTAACCTTGCTTGAACCCATTTTAGTTCAAGGGAAAATATTTACTGGGCATGTACTCTCTGCCAGGCATGGTGCTGCCCATTGAAGATAAAGGGACACAAGGTGCCGTCCTTGCCTTTGAAGAACTCACTGTCTAGGGAGGAATTGTTGTTCAGTCACTACGTTGTGTCTGACTCTTTGCAACCCTTCCAGGCTCCTCTGTCCATGGAATTCTTTAGGCAAGAATACTGGCGTGGGTTGCCATTTCCTTTGCCGGGGGATCTTCCCAATCCAGAGATTGAACCCTGTCTCCTGCATTGCAGGCAGATTCTTTACCAGTGAGCCACCTGGGAAGCCCTGAGAACAGACGAGTAAACAGGATAAAGGGATGTGTTTGTTTTCTAACTTGTAACTAAGCACCACAAATTTAGCAGCTGAAAATAATACTCATGTCTTAGGTCCAGGGTGCTTGTTTCTTTGCTGACTGCTCACTCTCCCTAGAGGTCAGTTAGATTCCTTTTCACATGGCCCCTTCCCTCCATCTCCAAGGCAATGGAGGATGGAGTCTTTCTCATGCTTCGACTCTTAGCTTTTCTCTTCTGCCAAATCTCCTTGCTTTCCTCATCTGCCTTTTCTTCTGCCACCAACCTGAAAAAGTACTGTACTTTCAGGGGCTCTTATGATTATACCTGGCTCACCTGTCTATGCTCCTTTTTTAAACCCAGCTGTGCCTTATGACATAGTCATAAGAGTGACACCTCATCACATTTACAGATTCCAGGGGGAACTTCAGGGGGATGGTGGGTCTTCAGTGCCATTCCAATAAATTCTGCATGCTACAAGGTGAGTAGAGGATGTTAGAAAGCACAGACTGAGTGAGAACAAACAAGATCATGGAAAGGCCTTTGGCAGAGGATTTGCCTGATTGGATTTTTGGAGCAAAATTCCACTTAAGCGGGGAGAGAAAGGGAGTGAAGGGAGCTATTTGGAAAAGGCCAATGGAAGAGCACTGGCAAGCTCAATATGCTCTTTCCTCCCCAGCATCTCACCCATTGCTGTGCTCATTAGAGTGTTTGGACAACATTTTCTTGACAGATTTGCTGACTGTTTATAGGTTGTTGTAATGATGAAATAATGTAAATGCTAAAAGTACTTAGAACAGTATTTGGAACAAACTAAATGATTACCACGTACTAGCTATTGTCATTTTACAACTCAAAATAGGAGACCTCTTGCAAATAGGTCTGGAATATGTATTCAGTCATTTAACAAACATTTATTAAGAACATACTAAATGTCATTGTGAGGTCATGGGAGGACAGTGGAGGGCAAAGCAGATGATCTTGATCTCATGGAGCTTACTGTCTGGTGTGGGGAGGCAGACAAGCAAAGGGACAGCCCTAACATGCATGCCAAGGGCTTTATAGGTCAAGTGCCACCCTAGTCATGTGTCTGATCCTTGGAAAGTTGTTCCTTTCTTTTCTGCCTAATGATTAAGCAGAAGCATCCTTCTTTAGGTTGACTTTCCTCTCTGATCCCAAACCCTCCTCATTCATATTCATATTATCTTCCTCCACCACTTAATTCCTTTTTGCCTTGCCCTCCTTCTCCCCTGGATTTGATCTCCACAAAGGTAGAAACTCAAGACTATTCACTCTTTGACCCCAGTGCCCAGCATCATGCAAAGCCCTCAGTAAATCAATGAGGAATCAGTGAGCTCTCAGCTTAGACTCTGCTTTCCTGTTTGGATCAAACCCACCTTTTTAGTTTAGTTTAAATAAATATTTGCATAGCAGCTGTTATGTGCCAGTAAGTAAGCAACAGAGCCAAGATTCAAACCCAGACAGTCTGTTGCAAGTGACACAGGTAAGGGTTCAGCTTCAGACCTTCCCACCCAGCTTTGTACCTATTATGACAAACAGCAAAACAAATGAACAAAAACAATCACCACAGCTACTTACGAGTATCGTAGCAGGATTCCTGTACTGAATTTACAGCACATATTCCTGCGACAACAATGGGGAGTAAGAATTATTATCTTCATTTTCGAGATAAGAATTCTGCCCCTCGGGGAGGTTAAGTCACTTGCATGCGGCCACAGGCCACCATGCTGCAGACCTGAGACTTAAACACAGTCTGTGTGATTCCAACCCTGAGCTCTTTGCAGGAAGATTTAGTGCTTTGACCAGGCATTTTCATTGATTGTTCTTTTTCTTTTGCAGTGACTTTCCCTGCTAGCATCACGGGATCACTGTCTCTGATACACTTTTAAAGCATTCAGGAGGTAGTCAGAATCTTGGTATCTCAGACACAAATAGCATAAACCAGCTCACCGTGATGTCACCCATCCGTTTCGCTGTGTCAGTCAGCTCATGCCCTGTGTCTTCTGGGCCCTCATCTCAGGGCTGCAGTCTTACCAGTGTGACAGTGAAAGAACTCGTATTTTCCCAGGGCACCACAGAGAGCCTGAGTGACTTCATTAGCTCATTCTCCATTGAGAAGACTTCTCCTGAAATCACTTCTTTGTTCCCCAAGAGAGATAGGTCCACGAACATGCAGCTACACAAACACTGTGTGAACTCCAAGGGTCAGCTGTAGGCAAGGCCCAGCTACATCCGACTTACTCCCCAGCACCCAACACAGGACCCGGCACCCAGAAACTGCTCAGTAAACGCTTGTGTGATGAGAGAAGGAAGGAACTAAAAACGTGCAAACACATATTCCCCTTGTGTTTAGTAGTAGGGCTGCGTTTGAAAGAACGGTGTGTTGACATTTGGCACAAATGGAGTAAATTAGATCAGTGTCTATCAAACTCTGTGGGGAAAACCTAGACTCTTCTCTCATTGCTAATCAATTGAGGATTGATAGAGTCTACTAGTGGCCTGTGCTTTGTACCACAAGCAACCTGTCTCTGAATTCAACAGCACCCTAGTCAGCATCTTGTACAATAAATAAGACAAGACACTGATCACATACTGGAAAAACCAAAGTGATGTAAAATTGCTGTTATAAGAGTCTCTAAAAGCTCACCATCAATTTCTATTCTTATCATATACCAGAGACAAGCAATTCACAATCCAGCGTTGGTCCCTGAATCACACAGAGCAGGATCCTTTAGAGCATGGCCTTGGACTCATAGTTGGGTTAGAATCTAACTAGACGTGATTTCGAGGAAGCTGCTTAATCTCTCTCAACCTCCTAAATTTCTTCATCTCTAAAATGAGGAAAATAATCATACTTCCCCTCTGGGGTTGGAATTGAGGGTCCAATGGAATCATTCATTCAATATTTATTCAATAGACATTTATTGAGCTCCTGTTAGGACACATACTCCTTTAAGCACTGGAGAAAAAGCAATGAACAAAACAGACAAAAATCCCTGTTGTCATGGAGCTGAGATTGTGGTGAGAGGTTTTATATAAAGTAGGTAGCCTAGTGCCTGGTCGTTACCAACTGGGTGGCATTTGGTAGGTCACTTCACTTTACCAAGAGTTTAGTTTACTAAAATTGGAGCAAAAGTAACACACACCTCCTATGATTGTTTTGAAGATCCAGTGTGATCAGAGAGATGGTCACTTGCTGTGATAGTGAGTAAATATAGCTCAGCCTTAAGTGCAAAGTATCATGTTTCTCTGTCTTCTAGCTTGGCACTGTGGATTATCCCAACAGTTGGGAGATTCAAGGAGTGGGGAGCTTCCACCTAAAACAGACAGGCACAAAAGCCCAGGGATCCAACAGAGCCTCAAAACCACAGAGAAGCCAGTATAACCAGACTCATGGGCAGCAGAGCCCAAAGAGGAGCATGTCAAAAGGACTGAAAGAAGATGTCAAGGCCAAAAATATAATCAGGTTTGGGGGCTTTTGTTTGTTTTTAATATTTCCCTAGTTTTTAAATAATGGTGAACATTAAACACTACCAGTTGTTGTTGTGTTTTTTTAATGCATCTTCTTTCTTTTTCATTTCCTTTATGACTTAAAAATTGGAGTAAGTATAGTTGATTTACAATGTTCTATTTGTTTTAGGTGTCCAGCAAAGTGATTCAGTTATATATATATATTTTTTGTTTGTTTGTTTGTTTGTTTGTTTGTTTTCAAATTCTTTTCCCTCATAGGTTACTACAGAATATCAAGGACAGTTCCCTGTGCTATACAATAGGTCCTTGTTGGTTATGTATTTTACAGGTAGTATAATCAAGTTTTTGGAATCAGGAAGATAAGAACTAGAATAGACAGCACAGTGTGGGACTTGCTTTATGTGCCTGCAGGGCCGTGTTGGGTGAACATGAGGCAGGGTTTAAGGAGATGGGTTAGAACAGACACCCCTTCTAAGAGAGATGATAAAGAATACAACTGGAGGACCCAATCTGTAATCAGGTCCATGGGGTAAAATTAAAGCTGGGTCTCAAAGCCAGGAGTTCAGGAACCATGAGAAGTTAAGAAGGGAGCATAAAGCAAAGAACAAATGATGCTATGAGGCTAAATTTTATGTTGGATAACTTCTGCTTGCCCTTTTCAGACGTTCTCCACCATTCTTCATCATGTTCTGTGCCCCTGGAGGCAGACCAACACTGAGAGTAAATGAATCTCTTATCATCTGTTTTCTGAACAAGAACAGCCAATGGGGAAGACAGGCAGGAGACTGGAAGGAGGGTGGGGAGGAGGGAGAAGGAGGTGAAGCCATTTGCTCCCACAGATTCCTTTCTTCAGACCATCATGAGGTGTGTACATCCCTCAATCTTGCGTCTGCGTCCCTGTTGCGCTTTCTGGCTCTGTTAACCTCTCATTCCCCTTCCCCTTCCCCTTCAGACCTAGAGACATCAGGGAGCCCCACCATAACTAGCCCTCGGGAGCCACACACTCCCCTGTGGTTTCCCTGTATGCTGCCCACAACTTTGTAAATAATCCTATTATCCTAATCGAGTGTGCCATCTGGTTTCTGCTGGAACCCTGACTAGACACTCCAGGGCTTTTGTCCAAATCTCTGTCTTGCTGTTTTTTGTTTTTAATAACCTATCGGAGGGTCAGTCTAATTTAAAGAGACAGTATTGGGCAGATATAAAGTAGAGAGTAAGGCAGGCTGGGTTCAAGACTTGGACATAGTCATACTGTGGATAACCAAGATAGATCCCAGAGGGAGAAAAAAAGCTAATATTTGACATTACTCTTAATGTATGGTAGACACTGTTCTAAGTGCAATAGATTTGTAAACTCCTTCAGTCCTCAAAGGAACACTATTACATACGTAGCACGGCCACCACTATCTTACAATAGGGAAGCAAGGGAGGCCAGATATGGACAACTTGCCTGGAATCACACAACTAGTAAGTGGCTGTAGCTGGAGCTAAGCCCAGATGGCCCCATTCCAGAATCTAAGCCCAGATAGTCCCATTCCAGAATCTAAGCCCAGATAGTCCCATTCCAGAATCTAAGCCCAGATAGTCTCATTCCAGAATCTAAACCCAGATAGTCCCATTCCAGAATCTAAACCCAGATGGTCCCATTCCAGAATCTAAGCCCAGATGGTCCCATTCCAGAATCTAAGCCCAGATAGTCCCATTCCAGAATCTAAGCCCAGATAGTCCCATTCCAGAATCTAAACCCAGATAGTCCCATTCCAGAATCTAAGCCCAGATGGTCCCATTCCAGAATCTAAACCCAGATGGTCCCATTCCAGAATCTAAACCCAGATGGTCCCATTCCAGAATCTAAGCCCAGATGGCCCCATTCCAGAATCTAAACCCAGATGGCCCCATTCCAGAAGCTAAACCCAGATGGTCCCATTCCAGAAGCTAAACCCAGATGGTCCCATTCCAGAAGCTAAACCCAGATAGTCCCATTCCAGAATTTAAACCCAAATAGTCCCATTCCAGACTCCATGGTCCTAACCACCAGTCCTCCACTCTCTGGAAACATTTGGTTTTTCATTTCCTTGTACTGGAATTATCCTTTCCTTGTTCTCTTTATTAGTCTAAAAATTGCTTGTAATACTCTTTGTATTGGCATTAGCACTTTAATAAGCTTTATCATATTCTGAACCTCTTGACTCAGTTCTTAGAGGTTCCAGAAGGCTGAACATCCAGCCCAAGATCCTATAGCCAATGAATGATGGAGGCTGACTTTAAGTTCAACCCTACCAAACTTTTCTACCTCATAATCCTTGGACACGTACAGGGCAAGAAACCATCTGTCTTTTTCACTGCCATACCTCAGTGCCTGCATCGTGACAGTAACACGATAAACATTACACCGAATGAATTAAAGACTGTATGAATGAACAGTTTTGACATATCCTTTAAAATTCAGAGCTTATTAGAGAGTATCCAGCAAGACCATATTACTTTCTTTACATATTTTTGATTGGAACATTTCATTTAATTTTAAATTAAAATTTAATTTTAATCACTATGGTAGCATCAGAACTTCCTTTTTGCATTTCTCAACCCTTTCTTAGGGAAGGAATTAATGCATATTGGGTAGACTTCATCTGTAAGTTCATTAGCTTTCTCAATCAGTGATCACAGAGTTTGATGAACGTGTTTGCTTGCTTCCTTTATCTCATATTAGCTATAGAAAGAGGTAATCTGCTAATGCTTTTATTCAGTTCAGTTCAGTTCAGTTCAGTCACTCAGTCGTGTCTGACTCTTTGTGATCCCATGAATCACAGCACGCTAGGCCTCCCTGTCCATCACCATCTCCCGGAGTTCACTCAGACTCATGACCATCAAGTCCATTGTGCCATTCAACCATCTCATCCTCGGTCGTCCCCTTCTCCTCCTGCCCCCAATAACTCCCAGCAGCAGAGTCTTTTCCAATGAGTCAACTCTTTGCATGAGGTGGCCAAAGTACTGGAGTTTCAGCTTTAGCATCATTCCTTCCAAAGAAATCCCAGGGTTGATCTCCTTCAGAATGGACTTCTTGGATCTCCTGGTAGTCCAAGGGACTCTCAAGAGTCTTCTCCAACACCATAGTTCAAAACCATCAGTTCTTCGGTGCTCAGCCTTCTTCACAGTCCAACTCTCACATCCGTACATGACCACAGGGAAAACCATAGCCTTGACTAGACGGACCTTAGTCAACAAAGTAATGTCTCTGCTTTTGAATATACTATCTAGGTTGGTCATAACTTTTCTTCCAAGAAATAAGCATCTTTTAATTTCATGGCTGCAGTCACCATCTGCAGTGATTTTGGAGCCCCCAAAATAAAGTCTGACACTGTTTTCATTGTTTCCCCATCTATTTCCCATGAAGTAATGGGACCAGATGCCATGATCTTCATATTCTGAATATTGAGCTTTAAGCCAACTTTTTCACTCTCCTCTTTCACTTTCATCAAGAGGCTTTTTAGTTCCTCTTCACTTTCTGCCATAAGGGTGGTGTTATCTGCATATCTCAGGTTATTGATATTTCTCCCAGAAATCTTGATTCCAGCTTGCATTTCTTCCAGTCCAGCGTTTCTCATGATGTACTCTGCATATAAGTTAAATAAGCAGGGTGACAATATACAGCCTTGATGTACTCCTGATTTGGAACCAGTCTGTTGTTCCACGTCCAGTTCTAACTGTTGCTTCCTGACCTGCATATAAGTTTCTCAAGAGGCAGGTCAGGTGGTCTGGTATTCCCATCTCTTTCAGAATTTTCCCCGATTTATTGTGATCCACACAGTCAAAGGCTTTGGCATAGTCCATAAAGCAGAAATAGATGTTTTTCTGGAACTCTCTTGCTTTTTCCATGATCCAGCAGATGATGGCAATTTGATCTCTGGTTCCTCTGCCTTTTCTAAAACCAGCTTGAACATCAGGGAGTTCACGGTTCACGTATTGCTGAAGCCTGGCTTGGAGAATTTTGAGCATTACTTTACTAGTATGTGAGATAAGTGGGCACTGCTGAGTTTTCCAAATTTGCTGGCATATTGAGTGCAGCACTTTTACAGCATCGTCTTTCAGGATTTGAAACAGCTCCACTGGAATGCCATCACCTCCATTAGCTTTGTTGAACAGTATGAACAGTATGAAAAATGCTTTTATTAGAGTAAGTCATACTTGGGTTGGAATCTCTGCTTTGTCACTTAACTGTGTGTGGCTTGCCTGACCTCTGGGTGTCTCAGTTTCTTTATCTATAAAATCATTATGTCTGTCAGCCTGTTTCTATTTTGTAAATTAGTTCATTCGTATCAAGTTTTTAGATTCTACATGTAAGTGTTATCATATGTTTGTCTCTCTCTTTCTGACTTACTTCACTTAGTATGATAATCCCTAGGTCTACCCATGTTTCTGCAAATGGCATTGTTTCATTTTTTTATGGCTGAGTAGCATTCCATTGTGTGTATCTATATCACATCTTCTTTATCCATTCATTTATCAGTAGACACTTAGGTTGCTTCCATGCCTTGGCTGTTACAGAAACAGACTCACAGATATGGAAAACAAACTTATGGTTACCAAAGGGGAGAGGGGAGGAAGGGATAAATTAGGAGTTTCAGATTAACAGGTACACATTACTAGATATAAAATAGATAAACAACAAGGACCTACTGTATAGCTCAGGGAACTATATTCAATATCTTACAATATTTTATAATAATCTATAATGGAAAAGAATATAAAATAATATATGAAAAATTGATATCTGAACTACTTTACTATACACCTGAAACTAACACAAACAACATTGTAAATCAACTATGCTTCAGTGTAAAAAATCGTTATAGTAACAGTATCCACTTCACAGGGTTGTGGTGCAGATTAAATGACATAATGTATATTTATCAGTTCAGATCCACCAAGAAGCAGATATGGATACAGAGTTATTAATATATGTACACAAGACTTAGTGTTGGGGGCATCTCTGAAATATACAGGGGAAGAGAGCAGGAGTCCTCTTGGATAGCTGCAGACTGCGGTGCAGTTCTGAGATTTGTGAAAGGAGAGGAGGAAGGAAGCAGGGATGGCTAGAAGGAACACAGGCTCTGAGTAGGTCTTGGTCAGGCTGACATGAAGCTCTGACTCCAAGATTGCCTGTAGATGATTTCTGCATTGACCAGAAATAACCAGGTCCTAGTCTCCCCGAGGGCTCAGTATTTGGTTAGAGATTCCAGGGAATATGGCTGCCAAAGCATGCAGCACAGCGCCTGACCCCAAGTAATCCTCAGTAAATGTTGGCTATTGGTTGTTGTTTAGTTGCTCAGTCATGTCTGACTCTTTGTGACCCCATGGACTGTAGCCCACCAGGCTCCTCTGTCCATGGAATTTTCCAGGCAAGAATACCAGAGTGGGTTGCCTTTCCTTCTCCAGGGGATCTTTCTGACCCAGGGATCACACTTGCATCTCCTACACTGGCAGGCAGATTCTTTACCACTGAGCCACCTGGAAAGCCTGACATAGTGGTACCATTACTTTTAGGAGCCCAAGGAATGGAAGCAAGTATCATTCGTTACACTATGTCTACTGTATGAAGGCTTGTTTTAAATAGAAATTATTCCCTGGACACTTGTTAAAAATGGCAAAACAGATTTTATTTGAGCTATTGCAGTAGGAGAAGGAGAGCCCCCTTTATAGGATTGGGCTCAATTCTGAATACAGCACAGACACCTGGAGATTTGTAGCCAAAACACAGAATAAGGAAGTCAGTGGATGGAAAATTACTAAGGGAACCTTCATTAGACATCAAGGGTAGAGGGATTTTTACTCAACTCATTGCATAGCATTATTGCTAGTGGAAGGGCAAGGACTTAGGCATCAAGGGTGGAAGATGAGGAATTTGATCACATATCAAAGGTGAGGATTTTTGCTGAGCTGACTTAGCAAAGCTCTTTGCTTGCCTTGGCTAGTCAAGGATAGAGCTCAAAGTCAAGGCCTAGCAGAGACTAGGGTAGGGCTCAGAGGAGCCTGACTCAGGTTTGGACAAGGACAAACTTTTTGCCACCTGTCACCTCTTCTAGATGAAGGGAACCTTGGGAAGGAATCATATCTGTGCCATCTTTTCACTCAACCTTCACCTGTCACTAAGTAAGTAAGTAAAGTCACTCAGTCGTACCCGACTCTTTGCGACCCTGTGGACTGCAGCCCACCAGGCTCCTCAGTCCATGGGATTCTCCAGGCAAGAATACTGGAGTGCGTTGCCCTTTCCTTCTCCAGGGGATCTTCCCGACACAGGGATCGAACCCTGGTCTCCCGATTGGAGGCAGATGCTTTAACCTCTGAGCCACCAGGGTTCAATAAAGTTTTATGGAATGATTGAATATCAGTTTATGAGTGAATATCGGTTTGTGTAAGGAGTAGACTTACTAAACTTAACCTGATAGTCAGGACCAGCATAAAGTCTATGTGGATAACACCTGTCGGGCGCTGGTCAATGAGCCTCTTGAGTCTCTCAGTTTGAAACAAACAAACTCCTCATGGGCCTGAACTCAGGTCTGAACAACTGGACAGTCTGTGTACATAGGACCATGTCAGCCATATATTTCAGAGGAGACAATATATTATGCTCTACGAAGCTATAGGCAAAATCTTTGTTGAGTCAAGAGAAGGCCAATATTCTAATGTCCATATTCTTAATTCTAAATTTAACTTCTTTTCAGCAAGTAACTCAGAATATTGAAAAATCTGTATACATTGTACCTTCTTTAATGTTGTCTTCTGGAGACCATCTTAAATCCAACATGAATTTCTTTGAATAGCGTCCATTATTTGTTGTTATTGTTCAGCCATTTCTGACTCTTTGCAACTTCATGGACTGCAAATGCCATGCTCCTCTCTCCTCCACAATCTCTCAGAGTTTGCTCAAATTCATGTCCATTAAATCATTGATGCTGTCCAACCATCTCATCCTCTGCCAACTCTTTTGCCTTCAATCTTTCCCAGCATCAGGATCTTTTCCAATGAGTCAGCTCTTTGCGTCAGATGGCCAAAGTATTGGAGCTTCAGCTTCAGCAATAGTCCTTCCATTGAATATTCAGGGTTGATTTCCTTTAGGATGGACTGGTTGGATCTTCTTGCAGTCCAATGGACTCTCAAGAGTCTTCTGCAGCACCACAATTTGAAAGCATCAATTCGTTGGTGTTTAGCCTTCTTTAGGGTCCAACTCTCCCATCTGTACATGACTACTGGAAAAACTATAGCTTTGACTATATGCAACTTAGTCAGCAAAGTGATGTCTCTGTTTTTAATACTTTGTCTAGGTTTGTCATACCTTTCTTTCCAAGGAGCAAGTGTCTTTTAATTTCATGGCTGAAGTCACTGTCTGCAGTGATTCTGAAGTTCAAGAAAATAAAATCTGTTGCTGCTTCCAGCTTTCCCCCTTCTGTTTGTGAGTATGAAGTGATGGGACCGGATGCCATTCATCTTAGTTGTGTTTTTTTTTTTTTTTAATGTTGAATTTCAAACCAGCTTTTTCATTCTCCTCTTTTACCTCATCAAGAGGCTCTTCAGTATCTTTTCACTTTCTGCCTTTAGAATGGTATTATTTTCACAACTGAGGTTGTTGATATTTCTCCAGGCAATCTTGATTCCAGCTGGTAATTCATCCAGCCTGTCATTTATGAGATGTACTCTGTGTATAAGTTAAATAAGCAGAGTGACAATACTCCTTTTCCAGTTTTGAACCAGTCAGTTTTTCCATGTCTGGTTCTAGCTGTTGCTTCTTGACCTGCATAAAGGTTTCTCAGGAGACAGGCAAGGTGGTCTGGTACTCCCATCTCCTTAAGAATTTTCCAGTTTGTTTTGATCCACACAAAGATTTCAGTATGGCCGATGAAACAGAAGTAGATGTTTTTCTGAAACTCCCTTGCTTTCTCCATGATCCAATGAATGTTGGCAATTTCGATCTCTGGTTCCTCTGCCTTTTGTAAACCCAGATTGTACATCTGGAATCTCTCAGTTCACCTACTGCTGAAGCCTAGCTTAAAGGGTTTTGGGCATAACTTTCCTAGCATGTGAAATGAGCACAACTGTATGGTAGTTTGAACATTCTTTGGCATTGTTCTTCTTTGGGATTAGAATGAAAACACCTTTTCCAGTCCTGTGGCCACTGACTGCTGAGTTTTCCAAATTTACTGACATATGGAGTGCAGCAGTTTAGCAGCAGCATCTTTTAGGATTTTAAATAGTTCAGCTGGAATTCCATTACCTCCAGTAGGTTTGCTTATAGTAATGCAGTCCACCTGAAGGAGATCAGTTTTGAGCATTCATTGGAAGGACTGATGTTGAAGCTTAAACTCCAATACTTTGGCCACCTGATGTGAAGAACTGACTCTTGGGAAAAGACCCTGATGCTGAAAAGATTGAGGGCAGGAGGAGAAGGGGATGACAGAGGATGAGATGGTTGGATGACATCACCGACTCAATGGACAAGAGTCTGGGTAAACTCCGGGAGTTGGTGATGGACAGGGAAGCCTGGCGTGCTGCGGTCCATGGGGTCACAAAGAGTCAGGCACGACTGAGTGACTGAACTTAACTGACTGAATGCTTCCTAAGGCCCTCTTGACTTCACATTCCAGGATGTCCAGTTCTAGGTGAGTGACCACATCATTGTGGCTATCTGGGTCTTTAAGACTTCTTTTTGTAGTTCTTCTGTGTATTCTTGCCACCTCTTCTTAATCTCTTTTGCTTCTATTAGGTCTTTATCATTTCTGTCCTTTATCCTGCCATCCTTGCATGAAATGTTCCCTTAATATCTCCAATTTTCTTGAAGAAGCCTCTAGACTGTCCCATTCTATTATTTTCCTCTGTTTCTTTACACTGTTCATTTAAGAAGGCCTTCTTATCTTTCCTTGCTATTCTCTAGAACTCTGCATTCAGTTGGGTATATCTTGATTTTTCTGTCTTACCTTTTGCTTCTCCTCTTTCCTCAGCTATTTGTAAAGTCTCCTCAGATTACGACTTTGCCTTGTTGCATTTCTTTCTCTTGGGGATGATTTTGGTCCGTGCATCCTGTACAATGTTACAAACCACTATAGTTCTTCAGGCACTCTGTCTGCCAAATCTAATCCCTTGAACCTATTCATCACTTCCACTGCATGATCATAATGGGTTTTATTTGGGTCATACCTGAATGGCCTAGTGATTTTCCATACTTCCTTCAGTTTTGGCCTGAATTTTGCAATAAGGAGGTCATGATCTGAGCCACAGTCAGCTCCAGGTTTTGTTTTTGCTGACTGTATAGAGCTTCTCCATCTTTGGCTGCAAAGAAAATAATCAGTCTGATTTCACTATCGATCATTTGGTGATGTCCATGTGTAGAGTCATCTCTTGTGTTGTTGGAAAAGGATGTTTGCTATGGCCAGTATGTTCTGTTAGCCTTTGCCCTGCTTCATTTTTGTACTTTAAGGCAAAACTTGCTTGTTATTCCAGATATCTCTTGATTTCCTATTTTTGCATTTCAATTTCATATGATGAAAAGTACATCTTTCTTTGGGTGTTAGTTCTAGAGGTGTTGCAGGTCTTTATAAAACTGTTCAACTTCAGTTTCTCCAGCATCAGTGGTTGGAGCACATTAGATTTGTGATGCTGAATGGTTTGCCCTGGAAACAAACCAAGATCATTCAGTCATTTTTGAGATTGCACCCAGGTACTGCATTTTAGACTCTTTTGTTGACTGTGAGGATTACTCCATTTCTTCTGAGGGATTCTTGCCCACAGTAGTAGATATATTCAGTTCAGTTCAGCTCAGTCACTCAGTTGTGTCCGACTCTTTGCGATCCCATGAATTGCAGCATGCCAGGCCACTCTGTCCATCACCATCTCCTGGAGTTCACCCAAACTCATGTCCATCAAGTCTTTGATGCCATCCAGCCATCTCATCCTCTGTCATCCCCTTTTCCTCCTGTCCTCAATCCCTCCCAGCATCAGAGTCTTTTCCAATGAGTCAACTTTTCATATGAGGTGGCCAAAGTACTGGAGTTTCAGCTTTTGCATCATTCCTTCCAAAGAAATCCCAGGGCTGATCTCCTTCAGAATGAACTTGTTGGATCTCCTTGCAGTCTAGGGGACTCTCAAGAGTCTTGTCCAACACCACAGTTCAAAAGCACCAATTCTTTGGCACTCTGCTTTCTTCACAGTCCAACTCTCACATCCATACATGACCATGGGAAAAACCATAGCCTTGACTAGACGGACCTTTGTTGGCAAAGTAATGTCTCTGCTTTTTCAATATGCTATCTAGGTTGGTCATAACTTTTCTTCCAAGGAGTAAGCGTCTTTTAATTTCATGGCTGCAGCCACCATTTGCAGTTATTTTGGAGCCTCCCAAAATAAAGTCTGACACTGTTTCCACTGTTTCCCCATCTATTTCCCATGAAGTGATGGGACCAGGTGCCATGATCTTCGTTTTCTGAATGTTGAGCTTTAAGCCAACTTTTCTGGTCATCTTAATTAAATTTGCCCATTCCCATTCATTTTAATTCACTGATTTTAAGATGTCGATATTCACTCTTGCCATCTCCTGTTTGACCACATCCAATTTACTTTGATTCATGGGCCTAACATTCCAGATTCCTATGCAATATTGTTCTTTATAGCATGGTACTTTCACCACCAGATACATCCATGAAAGTGAAAGTGAAGTCACTCAGTTGTTTGCGACCATGGACTGCTGCCTATCAGGCTACTCCATCTATGGGATTCTCCAGGCAGGAATACTGGAGTGGGTTGCCATTTCCTTCTCCAGGAGATCTTCCCAACCCAGGGATTGAACCCGGGTCTCTCACATTGTAGGCAGACACTTAACTGTCTGAGCCACCAGGAAGTCCAGATACATCCGTAAGTGAGCATTATTTCCACTTTGGTCCAGCTGCTTCATTCTTCCTGGAGCTATTAGTAATTGCTGTCTGCTCTTTCCCAGTAGCATAGTGGGCACCTTGCAACCTGGGGGGTTAGCTTAAAGTGTCATATCATTTTGCCTTTTTGTACTGTTCATATGGGCCTTACAGCAAGAATACTGTAGTGGGTTGCCATTTCCTCCTTCAGGGGAATACATTGTCAGAGCTCTTTACTATGACCCATTCATCTTGGGTGGCCTGCACTGCATGGCTCATAGCTTCATTGAGTTATGCAAGCCCCTTCACCATAGCAAGGCTGTGATCCATGAAGGGGAGCATCCATTATATTCCAGCTTTATTCTGAATACTGTTCTATATCAAATTGTAAGAAAGCAAACTTTTTTTTTAATTGCTATCCACTCTTAATTTATATATAGATAAATAGATGTTCATTGAGGGAACAGTTCTTTCTGCGAGGCAGAATCTGAAATTAGACACCATACATCCAACTCCTGTCTTATGCCTTATTCTTTTTGTATTCTTTGTGTGAACAGACTGATACTGATCAGCCTAAGTAGTCATTTGACTGTTTGCCTTGATCAAAATTGTGCTTGGTGGGAGCTATAGGGGAAGCACATTATTTTTGAAATCCAGAGATTGGAAATAATTAAGCAAGATCTGGATCGGAATTATCAAGATGTATATTTCTCCAGCTGTCTGCTGATCCAAAATCCTGCTCTCTTTGTTGGTCTCCAGTATGATCTTTCCTTCCCCCTCTTTTGCTGAGCTGGTACCTTTGAAGTATGTTACCTCTCCAGGCAGTTCCAGCTCTGCTCCTGTCCACCTGCACACAGATTTATGAAGATGCTTAGCACAGATATTGAAGCAGTCCTTAGTGCTCCTGGGTCAATTCCTGCATCTTTATAATCACTGGGAAAGAAGCCCACTTTGGGGTAATAGTCACTTCACCCTCATTCCAGCATTAATAAGTGAACCTGCCTAGAATAAGGAAAGTAGCAAGGGGATGGGCGGAAGATAGACTCATACCTGAAGACCTGGGTGTGGATATACGCCACAGTCTTGGTAGCTACACGTGTGCGCTCAGTCACTTCAGTCAGATCCAACTCTTTGCAACTCCATGGACTGTAGCCCACCAGGCTCCTCTGCCCATGGGATTCTGAAGGCAAGAATACTGGAGTGGGTTGCCCTGCCCTCCTCCAGGGGATCTTCCCAACCCAGGGATTGAACCTAGGTCTCTTATGTCTCTTCATTGGCAGATGGGTTCTTTACCACTAGCACCACCTGGGAAGCCCAAGTAGTTACATAACCCAGGACAAATTAGTGTATCTGCTTGTGCCCTAGATGCCTTATTTATAAAAAACAACAACAACAACAAAAAAAAAAAAACAAAAAAACAAGGAAGGGTTGGGAAGAAGGCTTAAGGCCCCCAGTCTCCAGTCTTTAAAGCCCCCACTCTTTTCAGTCTCCCATAGGAAGGAGAGACTCACTCTTTGGGCACACCTGTAAAACATTTGTAGTGATACATTTGGGAAGAGCTGCTCTATTAAAATGCAAACACTCCATGGAAGAGGTAATATACTACACCAAACATTTCAGGTCCCCAGAGTGAAGTGTATATAGTCTAAATAGGCTTTTTGACAGTCTTATGCTGGCTGGGAACAATGCAAGATCCATTGTGTATGGAGCTTCTTTATCTACATCATGCTTTATACAACATTATCTCAAATCCCAACAGCAACCCCACAAAGAAAAAAAATATCTCCGTCACAGCTGAGAAAACTAATGCTCAAAGAGAATCTAAGCCTAAATCTTTTCCTGTTGTCAGCCATCCTCAGTTCAATTCCAGTTCCTCCCACCTCACACTGCTCAGCAATTACTCATTCACTCACCTGACCCCTGAGGCCATCTTTGAGGCTGCATACACAGCAGGTACTCAATAAGTTCTAGTGAAATAAATGAGGGAATAAACTCTGCCTCTCTAGCTGGGGTTTGACTAGGTAGACCCCCAAATGTGGGGAATGGCTGGGACTCATTTTAGGAATTAGGTCCTTGTCCAGCTATAGGGAGTAAAGAGGATATTTCCCTGGGGCAAGACCCACAGCCATGTGGGCTAGAGATGTCTGCATGGAAGGTTGGCAAAGTAGTAACAGGTCCAGGACTAATCAGCAGGTTTCTGAGCCCAGAAAGTGGTAATTTGATGACATGTACTCACAGCAACCTGAAGCCCAGGTATCCAAAATAGGGAATCCTTCACCATTATCAGGGTGGCTAGATGGTGAGTGTGTCTGCTTAAATCCTTCCTGCTTGAGACTCAGATGCCTTCTAGGCAATGTGTGTTTTGAGGGAAGGCAGTAGTGGTCAAGTACATCAATTGTGGAAGGAGGAGAGAGGAGAACATTAGGAAATAATTTGGGGTCTTGAGATGGCTGGATGGCATCACTGACTTGATGGACATGAGTCTGAGTGAACTCTGGGAGTTGGTGATGGATAGGGAGGTCTGGGGACACGACTGAGCGACTGAACTGAACTGAACTGAACTGAGGCCTCCATTTGACCCAGTCACTGTTTTGATGTCATGTGTCTTGGCTTCCCCTCCATCCAGCATATTTGCATTTTAAAGGCTTATTGAAGAACAGCTAGTTCTTCACATGAATGAATGTCTAATTGGATGTGTTTTGTACACTTGGTTAAAACACTGAGGGAGATCCCTTGTGAGGTCAGGCCTTCCCAGACACTATTTTTATCTGTGTAGGTTGGGCTCTACGCAACAAGAGATGACATCCTGAATCTCACCCTGGAGGAATATGTTTTCTGAAAGAACATTTTGCTGGATTGTCATTCTGTATGCACAAGGAACAGGATTTGCTCTGTAGAATAAGCCAAATCTTCGTAGTTTCCCTTTCTCCTTCTATATGGCACTAAATCCCTTCAATTCTTCAAGCCTATCTCAAGTGCTGATGCCTCTCTGAAGCTCTCTCTGATGTCCTGCTCCATTCCCTGTGGAATTAATGCCACCTTCCTTCCCCCGTGTTCCTATAGTGACATGTTTGTCTAGGGTTCCACCCTGACACGGTCCCTGGCCAGCCCTGCAACTCATTTCTTGGCCTTCTCTCCTCTTATTTATACTCCAACAATGCTGTTCTCACATTCACCTGCACCCAGCATACACACACACACACACACACACACACACACACACACACACACACACACGAGCAAAAATACCTCCCTGCTCAATGCTGCTTCATGTTTCCCTAGTTATCCAGATGCCATCTGGAAGGCCTTCCCCAGGCCTCTCTTCTGGCTAGCTCTTAGGCATCTTCTAAGGCTCAGCTCAGGCCTGAAGCAGTGACTGCTGCTGTTCGATTCACCACTGTCATCCAAACTCCTAGCATGCCACCTGGAATGTAGTAGAAACTCAGGGAATGTTAGTTGCATGCATTAATGAATGAATCTCACTCAAGAAACATTTTATCCAATACTTATTCCCCACACCGCCCGTCAGCCTGAGTTCATTTTCATCCCTTTCTGCTCCTGTATCATCCTGTGCTGTGTTCTCAGTTACCACTGTATATTGAAAAGTGTCTGTGTCTAGCTCCCCTGTCCCTGCGCCCCACCATTAGATTCTAACCTTTTCAAGGGAAGGGGCCAGGCTTCATTCACCTTTAGGCTCCCAGTACCTGGCAAAGTGCCTAGCATGGCATGTGGGACCTACATGGGCTTTCCTGGTGGCTCAGTGGTAAAGAATCTGCCTTCAGTGCAGAAGACACAAGTTTGATCCCTGGGTCAGGAAGATTCCCTGGAAAAGGAAATGGCAACCCACTCTAGTATTCTTGCCCGAGAAATCCCATGGACAGAGAAGCCTGGCAGACTGCAGTCCATGGGTTTGCAAAAGTCAGACATGACTTAGTAACTAAACAACAACCCCCAGACCTTAAATAAATTCTGATCAGTAAATAATGGAATTGAACTAGATGATTGCTATTAATAAGATATTGCTGCTGCTAAGTCACTTCGGTAGTGTCCAACTCTGTGTGACCCCACAGACGGCAGCCCACTAGGCTCCCCCGTCCCTGGGATTCTCCTGGCAAGAACACTGGAGTGGGTTGCCATTTCCTTCTCCAATGCATGAAAGTGAAAAGTGAAAGGAAAGTCGCTCAGTCTTGTCTGACTCTTTGCGACCCCATGGACTGCAGCCCACAAGGCTCCTCTGTCCATGGGATTTTCCAGGCAAGAGTACTGGAGTGGGGTGCCATCGCCTTCTCCGATTAATAAGATATTGCCTTATTATAAATAATTGTCTCTTTCTCTTTCACTGACTTGGGGCACCTAGTGTCTAATAGGTACTCAACATATAGTTATTATTTGGTTTGGAAAATAAACTACCTTGTGGAGAGAATGCTAGTTGGACAGTGAGATTCTGGTTCTGATGTTGCCACGTGGCAGCTGGGGAACTTGTAAAAGTCACTGGGGCCCTTGGAAACTCAGTATTCTAATCTGCTAAACGGGTATAAAAATTGTTACTATCTTAGTTTAGTTCTCCCACAAGTTGGCTCTCAGACAGGGGCTTGGGTTATGTAGTTTATTTGGGAGGTGGTCTTAGGGCTTCCCTGGTGGCTCAGTGCTGAAGGATCTACCTGCCAGTGCAGAAGACATAAGAGATATGGGTTCGATGCCTGGGTTGGGAAAATCCCCTGGAGAGGGGAACGGGTACCCACTTCTGTATTCTGGCCTGGAGAACCCCATGGATAAAAGAGCCTGTCAGGCTACAGTCTATGGGGTTAGAAAGAGCCAGACACAACTAAAGTGATTTAGCACACACTTGGGAAGCACAGATGAGGGGGTAGGGCAAGAGTGGCAGGGAAGGGAAGGGAGTTATACATGCATTAATGACAGATTGCTTCAGTGGGCAAGGTGGGCCCAGTCCCACTGGAGAATTTCAAGAAACCCTGTATGATGTACTTCAGAACTGTCTCAAGAGATGGGCTGGAAGCTGGGGGTATTGCTCCCTTGTCCTCATTCCCAGTGGGTTGAAGATTGTTTCTGGGGCGTTCACTCCGTCCCAGTTGTGCAGCCAAGCAGACCTCACCAGATGCTGAGAAACCAATGGGCAGGGGAGCAGTGAGGTGCAGGGACTTGAGATGGGAAGCCGTCAGTGTGCCGGAAACCCACCACACACCTTAGCCACAGTTGTGTCAGAGGTGGACCGAGGAGAAGCAGGAAGAAACACAAACAGTGTCTGTCCACCAGCTCCTAATGTCCTGAAGTTATAGGCCACGTTCTTAGAAGGGAAGATGCTTTAGCAATTTAGCACACTGTATTAGAGGTCAGGTATTTAAAATGGACAATTTCTTTTATTTCCACATCCCCTTCAAAACTTCCTTTTGCCCCTTCCTGATACCCCCTTTCCTCTGCGCGCCTCCCCCTGCTAGACTGCTATTGTTAGATTAGCCTAAGCAAGCCCAGCTTGTGGGCTCCTGAGGGTCCTTGAGGAATCCACTGAGTGCTGGTGGCACTCATTATTGCTCCAGGAGAATCTGAGCCCTCCAGTAATGAGCACTCACTCAGAGTTCTTTGCTCTCTCTGTCAAAGAGCCAGCTCCTCGTTTCCCCATTATCCACACAGGTGAGCCCCGACCATGCGCAGGCACCCAGGAGGGGTGGTTTTTCCCTCCACAGGGACAGCACCACCGCAGAGCTGCTCCTTTTGCAGACCTTCCCTACCCAGCTCCTTTTGAGACCTTCATTCAAACTCATGTCCTCATTATGTGGCTTCCCCCAGCATGTCAGCTCCATGGCAGGACACTCCGATTCAGCCATACAATGAGACTGCTATGTAGCTTGTTCAAGGAATTCTTTGCATCACTGAGATGTTTTCCCTTGCAGAATCAGTTTTAGGTTTTTAGGCTAGAATTAAGTATTTTGTAAACAGAGTTGCTGAGGCAATGAGCTGACCTACTTGATAGGACTTTTGAAGTAATCATGATGATTTGATCTTTTTGGAAAAAAAAAAAGGTTCTAAATATTCATATGCTTCGATCCAATAACTTTATTTCTTGGCATGTATTGTAAGAGAATAGTCCAATAGCAACTGCTTTACACACAGAGACTTTTGTCATAAAATTATTTATAATGATGACCAACTATAGAGCTGTGGTTAAATATTATGAAAAGTTTGTAATAGCATGGAAAAAAATCACACTCTCATGATGTTCAGAAAAATATAAATTATAGTACTGCATGTGCAGCTCAATCATCCCAATGAAAACAAATCAAATAAAAGGTAGAAAAAGGTAAGAAAAAAGGTAAGGATCTTACATCAAATGTTAATGGTGGTTGTCTAAGATTCTATGATGACAGGATCGTTTTTCTTCTGACTTCCCTATATTTTTACATTGAGCAGATTTCAGTTCAAAGAACACTAACTTTTCAAAGTTACTTAAAAATATTTGTGTGCAAAGTTGAGTACAATTGCATAAACATACGCATGGAGGAGATGGTTAGATAGCATCTGGACTCAACGGACATGAGTTTGAGCCAAGTCTGGGAGAGAGTGAAGGACAGGGATGGCTGGTGTGTTGCAGTCCATGGGGTCACAAAAAGTTGGACACGACTTAATGACTGAACAACAACAACAATGCAAGTGGAAAAAAGACTGGAAGGGAATGCAGAGATGATTATTGTGTGATTAAAAAAGCAGTGACCCCCACGTTATCTGCATATCAGAGCCCTCTGGGAGTCAGTGGAAAACACAGGACCCCAGATTTCATCCTCAGAGATGCAGTAAGTCAGATGGAGTCCTGGGGTCTCTCATTTTGATCTTTTTCCAGTGATTCTAAGAGTTTATCCATAGAGCAACATTGGGCAGCTACTGTCATTTGTGAATGTGGAAATCTTTTTTCTATATTCTAAGTGTTTTGTACTATTGCCAAATTATTTTTACAATTAGAAAACACAAAAGCACATCTGAGTCTAAGTGTTCAGCAATATGGAAATGGCTTCCTTCCAATTTTGTAATCTCCTCTTTTCTTTGAGCATTAAGAGTTTCCCTCCCTCCTTCAGAAGGATTATTTTAGTGATACATTTTATTCTACCTAGTATGTATACTGTAACTCATTACCCAGTCCTCTGCCTGGAAGAAGTGTCACAAGAGGAATGGCTGAAGAAATTAGAAATTTTCATTTTAAGAGCGAAGATATCTAAAAATAGAGCAAGTCTTGGGGAGCAAATTTGTTTCCCATGGTCCCAGCAGGTAAAACCATGACCAGTAAGTGCAAATTACCATTAGATGGATGATGACATTCAAAGCTACACTTGGCACATGGTTGGCTAAGATGTTTCAAACAGGGCCACGAGGACCAGGTATTTAAGATTATTTCTGACAGCTCTAGGATCCTTTGAGCCATAGTTCAGTTCAGTTCAGTTCAGTTGCTCAGTTGTGCCCGACTCTTTGCGAACTCATGAATTGCAGCACACCAGGCCTCCCTGTCCATCACCAACTCCTGGAGTTCACTCAAACTCACGTCCATCGAGCTGGTGATGCCATCCAGCCATCTCATCCTCTGTTGTCCCCTTCTCATCCTGCCCCCAATCCCTCCCAGCATCAGAGTCTTTTCCAATGAGTCAACTCTTCGCATGAGGTGGCCAAAGTATTGGAGTTTCAGCTTTAGCATCAGTCCTTCCAAAGAACACCCAGGACTGATCTCCTTTAGGATGGGCTGGTTGGATCTCCTTGCAGTCCAAGGGACTCTCAAGAGTCTTCTCCAACACCACAGTTCAAAAGCATCAATTCCAGCCCTAATATGTACTGGAATCATGATTTCATTTTTTCCCCTTACTTATCCAGAATACACTGCTACTCACCCTGGGCAAGCCTATTTGCAAGGCTAATATAATCAAAATTTTACTAAACTGATTGTGGTTTATTCCAAACAGTGCCTAATTCAAACCAACTGCTTGTCCCCAGCTGAGTTGGGCCCTATTGTTTCTGGATATAAATAAATAAATAAACAAGTCCAATATATGAAAATCCAAACAAAAGCAAATAAATTACGGGGGTAATTATTTGCAGAACAAAAAGATTCCCCACAGGGCTCCTTTAAATTATGAGTTCTCCTATGGCTCTCCTGCGGTGTAATTAAATTAACCAAAATATTGTTAACATCCAACCTTCCAGAGTCTCTCAGACCTTTCCTTGTTCTCTCTTTCCTTCTACACCAAACCTCTTGATCTCTACCTGAAAGCCCAGTCCTTCCCAGGGATTTGAGTACCAACCTGACTTCATAAGTGAGTTCATCTACATTCCATGCATAGGCATCATGTCACCTTGCTCTGGCTTGGACTATGGGGTTTCAGGCAGGTTGGGTTTCTGCATTGGCCTCTGGAGAGCCCGAGTCCTTGTTCTGCTAGTCTTTTTAGGATCAGGCCTGATTTTTCTTACCTGTTCTGCTCATCTCCATAACCTGTATTTATGTTAGCCAGGGTCTGAGCAGCTCATCAATAGACAGTAACTCAATATGATGAACTGGTTAAAAAGTGTTGGGCAAACTGAAAAGCCAAATGGGGCCAAGTGAGGCAACACAGAGATTAGCAACAGCAGGAAATAGTTATTAATCTTAGGCTGAAAAGGGAGGTGGAGGTGCAGTTCTCAGAGTAACACCATCCAGCTGGAAGTGGAACTCAGGATGAATGGAGGCTGCTTGCAGGGAGGTGGGACCTCAGAGGGTGAAGATGTCAAGTGAGAGTTGGAGTCCTGGAGGAGGTAGGGCCACCTCTTCCTGTCTCTAGCCTGTCCTTCTTATTGGAAAAATTCAGCTGAGAGCCAGTTAGCAAGGAATCCTTGTAAATATAATTTGTAGGATTCTTCCTCACTAATAACAACAGAACAAGGTAAAGGTGGGGAGCAGAAATGGGCAACATTCCTGGTACAATAATTAAGAGACTGGAACCAGTAAGATGAGAGTTCTAAATCAGAATGGGGTGATACCAAAGCCCTCCAGGGTAAGGATAGAAACAGTAATTAAAAAAAAATGTTTTAAAAATAAGGACTTCCTTGGCTTTCCAGTAGTTAAGACTTCATGCTTCCTCTGCAGGGGGTGTAAATTCAATCCCTAGTTGGGGAAGTAAGATCCCACATGTCACACTGTGTGGCCAAAACAAAGAAATCCCCAAACCAAAAAAGAAGTAGTAAAAATAATAACAGTTAATGTTTACTTTTTATTTTTCTGTAGTCACTTTATATTCTAAGCATTTTATGCATACAAATTTAATAGCGCTATGAAGTACTCTCTACTATCATTATTTCACTTTACAGATGAGCGTGTGGAGACTCAGAAACATTAAGCAGTTTTCTCTGAGCTATGCAGCTAGAAAACGGCTGAGTCCAGGCTTGAACACAGGCAGCTTGGCTTAAGAGCCTGTTGCTTCACCATGGGGTCCTACCTAAGTCTGAAGTCTGACACACTTACCCAATAGTTGTTTGACTGCAAAATTTTTAGCAGTTTCTCTAATCGTCAACTTCTTTATTTTAGAAAAGCCAATAATATTACCTGTTTCACTTAGCTGTTGGTGAAGATTAAATGACAATGCATGTAAACTATGACCACAATGCATGGCACATAGATAGCATTAAAAATTTGGAATTTCTAGCTTTGAATGCAGAGAAGGCAATGGCACCCCACTCCAGTACTCTTGCCTGGAAAATCCCATGGATGGAGGAGCCTGGTAGGCTGCAGTCCATGGGGTCACTGAGGGTAAGACACGACTGAGCGACTTCACTTTCACTTTTCACTTTCATGCACTGGAGAAGGAAATGGCAACACACTCCAGTGTTCTTGCCTGGAGAGTCCCAGGGATGGGGGAGCCTGGTGGGCTGCCGTCTATGGGATCACACAGAGTCGGACACGACTGAAGCGACTTAGCAGCAGCAGCAGCAGCAGCTTTGATTGATTCCCCCACTGGAAAGGAAAAGTACAGGAGTGGTTTTCTAGGTCAGACCTAGTCCAGGTTCCCCCTGTTTGTCCTCCAATTTCCTCCGCCCCCCTTGCCTTTCTCTCTCTCCAAGCTCTAATTCCTGGATCAGGGCCTCATTAGGGCTCATGGAATCTTTCTTTGGCACATCGTGACCACTGTCTTCCTTTATGTAGAGAGAATTCTTGAAAAAACAGATTTTCTTGGACTAATGAGCATGTATTAGTCACTTGTTATTGCCATGTCTTGGTGCAATGTTTACAATGAGGAAGGATGAATTTTCTGACATTCTCAATGCCATCTGTACTCATCAAAGACCTATGTAGACACCAGTCTCAAAACTGTCCTTTAGTGACCCTGATGGCAAATTCCCTGATTCCCCAGCCCCTCATTTCCCCATCCTGAAGCTATAGTGTCCTTTACTTAAAATGAGGAGACCAGGTACTTCCTTGCCCAGCTCGAAGATAGTGGTGAGGATTAAATGAGATCACAGGAAATCTTGTGACTCCCCTGGTGGCTCAGATGGTAAAGCATCTGTCTACAATGTGGGAGACCTGGATCCCATCCCTGGGTTGGGAAGTTCCCTGGAGAAGGAAATGGCAACCCACTCCAGTACTCTTGCCTAGAAAATCCCATGGATAGAGGAGCCTGGTATCCATGGGGTCACAAAGAGTTGGACATGACTGAGCGACTTCACTTCACTTCAGGAAATCTTAGAAGGCAAGAAAATAGTAAGAAAAGCTAATATCTCCATAGTGCTTGCCAGGCATATACACTGAATTATTACCATGACCCTGTTGAGTCAGTGCTACGGTTAGCATCATTTTACAGATAAGAAACCTGGGACACAGTCAGATTAATTATTTTGCCTAAGGTTAGAGAGCTAATTAGAACCCAAGGTAGTCTGGGTCCAGAGTAAAACAGATGTAATAATTCCTCTGAGCCTCGGTTTCCTTGTGTTCGGCTCTTTCCATTCTAAACTTTGATGTCAATAGACAATTTAGGTCCCAATAGTCTATAGAGGAGAGCCATACAAATACCCCTACAATAACCCAGAAGCCCCCTTCTCAGAGATTGAGATACACTTGGCTCAGACATACCAGTCTTAGAGCTTGTGTGAATCTAGTGCCTTCCCCAGAACTTCTGGAACTCCTGACTTCATCTATTTCATGGTTCTGTCTCTGCCTGTGTTCTTCTGTTGGTCTTGAAACTGACATACACCAACAAAAGCGCAGAACTCCACACTTTGTAGGCTTCCATAGGCAATCGAGTATTTCTTAGCACATCATATTTGTAGTTTTCCTGAACATTTTTGAGTCGTAATGTGGAGTCACATGGTGAGAGGTTTAATCCATGGCCACCAAGTGCCCATACCATACCGTTATGCAGAGGCTCACCACCCCCCACCACCTCCCAATCTCTGGGACTAATTAGAAAAGGATCCCTCAAGGTAGACAAGAGGAAAATCTGCCCCTTCTTTGCTAACTCAGGGTGACACCAAGACCCCAGGTTGGTAAGCAGAGTGCAAGTGTGCTAGACTTTAGCTTCCACTCTGCCCTTGAATGCTCCCCCCTGCCACCGCCCGCTCCCCCAGTGCCGCTTTATGTAGGCATAATGTGCAGAACCGTATGCTTTAGCTCTGCTTCTGCCATTTCAGTGACCCCAGGCCAACTTCCTTGCTTTCTCTCCCGGCCAGTGTCTAAAAGTGGCAGCACCTTCCTGAAGCTTAATTTCAACAACAAAGCTTCTCCATTATGCTCAGGCCTTGAAAAATGTATTTTAGAACCTCCTTTTCCTTCTAAGCAGCGTCTTCCCTGACCCATTTTTCCATATTACCATGAGTCATCAGAGGAGTCACTTTTTGCTGAAACTTAGCCTTGTTCTTGGGAGAAGGCAATGGCACCACACTCCAGTACTCTTGCTTGGAAAATCCCATGGATGGAGGAGCCTGGTGGGCTGTAGTCCATGTGGTCGCGAAGAGTAGGACACTACTGAGCGACTTCACTTTCACTTTTCACTTTCATGCATTGGAGAAGGAAATGGCAACCTACTCCAGTGTTCTTGCCTGGAGAATCCCAGGGACGGGGGAGCCTGGTGGGCTGCCGTCTATGGGGTCGTGCAGAGTCAGACTCGACTGAAGCGACTTAGCAGCAGTAGCAGCAGCAGCAGTCTTGTTCTTGAGCCAATGGCCTCATTCCCCTCTCCCCTGAAGAGAGCTGCTTGCTTTTCCCTCCAGGAAACACAGGGCTAAACAGTCTCTGCTTATGTGGCAGACGAAGGTGGTCCCAGCAAGCCCAGTACATCACAATCAGTCTTGGGTAGACAAGAAGACGAATGTGCCGTTCCTAGAAATTCTAAGCAGTGATGTTTAATCCTCCTGCAGTAATTATGCTCATCCATCTCTCTCGCTGTCCCCTGAGAAGTCTCAGCTAGGTGTGTCACATGCCATGGGCAGTGTTTTTAAGGTGCATGATCTTGGGCATCACTGTGTTAAGATTATAGATTAAAGGCAATTAAACCTGTGACCTCCCAAGGTTTTGACTGTGCACCCCATTGGTAAGTTATTTTGGGGCAAGTACCCCATAAATGAATATTTATTTGTATATTCATTATATACATGTATGTTTATACTTTAACTTATATCATAAACATATGAAAGTAAGAAAGTACATTAAAGTAAATATGAATAAAAGTTCCAATATGCTCTTCCCACACCCTGGTCAATCATCTGGCACACCTGCTGGGAAGCACACAACCTACTCAGATAACACCGAGACAAGCTGTATCACCTCCTTGCTTGGGACTATGGTAAGGGCTTGGGACTCTGGGTATCAGTCAGATCTGTGTTCTAAGTCTGCTAAGTCGCTTCAGTCGTGTCCGACTCTGTGTGACCCCATAGACAGCAGCCCACTAGGCTCCCCCCATCCCTGGGATTCTCCAGGCAAGAACACTGGAGTAGGTTGCCATTTCTTTCTCCAATGCATGAAAGTGAAAAGTGAAAATTGAAAGTGAAGTCACTCAGTCATGCCCAACTCTTAGCCACCCCATGGACTGCAGCCTACCAGACTCCTCCATCCATGGGATTTTCCAGGCAAGAGTACTGGAGTGGGGTGCCATCGCCTTCTCCAGTGTTCAAAGTCTAGCTTCCCCAAGTCATGGCTGGGAGATTACATCATCGAGACATGATGTAACCGATTGAACCTTAGTTTGTCTGTAAAATGGGGTATGATAGTTTGAGCCAGATATTGCTCTGTGTGCTGCAGATTTAGAAGTAGGGTACAGGCCCATTTGTTAGGAGTTTAATTCAGACAATTTACTGTCTGTGACAACTAACTTCAGATAACTTGGGAATCTGGTTGAAGGTACTGATTCCCGAGCCTCACTCAAAACATAAAATAAAAATCGTCTGGGATGGGGATTTCCCTGGTGGTACAGTGGTGAAGAATCTGCCTTGCAATGTAGGAGATGCAGGTTTAACCCTTGGTAGGGGAACTAGGATCCCACATGCCATGAGGCAACTGAGCCTGTACATGTCAAAGCCTATGTGTGCATCACAACTAGAGAGAAACCTGCATGCTGCAAGGAAGAGCCTACATGCTACAACTAAGACCTGATGCAGCCAAATGAAAAATAAAATCTTTGAGATTAAACCAGGGAGTCTACATCTTACACACTCCCTAGTGATCTTTACAGAAAAGTAAAAGAGGTAATCAGAGAAGTCAATAAATGTAGTGACATGGTGTCATGGATTGTGAAGTCACAAGAAGGTGCTACCAAGAAGGATCAACTCTGAAGGGTTTGGGAGCCTAGAGGAGGGACACTTATTTCAGGCTGGGCATTTTTCTGAAAAAACTGATGCAAGGCATTGCTCTTGTCTTTTCCAGGCCTGTCTCACTCAGGGTCAGCCTTTGGCTTGGGCCACACTCGCTATGTAAGCATTTATATGGCTCAGCCCTCTCATTCTGAGTCTTCATTCTTTCCAATTTCCCTTAGCATCCCAGGCATGTGCAGTGACAGGTGTTACCTGGACTTGCAGAATGCCTGTCCTACCAGCTGTGGCAGGCTTGGAGAGGTGCTGAAGAGTATAGGCTCCTTCTGAATAGTATAGGCTCCTTCTGAAGGTCATGTCCACTATTGTTCTGCTGAAAGCCTTGGGCTACACTAAAGAGTTTACTGTTGGTAGTTTATTTGTACCCTGCTGCTGCTGCTGCTGCTAAATCACTTCAGTTGTGTCCGACTCTGCGACCCCATAGACGGCAGCCCACCAGGCTCCCCCCGTCCCTGGGATTCTCCAGGCAAGATACTGGAGTGGGTTGCCATTTCCTTCTCCAGTGCATGAAAGTGAAAAGTGAAAGTGAAGTCACTCAGTTGTGTCTGACTTATAGCGACCCCATGGACTGCAGCCTACCAGGTTCCTCCGTCCATGGGATTTTCCAGGCAAGAGTACTGGAGTGGAGTGTGATTGCCTTCTCCAACTTTGAGGTCAGATGAACCTAAATCCACACCCTACTTTGAGGAAGTCACTTAATTTCTCTAAGCCTTAGTTGTCTCATCTATAAAATAGAAGAAACAGAACTACAGAATTGTGAGAACTATAGCTAATATATAAAGCACCAAGCATAGCACTCAGTCCACAGTGGGTGCTTAATAAATAGTAGTTATGATTTTTAAAATGAGAGCAAGTCTTTACCCTCAAGTAGGGTAGAAAAGACAAATAATTATAACGTGCTAACTGGAATGTTTACAGGGTATGAGATATTGCAACAAAGCTTCCAATTCTTCCCCCTTACCCTCCCTCATTCCAAAAAGGACTTGAAGTGTCTTCAGTAGTTATAAATAATACAAAAGATGGTAAATGAGCAAAGATGGACAAAGAAACAATCTTCATAGGAAAATAGAAAGAGGACAGTGGTGGAATCAGTAAGCAAACTTTTGACATATGACCTGACACAGCTGTTACATGTGTCCACAAATCTGGCTTTGACTTTCTTAGCTGCCTGCACAAACAGGGAAGCAAATATTAGTTTGAGAATACTCATGCCATTTGAGCATCCACTTGGATAAGCTGAACTGGTTACCAAGAAGAAGCATGACTTTTCTTAGAGCTGTCATGAAGACGTAAAATGTCTAGTGTATGATGGAGGGAATGATAGCCTTAACACTTTTGCAGTAATAAGTAATCCATATATTTCTTTAATAGTCTTTCAAAGTGTAATATTTATTTAATCAAAATATGTTACCTGAAGGGTCTTTGAGGATCATCTGTACTACATGACAAGAGAGATGTCAGGCTCCCAGTCTTCCACTTCAGTAACATTCTTTGTCAGCTCTGACCTCTCCCCCAAAGATCACTATCCAACCACCTGTTCAGGTCAGGTCAGTTCAGTTCAGTCGCGCAGTTGTGTCCAACTCTTTGTGACCCCATGAATCGCAGCACGCCAGGCCTCCCTGTTCATCACCATCTCCCAGAGTTCACGCAGACTCACGTCCATTGAGTCAGTGATGTCATCCAGCCATCTCATCCTTGGTCGCCCCCTTCTCCTCCTGCCCCCAATCCCTCCCAGCATCAGAGTCTTTTCCAATGAGTCAACTCTTTGTATGAGGTGGCCAAAGTACTGGAGTTTCAGCTTTAGCATCATTCCTTCCAAAGAAATCCCAGGGCTAATCTCCTTCAGAATGGACTGGTTGGATCTCCTTGCAGTCCAAGGGACTCTCAAGAGTCTTCTCCAACACCACAGTTCAGAAACATCAATTCTTCGATGCTCAACCTTCTTCACAGTCCAACTCTCACATCCATACATGACCACTGGAAAAATCATAGCCTTGACTAGATGGGCCTTAGTCGGCAAAAGTAATGTCTCTGCTTTTGAATATACTATCTAGGTTGGTCATAACTTTTCTTCCAAGGAGTAAGCATCTTTTAATTTCATGGCTGCAGTCACCATCTGCAGTGATTTTGGAGCCCAGAAAAATAAAGTCTGACGCTGTTTCCACTGTTTCCCCATCTGTTTCCCATGAAGTGATGGGACCGGATGCCATGATCTTCGTTTTCCGAATGTTGAGCTTTAAGCCAACTTTTTCACTCTCCTCTTTCACTTTCATCAAGAGGCTTTTTAGTTCCTCTTCACTTTCTGCCTTAATGGTGGTGTCATCTGCATATCTGATGTTACTGATATTTCTCCTGACAGTCTTGATTCCAGCTTGTGTTTCTTCCAGTCTGGTGTTTCTCATGATGTACTCTGCGTAAAAGTTAAATGAGCAGGGTGACAGTATACAGCCTTGACATACTCCTTTTCCTATTTGGAACCAGTATATTGTTCCATGTTCAGTTCTAATTGTTGCTTCCTGATCTGTATACAGATTTCTCAAGAGGCAGGTCAGGTTGATGTCTCCAAACAGCCTGGCACCAGCTCAACCTGAAAACTTTGTTTAATCTGCTGTTACTTCCTCAAGTGTCTCTTCTTCAGGAAGTCATTGAAATCACACCATCCTTCCAAGATTCACTTCAGATCCCACTTTCTCAGGAAGTCTTCTCTGCTCCAAGTTATATCTGTACTCTTCCCTACTGTGCTTCTATGTTACTCTGCTGAATTTCCTTTAACATTTATTATAATCTACCTGGAGCCAAAGTATAAATGGCACATCCATTAAATATGCCTGTCCCATTCTGTTTATTCTCTTTGTCTCCTGAACCTGAAGAGAAGTAGAGTGAAGGCCTTTTGGAAACAGATTCTGCCAGCAATTATAAGAGACCTCCATTCTTAACTTTTTCTGACAGTAAAGAATCTGCCTGTCAGTGTGGGAGACACAGGAGACATGAGTTTGATCCCTGGGTTGGGAAGATCCCCTGGAGGAGGAAATGGCAACCCACTCCAGTATTCTTGCCAGGAAAAATCCTCTAGACAGAGGAGCCTGGCAGGCTGCAGTCCATGGGTCGCAAAGACTCAGATATAACTGAGTGACTAATACCCTGATGTGAGATGAGAAAGACATAGATATTGTCCATGAGCCACTGTAACAGCCCACTAACCATGGGCTCTTCAAGGGCAGGGGGTATTTGTACTCATTATCACAACTTTAGACCCTGATGTTGATTTAAACATGAAGTAACCTACCCAATAACACAAAGTAACAAGTCATTTAAAACACTCATTGTAACATCCAGTTCCTCTACTAAATCATGTGTGTCATCTCTTAATTCTCACAACTCTGGGATTATTAATCCTAGTCTACAGATAAGCTTTAATGCTCACCTTTAAAGAAATTCTATTAAATTTTAATTTCCTCTGGTGAAAACTGGTCAAATACTACTTACTTTGCAAAGTTGTTCAGAATAACAACAAGATGGCAAATATAAAATGTCTTATCACAGTACTTGTCCTAGAGAAGTTGTTTCCTAATTATGTGTTTCACTCTCCAGGAACTAACCTTTTATTGAATTCATGCTATTTGTCAAGCACTCTTGACAAAGTACAAAGTGACAAGTATACCCAAAGTACTCTAAATATTGGGTTGGCAAAAATTTTTAATTTTCTTTACTGAACAACCCTATGTGATGGGTAGTAACTATTATCTCCATTTGAGAGATGAAACAGAGATTAATAACTTGCCCAAGGTAATCACAGATAATGGAGGTGGATTGGGAATAGAACACAGATAATGAAGGCTGATTGAGTTTTTGAACATTCAAGAGTTTTACCTCTTATTAAAGCTGTAATCCAATGTAACAAGTTTTACCGTAAAGATATGTTCCCATTATTTCATTCTTTTTTATGATTGAGTAGTATTCCATTGTCAGAGAAGGCAATGGCACCCCACTCCAGTACTCTTGCCTGGAAAATCCCATGGATGGAGGAGTCTGGTAGGCTGCAGTCCATGGGGTGGCTAAGAGTTGGGCATGACTGAGTGACTTCACTTTCACTTTTCAGTTTCATGCATTGGAGAAGGAAATGGCAACCTACTCCAGTGTTCTTGCCTGGAGAATCCCAGGGACGGGGGAGCCTGGTGGGCTGCCATCTGTGGGGTTGCACAGAGTCAGACACGACTGAAGTGACTTAGTAGCAGCAATATTCCATTGTATGTATGTCTGTGTGTATATATATACACCACATTTTCTTTTTCCATTCATCTACCAATGGACATTAGGTTGCTTCCATGTCTTGGCTACTTTAAATAGTATTGTTATGAACATTGGAGTGCATATATCTTTTCACATTAGAGTTTTCTTGATATATATGTCTAGGAGTGGGATTCTTGGATCATGTGGTAACTCTATTTTCAGTTTTTTAAGGAACTTCACAGGGAACTATATTAATAACCTATAATGGACAAGAATCTGAAAAAGAATACATACGCATATATATTAAGTTATATATATACATATATATATAACTCAATGCATCTATATATATATATATATATAAACTGAATACATAGCTGAATTCAATGATATATATATAACTGAATCACTTTTCTGTGCACCAGAAACTAACACATTATAAATCAACTATACTTCAATTTTTAAAAATTAAAAAATATTTTAATTAAAAACAGATATGTTCACAGTGCATACTGGAGAAATGAGCTAGAAGGAAAAGTCTTCCTGTAAAAGGAAGGCCCGAGGGTAATCTTGAGGTCTGAGTAGGTGCAAACCTAGCAGGCTTTGGGGACCAGCACATCATGGAAGGAACGGCACATGCTAAAGTATAGAGGCAGGAGACAGTGTGTAGATGAGACATGCGCTGGGGCTTTTAGTTGATAATATTTTCAGTGTTGCCAGTTGACTCACTTCTCATGTTGTCTGCTGCCTTCCTGGTTTCTGGTACTCTTGGAACCTTCAGATTGTGCTTTGCCCGTCAGCTATTCTTGACCCACTCTTCACTACCTCTACAGCAGCTTACCCTCACAAGACAATATGTGCCATTTTGATATTTCTGTGCAAAGCCTCTGCTGGCTGGTCATATTACCAGGTCATTCAGGCAAGACTATTCCTAACTATTGCTCTCTGGCTGAGTGTCCACCAGAAGGCTGTTACCACTGTGGACACATTGCAAGGACTTGTTGACTGTCTCACTTCTTTGAATGTGCACATTCCTATCTGTAGCTTTTCTGCTCCTTGCATCCCATTGTGTTTGTCTTAGGTATTCAACACTAGAACAGGCTAGACATTGTGCAGGGTATGTAGCAGTAAGTAAAATAAACAAGAATCTCTCTCTCTTTTTTTTAAGTTGTTGTTCTTTCCCTAGTTTTATTGATAAATAATTAATTCTACTCTCCTTTTAGAAAGAAAGGTATGCCAACAAAAGGGAGAAAGATTAATACGATGTAAGTCATATTGAGAATATATAGCTTGAGGATATAGAGAATGAGCAGAGTGGAGGTGGACATGAATAGCCTCTCTGAAAGATTTTGATCAATGACTCCAGAAGCAACTGTGGTCTCTCTAGTTCTAGGGTTGCTGCTGCTGCTGCTAAGTTGCTTCAGTCGTGTCTGACTCTGTGCGACTCCATAGACGGCAGCCTACCAGGCTTCCCCATCCCTGGGATTCTCCAGGCAAGAACACTGGAGTGGGTTGCCATTTTCTTCTTCAATGCATGAAAGTGAAAAGTGAAAGTGAAGTCACTCAGTTGTGTCTGACTCTTGGCAACCCCTTGGACTGCAGCCCACCAGGCTCCTCTGTCAGGATTAAAAACATGCTTTCCCTACCTGCTTTCCCAAACTCCTCTCTACCAACACGCACACAGTGCCACCCCATGAAAGAGGAAAATCTGGAAATAAATTTTGCCATGACTGTTCTTGTGACTGAAGCCAATTATTTGATTTCTCTATGCCTGTGTGAGCAGTTGCATCAGAGACACAAAAGGCAAGTAAAACTCATTAGTTCAACATACTTCTGAGTGACTGCTGCATGCTAGGAACACTGTTAGCTTGGGAGTTCAGCGAATAAGTAAGTCACTGCCCTCAAGTGGCTTGCAGGGCTCAGCTGGTGGCTCAGGTGGTAAAGAATCTGCCTGCAAGGCAGGAGACCCAGGTTTGACCCCTTGGTCGGGAAGATCCCCTGGAGAAGTGAATGGCTACCCACTCCAGCATTCTTGCCTGCCGCATTCTATAGACAGAGAAGCCCGGTGGGCTACTGAGTGCTAACACTTACTTGCCCTCAAGTGGCTCACAGTCTTTTAGGGTAAAAGGCAAGAGGCAGTGGAAGATTATAATGCCAAATCCCAATTTTTTACAAGATGCATCTAAACCAGCAACAGATGGTCAGGGTGAGGCGAGCTTTCCAAAGAACTTGATCTTTGAGCATACAATGATAGCTATTAACGTGCTTTGATAATGAGTAGAAGATCTAACTTGACTCCTCACTTTCCCTTAAGACTTATCATCATATACCACACACACACACACACACACACACACACACACACACACACACACACACACCCGTGTCTACATCTAGCATGCCAGCTTTTGTTTTGGTTATACCCTCTATATAGAATTTGTTCTTTCTATTGGTAACTACCAAGTCCTGTCCATCACAGCTACTCTTATACTTTTCCAGAAGTCATACCCTCTCTGCCCTGATTGCACTTAATCAGTGTCTCTCTTCTAAGCTCCTAGTCATTCTGTCATGGTTATGGTATGCTCTTTCTAGAACCATATTCATATTTTCTGTGATTTCTTTGCTATATGGTAAGCTCTTCAAAGATGGACCTGTATTTCCTTCACCTCTGTATCCTAATTCCATACATAATACCCGACACACAGGAAATGTTTAAGAAGTATTTTTAGCTCAAATTTAATTGAGTTAAATGTAACTAAAGCATGTGTGGGTTGAACTAAAATTTCCCTTCATCCACTTGCCACTTCAGATGCTATGAATGGATATTTTAAAGATTAATTTTTGTAGAATTTATATAGAGGAGTAATTTTTCCAGAAGTTCAAATTGCATCAGGCAGCTGGGGAGTTTTCTCATAGTCAAAGATGGTCAAGTCCTATCTGATGAAATTCCCTTTCATTTCTTTAGTATGATATAATTTATTTATTGGTAGGACTTGGGAAAATTAGGAGGCTGTCAGCTGCTTGAGTCTACAGGGTTTAGACTAGTTACTAGCATCTGGCAAGATGGATTACAGGACTCAGCCATGAGTGAGAAAGAGAAAGAAGGAAGGCTGGGCTATATTGGTTCCAGGGACCTATGGGCATGGGACCCACTGTTACCAAGATGTACTGTCAGGGCACTGACAACCATGAGCTCAAAGAGAGCTCTCTGGCTGAGGGCCAGTCCCACCCGAAGGAGCCCTTCTGAGCAGATATTACTAAATATCCATTTATTACTTCACACTGGGGCATTTCTGAGATGTCTTACATTGGGCCTTTCTTAGACTGACTGCTTTGGGAGGAAATGAGGCATTTCAACAACAACAACAACAACAAAAATAGTACTTATTATAGCCTCTACCTATTAGCTGATCTGATTCCTCCAAACAACTCCCCTTGGTATCAGACTCAAGCTGTGGGCGCTCGCCTCCATTTGGAGGGCTCGGCCACACAGCCAGCTGTTGGGCCATCTAAAGGTTACTCGCCAGCACCAGGCTCTCCTGTGGTTTTCCAGAGTGAATGTGGGGGGCGAGTGGGAGCATTATGTGAATTAGCCTCTTCATCACTTTGCAGGCTTTATTTACACTCTGCTGGATTATTTTCTCCTCTTATGACCGCCACCATCTCCCGTGGGGCTTCCTGAGGCTGCTTCAGTAAGTTATATTTTTGATTCTGACTTTCGTTGGCCTGGCTGGGGATTTGAAGAAAATGCACAAACTCAGGAATACAGGGGGTGCTGAAAGCAGGAGCAGGGAAGCTGGCGTCCACAGTGCAGGTGTTGGACTCCAGGCATTCCAGGCTGCTCTCATCACCAGCTGGTGTCCTGACGGTATCTATGCAGTTTAGCTTGACTCAAGCCATGGTTTCTGCCTAATTACCAAGGTAACGACTTCTTTCTTTGCCTACTAAGGAATTTTTCAGCACATCCTGTTCACTATTCATTTACTCATTCAAGGAGCATTTCCTGAGAGGCAGCAGTGGACTGGAACCTTGGCTTTGAGTCTATACTTTACCACTACCTCATCTCCAATCCTAGGCAGGATACTACCTCTCTGGGCTTCTATTTCACCAATCTCAAGAGCAAATTTTAGAATATGATCTCAGTGAAGGCAGAAAACATGCCTGCTTGCTTAATTCTGCATCCCTAGTGGTAGCACAGAGCCTGATACATATTTGGTACTCAGAAATGTTGTTGCATGAACAGATCACAGTGCATTAGTTTAGATGGCATGCATGCTTAGTCGCTCGGTCGTGTCCGACTCTGTGACCTCATGAACTGTAGCCTGCCAGGCTCCTCTGTCCATGGGGATTCTGTGGGCAAGAATACTGGAGTGGGTTTCCATGCCCTTTTCCAAGTTTAGACTACATGATCTCTAATATTCTAACATGATCTGTCAGTCTTTTCATGTCTACAGTTGAGAATTTCCTCCACCTCTTGATCCCATTAATTACTAAACTGTGAAGTTTCTAGAATCTGTGCAGAGAACACCTATCCAACTCCCTAACTCTGAGAAAGTACCTTTTCTCTGAATTTCCACAGCACCCACACTGACCTCTTCCTAAACACTCATACCATCTTATCCTCTTGTCTTTTTACCTGTACTTGCCCATCACTAGTTACAAACACCATGAGGGCAGATTCTTCTCTAGTTTTGTATCCTCAGTGCTCAGCACGGTCCCTCTGTATCAAGTGGAATTAATGATCGTGTTTTTTAAACACTGATTGTCAGATCTTAGAGGCTCTAATACAATTTTTAAAGTCTCGAGTCAACATTCACTATTGTATATATCATGTCTCTTTCTGGCTTCTCTGTGCATTTGTCCATCTTTTCTTCTCATCATTATGAAAGTGAAAGTGTCAGTCAATCATGTCCAACTCTTTGTGACCCAATGGACTATAGCCCACCAGGTCCTCTGTCCATGGGACCCTCCAGGCAAGAACACTGGATTGAGTTGCCATGTCCTCCTCTAGGGGGTCTTCCAGACCCAGGGAACAAACCCATGTCTCCGGCACTGCAGGCAGATTCTTTACCATCTGGATCACCAGAACGTTGGCTCTAGATTTAGATTTCCTGGTTTGGACTCTTGTCTCTGCATTTCCTGGCAATATGCCCCTGGGAAGTTAATAATTTCTCTATGTCCCAGGGTCTCCATATGCAAACTGAGATAATAATAATCCTGACCTCATACAGTTATTACGAAAATTAGAAGAGCACACAAAAGCCAGTTGCCATATATAGTAAACACACAATATATATTAGTTAATATTATTGCTATTGCTGCTATTGATCACATATTAAGCAGCATTATAGGTGCTGTGAACAATAAAGAAAACCGTCCTGTTCTTATGGAGCTTAAATTACAGTGAACCAATTCTTTCTGATTTATCTATGAGATAGTTCTTTAAATTTTAGCACCCTGATGTACACCTTAGTATAAATCAGATAGTGGATCTTTTCTGGAGAGGAACTTTTTACTGTGGTAGGGAAATACATGAGGCCATAGAGCACCTGTCTTGAGGGTAGGAAAGAGAAGAAGAAGAAGAAAGTGTGTGATTCAGGAAGGAAACCACCAGTCACATAATTTTACTCTGCCTCTCCCTGTCTTCAGGCCATGGCCAGTAAGTTTAATTTATTGGATTTTGCGAGCAGGCACAAGGCATGTCCCATCAATTTCTTGTTCTCGATGGCTGCAGAGTGACTCAGACTATTAGCCTTGTATGATCACAGCATCTGTATTATGATGTCGAGGACATGTTGCTGCTACAATTTTTTCTCTTTATTTAGTTCACTTTGTCTCACTCAGCATATCACTCAGCGGCTGTTGGAGAAAACACTTGGTGATAGACAATTTCTCTCTCTCTCTCCTCTCCTGATATTCCTTCTCCTTGCACTTCTGTCTTTGTTGATGTCTTGTTTGAAAGAAGATTTGTGGATCTCCTGGTTTCCTCTGCCTTGACTGACCCTCAGGTCTGCGGCTCTCAGCATTGCGGCACCTCTCCATGGTGCTGAAAGCAAGCACGTGGTTCTAACTCTGCAGCAGTAGCTAAGGGAGCCTGTAGTATCATAACACGCAGCAATAGGCAGTGGCCTGAGAAAGCACCCTGTCTCGTCCTTGTTATTTCAACAAAAGGGGACAAGAAACAAAGAAATGAAGAATGATTTCCCCAAAATGGTATATGTCTCATATGAGATCAGAATACTGCTTTTCTGAAGACATATTTAGAGCTTCAGAGATAAGCTAAGAAAATTCTTTGGTCTCCTTAGCCCTTATTGTTCTCATCTCTAAAATAGGGGAATACTAACAATCCTAACAAGTACTATGGCATATAGATTAGGCAATGTGATACTAATTCCTTAGCATGCTGCCTGCTTATCTTTACTTATTTCCTGCTGCTTCCTGCTTGACATGTTTTGCTTGAGTAATATGAAGTGATTTATGGTCTCCCTGAGAGTCCCTTGGACTGCACGGAGATCCAACCAGTCCATTCTGAAGGAGACCAGCCCTGGGATTTCTTTGGAAGGAATGATGCTGAAGCTGAAACTCCAGTACTTTGGCCACCTCATGCAAAGAGTTGACTCATTGGAAAAGACTCTGATGCTGGGAGGGATTGGAGGCAGGAGGAGAAGGGGACGAGAGGATGAGATGGCTGGATGGCATCACGGACTTGATGAACGTGAGTCTGAGTGAACTCCGGGAGATGGTGATGGACAGGGAGGCCTGGAGTTCTGCGATTCATGGGATTGCAAAGAGTCGGACACGACTGAGCGACTGAACTGACTGACTGACTGAAGTGATTTTCACTCACCATGCTGCTTTCTGCCTTACTCACACTGTTCCTTCTGCCTCTGGTGCCCTTACAAGTTCTTCTAGGCTGTTATGACACCTACGTATTTCTCACAATTTATATATTCACTAACATCTCTCTCAGAAAGCTTCCTCTATCCTTTCCTGCTCCTCCTCTAATGTGAACTAGCTGTCCCTTCTAGGTGCTCATATGTTACTCTCTGCATATCATTTTACATATCTCCCTATCACGACACCAACTACGTGGTCGTGAAATTATGGTGTCCTTGATTTACTAGATTATAAGCTCTTGGAGAGGAGGGCCATGTGTCATTGTCTCTAGCACAATACACATCACCAGGTGGGTTCCCAGTGTTTGTTGATTTGAACTGAATATGATAGAGACTTAAATCATGTAGGTTTCTTTCTCATTCTCAGTCCAGTGCTCTCTACTCATATTGTGCTGTATCTAGCTAGGTTGGAAAGTTTTTGCATTGGCTACCACTGTGAATACCTTCATTTGCTAATGCTACATACTCATAGGGATTACTCAGTTTGCTGTGGGTCATCCTTAGTAAGCTGGAATCATATCAAGATAGTTTGTCTTTGTTGTCTTTGGCATTAATTCTCTCCAAACCAGAGAATTCACATAAGCCATGAGTTAGATCCAGAGGGGAGAGGGCACCTGCCTCCGTGAATTAGCTACAAAATTATCATGGTCTGGCTTCCAAGAATCCTTAGCAAAATTCTAAATCATCACAAGACTTCTACTTAATATCTATTGGCAAGAACAGCTGCTCTTATTTTAGGAAAATTAATTGCTTTTCAAATTGTTCTAGAAGCCTAAGTCCATTTTGATAATTCAGTAGGAATTAACATTCACTTTTAATTTGAAGTCCATGAAAGCCCAGACTCTCATGAATTTTCTTGGACTTTGAAGTCATGTGTCATCTGACTCTCAGTGACATCACTAAAGATCACATGGTTATTATGAAAGTGATTATAATCTAAAATATGAAATGCATGCATACTAAGTCGCTTTAGTCATGTCTGACTCTTTTTTGATGCTATGGAATGTAGCCCACCAGGCTACTTTGTACATGGGATTCTCTAGGCACTTTGAATAATGGAGTGGGTTGCCATGCTCTTCCCCAGGGGATGTTCCCCACCCAGGCATTGAACCTGCGTCTCTTATGTCTGCTGCACTGGCAGGTAGGTTCTTTACCACTAGTGCCGCCTGGGGAACCCCTAAAACATGCCACTGAAATTCTATTTCTGCTCTGATAATTTACTATGTTGGTGATCTTGAGCACAGTATTTCAGAGTTTTTAGCCCTGTTCAGTCATTTATAAAATGGCAATAATTACAACAATTGTGTTATCTTTCTTAAAGATCCTAAGGAGATGCATGAAATTGATGCAAGAGTACTTTAGAAAGTGTAAAATTCTATACAAATCCAGGGATAACAACAAAGGTGATACCTGGAAGAAGTAGGAACTGGTAGTTGAAAAGAGAAAGGGAAAGAAAAGTGATGGCAAAAGCAAAGGAGATCTTTACTCAATGCAGATTTAAGAAATGGGAATAAAGTCTGGAAACAACAGCTAATGCTATTGAGCACTTCTTACATCCTGGGTAGCATACTACGTGATGAACTTTCCAAAATAACCCAGAGGTAGATGCTTTTACTATCTATTATATGGATAAAGAAGAGAGACATACGAAATTTAGCCTAAACATATGGGCTAGAAAAAGGTAAAGCTAGGACTCAACCTTAGGCAATGTGACTCTAGAGTCTATATACATAACCAGCCAGGCTAGAAAACTCTCCATCTCGTCATTCTGCTGTGCTGATGTCTTTATGGTTGCTAAAGGGATCCAGAAAACAACTTCAGATGAGCTGGAAGTGATTTATATTTAAAGCATTTATGCTATTTGGAGTAAAAGACACCAAGAGATTTCAAAGGAGTAAGTAGAGGTCACTAAAGCTGTTCTCAGCACACTCTTATTTCCCACATAATTTGTCAATTTGAGTCTGATCAACAAATATTTAGTCTTTGTGTATGTCAGATATTATTCAAGGTGTTGGGACCACAGAGATGATTAAAAGACCTTCTCTTTCTGTGGCATATCAAAGATGGTTGCAAACATTTTGCTATTCCTTTGAACTTGGATGACTTCAGTCACTCACTCGACTAATGAATGTGGCAGGTGACACAGTGGGATTTTGAGGCTATGTCATAAGAAGCCTTGCAGCTCCAGATTGGGCTTCTTGAAGCACTTGCTCTTGGAACCCAGTCCCATGAATAGATGCTCTGGTTGACAGTTCCCGCTGAGTTCCTGCTCAGGAACCAGCATCAGCTGCTAGTTTTATGAATGAGCCATCTTGAGCATCCCACCCTGCGAGTTGTCAGCTGATTCTGGCTTCAGTAACTGACTCTAAACACATGAGAAACCCCAGGGAAGAATTGCCCAGCTGAGCTCAGTCACCTGTCGAACTGTACAAGATAATAAATAGGTTGTTTTAACCCTGTAAATTTTGAAGTGGCTTGTTATGCAGCACTGACTATCCAGAACACATCATAAGAAAGTTTCTGTCAGTACACAGGAGGCAGATGTATGAACAGTTGATTTCAATATGTTTTAAATGCTACTATGGTATAAGCAGATTAGGCTATGGAGTTAGCTTAGACCTCAAGGAATCAGAAAGTATCTGCTCTAGGACTAGCTCTGTGGCTCTAGTGTGTACAAAGTGGACTGATTCCATCATTTGGATGAGTGGCATCATCTCCATTTCCTTTCTAATAATAAGACTTTACATGGACATCACCAGATGGTCAACACTGAAATCATCAGATTGATTATATTCTATGCAGCCAAAGATGGAGAAGCTCTATACAGTCAACAAAAACAAGACCAGGAGCTGACTGTGGCTCAGATCATGAACTCCTTATTACCAAATTCAGACTTAAATTGAAGAAAGTAGGGAAAGCTGCTAGACCATTCAGGTACGACCTAAATCAAATCCCTTATGATTATACAGTGGAAGTGAGAAATAGATTTAAGGGCCTAGATCTGATAGATAGAGTGCCTGATGACCTATGGAATGAGGTTTGTGACATTGTACAAGAGACAGGGATCAAGACCATCCCCATGGAAAAGAAATGCAAAAAAGCAAAATGGCTGTCTGGGAGGCCTTACAAATAGCTGTGAAAAGAAGAGAAGTGAAAAGCCAAGGAGAAAAGGAAAGATATAAGCATCTGAATGCAGAGTTCCAAAGAACAGCAAGAAGAGATAAGAAAGTCTTCTTCAGCGATCAATGCAAAGAAATAGAGGAAAACAACAGATTGGGAAAGACTAGAGATCTCTTCAAGAAAATTAGAGATACCAAGGGAACATTTCATGCAAAGATGGGCTCGATAAAGGACAGAAATGATATGGACCTAACAGAAGCAGAAGATATTAAGAAGAGGTGGCAAGAATACACAAAGAACTGTACAAAAAGATCTTCATGACCTGGATAATCATGATGATGTGGTCACTCATCTAGAGCCAGACAACTTGGAATGTGAAGTCAAGTGGGCCTTAGAAAGCATCACTACAAACAAAGCTAGTGGAGGTGATGGAATTCCATTGAGCTATTTCAAATTCTGAAAGATGATGCTGTCAAAGTCCTGCACTCAATATGCCAGCAAATTGGGAAGACTCAGAGTGGCCACAGGACTGGAAAAGGTCAGTTTTCATTCCAATTCCGAAGAAAGGCAATGCCAAAGAATGCTCAAACTACTGCACAATTGCATTCATCTCACATGCTAGTAAAGTAATGCTCAAAATTCTCCAAGCCAGGCTTCAGCAATACATGAACCATGAACTCCCTGATGTTCAAGCTGGTTTTAGAAAAGGCAGAAGAATCAGAGATAAAATTGCCAACATCTGTTGGATCATGGAAAAAGCAAGAGAGTTCCAGAAAAACATCTATTTCTGCTTTATGGACTATGCCAAAGTCTTTGACTGTGTGGATCACAATGAACTGTGGAAAATTCTTCAAGAGATGGGAATACCAGACCACCTGACCTGCCTCTTGAGAAACCTATATGCAGGTGAGGAAGCAACAGTTAGAACTGGACATGGAACAATAGACTGGTTCCAAATAGGAAAAAGAGTAGGTCAACACTGTATATTGTCACCCTGCTTATTTAACTTCTATGCAGAGTACATCATGAGAAACGCTGGACTGGAAGAAACACAAGCTGAAATCAAGATTGCAGGGAGAAATATCAATAACCTCAGATATGCAGACAACACCACCCTTATGGCAGAAAGTGAAGAGGAGCTAAAGGGCCTCTTGATGAAAGTGAAAGAGGAGAGTGAAAAAGTTGGCTTAAAGCTCAACATTCAGAAAACGAAGATCATGGCATCCGGTCCCATCACTTCATGGGAAATAGATGGGGAAACAGTGGAAATAGTGTCAGACTTTATTTGGCGGGGGGCTCCAAAATCACTGCAGATGGTGATTGCAGCCATGAAATTAAAAGATGCTTACTCCTTGGAAGAAAAGTTATGACCAACCTAGATAGTATATTCAAAAGCAGAGACATTACTTTGCCGACTAAGGTCCGTCTAGTCAAGGCTATGGTTTTTCCAGTGGTCATGTATGGATGTGAGAGTTGGACTGTGAAGAAAGGTGAGCGCCGAAGAATTGATGTTTTTGAACTGTGGTGTTGGAGAAGACTCTTGAGAGTCCCTTGGACTACAAGGAGATCCAACCAGTTCATTCTGAAGGAGATCAATCCTGGGATTTCTTTGGAAGGAATGATGCTAAAGCTGAAACTCCAGTACTCTGGCCACCTCATGCGAAGAGCTGACTCATTGGAAAAGACTCTGATGATTGGAGGGGTTGGGGGCAGGAGAAGAAGGGGACGACCGAGGATGAGATGGCTGGATGGCCTCGCGGACTCGATGGACGTGAGTCTGTGTGAACTCCGAGAGATGGTAATGAACAGGGAGGCCTGGCGTGTTGCGATTCATGGGGTCTCAAAGAGTCGGACACAACTGAGCGACTGAACTGAACTGAAGTCATGACTGCACAGATCCCTCATCACTGCTCAGGCACTACTGATCCTGAGTTTACCCCTCTGTAAAATAAGAGAAAATAAGGAATCAAGGAACCCAAAGTAGACTGTGGAGCTGAGACAGAAAGATACCGAAAATTCCTTCCACCTCACTGAAAGACATTGGGCTTCCCTGATGGCTCAGTGGTAAGAATCTGCCTGCAGTGTAGGAGGCATAGGAAATGTGGGTTCAATCCCTGGGTTAGGAAGATCCCCTGGAGGAGGAAATGGCAACCCTCTCCGATATTCTTAACCTGGAAAATCCCATGGACAGAGGAGCCTAATGGGCTACAGTGCAAAGCGTCACAAAGAGTTGGACATGACTGACCACACAGAGCACATTTCTTTCATTAGAAATACAATGAGAGGATTTTGAGCGCAGTGGAATGAGTTCAAGTTCTGTAGTCAGAAGACCTAGGTCTGAGTTCCAGCTCATGTATTCCCAGCTGTGTGACTTACCTTTGTGAGCTCCAGCTTCTTCATAGCTATGCCCCAAGCATGAGGGGAAGCACCTGACAGCCTTATTATTGCCTTCCTTCCAGGTCTGTGCTTAGCTCCAGCTCTCTTCTGATGTGGCTTTGTTCAGTGGAAGAATCCAGGCTGGGGGAACTGAAGGAGAGGCAGGGGAGCAGTGTAAACATCCCTAGGCAGGGAGCCATGTGGGTTCACAGCAATGCCAAGCAATATGGAGCCTTGGCAGAGCCATCCAAGGGCAGGCTGGAAGGGGTTAACTGAGCCAAGGGGCCAGCTGGCATCTGTGCTGGCACTCAAGGAGAGAAAGAAAAGGAGCCTCAGTGTCAAGACAAGAAAGAGAAACAAAACCAAATACCAGCATTTCAGCCAGATTCCCAAATTCCCATATGGATGTGGAGGGAAATATTCAGTCAGTTCCATGCAGCAGCCTCTGGTCAGGAAATACCTGATGATCAGGCAAGTCTGTGAACATACCTGGGCAAGTTGTCTCTGCTAGATGGCTTGTCAGAGAACTACATCATGTTTGATTAATATGACAAGAAAAAGTTGCACTTTCTCCCTTTATTTTTCATGCATCCCGTCATCTACCCATCCATTCATTCACCCATCTCTCAATGCGTGCATTTCTGTAACATGTGTTAAACACCTACACTGAGCCAAACACTATGCATCAGATAACTGGGACTGTAGACAAATCAGTGACACAGAGATGAATAAGCCAACATGGTCTTTGCCCCAAGGATAAAATCTTCCAAGACTAGATAATGTGGGCAGCTCCAAGGTGAGCTCAAAGATGAAGTTTGTGGGTAGACAAAACTAATGTTGACTGATCATTTATTCCGAGCCAGACACAGTGATAAGAGGTTTATGTGTATCATCTCATTTAACCTTCACAATTCACCTATAGTTTTGGCAACATGATTAACCCTGTTTTATAGCTGAAGAAACTGATGCTCAGACATGAGGGTGCTCGCTCAACGTTGCACACTCACTGTGTGTCACAGTGCTGATCTGAGCTCGTTTGGTACTGAGGAGGAGAACCTGGAGAAAGACAGGCAAGGATGTAAACAGGGGCTGAGATTCAGCGTGTCACATGGAATCTTGTTATTGGGTGGGAGTGGACGTATGGTTGGAAGTGGGGTGGTCAGTGTAAGGAGACGCAGTGGAAAGGGAGGCACGTCCTGCCACTGGAACCCAGAGAGTAGAGTAGCACCCACATCTGAAGGGTCAGTCCAAGCTGAGAAGACACTGCCCCAGATCTACCACCCTCTTCTCTGTTTTTGGGTGAAGGCATTTCCTACTTCTCTGCTGAGAGTATGCTTATGAAATACAAATCCTCCTTCTCTTGTCGGCTTCCTGGCTTGCCTCTTTTACCCATATGTGCACTGACAGATGGATGGGCTACAAAAGCAGCCGAGAATCAGAACAAGAGGGGAGGGTGCTGGGATTTGGGGGTGGAGTGGGAGGGACTCCAGTGCACTTTTATCAAGCAAGGTTGTAGGCCCGGGTATCTGAGGGGTGGAAGGTTTACTAGTTTGTTTTGCCATTATTATTTTTTTAATCCTGCACACTATTACTCACATGATGGTTTTGGAGGTGGCAGGCAGAGGGGTGGGTCACCTGCAAATTACTCTCTACGAGTTTCCCAGGGAAGTTGGCTTCTTCTATGCAAGCGATTTTCCCTGTCTGGAGCCAGTTCACACCTAATATGGAAGGATCGCTTTAGTCTCTACTTGTTGCTATGGCAGCTTCAAAGCGGCTGCTGACTGAGCCAGGAGCAGCCGCTCCTCTTTTCCTAAACTCTTCTGGCATGGGGCTGGACACTCGAGGTTTGAAGACTAGGCAAGTGTCAGTGGATGGCATGTCTTTTATTTTGGGAAACATCTTTCAAGTGGGCAGAGTGGCAGCTTTCGCTGGTTCTTCAGAGCCTCAGCACTGCTAATTCGAAATCACGCACGGCTTCTGGAGTCTGCTCCTACCCCACCCCCTGTTTTAGAACAAAGGCTGAAAATGGCCTTTATAGCGATTTTTAAATAATTTAGCTAGTTGGATTAAGATGCAATCTTCTGGTTGGTTTTTAAAATAATTTTAAATAAAAGAGTGCTATAAATAGACGGAGAACTCATTTCTCCTGGGAGGAATGCTTCCAGCTATGGAAATGAGAGGCACAGGGAAGGGAAACGGTGTGAAACATGGAAACACCTTTAATGTGGGAGTTGGTAGTGTGGTGGTGAGTGGGACAGGTAGAGTAGTGGTGACTGAGATTTACTTGTTCTTTGTCCTTAAGGAGTTTATAATCCGATGCATATGAGAACTATTGAAAAAGTAATTACCAGTGTGATAAATACTATAGAATAGGGAGGTCTGGGGTGCAGTGGGAAGCTGTAATGGGCACTTTACTCCCATCTGAGGCAGTCAGGGAAAGCTTTTCTAAGAGAGAATTAAGATAAACGGTGAAGAAAGAATCCTGGTATGTAGATCTAAGGGTCAGCATATGGGAAATTCTGAGGTTAGATAGTCTGTTAGGAGGAATTAAATCTCAGCCTAGCTCAAACCAGTCAATCTTAAAAGAAATCAGTCCTGAATATTAATTGGAACGACTGATGCTGAAGCTCCAATACTTTGGCCACCCGATACAAAGAACTGACTCATTGGAAAAGACCCTGATGCTTGGAAAGATTGAAGGCAGCAGGAGAAGGAGACAACAGAGAATGAGATGGGTGAATGGCATCACCGACTTGATGGACATGAGTTTGAGCAAGTTCTGGGAGATGGTGATGAACAGGAAAACCTGATGTGCTGCAGTCCAAGGGGTCACAAAGAATTGGACACGACTAAGCAACAGAATAGCTGTAGCAGAGAGTAAGAAGGAAAGATTATGAGACAAACATCATGACGATGACAGTATTGGTGGGGATGGCAGTGATTAAAAAGCATTTATGGTGCATTTTTCTGATTTACATGTATTAACTCACTTAATAGTCACAACAACTTTTACAGTATGTACTATTATTATTCCCTCGTGGCTCAGATGGTAAAAATCCACCTGCAATGTAGGAGACCTGGGTTCCATCCCTGGGTTGGGAAGATCCCCTGGAGGAGGGCATGGCAACTGACTCCAATATTCTTGCCTGGAGAATCCCTGCGGACAGAGGAGCCTGGCAGGCTACAGTCCATGGGGTCGTAAAGAGTCAGATACTACTGAATGACTAAACACACGCACTTTATTATTATACCCACTTTACAAATGCAGAAACTGAGAAACAGAGATGTTACATAACTTCTCTTCTCCAAGATTACAAAGCGAGCATGTAAGCGGTCTGGATCTGGAGTTGATGCCCAATCAATAGGGACCTGCGTAAAGAGTTTGGGGTTTATCCTCTGGGTGATGTGAGCCACCACATGATATTAAGTAGGATAAGGACATATGTGCTGTAGAAAAAGTCACTCTAGACCAGATACCTGGAAACTGAAGTCTTGAGCTCTTGCCCTGGCTTCACCACTCCCAGCTCTTAGCTACTGGGCACAAGCCCTCATCATTCTAAGCCATAGGTGCTGCCTCTTTATCAAGGGTAAGATACTACTCCCTCACTAAACTGTGAAAATTAGCTGATTAGTGATCACAGAAGATCTTTAATAAAGCTGGTATAAAAGAAATAAAAAGTGACTGACTGCAAGAAGTAGAACAGCTTAGAGGGAAGGGGAGTGGAGGCAAGGACAACAGGTAGGAGGCAGATGCAAGTGCTCAGATGAGAGCTGAGGATGACCTGAATTGGGAGAAGTGTTGGTGGAGATGGAGACAGATGGGTGGATCAGAGAGTCACTGAGGAGGTAGAATCTCTAGACCTTGAGAGTTGTCTAGATGGGAAGGAAGTCAAGGATGAATGCTGGATCTCAGGCTTCATAACCTGTGTGAACCATCAGGTGAACTGTGGTACCAGTCCCTGGAATTGGGTGTAGGGGGGTGGGGCTCCCCACAGAACAGCCAGGATAAATGGATGCTGGGTAGACAGAGATAACAGATGTTCATATCACAAGTCAGAAATCAAACATCTGTCTCATTCCTTCACCCTGCTCCAGTTCCCTTCCCTCTCATCCTACTTACCCCAAGTTATGATCCTTTACACCTGTTAATCATTTAGTAAGTGGATTGTCCTCCCTGCTCACCTCCCTCAACTTGCCTTCTTTATTAAACAAATGGGCTGTGCCCATTTAACCACTACTGGGATGCTCCTCTCATCTCTGCCAACCCCCAATCATTTATAAAGACATGGATCATGCTACCTCCCCTCACAGCCCTTATGGATTTCCTCTCCTGAGCCCCTTTGGCTCTTGTAGCCTCTGCTCCCCATTGTAAGACCATCTCACAGGTTGTCATATCTCCTTCTTAGTCTTGCTTCTGTATCTAAACAGTAAATTCCTTGACTGCCATCACCCCTCACACCACCCCGAGGGGTTTTACTAATGCTACATCATTTGAAACTTTCATCATTTCTACAAGTCCAAGGGTGAGCCTTCTCCTTCTTCTCTTCTCCTTCCTCCTCTTCTATAGATGATGGGGCTGGGACCCAGAGAATCTAAGTGACTTGCCCAGTGTGATGTAGCTGAAGAGTGCCATGCAGGATTTAGAAATTCCAAATCCCTGGTCTTTCATTCATAGGCATTTCAAAAACTTCCCAGAAATGAGATAAATATATGAAGCATAACAGTTTGATTGTTTTTGTGACAATGCTATGAAGTAGACATGGCTATTACCCTCATTTCACAGGTGAAGAGACCAAAGTTCAGAGAAATGGAATAATTTGCCCAAGGCTTCAGGTGGCTAAGCTGGGGCTAGAACACAGGTCAATCCATTGCCAAATGCACTCTTGGTCCCCATGCTATGCTGCCCCTATTCTTTTCTCTACACTAGGCTGCAGCCACTCTAAATGTCCAGGAAGAGACTGGAATTCAGAGAAAGCAGAAAATGTGGCATGGTTGGGGAACTAGGGTGTGGAAGAGGAATGGTGGACACAGGTAGCTCGTTGTGATATGTGGGACCCTCCTGCGGAAGGTAGGCTTCATGCAGACAAAGGCATTTCTCCTCCCTGAAGCTCGCCTTGCGGATGCTCTCACCTGGAGTAGGCTTCCCTTTCATCCATACCCTGTAGGCTGTCTCCTGCTGTTTGGCTCAAGGTAATTCTTTTCTTCCTGGAGCCCCCCACCCAGGATACACAGACGGTTGGTTCTGATCTGAAGTCATCCCGTTGATGAGGCCAATATAAATGCATGAAGGAGTCCAATTGCAGGTGCTCATTTTTGTGAGAGCTCAGCAGAGCCCATCCACAAAGTCACGGCAAAGGCTCTGACTGATGGGCTAGAAGAAGGCATTTGAAGGTCAAGCCTGTCCAGGAAGCTTCTTCACTACAATTACTGGGATACTTCAGGGGCCTTTGAAATAACTAAGTATGGAAGGTGTATATTTACACCAAGTGATCCTCCACGGGCAGAGTTCTGAGAAGTGAGACTTCTTATAGGCCTTTGAGGTTTCTCTGAAAAGAACCTGGTGCAGTGGCAAAGGTTTGGGCTTTGGTGCCCTTGACTCAAATCTCAGCTGTGCAACTTTAAGAAAGTATCTCTACCTCTCTGAAATTCAGTTTCCTCCTATGCAAGTTGGGACAATAATATCCTATTCAAGGATTTGTTCTGAGAATTAGTTTAAATGACATGTAAAATGCTGGTTGCAACTCATAGAGCAAACTAAATTCTCACCTTACAATCCTTTTCTTCCTCCACCCAGGGAGATGGGTCTAATAACTGCTCAGGTCTGGCCTTGATTTTTTTGTGTTTATGAGCTATGTGTTTAGGCAGGCAAGGAGAGATTTAAAGGAGTCAGGTTTATTAATCTCCATATAACCTGTAGAGTAATTAGAGTGCTTATTCTCAGCTCTTTGGGAAGAAGTAACTATAATTACAGGACCAAATTAAATGGCATTATCTCTTATTGTTTCATACTGTTTGTAGGCTTTCTCTGCCAAGTTCCTTTTAGAAATCTGAGAGTTTTCCCCACATCAACTTTCTCCTTCAGTGAAGTGCTGAACCTGCCTTCAGGCTATAGGTTGAAAGATCCCTGGTATCTGCTGAGTAGGATGGGCCTGTGTTTAAAGGGTCTGTTTTGTCACCCGTGCAGAGATGGCCACCTGCCCCCAAGCACTCCTACTCCTCTTACCTAGTGTAGAATTACCACTGGGAAGTGGTCACCTTGCCAGGGCCTACAATCTCTAGCTTCTTCACATCCAGGAGGGGCCACGTGCCTAGCTGTCTCCAATGAGATATTAACAGAGGAGACATGTGCCCCTTCTGGCCCAAGGTGGTTAGGAAGGGAGTGTGTCTTCTCCATTGTTTTGTCATCCACCTGGTGGCTTAATGAAGACACCAGAGGATCTTAGAAGCCGTGAAGATGGCAGAAGATCAGTTAAATTGGTCCCTGAATGACTGCATGGAGTACAACTCCCCACTGCCATCAATCAAGAAAATTTGGTTGACGTTTACATGTGCTGGACACTGAGATTTTAGGTTTTATCCTTTATAGCAGCTTGCTTTATCTTAATGAGTGCACTGCCTGACTCTTCGTCCCTGATAAAGCATGAAACCATGCTTCTAGTCCTGTCTTACGAGACAGGTAGACACGTCAATGAATAAATTTCAAAACAGTGCTGTAGAAGTAGGAAGATGATGCTGTGGACACAAAGAGATAAGATGCCCAGAAAATTTAAGTTGGACCTTCAAAGCTGAATAGAAGTTCATCAGCAGATGCAGAATGAGGCATGGGAAGATTATTCTAGGCAAAAGGAGCAGCAGGTGCTAACACATGCGAAAAGCTGAGATTGTGTTGAGTCCCTGTGAGAAAGTCCTTGTTGTGAAGGAGAACACGTTCAGGTGGTGGATTAAATATAGGCCACAACCACACGAGTGGGCCAGGTTTGACAGGGGCCAGGTAAGTGGTCTTGGAGCTCTTAGGAGAGAGACCACCAGAAGCTACTGTCCAGGGGTCAAGAAGACTTCATGAAGGAGGGAGCAGGTGTGGAACTGTACCTTATACAATATTGGCGACACTAGAGAAGAGCATCACCTGTTAATTTGTCTTCCTCTTTCAGACCATGAGGTCCTTCAGGGCAGAGATCAGGCTGTATTCATCTCTGAATTCCCAGACTGGCGCCCTATCCTTAGAAGGCGCTGAATGAATGACAGAAGGCAGGACTGAATTCAGATGCTTCCGAGGATGAGCTTGCCTGCTACATTTACTGGGAACCGGGCATCTGAGGCTCAATAGGAACTTCCCAGTGCTTCCTTATTCCCAAATCACAACTATGATCACATCCAAGCAAAGTGATGCCAGATTAAGGAATCGGCTTTCAGTCTCTGTACCATTTCCTCCTGTATCCTACTAGTATTTAGGGACTGCCTCCTGTATTTGCTGGGTTGCTACAGACTGTGTAGGGCATGATACTCACCCTCATGAAATAGGGAGAGTTCATACCACAGGCTGACTCTGCCCTTTTCTCCCACCACCAAGTCAGATCTCACGATTTACATGATCTCTAACATTCCTTATTTCTGTGATATTTAAAGTGAAGTGAAGTCGCTCAATCGTGTCCGACTCTGCGACCCTGTGGACTGTAGCCAACCAGGCTCCTCCTCTGTCCATGGGATTCTCCAGACAAGAATACTGGAGTGGGTTGCCGTTTCCTTCTCCAGGGGATCTTCCTGATCCAGGGATCAAACCCGGGTCTCCCACATTGCAGGCAGACGCTTTAAGCTCTGAGCCACCAGGGAAGCCCCTATGATATTTAAGATATGGACAATCAGTGAAATGAAAGAAGAAAGCATAGAGAAAATGACAACACTTGGATAATTCACACACTAGGTAGCCAGTTCTCAAACCATGGAGACATGACAGTTTTGATGACTCCAGCCCATTTTGTGAGTAATTAGCATCCTGGTGCCTCCAGGTGAATGTCCAGGCTCTTTACCAGAACAGACAATCCTTGCTCCTCTCCAGCCTCATTGGCCATCACTCTCTACTCAGTGCACACCTGGACTCCCCAGGTCCTGAGGCTCTTCTCCCACATGCTTTATACACAGTGCTTGTTCTCTGTTCTGGAGCCATCGATTTAGTCCTTTATGTTGCAGTTAAAGTGTCTTTTCTTTGTAGTTTTTCTAGAACTTCCCAACCAAATTTTACTCATTCTTGCTTTGTGCAAAGCATTCTGCTAGAAACAGAGGAAGGAAGTTTGCATTAGGAAGCAACTGACTTTTAGTATATTTTTAAACTTTTTAAAAAATTTTAGTTGTGACAAAGTACACTTAACATAAAATTTACCATCTTATACATTTAAAAACATTTTTAATTGAAGTATAGTTGATTTACAAGATTATGTTAGTTTCAAGTGTACAGCAAATGCATGCATTTTTCAGACTTTTTACATTATAAGTTATTATAAGGTATTAAATATAGCTTGTGGTTCAATACAATAAATCTGTTTGATGTATAGTGGTGTGTATCTCTTAATTCCATACTCCTAATTTATCCCCCATCTTAACCACTTTTAAGTGTATAGCTTAGTATCATTAAGTCTATTCATGCTATAGTGCACCCCATCTCTGGAACTTTTTTATCTCACAAAATTAAAACTCTATACTCATTAAACAACAACTTCTCACTTCCCTCTCCCCATAGCCCCTGGAACCCACCATTCTACCTTCTATTTCTATTAACTTCTATAAACTTTCTAGATACCTCATATAGAAGAATCATACAGTATTTACCTTTTGGGACTGGCTTATTTCATTTAGCACAACGTCCTCAAGTCATCCACGCTGTAACACCTGTCAGAATTCCTTCCTTTTCAAGGTTGAATAATAGTCCATTGTGTGTGTACAGCACATTTTATATATCCATTCATCAATCAATGAGCATCTGGCTTTCTTTCTTTCATCTTTTGGCTCTTAAAAATAATGATGCTATGAACATAGGTATACAAATCTCTCTTTGAGACCCTAATTTCAATTCTATTGGATATACACTCAGAAGTGGTATTTATATATCATATGGTAACTATATTTTTTGAGAAACTCCCTTTCTGTTTTCTCTAGCAGGTAGACTGTGTTCCATTCCCATAAACAGTTCACACGGGTTCCAATTTCTCCATATCTTTGCCAGAATTTTATTTTCTTTTAGTCTGTTTTGCTAGCAGCCATCCTAAATAGTATGAGGTTATATATCATTGTGATTTTAATTTACATTTCCCTAATTATCAGTAATGCTGGGCATTTTTTTTCCCTGTGTTTGTTGACCATTTGTATATCTTCTTTGGAGACCTTTGCCAATTTTTAATTGGATCATTTGGATTATTTTTATTGTTATTGATTTGTACAGTTATTTTTATATTCTGGATATTAACTCCTTATTGACTCCAAATTGATTCCAATTGACCCCTATTGACTCCAGATCAGATATATGATTTGCAAACTTTTTCTCCCGAAAGTTTTCTTTTTCACTCGGTTGACTGTATCTTTTGAAACATGGGAGTTTTAATTTTTGACAATTCCAGTTTATCTATTTTTGTCTTTGTTGTCTCTGTTTTTAGTTTCATATTCAATGAATCATTGCCAAGTCCAACATCATGAAGTTTCCTCTATGTTTTGTAAAAGATTTTCATAGATTTAGGTCTATGTCTTTGATTCATTTTGAATTACTTTTTGTGATGGTGGAGGTAAGGTCCAACTTAATTCTTTTGTGGATATCCAGTTTTTCCAACACCATTTGAAGAAAAGACTGGCCTTTTCACATTGAATGGTCTTGGCACCCTTGTCAAAAGTCATTTGACCATATAAGCATGGGTTTATTTCTGAGCTCTCTACTGACTCCATTGATTTGTATGTCTTTCTCCTAGTAGCACACTGCTTTGGTTACTGTAACTTTATAATAGATTTGGGAATCAGTAAGTGTAAGATCTCCACCTTTGTTCTTTTCTTTTTTTCCCCAAGATTATTTTGGCTATTTGGATGAGTTTCTTGAAATTCCATATGAATTTTCAGATGGATTTTTCTATTTCTTAAAAAAAAATGGCATTGTGATTTTGAACTGCCTTGGGTGGTATTGACATCTTAACAATATTAAGTCTTTCAATCCATGAACATGGAATGTCTTTCATTTGTATGTGTGTGTTTGTCTTTGGGTAGCACTTGTTTTAAATCAACAATCAGGGGCTTTGTATATATCATTTATTCACCTCTATTGCCCTTTTGGGTGACTTCAGAAATAAAAGTCAGGAGAAAATTTGCTTTTATGAAGGCCTAGGATGTATCTGAGTTAAATTCACCCATTCCAGTCCATTTTAGTATGAAGCAGGGCAAAGACTAATAGAGTTTTGCCAAGAAAATGCACTGGTCATAGCAAACACCCTCTTCCAACAACACAAGAGAAGACTCTACACATGGACATCACCAGATGGTCAACACCAAAATCAGATTGATTATATTCTATGCAGTCAAAGATGGAGAAGCTCTATACAGTCAACAAAAACAAGACCAGGAGCTGACTGTGACTCAGATCATGAACTCCTTATTGCCAAATCCAGACTTCAATTGAAGAAAGCAGGGAAAACTGCTAAACCATTCAGGTATGATCTAAATCGAATCCCTTATGATTATACAGTGGAAGTGAGAAATAGATTTAAGGGCCTTGATCTGATAGATAGAGTGCCTGATGAACTATGGAATGAGGTTCATGACATTGCACAGGAGACAGGGATCAAGACCATCCCCATTGAAAAGAAACACAAAAAGCAAAATGGCTGTCTGGGGAAGCCTTAAAAATAGCTGTGAAAAGAAGAGAAGCGAAAGCCAAGGAGAAAAGGAAAGATATAAGCATCTGAATGCAGAGTTTGAGAGAATAGCATGAAGAGAAAAGAAAGCCTTCCTCAGGGATCAATGCAAAGAAATAGAGGAAAAGAACAGAATGGGAAAGACTAGAGATCTCTTCAAGAAAATTAGAGATACCAAGGGAACATTTCATGCAAAGATGGGCTCAATAAAGGACAGAAATGGTATGGACCTAACAGAAGCAGAAGATATTAAGAAGAGGTGGCAAGAATACACAAAAGAACTGTACAAAGAAGATCTTCACAACCCAGATAATCACGATGGTGTGATCACTCACCTAGAGCCAGACATCCTGGAATGTGAAGTCAAGTGGGCCTTAGAAAGCATCACTATGAACAAAGCTAGTGGAGGTGACGGAATTCCAGTGGAGCTATTTCAAATCCTCAACGATGATGCTGTGAGAGTGCTGCACTCAATATGCCAGCAAATTTGGAAAACTCAGCAGTGGCCACAGGACTGGAAAAGGTCAGTTTTCATTCCAATCCCTAAGAAAGGCAATGCCAAAGAATGCTCAAACTATCGCACAATTGCACTCATCTCACACGCTAGTAAAGTAATGCTCAAAATTCTCCAAGCCAGGCTTCAGCAATACATGAACCATGAACTTCCAGATGTTCAAGCTGGTTTTAGAAAAGGCAGAGGAACCAGAGATAAAATTGCCAACATCTGCTGGATCATGGAAAAAGCAAGAGAGTTCCAGAAAAACATCTATTTCTGCTTTATTGACTATGCCAAAGCCTTTGACTGTGTGGATCACAATAAACTGGAAAATTCTGAAAGAGATGGGAATATTAAACCACCTGACCTGCCTCTTGAGAAATCTATATGCAGGTCAGGAAGGAACAGTTAGAACTGGACATGGAACAACAGACTGGTTCCAAATTGGAAAAGGAGTACGTCAAGGCTGTATATTGTCACCCTGCTTATTTAACTTCTATGCAGAGTACATCATGAGAAACGCTGGACTAGAGGAAACACAAGCTGGAATCAAGATTGCCAGGAGAAATATCAATCACCTCAGATATGCAAATGACACCATCCTTATGGCAGAAAGTGAAGAGGAACTAAAAGCCTCTAGATGAAAGTGAAAGTGGAGAGTGAAAAAGTTGGCTTAAAGCTCAACATTCAGAAAACGAAGATCATGGCATCTGATCCCATCTCTTCATGGGAAATAGATGGGGAAACAGTGGAAATGATGTCAGACTTTATTTTTGGGGGCTCCAAAATCACTGCAGATGGTGATTGCAGCCATGAAATTAAAAGATGCTTACTCCTTGGAAGAAAAGTTATGACCAACCTAGATAGCATATTCAAGAGCAGAGACATTACTTTGCTGACTAAGGTCCATCTCGTCAAGGCTATGGTCTTTCCAGTAATCATGTATGGATGTGAGAGTTGGACTGTGAAGAAGGCTGAGCACCGAAGAATTGATGCTTTTGAACTGTGGTGTTGGAGAAGACTCTTGAGAGTCCCTTGGACTGCAAGAAGATCCAACCAGTCCATTCTGAAGGAGATCAGCCCTGGGATTTCTTTGGGAGGAATGATGCTAAAGCTGAAACTCCAGTACTTTGGCCACCTCATGTGAAGAGTTGACTCACTGGAAAAGACTGATGCTGGGAGGGATTGGGGGCAGGAGGAGAAGGGGATGACCGAGGATGAGATGGCTGGATGGCATTACTAACTCGATGGATGTGAGTCTGAGTGAACTCCGGGAGTTGGTGATGGACAGGGAGGCCTGGCGTGTGATTCATGCGGTAGCAAAGAGTCGGACACGACTGAGTAACTGAACTGAACTGGGATGTATCTTCCTCATATTCTATTTTGCATAGAATGTAGAAGATCACATAATGTCTAAAGTTTCCCATTACTACTTGTTTCTAGGAAATGTATAGCTCAATTTCAATAATTATGCACAATCTGTTATAATTTGATAATTATGCAGATCTATATATTTTCATCCTTTCATTTTCTCAGGTCTTAAATGTCTGCTGTAATTTATAATTTCTCTGGCCCTAATATTTTTGCTTTTCTATTGTATGTATTGTTATAAGCTACCTTAAATACATTGTGAACTGAAATGTATCTATAAAATATTCTTAAGTGAAAGATATGTATTATCATTACCATATTACAGATGAAGAAAATGATGTTAAGAATGGATAAGTAACTTCAACAGATCATACAACTCGTAAGTTACAGAGCTAGGATTCAAATCTAGATCTCTTTGACTGCAAAGCCCAAGTTCCCATGTCTACTGTAAGTCAGTAAGATTAGGTCCCTGCATAGCTCAGATTCTAATAGGGACTGAGGAATTGAATGGCCAAATATGGCCATAAATAGCTCTTATACCAGCCAGAAATTATAGGAATGGCAATAGGGAAGTTTGAGAAATAAAGATGGTAACGATAACCCTGTATGCGAGACAGCAAAAGAGACACAGATGTATAGAACAGTCTTTTGGACTCTGTGGGAGAGGGAGAGGATGGGATGATTTTGGAGAATGGCATTGAAACATGTATAATACCATACATGAAACGAATCGCCAGTCCAGGTTCAATGCATGATATAGATGCTTGGGTTTGGTGCACTGGGATGACCCAGAGGTATGGTACGGGGAGGGAGGAGGGAGAGGGGTTCAGGATGGGGAACACATGTACAGCTGTGCCAGATTCATGTTGATGTATGACAAAACCAATACAATATTGTAAAGTAATTAATCTCCAATCAAAATAAATACGTTTATATTTTTTAAAATGAAGGAGATTGAGCCTTTTGGTATGAGATTCCAGACTGAATGATCTGAATATATCATATGTGAATACATGAAGCAAGAACTTTTAAAAGAGGGTCTTAGGGATTGTTTCATCTTTGGGTTAAGAAACAAGAGACACTGTGTGTTAGTTTCTTGCTGTTTGCTGGTCTAATCCTTGTGAAATGAACATATACCAATGTCTGCTCAGCATTCTTTCCTGTGGAGGAACCACACCTCCTCATTGCAGGGGTTCAGTAAAAGAGGACCTCATTCCACTCCCTTCCTGACCACAACACTCCTCCCCTGGCCTCAGTGAGGCACAAGGTAGGTCCACGATAGGCCGGGAAAAATCTTTTCAGGACCTTTTGAGAAAGATCCTCTCTTCCTTTAATATCATGAAGTTTCAGGGTAAACTCAGGCACATGTGACTGTTTTTGCTGACATCATGGAAATAGGCAAGAATTGAATCAACCTACAAACAGTATAAGAAAAGCAGAGAAAGACTCTGCTGATATTGAGAATCTCTACCCAGTTAGGCCAAATGCTCTTCTAACAAACTGCCTCTCCTACTAAGTTGATTTAAACTTAATAGTGTTCATTTAAAGCCAAAAGAGAAATGGCAGGGTTGGAATAAAGTATGACTTCTGCTTGAATCCTTACTGCATCACTTACTAGTTGGGTACCCTGTGCAAATCCCCTAATCCTTTGCTCCTCTGTTTCCTTCTTATCCATGGATTCATAGGATTCTTATGAGGAATGGATGAGAAATTGTATCCAGATGAGAGTCTGGCATAAGTGATCATCCTAAGCATGTAAATGTTTAAAATACACTTCAGCTTTGTGAGGGGTAGGGATTGTCTGTTTTATGGATGAGGAAAATGAGGCTCAGCAGGGATGAAAGAAAAGTGATGATTGCTCCACAGTTGATATGTTAGATCCTGAAGTAAAACTTCCATGGGACACACAGTTGACTGGGTGATCCTGTTCTGCTCATGGAACCACAGTTCTTGGTAGCAATGGGAAGGGCAGAGGATCCCCTTCTTAGCCCCCGCTGTCTTCCCTTTGCTGAGTAGGGGATAGAATCCTTCCTTACCCTTCTCCCTCACAGAAGAGGTCCCATCATACCTACCAGCCTACAGGGAGAGAGTCAAACAGCTGGGAGAAGGTAGGGCACCAGACTGTATTTGTTCAGATGGATACAATAGCATCAGACTAGCATGGAGCTCAAATATTGAATCAAAAGTCTTTATATTTAAATCATAGCCCTGTCAAGCTCATATTTGATATGCACTAATTAATGCTCCCCATGAGTTGTACCAGATTTTCTGGTGTGTGTGTATGTGTGTGTGTGAAGCCAGAAAGAGATTCCTATAAATCGGAGTGATCAAAAACAAGCATCTGTCACTGTCAAATTCAGTAGTTGGCTCTTTGTGGCTCATGGGTACTTCCTGGATGAGAGGGGGTGGATACCAGTTATTAGACAAATATGAATCATTTAGGAGGAAGTCACCTAGATCAAATGAAGCTAATGTTTTTATTATCCATCAAAACTAGGATCTCATACTAGACTGAGGAGGCAAAGCCAAGCCCAGTGTGGAATTTCATACTCCAGTTCCAATAATTCTGACTCTATGCCTTTCTTTTTCTTTCAGGGTGGCAAGGGCACTGCTGGCAAGATGTGGAGGGGATTTGGTTGAAAGGAAGTGGATGTTGGACTATTTTAAATGGAATATTCATAGATTTCACTGTAAAAGAAAAATTTGAAATATCCCTTTGTATAATACAGAAAAAAAATGGTTTTGTTTAGTTCAGTTCAGTTCAGTCGCTCAGTCTTGTCCGACTCTCTGTGACCCCATGAATTGCAGCACGCCAGGCCTCCCTGTTCATTACCATTTCTCGGAGTTCACTCAGACTCACGTCCATCGAGTCCGTGATGCCATCCAGCCATCTCATCCTCGGTCGTCCCCTTCTCCTCCTGCCCTCAATCCCTCCCAGCACCAGAGTCTTTTCCAATGAGTCAACTCTTCGCATGAGGTAGCCAAAGTACTGGAGATTCAGCTTTAGCATCATTCCTTCCAAAGAAATCCCAGGGCTGATCTCCTTCAGAATGGACTGGTTGGATCTCCTTGCAGTCCAAGGGACTCTCAAGAGTCTTCTCCAACACCACACTTCAAAAGCATCAATTCTTCGGTGCTCAGCCTTCTCCACGGTCCAACTCTCACATCCATACATGACCACAGGAAAAACCATAGCCTTGACTAGACGGACCTTAGTCAGCAATACACAGTGCAGTGCCAGTGGAAGTGAGAACTAAAGCCACTTGCAAGTTTCTCTCCCTGGAAGAGAAGGAAGTGATGAAAGTTTGACTAACAGGGGAGAGAGCAGGGCAGTGAGGAGGACAGATAGTTAAGCTGAGAGGCTCCTCTTACATTCACATCTGGAGAAAGAGAGAACCTTGACTTTGTAGTCAGACCAATTTAGGTTGGAGTCTGAGCTCTATAGTTTCGTATTATGTGACCTTGAATAAGCATGCCACCTCTTTGAGCCTCACTTTCCTTAAATGGGGGTGGGGGGTGGGTGGAGGATTTTATGATATAGTCTATGTGTGAAGTGGACTTGCCAGGTGGTGCTGGTGGTAAAGAACCTGCCTGCCAGTGCAGGAGACAAGGGAGACACAAGTTTGATCCCTGGGTCAGGAAGATCCCCTGGAGGAGGGCATAACATCCCTCTCCAGTATTCTTGCCTGGAGAATCCCATGGACAAAGGACCCCAGCCTAAGGACTATGCTTCACAGCCTCTCAAAGAGTCAGACACAGCTGAAGAGACTTAGCATATGCACACGAATACATGTATGAAGTACCTTCTGTTAACTCTACTCAGTTCTAACTTTCTTTTTTTCTATCCCTCTCTCCTTTAAGTTTCCAGCACATTTTACATTCTACTTTTTGCCTCCATCATAAAATTCATTTGAAATTTTTACGAGTTTTGCCACATGGTATGTAATACCTTAGGGCTGCCCATGTTTGAATTAAAACCTTTCTTCTAGGACTGTGCAAATCACATCAAAGAAAATACAGATGACAGTAGGTTTATCAATTATGAAAGATATAGTAAGCTGACCATCAAAATGCATGAGCCTAGAAGCAGCATAGCGTAGCCACTAGGAGATAGCTAGCAAGCCAGGTAGCAGTTATACTTGCCAGTGCCCCCTGCATTTATGTTTGGGTTTTTCAGGTAGCTCAGTGACAAAGAAATCACCTGCCAGAGCAGGAGCTGCAGGGCACATGGGTTCATCCCTGGGTCAGGAAGATCCCCTGGAGGAGGAAACAGCAACCCACTCCAATATTCTTGCAGGGGAACCCCCACGGACAGAGGAGCTTGGGGGGAGGCTACAGTCCATGAGGTCACAAATGTCAAACCTGACTGAGTGGCTGAGCATGCCAACCCTGCGTCTAGGAGGCTCCGCGAGACTAGTCTCACCAATGGAATGCGGAAAGAAATATGACTCCACTTCCAAGAGAATTAACAAGCATATATGTTTTCTTCTTCTAATGGCTTGATGTAAACAAGCTTGACTGCCCTAGGAAGCTAGGTGTTGAAGACAGAGGGAAAACTATATCCCCAGATTGCCACTTGAAGGAAAGCCACCCGTGAATTAGGAAAACCAGTTTAGAACTTGAATAAGAAGTAAACCCCCATAAAATCTGGAGCCAGATACACCTTAGATTTCTTTGTTACAGCAGCTAGTGTTATCCTAATACATCAACATAGTTCAAGGTGACAGATTATATCTATTTATGGAAGTGAGGTGATGAAAGTCAACACCTCACTGACAGGATCTAATTACGTAGCAGTTGGGAATTGATTGGGGGTTAGACTATATGACCTTTAAGGGCTCTTAATACCATAAACTAATAGCACTAATATCTTATATTGAATAAGTATTTGCTATGTTCTAGCCCAGGGCTAAGCACTTTACATCAATTTTCTTCTTCAGACCTTACAACACCCCAAGATATTCTCATTTAAAGATAAGAAGGTTGATGGCTGCTGGCAGAGATAAGAAACTTGTAAGGTCAGACAATCCACAGAGTGGATTTGCATCCAAAGCTATCAGACTTCAGAGACTGAATTCCTCATCACTGGACTATGTTTTCCCTCAAATCTGTGAGTCTGTGATTTTAAGGGAATATCATATATCTCATGCCTTTGTTCTGGGAATTGCTCATGTTTGGCTATTGAAAATTAGTTGAAAGATCAGTCAGTGGCTCAAACTGTATTGCAGCATTAGTTTACTTTTGGCTCTGTTTAAGGAGGAGAAATGAGATAAGGAATAGAAGCGACACTAACAGTTTCTACAAGGTCCAGGTGGCTCAGATGGTAAAGAATATGCCCACAGTGTGGGAAAGCTGGGTTCAACCCCTGGGTCAGGAAGATCCCCTGGAAAAGGGAATGGCAACCTACTCCAGCATTTTTTTCCTGGAGAGTTCTATGGACAGAGGACCTTGTGAGCTACAGTCCATGGGGGTCTCAAAGAGGTGGACCCAACTAAGTGACTAACACACTTTCACACCAGCTACATTCACATGTTATCTCATTTAAAACTTTCCCAGACCAATATTAATATCACCATTTTACAGACAAGGAAGCCAAAATTTGTCCTTGTGGCATTTATTCCTTTAATACATTAAAGGAATAAATGGCATATAATAAACACATGGCATTTATTCCTCTAATGGACCTTCTACTATGTTGCTGCAGGAGATTCCAAAGTGAACAAGGCAAGCATGGGCTCTGATGTATTATACCTAGGGGTCGAGCAGCTGCCATATGAGGTAGCAAGCAAACTGTCACAGAGAGTGATTGAGCAAAATCTGGGTGCCTACACACCAGGGAGATTGTGAAGGATGTCCTGATACTGGGTAGAGTACACTGGATGATTTCTGGGGTCTCTTTCTGCACTGAGAGTTAAGTTGTACAGTATCTAGTTGATTGAAAAGGATCACCAGAAATGATCAACAGAGGAAGAAAACAAGTGACAGGGAAAAGAGGCAAACAAAAGCAAATACATTTTTCTATCCAGAATCTGGTTTGTAACAATTGTTCAATAAATGTTATCTATCATCATTACTACTGAAACAATGTTTGCGTCCTATTAATAACTTCATATATGTTTTATCCAGTGAGTGGCACTGTTTTTGTTGTTGTTGTTGAGTTGCCAGTTCAATTCAGTTTAGTCGCTCAGTCATATCTGACTCTTTGCAACCCCATGGTCTGCAGCGTGCCAGGCTTCCCTGTCCCTCACAACCTCCAGGAGTTTGCCCAAGTTCATGTCCATTGAATGGGTGATGCATCCAACTATCTCATCCTTTGTCACCGCCTTCTCCTTTTGCCCTTAGTCTTTCCCAACACCAAGGTCTTTTCCAGTGAGTCAGCTCCTCACATCAGGTGGCTGAAGCATTGGAGCTTCAGCTTCAGAATCAATCCTTCCAATGAATATTCAGGGTTGATTTCCTTTAGGATTGACTGGTTTGATTTTGCTGTCCAGGGATTCTCAAGAGCCTTCTCCAGCACACAGTTTAAAATCATCAATTCTTCAGCACTCTGCCTTCTGTATAGTCCAACTCTCACACCCATATATGACTACTGTTTACAGCTCCGAATAAGGAATAAGAATCATTTATTAAACAGTTTCTGTTTTCCATATTATCCCATTCTGTGCCATATTTCACATTTTCTTCTGTAACTCTCAACAGTAATTTTACAAGATAGTATAAAACATCAGTAAGGATAGGTTAGGTGATGCTTCAGCAACAAGCTCACCAAAAATCAAGAAGTCTTACAATCGTGTAAGTCTATTTCTTGCTCATGCTGCAAGTCTATCACAGGTTGGCTAGGGACTTTTCTCAATGTTTTATTTGTTTTGACACTGAGATTGAGCGTGAAAAAATAGGGCAGTCACTGTGAACACTGAGGTTATTATGACAGTAGGAAAGCAGAATAGGGTGAAACACACATTGGCTCCCAAATCTACCACTTGGAAGTGACATACATCCCTTCTGTCCACACTTAACTGGATAAAGTAAGTTAGATGTCCTTGCCAAAGTTGAACTGCGATGAGGAAGTGTGGTCTTCCCGTGTGCCCGGAATGAGAAGATCAAATATCTGTTTACAGTCCTAATGACTGCTTTAGGAAGATACATATTTTTTATTTATTATACCCAGTTTGCAGATGGGGGACTGAGTTTGGGCAGGAAGTAGAATTCTAAATAACTTGGCCTAGTAAGCAGATTTGAATTTGCCTGCCTCATTCCAAATCTGGGACTTCCCTGGTGGCTCAGGCAGTAAAAGCGTCTGCCTACAATGCAGGAGACCCAGGTTCGATTCCTGGGTCGGGAAGATCCCCTGGAAAAGGAAATGGAAAGTTCTTTAAACTCTCTGCTTGTAATCTGTATCTCATCTTCCTGCCTCCACCATGTACCACCTCTTTCTATCATCTTTCCCTTCTCCTCTGGCTGCTTCCTCCCATCAACAAGCTTAAATATCTTTATATTTCAAATAGAAGAAAAAATTTCTCCCTCCACTTAGTCCAGCCACTGGCCTACCTTTCCACCTTCCCTCCCTGCCATACTTTTTGGCAGTTATCTGCAAGTATCACTCACTTTCTGATCATCCTCTGGATTCCTCTCTTATCCTTTCACTGAAGGGACTCCTTGTTGACCTTCGTACTTCAAATGCAATGGTCTTTTTTAATTCTTACTTCAAGTTTGATCCCAGCAACATGTGGCATAGATGACCACTCCCACTTCTTACACCTCGCATTCCTTTGGTTCACAAGGTCAGTCCTTTCCTCCTACATCCCCAGCAAGTCCTCAGTGAATTTTTCAAGCTCTTTCACTTTTCCTTTCCCTTAACTGATGGTGTTTTAGGAGAATGAGTTTTAGACTCTTTTCCATTCTCACTCTATCCATTCTCTAGGAGTCTTATCACTCCCCATATCTTTAATTACCTCTACAGATTGATAACTGCTACAGTGATTGCTTAAGCCCAGACCTAACTCTGGAGCTATGAGAAGACCCAAAAGACCATTTAGACATTGCTCAAATGTTCCTTGGGATCCGAAACTTAGTATTTGGGGAAAAGTTATGAGTGTGTGGATAGGCTTGGTAAATTTCATCTAGAGGATTTCTAGGGAATTGAACTTTTCTTCAAATTGGCTTTGAAAGCTTATCTTCTGCGTTGTTAGAATCAGATAAGTATTTTTTCCCTACTCCTGTTTTCTAAGAGGAGGGATTTTCTCTTTGCATGCTTTTGGCCTTTACTTGCCCTTCCCTTGGAGAATTAAAGTAATTTTTCTGAGTCTGAATTTGGGAACAATAACTAGGCATGCTCAGTGTACATCCATCTTCCTGCTCTGTTTCAGGAAAGGGTTTGTTGTCAGAGTACATTGGTTCCCTTTTGTTCACTCCTCTTTTAGGTCTTGTATGGATAGGCATCCCAGGTAGACAGTTCAGCTGTGCCTTGGACTGGGTGGATATGTTTGTCAGTTTGGGAGTTAAATATTAGGTTGGCCAAAAAGTTTGTTCAAGTTTTCCATATCATGTTACAGAAAAATCCAAATCACAGTTTTGGCCAACACAGTATTTGCAAGCCACATAGGCTAAGACACCCAAAGTCATGTCCTCCAGTAGCAATACAGTTGACACTTTGGTCTCCATCATTACAATTATTTATTTCTGCTGCTGCTGCAGCTAAGTCACTTCAGTCATGTCCAACTCTGTGTGACCCCAGAGATGGCAGCCCACCAGGCTCCCCCGTTCCTGGGATTCTCTAGGCAAGAACACTGGAGTGGGCTGCCATTTCCTTCTCCAATGCATGAAAGTGAAAAGTAAAAGTGAAGTCGCTCAGTCGTGTCCAACTCTTAGCGATCCCATGGACTGCAGCCTACTAGGGTCCTCTGCCCAGGGGATTTGCTAGGCAAGAGTACTGGAGTGGGATGCCGTTGCCTACACATGGTGGGAGTGCTACTCTGGGGCATTTCAAGATGCGCCCAAAGACTCAGGAATTTCGGCCCCTACTTTGTTGTTTCTTAGCTTCATGAATTTGGTCAAAAATTTATTTCTGATACAAGATTACAAATATTCAAAATTTCTATCCTGTTTCCCTGTACACCTGAGAAAAATATCAAGTACTGCATACTTTGAGTTTTCCATCTTTTTACATTTTGTATCAACATTTACTGAACACCCTTATCCCAGGTTTGGGGAATGGTGAGATAAAGGAAACCCTGCCCTCAGAGTCTTATAGATCCTCCAGGAAGTAAGAGGAGCAAAGGGATAAAGACAGTAATGTGTCATCACAGATAAGGGAACACAGATTAGGGTGTGGGGTGGAATGGGGCACTGGTTGGGCCTCAAAGAAACCTCAAGAGAAGATGCCTGAAAATCAGTGGGAACATGAAGGGGAGAACATGAAGGACTAGACAAACAGCATTCACATTGGTACAAGGCCTGAGACAGTAGGCTCTTTCGAGGATCTGGGGTTGGGTTTGGCTGGATTGAGGGTGCTGCCTGGGGAATGGCCAGAAAGGGGGTTGGGAAGGTAGAAAGAGGCCAGCTCACAAAGGGCCCATTACATGAGGCTTACAATTAGGTAGTAAGGGCGGTGATGAGGAGAGTGATGATGTGGACAGCTTGCATCCTGTGTCTGGTGCCTCATTATCAGTCCAGTGGCTGGCAGAAGAGATGACAGCAGTGGGAGCACCCAGCAAGTGTTTCTCTGCTCTTGGGAGACCAACAGGATCACTAGAAAGAAGCAGGAAAGAGGTCCAGTGCCCTCTCTAGGCAGACCAGCTGTACTTCTAATCTCCTCTTCCCAGTCTTTCCTTGGAGCTGGTACCTTCATTGATGCTTTGCTTTGGTGAAGGCCCCATGAAGATGTGAAGAGTAGCTCTGATGCCACCTTCTGATGGGGATTAGAGCCCAGTGATGATCAGTGTCTGCTGGAGTTTCCAGAGGTAGTAACCACAGATTTTAGGGAATTTTTCTTATTTATTTAGAGAGTACCATATAGATTCTGGATCATCGAAAAGCAAGAGAGTTCCAGAAAAACATCTATTTCTGCATTATTGACTATGCCAAAGCCTTTGATTGTGTGGATCACAATAAACTATGGAAAAATTCTAAAAGAGATGGGAATACTAGACCCCCTGACCTACCTCTTGAGAAACCTATATGCAGGTCAGGAAGCAACAGTTAGAACTGGACATGGAACAACAGACTGGTTCCAAATAGAAAAAGGAGTACGTCAAGGCTGTATATTGTCACCCTGCTTATTTAACTTCTATGCAGAGTACATCATGAGAAACATTGGGCTGGAATAAGCACAAGCTGGAATCAAGATTTCTGGGAGAAATGTCAATAACCTCAGATATGCAGATGACACCATCCTTATGGCAGAAAGTGAAGAGGAACTAAAAAGCCTCTTGATGAAAGTGAAAGAGGAGAGTGAAAAAGTTGGCTTAAAGCTCAACATTCAGAAAACGAAGATCATGGCATCTGGTCCCATCACTTCATGGGAAATAGATGGGGAAACAGTGGAAATAGTGTAAGCCTTTTTTTGTGGGGGTGCTCCAAAATCACTGCAGACGGTGATTGCAGCCATGAAATTAAAAGACGCTTACTCCTTGGAAGAAAAGTTATGACCAACCTAGACAGCATATTCAAAAGCAGAGACATTACTTTGCTGACTAAGGTCCATCTAGTCAAGGCTATGGTTTTTCCAGTAGTCATGTATGGATGTGAGAGTTGGAGTGTGAAGAAAGCTGAGCGCCGAAGAATTGATGCTTTTGAACTGTGGTGTTGGAGAAGACTCTTGAGAGTCCCTTGGACTGCAAGGAGATCCAACCAGTCCATTCTGAAGGAGATCAGCCCTGGGATTTCTTTGGGAGGAATGATGCTAAAGCTGAAACTCCAGTACTTTAACCACCTCATGCGAAGAGTTGACTCATTGGAAAAGACTCTGATGCTGGGAGGGATTGGGGGCAGGAGGAGAAGGGGATGACAGAGGATGAGATGGCTGGATGGCATCACTGACTCGATGGATGTCAGTCTGAGTAAAGTCTGGGAGTTGGGATGGACAGGGAGGCCTGGCATGCTGCGATTCATGGGAATCGCAAAGAGTCAGACACGACTGAGCGACTGAACTGAACTGATGCATATTCTAGAGTAAAACTTTCTGGGTTCACATCCAGCTCCTGTACTGCTAAGCTGAGGGTGTGTTACTGAAGTCTCTGGGCTTCAATTTCCTCACCTGCAAAATGGGTTTCCAAATAGTTCGTACCTCATAGGGTCATTGTGAAGGTTAAAAGTGTGTATATATATATGTGCTTAGAGAATTTCCTGGATCTTCATAAGGTGGCCATAAGATGTTATCTTAGAAGGTATTATCTATAATGATCATTTTGTTGTTGTTTGTTCACTAAGTTGTTTCCAACTCCTTTGCAAGCCCCTGGACTCAGCCAGCAAGGTTCCTCTGTCTATGGGATTTCCCAGACAAGAATACTGGAGTGGGTTGCTATTTTACTCTCCAGGAAATCTTCCCAAACCAGAGATTGAAACTGTGTCTCTTGTTGGCTGACTGGTTCTTTACCACTGAGACACACCTGGGCTGACCTTACCTCTAACAAGATCATTCTTTAAAGACAAAAGCTGTATCTTACAAATATTTTTTGCAGTTTGGACAGAAAATTGTGTGTGTGCTAAGTCACTTCAGCGTGTCCCACCAGTCTCCTCTGTCCATGGGATTCTCCAGGCAAGAATATTGGAGTGGGTTGCCATGTGCTCCTCCAAGGGATCTTCCCAACCCAGCCATCAAACCTGTGTCTCTTATGTCTCCTGCCTTGAGAGGCAGGTTCTTTACAATTAGTGGTGTCTGGGAAACCCAGACAGAAAATAAGGAATCTTAAATTAGCTTTGGAAAAAGTCTTTCAAAGTCACAGATCTTCTTCTATCCTTTCCCTATTTTCCTCTTAGGGAGACTGGTCCATTATTCCACACACATTGGCTGGGTACCTGTGCCAGGCCTACATCTTTTGAGATGTAGTGGGAACAAGTAAGACCCACCTGGTTTCTAACCTGTAGGAGCTCCTTGACTGCAGGGGTTATAAGAGGCAATCAGCTGTAACACAAGCTCCAACAGGATGGAGGCATACAGGAGGGGTTGGTGGAGTCCAGAAAAGAGCAGGTTACAGATAGCTTAAGTTTCACAGGAGTCTTTAAAGAGGAAGTGGCTTCTTCTGAACTGAGCCCCAAATGATGGGTAGGATATTGACAGACCTGAGCACAGGGAGGAAGGTAATGGAAAGATAGGCAGTAGGTTGCAGACTTCTAAGCATCTCTTGGAGAATCTCAGTAAGGCTTTTCCCATGAAATCGTGCCCTCTTTCCCAACCCATCAAATCAAGGAAGGTATACGCACACACATTGTTCCATCTCTGGATCCTTTGTCTCTGTTCTAGTTTATTTAAGCTTTTTGCAGTTTTACATTATGCCTCTTCAAGGAAAGAGAAAAGGGGAAGAAAACTAGTCTTTTTATTACTTACCGGGAGCTAATTATATCATTCATTAATTTTACAACCCTGTAAAATTGGCATTATTATTGTGCCATTTAATAATGGAGGGAAACCACCGCTCAGAGAAGTTGTGATTTGTCCAAGGACACACAGTGAACTCATTCATTCATAATTATCTATTGTTAGGGGTAGAGCCAGGATTTTTTTTTTAATTTTCTCTTCTAAAATGTATTTATTTATTCATTTTTTAATTTGGCCTCACTGTAGGGTTTGCAGGATCTTAGTTCCCTGATAAGGGATTGAATCTGGACCCCGGCAGTAGAAGCATGGAGTCCTAACCACTGGACTGCCAGGGAATTCCCCAGAACCAGGAATTGAACCTAGGGTACTCTGATTTCAAAGGCTTTATCTTGTTAACACAGGACACTGTTGCTTCTCTATAGGGTCAGATCCTTAAGGGCATAATCCTTTCTCATAGACCCCTCCAGCACGTACCAACTGGCATTCATGTTTGGCTCTATAAGGGTACCAAACAATAAATCATCAGTGTTGACAGTGCTTGAGGGATGGGCTCCTCATCTAACTACTGAATCTTCTCCATCAGGCAGCCAGTTACCCTTTAATACCTAGTGTTCTCCCCATGTCCAGTTTTGCCAAGTGTCATTAAACCATCGCCCATGGGACTCCCAGGAGCCTCCAGCCCCATCCAGTCCAATGCCCTGTGTTTACAAAGAAGAACCTGAGCCCAGAAAGGGCAAGTGCCTGGTCCAAGGCCACACAGAGATTGAATAGCAGAGCCGGCAGCAGAGCGCTTATTTAGTTGGGAGCCTTGGAAACCACAGACTGTTCATTTTGCTGGGAAGCCCCCAGCTAGACCTGCAAAGTATCTCGGCCAGTTGGTTTAAAGGATTTTCTTTTTCACTCTTTTCACTGACTCCTGAAACAGATTGGGTTGAGCAACTGAGCAGTAGGGAGGCGAAGTAAACAGAATGGGTCCTCAGTGCCCCCGGCGTGTCTGCTGTCTGCAGCGACTCATCACAGCCTGTGAGCTGACAGACTCAGCCGCTCCTGCGCGGGTTCTCAGGCTCCTCCTGGGGTGCAAAAAAAACCCGCATGGCAACGCCAGGACAGGGGTGCACACGGGAGCCTGTCCTGGGGAAACTGTGTTATCTTTGCATCCCCCGTGGTGGTGATGGGGGTGGGGGATGGTGCCGGGGAGGGGCTGTTGGGCGGGGGGCAGGGTCCCTGTGACAACAGCATGTACTTCAAATCCAAATCTGCAAATCTTACTGGCTTGCCCTAAGCACCCCATTGGATACTTGGAGTCCCTACAGAAACCTGGTGATCAAGAGGAGGGACCTGCTACTTTCTGGGTGCTGAGTTCCGGTTCTAGCTCTAGCACTGCTTTACCTGTCTGAGGCTCACGTCCTAAACTGTAACCTCGGAGACGTCACTTTGGCTCTCTGAGATTCAAGTTGTCCCAGAGGTCCAATCAATGGCTGATGTCTATTTTGTAGGATTCTTTCAGGAATCTCTTGGAAACTAGGGGTGGCTCCAAGCAGAATATATTTTACAGAAGTATTTCCTTTGTATAACAAGCTACTTCATTGAATTTTAATGCCTCTGGGAATAGGGTGGGTGTGCACCCTAAAGTTGATTTCCTACCTGTCCCCAACACACATTAAATAATACACTCCCCCACCCTTAGCACATGCAATGCCCTTATGCATGTTAGAAAAAGTGGCTCTTGGTAGGCCGAAGGACCATCCAGTGAAAGAAAAGTTGTTCCTGCCTGTAGCTAGACCTTGCTCTGTGCCCCGGGTGCATGGTTTGGTGAGCAGAGAGCAAACTGCATTTCAGCCCATTCTCACTCTCTCACTGGGGCCCTTCTCAGGTGTACAAGCTGCCCCGTCATGTAGAGGTGCCCTGTGTAAACACACTCCCTCCCTGTAAGCAATCAACTGCTTCCCTCATCAGGCTTACCTGAATTTTTGTTCTTTAAGAACAAATGATATGCTATACTGAGTACGGTGCCTGTGACACACAGTAGGGTCTGAACAAGAACAGTCACAGAGAAGGGGGAGAATTAAATGAGGTGACCCATGCGACAATGCTTGGTGCATAATTCAATGAGCTCTTACTGCATGAATGAATGAGCTCACAGAATGGTTGTGAAAACAAGACATAAATCCCCATGTGAAATGTTTAATAACAATAAAATGTTCAAATTATAGCTCAGTACAACAACTCAAGAGATGGTACAAGTTTGCATACGAATGTCAAATTAATTGCCAGGCAATAATTTTTATAGGAGTTCAGAAAGGTGGGGGAGATCACTTTGGTGGACTGAAGGTCAAAAGGCCTGGACAGGTGCTTGTTCATGCACTTATACAGCACGTTTATCCATGCATCAAATGTTTCCCAGCCCAGTCCATGGATTCTGGGGAGGCCAAGATGAACAACACAAAGCCCACAGCCTCAAGGTGCTCGCAGACTGGTAGGAGACCCCAGCAAAAGGACAGTGTACATACGATGTGAAACTGACATACTGTGGAGAGAAGGGAGAGGGTTCAGTGAGCCAGTACACACAGAAGGTGTGTCATAAACTGTGGCATAACACATGCCTCTGATGACCATCTGAGCACATTCTGAGTGCGTCTCCACCACTCAACATTTACTGAGTCTCTAATGTGAGTGTGTGTGTAGTCGCTCAGTCGTGTTCTACTCTTTGCAGCCCCACGAACGGTAGCTTGCCAGGCTCCTCTGTCCATGGAATTCTCCCAGGCCAGAATTCTGGAGTGGGTAAGCCTTTCCCTTCTCCAGGGGATCTTCCCAACCCGGGGATTGAACCCAGGTTTCCTGCATTTCAGGCAGACTCTTTACCATCTGAGTCACCAGGGAAGCCCATTTAAGTCTCTAAAACTCCCACCTTTTCTCCTCTTCATCTTATTTGCTCTTCCCTTAAACCTGCCAGCAGCCTTTAAGAGCACTGCACCCTCTACTAGTTGAACCCTTGGAGAGCGAGGGGATGACACACAAGACTGGACAAGTGTGGTTTGCAGCTGTGAGGGAGGCCCATGTCATTCTGGAGCTCTGTGGAGCTTTCACAGGGCCTTTCCTGCTGAGTCCTTCCTCACTGCAGTCACTGATCACCCTGGCAACCGTGCACCCATAGATTCTTTGGCGACAATGCTAGTGATAGTGAGGAGTGTTCTCTTAAACCACCCCTGAAGAGGGAGAAAAATACATGCTCTCAAAAAGGCAGCCCATGGCTCTGAGGCCCCTCTCTCCCTAGGATAAGGGCCAAGCCAGAAAGGGACACTCTCATTGCAGGGACCAGAGATGAGCTTTGTGACCAAAGGCCCTCGGGAAGCAGCAGTGACGGAGGGGGTCGAGCACAGTCTGTGAGGCCAAGAATTCCCAGGGTAAAATCCTGGCCATGTGACTTCAGTACAGGGGAGCTTAGACACATTAGTTCCCTCTCTTTGGGGCTCAGTTTCCCTCTTTGCAAAATGGACATAATTCCTACCTCCCCAGGCTTACAGTGAGAACTAAAGGAAAGTGGGGATAGGCATTTGTTGAACATAGTTGAGTGTAAAACAGAGGCTCAGAGATTAGCAGATGCAAACTAATATAGAGAGAATGGATAAACAACAAGCTCCTACCATATAGCACAGGGAACTATATTCAGTATCCTGTGATAAACTAGCATGGAAAAGAAGATGAAAAAGGATATGAATCACTTGCCTGCACAGTGGAAATTGACGCAACTTTGTCAATCAACTATGCTTCAATAAAATAAACTTAAAAAAAAAACACACACAAAACTCCCAGAGACCCAGATACTGTTTCTAAGATTGCTGAGCCAGTTAACAGCAAAAGCTGAATGAGAACTTCCCTTGTCTTTTGACTCCCAATTTGGCAGTCTCTCCCTCCCTCCTCTCTCCTCCTCTCCGCTCCCTCCAGCCCTTCCTTTTGTGGAGTATTCCTTTGCCTGCCAGTGCTTACTGCAGGTCACGAGGAAAAGTCTGAGAGTGTGGACAGTCCAAGTTCACCTTTTTATCATGTGCGTGTCAGTACACCGAGGCCAAAATGAGCTAGATGCTCCTTTCCTGCAGGGTTGAGAATGCAGTGTTCCAAGGAATATTTGATACTTGATATTAAATAGTGACCCTACCAGAGGATTCTCCAGGTTATGGAAAGTGATAACCCTACCAAGCTGGGCTTTGGTTTTACAAGGCAGGGTCAGCAAATACGTAGTAGATATGGGCACTATCTAGTCTACTCATGGCCTCCATCAGGAATCAACTGACCTTTCTTTTTATTGATCTCTAATAAAGACTCGGAATCCTTTCATCTCCTGTCAGTCAACTGGGACTGTCATTCACTCAGTAAACATTAGGAGCTGTTAGTCACTCAGCTGTGTCTGACTCTTTGTGACCCCATGGACTGTAGCCTACCATACTCCTCTGTTCATGGGATTCTTCAGGCAAGAATACTGGAGTGGGTAACCATTCCTTTCTCCAGGGGATCTTCCTGACTCAGGGATCAAACCTGGGTCTCCTACATTCCAGGCAGATTCTTTACTGCTGAGCCAACAAGGAAGACTACTCAACAGTAACTGAGTGCCTAAAATGTGTTTCTGTCTGTACTGAGGAATATGTTAGACATTGACTCATAAATCTTTACCATTCTAGATGCAACCCTCTGGCCCTCCCAGGTGCCTAAACTGCTGAGCTCCAAGCTTGGAATCTGAGTAGGACCACAGAAGGGGTTAAGGTTTGGGGAGGCCAGGGTCTGAATTGGGCTGTGTCACCACAGTGAATGCCTTCGATTTTGTCTCCCTGGTACTCCTTCCCTTATGGGGTCACAGGATCTTGCTGTAGGGGGGGACTTCCTCTCCCCCACTCCATGGCATGTGTCTATAGGATTGGGTCTGTGTCAGGCTTGGACAATCATGGTATCCCTTTATCCTTGTCCAGAGATTAGATAGGCATATCTCTCTGTCTGGGACAGGCAGAAGTGTTCTGTATTTATTTGTGTAATATGGTAGGATTCATATGTTTCAAAGTGGGAGAGAGAATCTCTCTGTCTTGAGATGAGTGTAGAGCTTTTGTTAACCACATTCCCATCCTGCACTCTCCATACAGGTGAGAAGCTCTCTGCAGGGGAGAGGATACAGGAAGGGCAAGAGATAGAAAGCAAAGGAGGGAGGGGGAAGGGGGGTGAAGGGGAGAGGGAGTGAGGGAGTGAGGGAGAGAGAGGCAGAGAAACAGAAAGAGAGAGGGAGGGAGAGAGATCACAGACATGATTACATCATTGGAATCAATGAAGACTCCGGACTGGCTTCACCCTGGATTGCCAAGTGACACCAGCCAATAAATTCCCTTTGCTTTAAACTAGTGATCTTGACCTCCTCTCAGACAGAGGTGAGTGGGGCAGAGGGCAGCATGAGAGTAAGGAATGACCACATTTCTATAGCTAGGGAGGAGGAAAAGCTGCAAGGCTTCTGAAACAATTCTGTCTTTGCTTGTAATTACAGTTACATTGTTCCGGCTTCGGTACTCCAATTGTCTTTCTACCAATACGTGCTTAACAGGGGACTGAATGTGTATCTTGTCTCCTGTTTCCCTTTGAGTGTAGATCTGATGTGGGGGTGTTCAGGGTGGTCTTGCCTCCCTTGTGGTTGATATGTCCCCCCAGGGCCTGGGATCTGTTGCTCCCCATTTTCCTTCAGTCACTAACTGTAATATTCATACTTTCATCTTCATAGGGTGCCTTGTGCTCTGCAAAGTCCTTTCATCTGCATTATCTCATTAGATTCTCAAAGCATCTGTGAAGAAGGCAGGGCTGGGATGACTATTCCTGCTTTGTCAGATTGAAAAAGAGGCTCAGGCCCTGGGATCTTGGCACTGAAAGAGAAAGACACGGACAGGGCTTATGTAGTGAGCTCATGGGGGATGAATGAGACAGAGGTGGAAGGGTGCCTGGATTTGGAGCCACACAAGTTCCAGGCTTGCATCCTGCCTTCTTTACTTTCTAGCGATCTGACTTAAGGCAGATCACTCAGTTCTTCCCAGTCTCGGTTTCCCCTTCTGTCAGGAACAGTGAAGCATTTTCCTTCCAGAATTCTTGTGACTATCACAGGAGGTGATACAGAATAAAGGTGAGCCATAAGGTGCTGCTCACCTGTTCAGGGTTGATTTTTCGGTGTGGTGGATAGTGGTGTGCCAGGTCCAGCTGGACAGACTCATGAGAGCTATACCATGGAGTATAGCTGCACACTCAGTGACATCAGGTTGGTAACTTGACAGCAACAGGGAGGATATTTACATCTTGGAAATTGGCAAATGCCACAGTTTTACCCTCCCTGCCAAGTCATTTGTAAATTGGCACACCAGTGGCAGTGAGGACAGAGAGGAAGAGAAGAAAAGGATACTAATATGTAAGTTGCACCCTTAGAGCATCTTCTTCAGTCCACAAGCAGATGCCATCCCTGTTTGACAGATGAGTCATTAAAACCTAAAAGGGTTGATCACTTGTTCAAGAATACACTATAAATGAGAGAACAGGAACCCAAGTCAGGTCCCACATTCTCTCTGATAACCATGCAGCATCCCAAAGATGCTCTCAGTAGACCTCGCTCTTTCCTTGATCCCTAACCCAGCAATAGTGAGATATTAAGTCAGTTTCTAGGGCCACTTAACATGTAAGGTCCCTGTTTGGACTTCAGAGTCCTAGTTTCTAAATAAAACTGGCCTGGAGAAAGATGGGAATGAGTGCAGGGCATTGAGCTAGATACCAAGGAAGAGCTGACTATCTGTGAGATCTCAGTTGGATAAATGTTTCAGGGTCTCAGAAGCTGGGCAAGATCGTTAGGTTGGGCCACCTGAAGCATGAGGTATGGCAAGGGAGAAAGTCAAGTGCACCTGAGCCCAAGTGCCAGCTCTACTGCTTCACCTAGTGGGGGTTAAACGGCCTCATCTGTCAGAGGGGGACAGCATCCCAACATACCCGTTTCATCTTATTGGGTTTCTATGGTATCAATGGGCTTCCCTGCTGGCTCACTGGTAAAGAACCCACCTGCCAATGCAGGAGACATAAGAGACATAGGTTTGATTCCTGAGTTGGGATGATGCCTTGGAGGAGGCCTTCACAACTCACTCCAGTACTCCTGCCTGGAGAAGCCTATGGACAGGGGGGCTGGTGGGCTATAGTCCATAGGGTAGCAAAGAGTCGGACATGACTGAAGTGACTTAGCACATATGGTATCAACGGGGGAAAGGATTCTGAAGGCCTCTGGAATCTGTTACACTGCACAGATGTAAGAGAATGATCATGTGTCTTAGCTGAGAACCTTTCCTCCTGTTGCTAAGAGAAAGGACTGCCTGTTTTCCTTTCCTGCCATCTCTGGCTCTTCCCCGCCCCCAGCCCCTTTTTCCCCTTCTATTTTTATACCTTGAGTGTTCATATGATGATGTCTTGCATGCTTCAAACTAGATGGGGATGGGGATGGCAGACAGGAAAAAATAAATAAAAAGACCTAAACAAAGTGAAAATCTGTTTGTTGCTTAAGAAGATGACAGATGACTACAGAGCCTGGAGTTAGCTACAGGCTTTTCCCCAGATGCTGGGATGAAATCTCCTGGGATCCAACATGTTACCCTGGACAGAACAATTCCCAAAGAAAGATGATCAACGCTCCTTTCTTCTAGATGGAGACAGAGGTACAATAGGAGCATTTCGGAAGCTCCTGGGGGCTTAAAGGGGGACTACAGTAAGGATGAAATTAATGGTTATTTAGCAGCTTAGGTACTTTCACCATCTCACTTAATTCTTGCAATAACTTTATGAGAATATATATTATCATATACACTTGCCAGTTAAAGAAAAGATCCTCAGAAAGTGGTGGGAGAAGTCTACACTAAGGCTCCTGGGGTTCCTGGCAAGTGGCCTCTCGCCCTTTAGACCTACTGGAAGAGGCAGGGGGCTCACTATAGTTGTGCAGGCCAGAGAATGGAAAAGAACTTTTATTCAACACTGCACAGGAGTCTCTGATTATTTCCCCTGCCTCCACCCAAGCCCCCTCCAGTTGTTCTCTGCACAGGAGCTGGAGTGAGCCTCTATAAACCCAAATCATACTATTTCCTATCCCCTAAAATTCACAGTTTTACTATCTTCAAAAAAATTGCCTACTGACACCCTCCTATAAGACCAGCCTCTCTCTCTAACTTCTCTTATACCACTAGTCACCAGCCTTGCTGCATTTCAGCCACAGTTGGTTTCACTCTGCTCCTCAAATGCATTCAACTCATTCCTGCCTCAGGGCCTTTGCACTTGCTATTCCCTCTGCCTTTAATGCTTTCTGTTCTCAGGTCAATGGGCCTTGTCTCTGAGAGTCCTTTTCCAATCCCCAGACTGATGTCCTACCCCAGCTTTTTCTTACCATACATCACCATCATTTTAAATTGGTGTCATAGCAGTTACTACTATCTGTCAGTTTTTACTAATTTACTTGTTTATTGTCTCTATCTTCATACTGGAGAGTAAATTCAAGACCTTAAGGATTACTTGTCTATCTTTTTGAACCTCTTACCCCACTCCATAGAAGACACTGGCACAGTTAGCATGCAAATAAATTGTTAGTGAATGACTGGATTGTTACTGATGTATTATTTTCCCAGGAAGAGCAGATTTGCTGTGAGTAGGGAAAAGTCCTACCATTTGCTATCACTTAACCTGTGTAGAGATCGATGTTTATCTCATTTGGTTCTTAGAATAATCCTATGAGACAGATACTCTGGTTCCCATTTTGCAGATGAAGAAATGGAGCCTCCATCATTTCTTCGGCAATTTGCTTAAGATCTCAACAACTGCAACTGGAACCCTTGTCTGCCTGTTCCTGTGCCCACACACTGGGTCCTGGGGGAGGGCAGAACTTCCCCCTCTGAGGATTCTGCTCGTGCAAGACAGTACGTGTCTGCTGCGGCAAAACCTCGTGTCTGTGAAGACTCCACCGAGGATGAGGCTGTGTAAAAGCACGTGCAGGACAAGAGTCTAGCAACAGCTCCCGGAGGACTTCCTCTAATAAACCGTCATTACTTGGCCTGAAGTCCAGATTTCTCTGGGGAATAGAGAGTCCCAAAGGTGAAGGCTGCGGAGTGCCTGCCAGTTTTGGCCTCGCTGTGTTCATCGCTGGAAGGGAACTTATGAGTGGGTACTGAGGTCCTTCTTCCCTCCAGCGGTGCTCACGTCCTGTCCGGGTCGGCCTCGCTACTGATGCGGGCGCCGGCATTCTGCGCTAGGTGGCGAATGCTGTGGGGCTCCCTATTCGGGGGAATGCGGTAGTGATGTATAAGGTATGAAAGATGTGGCCTGCAGAGAGCCGGCACTATCTCTACTGCTGCCGCTACTGCTGCCGGCAGAGCTGCTGGGAGTGAGCATCCCCGTCAGGGATACCCAGCTCCGTGGCATCTCCTGCGCGCGCCCTGGCCCCAACGGACCTGCCACCCCCAGGGAACAAAAGCAGAGCCCCCTCACCCTCTCCTGCTGCAGCCAGAGGATGAGTCGAGAGGGCTGAGCGGAGAGTGTGGTCCTCGGCGGCCGGCACGGAAGGTAGGAGAAGGTGTTGCGCTCCCTCGCTCAGGCGTGGGAGGCTCGGGGTGGGCGGGCAGGGGCAGGGGCACGGGCGGCAGAGGGGACCAATCTGTCCCCGGGGTGCTGCCCGGCCCGGCGAGGTGGTCATCTGGAACGCAGCGCCCGCACCGCCTGCCAGCCCAGTGCAGGGCGGGTGAGGAGCTCCCGCAACCGCGAGGGAGCCCCTTGGGTGGGAATCGGAAGCGCCTGGGGGAAAAGTCCAAAGCCGAAGCCCCACAGGCAGCGGTCCAGGGCACTCGGTGGTGCGCGGCTGGCTGCGAGGCAGGCTGCGTTGGCTGCAGTGTGCGCAAAGTTTTGGGTGGCGCGCAAAGGCGCGGGCGAGGGCCCTGCGCAGCGCAAGTTGCGGCCGCAGCCAGAGGGCGAACCCCGGGGGCGGGGGACGGTGCTCCAGGCGGATTCCCCGACACTGAGACTGGCGGCTTTTGCTCCCCCATGCCAGCCGAGGCTGGGTTTGCCCTCAGCCATTTAACCCTTTCTGACCTGGGAGAAACAACTTCTTCGGAGGCGGCTGCACTCAGGCTGGCTGGGTGGCGTCGAGGCTTCCAGCTCAGTCCTTTTGAGCTTCTGCGAGTTTCCCAGCACGTTCTAGGTTTTCTGTTCTTTTCTGGCCACCTCCGTGTCCAAAAACCAGGCCAGCTGGCTGGGGCGGGGTGTCTTTCCCCAGTATCTGTAATTTTACCCCACGTACCACCCAGACGCATGTTTTCTCTCTTCCCACTCAGCTTGGCTCTTTGATGCTGTCTTGAAAAATGAGATGATTAATCAATTAGGTTAGTGGCCAATTAGGCATAACCTTGCAGAAAAATAATTATGCCCAGCTCTCTGGGCTTTCACTCTTGATGAGGTGGGAACCCAGCCCAGGTCGAGGGGCTGTTCTAAAAAGATAGGGCTGATCAGGGAATTTCTGGAAATTTAAGATTAAAAAGATTCAAATGTGTGGTAGTGGCGGAGGTTGTGCGGGTGCTGTAGGGGTGTGTGAGAGAGAGAAAGAGAGAGAGATAATCTATTTTTGCAGAGGAAATTAACCCTTGGCAGCTCGGTCTAGAAGGACTTTGCAGGCAGTATGTTTCAAACAGCTCAGTAAAGGTGTGTCCCCTGCTTGCCTTCCCCATCCCCCCTCAACGCTGAGGGGCTCTCGCCTGTAAATCGCCTCACAGTCGCTTTGCTGTTGCTTTGGGAGGCTGAGTTCCGATGAATGCATTTTAGTTTCCTGTCCGAGGAATCGCGTCGTTGCAGAGGGAGGTTTCTATGCTGTGCCTTCCGAGGATACACATTTCCCCGGCTTGTGTTCAGTAAAGCGGTTATTAAACGGGTGTAAAACAGAGACAATCTGTTACCAGAGCTGGGAAGTTCTTGCTGCTGAGCGAGGCTTCCTTTTGCTTTTGGGGGAGGGACTGGCGGGGTTTGGCACTGCGGTATTACAATACAGCCATATTAAAAAGGTCCTCAGAGCCTAGAGCCGTCCACCACTGCAGCCGCATCTCCCACAGACTTCACTGCTCGAATCCTTCCGGGGAACATGCAGTGGATTTCTGATGAGTACTGAGTGCATTTTAACCCCGTTCTGTTTCTCTTTTAATCTTCTGTTTATATCTCTGGACCCTGGAAAGTAGATTCCTGTCCAGAAGGCAAAAACCTAGAGGTGTTCCCAGGGTGGAGGTATTTTTGCAACAGGTCGTAAGTCTGGGTTTTCTGATAATGGGTCCCCCTGGCATTTAGCAAGCTGGTGACCCACTTCCTTCACCAATGACCGGACTGGGGTGAAACAGGGGGTCCCCGAGATCCCCTGCAGTGCTGACTGTAACTGGTTCTGAATTGTATGGCTTTTCTTCCTTTCCAAGCGAATACAGAGGAGTAGCTAAGCAGTGCAGTGAGGCAGCGGCTATGCCACCTCGCTCCCAGTAGAATGGAGGGGACTGGCTGGGGCTTATTGGCAAATAGAAATGGTCCAGCTGGAAGACTGCCTAGTGGTACTGGTGTCCAGGGGCGACTGGGAACCATACGCCTCACCTGCCTTTGTTGGAATCAAGGGCCACCATTCAGTCCTCTCCCTTTCACAAGATTTTTCTTTTCTTTTCTTTTCTTTTCCTGAAGCTAGAGTCACCTTACTGTGACCCTATTTGTTGGTCTGAGTCTTGTGCTAGCAAAGGCCTTGCTCCTTTTCTAAAATCAAAGCTTTTTCACATAATGGGAAGGGATATAGGGTAGGGGGAGAAGGAAGGGAGAGAGAAAAGAGGGAAGGAGGAAAAGGTGGGGGTGGGGCAGTAGTAAGAGAGAGACAGAGACAGCTTAAGGCTTCCAATACAGACATTGGGAAAGAGGGAGGTGAGATGGAGAACAAGAAAGGAGGAGGGAGAGAGGAGGAGGAGGGGGAGGACTAGGAAGGGAGGGGGAGGAAGAGGAGGGAGACACAGGCAGAGGGAAACAGGAGGAATTCCAGTGCTGAGAAGGAGAAAGAAGGGCCCACGTGAAGCAGAGTTTTGTATTATATGAATTTTTCAAAATGCAAAGGAAAACCCCAAACTGCAAAAGACTCATTGGCATTAGACTAGCTTGGACCTCAGCGCTGACGTCATCAGATAATGACTTATGAAGGAAACCTTGTGCCGCAGAAAGCCATCAGGTCTGCTCCTTATTTTTTCCTTGGCTTAAACTCCAGTTGTCAGTATGGAGGGTCAGAGTTCCAAAGGGAGTCAGTTTGCTTGGCTTTCATAGCCCCAAGAGCATACTCTTGTTTGGGTCAAGCTGAGGCACTCTATTTGGACCTGCCGGGTATTGGAATGACTTTGGAAGGGAAGCATCCTTTGTTTTAGACTTGTCTTCCATAGAATTGACATTTTAAAAAATAGTGCATTCTTAATGTATTTAACCTCGGAGGAAAGAAGAATAATAAAGGACAGTGGAGTGAACACTCTTAACCTGCCACCCAGAACCAAGAGTAATGGGAAAATCATTACAACTTGTCTTCACTCCAGCCTCCTTGATGCTAGTCTAGAGTAATCTCAGAGCTTCCCAACTCATGCTGGAGAGGGACCTCCAGCATGGTCTCTCTCCACAGGTGTGACAGCATCTGTCTAAAGGGTTAGGATTAGGGTTTGATGTGATCAGAACACATCAGAGTTTCCCTGTTGCCTAAAGCATGTTATTCAAATCACTGACCATAGCCTGGCCTTCTTGCTCCCTCTCAATGGGCTCCACACATACATAGATACATTCTCATACACACATATCTACACACACACTACACACATGCATACTAATAAGCAAACTTACACCCTCACACACACAGCATTGCCACAGATGCTTTCTCTCTCTTACACACACACACACACATACAGACACTACACTTACATTTCACATGCATACCATACACAGTTTTTATAACTCTGCAGGTGCAGACTTCTGTTCTTGTCTGGAAAATACCTCCTACTTTTTGCCTGATGGAGTCCACTCATCTTTTAGGATCCATCTCAAAAGTGGCCTCCGCTCAGAGATCCTTTGCCCTCAGGAAGCTGCATTCCCTCAGCACTCTTAACACACTTCCTTGGAAGTACTACCCATGTGTTCTTCTCAGTAGATTGTAAATTCCTCTCAAGTGAGGGTAACTTATCCACCTATTTCTTCAATCTCAAGGTATATATAACACGGTAGGGGGCACAAAGCTGTGTGAGCGAAGGCCAGTGGATACATTCATCTCAAAAGCTTCTAGAGGGTGAATAACAGTTATAACATCTTTTTCTTATTTTATCTGGCTTTCACTATTTTTATATTTTTATTTTGATTACAAAAATTTTAAAAATTCAAATGGTATGTGTAAAAAGTGACAGTTCTCCCTACTCCTACCTAAATACCCTCTATTTTTAATGCACATGCTATTAAATACTTGAATTTCTTCCTAACCTTTGTCTTACATTGTATTTTCTTAGCTAGATCATATGCAGGGATCATGTAATATATCAGCTCAGTTCAGTTCAGTCGCTCAGTCATGTCCGACTCTTTGCAGCCCCATGAATCACAGCACACCAAGCCTCCCTGTCCATCACCAACTCCCGGAGTTCACCCAAACTCATGTCCATCGAGTTGGTGATGCCATCCAGCCATCTCATCCTCAGTCATCCCCTTGTCCTCCTGCTCCCAATCCCTCCCAGCATCAGGGTCTTTTCTAAGGAGTCAACTCTTCACATGAGGTGGCCAAACTATTGGAGTTTCAGCTTTAGCATCATTCCTTCCAAAGAACACCGAGGACTGATCTCCTTTAGAATGGACTGGTTGAACCTCCTTGAAGTCCAAGGGACTCGCAAGAGTCTTCTCCAGCACCACAGTTCACAAGCATCAGTTCTCCGGCGCTCGGCTTATATCTGTATATATATGCTGGAATTCTTAGTGCGTAGTTGTACATGTAGTAAGTGTCCAGCAAATATGGTGTAAGTGAACACGTACTAATTTGGTTTATTTTTTAATTAAATTAAATAAATTGCTTCAGTAATCTTCACAATAGTCTTATGTGATTGATGTTATAATCCTTATTTTACCAATAGAGAAAGCTAGGTTCCAAGAGGTTATGTAAATTGGCCAGATTAGACAGGGAAGTGGGAGTGGGGCCTGGATTCAAACCCAGATCTCTTTCATTTATTGCCCCTGCGCTGACCTGTGGGCACTGAGAGGAAAAGCATCCAACTCAGGTTCGTATGCCCAGTATTTGCTCAGAGCTTATGAGGCTGTGGAGCCCTTCACCCATACCTCCACAGGTGCCATTATCCTTTCACAGATGAGAAAGGAAGGCTACAGCTCCTGTTAATTGGTGCATCACCAACTCTATGGACATGAGTTTGAGCAAGCTCTGGAATTGGCAAGGGATAGGGAAGCCTGGCGTGCTGCAGTCCATGGAATCACAAAGAGTTGAACATGACTGAATGAATGAACTGAGCTGAACTGATACGTGACACCACTGGGTTAGACAGACAACCTGTATCCTCTCATTTAGTCATTATAGCAGTCCTAGGAATGGCATTATAATCCTAAACTAGAACACTTCCCGGTACAATAAATATCAATAAAATATTTGCTGAGATGTTAATGAATAAAGACGAAACCATGGATCAGAGATGTTGAGTAACTTGTCCTAGTTCACCTAGCTAATGTATTTCAGAACTTGGATCTGAACTCAAGTCTTTTTGATTCTAGAGACAAAAAGAAGAATCTTTTGATTCCTCTGTGCACAGCTATTTGTTCTAAATGTTTCCTTGGTATCTCTAATTTTCTTGACGAGATCTCTAGTCTTTCCCATACTGCTGTTTTCCTCTATTTCTTTGTGTTGATCGCCAAGGAAGGCTTTCTTATCTCTCCTTGCTATTCTTTGGAACTCTGCATTCAAATGGGTACCCTCCCCACTTCCTTTTTTAAAATCACACAATTTCTTTTGGACTAGAAATCCTGACCAGGTAACATAATAGAACTTGAACCTGTAGATCCTTTTCTCCAACTGCTTTTTTTTTTTAAGAGAAGCAAAAATTTCCTATGGGCATGTGCTGCTCATAAGATGGATTAACTTGTTTTATCTTTTTTGTTTGTTTGTCTAGTTCTTCTGTGAATTCTTGTCACCTCTTCTGAATATCTTCTGCTTCTGTTAGGTCCATACCATTTCTGTCCTTTATTGTGCCCATCTTTACATGAAATGTTCCCTTGGTATCTCTAATTTTCTTGACGAGACCTCTAGTCTTTCCCATTCTGTTGTTTTCCTCTATTTCTTTGTGTTGATTGCCAAGGAAGGCTTTCTTATCTCTCCTTGCTATTCTTTGGAACTCCTATCAAATGGATATATCTTTCCTTTCCTCCTTTGCCTTTCGCTCTGTGCGCAGCTATTTGTAAGGCCTCCTCAGACAACCTTTTGCATTTCTTTTCCTTGGGGATGGTCTTGATCCCTGCCTCCTGTACAATGTCATGAGCCTCCATCCATAGTTCTTCAGGCACTCTGTCTATCAGATCTAATCCCTTGAAGCTATTTGTCACTTCCACTGTATAATTGTAAGGGATTTGATTTAGGTCATACCTGAATGGTCTAGTGATTTTCCCTACTTTCTTTAATTTAAGTCTGAATTTGGCAATAAGGAGTTCATGATCTGAGCCACAGTCAGCTCCCGGTCTTGTTTTTGCTGACTGTATAGAGCTTCTCCATCTTTGGCTGCAAAGAATACAATCAGCCTGATTTCGGTGTTGACCATCTGGTGATGTCCATGTGTGGAGTCTTCTCTTGTGTTGTTGGAAGAGGGTGTTTGCTATGACCCGTGTGTTCTCTTGGCGAAACTCAATCAGTGTTTGTGCGATGCAGCTAAGTGGTAGAAATAGGATTTGGGCACAGATAGTCTGTGCTCTTTGCCACTCAAGTGTGTAGGGTTCTGGGACCCGCTTAGGATGCTGGGGCTGCTTAGGAGTAGAATCATCGCCGTCGTCATCGTTATTCTCATCACCATTTTTTTCATCATTGTTGTTGTTACCGCCTTCGTAGCAGTCATCTTTACTATGCACCTATCTTGTGCTTATGGACACTTTTCGTGTGTTACCCCATTAATTCTCAAAACAACACCGGATTTCTACAGAGAGAACCTGAGGCACGATAAGGTTAAATGGATGCTGAGACTCTCATTGCCAATAAGTGTGGACATAGGGTTGGGGCCCCACGTGTCCAGCCTCTTCTGTTCCCATTTTCATTCTCCAACCTCTTTTTTCACTGACTGATTCTTGTTGCTGCTCTTAAAATTCAGCAAAGCTTAACATGATGAAAGTTTGGTTTGTTTTTTCATTGTTAGCCCAATGTTCAGCGGATCACTGTCTAAAAAGACATAGGCTTTAAGTTCAAGGACTTGAGTTTTTTCTCCTGTTTCGCTGTCAGGTGGAAGAAAGGTTACCTGACGAGTTCTCTTTCAATTCCCTGGAAATGGAGTAATAATATATCTGCCATGCTTCCTAATATGATGATGGGGATTGGAAAGTTGGGGTCCTTGTGATTTTAACTTCCACTTAGAGAACAAGAAGTATTTTGTGAAAGAGCAAGGGAGTACCTCTCAGCTTGAAAATTACTACCTTGGGCAGCTCTGTGACCCTGGTTGCCCTGAGCAAGAAAGTGACCATAGATTGGGCTCTTTGTTGGTAACAGTACAAGAACCCTGTACCATTAGTACATACACTTGTGGCATAAACAGCCATATTATGGATGACAGGGGCCCCTGGCATCAGACAACCTTTCAATTTATCAGCAAAGCACATGTAGATCCTGTCTCAAAGGGGGCAGAATTAAATAAGAGTGAATACTAAGTAAAGAATTCATTTGTATTCATAGGCTTTTAATAAATAGGAATCTTTTTTTTTTTTTAAAAAAGAGCTCTGAGCCCTAGGTCTTGAGACATCTTGTTTAATTAGCATGCAGAATATGACTTCTTCTTACTTCAAAATGACCATTTTTTTGGTAGCTTGAGCTTAGATCTTTAGTGACATATTTTTTTCTGCAAGCAATTATTTATAGCCTACTTGGAAACTGACAGGAAGGAGGGATTTAAATGAAAATGTTACCCAACTGAAGTTTACATTGGACTGAAACGCATGGTGTCACTGTGGACAGAGTCCTTAGAACTCAAAATATTTGTCAATTTGTAGCGCTTGGAGCAACCAAGCTGTTTTCATTTGTTAATGTTAACGCTAAAAGTCACATTTTTGTTCATGCATTACGGTGGCCATTTCTACTTCCTATCTGTTTGGTTTTATTTGGTGGTCATGGAACTGCATCCATTAGCTTATTCTTTATCTTCTGTTCAAGATGAGGTAGATGTCCCCATGTTTATTTCTACTATCATACTACTACATCTCTAGTTCTTCCTGCTGGGAACACCCTCCTTTTTCAGATATCCTCCAAACCTGATAGAATCTTGACGTCAAGTTCAGATATCATGCCCCTCACGCAGGCTTCTTAGTTAACATCACTCAACACTGACCAGTACTGACATGGGTTGTCTTTTTAAATCATTTTATTAATTTTCCAAATCATATAAATAAAAAAAATTCATTGTAAAAATGCCAAAGTATAGAAAAAGCTTTAGAAACTGGTAAAAAATCACTTGAAATTCCAGTTATTTGTCTTGCCTATAATTTGGTGATCATCCTTTTATTTGTCTCTTTAAACACAAATGCTAGCATATGTAGATAGATAGAAGTTTATTTGTTCTGCCTTATTATGCAAACTATTTACTTTTTATCCTAGACATCTTTTTTAAAAAATGTAGTTATTTACTCTCCTTTGCCCCTCAAACTAATCTAACAACGAGGGTGCCTTCCATATCTTCCTCTAAGTTCCTGTAACATTTACAGAATATGTTCATATGCACATTCCAAAAATCATTGCAGATGGTGACTGCAGCCATGAAATTAGAAGACGCTTACTCCTTGGAAGAAAAGTTATGACCAACCTAGACAGCATATTCAAAGCAGAGACATTACTTTGCTGACTAAGGTCTGTCTAGTCAAGGCTATGGTTTTTCCAGTGGTCATGTGTATGGATGTGAGAGTTGGACTGTGAAGAAGGCTGAGCACCGAAGAATTGATGCTTTTGAACTGTGGTGTTGGAGAAGACTCTTGAGAGTCCCTTGGACTGCAAGGAGATCCAACCAGTCCATTCTGAAGGAGATCGACCCTGGGATTTCTTTGCAAGGAATGATGCTAAACCTGCAACTCCAGTACTTTGGCCACCTCATGCGAAGAGCTGACTCACTGGAAAAGACTTTGATGCCGGGGGATTGGGGGCAGGAGGAGAAGGGGACGACCGAGGATGAGATGGCTGGATGGCATCACTGATTCGGTGGACGCGAGTCTGAGTGAACTCCGGGAGTTGGTGATGGACAGGGAGGCCTGGCATGCTGCAATTCTTGGGGTCGCAAAGAGTTGGACACAACTGAGCAACTGAACTGAACTGAACACACATACGTAAAACATAGGAATTTTTATCATGGGTGTAAAACATGAGATCATATATACATTCCTTGGCATATTGCTTTTATCACTTTAAACACTATGGAAAACTGTTCCCTTCCAGTCCCCACCCCCACCCCCAGACAGCTGGCATTGATATAAGTCACTCTTTTCAATGGCTATATAAGTTTCAGTGATATGAACATACCACTGATTTTTCAACCATTTCTCTCCTGATGGGCATTTACTTTTGTTTCACTGATTTTTACAAACAATAATGAAATAAGCATCCTTGTACACTTGTCAGTATCTGTTGATGTTTTAACTTTTATGATTCCCCAAACTAATACTAAAGAGTCGAAGGATACATGTTTTATAAAGTTTTAGAAAGTGGTACTATATATCTTTCCAAAGAAAGCACAATAATTCTCATTTCCACTAACCAGGTACGAAGTAACATTTCCCTATGTCTTTGTCAACAGCACATATTATCAACCTCTTTTACTTTTGCTAACCTGAGAAGTAACAAGAGATCTCATTGCTATTTACTTTGTATTTTCTTGATGTCTACCAGCGAAGAACATCATTTCACATTTATTGGCCATTTGGATTTGCTTCTTGATGGACAGATAATTTATTGTCTTTGCACATTTTTCTTGGGATGGCTCATCTTTTTCTTATCATTGTATGAGTTTCCTTTAGATCGTAGACAGTAATCTTCTTTTTTAAATCTACATTGCATCTGATTTTCCATCCATAGAGGTTTGAGCTAGTGTTATAGTAATCTCTTTGTCTCTGTTAAATCTAGACTAGGAATTACTAGACAGCAATGATATGTCTGATTCATCTCTAAGACATTACATACAGGGTGAGGCCTGAAAAAAACGTAGGTTCGGAGAGTGGTTTTAACCCTGACTACAAGTGTGGTGTCCAAATGTATTTCATTTAACGTTGAATTGTATGAAATTATATATATGGCATCACATAGACTGAGATGTTTCAAATAAGTGTAGCTTCAAGATAACCAATGTTTAGAAAATATTTATAAATGAATTACATACTTTCTTGCTTTTTAAACAAGAAAAAGCTTATAGATTACAACTAAGAAATAGCATTTTGAATATCAACTATTGTATCAAGCTATATATTTGGTATTCCTAAGGGCTATTTAGAGATGCAAGACTGTTATATATGGGTGGCCCTAGACATATGGATGTATGGAGTTAAAATTCTAATCTCTATTTTTTTATACCTTCCCTCACTGTCAGATTGTGTCTTCAGGTCTTGGTACTGTCAGTTTATCTGCCTCTAAAAGCAGTCTTTTCCCCTTTCTATCCATCCTTTTGGCTCTGGGCTACTATATCAGGAACCATGCTCACTGGAAATGCAGATGTGATAAGGGTCCATAAACACCGACCAAGTCCATAAACACCATCCCTATAAATAAAGTGCATCGGTCTCCAGTGACAATATAAGTTTGGCTATTTGAGGGTGGTTTTTTGTTTCTATGTTTGTTTACAAGTGTTTTCTGGAAAAGTGAGGTTGCTGGATAAGTGAAGTGTTGGCATGCCATCTCAGAGAATTCTAATATCCATCTAGCAGCAGGTAGCCAAAACACCAAATAAAGCAGCTTGAATGTGTCTTTAAAATGGTAGAATTAGATGTCTCAGTCGTTTAAAAGACTGAGTGCAGAGGGCAGCTCCCAGTGGTGACATCATGCAGGGTCTAAGCTCTTCTTCCTTGCCACTCCTCCTGCTCCATCCCCACGGCATTGCTATCATTCTATCATCCATGATGGGACAGCACCACCTCCTCATTCAAACTAGATGGCTTGGAGGACACCCCCATTTCTTTTAAGGGCATGGCGAGAAGTTGGACCTGTAATTTCTTTCTACATTCTCCTTGGCCAAGACCGAGTCAGTGAAGTTGCTCAGTCGTGTCCGACTCTTTGCGACCCCATGGACTGTAACCTATCAGGCTCCTCCGTCCATGGGATTTTCCAGGCAAGAGTTCTGGAGTGGATTGCCATTTCCTTCTCCAGGGGATCTTCCCGACCCAGGAATCGAACCTGGGTCTCCCGCATTGCAGGCAGACGTTTTACCGTCTGAGTCAGTGGGCCACTTCTGACAGAAGGGAGAATGAAGAGCACTGTCTTTATTTTGGGTGGCCGTGGGTCAGGAACTAGGTGCTGCGCTAGAGGATGGGGAGGATGGGTGTTGGTCTCTGCCACACCTATTCCCACCATTCCCTGTGTTCCCTCAGCTTTCTCATAGGGTTGCCAGCCCTTGAGTGCAATAATCACCTGTTTTGCTCACCACCTCCCATTGTTGTGTGAGCTAGTTACTCAGCAAAGACAGCTTTACTTGCCATCTTTGTCTCTTCATTTTAGGGAGGGGAAAATTGAGCTTGCTAATAAGAGATTCAAGGACTAGAAAACTTTAGGCTTCCTGGTTGATATTTCTTTAATTTAGCTCCTATCCTGTCTAGTCCTTTATGACTCCACGCAGGGTTAGTTATATTCCCCTTTCTTATTCATCCCTCATTTTCAGCTCTAAGAGGTTCAGGTGTGGAGACCACATGCTTTGGAAGCAGGTGTGTTGGGCAATTCTGTGAGTGTCAAGGGGGAAATCAGCCCCCTGCAAATGATACAAGTGAGCTGAGAGTTTGAGATTATGACCTCTTTGCAAAACAGGTTTCCTGGTAATCAACAGATTGCATCTCATTGCTGAAGTTTCTGTACCCCATGGGCTCCCATTGCTTTTCTGATTAGCACAGAAGCATCCCTTTTCTTACTCCAGACTGACTCTGGAATTGTGTTTGCGTCAGCCAAATGGCTGATTCTAACTGGTTTCCCTGCCTCCAAAGCGCAAATGTGAGCTCATTGTTTTTTTGGTGGCAGGTGGGGGAAGATTTTGAGAGATACTTGCGCCTTTTCTCTCTCCAAGTTAAAAAACCAAATGGGAGATGAATGCCGGAGTTGAAAAAGATGAGGCGTAAGTCTTATTTCTGTTAATGCTTCACTGGAGAATTTAGGTTTTGCCTCCTGAACTTTCTCTTTAAGTTGAGCTGGATATTGACAGGTTTCCCTTTTCCTTGTAGGAACACATGTGGCCTTGTAGGCTTATTTCACGGATGAGCAGTGAATGAGGATCTTCTGAGGTCAGAAAACTCTGATGACAGAATGAAAGGAATTGTTCTATAGTGTCAATTGGGTTCTTAGTTGCAGATGCAATGATTTAAACAAAGGATTTATTAATGGGTGTTGGGTAGCCGTTAGCATTCCAGGAGGGGCCTAAGAGCCAAGCTTGGATGTCAGCGTGGTTACCCAACCACACCATGGCATAATAGAGTGGAGACTACACTGCTGCGGGAGATAGGAGGATCTTCGTCTGAGCTGCTGCAGAAGAGTTACTGTCCTTGCACATGGCAGATACTGCCTCTCTCTCTCTTCCTCCTTCCAAGCCTCATGCAAGTGTGTCTGCTTGGTCCCTAGAACACCCTGTAGTCACTTCTGGGTCTCCTGCAGAAGGATAAGAAATGCAAATATGGAGTTGGAATGGTGCCGGGAAAGCCCATATCTGCTATAGCCACACATGTTTGTTCTCTTCTGATTTCGCCCAGAAGATAAATCAGTCCCTTTCCTTTGAGGCAAGAGGATGGAGGCATTGCTGCCCACTTTTCCCCTCTGAGGAGCGGGGTGGAAGCTGCAGTAAGTGTTCCCCTTGAACATCACACGCTTGCATACAAACCCTCAAGGGGCTGTCTGGGTTTTCAGGCTAAAACTCAAACCCCTTAGCCTGGCAGAAAGCCTCTTTTGGTTTCTACCCTGTTTTGCAGCCTCATTCCTCTCCAGTCTCCTGTTCGTTCACTACCTGATTGTCTTCTCTGGGTGCAGTCTCTTGTGAATTACTTAGAAGACCCTTGAACTTGCCAATGCTCTCCTGTGTCTCCATGTCTCAGTGCTGGCAGCTCCCCACTTTGCCTACCATGAGTGAACTGCCCTCTGTGCCTCCTTTGTGTGACAGCCTTCTATTGACCCTTTCAAGAACAAGGCATCATTTCTTCTGGGAATCTTCTTCAACACCTCCTAGACTGGGATGTGCCCAGAGAACCCAGCAATCCCTTCTGTTACTACCCTTTACACATCATATGTGACCTTTAGTTTATCTGACTGCTCAAGTTTCTGTGAGCTTCCTGAAAACATGGTCTTGTCTTATCTCTCTGTCCCAGGAGCTAGCACAATGCCTGGTACACAGCGACTGTGCAAATGAATACAAGAATGAATGGTAGGGTACCGGCAAAGAACACTGGCTCTGACATTGGCATCTGACTTTGCCACTGGGTAGTTCTATAGCTTTGGGCAACTTAAACATCAGAGGATTGTTGTATGAAGGCTAAGAAAATAGTTCATGTGAAGTGCTAAGCATTGAACACATAGTAAATATTCAGTAAAGTTGAGCCATGCTTTTGAGTATAAGAGAATCCTTATCATTGCAGGTGTTCAGCAGATAATAGTGACGACTAGAAGATTTTCTAGACCAAAGGGTTAAGTGGTGATCTGTGACATTTCCTACCTCCTGTAGAACCTTCCCCAAATACTTTGAAACCACCAGTGGATTGAAAGAAGGAGCGAAAATAGACAGAAATTGACAGAAGTCACCATCAGGCAAAATCCTTTAGAGAGCGAGCGCAGTGGCAGCGGGGAATAACGCCTTCTGACACCAGGCTGCAGTAACTCCACTGCCACTGGCATTTCACTAAGAGTTCAGCCTCCTTTACGTGCTCCTTGACTCCAGAATCTTTCCCTAAAAAAAAATTGACACCTAGGTGACGCAGAAAACAGTATCAAAACTTCAGTGAAGGTCAGACATTTTCCAAGGGATTGCCTGGAAGCATATATCCCGCTGTGTTCTCTCTGCGAGTGTGAGATGTAAAGACAGTGGGAAGCTTGAAGCTGATGTCGAAAACCAGCTTGGAATACAGCAAATGTCTTCTTCGTGCCAAACTCCCAGCACAGTGTCTTCTTATAGAGTAGATGCATTTCCATCTATGTGTGTGCAAAATCCCTTCTCTTTCTCTCTTGTCCCTGTGGGTCCATGCTTGTTTCACTCTATTCAATTCAGCAAACATTTATGGAGTCCCTGCTGCTCACAGGGAGCACTCCTGCTTCTCCCCTTCTGTGCCTTTTCTCCCACCACATTAAGGTTATTACTTTATATTAGAAGTAAAGACTCGTGTCAAAAAGAAATATGTTAGTTGCTGGCATCTACTGTTTTTAAGGGGACAACGTAAAAGTAGTTTTATTACTGGCATCTGTAGCAAGAGTCCTTGTTATTAGGGATTGAATGGATGTTGAGGAGGCAGAAATTGGTCTGGAGAGAGTATGCAGACCAAGGACCCAGTGTGTGGTCATGAGCATATTAATCTCCCTGGGTTCCAAGATTCTGGTAGTTATAAAGGACCTTTCCAGTCCTAACATATTATGATTCACAAAAAGTATAAGAAGGAATATAGCAATGATTGGATCTGACATCCTAACATGCAAAGTGCCGTGGCTTTGGAATCAGAAGGTTTGGTTGGGGGAGTTCCCCAGTAGCCTAGTGGTTAGGATCCCAGGCTTTCACTGCATTGGCCCAGGTTCAGTCCCTGGTCGGGGAACTGAGATCCTATAAACCAAGCAGTATGGCCAAAAAGAAAGTAAATTTACGATGAGATTCACATAGTGTAAAGCTGACTATTTTGAAGTTCCCTTGGTGGTCTAGTGGTTAGGATTCAGTGCTTTGACTGCCAAAAATTTTAAACATAAATAAATAGAAGAAGAAGACTTAGTTTGGACTCTGGCATTGACATTTGACCTGTGTGATCTTAGGCTTAAGCTCACAGCCTCCCCAGATCCTTCTCTCTAAAATGTGGACTCTGCTTCTTGCCTTTCCCGCTCTATAAAGTAGTAGTGAAGCTTCAACGAGATGATGCATGTGAAAGTGAATTATGAATGACAAGGGAGTGTACACACCCACATAAGCTATTATTACTATTAATAATCATCTTGATTTCAATATTTTTCTCTGACAGATGCTTTTGCATTTTACGTTCTGGGTTGTTTGAAGGAAATATCACTTTTTGGCTCTTGTGTTCTTTTTTTCACCTCCTGGAAGCAGGGGGATTTCTTGACGGCGTGGTGGCCGTGTCCTCTGCCTGTCTTTCCGATTCACGAGACACAGGTCTCGGGCCCCCACGCTTGTCTGAGTGCATCATGTTGTATTTGTTGACCTGAGAGGAAGCCATTTGTTCCCTGCTAAATGAGCTGTTACTGTGCACCTCTGTCTCCCTCCCCCAACACCTGGGGCTGTATTCATGGGGGAATCCAGCCGTGGATCTCAGGAAAAAGTTTATTAGAAGAAGGCAGAAAGCATTTCTCTGCAGGTTACACCCTCCATCACTGGCTGTGGCTCATTAGTCAGAGCAGGGCATGTCACCTGGGGGTAGGGGCAGGTCTGCAGGCCTTGGCTCCTGCAGGTGCTGCCAAGGGCCTGAGGGCAGATCTTTCTGCAGCCTCTCTCTGGCCTTTCCACTGCCCCCTGCTCCTCAGTTGGCTAATTAGCCCTAATTGGCTGGTGCATTGCTGCCTGGGGTTCAGAGCTTGCCACCTGGGGCATCTTTCCCTTATTTTGGCCTCCAGGTCTAACCTAGTCTCACAACCTATTACAAGGAGACTTCTCTGCAGAGCCTGCCCTTTGGGCTGTGTCCACCATGAATGGCCTGGCTCTGAGAGCCATAGGAGCAGTTTCTGCCCAGACCATAGTGACTGGACCTGCTCACCCTGGGCACTCTGCCCTGGCCATTTGGGGGATTAGTTCACTGGGGGTGATGCAACACTGGGGGTTGTTACAGCTGTGCCAGCTGTTGGTCATCTCAGCCCTGGCTATCTTGTGATATCCTATGGACACAGCAGGAGTCCACAGTACAGGAAAGAGACCCAGAGGGACTGTTTTATCACAGCCCCTTCCCCTACCCCTTCCTCTGCACTGCCCACCCCAATACTCTCTACATACAGGCCAACTGAATTCATCACACAGCCGGGGCCAGAATTCAGGACACCCAACCTGAGAATGTGTGTCTGACTTCTGCCCTTCTGCCCTGGGAGACTCTGCTTCCTCATCTCTATACCCTCCTTGGCCAGGTGCTCAGAAAATCCTTGTGAAATACATTTCTGAGAGCCCTGAAACAGAAGGTTTTCACGTTAAGCATCTGAAAGCTGGATTCAAATCCTGCTTCTACACTTACTTAATATCAACTTGTTTAACGTCTCTGAATTTCAGTTTCCATGCTATGACATGGGGATGATGATAATTGAATCTCTTCACAGGGTGCTTGTAGGTGTGAACTGAGATATAACACCAAACTCAGAGTAAGAGTTCACTAAATGCAAGTAATCGATTTTTAAAAATCATGATCATTTTTGATTAGCTACCTAACCCTCTATCCATCACACAAATGAGGATACTAAGGCTCGGGTGAGGGGCTGGACATTGACTTGTCCAGTGCTAAATGGCTAGTTACAGACAGAAGCAGGTCCAGAATCTAATCTTCACTGTATTCTGCTCCACTGGGATCCAGATCTGAGAAGCAAGTCTGTCCTGAAGTTGTTCTTCAACCAGAGGCACTTAAGTCTTTCTACTTTCTGTTGTCTGTTTCTCCTTGTTTCAACCTCTCCAGATTCTAGGAATGCTGCCGATATGGGGCTGCTTAAAGATCATAGGCTCTGGAATTAGTCATTCAGAGCTCAGAGTGTGGTCTCTGCATATCAGCCTTAGTAGTATCTGGCAAATCCCAAATCGGAGGGCTTACTTCCTCTGTCTTCAGCCTTCAGTGTTCCCCCTTCCCCCTGCCATAGCCTCAGGATAAAGTGCAAGCCTTTACCACTTACCAATCACCTGGTCTGAGCAGTCTGGTCTCCAGGAATCACTCGCAGATTCCCTGCTCTCGTTCCCTTCTGAGCCTTTGCACATGCTGGGACATGTGTGTGTGTTTCTTAATGGAGTGCAGTTGCTTTACAATGTTGTTAGTTTCTACTGTACAATGAAGTGAATCAGCTATATGCATATATCCCTTTTTGGATTTCCTTCCCATTTAGGTCCCCACAGAGCACTGAGTAGAGTTCCTTGTGCTATATATGTACAGGAGGTTCTCATTAGTTATCTATTTTACGCATAGTATCAATAGTGTATATATATATCAACCCCAGTGTCCCAATTTATCCCTCCCACTTTCCCCCTTGGTGTCCATATGTCTGTGTCTCGATTTCTGTTTTGCAAACATGATCATCAATACTGTTTTTCTAGATTCCACATAGATGCGTTACTGTACGACATTTGTTTTCTCTTTCTGACTTCACTCTGTGTGACCGGGACATAGTTCATTGAATGAATGGTGCTGAATGACGCAAAGCTCTCCCAGCTTTCCAGAGCTGTGACTTCAGGCGCCCGGGGAACAGAGAGGTGGGTGCAGCAGGAGGAGGGCCACCCCTTCCAGCTTGCCTGGCCCCCGCCCAGGCCACCTTTATCTTTCTCCTGGTGGCCGAACACACTGCCTACTGGGCAGGCTTTTTGTTGTTGTTGTTCACAGGACTGTTTCCCACTCAGTGTGAAATCTTTCTTCTGTTGGACCCTCTTCTCTGCTCTGCCTCCGAGCACCCTGCCTTTCCCCATGATGTCACCCATCCAGGGGCTCACCATCCTGTTGGCTTGTCTGGGTGCTCCAAGAAGCACTGGCCAAATCTGTTCTGCTTCACATTGTAGCTTCCATGCTTGGTGGTCGGGAACCAGTAAATATTTGCTAAAGGAATGAGAGAATGAATGGATCCAGGGCTGCAGCAGTGGCAGAGAGACAAACAAGCATGAGCTCCAGGAGAAGGTATGATTCCAGGTCCTGGCATGGCTGATGTCTCTTGCTCAGCTGATTGTAAACATCAGGCCAAGCCTTTATTTTTCTTATTATGTTTAAAACCCACCAGTTGCCCAATAGTATAATTTTCTAAGTGGTTTCATTTCAGCTCTGCTAATTGAAGGGAACCCAGCTCTTTTTGAAGCCTTACTTTGTATGTGGCTGTCACCAGGGAGAGTTGAGACTGGTTGTCAATCATTGACAATAGCTCGCCGTTCTGGAATAATTTAACTTTAGGTCTTTCTTTCACTCAGGCATTCATACCCTGTTATATGTTTTCATACTGAGCTGAGAACAATCTGGGTTGAGAAACTGTCATGTGTTCCAGAAGCTGAAATGCAGATTTCTTGTGTGATTTCATGTTTAGGTAGTCCAAGGAGCTTGGTGGGGGACGGTCACAGGTTTGGAAGTCAGGCCCCTGATTTGAATCTGTTGCTTCTCCACCCTCTTCTTCAGCTGTGAGACCTTGTTCAGTGTAGTCAGTTTCTGAGTGTATTTCCTCATGCAATTAAAGGGTCTGTGAGTACTTTGCGCCAGAGATTATCATGACAGTTAGTGAGGTAATGGAAAGACCTGGCTAAGAGCAGACCCTTGGGGAGCTGCAGACCCTCACTCTGTGTGCAGGTTCCATAGGCATCTCATTGCAGGCAGGGTTCCCAAGGAGGCCCCACAGGGTCTCTGGGAATCAGGCAGACCTGCGTTCAAACCTAGGCGCTGCTACTTCACTTCCCAGCTGGGAGACTCTGAGTAAATCACATGCATCTAGAATTCTTTTACTATAAATTGGGGCCGATGATACCTACTCATCAATTTTTTATGGATATCGAGATTATGTGAACTCTCACCATAGTTAATCCTCAGTAAAGGTTAGTCCTTGCCTTGAGGTCCATTTCCAGATCCTCTACTTCCTGGCTAGATGAGCAGTTCACTTACTCTCTCTGGACTGTTTCTTCATATAAATGATGGGGATGATGACGCGGCAGTGTACACGTACTGAATTTTACCTTGCACCATAAACACTTTACATTTATTAACTTATTTATTCACAGTAATCCTGTGAAATTGGTATTATTATCATCTGCATTGCACAGCTGAGGATACAGAGGTACAGGGAGGTTAAGTAACTTGCTCAAGGTCACACAGTTAGTAAGCGGCAGAGGTGGGGGTCACACTGTCTGGCTCTGGAGCTGACGGTATTAACCATCACATCATAATGCCAACCAGGAGGCTGTAATTCTTACCTTGCAGAGCTGTTGAAGGGTGCAGAAAGACTAACTAGAGAATATCTATACCTTTGTAGATATCTAATCAATATTAATATTGTTATGCTATACCTCCTTAGAGCTTAGCACAGCGTAGGTTTAACAAATACTTATTTTGTGGCTGCATTTGGCCATGTGTCTGCTTCTGATTAAGATGTGATTTTCAGGACCAGGCATTTGTATAGAGTTATTGTCCTTTGCATGGGTTCTTTGTTAGTGGTCAAGCCATTGGATAAGGCTGATCTTAAATACATAATTGAACTTTGCTATAGAGGTGGGTCCTCTTTGAGCATGAAGGAGGTGGGGTCAGGTCTGCAATTTTCTCTGACTCCCGGAACAAAAATAGTCCTCCTGCTCCTCTAAGCTGGAAAATCTTGAGAGATTGGTGGTGACCTCCAGCCTGCTGATGATTACACACAAAGCCGAGAGCAATTTTTAAGGTCTCCTTACCATTTTGCTCTCTCTTTAAAAATTAAATGCCTAACACTGAAGTATTTTATTCCCAGATCAGCTGACCTTTAAAAGGATGGCTTGGAAGTGAGAATGCCTGGTGACTTCCTGACCTCTGAAGTTCCAAGGGTAGGAGAGGCGATGGGAAGGGAGAGTGCCCTCATTCTTTGTGTCAACTTAATGAAAAAGAAATGAAAGCATCAGTCTTGATGACTGAGTTTGGTAGTGAGGAAGCCATGAGAAGGATCTGAGAGCAAGGATATGACAGGGTATTGAAGACTCAGTGAGACTGGGAAATGGGCAGGGTCTGTGTGGCATGGTGGAATGGGTGCTGGACTGGGAGGAGGAAGACAGAGAAGGAAGAGCTGGGTTCTAATCTCAAGTCTACCACTAACCGTCTGTGTGTTTATGGGGAAGTTTCTAAACGCTTTGGAGTTAGATGCTGTTTTCTGTGGTTAGTGTGTAAACAGATAGTAGAGTGGTAAAAACAGGCTTTGGGGTGAATCGAGTTGTACCACTTCCTACCTGGGTGATTTGGGTAAATTACTTATCTCTCTGAACCTCAATTTTCATATCTGTAAAATGAAGATCTTGGAGGCCAGGCCTTTGTTAGTCCTGTTCTTAAAATGCCCCCATCACCTCTTTCTACTCTGATCTCTATGTCTTTGCATGGGCACACCCACTATGTTCTTCCTTTCGAACCCAGCCCTAACTGCTCTTTATATGGAAAGTGTTTCCTGATGCCCAGAGTGACTGAGATGCCTGTCTCACCTCCAATCCATGTTCTTTTAACACCATGAAGGTGTTTATCACTCTCCTTAGGGAACTTGGGAGCCGCATCTGGTTCCTCTCCAGCTCCTCAGAGCCCACACTGGACCCGGATTCTCAGATGCAGTCCCAAATGCTTGTTGATGAAATGAAATAATTTCTTCACAGCTCTGAAATTCAGTGCTTCTAAAGCTTGTGCCTTTACTGGTACCTAATTTCCAAAAACAGACTAAAGAAATATATAGTTTTCTTCCCTTCCCCAAAAAGGTAATAATTATAATCCTTTACATTGATATAGATGTTCACACTTGACAAAACATTTTTCACATTTAGTACCCTAGTAGCTTCTCAACACTTGAGCTTCAAAATAATACAAAGCCTCAGCTGGATTGCATCCAGATAGATCTACTTTTCGAACTACTAGAACCATCTCCAGGTAACACATCCTTGCCTTGAACTGACCATATCCACAGAACTATTTCCCTGTCCCCCTCTCCCCAGATGGTCTTTTTGCCAAGTTCTGAGGTCTCGCTGATTGCTAAGTCATGGGCTAGATTTGGCTGCAGGTCACCCTGATCTCAGGAGTTTCCTTTATTGGTCTGGCTTTTAAGCAACAGTATTTGCCTCTGATATGTGATCTCCAAATTCATAGCCTCATAGAGGAGCCTGCTGTTGACAGAGTTGTCAGCAGGGGAAAAAAAAGAATGTAAGATTGTCCAACAAATAATAAATCTCAGAATGTTTTGCCAAGCCATCCAAGCATTCATACATTTGCTGCTGCATGCAGAATACTGGAAGGGAGGGGAAGGAATGCAGGGTGGCGGGGTGGGGACAGGTGGGGGGTTAAGCAGAGGAAGAGCTCAGACCACCTTGTCTTGTGTTCAAATCAAAGTTCTCTTCCCCTATGCCCAGCTTCTCCCTTCCTTCCAGAAAACCCCACATGAGATGCATATGGTATCACTTCCTTCTTCTATTTTCTCTCTGTGCCTTTTCGCATTGTCACTTAGGCTCCTGATGGGCTACATGCTGGAGTAAAACAAAGAGATCTCAGCGTGCTGTGGGTTCAGGGCTAGTAGGCAGAGCTGGAAACAAGCCTTTCCCTTACTAAGTTCGCCACCCTCAACTACATGCCATTTTACCAGGGCTTCCCTTTGCTACTTGAATCTGTTTCTAGACCCCAGTTGAATTTTGAATATGCTATTCCCCTGCCTAGAATACCTAGCAGAATACATTTCTTACAGTTGTCAAAGCCCACCTGGAGTTTCCTTCCCTCCATGGAACCTTACCAGACTAACCCAGCTTTATGCAGACTCTCTGCTCCTTGATTTTGGATGTCTTTGGGCTAGAACCCTGCAGATAACCTTTTGGCTCTGTTGCCTACAGTTTCCTTCTTTGTACCTTTTTCCTTTGTGTATTTCACATTAGTTACTTTTATAAAATGCCAAAGTTGTTGAAGGAAGAATGAAATTTTCCCTAGATATTTCTGTTATAAAATGATTCTGCTTCTAGCAGAATCCTGGACAGCCAATATCTCTTAGCCACAGTTTCCTTCTCTGTAAAATGGGGTAGCAATGTCTACCTTACAGAGTGCTCATGAGGATGAAATGAGTTAATGTGACTAGCATGCAGGGCTACATCTGACACTTAGTGGCGGTCAATAAATATCATCAATAAATATTGGGTTTCTCCCTAAGACACTGGTGGGAGGTGTTGCTGAGGATTAAATAAAGGATGATATCATTACGGTATGTGGAGTCAGACTGCCTGAGTTCAAATCCAGAATCTATCACCCTGTGCCTAGAGTAAGTTGTTTTACCTCTTTAAGCCTCAGTTTCCTCATCTGTAAAGTAATGATGATCCTGGGACCTGCCTCATAAGGATGATACAAAATAATCCTTGGAAGGTATTTGGCAAAGTGCCTTGCATGAGCAAGAGCTCAATAAATGTCAACTATTTTTTGAGGATAATATGTTCATTTGTTTACTTAGCAAACATTGTGCTCCAGCCGCTCTGATGAAGGAACTGTGTCCTACTCTGTAGATTGCGGAGAATCACATCAGACCTTTGATAAGTCAGATGGCTGCAAATTGCCAGAAGGGTCTAAGACTTGGATTTCTACACACCCATCTTAAGCCTGGCCTCTGTGCCTTACTTATTTTGCAGCCTTGAGAAAGTGAACTTCTCAAAGCCTCCTTTCTAATGACTGGGAGATGGGATAATAACATCCACCTTTAACAGTAAAAATGCAAATGACCTAGTGCCAGCATTTGTCAAGGTACTTTTTGAACTGAAAGGTGTGCTACCAAGGAAAGATATTCTATATCTGTTGTTATTACTTTTATAATAATCAGCCAAGCAGCATTAGTATAGCATCTCTTCTGTGCCACCCAGGGCTGGGTCGGAGGAGGTCTCCCACATTTTTTTGAACAGAGTAATTGTAGTCAGAGGAAATGCCCTGAATTCTGAGAAGTGCAAGGCTGGTGCTCCAAGCACAGATCAAACCCAGCCCATCCCAGAGTGGTTCAGGCCCAAAGCAATCAGCTGAGGGTTAGTAGTTAGGATGTTCCCCCAATCCTGACTCTGCCTTGTGTCCAAGACACATTTAGTCTACCAAATGGAGAGATTAAAAAAAAAACAAAAACTGAAGGTCCTGTAAAGGTCAGTGAGATGACCAGTATTAAATTGCTGGGGTAATATGCGGTGTGTACTGTGTTGCATTTTCCATTTTCCAGCGTCACCTCTGTTCTACAAGGTTATAGAAGTGAGTGACTATAGTCTGTGTTTTTTCAGTGGTTAAACAATGTTCATAGCATCACATTCAGAAGATGCTCCATGGATGGGAATAGATAGAGTGCATCATTGCTGTTCATCTTATTAATAAGCTTCCTTCTTTCACTTCCTAAACCCCTTGCCAAAAAGTGCAATTCCTTTAATGAGGTTGCCTTTTAAGCTTTACCCGTTGAAGCTACTACAGCTACTAATTGCTTCTGCTTGTTCAACACCTCCTCTATCCTAAACCGTTGTGTTAGGCACTTAATATGCAGTATCTTTAGCACTCAAGGCACTTCTGTGAGGTAGGTGTGAACCTAGGCTCAGAAAAGGCAGGGGAAATTTGCTCAAGGGCACACATCTTACAAATGGAAGAATGGGGGTTTGAACCTAGTTTGTCTGATTGCAAATTCTATGCTGGTCTCCCTGTACCCTACTGCCACTGGGAAGCCAACAAGCGGCCCAATTGCCTCATAAATAGCACACAGTTGAGAAAAGCAGTGATTTCTCTGTGAGTGGATTAGAAGTAATTCCCACTTTGAGAATGCAGAAGGTAGGAGGAGCAGACAAGCCAAGGTAAAAAGCCAGAGAAGCAATTCTTCTTTCAAAGGGAAAAAAAATAATCTGTATTTGGATTCTTTTTACACATCCAACCCAGCAGAAAATTGGTTTGTGGAAGATGTAGGTCGTGGCTCTGGCCCCAGCATCTGGATACCTTATATTGTACACTATATTACTGGAGTAATATCGTGCACTTTATTAGCACCAGCAGGATTTGGGATTCCCGTGGGGACTGTTCTTTGCTGTCAGATGTATAAGGCCATTTAATCTCCTTTATCAGATCTGGTTCTGCCTCCCCGACTCCCACCTCTTCTTGCAAACCAATAAAGAGAATTTCTTCAGATTCATTGGTCTGAAAACCAGCTTTTAAATACTTCTCCATGCTCCCCAACCTTTGTATCTAATAAGCAAGCAAACCAAGGAGGTGTCAGTGCCTTGAAAATCAGCCTTGTGCAATTGAGTAGCAATTTGCTTCGGAAATTTGTAATTGGAACTTTGTCTTCCTTAGGCAGAGATGGGAGTAAGAATTTGCTAATTACGCCTCTCCAGCTCCAGTCTTACCCAGGTGCTGTGGTCACTGGGAACGAGGGTGGCATTCTTTCATTAGATACCCAGTTACACCTTTGGTTCTGACTGGGAGAGATGGCTAGAGTCTCTTGAGGAAGAAGGAGAATTTTCTCTGGACAGAACTTGGATCTATGGGGCCTCTATGGGGGCATTTTTGGACAGAACCAAACATGTTCACACAGACTGGTTCCAAACAGGAAAAGGAGTACGGCAAGGCTGTATATTGTCACTCTGCTTATTTAACTTACATGCAGAGTACATCATGAGAAACACTGGGCTGGAGGAAGCACGAGCTGGAATCAAGATTGCTGGGAGAAATATCAATAACCTCAGATATGCAAGTGACACCACCCTTATGGCAGAAAGTGAAGAGGAGCTGAAAAGCCTCTTAATGAAAGTGAAAGAAGAGAGTGAAAAAGTTGGCTTAAAGCTCAACATTTAGAAAACGAAGATCATGGCATCTGGTCCCATCACTTCATGGCAAATAGATAGGGAAATGGTGGAAAGAGTGGCTGACTTTATTTTTGGAGGCTTCAAAATCACTGCAGATGGTGATTGCAGCCATGAAATTAAAAGATGCTTGCTCCTTGGAAGGAAAGTTATGACCAACCTAGATACTTTGTCAACAAAGATCTGTCTAGTCAAGGCTATGATTTTTCCAGTAGTCATATATGGATGTGAGAGTTGGACTGTGAAGAAAGCTGAGCACCGAAGAATTGATGCTTTTGAACTGTAGTGTTGGAGAAGACTCTTAAGAGTCCCTTGGACTGCAAGGAGATCCAACCAGTCCATCCTAAAGGAGATCAGTCCTGGGTGTTCATTGGAAGGACTGATGTTAAAGCTGAAACTCCAATACTTTGGCTACCTGATGTGAAGAGCTGACTCATTTGAAAAGGCCCTGATGCTGAGAAAGATTGAGGGCAGGAGGAGAAGGGGATGACAGAGGATGAGATGGTTGGATGGCATCACCGACTCAATGGACATGAGTCTGAGTGAACTCCGGGAGTAGGTGATGGACAGGGAGGCTTGTACTGTGGATCGCGGGGTCGCAAAGTCGGACACGACTGAGCGACTGAACTGACCTGAACTGAAACATGTTCAGGGTGCAGAGAGGTTTATGTTCATAATCCAGTTCTGTGCTTATGCCCTGTGTGCTGTGATTTGTATGTACATGTGTAGAATGTATGAACCCTGGAACTGGTATGGAATTGTGGGATTAAGACATGGTCCTACATTTGGATAGAAGATGTGTCTGAAAAGATGTTATCAGGTGTGTGATAAGTACCATGGGGGAGGGGGGGCTCACAAGGCCCAGTCATGTAGCTCACAGCAGGAACTTGGAGATGATGGCCATGCTGACTGCATCTTTGGGTTAGTCTCTTCCTATAAGCCTCAGTGTTCTTAACTGTAAAATGGGGGCAATAATACCTATGTGGAAGGGCTGTTTGGGAAATCAGCTAGATACTCTGTATAAAATGCTTAGCCCAGTGTCTACCACATAATAACTAGTGTTACTTAAAAGAGACAAAGGGACTGAATAATAGTCCATTTCATTTGGGTGAAAGAACTGGAGAGAACTGTGGATACAGATCAGTATTTGATTCAAGTCCCTTCTTAACTGTGGATACAGATCAGTATTTGATTCAAGTCCCTTCTTAGCTGTGTGACCTTGGGTAATTCATTTCACTCTTCTGAGCTTCTTTCTGTCAGATAAGGATAAGGTTGGAAGAATCAAATAAAATGGTTAAATGGGAAGGAACCTGGAAATTGTGAGGTATTGAACATCTAGAGGGAATTCATTTTGTTATATCATTATCATTATAAGTGTAGGTTTAGAGAATGTGAAAAAGATGGAAAGATATTGCATTCCCAGGAGGTAAATTGGAGGTTGAACTAACCCTGAGCTTGGTGCAATGAGTGTCTGTCTGTAGGATATGGTTTTCAACAGGACTTCTCCACCATAGTAGGCTGGGAGGAGAGAGACAGTATAACAATTACACAGGTAATTATTCTGAAAATGTTGATGTATGTGTTCACAGCTCCTCTTCCTCCCAATTCCACCCAATGGATTACCCGAGGCATATCAGAATTAGCAGTGGACATTGGTGATATGCATTTATAAAAACTTGATAACCCCCTTCCCTAAAACTGAGTTTTGCAGTTTCAAAGAGCATTGAGAAGCCCACTTGGTGCTAGATGTACATCTTTCTGCCTCTTGCCATTTTTACCCATTTTCCTGTTCTTAGGTCTTAAAGGTTGTCCCAATTCATTAAACACCTGGCCTCCATATTTGGCCTCTTCCTCTCTATCACTCTATCTGGTGTATCCAGCCAGTATCCCACCACTGGGCAGTTCTAACACCTGGAACATTAGATGTTTGAATTAAAGGGCTGTGGTCTGTAGTACGAATAGAGCTGGAACATCTCCAGGAGCAAACCAGGCTTTTGAGACTTAGAACGGAAGGTTCTGTAAGACCTTGAGATGTCATCCCAGTCATCTCTGGCTCAGTCCCTTGCTGTTGATACTGCTGTGCATTTGCACAGCTTTCCGCGGGGCAAAAAGCACTTGCCCACAGGCTGTGCCAGTGAGCTCAGGCATCTCTGTCAAGTCACCAGAGCGAGAGCTGCTGCTCCATTTTACAGATGTAGTGACGGATTCCAGTTTGTGAGGGATGGAGCTGTGCTCATCCAGTGGGGAGGCTCCTGTCCACCAGACACTGAGCATGTTTCCTGCCCAGAAGGGAGGCTGTGTCAGTATGGGCAGGTGTGACATGGTTTGCTTATATGAATCAGTGACTGTTCTTTCAAATAGGACATGCTCTGGAGCTGCCGTCATATTATAGACTGACACGGAGAATCTGTTTAAATTTCCCTTCCTTGCAACACAGTCCCTTGAATCTTCCCCCATTGTTTAGGGTCAGGTGTTCAGTTCCATAAGGAGTCTGTAAGCAAAAAGTGGGCAGATCATTTCTAGTAATACATATGTGACCCTACCACCCCGGGGAAGACAGCACAACCCAAGGAATCCTGTTTCATATTTTCTCAGGCATGCTGTCATTCAGAGGGGACTCAGAAAAAGGAAAAATATGTGTATGTTCATGTGCATATTACACTTTGTATGTGTGTGAGTGTGTGTGTGTGTGTATTTTTAAGAAAACTCAATCAATGCCAGAAAGCAAGAGAAAACCATAGCTCTCCAAGAATGCTTCTGGGTTTTACAAAGAGAGAAAAAAATCAGCTCACTAGCTTTTAGCCTGGGCTGGCCAATAGTCACAATGATAATGCCTTATAACTATACTTAGGCTTATAAAATGTATTCACATTGATAATAATAAAAAGCATAGTATCATTATTATTTATTACTGAGAACTTACTTGTGCTAATACTTACCAACCCCCTTTTTCTTTCTTATTTTATTGAATTCTCCCAGAATCTCTACGACAAGATTATCCTTATCTCTTCTCTCCCTCTCTCCTCTTTCCTTCCCTTCCACCCTCCTCTCTCTTTCTCTTTTTCTCCCTCCCTCCCTCTTTCCCCCCACTTCCCCCCTCTCCTGCTCACTCCCCAATCCCTTCTCCCTCTCTTCCTCCTTCTCAGAAGGAAAAAGTGGTATTCACTTTCCTGGGGTGATAGCCTCTTATAACTAGAAGAACATTTAAAGATCATCTATTTTACACTAATGGTTCAGAACCATGCTTCACATTAGAATCGCCTGGGTTAAGAAGCATTCCTGCCTGGATCCTATTCCATAACAATTAAATCAGAATCTTTGGGACCATCAGTCATTTTTAAACTCTCCAGTTGTTTCTAAAGGGCAGCCAAGATTAAAAACCACTCATCTGGACTCACTGATCACCCTTCTACAATATCCCTAGAAAATTGTATCCGCCTTGTGTTCAAAGGCCCCCCAGTGGCAAAAACTTACAATCCTAGGAGGCAACTGATTTCATTTTTGAGCTCCTCTGTTTAGGAAATGAACAACCAAGAAAACAAAACAAAATCTTGTTATGGGTCAGGCAGTGTCACTTCTGCTATCTCATTTCCTCTTCATAGGAGTTTTATTATTATCTCTACTTTACAGACAAAGAACCTGAGGCTTATTTATTTCTTCATTCAACAAAGGTTTATTCCATTGATATTGCTAATGAAAAGCCTACTGTAAGCCCTGAACATGCACAGATGAACAGGCAGGCATGGTCCCAGCCATCAGGGAACGTTCTTTATTTGAGGAAGACAGTCAGAAAACCAGATGACACAGCTAACTAAACCACGGGTGCATTGAGAGTTTGCAGAAGGTGGACCCGGACTCGTGTGGGGCAGCCTCTGAGCTGAGCCCTTAAAGACAAGGAGGGATTGACTAAGGTAGAGGTTGTGCTGCAGATGAGGCAACTGTGAACAGAACAGCCACAAGGCAGGAAGGTGCTTGTTGTCTCTGAGGGACTGCAAGGTGACCGACATGTCACCAACCCTGGGAGACGGACTCCAGAGGCTGGCAGTAGTGGAGGGTGGGCAGACTCAGCCTAGTCCACTCGTTCAGACCAGGAGAAGCTCTTGAAGGAAACTAACCACAAACACGCAGACACCAAACACCTAAACTTGGGAAGCAAAACATATCTCACCTGGGCTGCAGAGTGGACGGAGCATGGGCTTTGGAGCCAGTGAGACCTGAGGTCACATCCCTGCCCACCATCTTGACTTGGACAAGCTGTTTATCCTGACTCAACCCTCATTTGTTTTGTTATTTGTAAAATGTAGACAAGAACACCTAGGGTTGTTTCAAGAGTTACTGTATAGAAAACACTCAAATGTGTGTTTAGTCACTCAGTCGTGTCTGACTCTTTGTGACCCCAAGGACTTAACTTTCCCCTATGGAGCCCTCCAGGCTCCTCTGTCCATGGGATTCTCTACGCAAGAATACTGGAGTGGGTTGCCATTTCCTTCTCCACAAATGCATTAGATGCTTTTGCTAATTGTTATGTGCTTATCCAAAATCCCATGCCAAAATAAAACTGCTCAGAGCACAGTTCGGTTCTAGTGATCCAGAACCAAACCCTGATTCCAGGAGCCTGGAGAGAATCCTTCTGAATTCAGTCCCCTTTATGTTGTATTTCAAAGGCTATCTCCAGATGAAAACTATCAAGACTTCTGATTTTTCTCTCCATGGGATCCCAAATATCTCTTCAGCCTTCATTTTTCCTGCAGTCTGTGCCTAGAAAGAACATCATGGTCTGTTGCCTTCCTTCTGGATTGGTTGGCCTGTAAGAGTCACAGGCCATCCATCCATCCATCCATCCGGGCATATATCAAAGGTCAGGGTTGCCACGTATGGTCTATGAGGTATGAAGGTGCAGGGGCTAAATTAGAGAAGCCCATTCTCCAAGAGTGATCTGCTGGTGGCCTCAGGATGTCCTGCAGAGGGCAGAGCTTCCCTCCATCCCACTGAAATGGAATCTCTAGGGGGTAAGGGCCTCAAACCTATATTTAAACCCAAGTAGCCTGAGTGAGAACCAGCATTTTGGAAAGCCTCAAGGAGTAATTAGAACACAGTGATTGAAGATGTGCAGAACTTGGCTTATGAGTGAACATTTCCTGTCATTTGAAAACCTTCATTTATGTATCCATTTAACAGAGTGCCTAATCTGTGCTGGGTGCTCTGTGGTTAGTTAAGATATATCAGTGTGAGAACTCTCATGGGGCCCCTGCCTCCAGGAGGCTAACAGTCTAATAAAGACAGACTGATAATGATCACCAAAACACAAAGATCAATAAGGCTATATCTTGGAGGTGTTAGTGCTGTGAAGAAAATACCATCAGAGGTGGGCTCGGGGTTGATTGGGGTTGAGGGCTACCATGACCGTGGTGGTTACTGGGGGCAGGGAGGGGCACATTTGAGCTGAAACCATGGTAATTAGAAGGAGACAGACTTGCAAGGACCTTGGAGAAGAATGTTAAGCAAATGGAACACACTGGAGTGTTTAAGGTGCACAGAGAAGGTCAGCAGGGTCATAGCTGAGAGAACCAGGGAGAGAGTGACGGGGGGAGAACTGAGCGGCCCACCTTGCAGACCACAGTAGGTCCTGTGGCTTTCATGCTAATGGTCTCAGTGAGGCCCATTTCTGCAACCGCATCAAGGCAGAGAGGGAAGCCAGAGGAATCCAAAAGGTCTTTGATACATTGGCTTCTCTGACAGAGGCTCTCTGAAGCCTGCCTGTGCTGAGAATCCTACTGCTGACAGGAAACCCCAGCTCTGACACTTACCTGTTGTGATTAGATTTTCCAGGATTGCTTACCATAGTCAGAAGACACAGGAGCCCTGAAGAGGCCACAGTGTCCTGCCCCAAGAGCACTCGCTTTGAATCTACTTGGAAAGGGTGATCTCAGGCAAAAACTGAACCTTGTTCCAACATAACACATAATCTCATTTTTTAAAAAAGATGCAAAAACTTTACTCCTACAAGTCTACTGAAAGCTAGCAAGTTCATTAATAAGAATTAAAATCAGTAAAGAAATAGATCTATGTGTTCTTTCATTATTCAACATATCCACAAAGCTTTTTCTGACATCATGAAGGAATCCTATATTGCTCAATCCAGTGGTCACTCTTTAGAATTCATTTCACTGGACGTCCAAACAGGATTTTATACAGAAGATCAACTCCATGTTTATTTTTTATCCAATTGTTTTCTTGTAGTAAAATATACATAACAAAATTTACCGCCTTAACCATTTTTAAGTGTATAGTTCAGGAATATTAAGTACAATTTATACTATTTTGTAACCATCACAACCATAATCTCCAGAACTCTTTCCATCTTGTAAAAGCTGAAACTCTATACTCATTAAACAGTAATTCGCCATTTTCCCTTCCCTCAGCTCCTGACAACCACCACTCTACTTTCTGCCCCTATGATTCGGGCTACTCTTGGTATAACGGGAATCATGCAATATTAAATATTAAGTCTTTTTGTAACTGGCTTACTCCACTGAGCACAATGGCTTTTTTTTTTAATTATTAAATTTATTTATTTTTTTAATTACAATACTGTATTTGTTTTGCCATACATTGACACGAATCAGCCATAGGTGAACACAATCTCCCAATGCCGAAGCCCCCCCCACCTCCCACCCCACATCCTCTACTTGAATCATCCTGTGCATCAGCCCCATGCATCCTGCATCCTACATTGAACATAGATTGGCGCTTTGTTTCTTACAAGAAAATATACATAAAATATACATGTTTCATTGCCATTCTCCCAAACCATCCCACCCTTTCCCTCTCCCTCAGAGTCCAAAAGTCCACTCTATACCTCTGTGTCTCTTTGTTGTCTCACATATAGGGTCATCATTACTGTCTTCTAAATTCCATATATATGTGTCAGTATACTGTATTGGTATTTTTCTTTCTGACTTACTTCACTCTGTATAATTGGTTCCAATTTCATCCATCTCATTAGAACTGAGTCAAATTTATTCTTTTTAAGGGCTGAGTAGTACTCCATTGTGTATATGTACCACAGCTTTCTTATCCATTCATCTGCTGATGGACATCTAGGTTGCTTCCATGTCCTGGCTATTATAAACAGTGCTGCAATGAATATTGGGGTACATGTGTCTCTTTCAATTTTGGTTTCCTCGGTGTGTATGCCCAGCAGTGGGATTGCTGGGTCATAAGGCAGTTCTATTTGCAATTTTTAAGGAATCTCCACACTGTTTTCCATAATGGCTGTACTAGTTTGCATTCCCACCAGCAGTGTAAGAGGGTTCCCTTTTCTCCACATCCTCTCCAGCATTTATTGCTTGTAGACTTTTGGATCGCAGCCATTCTGACTGGTGTGAAATGGTACCTCATTGTGGTCTTGATTTGCATTTCTCTGATAATGAGTGATGTTGAACATCTTTTCATGTGTTTGTTAGCCATCTGTATGTCTTCTTTGGAGAAATGTCTATTTAGTTCTTTGGCCCATTTTTTTATTGGATCATTTATTTTTCTGGAGTTGAGCTGCATAAGTTGCTTGTATATCTTTGAGATTAGTTGTTTGTCAGTTGTTTCATTTGCTATTGTTTTCTCCCATTCAGAAGGCTGTCTTTTCACCTTGCTTATAGTTTCCTTTGTTGAACTGAGCACAACGGCTTTAAAATTCATCCATGTTGTAGCATGTGTCAGAATTTCCTTCCTTTTTAAAGACTGGATAATATTCCATTGTGTGTATATACCACATTTTAAAAATCCATTTCTCTCTCGCAGGACACTTAAATTGTTTCCATGTTTTAGCTATTGTGAATAATTGTGCTGTGAAAAAATACCCGTCTGAGTTCCTGTTTTCAGTCATTTTGGACATATACCAGTAGTGGAATTGCTGGATCATATAGTAATTCTATTTTTAATTTTTTGAGGCACTGCCATATAATGTTTCTTATAGCAATTATACCATTCTTAGAAACAGTACACAAGATTCCAGTTTCTCCACATCTTTTTTTCAACAGCACTTGTTGTTTTCTGCATTTAAAAATAGCATCCTTACTAATAGCTAGAAGGGGATATCTCACTGTAATCTTGATTTTCATTTCCCTAAAGAATGAGATTGACTATCTTTCCATGTGTTTATTGGCTATTTATATATCTTCTTTGGAAAATGTCTATTCAAGTCCTTGCCCATTATTTAATTGGATTGTTTTCTTGTTTCTGAGTTGTAGGAGCTCTCCTTATATTCCTTTCTTTTAAAAAACTCCTCTTCATTTTGGCTTTGCTGCTGCCATGGTCTCCTGGTATATGTAGCCTCCTTGGTTTCTCCTTCTGAGTATCCTTTAGCAGATTTTCATCCTCAGTGTAGCTTCTAAATGCTAATGCTCCTTATGGCTTAAAGATGAGCAAAAGGTATGAACAAGGTATTATGGAAACACACAACTTGGGCTTTTGTTCCAAACAGGGTTCAAGAAGTCACGTAGCTCAGAGGGTTCGTAAGTAAGAGCTACTAATATGAAAGAGTAGGGCAGTGCATTCCAGACTCAGAGAACAGCCAAAGCAAAGGCTCGGAGGATGTAAGGGCATGAGATGGCACTGCAGAACTTGGCATTTTTAGAGCACCACATTTACGATGGAAGACAATGAACAATGAGGCAGTGAAAATGTAAGCAGAAGTTGGTTAGGAAGGTTTTTCTTCTATAATTTCTTTCTTTCTTTTTTCAATCCTGTAGACTGTGATAAGATACAGAATTGTTTTAAATGAGAGAGTGACATGTTTTGCATTTTAGAATGATTCTTTTGCCTCAATGTAAAGAATAGGGTTAAGTGGGTACAATTAAAATGTGCTTGTAACCATTCAAGTAAGCTATGTTGTTGACTTGCCCTAAACTGATGGCAACAGGGATGGAGAGGGGCAGATGGTGTCTAGTGGGTGGACATGAGAAACAATTTCAGAGCTGAGATCATCAGATATAGAGATTATTGGATGAAGAGAGGAGGTCTTGAAATCCTGATTTAGGAAAGCATAAAGAGCTAGTCTCTAGAATATACTGAGTTGGCCAAAAAACTCTTTCAGCCATTGTAAATAGTGCTGCAGAGAACATTGGAATACGTGTGTCTTCTTGAATTGTGTTTTTATTAGGGTATATGCCCAGTAGTGGAATTGCTGGGCAATTCCAGTTTTATTCCTAGTTTCTTTAGGAACCTCCATTCTGTTCTCCAAAATAGTGGTTTTGTCAGTTTACATTCCCACCAACCAGGCAAGAGGGTTCCCTTTTCTCCACATCCATCAGCATTTATTATTTGTATATTTTTTGACTTATGGCCATTCTGACCTGTGTGAAGTAGGGGGCGAATTGAGAGAGTAGCATTGACATGTATAGACTGCCATGTGGGAAATAGATAGCCAGTAGGAAGCAGCTGTATAGCACAGACCGTTCACCTCTTTGCTCTGTGGTTACCTGGACAGTCCAGTGAGGGTGGATGAGAGGGAGGCTCGAGAGAGAGGGGATATATGTACATGTTTGTTGCTGTTCAGTTGCTAAGTCATGTCTGACTCTTTTGCAACCCTATGAACTGTAGTCCATCAGTCTCCTCTGTCCATAGGATTTCCCAGGTGAGAATGCTGGAGTGGGTTGCCATTTCCTTCTCCAGGGGTTCTTCCTAACCCAGGGATCAAACCTGCACCTCCTGCATTTTCCTGGAGGCAAATTCTTTACCGCTGAGCCACCAGAGAAGCCCGGGGATATATGTATACATATAGCTGATCACATTGTTTTACAGCAGAAACTGATACAACATTATAAAGCAATTAATTTCCAATTAAAAAAAATAGTTCAGGTTTTCTGTAACATCTTATGGAAAAACCCAAATGAACTTTTGGCCAAGCCAATAGACCGTTCATCAGTTCGGCAAAGTAACTTGGTTTTAGCTAAATTTATATGACCCTTTCCTTTGATCTTCAGGCTTAAAATCTCTCTATATGTAACATCTAGGCTGGATAAGACCTAGTAATTCTTTAAATTCCTTGTTAGAGATATGGAAACTGAGGCTTACAAAAGTGTTGCCCGAATCTCTTTACTCCCATTCCTTATCCCACCAAATCTGACCTCTAAAAATTACTGGGTCACTGTGAGTTCATCTTTCCCAACATTAGGTACTTACCTGAAGATACTAATATTAAAAACACAGCTTTAATGTGTGTGTGTGTGTGTGTGTGTGTGTGTGTGTGTGTGTGTGGTGTTTAATTATTTTGGGGGTTACTCAAGAACCAACATTCAAAAGAGACAAAATGCCAAGTGAGGGAAGTTTGGGGCTTTCTTAACCGTGTTGAATCTGCAACCTCCATGCAGCTCTGTTTGTCTTATTTAACTGAAAGTTTCAGTAACTAGCTGATTTGTACCTAAATGGAACTTGAATCAAAAGAAATTAGGACTCATTCCAGTGAAATGTACTCTTTCTAGTTTCATGAAGTTTTCCTCCTAATTTAAGGGAGTGATAGGGAGAAATAAAAGCCTTGAGACATTGTACTCCATTAAGTTAATATAAGATGGGATGTGTTTAAGTTTTTGCCCACCAGCTGCATTTATCTTAATTTCAGGGAACTCTAAGAATAGGGGATGGTTTTTTTGTAACTCTTGATATACCCAAGAGAAGAGGCAGTAGATGTAGTAACCGCACACTCTTCCCAAAGCAAACCAGCCTTTGAGCCTCAATGTCAGGGCTTCAGGCAGAATTACCTGAGAGTGTCCATCCTGGTGGTTAAGAATGTGGGCCTTAAAGTTCACTTCCATGAATTCAAACTCTGGCTCTACTACTGTACTTATTAAGTGTATGGTCTTTGCATGTTAACTAACTTTTCTGTGACTCACTTTGCTCATCTGTAAAATGGGAACAATAATGACTTTGCCACAGGATCATTTTCAGATTCAAAGAGCCATCAGCAAGAAGATGCATGCAAAGCACATAGCAGAGTGCTTTGCACCTAGTGGGTATTCAGTCTGTTCTTTTCTGCTTTCAAAACCTGAAGCTGCTGTAAGAGACTTACGTTGGAATCCGAGAATGAAGAAGTGGTTCATTAACAACTGGCCCAGGGAGAATACACTCCACAGGAAACTGCAGGGCCATTAGGCACCAATGGTGCTAACAAGGCCATTAATTTCCCAGGGTTTCCTTTATCGAGCCACACAGTGAGGTGATGCTTAACCCAGCAGGAGGGAAGGGGTTTGGTGGGATCTGGGGGCAGAAGATCACAGCTACTTTATAAGGTAGACCAGCTGTGAAATGCCAAAAGGATTGTGTACTCACTGTGTCTGTTGTGATCATCCCTAAGGACAGAGCATCCGAAAATCATTTCTGTGTGTTCATTGCAGGCATTGGGAAGTAGAGAGCATTGACTTTGGGGTCTTAGACCTGACTGTGAATTCCACTTCCATAACTATGGATGAGACCACAGACAAGCTGTTTTATCTCCTACTGCCTCAGTTTCCTCATCTAAAAAAGGAGAGAATCATGAGTTGTTGAGAGGGAAAAATTGGAAAAAAAAGGAGAAAGCACTTTGAGATTTTTTTAAACCTTAAAATCCTCAGAAATAGAATGTATTATCTTATGATTGTAACAGCTGAAACGTGTGCCTTTTCTTACGTCCTCATATTAACCTTCCTTTTCTCCTCCATTTGTTTAATTGGAATAGTAGATGTATGTCTTATTTCTAGAAATTGTCAGCTACTCATACTTTGGCTAAAATCCATTGCAAATCTCATGAAAAGCAAAGAGCAGGTGCAACATGATCTTCAGAATAAGTGATTTCATTAGAATGAATTTCTAAATGTGAAAAATCAATATCACTTCAGAGGAAATTTTTGGAAGAAATGGATAGACCTACATATCTCCGTATCGATTTGAGTGGAATGTCTAAAATAATTTTAGCTCTGATTTTTTTAAGCAACTAGGACAAAAGAAAGAATTCTAGAAGTTATATAGATAACTGTGTCAGACAGTGGAGATTTTTTTAGGACAAATCTTAAATGTGGAAATAACTCTAAAGAAGTTTTTACAAGGCGCCAGACACCAGAACAGTATCCTTATTGTGGCTTATGAGACCCATCCGCCTTTCTGACCTCATCTCCAGTACAGGCATGCCTCAGAGATGCTATGGGATCGGTTCCAGATGACCCTGATAAAGCGGATATTGCGATAAAGTGAGTCACATGAATTTTTTGGTTTCTTGGTGCATTTAAGTTATGTTTATACTATAGTCTATTAGGTGTGCAATAGCCTATCTAAAAATAATGTACATACCTTAATTATGAACACTTTATTGCTAAAAATACTAATCATTATCTGAGTGTTCAGTGAGTGGTAATCTTTTTGTTCATGGAGGTCTTGCCTCAGTGTTGATGGCTGCTGACTGATCAGGGTGGTGGTTGCTGAAGGCTGGGATGGCTGTAGCAGTTTCTTAGAATAAGACGACAATGAAGTTTGCTGCATTGATTGAATCTTCCTTTCATGAATGATTTCTCTGTAGCATGCAATGCCGTTTGATAGCATTTTACCCACAGTAAAACTTCTTGCAAATTTAGAGTCAGTCCTCTGAAACCCTGCCCCTGCTTTATCAGTCAGTGACACAGAGACATGAAGTGAGCAAGCGCTGTTGGAAAAATGGTGCTGATACACTTGCCGGAGGCTGGGTTGCTACAAACCTTCCATTTGTAAATAATGCAATCTGGGAAGTGCAATAATGCAAAGCCCGGTAAAAATGAGGCCTGCTTCCCCACCTTGCTCTCTCTGCTCTAGCTTCTGTCTATTTCTCCACCACCCCATAATAACTTCTACCTTAGGACCATGGCAAAATCGATTCCCTCTGCCTAGACTGTGCTCTTCCCTCACTCTACCTAGCTAATTTCTATTTACTTTTCAGAACACATCTAAAATAGCATTTCCTCAGAGAAAGTATCACATCTCCCCGATTCCTTCTGCTTAACCCTTGCAGCCTCCCTCCTTCCCCAGAACCCATCTTAGGTCATGACTCAGTATTTGGTCATTGTTTATTCTCCACCTCAAGCACAGTGTGCTACCTGGGAACAGGTAGCCATGTTTGTTATGCTCACCAATAATTCTCTGTATTTAGTACAAGACTGGGATTTGATAGGTGCTAAAAACACCTGGGATGAAAACAAACACTGAATAAATGAATGTATGAATTCTCTATGGCAATACAACTTCTCAAACACAAGTGTCTTGTACCAGAGGGTTCTGGTTGCTCATCTTTCATCATGGCAGTGGGAATGATCTGGACATAGATGCAGTACATCTTCTCATCTCAGAAAGGGGACATGGATGAGAAAGAAAGCTCTATTATCTATTAACCCATTCTTTGGCTGGATAAAGTCCAGATTATTTCACATGACGTACCCAGTGCTCCACGGTATGGCCTTTGGATCCTCCTTTCTCATCCTCCTTTCGGAGCCTGTGCGTGACCATGCATTTCTGCTGGGGTTGCATGAGCATGCTGTGCCGATTTCAGCCTCTGTGCCTTTGCTTGTATCCTGCCTCCCACCTAAAATTCCTTTCCTCAGGGAGAACACATACAGCATAAGGTCAAGAGCTCCAGCTCTGGAATCAAGCAGCTATAGATGCAAATCCTGGTTCTATTACTTAGCTGCTAGACCTTGGACTTCCTAAGGCTTTCTTTTCATTTTAAAAATTGAGATGATAATATTTACCTTGTATAGCTATTGTGATGATTCAGTTTAATCATGTATATTAAAAGTTTAGCACTTTGATTGGTACTTCAGTTCAGTTTAGTTCAGTCGCTCAGTCATGTCTGACTCTTTGTGACCCCATGAACCGCAGCATACCAGGCCTCCCTGTCCATCACCAACTCCTGGAGTTCACCAAACTCACGTCCATTGAGTCAGTGATACCATCCAGCCATCTCATCCTCTGTCGTCCCCTTCTCCTCCCTCCTTCCATCTTTCCCAGCATCAGGGTCTTTTCCAATGAGTCAGCTCTTTGCATCAGGTGGCCAAAGTATTGGTACTTAGGTGCTCAAAAGATGGTAGTGCTATTGCTATTGTTATACCTTTCTGGAAAGTTCTCACTGAGAGTCAAGTCAAAGGTCATTTAAAGGATTTTCTGATTCTCCTGGTTAGATTAAAGGGAATGTATTGCATCTTTTTCTATTGTGTGTATATCTACTTTCCCATCAAATTGTAATGTCCTTAAAGACATGGTTCAAATATTTCCCAAAGTGCTTTCAGTACTGAGGACAGTACCAGATTATCATACTAGTGCTTGATGAACATCTTTCAATGAAGGAATAAATGAATTAATCCTAAGCCAGCTAGAAAAAAAAGTGCATTCAATATAGCAAGTACAACTGGACCAGGCTTTTTAATTGACTTTCATTTGCTCATGTCCTGTTTATAAGTCAGTCGAACAGTTTTTGCCTTTCTGTTGAAAGGTCTACACTGTGTTAGCATTCATGGTCTTTAAAAAACTCCATTATACAGTGGCTAGATGGCATCTTTATTTCATTCTCATCACTATTTGCATTGGAAAACAGCTACTTAGCACATTTGCCAATGACTTTTCATAAGGTATATTTTTTCCCCTTTTTTTCTTCTCTGTTAGCCTTAGGTTCTCAGCATGTGATACTACAATGTTTTTGCTCCAGATTTGCAAGTGCAGTGGTGTTAGTTCGCAAGTCAGTTTGTCACATGGAAAATGTTCTACAACAAAGAAGATTAATTGTTTTCCTAACGTAAATGTTTTTAAATGGAAAGAAGCCCATCTCTCATTGTTTGTAGTGGTGGTAGTTCGGTCAGTAAGTTGTGTCTGACTCTTGCAACCCCATGCAACTGTAGCCTGCCATGTTCCTCTGTCCATAGTATCTCCCAAAAAGAATATTGGATTGGGTTGCCATTTCCTCCAGCAGGGGATCTTCCTGATCCAGGGATCGAACCCACATCTCCTGTATATCATGCAGATTCTTTTCTGCTGAACCACTGGGGATTCCCCTCTCATTGCTTCTGGTTGGCTATAACTATAAAGACTCCAAACTATAACTGTTCTTTTATCTTCTTTCCTAGTAAACCCTGACTCACACTCTGAAGCAAGGCTAATCAGACTAGAGTTTCCAACATAACGCATGTGGTTTGTCCAAGTTGTTCTTTCCACTTGAAGTGTCACATCCTGCTTGTTGTTTTTCTTTAGTTGCTAAGTCATGTCTGACTCTGCAACCCCATGGACTGTGGCCTGCCAGGCTCCTCTGTCCATGGGCTTTCCCAGGCAAGAATACTGGAGCAGGCTGTCATTTCCTTCTCCAAGGGATCTTTCTGACCTGGGGATTGAACCCGAGTCTCCTGCATTGGTAGGCAGATTCTTTACCACTGTACCATCAAGGAAGCCCTCATCCCACTTGCCTTCTGACAAACTCCGATTTATCTTTTGAGATTCATTTCAGGTGTCACTTCTTCCAGGAAGCCTTCTTTGAGTGGCCCAGTTTGGCTTGGCTTCCTCCTCCTCATTCTGTCTCCCAGCCGTCTTCTTCACAGTGATGACAGTATGTATGTGGTGGGGGAAGCTCCGTTTAAGAAAGTAAGTTTTGGAGTTAGCTTGAGACTGAATTTAAGCACCACAACTTACTAGTTTTCTGGTCTTGGGCAAGTTATTGACTCTACCCGAGATTTCATTTTCTTTCATGGAATGAGATGACTTTACAGAATAGATATGACCATTAATAAGGAACTCTATATCAAGTACTTTACACAATGCATAAAATATAAGAAGCATTCAGTATATTGTGGACTTGAGTAATACTACTACTGCTAATACGACTACAACTATGCATACCAAAGCACTTACATTTCACTTTAAAGCTATCTGTTTGGGCATTTGTCTCTCCTAGTGGACCTAGAATAACCAGCCATCTCAGGTTGCCTAGCACTGAGGGTGTTCCTGGAATGTGGGACTTTCAGTTTAAACCAGGATGGTCCCAGGAAACCAGGAAGGCTGGTCACACTCACCCTCACTGGAATATAAATAACATGGAAGGAGAGACTCTAACCTCCAACCTTTGGCTCCCAGTGCTGAGCATATTGCTTTTTAATCAGCAACTGCAGCAGGAGGAGCTGGGTTGACAGAGGCTTTCTCACTTTTTCCAACCATGTTTCCATATCCTGTAGATTCCTTTCTGTTTTCCACTTGTAGTCTGCTAGGGCTACCATAACCAAACACCATAGAATAGGTGACTTAATAGAGATTTATTTTCTCATAGTCTGAAGGCTAGACGTCCAAGATCAGGATTCTTTTTTGAATTTTGTTTCTGGTTAAAACTTTCCTCTTGCTTGCAGATGGCCACCTTCCCAGTGTGTCCTCACATGGCCATTTCTCCAGTATGCACAGGGAGAGAAAGAGCAAGCTCTCTGGTGTCTCTTCTTATATGGATTTTAATCCTACTGGATCAGGGCTCCACTACTATGGACCCGTGGAGGAGGGAATGGCAACCCACTCCTATATTCTTGCCTGGAAAATCCCATGGATAGAGGAGCCTGCCAGACTACAGTCCATGGGGTTGCAAACACTGAGGGACTAATTCACACATACGTATTATGACCTCATTTAACTTTACTTACTTAGAAGCTGCACTTCTTTTAATTTAATTTTTAATAAGTTACAGGTGTACAGTATGGTGATTCACAATTTTTAAATGTTGTACTCCATTTATAGTTATTATATATTCCCCATGTTGTATGCTATATCCCTTAGAATATTTTACACCTAAAAGTTTGTGCCTCTGAAATCCATACTCTTAAATATCTCCTTCTCCTTTCCCTCTTCCCCTGCTAGCCACTAGCTTGTTCTCTATACCTGTGTGTCTGTAAAAGCCCCATTTGTAATACAACCACAATGTGGGTTAAGTCTTCAACACATGAGTTGTGAGGAAAACACATTCAGTCTGTAATACCATCCTAACCTCTATTAGACACCAGATCTAAAACCAACGGTATCAGTTAGTTATTGCTGCGTAACAAACAACTTCAAAACTTTGTGGCTTATCACAGCAAGTATTCAGTTAACTTATGAGTCTGTAAGTCAGCTGGGGGGCTTGATGCATCTAGGATGGCTTTCCTCATATATCTACAGGGTTGCCTTGGCAAGTCAGCTGAGGCTTTTGATCTTGGCTGGTTTCTCTGACATCTTTGAGGCTCCAGCTGGATGAACTGGCTAACTCAACTCTGATTTACATGGCCCTGTTCTCCTCCCTGGTATCTCAGATAGTAAATAATCTGCCTGCAGTGTGGAAGACCCAGATTCAATCTCTGGGTCAGGAAGATCCCCTGAAGGGAATGGCAACCCACTCCAGTGTTCTTGCCTGGAGAATTCCACGGACAGAGGAGCCTGGCAGGCTACAGTCTGTGTGGTTGCAAAGAGCTGGACACGATTGAGTGAATCTCTGCTTTCCTCCTTTGGTAGGCTTGTCCAAGCTTATTTATATGGTGGAGGCATGGTCCTGAGGGAGAGTTGAACTGTGCAAAGTTTTTAGAGTCTGGGCTGGGAACCGACTCACCATCACTTCTGCTGCATTGTATTAGCCAAATTAAAGGCACAACTCCAGCCAAGAGTTAAGGGGAATGGAAATAGATGTCATGATGTGAGCTGCAATCTATTGCAGGGTTTGGAAGCCTAGTGTGCTGCAGTCCATGGGATTGCAAAGAATCGGACATGACTGAGTGACTGAATTAATCGACTGAGCTGCAAAATCATATGGCAAAGGGCATAGATACTCAGATAAGTACAAGGATTGTAGACATGTTTACAGTCTGTTACAACTATGAACTTCGCACAAAGCTAATGCTCAAGAAATGTTTGCACTCAGAGCAGACATTATGCTTCACATAAAACACCAGAAACTGGTAAATAGAGTGTCTAGGAATTAAGGACATTTGGTACAGCATGTCAGTGTATTATATATTTATATGAGGTTATAGCACAGTCTCAATACAGTGATACAAGAGATGTCAGAGATGCAGACTGGATCCCAGGGTTGCTGGGTCGGGGAGATGCCCTGGAGGAATGCAGGCAACCTAGTCCAATATTTTTGCTTGGAGAATCCTATGGACAGAAGAGCCTGGCAGGCTACAGTCCATAGGGTCTCAAAGAGTCGGATATGACTGAAGTGACTTAGCATGCATGCACAATACGATGGTGGTGTTCTTCCTGGAAATTGATCCATAAATAAAGCCCTAAATGGTTATAACAGTACTCAGCTGTGGGTTTTATAAAGTTTCACAGCATCAGAAAGGGATATGAACTTGTCCTTGCCTCTCTGAGTTCCTCTTGAGAATCTATAACAGACTATATTAGAGAAGGAAGAAGCCCCAGATAGAAGCTTCCAGAGCACCGAGAGAAGGACATCTCCTTCCATCTACATATCATCTACCTGTTTTCATGCTGCTGCTAATGACCAGTGTTTGCTGGATTTCTTGGCACATTCATCATGTGCCAAGAATTTTAGTGACAGCACTGGGGAAATCATATGATTTGGCCCCAGTAGCTGATGAAGTGGAAAACAGTGAAAACAAAAGCATTAGGATAAAAGGAAGCCATTTAATTTGATATTTTTTAGTTCAATGAGCTAAACAGCTGAATTAATTAAAACCTACTTTGGGGCCACTTACTTAACTTGCACAAACAGGATCTCAGGGCCTCCAGGGGCCATGAGTGAGAAGACCTCAGACAAACACTAGCAGCAAGCTACAGTTTTAAAAACACATGTTGTCTGAAAATCACATGCCTTGGCAGGGGAACACTGGGATTTATTGTGGACATGGGAATAAACCAGGTCATAAGTTATGGTGTAAAAAGGCCTGAAAGGGTGGTGATTTGGGGGTGGCAGATGAATTAAGCTCAGACAGTCTCTGCAGAACAGAATGGTACTATTCTAGACCAGAGCTTGTAAGAGGAAAAAAATAAGGCTTGCCAGAAGTAATTGACCAGAAGGATCCTTAGTTGGGTGGACGTCTGTGCATGGGCTGTGAATTGAGGATGCCTAACATGTGCTGCTGGTTTGTAGAGCAGAGAGCCTCAGACGGGGGACAGGCAGGTTCCTGTGTAATTCTGGTTCTGTTTCCAAGCTGTTGGGTGACCTTGGGAAAGTTACTTCAACAGTCTTGGCCTCAGAAGTCTCATGGGTCACTTGGATATTACTATAGTACTATAGAAGTACTATAATAGTACTTCTCACTGGGCTTCCCTGGTATCTCAGCTGGTAAATAATCTACCTGCAATGCAGGAGACCTGGGTTCGATCCCTGGGTCAGGAAGATCCCCTGGAGAAGGGAATGGCTACCCACTCCAGTATTTTTGCCTGGAGAATTTCATGGACAGAGGAGCCTGGTGGGCTACAGTCCATAGGGTCAGGAAGAGTCAGACATGACTGAGTGACTAACACTTACTAGATGGCTGCTAGAGGGCTAATAGTATCACAAATGTGCTACAAGTTATTTGTCAATCACTGTGAATCTAAGAATCTCATGGTGCTCTGGTGCCTTGAGTCCTTAGCTGGCACTGCATCATAAGTGATGGTTTATCCTCCTTTTCCTGGCTTATAGGCACTATTTGCAAGAAGGTGCAGCAGGTGCTGTTGGTGTCCCACCCCCATCCGCTGGTTCTCAGCATTCCGCTGGAGGCTTCTTGGTGCATCTCTCTGCAAATACAGCATGTTGGAAGTGCCTAGGGATTCATGTCCTCAGGAGCAGCCTTCAACCAACTACAGGGGAGAGGTGGTGGGTAAATACCTCGGCTTTCCTGTCCTTGGGGTGGGCCAGCACTGAGACATAGTCTGTCACCTCCTAGAGGGAGATCCCCAGTGACACTGACTGCCATTTGCCCACAGAGATCATCTGTGCACTGTCAACCCTGGTCTTGGCTTCCTCTCTTCCATTTCTCATGTCTTCCCTCCCCTACTGGTGCTTATGGGCATCGCTTCTCAAATAACCCACTTGCATTTAAATCCTTGTCTCATAAGACAGTAGGGACAGTGTCTGACTCATTTTTGGATGCTAGTACTTCACTCCTGGGGCATGAATAAATGTTTACTGATGGAGGTCTGAGTCTCAGTTCCACTTTCTGAGACTCCAGCAGTGAGTTAATTCTATTTTCCTCAGGACTGTTCCTTGTGTCAACCTGATTTTAGCTCGAATTCTTCCTGGCCAGCCTCCCACCTTCAGTTTTATCTTTTCCAAAAGCTTCATTTCCAGTTCTTTAAAAATATTCTCTTATGTCTTGATTTTAGGTTTTTCCTCATCTTGGCTTCTTTATTTACGTGACACCCTCAAATGGTGACAGTTCAAATCTAAGCCCAGTAATAAATTGGTGTTTGCTAGGTGGCTGGGAGGTGCGGCAACTGTTGTAGGTTCAGTTCAGTTGCTCAGTCGTGTCCAGCTCTTTGCGACCCCATGAACCACAGCACGCCAGGCCTCCCTGTCCATCACCAGCTCCCGGAGTTCACTCAAACTCATGTCCATTGAGTCAGTGATGCCATCCAGCCATCTCATCCCTGGTCGTCCCCTTCTCCTCCTGGCCCCAATCCCTCCCAGCATCAGGGTCTTTTCCAATGAGTCAACTCTTTGCATGAGGTGGCCAAAGTACTGGAGTTTCAACTTTAGCATCAGTCCTTCCAATGAACACCCAGGACTGATCTCCTTTAGGATGGACTGGTTGGACCTCCTTGCAGTCCAAGGGACTCTCAAGAGTCTTCTTAAACACCACAGTTCAAAAGCATCAATTCTTCAGCGCTCACTCTAGGCGAGTGATTATACCATTGTGATTATCTGGGTCATGAAGCTCTTTTTTGTACAGTTCTTTTGTGTCTTCTTGCCACCTCTTCTTAACATCTTCTGCTTCTGTTAGGTCCATACCATTTCTGTCCTTTATTGAGCCCATCTTAGCATGAAATGTTCCTTTGGTATCTCTAAGTTTCTTGAAGAGATCTCTAGTCTTTCCCATTCTATTGTTTTCCTCTATTTCTTTGCATTGATCGCTGAGGAAGGCTTTCTTATCTCTTCTTACTATTCTTTGGTCCTCCTTTGCTTTTCGCTTCTCTTCTTTTCACAGCTATTTGTAAGGCCTCCTCAGATAGCCATTTTGCTTTTCTGCATTTCTTTTCTATGGGGATGGTCTTAATCCCTGTCTCCTGTGCAAATTCACAAACCTCTGTCCCTAGTTCATCAGGCACTCTGTCTATCAGATCTAGTCACTTAAATCTATTTCTCACTTCCACTGTATAATCATAAGGGATTTGATTTAGGTCATACGTGAATGGTCTAGTGGTTTTCCCCACTTTCTTCAGTTTAAGTCTGAATTTGGCAATAAGGAGTTCATGATCTGAGCCACAGTCAGCTCCTGGTCTTGTTTTTGCTGACTGTATAGAGTTTCTCCATCTTTGGCTGCAAAGAATATAATCAGTCTGATTTTGGTGTTGACCATATTGTGATGTCCATGTGTAGAGTCTTCTCTTGTGTTGTTGGAAGAGGGTGTTTGTTATGACCAGTGCGTTCTCTTGGCAAAATTCTGTTAGCCTTTGTCCTGCTTCATTCCGCACTCCAAGGCCAAATTTGCCTGTTACTCCAGGTGTTTCTTGACTTCCTACTTTTGCATTTTAGTCCCCTATAATGAAAAGGACATCTTTTTGTGTGTTAAGTTCTAAAAGGTCTTGTAGGTCTTCATAGAACTGTTCTTAAATCCTTAGATATACATGATACTTGACCATGCTCCATACCCTGGCTGAACCCTGAAGCCCTTCTCTAATGCAGTGTGTGTATGAGTGTCCTTTGACTTCAAGATGTAACATTCATTTAGTCATCTGTTCAACAAACATTCAGCAGGTCTACTGCACGTCAGGCTTTGGGCTTATGAAGGAGAAGACAAATGCCTGCACTTGAAAAAGTTCACCATGGTCTGCTGGGGGAGACAATAGGTATTTAATACAACTTTTTAGAGAAACATGCAAAGAGATTATTACAGGACAGTCTGATCAATGATATATGACACAGCAGTAGACTCAAAGCTTGGTCCTTGGGCCTAAAGTATTAGCATTTGCTGAGAACAATTCAATGCACATTTTTAGACCCTACCCATTTAAACCTACTAAATCTAAAACTTTGTTGGTTAGCAATCTGTGTATTAGTAATCCCCCAGGAATTCCGATGCCTCATAAAGTTTGAGAACCACTGTGACATGGAGGTGTAAAGAATTCTATGGCAGAAGAGAGAAGGGTCTGGGTGTATCTGAGTGTGTTTATATAAGAGTTGGCTGCATGGAGGATAAATCAAGGAAGGCTGCCTGGATTAGGTGAACCCTGAGCTAAGTCTTAAAGGAGCAGCATGAGAGTATTGGCTGCAATTTGCCTTGGGACAGACTCATCCTGAGATGACCTTAGTCAGTTAAAGTCATCATTCATTGATGATGTCATCAGACATTCCTCATGGCAGGTCAAAACCAGGTAAAATGTTTTATTACAGTTGTGTCTTAATTAGAGATAAATCATTATTTAATGATTTATAATCATAGAATGGAAAATTTAAAGAACTAATTTAGACATAACAGAAGGACCTTTATTTTACCAAAGGATCCATTGAAAGTCCCTACCAACTGGCTACCCCATTTCCCATGATGGGGGCATTGTGATTTTAATTAAATCTCTTGAGAGCAGGACCCTTTTTGACTTGATTTTCTTTTTTATTTTTAAAATCAACTGGACTTAAGGTCAGTGTATAGGTGCTCATCACATATTTATTGATTTGATTTCCCAGAAATAAATGGTACAAGGAAGGTCTGTCTGTGTTCCTTTCTTTTGATTCACATACTCACATAAGCAATTGTTGAGGTGACTTTAAATGAAAATAGCTGAACTGAACAGAAGAGGTGTTTTGTTGTGCAAAGACATGACCTACCTGCGGAGAACAGTTTGGGTGTGTAGGTATTGCATGTTGTTCTTTAGGATCCCTACAGTCTAAATTACACGTATGGACAAAGCAGCCCTATTGGGCAGGTGATTTTCATTGTTATGTAATAATATACATTATAATTAGCTTGTACAAAAATGATAGTAATTCCTAATGCCTGTGTAGTGCTTTCTACTTTGCAAAGCACATTCACATCTGTAAGCTCATCTGCTCTTCACTACTTTGTGAAGCAGGCATGGCAGTTATGGTTAGGATCCTTACTTCTCAGATGGGGGAAGCTGTGACTGGAACCAGAATACCATCATTTCTGCTGTGCTCAGTTGGCCAGAGCAGTCACAGACTGGTACAACTTTGAGAGGAGGAAAAATAAACCCCACCTCTCAACAGGAGGATATCAAAGAAGCTGTGCCATCTTTAATCTATCCACCCCAGTATTCTTGCCTGGGAAATCCCATGGACAGAGGAGCATGGCGGGCTGTATAGTCCATGGGGTCACAGAGTCAGACATGACTTGGTGACTAAACAACAACGACCTTGGTATTTAAACTCTCTGAGCTTCAGTTTCATCTGTAAAATACAGGTAATACTAACATCATGTTAGTAACAGTAGGTGCTTAATGGTGGCGATTACTATCAGTAACCAATGAGGAAATCATTGGATTCATTTTAAGAAGAGTGTGTTAGTCGCTCAGTTGTCTCCAACTCTTTGCAACCCCATGGACTGTAGCCTGCCAGGCTCCTCTGTCCATGGAACTCTCCAGGCAAGAATACTGGGATGTGTTGCCATTTCCTCCTCCAGGGGATCATCCTGACCCAGGGACTGAACCTGGATCTTCTGCATTGCAGTCAGATTCTTTACTAACTGAGCCACCACAGAAACCCTGATGAGAAGAGAATAACTGATCATAATATATGATGCCATGGAAAGATAATAAAAGTAAGAAAGCAAGACTTAAGTGTGGACTTAAGTGACTGCTGTGGAGTCTTCAACACTACCATCTAATTTCCAGGCTGATATTTTTCCTTTGAGGTTAATATTTATAAGGCATTCACTATAGGCCAAACACTCTTTTAGATTCTTACACTTATTAACTTGTTTAATCTTCACAGCAACCCTCTGAAGTTGATGGGATTGTGGTCATTCCCATTTCACAGTTGAGTAAACTGAGGCATAAAGAGGCAGAAGAGCTTGCTCAAGTGAATAGTAGAAGTTTGGTATGTTGGACCTGGTGTTGTGTTCTTCACTTCATACTCTGCTACCTATCAGATGCATTACCTGTACATCAAGTCACTCCTTCCCTTGCAGAGCAGAAGTATTCACCTTTGAAAGTGAAAGTCTTAGTTGTTCAGTCATGTCCAACTCTTGTGACCCATGGACCTTTGCCCACCTGGCTCCTCTGTCCATGGGATTCTCCAGGTAAGAATAGTGGAGTGGATAGCCATTCCCTTCCCCAGGAAATCTTCTTGGCCCAGAGATCAAACCCAGGTCTCCTGCCTTGAAGGCAGATCCTTTACCATATCAGCCACCAGGGAAGAGCCAAATTCACCTTTGAAACAAATAGTGAAATCACAGTTGGACCCAGATTTTAAAATAGAGTAATTTGGACTCTTTGAAGAAATACAGAGAAAAGTTTTAAAATGAGATAGTTGAGAAAGCAGGAGATCAGCTATTTGCTTAGGGTCTTTGTCATCTTCTGCCAGGAGCCCCTCCCTGCTTCCTGAGGTCATTGCCTCTTTCTGGAAAACCTCCCCTGGGATGAGAGCAGACAGTGAGCATGGAATATCCAACAGTTCTCTCTGTGAAACCCTGAGAGTTGAGGTTCTTCTTCATCTCCTTTTAAGTGTACATTTGTTAGTTTCCAGGATTATAGACATTCTTGAAAAGGCTTACCAATATTTTCTTCTCATAGGTTTAGGAGTATTGAGATGGGGAGATGGTTGAATTATTTATCAACTCTGTTTATGGACCTTTCGTGTCTAGTGAACATGGGGAAAATGTTGGAAAGATCACCATGTCCAGTGGATCAGTATTCTGAAAGGCTACCTGTCAAGTGCATTTCTAGTTTGCTGCCTGGATTGTCAGAAGAGAAAATGAGCATACATCATTCATAGGTGCTGATTGGTACTGATGAAGGCCATGCATCTAGTAAGAACTAAACCAAGCTAATTGGAAAAGGATTTGACAATGTTCTAAATTATGGCTGTTTTGATAGTTCTTTAGTTGTGCTAATTATTAGTTAGTTTTAATAGACCTCATGTTTGGGTTGCCCATGTTAGCAGGTGAATATATCAGTGGAACTTGGTTACATGGAGAAGGGCTAGATTTGCTGAATGGAAACAGTTCATTTACTCATTGCCACGGAAAAACCCAACCACTTACAGCAAGAACATGGGAAAGAACAGTCATTGGAACTAACTTCCGTATATGCCAAATGTTTTCACGGCTGCACACAACATTTTCCTTGTGTGATCTGTGTAGTCACTGTGATGGTAAATGTATACACGGTGACCTCTCTTCTGCCTCCTTAATTTCAAACCCATGTTTTATGAAAGGAGGCAGATGGCATAAAGCAATGATGTCCTTGGATAAGAAATCTATGTGTAAAGGTTAGTAAATTATCTCCCAAAGCCAAACAACTGACTAAAACTAGTATGCAAAAATGCTCACTGATAGATTAGATTTGGAAAGGGAAACTTAGAGAAGAGGTGATTGGATGGACAGAGGAAGGCCATACGAGTTAGAAGTGGGTTCTAGTTAACACTCTGCCAATATCTATTTGGGTGACCTTGGACGAGTTCATTTACGGAGCTGATTGGACTTGCCTGTTTGCATGCTTAGTCCTCAGTGGTGTCCAGCTCTTTGTGATCCACTGGACTGTAGCCCACCAGGCTCCCCTTCCATTTTCTAAGCAAGAATGCTGGAGTGGGCTGCCATTTCCTCCTCCAGGCGATCTTCCAAACCCAGCGAGCTAGACTCAGAGCCAGAGGACTGGGTCAATTCTACCAGAAACACACAACTGAGAATGTAGAACAGGCTGTTTTTTAAGAAGAAATTCTGTTATTGTAGAAGCTATTGGGCAGCTAGAGTGCAACGAATGACCTTGACAGGGAACCCGAGGTCCACAGAAGTTAAGGGACTTGTCTGAAGTCACCCAGATAAACTCAGTGAAATAACCTGTATGTAATTAAGCTATGTTACTTGCCTTTGCATCTCCAATACTTGGTAGAGTGGCGCTGGCAGAGCCACTTTGAGAATGAAGAAAAGAATGAGTAGCGTAGGCTTGAGAACTGAACCCACGTCTTCTGGCTCTGCATCTTAATTCTCTTTGCACTGGGTTTCTCTGGAACCTACATAGCACCACACCCCTCCTTACAAGGTTGTAGAGAAGAATAAGCAATTATTGTTTGCTGTAGAAAGTGGCTTTGAGTTTCTCAAGGGAAGTGCTGCTTTGAGCATCGGGACAGCTATCTCTACTTTGGCTTTCTCTCCCTGAAGCAGTTCTCATTTCCTGATTAACTTATCAGCAAGAATAGAGAAATCAGCAGAATGTTGGCACTGCTGATTAGTCTTGTCTTCCATGATATGAAGCTGACAAATCCTTCTTTGAAGAGTTGCTTCATGCTTGGTAGTATTGGAACTGAAAATATCATGCAGTGTGAACTACTGTACTTGGGAATCTCAATCAAACTTGTGATGACGGGAATAGCTTTACATTTACAGCTTTCAAGTACAAAGCAGCATTAATGCACTCATGTTGAACTAACATTATGCCTGGGGTTTAATTTCTAAGTGAGATTTTGCCACATAATTATTTTCTCAGAAGCTGTTAAGTAGAAATTAAGGAAAAGATAGAGTTCAGATGTAGTTCTGAATTTTGCTAGGCCCTTGATCATGCCTATCTTGTATGTCCCTGAAAGTGTTAATTGCTCAGTCACTCTTTGCGACTCTATAGGCTATAGCCCAGCAGGCTCCTCTGCCCATGGGATTCTCTAGGCAAAAATACTGGAGTGGGTTACCATTCCCTTCTCCAGGGGATCTTCCTGACCCAGGGAGTGAACCCAGGTCTCCTGCATTGCAGGCAGGTTCTTTACCATCTGAGCCACCAGTCTCTGCTGCTGCTGCTGCTAAGTCACATCAGCTGTGTCCGACTCTGTGCGACCCCATAGACGGAAGCCCACCAGGCTCCTCTGTCCCTGGGTCTGCCCTCAAAATGTAATTCTTCTACAGAGTTGTTGCTGTTTTTTTCCCTCTGAAGACCATAAAGTGAAAAAGATAGCTCAGATCCAGTCTATGACTAGGTCATGTCTATTTTACTTCTGTATATCTGCTTTTGTGTCCAACTCTTTGCGACCTCATGGACTGTAACCTACTAGGCTTCTTCCTCCATGGGATCCTCCAGGCAAGAATACTCGAGTGGGTTGCCATTTCCTTCTCCAGGGGATCTTCCCGACTCAGGGATTGAATCTGGGTCTCCTGCATTGGAGGCAGACGCTTTAACCTCTGAGCCACCAAGAAAGCCCGTATCTGTTTTATCCATCCCCTGTTCTTTTCCAGTTCTCACTTCCTTCAACAGACGTTGTCATGGTTTATTATAGCTTTATCCAATAAAACCTTACTTCCTACCCATGTCACAGGTCAGCATAGTTTGCCGGGGGCTCTGCTCCCATACAGCCCCGGCCCCCCCCCCCCCCCCCCTTGTAGACCCCATCCTTATCTAGGGTCTTGCTCTGCGGGCTGAGGGGGGGGGGACCCTGGACCTAGGGCCCTTGGTCTCCTTCCCACTGTATGACTCCATCATTATCTCCAGGGTCTTGTTCTCCCCCCCTCCCAGGGGAAACCCCACCACCCCCCCGAGGGGTTTTTTTGCCGGAAGGTCCAAGCCTGGGATGCGGTGTACGGAGCCGGGTGTTGGATTTGAAGATGGGGAAGAGACAGGTAATTAGAGGGAAGGGACCCTCAGTGGGAAATGCATTTTTGAGGAACGGTCAGTACCGTAGAAAAAGTAACGTGCATCAGTTAAAAAAGGGGGGGGGGGGGCCCTAAAAAAAAAGGGGGAAAGCTGCGGCGCTCCGTCCTTCCAGGTGTACTTAGAAGGAGTTCAGTGTTCCAAGGCTTCATGGCTTGTTTTGCTAACATCAAAACTATAACCCACGTCTCGGGGACCGACCGAGTGTCCATTTCCGTCCTCGTTGTATTAGGAGGAGCTCAGTCACATGGACTTCATGTAAAGGGAGGCTGAGAGGTAGAGTCTAGCCATGCCCGGGAGGAAAGGCAACTCCCTTGTCACATTTGGAATATTCCAGTGTTTTCCAAACTAAACAGTCTCTTAATCTACTGTCTGGTCACACTGTCACAAGAGGTATCTAAAACTGGTCTTCTTGTTGTTATCCAGTGATTGTTGTAATTGCCCTCTGCTTATAAAAGAAAGCCCAGATTACCTAGGATGGCATATAGAAGCCTTCCTGCTCTTGCCCTTCTTCTCCAGGACCTTCCTCTACACCTGGTGCTCCATCACCTCCTCATCTCTTGTGTAGTCCAGAACACACAAGCCTGCTTTTGCATTTCCGGCATTTATACAGGCTGCCTCCTTTCTTTGAACTGGACTGTGTTATTGGTTGAGAAAACTCATGTTTTGGTTGGATGTGTCAGCAGATGAATATATTAATGGGGCTTGGTTTATTGGATGAAGAGCTAGAGTTGCTGAATGGAAACAGGTTCATTTACTTATTACCACTGATGAGCCCACCACTTAAGAAGATGTGAAAGAATGCAGTCTCTCTTTCTCATCTGCTGGTCGAATAGCCATCTCTGTCTTTTGAGATTGAAATAAATTCCTCTGTGACACATTTTCCAGTGCTCACTAGAGTAACCATGCATGCCTTTGCTCTTCCCCTTTGTCTGTAAAGAGCATAATACTCCTTAGGAGCATGACTGAGTCATCTTAAGAGTGTAGGAGTTGTTTTTGGATTTGAATTTGAATCCCAACTCTACTACATGCTAGCTCTTTGAGCCTGAATGAGTTACTGAACACGTCTAAGTTTTTCTTTGCTGACATGACTAGAACTAAGTGTAATGCTTACTGTTAGGATCATTGTACTTGGAGCACAATAAACTCTCAATAAATTTAGGTCTTATATTATTTTTGTTGTTTCATGTCTAATGTTATAGATTCTATAGTGACAGACACTATATCCTCTGATTTATCTTTGATATATTCAAGCAGCAAACCATATGGTTGGAAAATATTGTTGAATGAATGAATGAATGAATGTTATTGCTCCACAAAAAATATCTCTTTATATTTTAGGGAGAAAAAAATCTTTCCATAGAACTCTTGGTAAAATAGCAGGTCTGTTCTTTATCCTGTGTTTGTCCTAACTTCCTCCTTTTCCTTTATTTTTTCTTCTTTCTGTGACTTTCTCCAGACTTCATTCCTTTTAAACACTTTTTTCTGTATGTCCCTCTATGTCTTTGTACTCACTGTGCCAGTCCCTGGAACTGCATTTGTCCATCTCTGATAGAAAATTCTGCTCATCCTCAAGTCAGTTATCTTTTTTTCTGGGACTTTTCTTGATTTCTGTTTATCCCCTCCCCCAGCTAAAAGTATCTTTTATTGCTTTAATTTTATGAAAAGTGAGAAAGTGTCAGTTGCTCAGTTGTGTCTGACTCTTTGTGACCCATGGATAGTAGCCCACCAGGCTCCTCTGTCCATGGGATTTCCTAGCAAGAATACTAAAGTGGGTTGCCATTTCCTTCTCCAGGGGACCTTCCTGACCCAGGGATCAAACCCAGGTCTCCCGCATTGCAGGCAGATTCTTTACCATCTGAGCCACATGGGAAGCCACCTTAATTTTATAAGTTTCACAAATATAGAAGCAACCATGCTTTCAGCACTTACCATGTGGTAGGCAATATGGTAAGAAGTTCTTGCTCTCTCTTTCCTGTGACCCTTGTAACTTCCTACAGCTATTTGTGCTCTTGTCTATTTCTCCTACTAAAATGCAGTCTCCTTGAGGACAGGATTCAAGTGTATATGGAATTATTTATATTTAGTGTATTTATAGCTAAGTGAGAGACAAAGCTACAGAAACAACAAAATCATTTCTTCTTATTTACTGAGAATTGAGTTTATTCCTATATCAAGAGAACAACAAAGCAGAAAAGAATCTTAAGTAGTATTGGCCACAGGTTGAAGAGCATTGTAGGCTGTGTTTGGACAGTTATCAAGCAAGTGTTCAGGTTCAGTATAATCTGATTCCATTCAGCTCCAGTCAGACCCTTAGGACTCTGTTTATACCAACACCACAACTTAAAATGATGCTGTAGGAAGAAGAGATGGATGAATGGAGTTGGAATTATTCAACTAGAAGAATGAATGACTGTAGGAAGAAGATACCCAGAATCTACAAATGGACTTTCAGCACAGGGAGCTGTTAGCCATCAGCAGAAGAGTCGACTTAGGCTAGAAGTAGTTTTCTTTTAGATGACCATATTTTGACTCATTGAGGAATCTTATTATGTAGATCTTAAGAAGTAGTACAAATATCAGAGCATCTTCATACCCAGAAGCTGAAGAGCGTACTAGATAAGAATTGAGAACAAGTTATTTTTATTCCTCAATATTTTTTTTATGAGAATGAGAACTAATATGTGTGAGCCAGCCAGGAGTCTATTGCTTTTACAGGTATTGTCTCATTTAGTATTTGCAATATCTATGTTCATGAAAATATTATAATCTCTCTTTATAGGTTCCAAGAGGTCACATGAAATGTCAAATATCACATAGGCAAAGAATGCCGGGGTCAAGATTTGAACTTGGGTTCTATCTGAATATGGAGTTGCTGATCTTTGAGTGTATCTGTCTATATTCACTTAGAGGGGTCTCTTTCAGCCTGATAAGTCAGTTGAAATAAAAAAAAAAAACATTTTTCAGGTGCCCTAACATAACAAAGATGGCCAGGTATGTGATAGCAAGATGAATTTAGACAGAGATACCTACATTTGCCTAATATAAAACTTCTGCTCCTTCAGCAGATCCCTCATCAAACTATCTTCCCTTTGTTTATTTCCTGTCATGACTAGAAGTAGACTTTGGGTTTGTCTCTTGGGTTACTATCCATGTGACTTTGGCCATGATACTTCACCTCTTTGTAACTCAGTTTTCTCATTTGTAAATGGAGAGAATATTTATCCTCTAGAGTTGTGAGGATGAAAGAACCTAAAATGTTGAAATGGTGCTGGCACATAGCAAATGCATCATAAACATTAGCTGCTGCTGCTGCTAAGTCACTTCAGTCATGTTCGACTCTGTGCAACCCCGTAGATGGCAGCCCACCAGGCTCCTCTGTCCCTGGGATTCTCCAGGCAAGAACACTGGAGTGGGTTGCCATTTCCTTCTCCAGTGCATGAAAGTGAAAAGTGAAAGTGAAGTCGCTCAGTTGTGTCCAACCCGTAGCAGCCCCTTGGACTGCAGCCTACCAGACTCCTCTGCCCATGGGGTTTTCCAGGCAAGAGTACTGGAGTGGGGTTCCACTGCCTTCTCCAAACATTAGCTACTGACCTAAAAAAAAATTAGTTGTAGTAAAATACAAACAACATAAAATTTATCTTTATAATCATTTTGAGATATAATGGTCAATGACATTAAGTTCATTACACATTATTAGGCTACTGTCACCACCATCCATCCACGGAGCTGTTTTCATTTTGCAAAATAAACTCTGTACCCATTAAACAGCAGCTCCTCATCTCCCCACCCCAGCCCCTACCAACCACTCTTCTACATTCTGTTTCCATGAGGTTGACTATTCTAAGTATCTTATTTGCCTTTAGTTGTTGTTTTTTTTTTTTTTAAGATTTTGTGACCTGGACCATTTTTAACGTTTTTGTTGAATTTGTTACAATATTGCTTTTTTTTTTTTTATGGTTTTCACTCTTTGGCCATGAGGCATGTGGGATCTTTGCTCCCTGACCATGGATCAAACCTGCACCCCCTCTGCACTGGAAGGTGAATCTTAACCACTGGACCACAGGAAAGTCCCCTTAACTATTGATTTTTAAAAATTGGAAGACTTGAGCACCACCTTGGCTCCTCTACTTCCTGGCTATGTGTTCTTGGAAAATAAACTTTCCTTCAGGTACTAAATTCCTTCTCTGTTGATACTGAAAACTGAAGGTGACGTGAAGCCTGGAAATGCTTTGTATTCTCCCCAGAGTTAGTTTTTTTTTAAATATATATAACAGGTTAAAATGTGCTTACATATTCATTCATTTATTTCTCTGTCCTTCAAAACTTTCATTTATTTCATTCATTTACTGAGTTGCAGCTGTGTGCCAGTCTCTGTGCTAAGTCCATGGGGAGCTGCACAGATGAAGCAGGCACAGTCTTTGCTCTCAAAGGCCACACAAATGTTAGGAGGCAGAAGCTGTGGTGGATGTTGAAAGCCATGTTCTTGGTCTGGTGACAGTTCAAGGAGGACATAAACTTTTCACAAGGAGGCTCTTCAGCTGTGAAATACAGTGCTGGAAGGAGTAGGGTGGTGGGCTCCAAAGACCCGTGGTCCCAGCTTCACTGTCATCTGGCCCCTCTCCGTTCCCCTCTCTACTCCTTAGCATGTGCTGAGGGAATGGTTTTCTATCATTCAGATGCTGGGATCTATGGTACAGGATTCTTTCTTCCATCACTGCTTTAATCTGTTTCTATTAAAGGGGTTCTGAAGGAATAAAAGGAAAAATATTCCCTTGCTTCATAAAGTTTGCTGTTAGAACTGTCATCTTGTATAGCGTTGCTAGTCTTTTTGCATCTCAGTTTCTTCTTCTGTACAACGGAGATGAGAGCAGTACTTACGTAAGGGCTCTCTTGCAAGGACTGACTGTGTTTACAGTCACGGCAAGTGCTCAGGGAATACTGCGGGTGTGCTGTCCTCAGTCATGCCGACTCTTTACCGAACATGGACTGTAGCCCGCCAGTCTCTTCTGTCCATGGGATTCTCCAGGCAAGAATGCTGGAGTGGGTTGCCATTTCCTTCTCCAGGAAATCTTCCCTACCCAAGGATCAAACCTGCATTTCTTTTGTCTCCTGCACTGGCAGGCGGCTTCTTTACCACTCGTGCCACCTGGGAAGCTAATGTTGTTCTGATCATTGTTATTTGGAAAATCCTGGACAGGAACATTGTTCAGTTTCTTCCATGGATGACCTGGGTCCTGCAGTGTCCTCCCTGTGTCCTACATTTTTGTTTGATTTCCAGCCTCAGGATTCTTGATTTCCTTCTCCTGTGTCACAGCTCTCAGTTCTTACACTCCTGCCCCTCGGTGCTCCTCTTGTGTATTCTCTGGGATGGGGACTCTGAGAGCCTCCCTGTGCATGGATGTCACGCATGTGCCCTTCCCTCCCCCCCCTGGGCAAGACGTCCTTTTTCCTTTCCTCCCCATTCCACAGTCTCATCAGCTGGAACACAGTCCTCAGCCTCAGAACAGTCAACTTGCTCAGTAAGTGAACTGATTACACTCACTGCGCTGCTCTTTTGTTCTCGATCTTGCTGATTTGCTATTTATAGCATTTCCAAAGATGTTTGCCAGCAGTGTCCCTTCTAATCCAGCTTCCGAGATATGGCATGGAGGGTGAAAACAGCTATAACAAGCACTAGGGACTGCTGTCCCCTCATCACTTGTGGGGCAGTTAGTGCTATACTTTATTTATTTAGCTTGGTATTTTCCCAACAAAGGGGCAATAGGTGGTAATCAGGGTCTTTAGGGCTGGAGTGACTTGTGAAAGAAGGAGAAAGAGAGAAAGAAAGAAAGAGGGAGGGAAGGAAGGTGGGAGGAAGGAAAGAAAGAGGGGAAAAAGAGAGAAGAAAAAGCCAAAAGGGAAAGAGAAAGTAACAGAGAGAGAAAGGACAGTAGATGAACACCCAGAAGTGTGTCTGGCTGACTGTGAGCCAGGGAATGAGACACAGTGGTGCCTGTCTGACATCACAGGTCAGCGTAGGCGTGATGAGCTGGACAGAGTGCCCAGATGGGCAGGTGAGTTGGTGCGCTGCATGGCAGCAGGTATAGTCAGGTGTCAGGCACAGCTCAGCACCCTCTTGAGGTGTGGAGTGGATGTGGTGCGATCAGTCAGGGGTTCTCTCTCTCCTTGGCCTAGCAGAAAAACGATGGGGTTGTCTTTCTTTTATCCAGCGTAAGTTAGGATGGAAAGATGACCGAAGGTAGAGTCCTTCACACTCAGTTCACATTGTAGATCCTGTGTTTCTCTGCAGATGCCTGAAAATCTTGTGGGGAGCTTAAAAGTGCCCTAGTCCCAGGCACCCCTACTCAGTGATAGCTGGCCTGGGTCCCAGAGGGCAAAGCCAATGCAAAAGCTTATATCCTACCACTTTACTGGGAACTAGATGCCCAGAGAAGTACCAGGAGGGCAAAGGGAGTGAGGAAAGGGAGTAATCCCAGTGCAAGTCTGTGGAACCACTGTATCAGGACGGTCAGAGCAGGGGAAGGAATGAGGAGACTTCCTCCACTGTCTCCCATTCTCATGGCTAGAGGCTCTCCATGGAGCATGAATTCCTCTGCAATTCTGGGTTGAAAATGCCAGGTTGCCAGGTGGATCTTGTGACCTTTTATACCTCAGACATGGCAGTGAAGATGAGAGCTGAAGGCCCAGGCCATTGGCGTATCCCAGATGCTGTCCATCACACCCATGGGAAGTCAGTAGGGACCTGGGAGATCTGGTGGTTACAAGAATGGCTGGGGTCAAGCAGGTTGTTGAAGGCCCCAAAGAGAGGCAAAGCCAAGTGCATCACTACTAGTGCCTACAAGGTGTCTGGTACACACCCTAAATGACATTGATCAGGTCGTCTGGGGATCATACTTGGAGAAACCTTGTCTTAGACCAAGTGACCATTTAACTCCTCTCTATGTTAATTTCTTCTCTTAAAACAAGGAAGAGCAGGACAACCCACTTTCCTGAAGATAAAACTAAAGGAACCTCAAGAAAAACTATTGAGATGACAACAGTCTGTATGAATCTGCACCACTATTATGTACCAGAGCAACCTCAGTTTGGGAATATAAATATCACTTTCCTCTCTTTCAGTAACCCATGGAGTGGAATGTGCTTAGAGTTGATACACTTGGACATTGTAATTAAGCAAATATGATAAAGCTGAATTTTGTAGAAAGCAAGCAAGCAATTCATTCAATATTCAACAAACTTTAATGATTAATTTTGTGCTAAAATGCTGGGAGGTGCAAAGGCAAATAAAATAGTGCTCCACAGACATGTAAAAAAGCAACGAGCAATTTGGGAATTGTACTTCTGTTTATCCTTCTAATTATAAGGCTAATTAAACCCTGATTAGTGGTCCTAGTGTATAAATACTTTTGCTGTGCTTGGATCCCTTGTGGAACATTCAAGACCCATGAAATTCAGGTATACAAGCAAAGTTCCATTTACTGAAGGCTTTGCTACCTGCAGCTTTGGTCATATACATGCTGCTGCTAAGTCGCTTTAGTCGTGCCCGATTCTGTACGACCCCATAGACAGCAGCCCACCAGGCTCCCCCCGTCCCTGGGATTCTCCAGGCAAGAACACTGGAGTGGGTTGCCATTTCCTTCTCCAGGTCATATACATGTACACAGGGAAAACAAAATAAATGTGTTAATACCTTTCCTAGTCTTTGACTGTGACAGCTATACATGACCAACACCTTCAATGTTTAACATGTTGATAACATAACTGAATAAATTCCAGGTTGTTAGGATGCCATGGCTGATTGTTTATCTTTGGACTGTGACATTTCCACTAGAGAGTCTGTTCTATATTTGGGTAACTGAGTCTTCCAGTAATCACCTTTTATGCATCAAATCCTAGCTTCATGTTGTAGACTCAAGGGATCTTAACATTAGACAAACCTTTAGGGTCATCTAGTTTTGCTCCTATTCAAAGTAGAAATGTGCTATTTCTGATGAATGTTCACTTTCCTTTTAAATGTTTAAAGTGTTGAGAAACTCAGTACAAGGAGACTCAGCCCCATGTGTTTGGGGAGAATTGTCATTAATGGAGAGTTTCTTGTAAGTTCTACGCATTGATCCAAAGTGGAGCCTCTGGATCAACAAGTCATACATTGAGTCCATTCTTTAGCAAATTTTCTTCTCTACGAAGCCATATGATAAGTATTTTAGGGTTTTAAGACTACCCACATATGGCCTTTGTTACATATTCTTTGTTTTCTTTTTCTTTTTAAAGAATTGCATTGGATTATAGTTGATTTTACAATGTTGCATTATTTTCATTTATGCAGCAAAGTTAATTAGTTATATGAACTGTGGTGTTGGAGAAGACTCTTGAGAGTCCCTTGGACTGCAGGGAGGTCCAACCAGTCCATCCCAAAGGGGATCAGTCCTGGGTGTTCATTGGAAGGACTGATGCTGAAGCTGAAACTCCAATAGTTTGGCCACCTCATGTGAAGAGTTGACTCATTGGAAAAGACCCTGATACTGGGAGGGATTGGGGGCAGGAGGAGAAGGGGATGACGGAGGATGAGATGGCTGGATGGCATCACCGACTCGATGGACATGAGTCTGAGTGAACTCCAGGAGTTGGTGATGGACAAGGAGGCCTTGTATGCTGGGATTCATGGGGTTGCAAAGAAACACGACTGAGCGACTGAACTGAACTGAACTAATACATATATAACATTCTCTTTTAGAGTCTTTTCCTATTTAGGTCATTACAGAGTACTGAGTAGAGTTTCCTGTGCTTTAAAGTAGCTCCTTATGAGTTACCTGTTTTATGTATCAGTTCAGTTCAGTTCAGTTGCTCAGTCGCTCAGTCGTGTCTGACTCTTTGCGACCCCATGAATCGCAGCACGCCAGGCCTCCCTGTCCATCACCAACTCCTGGAGTTCACTCAGATTCACGTCCATTGAGTCAGCGATGCCATCCAGCCATCTCATCCTCGGTCGTCCCCTTCTCCTCCTGCCCCCAATCCCTCCCAGCATCAGAGTCTTTTCCAATGAGTCAACTCTTCGTGTGAGGTGGTCAAAGTACTGGAGTTTCAGCTTTAGCATCATTCCTTCCAAAGAAATCCCAGGGCTGATCTCCTTCAGAATGGACTGGTTGGCTCTCCTTGCAGTCCAAGGGACTCTCAAGAGTCTTCTCCAACACCACAGTTCAAAAGCATCAATTCTTTGGCACTCAGCCTTCTTCACAGTCCAACTCTCACATCCATAGATGACCACTGGAAAAACCATAGCCTTGACTAGAGAGACCTTAGTTGGCAAAGTAATGTCTCTGCTTTTGAATATGCTATCTAGGTTGATCATCACTTTCCTTCCAAGGAGTAAGTGGCTGCAGTCACCATCTGCAGTGATTTTGGAGCCCCCCCAAAATAAAGTCTGACACTGTTTCCACTGTTTTCTCATCTATTTCCCATGAAGTGATGGGACCGGATGCCATGATCTTCATTTTTGTATAGTAATGTATATATGTCAATCCTTATTACTCCCAATGTGTCCCCCAACTTTCTCCCTGGTATAGCAGTTTGTTTTCTATACCTGAGACTCTATTTCTGTTTTGTAAATAAGTTCATTTGTACCATTTCTTAGATTCCACATATAAGTGATATCATGTGATGTTTGTCTTCCTCTGTCTTATTTATTTCTCGCAGCCTGACAGTCTCTAAGTCCATCCATGTTGCTGCAAATGGCATGGTTTCATTCTTTTGTGACCGAGTAATATGCCATTGTATATATGTACCACATCTTCTCTATCAGTGGACATTTAGGTTGTTTCTATGTCTTGGCTACAACAAAGAGGGCTGCAGGGAACATTGAGGTGCCCAGGAGGGGGTCATATAGCAACTCTGTGTTTAGATTTTGAAGGAACCTCCATATGGTACTCCCTAATGGTTTTACAAATTTACATTCTCACCAACAGTATAGGAAGTTTCCCTTTTCTCCATACCTTCTTCAGTATTTATTTTACTGTATATTTTTTTCATGCTAGTCATTCTGACCCCAATACCTCATTGTTGTTTGGATTTAAATTTGTTTGTTTGACTTTACAAACTTTAAGAGTTAAAAAACCATTCTTATATCACAGGTCATTTAAAAACAGCTGGATTTGGCCTGTGAACCCATGATCTGTTTCCTTAATACACATAAATATATGTATGTGTACATATATATACATACACAATAATGTATGTGTTTGTATTAATGTTGTTGTTGTTCAAATGCCAAGATGTGTCCAACTCTTTGAGACCCCATGGACTGTAGCATGCCAGCCTCCTCTGTCCTCCACAATCTCCCAGAGTTTGCTCAAATTCATATCCATTGAGTTGGTAATGATATTCTACCATCCGATTCTCTGCCTTCAATCTTTCCAGGATCAGGGTCTTTTCCAATGAGCCAGCTCTTTGCATCAGGTGGTCAAAGTATTAGAGCTTTAGCTTCAGCAATTCTGTGTGTATGTGTGTGTATTTTTTACATATGTAGAGATATGTGTATATATGCGTGTGTGTGTGCTAAGTTGCTTCAGTAGTGTTTGACTCTGAGCAACACTATGGACTGTAGCCCGCCAGGCCCCTCTGTCCATGGGATTCTCCAGGCAAGAATGCTGAAGTGGGTTGCCATGTCCTACTTAGGCGATCTTCCCGACCCATGGATCGAGCCTACATCTCTTAGATCTTCCGCATTGGCAGGCAGGTTCTTTACCACTAGCACAACCTGGGAAGCCCTGTGTGTGTGTGCATATATATGCTAGTATGTATTTCATAAATGTATAAAAGTATAAAATATAGTCATCTACACACATATACCTTGTATGTGTGGCAGAATGTTTCTGGGTGTTTGGGAGTCAGATTAAAGTGGATTACTCTTACATTATCACCACCTACTGAATTTCGGAGGCAAGACAATTTACCTAATCTCCGTGAACATCTTTAAAAATCTAGAAAACTGAGATGTGTATTTTGTAGCAGATTGCAATATTGAATTCAGTTACTCACTCTTTCTGTCTGTGTCCACATCTTTTGCCATGTAACTCTGTCGTGATCTCTCACTCTGACCTGAGATGTTAGCAAATGTGATACAAACAGAGACTTCAGTAATGCTAGTGTATTTCCATTCACTCCCTTGCTCATCTACCATAGTCAAGAAAACATGTTTGACTTAGCTGGTTTAAAGATGAGAGACATGAAGACAAACTGCCAGCTAAATTGCCCCAGCCAGAGCCAGCCTAGGTTATAAAAAACCCAGTTAATTCTCAAATATATAAAGACATCCAGGCTAAATCAGAACCACCTACATGACTCTCTAAATAATTTACTGAGCTTTAAGGTGGCTTGTTGTTTAACATTCTTGCAGAAATAGAAGACTGATACAAGTGCTTACTCAAAGAACTGCTTTGAGAATTAAATCACAACTCCCTTCACCTTGATTAATGAAATGTGTTCATCTCTTAAAAGACAGTGGAAAGTTTTAAGTTTTTACCATTTTTCTCACTCTTGGAGTTTACAAGATACTTTAATTTCTATTTACTCCTTTAATGCTTATCACAATTGTTATCTCCAGTCTTCTAGATTGCACATAACATAATCCACTTCAACTGAGTTAAGCAGAAAGGATCTATTGAAGAATATTATATAGTTCACAATAGCTCATCAAGAGGCAGATAACAAGACTTGGATGTTACACTGGCAAAACACCATGGTAGGAAAAGTCACTCTGTTGTCTCAAGAGAAAATCTATTGCCCTTGGTACCTGCCCTTTAACATCTTTGTCACTCAGTCCTGAAATCAGAAATTCAAGACTGGTGGCTCCAGAAGAACGAGACCTCTCTGCCACTTGGATTGTTGGAAGATTTGCTCACCTTGTGTGGCCGCTTCTTCACATCACCCTTTGTATAAATGACTTGGGTGGCTGTGTATAAATGAAGGAAATTATGTCACATGACTGTACCCTTGCTGGAAGAAAGTTCAGGAAATGTGGTTTTGCTGGTAGAACAGAATACAAGCTAGAAGGGGGTTAAATGGGTGCTGAGTGAAATACATCACAGTCTCAGCCACACAAACTCTGGGATCAACAACTGTTCATACTTCACAGATGAGCAACCTGAGGTTCAGAGAAACTCAATGACTTGCCCAAAGTCTTATAAATTTTGAAGGCAACAGCATCCAAACACAAATCTTCACATATCGAGGGCCCTGTTCTCTAACACAACAGCCTTCCGCATCTATTGCAGGGTGGCCCAACGTAGGGGCAGATAGTGCTGCTGACTGGGAAAGTGAGGGATGAGCTGCCTTGGTCTGAGCTTCTTGGAGGTTGCTGAAGTTCCAGCATGAAGCCACTTTGCCAGAAGTATTGGTAAAATGAAGTCATACATAAGAGATTCAAAATTTAAAAAAAAAGCTGTGGTAGGCCTCAGGAAACCTTATAGCCAGGCCTGTGGTCCAATTAGAAAAGCATTCCAGGCTCTGAATTGTCAGGCTCCCTACGGCTTCAGGCTAGAAAGATTCAGTCTGGGTGACTGCCACATGGTATGGCAGCAGGATGCTTGCCCAGCATGCATTAACATTTGCTGCAGACCCTAGAGATATGTCAGGAAAATACTACTCAGGGCCCCGTTTATGTGTCTGTTTCCTCAGCACACACCTGAAAGCCACGGATTCCTGCAGGTAATGACTACACCTCCATGGCACTTTATCCTTCCTTCTCTTCTCATGGTTGTCTCTCACTTATCATACCGGTGGGATGAGTTAGCTTTGATACTGATGAGCTGGACCAGGAGTGGAATATGCTGATTAAGTAGTAACTCTTATTAAACCAGCGGTGGTTCTCCTACATTATATCTAGGGAATAGAAAAGATAACTGAGTTTTTCTCAGAGTATGGAATTAAGAGCATTCATCCAGCTGAGAAGGCAATAAGGAGCTCTCCCATTCCTCAGTATAACAGACTGATTTGGGTGCAATCTCCTCTTCTTGATGTTACACATGACCAGGCTCTTGGACTGTTCCCATAGACACAGACTCAGTCATATTATTCTTTTCTATGTGTCCCTATGCCTGAGCTTTTAAGAACTCAACCAGTGTAGCCTTCAGAGAGGCAAAATGCATTCTGAATTAGAGTAAAAGGCTTTTCATTTATTCTTTGAGATCTATTATGCATAATAACAAAAGACAACTTTGACTTATTTCTAAATGTCAGCTAGCAAAACATCTGCTAACCAGAGAAAACACGGCCTTCCCCAGAACATGAGCTCACCTCAGTGCCTGCTGTGAACAACTACTTATTTCTTTGAATTCATGCTCCAGCCAATTGGAATGAACATGAAATTGAATTAAAGGATAGAGCATTGTTTTTAGCTGATGTTACTGTGTTTCAAGCAGTTTATACCAAGTAGCTTTTACACGTATTTGGATAGTGGACTTGGAGACTAGGAAACCCTCATTTTTCCATTTTATTTGTTGTTATTATCATTCAAAATAAGAGACATGAATAGGATGTAGAGTGTGTAGTTGATCCAGAATTCAAGGGCCTAGGGTTCTAGTCCCAATTGTTAGGAGTGCTTTTCTACATAATATTTAATCTAATCAATTCCAGTTTAGTTTATGTAGAAAAAAAAGTTAACATTAAAAAAACCTCTTTATTTCTAATAAAACTGATGACTGGTGAATGATATAAACAGTGGTTTATATCTATAAGCAAGTAGATTTCTTAATACCAGATTAAAGAACAAGAAAGACTTTCTGTCTGTAATCTCAGGCAGTAATGGACCAGGACAGGTCTCCCCTACTCCCATAGGAGCAAAGAGGAGCCCTATAAAGCATGTAGGGTGGTTTTATAATGGTAGGGCAAACTGAAAGCTAGTAGCTTTGCCGCTAGAGGAGACTGGATTGATTTGGAGCAGTGTGTATACCCAGTGGCATTGTTAAAAACAATAGCAATCTCAGTGGCAAACACTTGGAAAGCCAATTGGCAAACACTTGCAAATATTGGGACAAGACATGTCAACAGATTATATCAGAAATTTAACAAAGAGATTCAGAGAATGAGATAGCTATACTGGACTCTGATAAGCTGCCACATTCCCTGTTGGTCTGGAAGGCTACACATACGTGCAAGGCTGTGTGCATGCTCAGGAGGCACCAGAGGGCCCTTGCTAACTATTTATCTATGGCTGAAGAAGAGGCCTAGTGAACTCATAGAGGAGATGCAAGAAGGCCCATCAGAAAGTAAACTGGGCAGTTTTAAAGTGCTTGAACTTTAATAGGTTCTTCAACCCACCTACAGGTTCATCAGAAAAGGGCAGATATCTTACTAAACCAAAGTATTTGAGCACTACTTCTGACCAGTCATTGGGTGTCTGCTAAGCTAGGGCAAACCCTAGGGAGCCAGGGTTAAAATAAAAACAAGGATTAAAAAAAAACAAAACAAAACTGAGCATAAACATTAACAGTTGCACATTTTGGGGAGACATATTCTATAGGATTAGTCCAGCAAAGTTATTAAGCAAATAAACAACAACAAAAAGCCTGAAAGCAAACAAAAAAACTCTGGGAATCAAAAAAATCCAGAATTCCTTCAATGTATTATCTTAAATGTAGATTTTCAGCAAAAATGTAGCATGTACAGATATAGCAAATTATGATGCATGTGTAGGAAAAAAATAGTCAATAGAAACTATCTCTGAGGGCTCCAGGTTTGGATTTAACAGAAAATGACTTCAAAGCAGGTTCACAATATGTTAGATTAAAAAAAAATCACATTGTAAAAAATAAAGAATATATGCTGACAATGACTCATTAAGTAGAGAATAAAGATATAGAAATTATAAAAAGAACCCAATGGAAATTCTAGAGTTGAAAAGTTCAATAATTGAAATGGAAAATGCTCAAGAGCAAATTCAAGATGTCAGAAGAAAGAATTGATGAACTTTAATATCTGTAACTAGCATTTATCCCATTTGAGGAATAGAAAGAAAAAGAATGAAAACATATGAACAATTTCAGAGATACATGGATTACCATGAAGCACGTCAACATATATTTAATGGGAGCACCAGAAGGAGATGAGAGAGATAAAGAGGAGGAAGAAAATATTTAAATAATTATGGCCCCAAACTTCCAAAATTTAATTAAAAATTTAATCTGCATATCTAGGAACATCAAGAAACTACAAGTAAGATAAACACAAAGAAACCTCTGACTAGAAGCATGTCAAATGATTAAAAGTCAAACATAAAGAGATAATCCTAATAGCAGCAAAAGTCAAATAACTCACTGCATACACAGAAACCACAATAAGATTAACATCAAACTCATTAGAAACAATAGAGGCCAGAAGCCAGTATGGTGACATTCAAAATGCTGAAAGATAAACACCAGTAAACCAAGAATTCTATATCTAACAAAACTGTTTTTCACAAATGAATGTGAAATAAAGATATTCTCAGATAAAAAGGTTGAGAGAATTTGTTGCCAGTAGACCTGCCTTACAGGCATTAGTAAAGAAAGTTTTGGGCCTGGAAGGAAATGACACCAGATGATAGTTTGAATTCACATGAATAGATAGCATTTGTAATTATGTAGGTAAATACAAATGGGAGTAAATATGTATATATTTTTCTTTTGACTGAAAAAGCAATCACATCAAGCAATAATTATAAAACCGTATTTGGGGGCATATAACCTATAATAATGTAACATATGATTATAATAGAACAAACGTAAAGAAAGCAAATAGATATTGGAACAAAGTTTCTACAGTATTGGAATTAAGTTAGTATTAATCTGAAGTATATTCTAATTGATTAGGAAGCATATTAGAATCCTGGGAAAAACCACTAAGAAAATAACTCAAAGGACGGTGTGAAAAAATCCAACAAGGAAGTAAAATGGTACACTATCTATTTTACTCCAAAGAAGGTAGCATAAGAGGAACACAAAAGTCTGGAGATATATGAAAACAACTTTCAAAATACAGATGTAAATCTAACCATATTAATATCACATTAAATGTAAACATCATATTAATTGTAAATAGAACTTTTATTAGATGTGAATATCTCTCCTATTAAAAGCAGATCACCAGACTAGATAATAAAAAGATCCAACTATATGCTTTCTATAAGAGGTACTCTTTAGATTTAAAGGGTCAAATAGGTTAAAGTAAAAGGATAGAAAAAGATATACCATGCATATAACCCAAAGAGAGCTAGAGTATAATATTACTATCAAACGAAATAGGTTTTTAAGACAAAATGTGTTACTGGGGACAATTCCTCAGGATGCTATAAAACAATTGTAAACCTTAACTACAGACTCCCAAAATACAGAAAGGAAAAAAAGAAAAAAATGGAAATAATTAAAAAGAGAAATAAGCAATTCATTAATAACAGTTGATGTCAATATTCCAGTCTCAGTGACTGATATAAAACTAGACACAAAATCAGCAAGTATATAGATGACTTTAACAGTATCATCAACCATTTTGACCTAAGTGACAATTAGAGAACACTCCACTCAACAGTGGCCGAATTCACATTCTTTTCAGGCACACATATAACATTGTCCAGGACAGACAGAAGCTAGACCATAAAGCGAACCTTAGCACATTTAAAGAATTGAAATCATTCAAAATACATTCTCCAACCAAAACTGTATCAAGTTAAAAATCAACAACTGAAAGAAATTTGGGGAATTAACAAATATTTGGAAACTAGGCAAAACAATTATAAATAAACTGTGAGTCAAATTGAAAAGAACACAGAGTAAATTAGCAAATCTTTTGTACTGAATGAAAATGAAAACAAAACATACCAAATTTTACAGGGTACAGCTAACACAGTACTTAGAGGAAAATTTATAGCTTTCAATGACTATGTTAGAAGAACAGATCTATTTCAAATCAGTTACCTAAGTTTCCACTTTAGAAAATAAGAACACACTAAACCCAGAGCAAGAAGAAGGCTGACAATGAAAAAGTATAGAGAAAAAAGGAGAAACAAAATGAGGGAAAAATGAGAGAGAAACAGAAAATCAATGGAAAACAGAAAGCAAGAGATAATAGACAAAACTAAAAATATAGTAAAAATATTGACAAAATTTACAAACATTTTGCTAGACTGATAAAGAAAAAAGAGAGAGAAAGCACAATGACCAATACCAATCAATGTGGCATTTCTGTCATACTCAGTTCAGGTTGCTGTGACAAAATACCATAGACTAGGTGGCTTGTAAATAACAGAAATTTATTGCTCACAATCCTGGAGGCTTGGGAGCCCAAGATCAAGTGTGAGCATTTTCCTGTGAGGGCCTACTTTCTGTTCCATCTTCTAGCTGGGTCCTCACATGACAGAAGGGGCTAGGGAGTCTTTGGGATCTCTGTTGTGTGCGAGTGTGCTCAGTTGCTAAATTGTGTCCAACTCTTTGCGAGCCAATGGACTATAGTCCACCAGGCTCCTCTGTCCTTGGGATTTTCCAGGCAAGAGTACTGAAGTGAGTGGCTGTTTCCTCCTCCAGGGGATCTTCCTAACCCAGAGATTGAACTTGAGTCTCCTGCATCTCCTTCATTGCAGGCGGATTCTTTACCCCTGAACCACCTGGGAAGCCCTGGGATATCTTTCCAAAGGCAGAAATTCCATTCATGAAAACTCTAGCATTATAACGTAATCACTTCCCAAAGGCTCCACTCCCAGTCATTACACTGGGGGTTAGATTTCAACATATGAAGTTTAAGGGGCACAAACATTCAGTCTATAGCAATTATTAATGACCTTACAGGAATTAAAATATTTGTAAGGGAATTCTATGAACAGCTTCATGCCAACAAATAAGACGACTTAGATAAAATGGACAAATTCCCAGAAAGACATAAATTAACAAAACCAATTCAAAGAGAGTTTGAAAATGTGAATAGACTTATAGCAAGTAGAGAAACTGAATGAATAATTTAAAACTTTCCCATAAAGAAAATCCAGGGCCCAGATGACTTTACTGGAGAGTTCTAACAAACTTTTAAAGAACTAACGCTAATCATTTGCAAACTGTTCCAAAATATAAAAGAGGAGGGACCACTTCCCAGCTTATTCTATGAGGTTAGTATTATATTAACCTAATATCAAAGCCAAACAAGGTATCACAGGAAAGTGAAACTACAGATCAATATTCTTCATGAATATAGATGCAAACATCCTCAAGAAAATGTTAGGAAGTTGAATTCACAACCGTATAAACAGAAGATTTTATGCTACAACCAAGTAGAATTTATTACAGGAATGCAAGCTAAATTTAACATCCCCAAACTAATATAACACACTGTGTTAATAAAATATAAAAACTGTATTATCTTGTGTGTGCATGCATGTTGTGTGCTAAGTCGCTTCAGTTGTGTCCAACTCTTTGCAACCCTATGGACCATATGTAGCCTGCCAGGCTCCTCTGTCCATGGAGATTCTCTAGCAAGAATACTGGAGTGGGTTGCCATGGCCTCCTCTCGGGGATCTTCCTGACCTAGGGATTGAACCTGGGTCTCTTGAATCTCTGGCATTGGCAAGCAGATTTTTATCACTAGTGCCACCTGGGAAGCTATTTGAAAAAATTCAACATTCATAACAAAATCTCCCAATAAACTAGAAGCAAGAAGAATTTCTAACTGTAAATCATATCTATGAGAAATCTATAGCTAATGTGACACTTAATGGTGAAAAAACAGAAAGTTTCCTCTGTTGATCAAGAAAAAGACAGGAAATTTGGTCTCACAGCTTCATTGTATTGGAAGTTCTAGACCAGACTGTGCAAGGGTTAAATTTGGCCTAGGAGCTGTTTATATGTGGCCCACTGGATAAGAATGATTTTTACATTTTTTTAGATGGCTGTAAAGCAAACAAACATAATGTGATGGCTAATTCTGTATGTCAGCTTTGTGGAGTCAAGAGGTATCCAGTGAGTGAAAGTTGCTCAGTCGTGTCCAACTCTTTGTGACCCCATGAACTTACAGTCCATGTAATTCTGCAGGTAAGAATACTGGAGTGGGTAGCCTTTCCCTTCTCCAGGGGGTCTTCCCAAGCCAGGAATCGAACCCAGGTCTCCCGCATTGTGGGCAGATTCTTTACCAGCTGAGCCACAAGGGAAGCCCAAGAATACTGGAGTGGGTAGCCTATCCCTTCTCCAGTGGATCTTCCCTACTCAGGAATCTAACTGGGGTCTCTTGCATTGCAGGCAGATTCTTTACCAACTGAGCTATCAGGGAACCCCAATATTTGAGGTATCCTGATATTTGGTTAAATTTTATTCTCTGAGTATATCTTCAAAAATGTTTTTAGACGAGTTTAACATATAAATCAATAGGCTGAATAAAGCAGATTGTCTTTCCCTGTGTGGGTGGGCCTCACCCAAGGTATTGAAGGCTAGATAGACAAAAGTGTTGAGTAAGGAGAATTCTTTCTCTCTACTTGACTGTTCTCAAGCTGGGACATAATTCTCCTGCCTTCAGACTGAGACTCACACTGGAGCTCACACCATCAGTTCTCCTGGTTCTCAGACATCACTGGCTCTCCCTGTGGCTCCAGCTTGCCAACTATAGATCTTGGGACTTCTCAGTCTTCAAAATCACGTGTGCCAATTCCAGATAAATATTTGCTCTGTTTCTCTGGAACACCCTGACAATAACACAGACAAACAAAGAACAAAATGTGACAGTGACCTTATATGTCCTGAAAGTCTAAAATATTCACTGTCCGTCCTTTTACAGAAAAGTGTGCTGACCTCTGATTATAGTACAATGAATGCTTCTACTACTAATATAGCTGTTGTTTACTATATTACTAGAAATTGGACACCACGCTGAGCACTCAGCCCTTGTTATTTCAGTTACTCTTTATAACAATCTTTAATGAAAGTTATTTTTTAAGTGATGTTAAGTTTAATTTCCATTTTATAGTTCAGAAGACTAAACCAAGTTTAGAACTTGGGTCTGATTATTTTCATAGCCCAGACTTTATGACACTACTGTCTATAAAAAATCCACATTAACACGGGGGGGAATTATTATTTCATGACTACAGATAAAATATGCTAGAACTGACTCAGGTACTTGTTGGAAGGTGCTTTTATGCTTTCTGATGACACTTATTAGAAGTGAAAATGTCAAACAGGAGAAATAAATTTGATGTAGATGTAGATGGAATTATTGAAGCCATGATACTGGATCAGAACAACTAGCCATAGAGCAGAGAAAGTATACAGAGAAATGAAAGATTCGAGGCATATCTTAGGGAAGAGGTACGTGAAGATATTGGAGAGGGGAATGGAACGAGCGAAGGAACGGTCAGAAGACAGGTGATGGATGGTTTGTGTGGGTGCATGTGTGTGAGCATGTACAGGAGAGAAAGATAAATATAGAGATGTGGAGACAGTGTTTCAGAAAAAAAGAAGAGGGAGTAGATACTGGTATCAAATATTTCCAAAAGGTTGCAGGGGGAATGTGGCTGAAAAAGACTGGAAATGTTACTACCTGATTTGTAGGAGGTCACTGGCAATCTTGCAAAGAAAAGTTTTGAAAAATGGTAAGAGGACAGAGGCCCCATCAAGGGATTAGGACAGGGGATCTTGTACTTTCTGTCTCAAAAGTTCTTCCACATCCATTGAAGCAGCTGACCTTTACAACCCTACTGGGAAGGGGGGCACATTTATGACCCAATCTATGAATGAGGAAACTGAGGCTCAGAGTCACTCTCCTTTTAATTCATAACATTTCTGCAAAGAATCTTGAACCTGCTTATAACAGTTCAAGGACTGTTTTCCTCTGTTCTTATCTAATTCTTGGATCACAAATGTAGATTTTCAAACCTTTTGTGGTGCAGTGCAAAGAAGAGGGCTTCACCAAATATGGGTGACTTTGAACAGGTCATTTTTGGATATGAGATGAAATTGTTTATATATAGGTTTAGGGTTGTTGTGGGGCTTAAAGGAAACAGAAAAAGTAGGGCAGCTGGGTACTTAAGAAATCGGTTTCCTTTCTTGCTGCTGCTGCTGCTGCTGCTAAGTCGCTTCAGTTGTGTCTGACTCTATGCGAACCCATAGACGGCAGCCCACCAGGCTCTGCCGTCCCTGGGATTCTCCAAGCAAGAGCGCTGGAGTGGCTAGTAGCTTTCTAAATCCAATGTGGATCAAGCACTATATGACATTCCCTCAAATCCCATAGCAACATGTACAATACCCTGTACATGGAAAGCACTAGTAAATATATGATCTTTTTTCTTCCAATAACACTTGAATATTCAGTTACATTAAGACAGTTATACAGAACTCATTTTTTTTCTCCCATCTGAAAATCCATATTGGTTATCAAATTAAAATGTAATATTTTTATCACATGTATTTATGGAGCACTTTTATTCATTTAAAAGACACTTATAGAGCATCTTCTGTGTGTCAAGCATTATGATTGGCACTGGAATCACAGAAGTTAAGGAGGCAAATTTATTCTATGTGAGGGCAATGGCCTTAGTGGGCAACTTTGGCACAGATAGAGGCCTTACCTTGGTTCCTAAGGACATGGAGTTGAGTTCCAACTGGACTATTTCCCACCAGCTGTGTGACTCTGGGCTAATTGCTGAACTTCTCTGAGCCCCAGTTTCTTCTTCTACAAAATATGATTAATAACACAACTCAGACTCCACCTTCTTTTATTTGGAACACCTCCAATTTTACCATATTATTTTGCATATTGGATATGAAGAGATGAATTTGAAGCCTTTTTTTCTTTTTTTTTTAATACAACTGTCCCAGGGGGACTTTGCTTTACAGTGAATGCTGTCCCAAATTGCAGATTCTTTTCACCACAGAGTATTCAGTTTTTAAATAGGTACATTCTAGTAGGGGGCTACCCTGGTGGTTCAGACAGTTGAGAATCTGCCTGCAAGGCAGGAGGCCCGGTTTTGATCCCTGGGTTGGGAAGATCCCCTGGAGAAGAGAATTGCTACCCACTCTAACATTGTTACCTGGAAAATTCCATGGACAGACCTGGGGGTCTACAGTCCATGGAGTCGCAAAGAATGAGACAGGACTGACAGACTAACACTTCACACATATTCTAGTAAAGTTGGGTTTTCTTTGTCGATGTGAAGTAGAGTTTCCTATGATGGCACAGAACATAGCCCAGTGCAGACTGATGGCTGCAAACTTGAACATCTGCCGGGCCAAATAGATGTCTAAGTGTTGCTTAGTCTATGTTTCACCCTGATGTGCATGGAGCTACTTTGGAAAACAATTTGAGTTTCTTAAAATGTTAAATAGGAATTTGCCATCCGACCCAGAATTCCCCTCATGGATATCTATTCATATGAAACCTTGTGTAACAAAAGACTTACTTAGGAATTCTCACAGCAGCATTATTTATAAAACAATGAAATCAACTCAACTGTTCATGATCTGGTAGAAGGACATATAAAATGGTGTATATCTATACAATGAAATAAAAAGCAATGAGATGCTAAAACATGGATGAACCTCAAAAATATGCTCAGGAAAATAAGCCCGATGTACAAGTTTACATATTATATCATTCTAATTAGAAGAACTACTGAGAAAAGCAAATCTCTAGAGGAAGAAAGTGGATTAGTTATTGCTGGGAGCAGAGGGTAGGAACAGGGATTGACTATATATAGACACAAGGCATCGTTTCAGGGTGATGGGAATGTTCTAAAATTAGATTGTGGCATTTTGGAAATACACTAAAAATCTTGGAACTGTATACTTAAAAACAGTGAATTCTATAGTATGTAAGATACCTCAACAGAGCAGTTTTATATATATATATATATATATATATATATATATATTTTATAAAAATTTTTAAAAATAACCTTACCTTGTTGTTCAGTCCCTAAGTCATGTCTGACTCTTAGTGACCCAGTGAACTGCAGCACACCAAACTTCCCTGTACTTCACTATCTCCCTGAGTTTGCTCAAACTCATGTCCGTTGAGTCAGTGATACCATTCAACCATCTCATCCTCTGTCGCCCCCTTTTTTCTCTTCCCCCTCAGTCTTTCCCAACATCAGGATCTTTTCCAGTGAGTCAGCTCTTTGCATCAGATGGCCAAAATGTTGGAGCTTCAGCTTCAGCATCAGTCCTTCCAGTGAATATTCAGGACTGATTTCCTTTAGGATGGACTGGTTTGATTTCCTTGCTGTCCAAGGGACTCTCCAGTACCACAGTTCAAAAGCATCAATTCTTTGGCATTCAGCCTTCTTTCATGGTCCAGCTGACATCCATACATGACTACTGGAAACCATAGCTTTGAGTAGATGGACCTTTGTTGGCAAAGTGATATCTCTGCTTTTTAATATGCTGTCTAGTTTTGTCATAGATATTCTTCCAAGGAGCAAGCGTATTTTAAGTTCATGGCTACAGTCACCATCTGCTTTGATTTTGGAGCCCAAGAAAATGAAATTTGTCACTGTTTCCTCATTTTCCCCATCTATTTGCCATAAAGTGATAGGAGCAGATACCATGATCTTCATTTTTTTGAATGTCAATTTTTTAAATTAATTATTTTAATTGCAAGCTAATTACGTTACAGTATTGTAGTGGTTTTTGCCATATATTGACATGAATCATGGATATGCATGTGTCCTCCATCCTGAACCCCCTCCCACCTCCTTCCCATTCCCATCCCATCCCTCAGGGTCATCCCAGTTTAAGCCAGCTTTTTCACTCTTCTCTTTCACCTTCATCAAGAGGCTCTTTAGTTCCTCTTTACTTTCTGGTATATAATATTTGCTTAATAAATGCAGCTTCTTCTTTTACCCTTTAACTACAGAGAAGCAAAATTACATTGCCATTCAGAATTCAGGCCCTAAAACTGAGCTGTGATTTTTCACTTACTTAACTAGCTGTGTGTCTTTGGAATATGACTTAATCTCTCTGGGGCTCAGGCTACCCTTTTTGTAAACTGAAAATAATAATAGCTATAAAAGTTTTTAAAAATAATTAAATGAGATCAATGAGATCATGGATATAACGGAGAAGACAATGACACCCCACTCCAGTACTCTTGCCTGGAAAATCCCATGGACTGAAGAACCTGGTGGGCTGCAGTCCATGGGGTCACGAAGAGTTAGACAAGACTGAATGACTTCACTTTCAGTTTTCACTTTCCACTTTCATGCATTGGAGAAGGAAATGGCAACCCACTCAGGTGTTCTTGCCTGAAGAATCCCAGGGACGGCGGAGCCTGGTGGGCTGCCGTCTGTGGGGTCACACAGAGTCGGACACGACTGAAGCGACTTAGTGGCAGCAGCAGCATGGATATGAGGTGTGTAGCATTCAATAAGGCCACAATGAAATATAGCAATATATGAATCTGTTTTCCAGATTCATCGCTTCCTGTCTGCTCATCCCCTGTGTTTAGCAACACAGGTTATAACAGAATACCCTTTGCTCTACTCCTCTTTCCCACAATGCTGAGATTTTCTCTATAGAATGTAGTCAACTTATAGGTCTGTAGTAGAGTCTGGACTTGAAATACTGCTTAGCATTGTCTGACCGTGTGTTGTGCACCACTTCTTTTTTTATGCATTTATTTATTTCTGGCTGTGCTGGATCTTTGTTGCTGTGTGCTGGGCTCCTCTGGTTGTGGTGGACGGGGCTGCTCTTCGTCGTGGCGTGTGGGTTTCTCATTGCAGCGGCTTCTCTTGCTGCAGAGCAGGGGCTCTAGGTGTGTGGGCTTCGGTAGTTGTGGGGCATGGGCTCAGTAGCTGCTGCTCGCAAGCCCAGTTGCTCTGTGGCGTGTGGGATCTTCCCCAGCCAGGGGCTGAATCGGTGTCCTCTGCACTGCAAGGGAGACTTTACCACCGGCCCCCCAGAGAAGCCCTGCACGCTCCTTCTGTGAGCGTCACTTAGAGGAGGATAAACAACTGATAGCACTCAGCACCTTAGCATGTGGCCTTGGGAAGCTCGCCTGTGGGAAGCTCATCACTCTCACAGATGCTATCAAACGGCTTCTGCAGCCTTCTTACTGGGTAGCGGGAGAGAGGAGCAAGAAGAAAGCCCCTTTTTGCAGACTGATAAACTGATGCACAGAGAATTGGAGAGATTACAGGAATTGTATGGCAAACTGATGGAGAGAGGTGGCTGATGGGAAGGGGACCCTTCAGGTTTCTTCAACAGAGTTTGGTATCTCTATGAAGAAAGTGATTTTAATGTAAGAAATCAGAGCTCTTTCAGTCTGTGTTTCTTTCCCCAGAGAGGTCTGGGGACACATGTTTTTCTTTACCATAAGGAAAACAGCAGTGTGAGTGAGGTGATTAACATGGCCCAGTTGACATTAGGGAGTGGTAGGGACTGTGGTAAACTGGACCACATTAATCACCTCACTCACACTGTTGTTTTCCTTATGGAAGCAATCCCACTCCTGAATATAACCTAAAAACAAAACAAAAACATTAATTCAAAAAGATACATTCATCCCAATGTTCATAGCAATTCATGTTACTTGCAGCTGCCAAGATATGGAAGTGGCTTAAGTGTCTATCAACTGATACACACACACACACACAAAAACACACACACACACACGCGCGCACACGCGCGCACTCATCTATATATGTATATGTGTACACAATGGAATGTTACTAAGCTATAATAAAGAATGAAATTTTGCCATTTGCAGCAATATGGAGGTTATTTTGCTAAGTGAAATAAGTCAGATGGTAAAAGAAAAGTACTGTATAATATTATTTACATGTAGAATCTAAAACATACAACAAACTGATGAATATAACAAAAATGGAAGCAGACTCAGAAACATAGGAGGCAAGCTAGTGGTTACCAATGAGGAAAGGGAAGGAGGAGGGGAAGTGTAGGAGTAGGAGGGGAAGAGGTACAAACTGTTATGTATCACAGAAGCTACAAGGATATGTTGTACAACACAGGGAATATAGCCAATGTTTTGTAATAATTATGAGTATGACCCTTAAAATTTGTGAATCACTATTTTGTACACCTGTAACGTTTATAATATTGTACATCAACTATACTTCAGTAAAAACAGAAGCAAAAACAAACAAAAAAATCCCAAATGACAGAAATGAAACCCTCAGCTCATAGAGGACTATTCCGTTTGTAGATACCAGCAATGAGCACCCAAATAAGCTGATGTCCATTTATAAGTCCACCCTGGCACGTGCGTGCTATTGCACTCTAATGAGCAATGTGCTGCAGTCCCTGTGTCAGTTGTGATAAAGCATAATCTCCTTTCTTAACTCAGATCTTCCACTAATTTCTGCACTGCAGGAAGGATGGTCTCCCCTATGGACCACTGAGGAACCTAGCCCTTCTCTTCCGATGACTCAGCTAAAGTAGTTTGCAATCTTGGGCCATGCAAGTTGACTTAAAGACCTGGCAGTGAAAACCCAGATCATTGCTAAGCAGAGGCTCAGTGTGTGTTGCTGGAAGGTGATTCCTCTGTTGGAGGGGCATGACAGTATATCTAGCAGGATACACTGTGTCCAAAGCAAGTTATCAAAACCAGGGTATGGGGTCAAATTACTAGTAGAGAACCAGGGGAGATAAGACAGGGGCTACCTATCAAAAAAGGAAGGACAGAATGGCCAATAAAACCAATGGAGACTTTGATAGTGAGGTTGGGGCCAGGCTCGTTACAGGAGAGATTTTTACTTTTAAAAATTCTAGCATGTGTTTGCCTTAGCAAAGCAAATTTATTCAGTGAACATTTATTAAGTCTCTGTTATGTGGCTGCCATTAAGTATTAATATACGGTGGTGAACAGGAAAGACGATGTCCCTGTCTTAATAGGTGTAGAGAGACATTAAACAGTGAATCACAGAATTGACTTCAATTATAAAATGTGGCAAATGCTATAAAGGAAATAATTGGGGTTCTATGAGAGAGAGAAATAGGAGTGGTTGGGTGGGCTCTGCTTTTGGTTGAGTGGTCATGAAAGGTTTCTCCAGGAAAATATTTAAGCTGAGACTTGAATTACTAGACGCAATTAGCTATGGAAGAACGGATGTGGTGGAGAGTTCCAAGAAGAGTGAACAGCATGCATCTGAGACTTAAAAAGTAAAGAGAAGAGCAAGTTCCCTGTACAAGGGCTAACCCTGCATTAGAGGACAAGCAGGGTTACTCAGTAAGGATATCTTTTGGCTCAACAATTCCACCTCAAGGAAATTATCCTGGAGAGATGATCATACACGTGTCCATTCTAGCACTGCTTATGATGACAAAATATTGGAAATATACATCTTGTATGCAGGGGACTCATTCTAGATTTCTGTTGCTACTTGGATTTTTCTTTGTGTCTTTCAGAAGTTTGACTATGATATGTATAGGTATAGATCTCTTTGTATTCATCTTACTTTGTGGCTTATTGAGCTTCTTGAAGTTGTAGATTAAGATTCCAATACTTAAAGTTTGTAGATTTCCACCAATGTGAGAAAATTTGTGTCGGTACTTTTTCAAATGGTTTTTCTGTCCTTTCTCTCTTTCTTGTGTTGCTGACACACATTCACCACCAATTTCAACGCCTTCCAAGCCAACTTTGCAAAACAGAGAAGAAATTAAGTGGAGATAATTAGTTATTTCTACCCACTGTGGCTTAGAGATGTGTTACAAAATTTTGAAATTCATTAGTTCTTGGACCATTTATAATTTCTGCTTTGAAGCCTTATTCTGCATAATCCAACATCTGGGACACTCAGAGACAGTTTGTACTGACTACCTCCCCACCCTACCCCACAGTCTGGGTTCTGCTTTCCTTATGCTTTGCTTGTCTCATAATATCTTGGTTGAAATCTGGACATTTTGTTAATATATTTTAGTAACTCTGTGGCTATTCTTCTTTTTTTTTTTTTTGTCTGTCTGCATCTTTGTTTCATAACCTGCTTGAGCTAAATCTGTGAGCTCTGTCTCCCTCCTCTCTCAGTGTACAGTGCTAAGGTCTCTGCTCAGATTTTTTTGTTTGGTCTGAGCGTAAGAGCTGCCCTGTGTTTGCTTGCAGAACCTAGTAGTCAGCCAACAGTCAGACAGAGGTTGTGTTCAAACACTTCAAGCCAAGAAGGCTGCCTTGGAACTGTTTGTGGAGGAAAGAGCACATGGAAGTTGAGATGCTCTGGCTTCAACTTTCCACTGTGCTTTTTTTTTCTGTGACCTGTGTATTCGTGCTCAGTCTTGAGATTAACCAGGAGTATGTGGACACATTAGTAGCCTCAGCCAAAAACATACTTATCTCACCCATGACTGCCATCTCAGACTTGTGGAGCCATTGACTGTCCCCACTGACCAATTCAGCATTCATCCCTTCCACTGAAAACACCCCTGAGAGTGGTTATCTCCCATCCCCCAAGTCCAGGGAGCCCTTTTCTATCTGGTGGAGAAACCACTGGTCTTTGAGGTTTGTCCTGCCCTCTTTGAGCTTCACATCAACAGAGTCTGATGGTGATGGACATGGAGGCAGTTCCAGGCAAGAATACAGCAGATCATCACTGTTGTGACCCAAGATTTTTCGAATATAAATGTTTCTCAGATTTTTCTATGCTTTTGGTAAATTTCCTGAGTGCTTGAAATGGTTGATTTTGTTAGTTTTATTCAGCTTAATAGATAGTTTGAAGGGAGAGGAATTGCCCATCTCCTCACTTGGCTGTTGTTGGATTCGTAATAGACTGTGATACATACAGTTAATGAAGTAACACTTCGGCACTGAAAAAGATGACTTCGCTCCAGATTCATTGACTTTCTTTCCATGAGAGAATAAGTGAAAAAGCGGGTTTCCCAAGTAAAAAGAAGAGCATGTGAATGTGTGTGTGTGTGTGTGTGTGTGCTGTGCAGTCATGAATGCCTGGAGAGCCCTTCACCAAGGTGTTGATGGTGGTAAGATTTCAGGCAACTTTTTTGTTTTGTTTTGTTTTTCATATTGCTTGAATTTTCTGCATGTTGCATTATTTTATTATTATTTTTAAAAATAAAGAAACCTAACATGGTTGTATTCATTGGCAAGAGAGAGGAAGAAAGAAAAAGAAAGAAGGAAGGAAAATGGGAAGGAGGGAGGAAAGAAAGAGAGAGAATAGAAGACTGCAGAAAGAAAGCAGTGTCGTTGTGAGGCTGACAGCCTGCTTAAGGATGTTTGTAATTTGGATCAGCATTCTGAATTCACACACCTGGGCTCAGAGACGTGACAAGAACATCATCAATCTCCTAGAACTCTGTTCTTTGTCAGGGCAAGGCTGTCCTGTTTCCTCATTACTTGAAGGGCAGGATCTGCCTGTTAAGCCTGCATCCACACTTTGAAGGATCACCCTTTATACTTCCTTCTCTCCTGTGCTGTACATCCTTCTGTCAGCAAGTGCCATTACATCTTCCCCTTGCATAGCCTGTACCAGCTTCCCTGTACTCATTGACCCTTCCTACCATCAGACCCTCAGCACCAGTTGCCTGCACATTGAAAGGCTTCCTACCTGGCCATGATGTTTTTTTGTTGTTGTTCTATACACCTCAAATCCCATTCTGTGTATTTCAATCAGCTGAATCTTTCCAAAAGGTTTAGTCTGACTGTGCCAACTTAAGAGCCTTAAGGAGATTCCTGTTTTTCCAAAGAATGAAGTCAATTGTCTTAAACTTGGCCTTCAGGTTCTCAGTAACAATGCAGTGGCTAAGGCTAATTCTAGGGTTTATATGTGTGCTTTACTACTTCCTAGCTGAATGACCTTGAGCAAGGTACTTAACCATCTCAGTTTTCTCTTCTGTGAAATGGGGATGATGGTAATTCATACTTGTAAAATTACTGAGATGACGAAGTAAACTTATGCATGTATATAATCACTGAGAACAGTGTGTGGCACTCAATGAATATTCAGAAAATGTTGGCTTTCATTATTCCCTCTCTTCTGTAACTCCTCATTCCTTGATCTATACTCTAGCTACACCAGAGTTTTCTAAAGCATCTAGCTATTCTAAACTTTTGTGATTTTGAGTAATGCTATTCCTGTTGCCTAAAATGCAAGATCCACCCTCTTGTTTCTGCCCTGATGTCATGGTGGATGCAGGTGGCTATTAAGCTTAATTTTATTCATTCATATTTAGAAGGTCTGTTTCTCTGTAGAAATTTTTAGGGAAAAACAACCTGTTTTTATTTTTCCCTTCAGGATGAAGGAATTAATCTTTAAATATCTTGAAAGAAATTTTCCAAACAGATAGAAATATCTTAGAATATGAAGATTTGCCTTTTTTTCCTTGACTCTGCTCCACTAGCTGTATTCATAGACAAATGACTTCAGCACCCGAGTCTTTACCACCTTGAGTTCCTCAACTGAGCATGAGGGATAAGAATGCCTTTTCTGCCCAGTTCTTAGTATGAGTTCTCCTGTTAGAGAGAATCAGAATTTTAATAATCAACCTCTAGATCCAATGTGTTGCAGAAGGCATCAGCCAACGTATACCCTAAATTCAACCCAGTTTCCTCACTCCCTGCAGTCACATCCCTGTGGTGCCGACAGAGAAGATGTCTGATGACCCACAGGCTCTGTCGTGTTGCCGCTTTTGATGATAGTGGCAATAGTAATAATGTTGCTCTCTTTTTACTTTTTTTTTTCCAAGTGATATTTTCACTTACTGAAAACTTCCTCTGGACCAGACATCACGCTAGGCAATCTGTAAGCTTCTTTGCATTTTCTTAAAGAAAAGAACTGAAGGTTGACGTAAAAACAGTGTCGTGCTCACAGCACATTGTAATTGGTATGGGGAATAAATAGGACAGGAAAGAAAAAAATTAAGTATACAGCATGAAGAGTTTTTATATATGTATATGCTTGTATGGGGGCTTCCCAGGTGGCTCAGTGGTAAAGAATCTGCCTGTCAGTGCAGGAGACGCAGGAGACTGGGTTCAGTCCCTGAGTTGGGAAGATCCCCCGGAGGAGGAAATGGCAACCTGCTCCAGTTTTCTTGCCTGAAAACGCCATGGACAGAAGAGCCTGGTTGGCAATCGTCCACAGGGTGGCAAAGAGTGAGACAAGACCGAGTGACTGAGCACACACAGGCACTGTGTAACCATCATAACAATGTGCAGAACACTTCCAGACCCCAGCACTTTCCCCCATGCCCCGTCCTAGTCAGCTCCCCCGGAGGTGCTTTTCTGAGCTTCAGCTAGTCATGCCTCTCCCTGAACCTCATATCAGTGGAATTACACAGCACGTTCTCTTTGCGTCTGGCTTCTTTTGGTCAACATGATGTCTATGTGATTCATTCCATGCTGTGCATGTATCATTGTTGTTCAGACGGTAAGTCATGCATGACACCCTTTGCTCATGGGATTTTCTAGGCAAGAATACTGGAGAGGATTGCTATTCCTTCTCCAGGAGATCTCCTCAGCCCAGGGACTGAACTTGCATCTCTTGCTTCTCCTGCATTGGCAGGCAGATTCTTTAGCACTGAGCCATCAGAGAAGTCTGTGTGTATCATAGTTCATTCTTTTTCCTTTTAAAAACTTCTTAAAATTATTTTTTATACAATTTTGAAATGTTACTTCCCATTTACAGATATTTAAAAATGCTGGCTCTATTCCTTGTGTTGTACAATGCATCCTTGAGCCTGTTGACACCCAATGCTTTGTACCGTCTGTATCTGTTGACTTGAAGGAGTTCTTAGAGTGAAGCAAACACTTCCTTAAGTATATCACATGTCTTGTATAAAGCAGTGTCTTGAGGAAGGGACTGTTCTCTTCCTTTCACGAGTAAGGCTCAGAGAAGTCAAGTAACTTGTCTGGAGTCACAGAGCTATGACGTGGTGGAAAATCAGTTCTGGTTCCACAGCCGAAACTTGCTAGCAAGAGCAAGAGCTTGAGCTACTTTCAGAATTAGATTCAGTCAGATTTGTTCCCCATTTGAAGTGGAGGTCATGTGATTATTTCCTGGTTATTCACAAAAGGGTCTCTATGGGAACTCACCCTTGATCGGAATATTGCATCAGGATATTTTCTCTGCCTTGCTTTCTCATCAGGGCTTCTCATGTATGTGTGTATGTATAGATTTGACTGGCTTCCCTGCCTGTGGCTGCATCTTTTCAGGAATCAGACCTGCTTCTTCCTTGGGCCTCTGTGGGAGGCTGCTTTCTTGGGCCTTGCCTGAAGGATTAAGCTGCCTAACAACATCTTCCTCCTCCTTCCCGTATGTGATCTTTGATGAAAGAGTCAGGAGCAGTCCTGTCTGACTGTGTGGGTACTTTCCCATTCTCTGCTGGTGGGGGTTTCTAAGGAAACGCAGCTGCAGTGGATGTTTCTCTCTGTCTGATGTAGCCTGAGTGGCTGTCCTCCCACCCCCAAGCCTCACCTCATCCCCCTGGTGGTGGATAGCCATGGTCTTGGGTAAGCTTAGGGGTGGGATTGACTTTGGTGGAGCTCAGGGCACCATCTGAGATGTGAACTGAGAGTCGTGGCTCTGGACAGCACACACCCTACCCCTGGACTCACAGGGGTTGCCTATAAACTCATTAGACTTTTCTCTTTTATAAATTCATCCTCTGAATTCATATCTCTGCTCTGTACAGCTTTCCTTCTGAACACAGTATTCATGCCTTTCCCCCTGGGCTCTGAACTAATCCATTACATTTGGCTAAGACAGAGACAATAGGTAAATGCCCCCTTGCAGGCTGGAGAATTAAATAGATAATCTGAGCTCTGTTTGGGTCTGTGGCTCGATGGATGGGGTAATGGGTAAGAGGCTTTGGCTCTCCTTTCTCCATGCAAATGAAGAGAATAAGTAAAGGCAAAAAGAGATGATGGTGGAACCTTTCTGAATGCTAGCATTAGAGTCACTAGGGCAACTTGAATATGGCTTTCATTTAACCCCTTGTGGGCTGTTGCCTTTTAGCAACTTCTCATCAAAATATCAGCATCTTGCACTGATCACACAATCAATCGATTCCTTTCCCAGTGTAAATTCCATGCACAATAAATTGCACCTTATTCATCACTGAATCCCTAGTGCCTACAAGTGTTAGCTCAGAATAGGCATTTAATAAATATTTCTCAAATGTTTGCTGAGTTGTTAATTAGCAGTATAAAAGTTACTTGAGTAGGGAGCTATTGTATTGCAGTAGGTAAAAGATGATGCAAACCATTAACCCTGCCGATTTTTAAGGCCCTGCCAGATTTGGTTCTGGATTCTGGCAACTCAGAGTTCATGGGTCCAGAAAATTGAGTTCTGGATCTATTGCCTGCCTCCCTACCCAAGCCATTCTTTGAACCTCCTCCTCACCTCCACCACCTCACCAACTGCAATTAACTGTCTTTTTTTTTTTTTTTTTTTAACTAAGCACTCAAATGAGAGGCCTGATGGTACCTACTCCTGTGCCTCTTGGGCCAGGTACCCAAATCCAGTGGCTCAAACCCAGTGAACCCGGAGAGGAGGGGAAGCCACAGATTTTCACAAAGAAGACTGGCCTGCTGTCAACTGCCATTTCCCCATGCTGGCCTCAGCATGGCCTCTGAGAGCACAATGTACACAAAATTATAATGTTATCACACAGGCTGGCGCCCACAGCAAAGGCAGCCACTTAGGAAGGTGCGCACCAGGGGCAGGAAGGGACAAAGGCCATTCTGAGGCTAAAGTCACGTGTCTTTGTATTTTTAGCAGAGGGGGCTGAAATATAATTTCAGTGAAGATTGCATTATGGATTATTGCTTAAGAAAGCTTTGCCAAAGGACTGGGGAGAATCTTTCTTTTCCAAAGGGGACTTTTTTTTTTTCCTCCACAGGGGCTGAGGGAAATGGGAGGAAAGAGAAGGTGGCTGCTCGTATTTTCTGAAACTGACCAGAGATGCTGTAGTGATAATGTATGACAGTTTTCCTAGGCCAGTGTGAGCCTGCGCGTTTGTCTGTGTGTCCATATGTATTTTATTTGAACGACTCAGATCTCGTTTGGTAGGCAGAGCAGATGCTGTTACTCCCATTTTACGCAGTGGAGACTGAAACTTGAAGAAGATAAATGGCTGGGCTCACATCATTAGCTAGTACCATTATAAAGTCCAAATTTCTTCACATAGCTTGCAGATCCCTTGTTCTGGTTCCTACTTCTCGCTTCAGTCTCTTCTTGCAGCATTATTTTGTTCTCAGTCTAAACTCCTTCCTCAGTCAACTTGCAGACTCTTAAGGTATCACCTTCTCTTTCTCCTCTCTACTTTAGACATCCTGTTCCTCTCCTCTCCAGCCTACCCTCACCATTTATCTCTTCCCTCTCCTGCAGGTCTCACTTCATACAAAAGAGGTTCCCTGACTTCTTACGACTGGTTCTCTGTCATGTCATTATGATACCATGCTCTCTGAGTACCTTTGTGAACTCTTTTGTTCTTTCGTACTATAACATGTTTCTTTGGTGGAAAAATAATATCCTGAATGGTTCCATTAGTTCTGCAAGCCAGTGGGAGCAGAATGCATGGACGGAAAAAGTAAGGTGTTGAGCATACCGTAAGAACCTGACTATACTTGAAGCCTGCCCAGGCTGGAAGGACTAAGAGACACGACAATATCACCATCTCAAATAAATATACAAACCTCTTTCCTGTCACCCGTGCAGGCTCTAATTCCACTCTTCTACTAAAGATGCTACTTCACTTCGTTTCACTTGAGCCTCAGTCTTCTCATCCAGAGATGGGGAAGAGGGTGCCAGATAATGCAAGATAACAGTGGTAAAGTATATTATAAGGGATAACTGAACTTAACTGAACTAGGAGATCAGTCTGAGTCCTTCATTGGAAGGACTGATGTTGAAGCTGAAACTCCAGTATTTTGGCCATCTGATGCGAAAAACTGACTCATTGGAAAAGACCCTGATGCTGGGAAGGATTGTGGGCAGGAGGAGAAGGGAATGACAGAGGATGAGATGGCTGGATGGCATCACCAACTCGATGGACATGAGTTTGGCTAAACTCTGGGAGTTGGTGATGGACAGGGAGGCCTGATGTGCTGCAGTCCATAGGGTCGCAAAGAGTTGGACATGACTAACTGAACTGAACTGAAGGGATAACTAGCACTAAATACATCCTTATTAAAATATAAGCAGAGATCTCCAAGATACTATTGATGAGTGAAAGTCATGTGTCTCATCTATAAAAAGTCATGATGAAACAAATAGGAGCCTAGCACTTTTGACAAATTCTGTTATCTAAATGTCAGGACATACTCCAGTCCCCATAAGGTAACAGACAAACAGAAAGCAAAATGTCAAGTTCTGAGACAAAAGAATATTCACTATCATGAGGCACTGTTTTCATGCTTAAGTTGAAGACTTTCAAAACCCACCAGGAGTATTGTTTTGGAAGAAGTGCTACCGGGAATGGTATTGTTTTGGAAGAAGTGCTACCGGGAATGTCTCATCCTGAAGTCATTCACTGAATAAATGCTTGCTGAATTCCAGTCTGTGCTGAGCACCTACAGTTTATTTGGCTTTGCCATAAGCACTCATGACTGCTGACTCTAGCCCCCAAATACCATTCTTGTATCTGCCATCATGGCTTTGTTTATTCCAAGAACTTGGCCAGAAATGTTGGTGCCTGCTCTTAACTTACTGGCAGTCAGAGACAAACCCATCCTTTTGCACTCAGCTTTGTGACCCTGGGGCTGAGTCTACTTTGCCCACTGGCTGCCTTTTAGACTCTGTCAATAGGGGATGCTAGAAGGAGTCACCACAGCTGAATGGGGGTACCAGGACTTGCTCCTTCTTGTCTGCTGCTTGTACTTTGCAGGGTTAACCTAGAATAAGTGACTCACCTTTGGAACTATTGACATTTGGACTTGGTAATTCTCTCAAGGGAAGGGGTGTTTCATGCCTTGTAGGATGTTTAGCAGCATTCCTATCCTCTATATACTAAATTCCAGTGGCAACCCCCCAACTGTGACAATTAAGAGTGTCTTTGGATATTGCCAAATGTCCCCTAGAGCACAAAACTGACTCTGGTTTAGAACCACTGACCTAGAGTCTAGGTACCTCACCTCGGCAGCTGTAGTTCCTTCTTGTAGCAATAGCTGAATCCAGTCTGCACTTCTCCCAACACTTGCAGACCCAGCTTTGTCATAACCCAGAAGATGGCAGCACCAGCTGGCCAGTGCCTGTCTCAGAGCCCTGGGCCAGCCCATGGAGCTCCTCTCCTGAGCTCAGAGTCATCGGCCACATTAGTGCCTTCCTTGGGAACGAGTATCCTGCCACCAGGTACCAGTGGGCTTTCCCTCTAAAATTCTAAGTTTTCCCCTTTGTTTCAGTTGTTTCTTGCTACTGCTTCTTTCATGATGCCTTCAAATTCCTTTTAATCTCTCAGTTACTTAGTTAAGAATTTTGCAGCCATGTAATGCCTTTTCTTTTTATTACAGCCTCTGTGCCAAGGTAATAGAGATGATTATTTTCTCAAACTGGACTCACAATGTTCTCTCTCCTTTCCACTCCTTTCTTTTCCTTCCCTCTCCCTTCCTTTTCCTTCTCTTCTACTTCTCTCCTTGGTAAATTTCTACTCCTTTTTAGAGCTCTGACACACATTACCCTTTTCTGGAGCTTTCCAGGCAGAGTCAGTCCCTCTCATCCCCCAGCTCTTGGTTCAGTGCATCTTAGCCTATGGTAGATTCCTGTCTATATACCTCCGTCTCTCCTACTAGATTGTAAACGCCCAAGGGCAGGAAGCACAGAACAGTTTCTGTGCTCCTAGCATATGTTCAGGCTTGTTAAAGGAAGGGATGGAGGAAGGAAAATATGGAGGGGAGGAGGGAAGAATGAAGGAAGGAAAACAGAAAGGAGAGAAGGGATGGAGGAAAGACGGTATGGCACAGGACCTTTGCCCGGTGCTGTGTCTTCCCCCTGCCTAGCAGTCTCAGTGAGGGTCCAGACGGAATCTCCCACATCCTTTTCAGTGGCTGACCTGTTTGCAATGACACCATTACAGCTCCTTCACTGAGCTGGTTTTCTCTGTGCTGGGTCTCTTTTGCTCAGCAGATATCAAATTCCTTGAGGATAGGGTTTGTTGCGCATAAACCTATTCTTCCCAGGTAGTTGTTGAATGAATTGCTGAAGGAAATGAGGGGAAGGTTTCAAGGGAAAGCCCTTGAAGGATGGGGAGAGATTTTAGGAGTGGAAACTTCATCCTTGGTAGTGCTGATGGGATGGGGATGACGTGAAGAAATGCAGAGAAGCTGTTTAGGGAATCTTGAACTATCCTAGTCTTCCTAGTCTGGTAGACTATAGAGCATGTAGAAAGGAAATTTGGGAGGTGGGGCTGCAGTAGTTAGTAGGATTTGGACTTTGGATACCTTGAGAACCAGGGTAAGCAATGTGAGCAGCGTTTGTTGGGTAGGTTCAGTGGCTTTGGTGTCAGGGACTGGCATCACATGATTCTACTTTTGGGGAGAGCTCTCAGAGTTCTAGAAGAGACACTGATGGTGGAAGCCATTCAGGAAGAGCTGAGTGCCCTAAAACCCAACAGGAAGGGTTCACAACAGACAGAGGAGCTTCCACAACCACAATCCCGACAGCTCTATTCTGGGAAAGTGGTTTCTTTTTTGTGGAAGCAGGTGAATGGGTACTCCATGCTACCGACAATGGAGACCAAAAGGAGGTGAGAAAAGGAAAGAATAGGAATTTAACAATTATCCTAGGTTGAATGGTTCAGCTTCAGGTTTTTGTTTTTTTCTTTTGGTCTAATTATCACAGAGACCTTCAGGATTTGATGTATTTTATAGGATATGAGAGATAATAACAAAGCGGTATCCTGGCTTTTAAGCAGACTGTGTGGCTGGGCAGCAGCGATGTGTGAGATTCAGCTGGCTTCTGCCCCAGGAGGGAGGGCGAGTCCATTATAATTCTTAAAGAAAGAAAACAACAGCCTGGGTGTGACCTGCATATCATCATGTGCTAAATGCAGATAATGATATCAGCTTTTCTTTATGTTTCAGAGCTTTTAGGAAAATCAAGTAAGATGGAAGATGTGGAAAGAGTTTGTAAACCATTAACTGCCTACAAAATCTATCCATTCATCCAGCAAACATGTATTGAGATTGTCTGCTATGACACAGTGGGGTAGGGGGTGGCAGGCACAAATAAGACCTGGTCTCTGTCTTTTGAATCTCTGGATAAACCAACGAGCTTTGGCAAAGATATTTGCCATGCTGTAGGAGAAGTTCCCATAATTCACAAGGGATTGGTACTAATATTACATTTAGGAAGGTAAGTGAATTGAAGTCGCTCAGTCATGTCCAACTTTTGCGACCCCATGGACTGTAGCCTACTAGGCTTCTCCATCCATGGGATTTTCCAGGCAAGAATACTGGAGTGGGTTGCTATTTCCTTCTCCAGGGGATCTTCCCGACCCAGGAATTGAACCTGCTTTGTTGCTAATGGCTGCCAAGTCAACGTTTTAGGTTTTTCTGGAAGAGTACTCAGAGATACAATACCATTCTGTTAAAGAAACTGGGCTTTGGAGATAAAGGATAAACCTGCAAGTTTACTCTCTGCCACATGACAACTGTATGAATTTGGGCAGGTCACTTGTTTCTCACCTATGTCATTGACATAACTTCCTATGTAACTCGGAAGGTGGCTGAGATCATCAAATCAGCAGGCAGATGTTAATGTGCGTTTAAAACCGCAGCATGCTTCATGTATATTGTGAACCATTTGTTAAGAATAATAGGAGAAATTGGCAATATTGTCTCTCAGGGCTCTTATCATGAATGGAGGTTTAATTAAGGAGAAGAGGATGGGAACTAACAAGAAAAACAAGGAAACATCAGACACTGAGATAGGCATTAACATAACCCTATGCCATAAGCATCATTCTCCCCATTTTACAGATGAGGAGACTGAGAGGCAGAGATAGTCATACATTTCCCATGGTATATGAGTAGTGCTTGTAAGAGCCAGAAGCTGCCAAGAGGAAGTCTCATACTTGATGTAGCAAGTGACCACGTCATTTTTCAGACTCCCCTTCCCTTTCCCATTACGGAAGACTTTGGAAAACAATTCACTATGACATTTCTCTCTTATGACGCAGTGGTGGGCTGGAGCATCTCATTAGGCAAATACCTGCCCAAGAATCAGTACCTCACCTGCATGGACAGGATCCAGGGATAATGATCATCCGCCTTGAGAATGTGGGGTGAAGTTTGTCCCTCCGTGGGCTTGAGAGAATTTCCCTTCTCATGCGTAGCTTCTTAAATGCATCACTGGATATCTTGGTGTTGACTAAGAATGATGCCTGCCATGTCAGTAAACAAAGAATGTTGCAGCCTGAGGGTGAGCCCTCAGGGAACTCAGGATGGAGAGAGAATGCTCATCTCCAGGCCAGTCTGATGTTCCCCAACACTGGCCCCACCCCCAAATAGCTGAGGTGTATATCAAAGGATTCTTTACCAGCTGAGCTAGCAGGGAGGCCCAAGGCTGAGAAAGGAGTATGTCAGGGCTGTCTGCTGTCACCCTGTTTGTTTAATCTATACACTGAGTACATCATGAGAAATGCTGGGCTGGATGAGTTACAAGCTGGAATCAAGATAGGCGGGAGAAACATCAACAATCTCAGATATGTGGATGATACCACTCTAATGGCAGAAAGTGAGGAGGAACTAAAGAGCCTCTTGATGAGGGTGAAGAAGAGCCAAAGATCTGGCTTAAATTAAATATTAATAAATATAAGATCATGGCATCTGGACCCACTACTTCATAGCAAATAGAGGGGGAAAAGGTGGAAGTAGTAACAGATTTCATCTTCTTGGGCTCTAAAACCCCTGCAGATGGTGACAGCAGCCATGGAATCAGAAGATGTTTGCTTCTTGGCAGGAAAGCAATGACAAACCTAGACAGTGTGTTGGAAAGCAGAGTCATTGCCGACAAGGGTCCATGTAGTCAAGGCTTTCCAGTGGTCATGTACAGTTGTGAGAGCTGGACGGTAAAGAAGGCAGAGCACTGAAGAACTGATGCCTTCAAACTATGGTGCTGGAGAAGACTCTCGAGAGTCGCTTGGACAGCAAGGAGATCAAAGCTGTCAATCTTAAGGGAAATCAACCCTGAATACTCATTGGAAGAACTGATGCTAAAGCTGAAACTCCAGTATTTTGGTCATCTGATGCAAACATTTGGTCATCTGATGTGAATAACTGAGTCACTGGAACAGTCCCTGATGCTGGGAAAGACTGTGGGCTAGAGAAGAGGGTGTCAGAGGATGAGATGGCTAGATGGCATCACAGATGCAGTGGACATGAACTTGGGCAAACTTCGGAGATGGTGAGGGACAGGGAGGCCTGGTGTGCTGCAATCCATGGCGTTGCAAAGAGTCGGACACGACTGGTCAACTCAACAACAACAGCATATCAAAGGAATAATTTCAGTGGTTCCAGACTCTTGCATCTTCCCATATGTAGTGAAGTCGCTCAGTCATGTCCGATTCTTTGTGACCCCATTGACACCAGGCTCCTCTGCCCATGGGATTTTCTAGGTAAGAGTACTGGAGTGGGTTGCCATTTCCTTTTCCAGGCAACTTCCCAACTCAGGGATCAAACCCAGGTCTCCCACATTGTAGACAGATGCTTTACTGTCTGAGCCACCAGGGAAGTCTTCCCATACATAGAAGAGCATTAAATTCTTTATCTTGAGATATCTGGTTCTGTTTCATTAACAGTAACCTTTTGACTCCCTGGTCTCTGTTGCAGACACTCCTGTATATCCTGGCACTCTCCCTGCCTCTTGGGAGCAGTCCCTCAGAATTATCTTAGATGCTATGTCTCAGGTTAAAGTCCTGAGGTTAAAGTTTTGTCTACCAAATAAAACGTAACTCTTAGCTTTTAGGTTGTGTGTGTGTGTGTTTTTTTTTTTTTTCTAGTCAACAATGGAAATGGGTAGGAAAGCGCTGATTTTACCCTATGTTCACCTAATGGATCTGACCTTCTTGCCCCTTCCCCAGCCCTTTCACACTTGGAGTCAGTTTTACCCTGGAATCAACTCTGTTCCTGACCCTAATTCCCCTGCCTTTGTCTCTGTGTCCCCTGTTGTCTCTGCCAGGAATATTGTCCTGCTTCTCACATCTCTGATGAAGACCTGCTTGGCATTCAAACCCAGCTTTTAAGAAGCCCTTTCCCCAGGACAGAGTTGATTGTTTCCTTTTTTCCAACTGTTCCTCTGACATACCTCCTTTTTCAGTTTATCCAGCTGTATTTAACTATAGGCTTGTCTGTCTTCCTGGCTAGAGTGAACTCTCCGGGGAAGGAATTGCAAATTGTTTTCATCTTTGTCCTCAGACTCCAGGACATGCTTTTGGCTTAGTAGGAGTTCAGGAGGATGAGATGGCTGGATGGCATCACGGACTCGATGGACGTGAGTCTGAGTGAACTCCGAGAGATGGTGATGAACAGCAGGTAATCGCAGCCTGGCGTGCTGCGATTCATAAGGTCTCAAAGAGTCGGACACGACTGAGCGACTGAACTGAACTGAGGAGTTCAGGAAGCACGGGCTGAAGGAATGCACCAGTGAGGGGAGGAGCGCCTCTGTCTGGCTAGGTGTGGGCAGGGCCACCAATTCTCTGATGGCCTTGTGGGAAACTAGTTTCTTCCATACAAATTATCAAGAGACTTGATACTTTTGGATTGACTCAGAAATGTTTAGCAAAACCTGTGGTCTTCTTAGTCAAGAGCCGGTAGTACCTACCCTGGACCCAGCAGGGGCAGCAAAGCAGGCCTCCCACCCTGGTTCCCCTTTTTCCTTAACTTTACATATCTTTGAATTTTACCTGAAGGCAAATTCACTGCCTTGGAGAGTGAGAGTCCAGGAGGAAATCCCTTTGGGCAACTTGCCACGTTTTATCTCTGTTCCTCTTTCGATGTCAGCCTGTCAGGGAGTTATTTTTGGGAAAGTGCTGCTCTGAGGGGGAGAAGCTTGGCTGTGAACAGAGGATGCAAAAGAGCTCTGAAGGTGCCGTGCTCAGGCAAAGGGGACACTTCCTTAACTGCCACATCCTATACTTTTGCCATGGCTTCTGGGTTTTGTAGGATCAGAGCGGCTCTGAATGTAAGATCTGGGCCCTTAGAAGTTTGGGGGATTGTTGCTCAGTTGCTAAGTTGTGTTCTGTTCTTCGTGACCCCGTGGACTACAGCACAGCAGGCCCCCTGTCTGGGTGTTATGAACTGAATGTTTGTGTCCCCCATCCAAGTTCATATGTTAAAGTCCTAACCTCCTTGCCCCCCAGGGTGATGGTATTAGGTGGGGCCTTGGAGAGTCATCTAAGTCAAGATGGTTCCAGCCTCATGAATAGGGTAAGTACCCTTAGAAAAGAGGCTTTGGAGATCCCTCAGGGCACTTCCTCTAGGTGAGGACACACCAGAAGTCTGGGACCCTAAAGAGGGCCCTTACCCGGCCAGACGTGCACCGTGATCATGGAGGTCTAGCCCCCAGTACTGTGAGAAAGAAATGTGTGGTTTATAAGCTATCAGGTATTTTGTTATCACGGTCCAAAAGAACTAAGACAGGGATCATAGTAGAAAATCCACGGGCCTTGGAGCCAGGCATATCTGAGTTGAAATCTTGGCTCTGTAATTTACCAGCTATTAAGCATGGGGAAATGTATTAGCCTCTCTGAAGCTCTCTTCCTTTATCTGTAAAACAGGGACACCACCACTTATTTTGCAGAGAGAACTAAGATTTAGAGATGATGCATTTTAAAATGTCTGATCTATAGAAAACCTTCAATGAATAGAAGGTATTTGATCATGGGCTCTCTCCCTTAGTTTTTGAATAATTGTAAAAAATTTCCCTGAAGCATATTTAATCTTCCTTTCTGGCTGAAAGCACCATCACTGAGTAGTTGTCTTAGAACCACTATAAAAGGAGTTGTCCCTATTTTTGTTATTCTTTACATTAGCTACTTTAATTTCAAAATCAAAGTGTGGCATTTTAAGAGTAAACCCACATTTGTCAGTAAAAGCTGCAAAACTAATAGTGGGGGTGGGGTTGGGAAGGGAGTGGAGAAGTAGAATTTGTGAAAATTGTTTGGTGCAAATAACCTACCTGTAGCAGAATATGTATGCAGACATGCAGCTGTTAGTTTCAACACAATGTTGCCAACCTAAGGTTCCACAAGTACTGTTTTGCCCTGGGGAACTGTTCGAGCTGTGTTAGGTTGATGGTTCAGGGTCCAAGTATGACTTATCAAATTTGGGATCCAAAGCCTTTATGAATCCAGTTTAGTATTCAGGAAATGTATCCATAGCAGCTGCTGTCAGGGTAACTATCACCAAGGGTAGACAGTTGATGGCTTTCTTCCTGCTGTGTGTCTCTTCTAAACAGCTTAAAACTAGCACCTGCCCCCATCACCACCCATTTGTAAGACAGAGGGAAGAAAGTCCATCTTCTCTGCATAAATGGCAGCCCGCAGGTCCCCTCGCTATAATTTTGTAATAATGAAGACCAAAGTTTCTACCTGTGGAAGGGACATTTGAATCCTGTGAATCATTTGAATGACAAGAAGTAGCCATGTGCAGAAGTGAGGGGGGTGGCACCATGAGTCAAGGCAGCCTGTGGTCCCTTTGATGATCTGAAGGAACGTTTGTGTTTATGTGTGAAGCACAAGGGAGAAAAGTGTGTATGAACTAAGTCACTTCAGTTGTGTCCAACTCTTTGCGACGTCATGGACTGTAGCCCTCCAGGCCCCTCTGTCCATGGAATTCTCCAGGCAAGAATATTGGGGTGGCTTGCCATGCCCTTCTCCAGGGGATCCTTCCAACCCAGGGATCGAACCTAGGTCTCTCGAATTGCAGGCAGATTCTTTACCATCTGAGCCACCAGGCAAACCCCAACCAGACAGGCAAGTGGAGGTCAGATCACGAAGGACCTTGAAGAATATGATAAAGAGTTCAGAATTGATTCTAAGAGAGCAAGAAGTCCTTGGCAGGTTGAAGCAGGAAAATGGTACCATTTGATGTTAGTTTGAAAAGATTGCTCTGGCTGCCATGAAGAGTACAGTCAGTCCTTGCTATCCTCAGCAAGTTGGATCAAGGACCCTTGCAGGTACCAAAGTCCTCAGATGCTCAAGTTTCTCATATAAAATGGCATAATGTTTGAATCTGACCTGTGCACACCCTGTTGTATACTTGAAATCATCTCTAGATTACTTAATACACCTAATACAATACTTGTTGTTCAGTTACTAAGTCGTGTCTGACTCCTTGAGACCCCATGGACTGCCCTGTCCTTCCCTATCTCCCGAAGTTTGCTCAAGTTCATGTCCACTGAGTTGCTATCTAACCGTCTCATCCTCTGCTACCCTCTTCTCCTCTTGCCCCCAATCTTTCCCAGCATCAAGTCTTTTCCAATGAGTTGGCTCTGTATCACGTAGCCAAAGTGTTGGAGCTTCAGCTTTAGCTGAATACAATGCTAACGCTATGTAAAAATTGTAAAATGCAATGTAAATGCTATGTAAATAGTTGCTGGTATGCAGCAAATTCAAGTTTTGCTTTTGGAACTTTCTGGATTTTTTCAAATATTTTTGATCCATGATTGGTTGAATATGCAGATGTGGAATCTTACCGTACTTTCTAGGAGTGAGAGTGGGAAAAGGAAACCAGATAGGAAATGGGCAGTAGTCCTGGCAATAGATATTTTTCAACTGGACTAAGGTGTGTGTGGCTAATGATGTGCGTGATAGGGTGGTTTCAGATGAGGTGAGACTGCACATTATGAGTCTCCCTCATAGTGGCAAGGCCATTTCATTGAGTGGATGACTGCCTGCTACTACCTTCCCTGGCTTCCTGAAGGCTGAACACTCCTTGTCACTGTACGCAAATGTAACAGTGACATTCTTCATCATGTTAGATTTTGCTTTGTTGTCTCCAGGTCATAGTAGTTCTTAGTGAAAGATCAATGTGCTTCAGAGTGAGATAGATCTGGATTGGAATCCTTGCTGCAACACTTAATAGGTGGTTGACTTACTAGGTGGGTAGCTTTTAGTTTTATTTTATTTTTCTTTTTTAAATTTATTTTTTAGTTGAAGGATAATTGCTTTACAGGATTTTGTTGTTTTCTGTCAAACCTCAGCATGAATCAGCTGTAGGTATACTATGTCCCCCTCCCTCTTGAACCTCCTTCCCATCTGCCTCCCCATCCCATCCCTCTAGGTCCATACAGAGCACCTGTTTGCGTTCCCTGAGACATACAGCAAATTCCCATTGGCTATCTATTTTATATACAGTAATGTAAGTTTCCATGTTACTCTCTCCATGCATCTCACCCTCTCCTGGGTGGGTAGCTTTTAAGTTAGTATCTCCAATCCTTAGTTTCCTTGGCTGCAAAAAGAGGCCAATAATAATACTTGGTTCTTGCAGTCTTATACTGAAGCCTCAAAGGAGATATTAATAGTATCTGTGAAAATGTTTAGCACACAGTAGGTTTTCAATGCAAGTTATTTGGCTTAGACTCTGAGTCATCTCTTTCAACTCTTTGCATTCCTGGGCAGGGATGGGAGGCCAGACATGTCTGCCCAAACTCCATCCCTGATGTCAGTGAAGCACGTATCATCAGGAAAGAATACTGCATCAAAAGGCAGGAGGTAGCCTTGATTTTCTATTTCCCCTACTTGCTAAATACTGAGTGACTTTGGATAAGCTGCGCTCCCTCCCTGGGTTGTAATCCCTCATTTATAAAATGAGGAAACTGGGCTGGATAATCTAATTACAGCAGATAGGGCTTTGATTTCATTTGATGCCAATATTAAACTTTAATAGCAGCAACCATCAGTTATGGAACACACAGTGGGGCCAGACAATGTGTTATATGTCATATATATGTTGTATGTTAGCACAGAATGGTCCTGTGAAGGAGGTACTTTTACTGTTCCCATTTTACAGATGAGAAACTGAGGCAGAGAAGTGGGAGCATCTCTAATAATAGCAGCCAGGTTTTCTGCAGTGCTATGCACCAAAACCCTTTGGGAGTTTCACAACTGCCAGGCATTAAGCAAGATGCTGCAGCTGCAAGCCGAGACCTTGCCCTCCAAAAGTCTGCAGTCTGGAAGTCATGGAAGCCAAAAAGTCTTGCATAGTCCCACAGGAGGAGAAGCCACTGTGAAGGGAAGGCAGTGGCATTCCTTGGCATGTGAAACTAGTTTGGGCTGGTTCTGTCCTGCAGTACAATGTGGCCTTTCTGAACTGAGCAAGTACAAAAGGTTTCCATCTCCTGTCTGCATTCTGCTGCTCCTCGCTGAGTGCCCATTCCCTCACTGACACTTGCTTTGTTTCTGTTTATGTTCTTTTTCCAGTAGCTCTTATTTCTCATTCTTCACAATGTTTCATTTTTCCTGTGTGTTAATTATAGAAGGAAAGTTCAACTAGACACAAGGTCTGTCTGCAGAGGAGGCAGGCTGGAATAGCCCAGGGGCCTTTGTCTTGCTTGGGCCTATGTGTGAACACTGTGTAAAGAGATCACAGGGGCTGTCTTAAAACTGAGAACTGGGGACACTTAGGTCCTCGTTCAAGCTCTGTTGCTTACTGCTGGGTGACTCTGGGCTTATCACACAGTCTACCTGAGTCCAAATTTCTTTCCTCTAAGATGCTGCTAGATAGATATGAGATACCAGTGGATAGTATCTAGACATTAGTATAATACTAGTATAAGATGCTAGTGGATAGTAGCGGGTTCTAGTAGAATCAGAAGGCTTGGGTTACATCTTAGCTTTATCACTTACTAGCTGTGTGATCTAGTCACAACTTTAGTTTCTGTTTGTGAGAAATGAGGACATGTGAGAAGACTGTTACAAACATGAAGTTACATAATCCACATGAGGTTCTTGGCACAATGCCTGGTGTGTCGTAAGCTCTATATAAATCTTAGCTATTAGTACTGACCATGCTGGTTAACTGACTTAATGGATATAAGAGTGTTTCATAAATTGCAAAGCTCTGTACAAATGTTAGTTCTTATTTTGGTGATGATTGTTAGTTAGAAATAAGAGAGAAAGGACTTTTGATAATCTTTACTTGCCAAGTCAGTTTTTTTTTTTAAATTTGGGTTTTATATTTATCTCCTTCAATAACATGCTATTAATATTATATGAACTCTTTCTAGGGCATTATTGTTCCAGAAATCTGGGGCATCAAAGGCCATCCTGTGCCTTTATAGACACAGAAATGGGAAATCAGCCAAAAGGCTGTGTAATTTCATTTTACCCTTTGCTTCTCTCATTGAACTTGGTAGTTCACGTCTAAATGAACTGAGCTTTGAATTCTTGCATCAGTAGCTCTAGCCAGCCAGTGTACATTGTGATTAAAATGCACTGACCCTCTTTAAAGAAATAAAATGCAACTAAATGGAAGGAAGGAATTCATGAGAAAAAAAAAAACAGTTACAAATACTCTGGCGAGACATCATTCTATTTGTGTTGTTAAAATCTGGTTGTGTGAAAAAAATACATATGTAAGTTCTGTTGGGGTAGAAAGGATCTGAGTCTTAGGACTATTATCTTTTGTTTTGGAGCTGGGAGTCTTTCTTGAGAAAGGTAAGTAAAGTGAAACCCTTTACGATGATGATACTGGAGGAAAATAATAGCTTAGAGGACAGCTGTGTTATTTCAGGCTTTTATTCCAGGTAGTTTTTGTGTTCCAGGGAATAGGATTTTGACCTGCTCTATACTGAATCCATACAATAATAAGCACTGTTATCACCTGCCTTCTCTGCCAGGGCTCCCAAACGATGTAGGCACCACCTTCTCAGACTGTGAAACAGCTTCAGTGCAAACAGAGGTTTCAAAACTCTCCAACCAAATCCCATCATTAATAGTGAAAAACTCCTGACAATAAACATTCCAGGGATGTCTCAGACACAAAGCAGCTATCAGCTGGTTTGGAATGAATGCCCGCTGTTATCTGAAATTATGTTTTAAAACATTTTATGTTGGTCTAAGTGGGGTGGAGAGTTGGCCGGTTGCATGTATACGGCTCATCTCTGTTCTTGAATGAGTGCTCCTTCACGTCTTCTTTTCCATAATGGATTATAATTAGCAGTACGTTAGGGGCTGTATCATTAAACAGTTCCACTCAACAAAACATTTATTGAGAGCTTACTTCTACTATGTATGTCTATGTGTGTTGAGGGGGAAACACTCTATAAGGTGCCACTATTAAAGCAGTGGTCCTCAAACTTCAGCATGCTTTAGAATCTCCTGGGAGCTTTGTTAAAGCTCAGATAACTCGCCTCACCCCCAGAGTTTCTGATGCGATAGCTGGTTGCAGGTTATTGGAGAAGGGAGAAGGGCAAGAATTTGCATTTCCAAAAAGTTCCTAAATGATGCTGATGCTGCAGGTCCAAGGACCACTTTGAGAACCACTGTCTTAAGGAGCTTATTGCACTTCTTCTGGTGAGAAGTGCAGATGATGGATTCATATAAGAATCAGACTGTGAGAGGTTAAGACAGAGGCATAAAGAAAAGGCAGAGAGAAAGGAGCAATTTCTGTGCTGTGGGACAATCAGGGAAGGTGGCAAGAGGCAGCAGTCTAAGAAGGAATTAGGCAGGTGTGAAAAGGTACAGAAGAGATTTTCTCTGAAATATAGCAGGTTAGGGGTTCAGAAAAGATGCTATAAGGTTATCTGCTCTTGCTTTCCTTCCCTGACTCAGGGGAACATAAAAGTGCAAAGGGCTAGATCCAAAGAAATCTCTCCCCATGTATTTAAAAGCTCCAATTTCTGCCCTCATGTGGGCTAGGAATGAGACTGCAGTTTTAATGACAGTTCCCATCTCCCTTAGATCAACGATGAAGAAACTCCATTTCCTGTAGAAACAAAAACATCATCACTCAGTCCCCCAGGGAATGTCAACAGAATTAAAAATGGAATTAACAGTTCATCTGGAAACCATCTTTTTAAAAATCATATGCTTAGCTCACTGTTCCATGAAAACTGTTTCTGAAACACCAGCTTAATGGTCCTGGCATCGTACTCCTGTTTCATCCTCATATGACTGAGGGACAAAGGGCAGCTGAGTGGCAGGGGGATAAATGAGATGTGCCGGGAGCATAGCAGGAAAGGTGAGGAAGGTGAGAGCATGATCCTTGCCTGACTATGGATGAGCTCACTGTGCAAAGGGGGTGTCCATGGCCACCTCGACCAGAGAGGAAGCTTATAGAGGAGGCTTCTGAAGGATGGCAATGGTGTTGGCTTGCACAAGCTGTGTAAAGTTTAGACAGAGGGCAGAGCATGAACAAAGGGAAGTGGTTTCACCTGGATCCTTGTACCTTCCTATTTTCATGCTTTTAAGGATTTTTCCCATCCTTTTCACTATTGTGATGTTGCTCAAGATGATGGAGGGAGACAAATGCTACAAACACCAGTTCGTTGTACACACATTGATACAGATCACAGCACTTCCTCTAGCAAGCTCTGTTGAATAAGAGACTTCTCTTTGATGTCAATGCTACAGATAGAGTTGTGACACCTGATTGCACAGCAGAACTCTTGGAAACACTGGAGAGTGTGGTCTCCTACTGAGTCAACATGTGGCATCTGGACCAAATAATGGGAATTTGCCTTAACAGAGAAAAGACTTGTGAAGTTAGAGGGATGAGGCTGCCTGTTGTTAAAGGCTGAAAAAGGACATTAAATTTGTGGATTTATGATAAAGAGTGATAGTGGTGAGAGGGCCTATCTTCCAAATGCCAAAAATATGCCATTACAGAAGGGTCCCTGTTTAGGGGCACCCAGATATCCAACGATCCTTGAGAAACAGGAAGATATTAAAAAGAACTCCCTTGTAGGAATTCAGTTCAGTCACTCAGTCGTGTCTGACTCTTGTGACCTCATAAATCCCAGCACACCAGGCCTCCCTGTCCATCACCAACTCCTGGAGCTTGCACAAACTCATGTGCATCAAGTTGGTGATGTCAACCATTTCATCTTCTGTCGTCCCCCTCTCCTCTTGCCTTCAATCTTTCCCAGCATCAGGGTCTTTTCCAATGGTCTGGTCAGGATAAAATCAAATTAAGCCTAATAGCAAAACTTAGGCTTTTCACAGGCTTATATCATACACTTAATACAATGTTTAGTACATGTCGTGAATGACAGCACAAATAACATTTGTTATATTTTTTAGTTTCATTGACAACTTGTGGAGACATGATGAAATCATGGTTTGGCAGAAGAATCTCAAGATGATGTGCAGAGTGGATGAATGGAGAGGCTTCCATGTTTTGGCCTTTCTCCCAAGAAAATAGAATGAAGTGGAGGTTGCCAGATATGCAGTTATGGTTGTTACTGAGGTCTCACTAGGGAGAAAGCCAAAAATTATGCACAGTGTTGGTAGAGCTCAAAGGAAAGAAAATAGATCCCTAATAGAGAAGTTTTTACACAAGCACAAATAACCATCCTTTTATCTAACCATCCACCCACTCATCCATCCATCCATCCATCCACCCAATCACTTACCTATCCATCTACCTAGCCAGCCAGACAGCCATCAAGCTATCCATTCATTTAACCAGCCATTCATCCATTCACTCATCTATCCATTCAACCTGTTTAGCATCTTTGTATTCTTCTCTTCCTTTTTCTTTCTTGTGATCGCCACCCTGCTTACATTTTTAGTCCTTCTTTTCTAGAGAAGTCTCTTAAACATTGTCCTCTTAAAGGATCTTCTTCCTTCATGCTTTCACAACCACTAGATCGATATCTGAAAAGCATGGATTTTATTGTATCAACTTCCTGCTCAAAAGCCTTCAGTTCAGTTCAGTCTCTCGGTCATGTCCGACTCTTTGCTACCCCATGAATCGCAGCACACCAGGCCTCCCTGTCCATCACCAACTCCCGGAGTTCACTCAGACTCACGTCCATCGAGTCAGTGATGCCATCCAGCCATCTCATCCTCTGTCATCCCTTTCTCCTGCCCCCCAATCCTCCCAGCATCAGAGTCTTTTCCAATGAGTCAACTCTTCGCATGAGGTGGTCTAAGTACTGGAGTTTCAGCTTTAGCATCATTCCTTCCAAAGGGCACCCAGGGCTGACCTCCTTTAGAATGGACTGGTTGGATCTCCTTGCAGTGCAAGGGACTCTCAAGAGTCTTCTCCAACACCACAGTTCAAAAGCATCAGTTCTTTGGTGCTCAGCTTTCTTCATAGTCCAACTTTCACATCCATACATGACCACTGGAAAAACCATAGCCTTGACTAAACGGACCTTTGTTGGCAAAGTAATGTCTGCTTTTCAATATGCTATCTAGGTTAGTCATAACTTTTCTTCCAAGAAGTAAGCATCTTTTAATTTCATGGCTGCAGTCATTATCTGCAGTAATTTTGGAGAACCCCCCGCCCCCCGGCAAAGTCTGCCACTGTTTCCACTGTTTCCCCATCTATTTGCCATGAAGTGATGGGACCAGATGCCATGATCTTCATTTTCTGAATGTTGAGCTTTAAGCCAACTTTTTCACTCTCCTCTTTCACTTTCATCAAGAGGCTCTTTAGTTCCTCTTCACTTTCTGCCATAAGGGTGGTGTCATCTGCATATCTGAGGTTATTGACATTTCTCCCGGCATTCTTGATTTCAGCTTGTGCTTCCTCCAGCCCAGTGTTTCTCATGATGTACTTTGCATAGAATTTAAATAAGCAGAGTGACTGTATACAGCCTTGACGTACTCCTTTTCCTATTTGGAACCAGTCTGTTGTTCCATGTCCAGTTCTAACTGTTGCTTCCTGACCTGCATATACGTTTCTCAAGAGGCAGGTCAGGTTGTCTGGTATTTCCATCTCTTTCAGAATTTTCCACAGTTTATTGTGATCCACGCAGTCAAAGGCTTTGGCATAGTCAATAAAGCAGAAATAGATGTTTTTCTGGAACTCTCTTGCTTTTTTGATGATCCAGCAGATGTTGGCAATTTGATCTCTGGTTCCTCTGCCTTTTCTAAAACCAGCTTGAACATCAGGGAGTTCACGGTTTATGTATTGCTGAAACCTGGCTTGGAGAATTTTGAACATTACTTTACTAGCTTTCAGTGGCTTCTTATTATTCATAGGATTAAGATCAAGTACAACAGGACCCCACCTACATCTTCCAAACTCATGGGTCTGTCACCACGGCCCACCTGGTTTTGCCTGAACTCAGCTCCCTTCTTCCTATCTCTTTGCTCAAGCTGTTGCTCTTCCTGGAGACACCTTTTTTGGCCCTGTGCAGAATACTATCTTTTTTTCTGATTAGAATTCTATTCTGTGAGTCTTCCTCTGATCCCCATAGCAAGGAGTTATTCCTTCTCCCTTTGAAGCACAAGCTCTTTGGAGATAGCTTAGTTTAGGATAAACTTTGAAGTCCAAGAATCCTGGGTTAAAATATTGGCTCTTTTACTTACTATCTATTTGATTATGGGAAAGGTACAAACTTCTCTGAGTTCAGTTTCTGCACCCATAATATGAAGGTGGAGGAAATATTAATACCAACCTTATAAACTTATTGTTAACATTAAATGAAAAGCATATGAAATACATCATTGGTACTCCACAAGTATTTGTGAATGGATAAATATAATCAGTCAAGAATTATGCCAATATTCACTATTTTTAATGAAATTATAATAGTGTTTTTATGAGGAAATATTTTTCAAGCCCAGTCTAGGCTAGAGCTACAGGTCTTGATCAATTTCCAAATGTCAGACCATCACCTTCCCATAATCCCTGGCTCAGATGCATGCATGTGCCCTCTGCTGAAGCTCCAGAGGCATCCAGGCTGAAATATGATAGCAGGTCCGAGCCCTGGAGAACTTTCCTCTCACCTCATGCATTCTTTATTTGTGACACTTCAACATGTAGCCTTCTATCATGGAGTAGAACTTTGGTCCAGATTCACTCTTATAGTGAAAACATGCTACTGGAACAGGCAAGAAGCCTGGAGTTCTTTGGGGTCTGGTTTGGGACCTGGTTTAGAATAGATGCTTGCCCAGTGTTGGCTAGAAGGAAGGATGGCTTGATGGGTAGATGAGTGGGAGATGGGTGGATGCAGGGTGGATAGATAGAGGACAGGTGGATGGGTATATGTATATATATTTATAATGGAAGGCTGGATGGTTGCATGGGTAGAGGTTGGATGGAGGGTAGATGGATAGAAGTTGTAGAGATGCATGGGTGGATAGAGTATGGAGGGCTGGATGACCTTGTTATATGACCCCAGGTAAGTTATTTAAGGTGTCTGAGAATTCTTTTTCTTATCTGCAAAACAATGGACTTAAGATGATCTATATGATAATTGTAAGATCATATTCCGAAATTGTGGCTCTGTGAAGTAAAACATAAATCAATATTTGTAGTTTTTAACTGATCTTAAAAAACAGATATCGATATACAAGCATGTAGTTTTATTGTTTTCTTAGAAATCAAAGCAGGCAAAAACATGTAGTTCCTGATTCTTTATTCTGTGTACCTCCCGCCATTCTGTCCATTTTTTTCCTGTGTTATCTCTCCAAACCCTCATTGCCTCCTGAGGGTCACAGTTCTTTATTCCACCCATAACTAGTAAAAAAGTGTATTTTAGTGGAAATAGCTCAGACTTTAGAATCGGACAGATATTAGAATCAAAATCTGGATTCCCTATATATTTGTGATATTTGTCAAGTTAGTTACTTCTTAGACCTTTTAACCTGTCAGTTGGTGTCACCAATGCCTCACAGTGAGGATTAAAGAGAACAGCTGTGTCAGGAGGCAATAAGTCTCGATAACTCTGATAAGTGGAAGTCCCCTCCTTACCCTCTGCGCTGTGCAGAGAAGCTACCAGTTGCCTAGTAGATGTTCAGAAAGCACTTGTTGAATCAAATGGATTTGAATTCCTTCCAGCTTCTGGGTTTTACTTGCTTTGCAGCTAATGCTTTCAATCTATCACCAGTGGAGTAGAAAATGCAAATGTGAAACTTTGCAAATGCCTTCCACACATCATAAATCTGGGGTTTCAAGAGCGTGGCTATGAATATTGAGGTCAGCTGCTTTTTTTTTTTGCTATGGGTCCAAGATTAATGCAGTCCTGAGTGTTAGGAGGCCATCAGACACTGACCTTTGTGTCCATTTGAATGGTGGGTGTGGTGTATAGGGGAACGTATGACAACACTGAGGTAGCACAGAAAGAGACCCCAGCCCCAGAATAAGTGGTGTTATCTAAGTCACTTCTGAAGTGTTAAGAGGTAAAATGGGCAGCCAGTGGTGAGGGCATCTCCCCACCAGAGTCTTCTCGAATAGGTTGCTCATACGCTAACCTCAGTTTCCACCATCTAGGGCCTTGTTGCTAGGGAACCTTGGATTCCCGGTGACCTGCTCCTGAATTGATGATCTGCGAGCTGAATGTGGCTGTGTTTTCCTATGCTATCAAATATGCATGCTGCCTTGTTTTTCCTCCTCTTTCCCCACAGCAAGCACTTTGTGGAAGTGATCTGAGCATCTCAGACTGGTCTCTGGTGGTCCTGATGCTCCTACCATCTGGCCCTATGTTTTATACATGAGCAAACTGAGTCTCAGAGAATGGTCCAGGGTCACACAGGGGGTTGGTAGTAGAGCTGGGATTGCAACCCAAGGGTCCTTACTCCAAGTTACAGCCTCCACACCCTCCAGCATTTGGTAGCTTATGATTATCTTCCCCCAGGGTTAGGAAGTTAAACATACAGAAAGCCCGTTACCTGCCCAAGATACCTCTCCTAAATCCATTAAAAGCATCCAGTACTTCTATGGCGACATCACTCTGTTGGTTCAGCATTTTCCAAAATATGCTCATCTGATGCTTTATCCAGAAAAGGAGGTCTGTGGCCAAAAGGGATTGAGAAGCCTTGCAAAAACATGTTCTCCTTTTAAGATTCACAGTGCTTGGCGGCTGGTACAGGGCCCTCCTCAGTAAAGAACGCTCTTTAACTTTGTCATTACATTGTTCTTGAAATGATTTGACCACAGAACCTCACTTTTCCTACCCCTTTACTCTGTAACTCCTGTAAATACTTCACAGAACCAGGTTCATGAAATGCATTTTGGTAAACAGTGATTTAAGTCAAGAAACACCCCCATTGACAGCTATAGTTTACTTTAGAGGAATCATAATGACTCTAGAACTTTACAGTTGCCAATATCCTTCACACTCATTAACTCTTTTGATTTACAACAGTCCTATCAGAAAGATAATGTCTTTTCCTTGACCAAAAAGCTCAAAGACTTAGATGATTGACCATTAGATGATTGATCAGATAAAGATAGGAGAGGAGATTGGAATATGGATTGCAAATAGCACAGTCCGTACCCTCCCTGCCCCCAGTTCTTCCAGGTCTGTACTCTGCATTAAGCCAGTTTCTACCTGGCACTGTCTTCTGTGCAGAGAAGCTACCAGTTACCAAGTAGATGTTCAGAAACCACTTGTTGAATCAAATGGGCTGGTAGACAGTCATTTCCCATCCTACCTTATTTGACAGTGAAGGCAAATGAGGCAGAGAGGGGAAGTAATGTGCCTAAGTTCACTCAGCTAGAAGCAGAACACCAGGGTAAAGAGAAAGTAGTTGAAGATGAGAGCCTTATGTGAACTGGGGATGGAGAATTAAACCTTGAAAGAAATGCAGAGCTTGAAAAAGGGAGAAATTGGAAGGACCTAAACTTTGTTGCTGGGAGGGATTGGGGGCAGGAGGAGAAGAGGACGACAGAGGATGAGATGGCTGGATGGCATCACTGACTCGATGGATATGAATCTGAGTGAACTCTGGGAGTTGGTGATGGACAGGGAGGCCTGGCGTGCTGTGATTCATGGGGTCGCAAAGAGTCTGACACGACTGAGTGACTGAACTGAACTGAACTGAAGGTTGAAATTGGTAATGTTGCTTATTACCATCCCTGTGAAGAATGATTGCATTTGCTGAAGACATCCAAGCCATCTATTCTTCCGCAATACTTGGCTGCCAAATGTGGATGGATCAAAGTATAATACTTGGAAACTTGATGAAGTGACCTCCACTTAATTGAAGGTACCTGAATTTTCCACCAACTTTATCTATTCAGAAAATACTTGAGAGCCTTGAATGAGGATAAATGATCTCTGAGTGACCAAAAGAGATCTATCAACTGATTTCTCAGTTACTAAATAAATGAAACAGCTAAAGAAAAAATGTATGAACACCTACTCTATACAAGCCCTAATAATCCACTAGAGGCAGAAGTAAGACAGTGTGCCCATTCTCTGCAAGCATAGAGCCAAGGATGGGAGACAGACATGTAGGCAAGTAGGAAAAGATCCTGTGACAGATGTTATGAAAGAAAATTAAGAGTGTATCCAAATCAGACAGGTCAGACCCATTGGGAAGGGAGTCTCTGAGCCTCCGTTTTTTTCTTATTGAAGTATAGTTGATGTACAACAATATGTTAATTTCATGTGTACACTAATGTTAATGTCAGGTATACTACATAGCTATTCAACATTTAAATACATTGTAAAGTGATCACCATGGTAAGTCTAATAACCATCTGTCCCCATTTAGTTTATTACAGTATTAGCAACTGTATTCCTTATGCTGCATATTATATCCTATGACTTATTTACTTTATAACTGAGAGGTTATACCTCTTAATCCCCTTTACCTATTTTGCCCAACGCCCCACCTCTCTCCTCTGGCAACCAACAGTTCATTCTCTGTATCTATGAGTCTGTCTCTGTTTTGTTTTCTTTATCATTTTGTTTTAAAGATTCCACACATAAGTAGAATCATATCTTATTTGTCTTTCTCTGTGTGACTTAGTTCATGTAACACAATGCCCTCTAGGTCCATCTGTGTTGTAAATGGTAAGGTTTTGTTCTTTTTAATGGCTGAGTAATATTCCATTGTTTATGTACACCACATCTTCTTTATCCTTTCATCTACTGATGGGCACTTAGGTTGATTCCATGTCTTATATTACAAGTAAAGTTGCAGTGAATATATCGTTTCAAATTTATGTTTTTATTTTCATTGTGTAAATGTTCAGAAGTGAAATTGGTGGATTATATGGCAGCTCTATTTTATGTATTTTGTTTATTTTTTTTTACAAAGCTCAGCACTGTTTTTCATAGTGGCTGCACCAATTTATATCCCTGCCAACAGTGCACGAAGGTTTCCTTTTGCTCTGTCTCCTTGCCAACACTTGTAATTTGTCATCTTTTGATAACAGTCATTCTGACAGATGTGAGTTGGTATCTCATTGTAGTTTTGATTTGCATTTGCATCTCCTGATGATTAGTGATATTGAGCATTTTTTCATTTATCTACTGGCCATGTTATGTCTTCTGTGGAAAATGATTATTCAGGTTTTCTGTTAGTTTTTTAATTGGATTGTTTCTTTTTGAAATTGTATCTTATGAATTCTTTATATATTTTGAATTTAACCCCTTATGATATATTTTTTCTGTTGCTTGCTTTTTTTCTGTTGTTTCTTTTTTTCTGTGCAGAAGCTTTTCATTTTAGTTTGATGCAATAATTTGCATTTATTTTTGCATTTGTTGCCCTTACCTAAGAAGGCAGATCCAAAAAATACCAAGATATATACAAAAGACTTTACTGCCCACATTTGTATTTAGGAATTTGATGGGTTTAGGTCTTAAACAAAAGTCTTTAATCTTCTTTGAGTTTATTTTTGAACATGGTATAAAAAAATGGTTCAGTTTCATGCTTTTGCATGCAGCTGCCCAGTTTTTCCAACACCATTTATTGAAGAAGCTGTCTTTCCCCCACTGTATATTCTTTATCATAGATTAGTTGACCATAGAAGTGTGGGTTTATTTCTTTACTCTTTATTCTGTTCTATTGATCTTTGTGTTTGTGTGTGTGTGTGTGTGTGTGTTTTGTGTGCGTGTGCATGCACACACATGCCAGTATCATACTGTTTTGATTGCTAGAACTTTGTAGTATAGTTTTTGAAAGTGGAGAGCCTGATACTTCCAGCTTCGTTCTTTTTCTCAAGATTGCTTTATAGATCCATACCAAATTTAGGATTATTTTTTCTGATTCTGTGACAAATGGCACTGGTGTTATGATAGCTATTTTGTGACTAGTTGTTTTTCTCTTGCTGCTTTTTAAGATTCTCTTTGACATTTTAACTATAATTTGTCTTGGTGTGAGTTTCTTTGGGTTCATCTTGGTTGGGACTCTGCTTCCTGAACTTGGATATCTGTTTCCTTCAGCAGTTTAGGGAAATTTTCAGCCATTATTCTGTGGGTTTTTTTTTTTTTTAATAGATTTTCTGCCCCTTTGTCTCTCTTCTTATGTGGAACAAATAATGTGAATGTTAGTATGTTTGATGTTGTTCCAGAAGTCTTCTAAATTCTCCTCTTTTAAAAATTATTATTATTGTCGTTATTATTAGGTGATTTCCACTACTCTCTCTTCTAGATCACTGATCCACTCTTCTTCATCCTCTAATTTGCTCTCAACTCCCTCTAATGTACTTTTTCATTAGTTATGGTATTCTTCAGCTCTCATTTGTTCTTTTTCATCTTTTGTCTTTTTGAAGTTCTTGCTGTATTCCTCCATTATTCGTTCAAGTTCAGTTAGTATCTTTATGACTATTATTTTGAACTTTTTCTGATAGATTGCTTATCTCTGTTTCATTTAGTTCTGTTTCTGAGGTTTTGTGTATTCTTTCATCTGGAATAGATTCCTTTGTCTCCTTATTTTGTCTAGCTCTCTGTTTTTACATGTTAAGTAGATTAGCTATGTTTCCCAGTTTGGAAGGAGTGGTTTTACGCAGAAGGTATCCTGGGGGCCCAATAGCATGGTCTCTGCTAGTCACCAGAGCCAGGTGTTCCAGGAGGACCCCCTTGTGCGGGGTGGGTGTGCCTTCTTATTACGGCTGGCCCACAGCCGCTGCAGGCATGCTAGTGCAGCTGTGACTGGTGCAGGCTTTCTGGTGTATGGGACCAGCCACCCAGGTCAGGAGACACTTTTGGGGAATGCCAGTCCTGGCAGAGGCTGCTTGCCAGGTAAGCTGGACAGGGGACAACTATTTTTTTTTCAAGCCAAACTGTATCCAGCTTTATTAAAGATACTTTTCATAAACAATCATGGTATTTCAGGCAGGATATGGGCAGACAGTCGTTAACCGTATACAACTTTCAAACTCCCTTTTTCAAATGGACTACCAGAATCAGAAAGCCACCATGAAACCCAATGAAATCTTCATGTGATGCTCTGAACAGGGAAAATTTAGACTGAGCATTGACGTTTTACATTTAGCATGTTGTTTAACAACTTTTCACAAGCCGACCCTGACTTTCAGGAAATGGAAATGAAAATGGCAGAAGTATCACTCTGAGGAGCCATAGTCTAAAAAAATGAACTGCTCCTCTTTTGAAGGATACCATCTCAATGGTGACACTGGAAAGTCCAGATTGCCTGACATACTGGTCATCAATTTTGGGGGCTCAGGTTCCACAGGTCTCTGGGTTTAGGGGAGTAATTTCTATGCTGAGGTGGAGAAGGAGAAGAGGACATAAAAGCTAAATTTTAGCTTTTCCACATCACAAGGCTTTTGTGCCAAGGCGGCTAATGTGTGTCAACATCAAGGAATCCCTCCTTCCTGGGAACCAATAGGAAGTCTCTCAAAACTAGATGGGAAAGGTGTTTTTCCCCCACGTCAGTTCAGCTTCTGAGACATTCTGTTAGTGACATGTGCCTTTCCCCAAAAACAGCAATGAAGTATTCTGTGTGCTAACAACATAGCTTAAAAAAGTAAAACAAAATTCTGCATGTTTATGAAGCTTGATAAAAAATAGTATTTCAAACTGTATCGTCACCAGAAATACACAATTATCAGAAATTCACACCCTTCACTTAGCATCTGCAGCATCTTCAGCTCCTGTGCCTGGTCTGTTTTGCATCTCCATTTTCTGCAGGGTTATTCCCAGCCTTGCCAGCACCAGCCTTCCCCTTTTTCCCTTTGGGTACCTTCTTTGCAGGGGCCTTTTTAGCCTTGGGCTGTGGATTTGGAGGAGCAGGTTTAGCAGATAACCTTGCACATGTTCTCTGTGGTTCGTCCTTCACCTCAGCCTCATCTCCTTTAGCATCCCCTTCAGCCTTTCTCTTGGGTATGGTGGCTCCGGCAGTGGGACGTAGGTGCTGGACACAGGGATGCAGTGGCATGCAGGCTTTAGTCAGTCCAGGGGTCTCTCTCGCCTCTTCACACTGCTCTGGAAGGGGACGTCTTTAAAGGGGCTCTGGCGTTAGCTGAGGCTGCCTGCTAGATGTGTAATGGAAGAGGGCTATTTTGGAGATTGGTGCCTGCAAATCTTTTAATGTAATTTTGAGAGGTGAATAGGAGCATGCCAGGAAACAAAGAGAGTAAGTGAAGGAAATGTGACCTTTGCAGAAAACCACAGAGACCAAATAGTGAAGTGTTAAGTGGGCGTGCAAGGTGCAGAGTAGGGAAAAAGGAAGTATTGAGACTAAACCATAGTCATGCGCCTAGACTAGAGAGAGGCTGTAGCAGCTGAGATGCCCAAAAGTTGGAGATGGAAGAAGGGGACAAAGACACATTTAATTTTTAAGAAATAATATCAGATACTGGTCTGTCAGTTTGTGTATAAGCAGAAAACAGGGATATACTCAAGAGAGTATAAGCTCATAGGAATGTACAGAAGAAAGCCTAGTATTCACAGATGTATATATCTCACATCTTTATTGGTTCATCTGTTCATGGACATGTAGGTCTTTTCCACATCTTAGCTACAGTGAATAATACTGACTGAACACTGGAGTACAGATATCTCTTCCATATCCTGTTTGCAGACAGCCACACACAAAAGAATGAAACCAGATCCCTATCTAACACCATACAAAAAATTGACTCAAAATGGATAGACTTGAATGTAAAACCTGAAATCAGAAAACTCCTGGGAGAAAACATAAGGGTTAAGCTCCTTGACATCAGACTTGGCAACGACTTTTTGGATTTGACACCAAAAGCAAAAGCGACAAAAGCAAAAATAGATGATCCACTTTTAAGACCCACGTTTTGAAAAAGATGGGCTCTTGCCAAATGAGTAGTCATGCAACTGCTGTGTTTAGCTTTCTCAGTGTTCTGAAAGGCTTGCGGATTCAAGCTGAGCCTCAAAGGGTTTCTCTTTCCCCTCGTCTGCAGGGAGTCCTGGGGGGCTGGCTTTTCCGGAGGCTCAGAAATATCAAGGGCCTGGTGTGTTCCTTCTTCATCTCTAGTTACCTCCATAGGAATCTTGGCCCTGGTCTAGTGAAGGGGAGCAGCAGGGCATTCATGCCAGGAGGGTCCTTTGAGGCTTTTTCCTTCTGTAGAGCATATTCTGATGGAAAAGGCAGATTGACCACATTCTAGGACCAAATTGGTGTGATGCTTAAAAGCGCTTTTTCATTGAGAGATAGAATAGATAGAAGGGGGTCTAAATAATCAAGTCCAGTGTTTCATCAGTACCCCCATTCCCTTCCTGTGGCTTCTTCATGGTGATGGCCTGTCCCCTTCTTCTCTTGGAGCCTGCAGTAGAGATTTTCAGATCATTTACTGCCTTCCCCCACAGCTTAGATCGATAGTATCATAATCTAGCCTCACTTCTCTGCATTTCTTCACCTCTGTAGTGTTCCCATCTATATAATGAGTTGAGTATCCCGGATCCATGAACCTAATGAATTTCAGCAGAAGAGAATATACTTAAAGTCCTATTGAAAAGTTTAAAATGATAGGAATTCCCTAGAGGTCCAATGGTTAGGACTCTGTGCTTCCACTGCAGGGTCTGATCCCTGGTCAGGGAACTAAGATCCCATAAGCCATGTGGCACAGCAAAAAAATAAAAATAAAAAATGAAATATAAATAATATTTTATTTCCAGCATTATCATTTACACTCTATTAATAGATATTTCTTAAAAGAATGAAAAGAGCTTTCATAAACTAGAAACTAAATTGAGCCCAGGATAAAATGTGCTGAATTTCAAATGGACCTAATCAAAATTCATGTTTTTAAGATCGTACTAATTAAAAACCAGACAAACAAATAAGTAAAATCCATTCAACACGGTGAACCCATGCCTCATAGTACTGAACCTTTGTGCTATTTGTTTCAAGACCACTGGATTTTCTCCTCAATGTACCTTAACTGCTTTAGCATTTCATTCAACACAAGTCCCAAATAAAACACTTTATAATTTCTATCTTTTGTTACCACATAGGTGCATAAGAAATATGAGAAAACCAGATCTTAAATTTCCCTCAATTCAAATAAGGTAATGTCATGTCATGGGGAGTGTTAGTCGCTCAGTCATGTCCAACTCTTTGTGAATCCATGGACTGTCCTTGGAATTCTCCAAGCAGGAATACTGGAGTGGGTGGTCATTCCCTTCTCCAGAGAATATAATAATTATATAAATATAGTAACAATATAAATATAATAGTAATAGTAATAATAGGAGTAATAATAACCATGACAACCATATCTGTTATTATTATATGGTCTGCCTTATACAATTGTGATGACCATGTTCTTTCTAAATGCTTAGTATGTGCTGGATTTATTGCTCATTACTTTATGTGAATGACTTCACTTAACCTTCAGAATGCTCTCTATGATGAAGGTGCCATTGTACTCCTATTTTATAGAAAGGAAAAATAAGGCTCAGAGAGGCAAAGACACCTGCCTGAGCACACACTGTGGCAGGTGGCATCTGACCCCATGGTACACAATCTTAAACTACTATGCTAGATTACTTTCTTGTTTAAAATATGGGGAGACACCAAAGAGAATCTTGTGTCAAATGTTTAGTCATTTATCTGTTGGTTCTTAATGTCTAGCTTATTACCTGTAACTGATCAAAAGCATGCAAGTTCTGAAGAACAGATATCCCGATGTTATGCAGGTAGACGTGCATCCTGGCAAAGCATAGTCAAGAAAATACAGGTGGCACATCCTCTCCTGAACACAGCTCACCCTGAGTCATTACGGAAACGTAGCCCTGTAGTTGATGTTGATAATGCTGACTTGACTTCTTAATCCCTATTTAAGGAAGCAGGGATGAGAATAAGATATGATACAAAGAACATTTTTCTTTTTACAGGTAACTTTTTAAAGCCCTGGTCTTAAATCTACAATTGCTCATATCTTTATGAATTCATGAGTTTGGATAAATAAGGTCTTGTGTGGTTTATATATAGAAATCTAAGATTATATATATAATCCATAGCATAGCAACCATTTTATTTCCTATTGCTGTTTATGTGCCTCCTGAAGCTTATTGCTACAGGGCTACAAGATGATGCTACATAAACATACACAGAGAGATATATATGTATTTGTGTGTATATATATACACACACACACATACCCACACATCTATATATATATGTAACTTCACAGTAACTGAGATACTGAGATGACAAGTTACTCTGAAAACCTAGATGTTTACGCTGCTTATTTTAAAACAGTCTATGGCATTTCTACTATTTGCACGATACCCATGACACTGTCACTCACCAGAGTTGTGTGTGTGTGTTTGCATATGACATAGTAGAAGGGAAAGAGAAAGAATTTGGCACACTTGAGTGCTGACTCTGGCCCTGCCCCTTCCTAGCTGGGTCGCCTTGAGCTGCTAGTGTGAGCCCACGGAGCTCCTGTGCACCTGGTTAATCATAGTTTTGAAGGGGCTACTTATCCTGCATGATGACCTCCATTTTCATAGGCAAAAAGCTTCCATGCCACCTTCAGGAAAAGAAAGGTAGGAGCAGAAAACTCCCGCTCTTTCTGTGCTCACTCCTTTGTGTTACCCAGAGGACCGGGAGTGACTTACCTGCTTGCTGAGTGTGAGGGAAGGGCTGTCCCAGAGGTCCAGCCTTGTCCGGAAGTTCACTTTGGAACTCACATGTGTTCCTTATCTGCCTTCTTGTAGAAGGTACGTTGCAAGGGAGTCAGGGAAGGGGGATAGTTACAGGAAGCTTGATTCTGGCCATACACTAGTGTTTTCTCCAATCCAGCTGCATCAGCAGTAAATCTGAGCATTTGATGTCTCTCTGTCTGACTTTTGTATAGATCTTTCGGCTGGTTCTGGGCTTAGAAGTGTGCCAGGGAGTGGTCATTACCTTCTAGCACTTCACAGGACTGAGGCCATGGTTACAGTAAGAGTCAGGGTATTAAGAATCTAGCATGGCGTTTTACACATGATGGTTGTTTGGTGGCCCTCAGATTCCCCTCCAACGTCTGACTGTAAACTGAACACGACCCAGACTGTATCTTCCAAGTGGTTCTCTCCTTCCCCTCCCCTAGTGCTTAATTAGCACATGGTTTCAGATGTGAGCTGAGTAAGACTTTTAAGAGCCAGAAGAGTCTTGACCAATCTGTGAGTTAAATACTTTCATCTTCCAGATGGGAAATTTGGGAACCAGGGATGCTCTATGTCTTACCTGAGACCACCCGGCTAGTAAGGGCCCACCTGTTCTCTAAGCCAGTCTTGTCACTGGGCTCTCCGTGATTTCATAGAACAAAGGGAAACTGTGTCTTCTATAAAGGATAAATTACAAGGCAGCCTAAAACCCGAGAGCTTTGTCAAGGTAAAGCGTTTCCATTTTGCTGAAGAACAAGAGAGCTCCCAAAATACTTTTCTTTTCACCTACTTTGCTATTATTCATCTCCTTCCTGCCCCCGCCCCCATCACCAATTGCTTCTGCTTGGAAAAGTCTATTATAATTTATCATTCTATCCATGGCTCTTATTTTAAAGACTATCTCAGGTGGAGCAGGAATTTAAGAAAATCTTCCCCAGGAAGATTCTGAGAGACATTTGGTACATACTGTACCTGTACTTCTCCAAATGTCTTGAACTTGGGAAAATGCAACTGTGAACAATAGGGGAATGACAGGCACTTTCCCTTCCTTACAGAGTGCTTTCTCCGTCTGTGAGTCTACTGATGTCATAGGCTCTTGGTTTTTTTCGCTGCTTCAAGTGGCATGCAGGATCTTAGTTCCCTGATTAGGGGTTGAACCCATCCCCCTGCAGTCGAAGCATAATCCTAACCACTGTGACTACCAATCAGAGGCCAGCTCTAGAGAGAGATAATGACCATATTGACTATGTATATTTATTTCTTCCTGGGACTGAAGTGTGTTAGAAATTCCTGGTCTCAGAATATCTCAGAAAGATAGGAGAAAGACAGAGCTTCCTAATCTCATTTTGTAAAGCAGAAGGAAGAGAAATCAAGAGATTTCTAGATATTTTCACTTCTGCCCTTCATTGCACTGTCTTTTTTCCTGGAATGTTTCTTTCCCCAGAAAACTACTCACTCCATAAAGCCAGTTCCTTGATGAAACTCAGTTCGTCTTTGGTGCCCTCATTGAAGTTTCTGTGGATGATACTTGAGCAGTTTTGCTGCCTTTATCTTTCAGAAATACATTCCTTTTAATACTGTCACAAAAATCTTGTCATCCCCATTTTATAGATAAGGATACAAAGCTCAGAGAGGTTATATGACTTATTCTAAATCACACAGCCGGTATGTGATGGGATCAGTTCTTGAGCACAGGATGTCAGATTCCAAAGCCCATTCTCTCTACTGTGGTCTGAGGCTGCCTTTTTAATAACAAAGGATCCAGATGTGAGAATGCATTTTACCCTTGTGCTCAGTTGCCAAGTCGTGTCTGACTCTTTGTGACCCCATGGACCATAGCCTACCAGGTTTCTGTGTTCATGGGACTTTCCAGGCAAGAATACTGGAGTGGGTTGCCATTTCCACCCTTGGCTAATTTCTAATACCAATAACTAACTCCCATTGATAGAATACTTTATGATTTACACTGCATTTTTCCATATGCATCATCTCATTAGATCCATCTAACGAAGCTGCAAGGTGGTGATTTCACAACAATTTTAGTTTATGGCTTTACAATTGAGAAATGGAGGCCCAGAGAAGGGATTTGCCAAAAGCCATCCTGCTATTTTCTAACAGTTAGCAGTTTGCAGGAAATTAAACCCACATCTCCTGACTTCAAATCCCTTTGCCATATTGCAGCAATTAATTCAGGTTCTTAGTTGGCTCAACATGCAGTAAAGGCAGAATCTCCAAATAAATAAATGGTGGATCATCCTTAGGAGACTAAGACGTTCTCTTTGGTTCCACATATCATCAAGACTTTTTCTCTTTGGGCAGTGGTGTGGTTCAGGGGATGGTACCATCCACTGGTGGTATGTCTCTGTCAAGTGAATGAATCCCAGCCCTCAAAATGTGATCAAGGACAGTGATTAGTCTTCCATATATTTATCCTATTGTTACACAATTTGATGTTACAGAGTAGCATGTCTCAATGCTTTTATGTTTCTTCAAACACACACAAGACACACACCTGTGGGAGACCTCAAGGATATGGATCATCCCTCGTGTTCTAACTGTAACTTGACCCTTTTCTACTCAGGAGTGTAAGGAAAGGAGTGACAAGGACATTGTTAGGAGAAAAACTATTTATCTTTCATTTATTCTGAATACTAATAATTTTTTTTTAAACTAAGTTTCGTATCTTAGAGGAAGCTTCCAACACATCTCACAACTCACTGGGACGTACCTGTGTGATGTGCTCCAGTAGTAGTAAGTATAGACAGTTAACTGTAGCAGGACTCTGTCCTCAAGGACCTCACCGTTGGGTGGGCAGGCAGACCTGGGCCACTGACTACCATTCAAGACAGGTATTAAGAATCTTTGTACTGGTGGCACAAAGGAGTAGGAAGTATTGGATTGTAGAAAGCAAACACTCTTTGATAGAAAACTGCATTTTTTCCCTTCATTTTTTAATTGAAGTATAATTGATGTACAATTTTGTATGAGTTTCAAGTATACAGCAGAGTGAATCAATTATGCTGCTGCTAAGTCACTTCAGTCATGTCCGACTCTGTGCAACCCCATAGACGGCAGCCCACCAGGCTCCCCTGTCCCTGGGATTCTCCAGGCAAGAACACTGGAGTGGGTTGCCATTTCCTTCTCCAATGCAGGAAAGTGAAAAGTGAAAGTGAAGTCGCTCAGTCGTGTCCGACTCTTAGCGACCCCGGGACTGCAGCCTACCAGGCTCCTCCGTCCATATATATAAATCAATATACATATGTATGTATTATACATGTGTACTAAATCACTTCAGCTATGTCCAACTCTGTGCAACCCTATGGACTGTAGCCTACCAGGATCCTCTGTTTATGGGATTCTCCAGGCAGGAATACTGGAGTAGTTTGCCATTTCCTCCTCCAGGAGAGTTTCCTGATCCAGGGATTGAACCCCTGTCTCTTGTGTCTCCTGTATTGACAGGCAGATTCTTTACCACTGAGTCACCAGGGAAGTCCCCCAAACCCGAATGTTTGAATTGAATCTTTGGGAATGAGTTGTGTTTTCACAGGTAGTAGGGAAACTGAGAAAGAAGATGGAAACATCGTAAATATCATGATACCTTCTGCTGGGTGGGCCTGAGGAAATGCTAAGTAGCCCTGTTATAATCTGAATGGACATTTAGAAAAAAGGAAGTAGGAAATGAGATCTGAAAAGTAGCTAGTACTTGAACATCATGCTCTTGTGTTTGGACGTGGTCCTGTACACAATGGGGAGCCATTAAAGATTTGGAGCAGGGGCCTGGCATGATCCGGCTCATGTTTTTGGAAGATGAGTCTGGCAGCTCTGATTCTATGGCATTGATGATCATAACCTGACGAAGAACCTGCAGTTCCAAGTCAGGGATGAGAAGTGCTGGTTGATGAGCTGAAAAAAAAAAAAATCAAAGAACCCATTTTCCTACTTGTGTCAAATCAAATAAATGGAGCCAGATAAACGTAGAAAAAAATCGAGATAGTAGCAAAATTGCCTGGAAGCAGAATGTTTTTCAAAGTCCCTAATGAGGTGTCAGTGAACCTAACGAGATGAAACTCCCTACCCTACACCTAGTTTTTCACGCTGTCCTTTTCATCCACTCATAATTAAGTTGTGAAATTGGAATTATATCCTATCATTAAAGACGGAGGCCAACTCTGCCTGTCTCTGGTTTCTTCGAAGACGGGGACTCTGAAAAGCATTCTCTTCCTTGGCTTCTTCCCCCAATGATGCTTCCCCTGATGTGGCTCCAGGTGATGACCCTGCCGTTTTAGACTTTGATTAAAAGGGCCACATGGCTCCTCTTCATTGATTTCGGCATCGAATTCCATCATTCTTAGTTAGGAATTATTAAGCAGCTGAAGTTGAAAGGAAAATGTCAGTCTTTTTAGTGTTGTTGGCTTATTAGTGGAAGGGAAGAGAGGCATGCCCCAGGGGCCAGACATTGGGTGGGGCTTTTCGGATATACAGGGCCCCTCTGATTCTTTCAGGGTGCAACCATGAGAGGGAAGCCTTATTTCCCATTTATACAGATGTGGAAACTGAGGCTCACAGGAATTGCAGGTCCTTTATAATAAGATCCACCAGGCTTATTCTGAACCTGGGCCTTTCTTCTCCACTGAGATAAAGATGATGACTACACCTAGAGGCAAAGAGGTTTCCTGTAGAGGAGGCTTGCCATCAGCCATAATTCTATGCCTTCCAGCATCCCATTCATTTTGCTACTACAGTCTGTGGTACTTTCCTTATTCCTATAAGAACCCTTTGTAGGATATTATTTGCTCCTTTTTCTGAATGAGCTAATCATGACTCAGTGGGTCTAAGTGATGTATCCCAAATCACTCAGTTAGGAAGTAGAGACTCCACCTTACTACACTGCCTTCAAATTGAGATCTCCATAGGATAAAATGCCTCCTCTCAAAGGATGAAGCCAGGAAGGGACGTTTCTGGTACCAGGACCAGCTCACGGTACGAGAGACGTATATGTAAAACAGGTCCATTTTTATGAAACCCTGGCATTCTAGAATATAGGGGTAGGTCCAAGAGGAAGATGAGGGAAAGAGATCAAAGGCTGGCTCTGTACAAGGGGGCAGGAGCTCTGGGCAGCATCAGCCTGGAGCAGAAGAGCTCCTAGAATGACACACTAAAGAAATAAGAGCATCTTGTCCTTTTCCTTGCAGGACTATTTCAGTAAACTTACTGAGCAGACTCATAAAACAATGACTGGAAATGTGGCTACCCCAGGATGAACACAGCTGCGGATGCTCCCTTGTCCCATAGTTGGGTCTGTCTGCTCCAGACACAGTGGGGCTTCAGCCCCACCTCTGCTCCAGCTTTTCTGGAGAACCAGTACTTCCTCTCTGACAGGAACACTAGTGCAGACTGAGGTTTCTGGGTCAGGCCTGGTTCTCTCTGCTCTGTCCATCACAGCTAACCTAGTATAAAAATGCAAATACAGGTCTATGATCTCTAATTTGGGACCTTAGGGGCCAGTTGTACATCAGAAATTTAGAATATTTCAGTTCTGAAAAAGGCCATGTGATACGTATATTACATATTATACAACACCTCTGCCAAGCTTGGGGCAGCACCCACCATCAAGCACATTAATATTTCTGCAGTAAAATATGTAATAAATAAATGTAGCATGAATAGACCCTGTGAGTAGTGTTTCGTCAGTACAGGTCAGTTTGTAGTCTCAAATGAATTTCAGATCAGCTTAGATATGCTGCCAAAGTGAGTTGTCTATAGATGCAAAAATTCTCAACAAAATATTAGCAAACTGAATATAACAACACATGAAAAAGATCACTGAACCACGATCAAGTTGTATCTATTTCAGGGTCATAGGATGGTTAAACATACACAAATCAAGCAATGTGATATACTACATCAACAAAAGGAAAACTAAAACCACATGATCATCTCAATAGGTGCAGAAAAAGCATTTGATAAAATTCAAAATGAGTTATACACACATAGACACACACATGCACACACAAAATTGGGTTTTCAGAGCTTTTTGGGTTTTATAATTCAGATAAGAGATTGCAGATAAATATTTGTTCAGTGCCTATTACTGCAAAAATAGTAGCTCACACAGATCAGGCACCTGTTACATGCTCAGCACTGGTCTGAACCATTTACAGATATTTACTGCACAAGAGTTCCAGAGCTGATGATGAATACAGTGTTACTATCTGTGTACAGCAGTGTAGAGCTGTGCTGTGCAATCAATAGCCACTAGTCACGTACAGCTATTTCCATTTAAATTAATTAAATTAATTTAAGCTAATTTAAATCAAATGAGATTAAAAATTCAGTTCCTTGGTTCTATTATCAAGAGCTCGATAGCCACATGTGGCTAATGGCTACATATTGGAGTAGCTGCATATACCTGGTGCCTAAACCATCCTGGGCAGCACAGAATATTTTCTTCACAATGGAAAGTTCTATTGGATAAACTTGGCCTACACGTCATACAAGATGGTGGTTATGAGCATGGATTCTGGAGCTGTACTGCTCAGCACCATCATTCCCTAGTTATATGGCTTTGTTCAAACTGCTTTACCTCTTGGCATTTCAATATTCACATCTGTAAAATGAGGGTAAAGATCTTATCCACTTCATTTGCTGTGAGGTATAAATGCATTCATATATGTAAAAAACTAGAACAGTGCCTGGCTTGAAGTTATCTCCTAATAGTTCTGCCTATTATGATTATTATTAAACCTGAGGAAGTCAAGGCCTAGAAAGATGTTGTAAACTCTGTCCTCAAGTCCCCGCTCTTAAGCTGCGTATTCTTTAGCCTCTCCAGACAACATGTCCCATTCATCTCTTCTTCTCTATTGCTGAATGAATGATTGTGTAAATAAATGAAAGAGTCTGAAAGTGGTGACCTGGATGCCCAGAGCAAGGAATAGCTGGGTGATAGCCTGGTCTTTAGGGTCAGATTCAGACGAAGAGACCGACAGTGAACCATGGTTATCCTTTACTGATTCATCAGACCAAGACTCAGTTCATATCTTTTATTTCTACTTTGTATCATTTTCCCGTGTCTAATCTTAATTTTTAAAAATCAGCTATAACTAGGCTATTGTAAGACATCGAACCTGCTGTCAGGACTATATATTTGAGATAATATGTTGAAGCTTCATTGATTCTGTTTGACAGCGGTCGAAATAGAAATAGAGTGGGGCTGCTGCCTGGAAGTTACCCAGAGAGGCCCTGGATCACGCTCTTGAGAGGAACCTGCCAGATGGTGCCTGCATATAGCTGTGAGCAATGCCTGATATGAAAAGAGGTGTTTTGTTTGCTGCAGGAACCCCAAGTATGGAGTTAAATAGGATGTGGTTTTGTTTCAGTCCTGAACTAAACCTGGGGACCTTCTCATATTGCTTTAGCTTTTTAAGCCTCAGTTTCATCATTTACAACAACATTTGTGATTCTGTCTCCTTCACATATTGTCATGAAGATCAAATGCAAAATAGATTAAAAGACTTTGTTAGTTATAAAGTACTGAGCACATTTAAGTTATATATTAGTACAGGCAACACTTTTCTTCTGGTAGGAAGGGAAGCCTCTAAGCTTAGGGAGAGACAAACATAGATATTTAGTGTGCATTAGTAACTGGCATGGAGAAGGCAGTGGCACCCCACTCCAGTACTCTTGCATGGAAAATCCCATGGGCGGAGGAGCCTGGTAGGCTGCAGTCCATGGGGTCGCTAGGACCCGGGCCTGGCTGAGCGACTCACTTTCACTTTTCACTTTCATGCATTGGAGAAGGAAATGGCAACCCACTCTAGTATTCTTGCCCGGAGAATCCCAGGGATGGGGGAGCCTGGTGGGCTGCCATCTATGGGGTCGCACAGAGTTGGACACGACTGAAGAGACTTAGCAGCAGCAGCAGCAGAACCGCAGCATGCCAGGCCTGCGTGTCCATCACCTACTCCCAGAGTTCACCCAAACCCATGTCGATTGAGTCAGTGATGCCATCCAACCATCTCATCCTCTGTCGTCCCCTTCTCCTCCTGCCCTCAATCTTTCCCAGCATCAGGGTGTTTTCAAATGAGTCAGCTTTTTGTATCAGGTGGCCAAAGTATTGGAGTTTCAGCTTCAACATCAGTCCTTCCAATGGGGATGGAGTAGTTGGATCTCCTTGCAGTCCAAGGGACTCTCAAGAGTCTTCTCCAACACCACAGTTCAAAAGCATCAATTCTTTGGTACTCAGCTTTCTTTATAGTCCAACTCTCACACCCATACATGACTACTGGAAAACCATAGCCTTGACTAGATGGACCTTGGCGGACAAAGCGATGTCTCTGCTTTTTAATATGCTGTCTAGGTTGGTCATAATGTTCCTTCCAAGGAGTGTCTTTTAATTTCATGGCTACAGTCACCATCTGCAGGGATTTTGGAGACCCCAAAAATAAAGTCTGACACTGTTTCCCCATATATTTCCCATGAAGTGTTGGGACCAGATGCCATGATCTTCGTTTTCTGAATGTTGAGCTTTAAGCCAACTTTTTCACTCTCCTCTTTCACTTTCATCAAGAGGCTTTTATCTCCTCTTCACTTTCTGCCATAAGGGTGGTGTCATCTGCATAGCAAGGTTATTGACATTTCTCTCAAAATCTTGATTCCAGCTTGTGCTTCTTCCAGCCCAGCATTTCTCATGATGTACTCTGCATATAAGTTAAATAAGCAGGGTAACAATATACAACCTTGACATACTCCATTTCCTATTTGGAACCAGTCTGTTGTTCTATGTCCAGTTCTGACTATTGCTTCCTGACCTGCATACAGGTTTCTCAAGAGGCAGGTCAGGTGGTCTGGTATTCCCATCTCTCAGAATTTTCCACAGTTTATTGTGATCCACACAGTCAAAGGCTTTGGCATAGTCAATAAAGCAGAAATAGATGTTTTTCTGGAACTCTCTTGCTTTTTTGATGATCCAGCGGATGTTGGCAATTTGATCTCTGGTTCCTCTGCCTTTTCTAAAACCAGCTTGAACATCAGGGAGTTCATGGTTCATGTATTGCTGAATCCTGACTTGGAGAATTTTGAGCATTACTTTACTAGCGTGTGAGATGCATGCAGTTGTGTGGCAGTTTGAGCATTCTTTGGTAATTGCCTTTCTTTGGGATTGGAATGAAAACTGACCTTTGTCAGTCCTTTGGCCACTGCTGGGTTTTCCAAATTTGCTGGCATATTGAGTGCAGCACTTTCACAGCATCATCTTCTAGGATTTGCAACAGCTCAACTGGAATTCCATCACCTCCACTAGCTTTGTTCATAGTCATCATTTTTGTCTTAGTGGAGAAAGAATGTTGTAATAAACATGTTATTAATATCAGCTGAAAGGTGAGTGAAGCATATTTGAGAAGTAAAGGAGTATGCTAGTGTTGGCACTCTTCTTTTAGGGCCCACTGTTTAAAGCACTATCCTTTAAGTGGTCTTTTGTCTTCTTTATAAGTTCTGAGCTTTATATTTTGGATTTTACATTAGTAAAAACTGTTATCTTATAAGCTTCTGCTTTTCTTTTAACCATGAGTTATACGATCATCAGCCCCATTGCCACTCATCTACCAGGAAGTTTGTAGTTATTTTAATGCTTATTTACAGTCATGTTGGACTTCCCTTGTGGCTCAGACAGTAAAGAATCAGCATGCAATGGAGGAGACCAGAGTTTGATCCCTGGGTTGGGAAGATGCCCTGGAAATGGTTAGTCACTTATTCTGCAGTTTTAGAATTAAAGAATTTAATTACAGAATGAGAACAAGAGGAAAGAGTAGAGATTGAAGTTTAGCTTTTTAAATTTTATAGATATAGTAATTGAAACTCTAGAGAGAGCAAGGAGGATGTGTGGAAAGAATTGCTGTCTCTGACTCACAACCCATTCATCAGGCAAGTTCTAATCAAGAGTTGTGTGGTGAGCTTGAGGCAGTCAAAGGATTTATGGTTTTTCCAGTAGTCATGTATGGATGTGAGAGTTGGACTGTGAAGAAGGCTGAGAACCGAAGAATTGATGCTTTTGAACTGTGGTGTTGGAGAAGACTCTTGAAAGTCCCTTGGACTGCAAGGAAATCCAACTAGTCCATTCTGAACGAGATCAGCCCTGGGATTTCTTTGGAAGGAATGATGCTAAAGCTGAAACTCCAGTACTTTGGCCACCTCATGCGAAGAATTGACTCACTGGAAAAGACTCTGATGCTGGGAGGGATTGGGGGCAGGAGGAGAAGGGGATGACAGAGGATGAGATGGCTGGATGGCATAACTGAGTGAACTCCGGGAGTTGGAGATGGACAGGAAGGTCTGGTGTGCTGTGATTCATGGGGTTGCAAAGAGTCAGACACGACTGAGCAACTGAACTGAACTGAACTGGATGTATATTGGAAGAGCATGGTGTAGCCATCTCAGCGTAGGAATGACCTTGTTAATGGGACCTGAAATACATGATGCCTGTGGGTGCTATATTAGTTAGGATGTGTATGTGTAGCACCAAATTATGTCTCCCAAATAATAGCTGTCTAAATAAATAGAATTTAATATTCCTCACCTAGGAAGATGTCTACATATAGGCAGTTGTTAGCATTACTGCAGCTGTTTGAAGATGACTCTAGAGATTTAGTTCTTTCTATATATTGTGCATAAGATAGCTGCTTTGTGCCAGGCATCATATCACTATCCAAGAAGGAAGAGGAAGGAAAAGACTAAAGTTAAAACTCTCCCAGGATGCTTTGAGCAGATTTTCCCCTTCATTTAATTGTGTAGAATTGTGTCACCTGGCCACATCTCACTTCAAGGGAGGTTGGGAAGCTGAGTATTTACCTTTCTAGCCTCTATCACTGGGATAATATTTTACAAAATTGACTGTCAGTGGGGCACAGCCATAGACCAATGCAATGGATGCCTAACATGAGCAACTAGAATAGTTGTAACAATACATAAATATGAGCTTTGCTTATTGTACATGGTGACCAGGGAGAAGAGTGTTAAGAACAAATGTTTAAGTCTCAGCAGTGTTTGATGCTGTACAATGTTCTACATCAGGGTCAACAAAGGGTCAATAGTAAGCATTTTAGGTTTTATGATCTGTTACTCAACTCTGCCATCATTGTTTACAAACAGCCATGGACAGTACATAAACGAACAGTCGGCTGCATTCCAATAAAACTTTATTTACAAAAATAGGCAAGAAGCCATATCTGGCCTGTGAGCTGAAGTGTGATGGTTCCTGTTCCACATCCATTTCCACATTAGGGATGTCCTGGCAATGAGACTGGAATAGCAGAAGTTGGTTACCTCTAGCTGTCTCTATCTGAGTTGTATCCAAATGGGCATGGCATTCTGGACTAGATAATCCTGCCTCCTGCCCTACTGGATAGAAGCCATTTCTTTCTCCTTCAGGCTCTCCATCCTCTGCCATATACCTACTCTGAATGGTGACATGGAAATTCAATCTACGTCTTTGACTTTAAAGGGGAGCACCTTTCAGTATTACTCAAATATTTTGATATTGAGTGGTCATCATACTTGGGAGAGTCAATGAAATCATGATTATGAAAGTGCTTTGTCAACTCAAATGTAGTGTATGAAAATTCCTACTTAGAACAGCCTTCTTATCTGCAGATGCTCCCCATGCTTCAAGGACCTTCTATACTTTCCAAAGTGTTCACATTTCCTGGCATCACATCTGCCCCAGTTTGAGAGCAGCTTATCTTTCCTTCAGCAGCATAGTCTGCCTTGGGAGTACATTAATTACCACGACAGAGTCATTGAAGTGAGCTCTTCATCTACAAGAGCCTCTCCCCCTCAAGGGACTCCAGTACACAAACACATGCCCACACTCATACACTCTGATTAGATGAAAGTTTTTGCCATTCCTGCCTTAGCCTTCAACAGTAGATGCTTTATGATGGCCCAGTGAACGATGCAGAGGAAAAACTGGAACTTTTAAGGATCAGATGCCTGAAAAAGGCAAATTATGCAGTTCGGATGCCAGTCACACTCTAAGTGGAGGAGTTTAGAAGGCGTGTCATCCCCCTGGGTACGAAGAATCACAGGATTGCCCAAACCAGAATCCTTAGCATCATTGCTAACACATCCCTTTCCCATGTGCCTTCCAACCAATCAAGAGCTTGGCCCTTTCTGCCCGGAGTCCTACTTGCCTCCTTTTCTCTTTGCTGAGTTCTCCTTGTTTGTTCTTTTTAAATTTTTTAAAAAAAATTTGTACAATTTTTATAGGTTATTTTCAGTGTACAGTTATTATAAAATATTGGCTATATTCCCAGTGTTGAACAGTATTTCCTTGAGCCTATCTTAAATGAATACTTTGTTCTTCCTACTCTCCCAGCCCTATATTGCACCCCCTCCCCATAACCACTAGTTTGTTCTCTACAACTTCTTTGTTCATTTGTCACTCTTAATCCGGGCATCACTTCTTCCAGAAAGCATTTTCTGACTTCTTAGACTTGTTTTGCTCACCCCTCCTTTGCACTAGGAAGCATCTCCTGTAGCTCTCATCCTACAATACTATAATTGCATGTTTGTCTGTTTCCTTCACTGGGCTATGGGTCTGTGAGTTCAGAGAACATGTCATGCTTGACTTATCTTTAATGTCCGGCATGGTGGCTGGTATTTCACTGGAAATCAGTCACCCTTTTATCCATTCCTTCTCTGGCAGGTAGGAGTGTATCTCAGAGTAATGGCTTCTCCTTATTTTTAAGAGCTTCAGGAAGGAGTAATTTATAGATTTTCAGAGGCACTCCTTCTCTCTTTAGGGCATCAGATTTAGATCACACCATCCAGAATCACAGCAGACTTTAGGAACATGTGCATAATGCTCCATATATCTGATTGACAGGGATTTTTAGAAAACTCATTCATTCCATTCATTTATTCATTTGGCAAATTATTGTTGCCAGTCTACTTTGTGCTGAACTCTGCATTAAGAAGTGTGGATTCCATAAACAATGACATGGAAACGAAACTATCACCCATAAGCTACATTTGCCAGACACTCTTGCTGGGAACATATCAAAGGTTCTGTTTCATCTTTATCCATGAAGTACCTACTGTCATCTCTATTTTACAGAATAGAAAATAGTCACAGAAAGTTTTATGATCATACAGCTGGGACTTCAAAGAGTATAAAACATCACTTCTGTTATCAAGGAACTTGTTGTCTATTGGAGAAACACTCTTTGATTCATTTTCAATCATTCATTCACTCATTCATTCAGAAAGTATTTACTGAGTGCCTGATTTATGCTCAGCACCATTATAGATTCTTCAAATATAGCCATGAGCAAGGCTGACTAGAGTCTTGCTCATAAGGAATTTTGACTTCTTTAAAGAGGAAGCCATCAACAAATAAGTCAACATGTGTGGAAAACACAAGAACATGTGAAAGAGTGACTGAGACGGTAAAGAGTCTGCCTATAATGTGGGAGACCCGGGTTCAATCCCTGGGTCGGGAAGGTCTCCTGGAGAAGGAAATGGCAACCCACTCCAGTATCTTGCCTGGAAAATCCTAGGGACGGAGGAGTCTGGTGGGCTACAGTCCATTGGGGTCGCAAAGAGTTGGACATGACTGAGCGCTTTCACTTCACCAGTTAAAGAGATAAGGTCAACCTCCCTAAGGAGACGGTACTTGACCTGAGACCTCCAAGAGGATATGAGAATCCAAGGAAGTATGTGCCAGAGGAAAGAATAGGTGCCAAGGTGCTGTGGCTGCCGGATATGGAGAAAGGGTGCAAGTGGCCTGAGGGGTCAGGGGTAGGGTGGGCCAAATCTGTATGTGACCTGGTGGGCCATTATAAGGCCTTTGGACTTATACCAAGAGCAGTGGGACTTTGCTGCAGTGTTTTAAGCCAGCAGGACCCAGTCTAACTTCCTAAAGATCTCTGACTGCTTTGCAGAGAAAAGATTATAGTTTCAAGAGGGGAAATGTGGAAGTAGTTAGGAGGGATGGCCAAAGGAGGAAGAAAAACAGAGGGAGAGGGAACGAATGAATGAATGAATGAATAAGTGGTGGGTTCTGGAACAGGGAAGCCACAGTTGAGAAATGAAGAGAAGTGGACAGCTCGAGAGAGAGGTGAATATGTACCAGAGAAAGAAAACTTAGTGAAATAAGAGCAGACATTGAGGTGATGAACAGGGTTTTCTGGAGCACACAAGAAAGCACAGATCCTCTGATCCAGGGTTTCCCAAACTGTGTTCCAAGAAAACACCATGTCCTGTGGGCTGTTAAAACTTGTTCTTGGAAAAAGATCAAATTCTTTCAAGTTAAAAGAATATGTCTGGACAGTGCTGCCTCCTGTGTTGCAGACTGTAGGTGATCAAATACAATAACACAGTCAAGGCCCTTGGAAGCTCATTAGTAATGAAGTCAGCTTAACTTTAATGTGGCTTTTCTCAAGTCTCTTTGATCCTAGTACTGCTTTTACACAGTACTTCTGTGCTTGGCCAGCATTCTACCCAGAGTGTCTGATGGGACTGGATGATCTGGAACAGCATTCTTATTTTACTCATGGCAAGCTGGTGGCCAAGAGAGGGCAGGTGACTTGCCCAAGATCACACAACTGACTAGAGGCAAAGCAAAGCCTGGCAGAAGTCATATCTTCTCTGACTTAAGACACACTCTGCTTCTACCCCAGGGTACCATCTACATCTGCAGAGAAGACTTGTGATGCTGTACTGATAGATCCTGACTACAAATAACACGCATCCTTGCTGGCTGCATGAACAAAGCACTCTGCCCTACACTCCACCCTCCCAGAAGGGCCCTAATTCAGAAATAGTGAAGCGCCATTCCCTGGCCAAGGTGTCAGGCTTATAAATTCTTACCATAATGAACAACAGAGAGTTGTAAAAACGTGCACACAGAGAGAAATGCAACAGTCTTGGTGGCCTGAGGGGTCGAGTCCTATTGAAATATGTTTGGAAACTCCACTCCTCAGCAGCAACCTGAATAACAATGGGCTATAATGAGGTGATAATTAACATTGAATCTGGATTCAGCAAAAATAAACAATTTTATATTTTAGGGGGTAGAGATGCAACTAGATTGTAATTCTAGATGAGCTCCTGGGAGATCTGTCTGTTGTTAGAAAGAGAAATGGGTGCTACTGTGCTTTTGGCTGCAGGGCAAAGAAAGGGTGTTTCTGCATCAGATTTTCATCCAGATTTTGCCATCTCCTATCTGGGCAATTGTATATGAGTTGCTTAACTTCTCTTACCTATGAAATGGGGATAATATGTCCTTGTAGGACTAATGAAAAAAGTAATCGAATCATGTTTGTGAGGTGCCTTGCATGCCTGCCTCCCCAGATGCTTGGCAAATGAGAGCTATTCAAATTCTGTGTGTGGTTTCTTCCTCTTTTAAACACCAGGTCATTCTGATGGCAGTTGTCCTGAAAGGCCTTGATAGTAGCTATTTATGCACTTAAATTGCTAAGGATACTTTTGATCTTCAAAATGATAGAATCTCACTTTGACCAAACATGGAACAAAGACAAAGTGTTGAGTTTTGCTTATTTGTCGCTGACAATACTAGGTTACCTTATGTCATAGTGGTAAGAAGGGAGTACGTTGACTCCAGGGACAATAGAGACTGAGGCTCAAATAAAGCCGCACTTCTCTCTGTCTCTCAACTGTCTTCATTCCCTGAGATCAGCTTCCTGAGTGTGGAGGGAAGTTACTGTCAAGGTCCTTGAGGACTCCATTTAAAATTTAAATATCCCAGGGAGAGTCCCTGATTGGCCTAGAATGAGTCAGGTAGTTACCCTAGGACCAGTCAACTAAGGGCGAGGTAAATGAGCCTATGAAAACATACAATACCAGCATCTACTTGTATCACAGAGTAAAAGAGAAGGATTACATGGGCGAGAACTTCAGGAATGGGAGCTGACGGGGAGAACCAAAAATCAGCAAAACCTCCCCTTTGAAACTAAGGTCATTGTGGAAAATCTAATGGATAGCTGCTTTTTTTTTTTTTTTTTTTTTGGCTTGTTCAGCTTCTCTTCTACCTTCTGTGGTCAACCATACCCTCTTTGGCACTGGAGAACTCCTTCACCTCTTCCCATGTGCTTTGGCTGGGAGTGTAATCTGTCCTCCCTCAAGTCTACTCAGCCATCAGCCTTTCCATAGGCTCATGTTTTTCGTCCAGGTGCGTATCATGCAAATTAGGCCAACCAGACTCTAGTTTTTCCCTGAATGTTGGTTCTTGGGAAGAATGACTCACGGATTAGAGCAGAATCATTCTGTTGACAAGGTTAGAAAGTCTGCCTGTGAGCTCTCTTTACTTTGATCCCTAAAGCTTCATAACTCTCTACCTTCATGAAGTCTGATTGTTTAGTTCTCTGATCCATTTTAAAGCTACCCTCAGTGATCTAGGAAATTCAACTACTCATCAAAGTGAGCTGGAGTTGATTTCTGTTACTTGCAACTGAAGATCCTTAATAGATGCAGGCAGAAGCTGAACACTATTCGTGTTAATAACCTCCATGTTCCTACTGGTTTCACTGCTACACAAATGCTCAGAAAACATGCGGTAGACTTGTTGACTGTAGAAACCTGCTTCTTTTATTTCTCTACTATCTTCCTTCAAACATAATTGTAGATCAAACACCTTATGGAAAACAGTTAAAAGAGAGGCTAGGCTACTTGGGTTGAAGCCTGTTCCATTTGGGACACCTTTCTCGAGAGAGTATCTCTGCTTCAAAGTGCCTGTCAGTTTCACTCTAAGCTAAATGTTTTATGTACTTGTCCCTGGGGTATTTCATGCTATTTGGAGAATTTATATGTCATTAAGCACAAGGCAGTCCAGGTTAATTGAAATTGTTATTTTTGGAATTGGAAATTATGTTTTTATTAATTGTAGCCATTCCCCAGAATAGAATTGTCACAGTCTTTGGGATTCACAGCAGTGGCTCTGAAGATTCAGCATGCAGGAAGAACATAGGATCTCAGTGCAGAGTTTTGGGCACCAGGCCTGAAGATTTGGATTCCTTATGGCACGAGTGGGTCCTAGGAATCTACATTTGTAAGATAAGGGAAGAACTATGAGAACATTATTGATTTGTTTTCACTCTTAAATGCAGTACTTTATTGAAAGAACTTAGCTTAGTGCCTGACTTTATCCTAAGGACTTGATGAGTAAAAACATTGTCAGTTTTGTTTGTGATACAGTATCCGGTGAGTAAATCTAGTACTTTTGTTGGATTCAAGCAAATGTTGAAGTCAACAACCAACCCTAAGGGTGGTATCCCCTCAGTTCAGTCTACTCTCTGCTTCTATTATATTAGTTTGGTCTTCCTAGGTGGTCCAAGTGGTAGAGCACCCACCTGCCAGTGCAGGAGACACAAGAGACACGTGTTCGATCCTTGGGTTGGGAAGATTCCCCTGGAGTAGGAAGTGGCCATACACTCTAGTATTTTTGCCTGGAAAATTCCATGGACAGAGGAGCCTGGCAGGCTATAGTCCATGGTGTTGCAAAGAGTTGAACACGACTGAGCATACACACTCCAATTATAGTGATACTGATGCACTCTCCCCCCACACACACACATGCATGTGCATGTTGATGCGTATGTGTATCACCATCACTATCATCCCACACCTGTTGCATTATCACAGCATTTCCCACAGCAGAGTTCCTTGATTTCAGTCAGCTTGTTTGAATTTATTCTCAAAAAAACCAGTGAGAGTTATTTTACTAAAAATTAAATCTGGTTGCATTCCTTTCTACTGACAATCTCTCCATGATGCCCATCGCTTACAGAATGAAATCTAAACTTCTCACCTGCAATCTTCACAGATCGACTCAGGAGTTCCTCTCTAACTGCAGCTTCCTGTTGCATCTCTCGCTCTCTGTAGTCAGCCACCCTAAACAAACTGTGGGTCCCCCAAAATCTCACACTCACTCTTCTTGCAGGGTTTGCCCATTTGGTTCCCTCTGCCTGAAACACACTGGCTTCCCTTTGGCCTGGCCAAAGGTCCTTTAGGTTTTCTTTTGGCTGATCCTCTTCTGTTAAACCCTCCCTGCTCCTCAAAGGCTGGGTTGGATTCCTTTCTATGTGCTGTTACTGGATCCTCTGTGTCTACTGTCATTGCACTTATCACACAGTTTTGAGGTTATCTGGCTCCTTTTTTTCTGTCCCCTACTAGATACTGAGCTACAGGAGGCAGGGACTGTGTCTTTAACACCTTTTAGTCTTCAAGTCCCAGTAGGATGAATAGCACATAGTGGATTCAGGTGCTCAGTAAATGCTTGGGAAAGAAGAAAGGAAGGAAATTTATTTCAACTGGACCATAGAGAGTGCTGGAAGATACAAAGAGCAGGATCCAGTTCTACAGAGAAAGAGTTTACGAGAGGTTCATGGAGGCATGGTCTCAGCAAGATGCCTTAGGTACGGCAGGTCCTCTCTCCTAGAAGACACTCTTGGTGTAAAAGAAGGAGCACTGGGTTCAAGCAGTAAAGCCACAGTTTCAGTGTTGGCCTGTCACTGAAAGCTCCACAGTTAAGTCACTTCATTTTTTCTGCATCCTCAGTGTCCTAAACTTTAAAATGGAGCTAATAACAACTGTAGTACCAACAACTACAATAGCTAACAACAACCAGAGTATCTACTCCAAATAGTTGTTTTGAGATGAAACAATTAACTATTTATTTAAAGTACTTTGTACACTGTAAAGCTATGGGTCTTCTTTGCTAGGCTGTGAGCTGCTTGAGGGCAGGGGCTTTGATGAGACACATCTGTGTGCCCCAGGGTCAGACACATGGAAAGTACTAGATTAAGTTTTGTTAAACAGATAAACAATACAATCAAAGGATGACTCACTGACTGAATGAATGAATGGATAGGAAAGTCCAACTGCTAAGTTGCCTAAGCAACCTAAGCAGGAAAAGACAGAGAGGCTCAGAATAACCTTGCTGGGATGAATTGCATACACATTGCTTTTCACCTCCTCCACAGAAACTTCCTTGAGGTAGGGACTGTTCCCTAACTCTCCCCTCAACTTCTGACCTAATGCCTTGCACACTGGAGTCAGTGCTTAAAAAACACTTTGGAGCTTAACGTGAATTTGGTGACCACATTACAATTTTCCAATAGTTTGAGGCAGATGTATAACAACATCCTCATTTTATAGATGAAGAAACTGAGGGTCAGAGATGTTTTTATGAACTGTCCAAGTTTGCATGGCTGGCAAGGGACCAACCCAGGACTAGAATCCAAGTCTCATTCTTAATCCAATGCTTTTGTTTCCACCAGAGAGTTTGTCTTCTTGTCTCTTGGCAGTGTTTTCGGAAAGAAATGATGCATGCACATGCCCAGCAAGTGCATGGTGGCCCCTAAAGCAACTACAGCCCTATGTTAATGAGCAGGAAAGAACCCCAGCAAAGAAGAGTCTTCTGATGAGTGTTGATGAATGTTTACAGATGACATCTTTGCTTTGAATGGAAGGAGACCTAGTTTTTAAAATGCATTCAATTATTGTTAAGCCTAAGGGGCGTTTAGAAATGACCATTGCTAATCACCCAGACTATGACACTGAGACCATGCCCTCCGCAGCAGCCATCTTTTCCAGGGCTTGATCTCATGCGGGAGTGCCAAAGCACGAAATTTATGAAGTCCTCTGAGTTTTTGTGGTCACAAATCACAAGACTTTATCAAACAAAAAGAGAAGCTTGCCTAGGAGGTTGAGAACATACTTTCCAGACATAGCGATGGGAATACAAACAGGCCAATTCAATTTCTTTTGGGGTCATGGTTTGTAGCTTTATTGAATGTGCGACATTCTCTTTTGAAAGTCCATGGGATGTTTTCACTTCAGAGAATAATTTCCACATCTTGTTCGACACCAACAAATGGGTAATTATTATATCACTTGGCGGTTATTTATCACAGTTTGAATGGAAATAAATTGCTTCAAAGTGAAATCACACTACGTGGTTACCCGTCTGCCCTATTACTCTTTCTTTAATTTTCTTTATTTTAATGTGCATACCAATGTTTGTGACCTGTCTCATCTGTCTTCCCTCATAATTCCCTTCAACGAATTTAAATTTGTTAAGAGAAATTAAATAGTGGGTTAAAGGAAGGCTTGGGATTTGGGAAACGGAGTTTAGCTGAGAGCGGTAATTTATTTCTGAATTGGCTCTCTGTTTCCGTGGAATAGGAGCCTACTGGAAATCAAAAATGGATAAAGCACATGGATATATTTCTTCCATGGACCAGCTAGTTATGGCACAAGTGATGATGCCTATTTTCTGAGTCTAATGCTATCCACATTGCCCACTCTGGCAATTTTCCCAGGGATTTCATTTCAACTAATAAAATCCACAAAATAACATTGCCTTTCTTTCATTTTAAAAGCATAAAATCAATCTTTTCCAAGCTTCCTTGCTTCTGCCATCATCATTTAAGCCCTGAGAATCTAAACGGTAGGGCTTGTTCACCCTAATTCGGCAAATGCATACTGAGGGCCCACTGTGTGCCCACTATTGGTCCTTTCTCTGAGGGATGACAGTCTGATGAGGGAGACTTCTATACTGTTTCCCTTTCTGTGCCTGGCTCACTGATGTACGAATGTGATGGGGTAGACACTGTTTTCTTGGCGACCACTGGAGGCTTCTTAGGAAGAGGTCTGCAGCATTGGGAGTACATCTAGATAACACTTCTTGAAGCAGAAGCTGATCTTTCAGAGGGACTGAAGGTGAGACCTGTCATATCTGGGGAGAGGGAAGGGGATTTGTTGTTGCTCTCAAGTGGGAGTATATGTGAGAGCGAGAAGGAGCCGAGATGTGAGCCCCAGCATGAAAATACGCAGCCAAGTCACTGGGACTCTATTTGATGATGAGTGGGGCCATTGGGGAAATGGACCAAGGGGCTGCTTCAAGACGGCCAGGGGCAGAGGTGTGGGTTGGGAAGCCTGAATCAGGACCCCCAGCCAGGGTTTGGTGAGTGAGGCGCTAGCCCCCAGGACAAAGTTTAAGAAAGTGCCAAGAACTCAAGTCATCAAGAAAAATCATATTGGAGTGCTGTATTTGAAAAAAAACACCACAACAAATGTCAGAAGTTCCATAATGAGCACATTATCAAAAGGTGAAATGGTGACAAGATCAGTAGCAGGGGTTTTGTGGAGCCATACCGTAGCCTGGAGCAAAAGAAAAACATCAAGCATACTGAGCCTGTCTTTAAATATGTCAATAGTTTGACATTTATTCAAATTATTTTATAATTGATTTTATTGGAGCACAGCCACACCCATCCACATATAGGCTCTCTGTGGCTACCTTTGAGTCACAATATAGTTTGTGTAGTTGCAACAGAAACTGCATGACTCACAAAACCTAGAATATCCAGAAAGGTCTACCACTTCCTAGACTAGCTGATCACTGGGCTCCCTTCTGGCTCTGATATTTGCAGACTGTGTTTTCAGTTGATTCAATTAGTCACTTTTGATGCAAGATAGGCCTTCGAGAGTATTTTTTATGCTTTGTAGGCATTATATTTTGTATTATGTTAAAGAATCTTTAACAGACAGCTTACACTGTATCACACAAGGTCTTGGGTGATAGCTTGGTATATTCATCCCGTCTCCCTTTTCCTCTCATTAGATTACGAGCTGCTTGAAGATCCATGAGGGCGTTCAATCAGTGTTTCCAAAATTTGCCAGATTGATTACCAGTGGTTTTCAGTCCCTCTAGGAGGCACTGGAAAGGTGGTTTTAGTAGAGTTTACAATGGCTTCAAGTTGCTACTAGAGTAGAGTGGTTAGGGGTGGGATGCTGAACACCCCGTAATATGCAGAATGTTTCATCCCAGCAAGAAAAATTGTCCCTCCCCAGATGGCAGTAGAGCCTCTGGAAAACCCTCTGTTCCTGCAGGTAAGCCTTGTCCTTTGCCTCCATCTATTGTCAATTTTCTAATTTTTTCCTGCTGTTAAGCTAAAAATCTATTTTTGTGTAATATTTTACTACTTTAATGGAAATGCTGGTTTCAGGGAATATGAAAATGACTGATTGAAAGGCTTTGAATGATGCTTACCAGGCTTTCAGTTATTTCTTATGGAGTTTTATGTATTTTAATTCTTTAAATTCATAAAGGGAGAAAAAAAGTCTTTGGGAATATGCACAGCTTGCTATTTCCTATTATTATGCACAAAACACAGATTTTTCTTGTTCCAGTGAGGGGGGGACCTCATTTTGGTAAATTGATATCTCCTGTTTTTCTGGAAAAGCCCTCTTAAAGAATGTCCTTCTCTAAGATTTTGCTTTAAAAATAGGACTTGACCATCTCTGGATTAGAAAATATGGAGCAAGAAGATGGCATTTTATCAGTAGTTCTAGGACTTTGGGAAAGGAAACAGTCTGATTCCTGGTGCCCCTACCCTGGCAGACAGTATCACTCTGAAGTCACCTCTTCTGTAGAGAATCAAGTGCTTTCTGAGGTCCAGCTTGATCACACTGTCTTCTTCCTCCTTCTTTATATTCTCCTTCCTCTCTTTCCTCTCTTCATCAAACCATCCTTTCCTTGGTCCCATTCAATGGCACATTCTGTGTACCATTGTGGGAGGCAGAGAGAGTTGTGGGAAAAATAAAGACCAATAGCTGGGTTTGATTGTAGCTCTAACATCAATTAGCTGTGTAGCTTTGGAGAAGTGATTTAACCTTCCTGTGCCTCAATATCCTCACCCCTAGACTGGGAATAATACATGAAAAGCACTAAGAAAAGCATCTGTCAGCCGGCAGGTAGGAAGCAAGTCTCTTTGGAAGGACCTTTGGCAGGAATGATGCAGATGTAAGTCAGAGCTGGTATGAGACTCAGGGGTCAGGTGGCCCAGATGTCTGGAGCACAGAGAGGTCAATTTTCAGCCACTGTGAAGTGGACAGCTGAGGGATGATGCTTTAGACTTCCAGCTCCCCCTTTGAGTGGCCTTGGTGTTTACTCTTCTGCTTGGGATTCTATAGGGAAGAAAATGTTTCTATAATTTAAAAAAATGTTTAGTTCATTGAATTCCTTATATCCACTATATTTACAAATAAAGAAAATAAATTGCACGGAAGGGAAGTGATTTGCCTTTAGCTTTATGTCAAGTTACTGAAAGGCTGGGATTAGAAACTAATCAATTAACAAATATTTGTTAATACTTTGTGTGTGCCAAGTACCGTCCTGGGCCTTAATTTCACAAAGCATTGTGTAGGATCTTCTGTGCTCCCTCATACTGAGCAGCCCCCTTATCCACTATGTAGCCAGCCCCACCGTAAGCTCCTCCCCTGTCACCCCCATAGGGTTCTCACTCTCTGGTCTGACCCTTGCATCTCACTTCATCCTAGATGCCTCTCCCCCTGCCTCTACTTGTGCACCTGTTGCAGGGAAAAGCAAATTCTGACTCCATGTTGAAACAGTTTCTTTGACTTGCTTTTCATTGCTTTTGTTACTATAGTCATACATAATGCCCTGCCCCAGAGAGTCCTGCCCCTCTACCCAACTGTTCAACTAAAGTGCCTTCGTTCAGAACCCTGTCCACCTGTAGATGGCAGGCAGGAAGAAATTAACATATCCCCTGCCTGAAGTTTGCCATTCTAGGAGATATTTGCAAAATTTATGGGCTTTTTACTTTACTTTTTAGTTTACTTTTTACCCCCACTATCTCTGATCTATAAGAGAACCTGGCATCCAGTCCCCATAAGATGGTTGAGGCATTATTCTGCCATCACCTCGGTCAGGCAGCTTTCTGGAATGAAGTTATATTCCTTGCCTCAGCAACTTGTCTCTTGGATTTATTGGCCTGTCATGCATCAAGCAGAACGAGCTTGGACTTGGTAACACACCTACTTTGTGCCAGACATATTCTAGATATGTGGGATATAGCACTGGACCGAACAGTAAGCAATCCCTGCCTTCACAAGAGCTTACCTCCTCATGAGTAGTGACTTTCAGGAATCAAAACTTGCTGTAAGTTCTCTCTCCATCAGTTTCCTCATATGTGAAATGTATATCATAATAGTTCCTACCCCTATAAAGTTATTTAGAAGCTTAAACTAGTTATTTGCAAAGCTAACAAGACATATATAAATAATGAATTGGTAAAATATACAGTATGATAGATAGTTATGCTGGGGAGGTGTAAGACAGTTTGGTGGTTCCTCAAAAGGTACTAGAATAACCATTTGATCCAGCAGTTTCAATTCTAGATAATATACCCAAAAGAACTGAAAGCTGGGCTGACAGATAAAGAACATACTTGTTCATAACAGCATTCTTCACAACAGCCAAAAGATTGAAACAAGGCAAATGTCCATTAAAAGATGAATGGTTAAAGAAAATGTGGTTTATATTTACACATTAGAGTATTTTTCAACCTTAACAAGGGGTGAGATTCTGACATGTGCTGCAATGTGGTTGAACCTTGAAGATGTTATGCTAGGTAAAATAAGCCACACACCAAAGGACAAATATTGTATGATTCCACTTGTATGAGAGAGCTAGAATAGGCAGGTTCTTAGAGACAAATAGAATGGTGGTTGTCAGGGGTGAGGGGGACGGGGGGTTAGGGAGTGAGTGTGGAGTTACTATCTGATGGGTACAGACTTTCTTTTTTGAGTTGATAGAAAACTTCTGGAAATGGATACTGGCAATGGTTTCTCAACATTGTAATGTATTCAAAACCACTGAATTGTGTACTTGAAAGAGGTTAACATGGTAGATTTCATGTGAAGTATATTTTACCACAATAAAAGAGTGCTACATAGGAAAATAAAGCTTGAAAGAAAAGTAGTATTGGGATGAGGTTAATTTTAGAAGGCAGGAATTGCTGAGTCTTTAAGCTAAGACTGGAAGAAGCAAGCCATGTGACTGTCTGAGGGGAGCATGTCCCCAGGTGAGAGACCCGTGCCCTGCTGCCTCCCCCCACCCCCACCACCATGCAAGGGCAGTGTCATGAGACTAACCAGTATGGGTGGGTGAGATCCGCGGTGTGAATCCTAGTCACATACTTATTTTCTGCCTGACTTTATGCAACAATCTTAGGTTGTTTGTGTGCCTCAAGATTCTGGGTTTTATCATGGGGATGATAATACCAACCTCAGCCAGTGAAATAGTACAGACGAGATCCATCAGCAGCAAGCCTAGTACCAGCTGGTCTTTAGCAGCCACGTGAGCCCAGCCGTTCCTCAGTTCATGGCAGCATCTGCCCTGACATGTTTGCTGGTGCGTGTGCTATATGGATTGTTAAGTAAGTTGCTATCACCCCTGCCTGGCACATTTTGATTCAGGCAGTGTTAAAATGCTAAAATGCATTTACGGTAGTCTTTGGCACATTGATGGTAATCAATAAATGTTAGTTTTCTTCATGCAGTCCATTGGTCATTCTTTCATTTATCAGAAATAAATAAGACACAGTCGCTGTTCTCAAGATGCTCATTATTTTACTGTCTGGTAAAACCATCCCGGGGGATTCGGGTAGAGAGGAGATGTGGCCTGGAGTGCACAGAAAGACCTGTCAGAGGGTGGGACTCGAGCTGAGCCTCCCAGCCTGGCTGAGGTTGGATAAGTGATCGAGGGAGGGAGGAGGCACAGGTACAATGGTGGGACGATGCTCCTTGATCAGAAAGGGTGAGCACAGCTCGCCTGTGGTCCAGCATTGCTCAGGTGCGATTTTAACAGCCTTAGAGATGTTGTTCTAGCACATCACAAGATACCTGTTTCTGGGGCCCTGGTAGGACCTGTGTTGAGTCTCTTCCATTTGCCCGTCTGTAGACTCTTTCCTTCCTTTCCCACCTGCTCTTTGCCTTGGGAGGCTGTCCTGGATGGACCACATCAACCCACTTCCTTACCCACCATATTTGTTTTCTAGGGCTGCCTTAGCGAAGCACCAGAGATTGGATGCCTTCGGTAACAGAAATTTATTTTCTCACAATTCTGGAGACCAGAAGTCCTAGATCAAGGTGCTGGCAGTACTGGTCTCCTCTGAGGCCCTTCTCTCCTTGGCTTGTAGACGGCCGTCTTATCCGTGTCTTCATGTGGTCTTCTCTCTGTATATGTTGTGTTCTGTTTTTATAAAGATACTAGTCAGATTAGGGTGCACCCTATTCATCTTATTTTAATTCAATTGCCTCTTTGAAGACTCAATATCCATATACAGATATATCTGAAATACTAGAGGTAAGACTTCCACCTGTGGATTTTTAGGGGACCCAGTTCAGCGCCATAATACCCTTTGACCTTTGGTTGAGTTTGGCCAATGAGGAGCATCAGCAGGAAGTTAGGGATGGAGGTGAGTGAGTTGGGGTATTTATTCTCCTAGGTGTTGCCCTTTACTGTCACCATGGACAAACCTCCCAGATCCTATCTGGCAGACCTTTCCTCACAGCCCCCCTCTCTCACTCCAGGGTCAGGTGACCACTCTGTCCCCTGCTCCTTCAGAACAAGGATGATGATAGAGCCGGTATTACCACCCCATGATTGCCCTTCACCCACCCTACACCTTTATAAGCAGGCCTTTCATTAAACTCTCCTCCAGTTTCTCCCTTTGAGTGTGTTATCTCATCATTTGCAGCTGAGGCTCTGACTGGCAGGGCGGCGGGGGGCGGGGATGAAGTGGGGAGCACAGGGAGGAGGAATTTCATGCTATTGTTTGTGATGAACTTGGCTGACAAAGGAGATACAGCTATGTAGTCCTGTAGACCTTGATTTCTCTGGTTTTTGGGCCATCCTCTACTGCTTGCTCTGCCCACTTAAATTAGAGGCAGCATGGAGCAGTGGAAGGGGCAGATGAGTTTGAGTGGCGGAGGTCTACTGAAAGGAGTGTCTTTCACCTCCGCGGTATGGTGGTGGGCAGGGCACTTTATCTGTCTGACCCTTTTGTTTCCAGAGAACTGTAGACTATAATGAAAGCCTCAAACATTTTGCTGTGAGGGCTTGATTATATTACATTAAATGAGAGAGCAAATGTTCAATAAATGTTTCGTCTTCTTTCCTTAATATAATTTCAATTTGGAAACACCTGTGGGAATCCTAACTGAGCAGAGACAGCAAGGAGAGAGAGCCAGAGTCAGGTGTGGGGGACCCGATGGGTCACTTAGAGGGCACTGGCTGGGTGGCTTTCCGCTCTCCCCTGTTCCCCACCCTGTTCCCCCATATGTACGATAGAGACAGCGGCAGCTTCCTGCCCCCCCCTCCCACTAGGGCCCGTGGGGTGCAAACATGGCTCTCCCTCTAGCCTCATCTGTTGCCTTGCTCCAACCCCTCTGAACACCACACTGGCTTCTTAGAGTTTCTTCTATGCTTCACACTCTTCTTTGCTTTGAGGCCTCTACCTTCATCTTCCTTTTGCTTGCTGCTGCTGCTGCTGCTGCTGCTGCTGCTTAGTCGCTTCAGTCGTGTCCGACTCTGTGCGACCCCATAGATGGCAGCCCACCAGGCTCCCCCGTCCCTGGGATTCTCCAGGCAAGAACACTGGAGTGTGTTGCCATTTCCTTCTCCAATGCATGAAAGTGAAAAGCATAAGTGAAGTCTCTCAGTCGTGTCCGACTCTTAGCCACCCCATGGACTGCAGCCCACCAGGCTCCTCCACCCATGGGATTTTCCAGGCAAGAGTACTGGAGTGGGGTGCCATTGCCTTCTCCATCCTTCTGCTTAGGAGACCCATATCTCTCTCAACCTGATGATCTCCCGCTTATCCTGAGGAACTCAATGCTAATGTTTTTTTCCCAGGGAAATCTCTGAGATGCTCTTCTTCTTCTCCACAAGAATCAACTCCCCAGTATGTGTTCTCAGACCTCCTGGAACATTTCCTTCATATCATTATTAGTAAAACTGATGTTTTATCTCTGTGTCTCCCACATGGAGACTCTCCATGAGGGCAGGAGTTGTGTTTCTTCTGACAGCTGTAGTAACTGATAAGAGCAGACTGTCTGGGTGTCTGTTCAGCTCCATCATTTGACAACCATGTGGGTGTGTTATTCTCTGTGACTCAGTTTCTTCATTTGTAAAATGGGAATATGAATAGTGCCTATCTCACAGGGTCATTGTGAATATGAAATGTGTTTGTAAACGTAAAGTGTTCATTACAGAGCCTGCCACATAAATGTTAGCAATTGCTGCTGAAATCTCAGCTGGTTACACCCAGATACCTGTAGAATGAAAAGAGGTGAAGAGGAATTTGGGGACAAGACTAAGGTGGGGCCTGGCCTCTCCCTTTGGGGATGGTCTCAGTGGTTTGCCAAATAGCCTCAGATTTGCAGGACAAGGGAGGCTCCTTGGCAACAATATTATGGTAGGGGATATGCCCTTGACCATCCCATAAACAATGGGGTCTCAGGGGTGAGTAGACTGGCCTGTTCCTCCTACTAGAATTTCAGGTAGATGTCAGGAGACTAGGCCATTAACTTGGTTTTTAATGCAGCCCTGGGCTTCTCCATGTCTGGTACAAGGTAGCCTTGAAGAGAAGGTAACACAGATGTTTGGGGGATTTGCCTTCAAGATGTAGGTAGCTTGGGGGATGTTTGGAGACCACAGATTCTTTTTTTTTGTTTGTTTATTTTGATTGTGCCTTCATGTGGGGACTAGAAATCAGGAGTCCTAGCTTCTGGGTGTATATCCTGTCAGAAGTTGCTCAGCCATCTTAATTTGTGGTTTCCTAGTTCATTAAGTAGGGACAATAACACAGTATCACTGTTTTATTGATTACTTTTATCCAGGGTCAAGTGACCTCATTAACAGATAATGTAAACAAGTGTGTAAGCATGCATGTGCACATGCATACACACACATGTGCATATCCTCACCACAATAGCTATCACAAAGCCCATGCATCAAAACTCATCTCATTATTTAGAGAAATCTCAAAGACTGCTATATTATGATCAGTTTACACCTTCTTTACAAGCAGTTATAATAATCTTTGTGATCTGTTTTCTTGATTTGAAACAAATTAGAAATTAATGGGCATGGTGGACCAAAAGGATACAATACAAAAGGGATGATACTGGACTCTAGCACTCTTGCCTGGAAAATCCCATGGACGGAGGAGCCTGGAAGGCTGCAGTCCATGGGGTCGCTGAGGGTCGGACATGACTGAGCGACTTCACTCACTTCACTGCCATAAACAGTGACCCCAGTCACATCCCAGAAGTGATATTAATTTTTAAATCCCAGTAGTTTGGGGTCATAATCATTCAGTTCAGTTCAATTCAGTTGCTCAGTCATGTCTGATTCTCTGCGACCTCATGTATCGCAGCACGCCAGGCCTCCCCTGTCCATCACCACCTCCTGGAGTTCACTCAGACTCATGTCCATCGAGTCCATGATGCCATCCAGCCATCTCATCCTTGGTCATCTCCTTCTCCTCCTGGCCCTAATCCCTCCCAGCATCAGAGTCTTTTCCAATGAGTCAACTCTTCACATGAGGTGGCCAAAGTACTGGAGTTTCAGCTTTAGCATCATTCCTTCCAAAGAAATCCCAGGGCTGATCTCGTTCAGAATGGATTGGTTGGCTCTCCTTGCAGTCGAAGGGATTCTCAAGAGTCTTCTCCAACACCATAGTTCAAAAGCATCAATTCTTCAGCGCTCAGCCTTCTTCACAGTCCAACTCTCACATCCATACATGACCACTGGGAAAACCATAGCCTTGACTAGATGGACCTTATCAGCAAAGTAATGTCTCTGCTCTTGAATATGCTATCTAGGTTGGTCATAACTTTTCTTCCAAGGAGTAAGCGTCTTTTAATTTCATGGTTGCAATCACCATCTGCAGTGATTTTGGAGCCCCCGAAAATAAAGTCTGACACTGTTTCCACTGTTTCCCCATGTATTTCCCATGAAGTGATGGGACCAGATGCCATGATCTTCATTTTCTGAATGTTGAGCTTTAAGCCAACTTTTTCACTCTCCTCTTTCACTTTCATCAAGAGGCTTTTAGTCCTCTTAAACTAGCCTGCAGCTGAGTCAGGATAAGAGCTGCCAATCCGCTTGTCTTCTCACTGTATTACTGTGCTTCTCCTTTCATTGGTCCACACATATACATTAAATGCCCAGGTCTCTCCTGGAACAGAGCCTCTGACCTCCAGACACTTAGGTACTGTCAGGAATGTTTGTCCACATGAATGAAACTGTTAAATTATTAATAGTTTTTAAAGGCATTTTTAGATATAATAATTGGTTCCTTCAGGCTCAATTTCTACTTTGTATATGCTAAGGACACAGACTGTCAAGATATTTTCCCTGTGACCAGATTCACAGCGATAAGTGTTATGGGTTTGATATTTTAAAATATCTATCAGGAATATTTTGACAAGTACTTACCATGTACACAGCACTACTATGGGAATTTAGAGTGACAGGGAAAATAAAAAGGACTGCTAAGATTCCAGCTTTCCAGGAAAGTATAATAACACCAGAAAAATTATGGGAAGGGACCTCTATGCAAGCTCACAGCTTAGAGATACAGAGCCTAGACTTGGAAATCTGCTCTGGCTAGAAACCTGCTGGCTTTCCTGTGACCTATGGACTCATCTCTAACATATGTGCCTTATCTGCAAAATGTGGATAATAGGAATAATGCCTACCACTTAAGAGGGTTGTGAGCATTAAGGAATGTAATGTACTTAGTACCCTTCCTGGGACACAGTAAACAATAAATATTAGCTTCAGAGTTTCTAGTTGTACAGGGACTGAATATACATAGAGTATATAGAATCACACATCGGACATCTATTAAGTGCCTTCTGTATGCTACTGTCCTGAGACAATTTGATGAGCAGGAGAGGGAAGACTCTAGCCCTGGGGCCAATCCTACTCAGGGCCTGATTCTATAAATAAAGTTCTCCTGGCAGAGTTAACAGTTGTAACAAAGTCTGTGTGGCTCCCAAAGCCTGAAATAATTACCACATAGTTCTGTATAGAAAAAAAATGTGCCAAGCTTTAGTCTAGAGACTTGCTACTCTTGGTATGATTCTTGGACCAGCTGGGGGAAGTGAGTATTACCCAATGCAAGTCCACATGCCTGACTATACACAGTGAGGCCAAACAAACTGAAATGTTGGACTTTGGAGCATAGAAAGGTTTATTGCAGGGTCGTGCAAAGAGACAGGTGGATTGTGCCCCCAAATAACCTCAACTCCCCAAAGATTCAGCAAAGCATTTTTAAAGGCAAGGTGAGGGAGGGGCTCGGTTGGCTACTGCAAATTTCTTGGTTTTAGAATTATTTGTTCTTGCAGTTGTCCATGTAGGTCAGGTCACAATATTCCTGTAAACCTCCAAAAAGACAAATGTTATTCTCTGAATGGAAAACTGTTACACCCTTAAAGGTCAGAGACTTGAGAATAGGCTATCCTGTATACTTGAGGCTACAGGCAACATTCTTAACTCAAAGCAAAAGCAATAGCATACAAAGGTTAAAGTAAAAGAAACATATCTACTATGGAGTCAGATTTGTTCTTCCCTATAACAATAGGAATGCAGAATCTCGGGTCCCACCCCAGACCTTCTGAATCAGAATCTGCATTTTAAACCAATCACAGAGTTCTTTGAATGCACAGTCTAGTTTAACAAGCACTGCTCTAGGGGAAGTCAAAGACACTTAAATTACTTACCTGGCGAGTCAGCAGTGAAGTGCAATATGAATGGTGAGTTACAGTGGAAAAGCATTATGACAAAGACAAGTATAAAGGACAGTTTAATAACTATGGTGGCTCAGAGGTTAAAGCGTCTGCCTGCAATGTGGAGACCTGGGTTCGATCTCTAGGTCGGGAAGATTCCCTGGAGAAGGAAATGGCAACCCACTCCAGTATTTTGCCTGGAGAATCGCATGGACGGAGGAGCCTGGTGGGCTACAGTCCACGGGGTTGCAGAGTCAGACACGACTAAGCAACTTCACTTTACTTGAGTCAAGGGCTAGACTAAACATTTTCTATATAATAGAAAGCCCTTATGGACTTCCCTAGTGGCTCAGGCAGTAAAGAATCTACCTGTAATGTTGGAGTCTGGGGTTCGATCCCTGGGTTGGGAAGAACCTCTGGAGAAGGGAATGGCAATCCACTCCAGTATTCTTGCCTGGAGAATTCCATGGACAGAGGAGCCTGGCACGCTACAATTCATGGGGTTCCAAAGAGTCTGACATGACTGAGTGATGGTTAAAAAGAAGATACTACTTTTAACCTCAGTTGAAAAAACCCAGACTTAGATTATTATTTTTTTAATTATTTTTTTTACAATAAACAATTTCAATATTTAATAGAGGATTAATTGACTTAATTTCAATATATAGTCATTAAAAGAAAATAAATATAAACAACAGAGTAAGGTAATAGCGTATACATCACCAAATTGGGCCAAAAACCTACATCCAGACTTGAACAACACTGCGAAGTCCTAAATGAAAGCAATCTAGGTGCAAGGCAGTGCATCTATTCCACAGGTGAGACTTCAAATTGTAGCTCTAGGGGCTTCCATTTAGAATCCCAGCCACAAACTGATATCATCGACAGTTTGCATGCAAAAATGCAGTTCTTGTTTTTCTTTGAATTTCTTTTTTAAAAATTTTTATTTATTTATTTATTTTTTAAATTACAATACTGTATTTGTTTTGCCATACATTGACATGAATCAGCCACAGGTGAACATAATCTCCCAATGCCAAAGCCCCCTCCCACCTCCCACCCCACATCATCTACCTGAATCATCCTGTGCACCAGCCCCATGCATCCTGCATCCTGCATTGAACATAGACTGGCGCTTCGTTTCTTACAAGATAGTATACATGTTTCAATGCCATTCTCCCAAACCATCCCACCCTTTCCCTCTCCCTCAGAGTCCAAAAGTCCGTTCAATACCTCTGTGTCTCTTTTGTTGTCTCACATATAGGGTCATCATTACTGTCTTCTAAATTCCATATATATGTGTCAGTATACTGTATTGGTGTTTTTCTTTCTGGCTTACTTCACTCTGTATAATCGGTTCCAATTTCATCCATCTCATTAGAACTGAGTCAAATTTATTCTTTTTAAGGGCTGAGTAGTACTCCATTGTGTATATGTACCACAGCTTTCTTATCCATTCATCTGCTGATGGACATCTAGGTTGCTTCCATGTCCTGGCTATTATAAACAGTGCTGCAATGAACATTGGGGTACATGTGTCTCTTTCAATTCTGGTTTCCTCGGTGTGTATGCCCAGCAGTGGGATTGGAGGATTTAAAGCCAGGCTTTCAGTTAGTGAATGGCTGAGCTGGAGTTTGAGTTCTGGCCTCCCACAGTGCTAAACATTTGCTCCTCATCATGTTGTTCTGTTTTCTAAAAGCAACACAAAAGAGAGAGTAAGGAGGGATTTCACAGAGAAATCTTAAGGAGCTGGCTAAGTGCCTACATCCGTCAGTGTCCAATCAGGAAAACAAAATCCACTCAAAGAATGTAAAACAGAGGATATTTAATTCGGAGATTGGGTTACACAGCGATGGAGGGGCTGGAAAGCCGTCTGGGGACTGGGAGGCGTTCTGTGATTAGCCACAGCAGCGGGAAACCGCCGCCACCCCCCGCCCCCCAACCCACACTCCTGAGGCTTGGAGGGACACAGCGACTGGATGATGTCACTGGAGCCAGGCAGCCGAAGTCAGCAGGGGACACCTGAACCCTGGTGGGCCTCTCCAGCAGGGGGTCTGGCCACAGCGACATGGAACTGCTAGCAGTGCTGCTCAAGGCAGAACCCAAGCGGAATAAGGAGCTTCTCCCTCTCACTTTCTTCTCCACTTGCTAGTAAGACAGCTAAGGTAGGAGCCTAGAAAAATGTGGCCTGCAGGGATCAGGATTCTACAATAGAGAACAGAGCTAGCAAAGGGCAAACAACGGATGCAAGAGCAAAAGGACCAGGGGAGGACCTGCTGGGACCTGCCATCTCCTCCTCGTGCCAGCAGAAGTCCCCAGGACCATCATGAAGTCCCCTCCAGAGTCTCAGGCAGTCACTCAGGACTCTTCTCATGTCCTCTATTGCTGTTCCTGGGTTTTGTCCTTTGTTTTCTTTTCTTTTATCCCCTTGGATGCACCCTTTAATTAAACTCTCATGTTCCCAAATCCCCTTCTGTCCGTAGCTTTCCTCATTACACACTGTGCTGCCTTAGGTCAATTTCACAATACTCGCATGCCCAGTAAACTAGATTCAGTGCTTTGGGCCCCTATTTATCTAGAAGCTGGAATGGAAACTCTTTAATGGGGTCTTGAGTGATGATGAGCAGGGTTCTTCAGGGTGATCTGGTGTTCCCAGAGCTATGAGATAGCAGGAAATGGGAGGCAGATAAAGCTCAAGCCCATGGGACTTCCCTGGTGTTCAGTTGTTAAGAATCCGTGCTTTCAATACAGGGAGCACGGGTTTGATCCCTGGTAGGGGAACTAAGATTCTGCATGCCAACAAAACAAGACAAAAACCAACAGAGAGAGTAGAACAGTGCTTGCCAGGGACTGGGGTAAGGGCGTAATGGAGAGTTATTGCTTAATAGTTACAGTTTCTATACGGGGTGATGGAAAAGATTTGGAAACAATGGTGATGATGGCCCAACAGTGTGAATGTAATGCCACCGAATTGTACACTTAAATATAGTTATAGTTGCTGTTGTTCAGTCATGTCTGACTTTTTGTGACCCTGTGGACTGCAGCATGCCAGCTTTCCTTGTTCTTCACCATCTTCCGGAGCTTGCTCAAATTCATGTGCATTGAGTTGGTGATGCCATCCAACCATCTCATCCTCTGTCATCCCCTTCTCCTCCTGCATTCAGTCTTTCCCAGCGTCAGGGTCTTTTCCAATGAGTTAGCTTTCACATCCGGTAGCCAAAGTATTGGAGCTTCAGCTTTAGCATCAGTCCTTCCAATGAATATTCAGGGTTGATTTCCTTTATTATTGACTGGTTGTATCTCCTTGCAGTCCAAGGGACTCTCAAGAGTCTTCTCTAGCACCACAGTTCAAAGGCATCAGTTCTTCAGTGCTCAGTGTTTTTTTATTGTCTAGCTCTCACATCCATACATGACCACTGGAAAAATCATAGGTTTGACTATATAGAACTTTGTTGCAAAGTAACATCTCTGCTTTTTAATACACTGTCTAGGTTTGTCATTGCTTTTCTTTCAAGGAGCAAGCATCTTTTTCTTTCATGACTGCAGTCCACAGTGATTTTGGAGCCTGAGAAAATAAAGTCTGTCAACTGTTTCCATTTTTCCCCCATCTATTTGCCATGAAGTGATGAGGCCAGATACCATAATCTTAGTAAATGGATTAAAATGACATTAAAAATATTAATAAAAAGCTTAAGGTTTAGGGGAGAGTTTGTATGATGCCCTGAAGTGGTGGTAGGGAGTCGCTGCAATATGGCAGTGGAATGAGATATAATTGTATTCATGTTATGCAAACTTCACTTGGGCTGCAAAATGGTTGTTGGGTTAGAAAAAATCAATTTGAAAGTAAAGAGCCCACTTAGAAACTTGTTACAAGAATTTGGGGGTAAGGGATAAAGGCACAACATTGGCTGAGCTATGGAACTTTGGGGGTGAAAGAAGATGGGATATGGGGGAGGGTTTACAGTGGGCAGAGCTGGCTATGCCCCCATTCTCTCCGCTTCCCTGCTACTTCCCTGCTGATGGAGACCTGCTTTTGCTTGGCTGCTGACTCTTCATTTAGCCATTGCCCTAACAAGGGACGCTCCCTAGATCATGAAGTAACTCATGATTGTTCAGCCATGGCCTGTCTCCTCCCTCTACTGGGGTCTGGGCTAATAAGGACGTGTGATACAATTCTGGCTAATGAACGGAACTGGAAGCTGAAGCTCCAGTACTTCGGCCACCTCATGCGAAGAGCTGACTCATTGGAAAAGACTCTGATGCTGGGAGGGATTGAGGGCAGGAGGAGAAGGGGACGACCGAGGATGAGATGGCTGGATGGCATCATGGACTCGATGGATGTGAGTCTGAGTGAACTCCGAGAGATGGTGATGAACAGGGAGGCCTGGGTGCTGCAATTCATGGGGTCGCAAAGAGTCGGATACGACTGAGCAACTGAACTGAACTGAACTGAACTGAACTGGGGTCAGGGAGCAGAAGGTGCTTCAGGGAAGCAGTTTCTTACTCTTGATTAAAAGGAGAAATTCATCTTTTTTGTCTCTAGTTTTAACTGAGGAAAGACTCCAGCATAGGCATCCTGGCGTCCATCCTGGGTCTAGTAGTTGGTAAGCTGAAGAAGTCAGGCCAGCCCCCCGGGGGACCTAAGAACTTACCTTGAAAGTTCAATTGAATCTCTTAATTACCCAGCTCCAGAATCGTCTGTGCCATATGACAATGAGCCACTTAACGTTTTTTTCAGTTCTTTTTGAGAAACAACTTGCAGTCAAAAGCATCTTAACAGATATGGCAAAAATTAGCAACCCCTGGGACTTGGTGGGTCTTTTGGCTGTGGGTGGAAGGGAAGAGACATGAGTGTAAGAGGAGTCCTTATTTTTGAGCTTGGCTCATTAGGTAGAAGATAGTACTAGTTATTAATACTGAGATGAAAAGTCTAAGAGTTGGTTGTAACAGAACAGTATAAGAGTATTCATCTTTTGAAAAAGCACAGTTTGTTGGTTTATAGGATATGTATGGGGGATTACGGTGAGCTGAGAGTGGAAAGCACATGGTGTTCGTATGTTTTGTTCTATACTGACGCGATATGGGTGGATGCCTAGTATAGAAGTTACCACCTCTGTGACACTGGGCATGGTGCTTAACTTTTCTGAGTTTCCATTTTTAATCAATAAAATGGGCTTCCCTGATGGCTCAGGTAGTAAAGAATCTGCCTGCAATACATGAGACCTGGATTTGATAACTGGGTTGGGAAGATCCCTTGAGAAGGCAACTGACCCTAGTATTCTTGCCCGGGAAATCCAAAGGACAGAGGAGCCTGGTGGATTACAGTCCATGGGGTCACAGAGTCGAACACGACTAACAGTTTCACTTTCAATCAATAAAATAAGGCTAACACTGCCTAATTTATAGGGTAATCATTGTAAGGATGAAATGCAGTATATACATAAACCAAACATAATAGTTATTATTTCACAGGACACATAATGGGAGCTCTGGGTGGTGATATGCTGAAGGCCGCACTGGATTTCAGCTGACAGGAGAGCTGTGTCATGGTTAGAAGAATGTGGGCAGGTGATAGAAATCTCAAGCCAACAGTCTCTACTAGGGTCTAGACCTGCAGCTGGCACACATCCCATAGACCTTGAGCCTGTTGTTGGAAAGATAGCTTATTCCAAAGAGGAAATAAATAAAACAAACAGACCTGCTTTATTAGAAGAAGGAGGGAAAGAGGGACCCAGAACAATTTGCCCTCCTGTGCTTACCTTGGTAACTCCTCAAAGGGGTCCCCAGGAGTCTGTGGATCCCTGTGGGAAGCAGGTTGGAAGTTGTTGATCTAGACAACAATGGCTGTGGAGAGGGTGAGAGAGTGCGAGATATTCAGGGGAGTGCCTTTGAAGGAGCATAGGGTAATAAATATGTATAACACTGAATCAACTCATTCAGCTGAAAAGTCCCTTACCTAGAGAACTCCTGCTCATCCTTCAGAATGTAGCTCAAATACTCCCTCCTCCAGGAAGGCTTCCTTGATCAGCACCCAGATATCTTTTCTCTGTGAACCCTCTGCCAGAGAAATCACTTTCTTCCCAGCTCAGATGGAAGTCCCCACGTCATGTCACCTCTGACTCTGAGCTGGGCTGTGTCTGTTTTATCTCTGTAGCCCCTATAGTGCACAGCTAAGTACTTTGCAGTTATCTGAATTCTTTCTCTAAATGAGTAGTGGGAGAAATAATTGAGGTGCCAGCCTAAGGATTAGGAGGTAGGAATTTGGGGGCCTATGGGCTAAGGTAATACAGAATGCCCACCCTAAGAAGGTTGTGGTTTGGGTTAAGGATGAGACAGAGATGAGGATGGAATAGAGCCCAGATTCTGAAGGCTAAGTTTAACCTTCAAGGGACAGGAGCCTACATGTAAAGAAACGGGAGGAGGGGCCAGATAGGAAGTGCTGCGTGCTGTGCTTGGTCACTCGGTCATGTCCAACTCTGCAACCCCGTGGACTGTAGCCACCAGGCTCCTCTGTCCATGGGGTTTCTCCAGGCAAGAATAGTGGAGTGGGTTGCCATGCCGTCCTCCAGGGGATCTTCCCAACCCAGGGATCGAATCCAGGTCTCCCACATTGCAGGCAGATTCTTTACCCTCTGATCCAAGTGGCAAAGAGTTAAGTAAGATGTCCCATATCCTACAGGCAGTAGGACCAAATGAGGCCTTGAAGTCAGGTCTCTGACTCTAAAGCATGGGACCCTCTCGCCCCCTCTCATCTTTCCCTTCTCTTTCTCTCCAAGGGCCTGCACAGGAATGGGCATGCCATTCCAAAAAGATTTGTTGATGGAGTGATTGGATGAAACCTTGTCATCTTGATTCCTTTTCTGAATTTCAGCCTCTTGTTTCAGTGATGTTTTTCTGACCCCGCTTGGCATTTCAACCACGCAACATCAGTGGGCCGTGTGTTGTTACACATCAACACAGCACCTCCTCTCCTCCCTGCCTCCCCACACTGCTTCTTGGTGTCCAAGATCAAAGAGAAATAATGTTCAAACTGCAGATGAAGAAACAAGGCTGGCTGCCTTTGATGTCAGGCAGCAGTGCTGTAATCTCTGCCCCCGACTTGCTTTTACGGCCGATGCAATTTGCAGCTGCGGTGTGGAGTCTAGGTAATTGTTTCTCCAAACCAAACACCACTACTATTTTTTATTTAAGTGTAAATTTTCATTTGGCTAAATAAAGTGTCCCTGTCTGCCCCCAGTGGATGGTGGCCCTGAAACACAACAGGGCTGGGGGTTTTCAGGAAAACAGAGCCCAGGTAATCAAGAAGGCCTAACAAGAGGCCATTATGTAGAGTGTACCCTTCTTTAACTTTCATTTTTATTGGAATAGTGTAATTTCAGTTTCATAAATACTAAGAGGTTTACCGCTGGGCACTGGGGCTATCCATCTGATTCACCTTGGAAATTAAGGCTGCTGCCTTCCCTGCCATGTTTCTCTTTGTCTCTAATATCCCTCTAGCTGCCTTTAGGAACCAAGCCAGGATGTAAAGACTTCAGACCATTTTACTTTTACAAGGTCAAATTGCTCATGATTCCTAATAGAGAACATTGAAAACCTTTTTATCGAGGGCCAATTTTTCTTCTAATATATCTCTCTCCTTCCAGAAACAGTTGCAGTCAAAGGCATTAACTTAAAACCTTAATCTTTGTTCCTGATAATAATAGTAGTGATAGTAGCAGTAATAACAGTGGCAGAAAAATACCAGGTACTTGTAAACAGTGAAGAGTCCCAGTCCTAGGTGCTGCATGCACAATATCTCATGGAACCCTTATGATAACCCTGCTAGGCAGCTATTTTAGCTGTTTTGCAGAAGAGGATGCTAAGATGCTTCCCTCTTAGCACAGTAAGACAAAGGCAAATGATTGGAGCCGTCATTTGTCTATATGCTTTGGGACTGTGTTTTTCCTAAAGTGTGAAATAGATTTTCACAAGTCCATAAGCTACAATCAAATCAAAAGCAATGACGTGTATTAGGTAGCGGAGCAAGGGGCCCGTGCCCCATTTTGCTGAGTTGTGGCTTATAAAGCGATTACTGCTAAGTTATCAGGGATTCTAATCTCTCTGCCTGGGATGTCCTCCCCTCTGTGCTTCGGGTTCCATTGCTGGGATTCTCCCCCATCTCATAAACAACCCCTTCCATGCTGTGCTGTGGCCACTTTTGCAAACCTCTCTCATGGCACTGCCGCATTGCCCTGTGACCTTGGTGATTATCTCTTCCACCAGAGTGAGCTTCTTGAGGTGGGAGATCATGTCTTATTCGATGTTATATCCAAGTACCTGACACTGTGCATGCCTCATGGATGGTACTCAAGAAACATTCATTGCATGAATGAAGTGAGTAAATGAACAAATAGGTGAGCAATCTATTGTCTCACTTTTGAAATAGGTAATATTATTTTCCATCATTTCTGGTTGAGTGTACTTTAGAATCAGACTTAATCTCTAGAGTAGATATGTCTGGCTTTCCTATTTGCTCTACAGTGTGGCTGTCAAGAGGACACTCAGTATTTCTCCCTGATAGCTGTTTCCTAAATGGTTCTGTTAAAGAAGATATGAAGAGTGCCTCCAAAGGACTTCCTTCATTAGAAGGAAGATGTGTTTTTATAGGTGGACAAATGCCTACATTAGGCTTGCCTGGTGGCTCAGAGATTAAAGCATCTGCCTGCAGTGTGAGAGATCTGGGTTCAACCTCTGGGTCGGGAAGATCCCCCGGAGAAGGAAATGGCAACCCACTCCAGTGTTGGACCGAGGAGCCTGGCGGGCTACAGTCCACGGGGTCACAAAGAGTTGGGCACGACTGAGCGACTTCACTTTCACTTTCAAATACCTGCATCATAGCACACAGCAGATGCTGGGTGAATGCAGATCCTTCTCTGTCTCTTGGATTCCTCTCATCGTTCTTCAATGTCGCATTTTTTCACTGTCTTTCAAAATACTCTCTCTAAAATTATTAAAGCAGGTTTGTTGTTCAGACAAGACCTTAATCTTCTAGGGTTAGGGATAGTTGCTCTAAAATAGAAGCCTCTGCTTGGGAAGAGATTTGGAATCCTCTCTTTTCATCTGTGTGTTCTCTGTTTTAAACTCTGGTTCAAGTGTGGGAAGAACCTAGCTTTCTTCCTAGATTGCCTTAGCATAGTAATGCCAGGTTGACATTTGCAAAAGGAACTTTACACAGTTGGAGAACAATAGAGGAAATGGTTGATAGAAGCAGAGTAAGAAGACATGTTTGCCTTCCCCAGTAGAATGTGAGCTCTAAGAAGACAGGAACCGTACTTAATTCCCATGTACCTGAAATTCATCTGCAATACAGTGGGTGTTGGATAATTACGTGAATGAATAAATACATGAATGTAGAAAGGGATGAATAAATCAAACACTGAAGAGCTTGACTAGGCCTTCATATCACTTAGATTTTATCACTTAGGTCGTGTGTGCTTAGCTGCTCAGCCATGTCCAACTCTTTGTGACCCTATGGACTGTAGCCTGCCAGGCTCCTCTGTCCATGGGATTTTTGAGGCAAGAATGTTGGAGTGGGTTGCCATATCCTCCTCTGGGGGATCCTCCCAACCCCAGGGATTGAACCTGGGTCTCCTGTGTCTGCTGTATTCCAGATGGATTCCTTACCTGCTGAGCCACTGGAGAAGCCCAGATGCTATCACCTAGGCCTTGTCAGATTGGTGAAAATCTCTCTTTCTTTCCTCCTTTCTCTTTTGCTCCATTTTTTTCTTCTCAGCTTCCTGTTTCCACGTGGCAAATGCCCTTCTACTTCCTGGCAGAGCAAATTTCCTGTCCTGCCCTGGGTTGAAATCCTACTCTCTGTCCACCTACCCTCGAAGTCCTCCTGCTCAGTTCTAGTTTCCTGTCTGGGATCATATTTAATTCACAGCTGTTGACTCAGCCAATGTTACTGGCATTCACTGGGCCCCAGTATCAGGCCAAGCTTCTCCAACCTGAGATCTTTTCATTTTTGGAGCCTTCTTGAAGTAGCCTGTATTTGTCAGTATGACCTAAGAGACATATAATGAGAATTGATATGTGGGCAATAACAGGATGGTCATCTTTTATTTTTGATGATTAATTGATTTGTAGTAAGTTTTCCTTCTGAAAATGCTACTCTGTTAAGTGTTGAATGCCTCTAAACTGTCACACCTAGAGAGTCATAAGGCTCAGAACATAGCTCTTGAGTCCCCATTACAGATCTGGGGATACACTTGTAGCTATGACATCTGATACCTTCTACCTACTAATCGCTTTACGTACGTTATGATATTCAGGTCTCACTTCAAACACGCCATGCAGGGTTAATCATGTTTCCACACTGTTGTTCCCATAGTATATTTGAGGAACCTGGGTCTTGGAAGTTACACATTTTGTATAAGGTCCAGGGCCAGAAGGTGAGTGAATTGGAACCAGTGCGTCTGATTCTAAAGCTCCTGCTCTTTGCACCCTAATGTACAGGCATTCCACAAAGACCGCACAGTGTATAATGGTGCAGTCTGGTGGGAAGTACTAGATGCCAAGGGTCACTGAAGCAAAGAGGCAGAAGAGTGAATGGAAGACATTTTACTGGGCTTTGAGGAGTGAACTGGGCTTTGCTGGCCAGAGATCAAAGAGGAGGGAATGCCAAGTAGAAGGAACAGTGGGAGTGAGAGCACAGAGGTATGGGGATACTCGCATGCCGTAATCAGGAATGCTGAGCAGTCCTATGGGGCAAGAAATGTGGCGAGGCAGTGGGGGTAGAGGTGGGGGCCCGCAGCCCGAGCTGGGACTGGAGAAGTAGGACAGAGCCTTAGAAGCTCAGAACTTTAATCTGTGGTTAATGAGACTACAGAAAAGACTTCTAAATAAACATCAGATCAAGTGACTGGACAATGCCTTCTCCCCGGGGCCTGATCCTAGTAGCGGAGCTGTGCACATAGTGACAAATGGACAAGAGAAAGGATGTGAGTTGGGCAAATCTTTTAGGGATCCTTTAAATCACTCCCATCACGTCTATATGTTGGAGACGTCAAACCAAGAAATATTCTTTAAACATCTGTGTGTATGTGTGTATACATATACATGTTCACATGTCGTGACAAACTTCAATTAGCGGTGTTGAGCTGAAACTTTTCCAGGCAGTAGCATCACCAAGGGAGGCTGGCCCACCGTATGCAGAAGTTCCGCTAATGAATTCCTTTTCCAGGCCCCCTGTATGAAATGGAGCATAATGAGAGTGATGATTCTGCCCCATGCAGGGCAGACTTGGGAAACAGTGCCTTATCATCGTCTAATTAAAAACATTTAAATACTTTAGTGGAATATGTACTAACACCCCAATATGAAACGTGGGAGGAGGATTGGAGCCTTTAGGAGAAAATAATTTTATTTTGCTGGGAGATTTTTAGCACTTTTAAAAGGAGACTGATTATATTTAACATATGAGGTTTTATATAGCATTTCAAACTGAGAGAAAGTAAAAATATCAAGTGACTTCAAGCCCCTGGATCACCTGCCTACCCAGGGTGCAGCACCTTCATGGTGTTTTTCTTATTTTTTGAGAAGGAACATTCAACCCAGACAGAGGCTTCTAGAGCAAATCACCTAGGAGAGACAGATATAGACCCAACTGTCCTGTCCCATTGCTCCTGGGTAGCAAGCAGTTTCCTAAGCCAGCATTCTCTATAAAAGAGGATTCATTTTCTTCCCCACAATCAAATACCATTCTTTCATTTCACTAGCCTTCATTAAATGCTTAATATAAAATCCTTTGTATTCTACCCATCTGCTTTCTAAGGTAATCTCATCATCATGTAACAAAATGCACCTATGCTATTAACCCACTTGTGAGATGCTGGTCTGTGTAGGCATGCAATTTTTCTAACGTATTTTACCTGACATAGTCATTATTTATTCTACAGTTCCTATGATAATCTCATGTTTATGCAACTTAAATATTATATATATATTTTCTCTTTCTCAGAGATAAGTATTTATTTTTCCATTTTACAGAGAAGGGAACTTAAGCTCAGGAAAGTAGGACAGACTAGCCCAGGGACCCACTGACCAACCAGTAACTAATGAGACTCAGGCTTGAACCCATGACAAGCAAAAGATAGGCTTTTCCATTGTAATATGCTACCACCAGCACTCAGGTGGAGGTCTGGCTCCAGTTCCCTGTTTGTGTTTTGAGACTGGAACTACCCAGTTCTTACTGCAGCTAGAAGTACAGCATTCCTTTACCCCTGGATGTGTTACATTAGTGAGTCACCTTTTAAAACAGGATTGACTGTGAATACCCTGACCGCTCTCCTTCCCTCCCTATAGCAAAAAGGAAAACAGAGACACACAAAGGAGATGGTGGTACCCAGTGATGTTACAGGCAAAGCAGACGCGAAAGAGGAGGAAAGCCCTGAGCTTCATATAAACCTCTTTACTCCAATTCTAAAACAGAAAGACAGCAAAAGTAATGACAATAATAATAACTGCTCACCTATTCGGTAACATTTACTGAAGTTTATCTTATGCCAGGAATATCTCATCTGATCCTCTCAACAATCCCATGAGGTACAATTATTCTCATTTTACAAATGAGGACATCAAGGCTTAAAAACTCAAGATTTTTAAAAAGCTATTTAAAGGCTTTAAACATATAGAGTTTTAAAAATTTTAACATTTTTATTAAAGTATAATTGACATATGTTAGTTTCAGGTGTATAACATAGTGATTCAACATTTATATATATGTGTATATATACACACATAAATATAATGTATACACATATATATAATATGCACATATACAAATAAACCCACACATATATAATATATACACACATATATATAAATGTTGAACACTGTGTCATACCCTTGAAACTAATATATTAGTGTGTGTGTGTGTGTGTGTGTATATATATATATATATATATATATATATATATGCATGATGAACTGATCTCCTTGAAAGATCTAGCAACCAGACTGAAGTAAAATATGTAGTGTTTCAGTAGTGATTTGGAGGCCTTGCCTATGACCCCAGGATGTCTCTGACCTCATTTTTTCCCCACTCCTCTTTCTCTGACCATAGTGAATTTTTTGCTCTTCCCAGGGCAGAGTGAGCCTTTGCAGACCCTGTTCTTACTGTACCCTCCACCCTGGACAGTTCTGTTTGAACATATTTTCACCATTTACTTCTCACTGCATTCTGGTCTTCTTTCAAATGTCACCACCTCAGGAAGCCTTCCGTGATCACCACCAACTACTTCTTTAATGTTGCTCAATTTTTCTTCTTCACAGTCATTATCCTACCTGTCACTGTAGACTGTTCATTGACTTCTCTCTCTAGGACGTAAACATCATAACCAAAGGTTTTGTCTGTTTTATTTACTGATGCTCCCCAAAAGCCTAGAACAATGCCTACCCAATAATGAACATTCACATATCTGAGGAATGAATGATTTGTTAAATGTACAACTAATTATCCTAGGTTGATTTCACTGTGAGAAGTTCTGCATAACTAAATTCACAAAATACAGACTTAAGTTTGCCACGTGGACTCAGCCATCCTTTCTATTATTCAGCACTTCCTGAGCTCCCTTGCACCCTCTTGACTCCAGGCTTTGTGAGGCATAGACAGAATATGTAGAAGAGAAAGGTCAATAAAAAGATGAAAATGCTGTGATGTGGTTGGAGGAAGTGGCACGGGGTGATGGGGCCTCCTGCCCAAGGAGGAAAATATGGCCTCTGTGCCCAAAGTCTTCTATTGAGTCGGTGATATCTGTTTGTCCTTAAGCATGAGCCTGCTTATTCTTTGATTAGGAGAATCAGAAAAAGAAATGATCAGATGAGAGTTGTTGTTGTTGTTGTTGTTTCCCACCAGAAATATCCCTCACCTGTGGGCTGGAAGAGAAAAAAGATGCGAAAAAAAAAAAAGTGCATGCTTCTACTCTGAGAGCTGAGGAGAACTAGGCAGGGTCTTGTGCTGTTTTACTGACATCCAAGAATCCCACTTATCAATAATCACAACTTCAAGCTCTCTTGAAGTGGGTTCATTTTCTCCTCTAAACAACTTGACTGGTTTTTGCCAGAGAGGAGTAAATTTCAAACCCCTTAGCAGCCCATCTTCCCACAGCCTACAGACTAGCCACGATAATAACCATAATCTCTGCTCCTGCAAGCTTTCAGGTGATGGATGTCCATGGACCCCTGCCTGTCACTCTCTTATAGCCTGTCCTTTCTGCACAGACTTCTGGACCCAGCAGACCCCTGAATGAGCTGTGCTGTGTTGTTTATCCTCTTCAGTTAACTATCCAGGCTCCTCCTTCTGCCTGGAATGTGCTTCTTCCTTTGCTTATTTCCCCATTTCACCCTCATCATCCTTTAAGGATTAAGCTCAAGTGACACCTCCTCCAGGAAGTTTTCCCTGACTGCTTCCCATCCTACCCCTTCTACACACATCCCTTCTTCCAGATTCCCCTCAGAGTACCTTTAACTTAGCCATCTTGATGCTCTAATTTGTGTCTATACTCACATTACTTCCCTCACCAGACAGGAAGCTCTTTGAGGACAGGATTTTTATTTTTGTCACTCTTTAGTTACTTTTTTTAAAAAATTAAACTTTTCTATTGTGGTATAGCTGATTAACGATATTGTGATAGTTTCAGGTGAACAGTGAAGACTCAGACATTCATATACTGGTATCCATCCTCCCCAAAATTCCCCTTTTAAAAGTCACTGTTTATATAATCTTCCTTGAGGAATGGGTATTTAATACTGAATTATGCCATTGCAGGCTGGTAAAAGACTTAGAGATGACCCTTTACTTACTTCCCTACTTGATTGCTAAGGAATGGTATGGGGGTATAACTCAGAGAGCTTAAAGGATAAATAGATTAACTGCAGGCCAGGCTGGATTTGGTATAAACATTCCACATCAGAATGAAAAAGCAGAGAAAAGAAACTGACTGCATGGTGCGGCTGAGAGGCAGGAGACCTGGACCCTGGTCTCGGCCCAGCCACTATCTTGCTATGTGACTGTGGGTACAGCCCTTCATGGGTATGGCCATGAACAGGTTATAGCCCTTCTCTGGGGTTCTCTTTTCTGAAAAAAATGTGTATGTAGGCTGAAATCTTCACGTAGGCTGGGATCCTCATGATCTAAAAATCCTACTATTCTATGATACTTCTCTTGGATTACACTCTTTTCTCATGAGCTCAAAGTTAGCATTACCATTTCAGTGTCTTATGGTAGTGAAAGGTATGCTCCTTTATTGCATCCTGAACTATTAGACCAGGAAATGTAGGCTTCTGACCTCAGCAGATAAATTTAGAAGTCTCTATCTGTCACATTTCTCAGAAGAAAATGAATTTAAATGGAGGAGGGAGGAAGAGATAAGGAATTATTTATCCACTGCTTTTAAGGCTCAAAAATGTAGAATTTACTCTTTATACTGCATTTCTCTACATAATGTCTCATTTCCTACATGTTTTCTCAGCTGATTTTACCAGCATCCCTTTCAGGTTGCCAGCATGGGGAACGAGGTAGCCATTAACGCCATTCACCAGAAGGTTCTAGTTCCCCACTCCTCTAAGAGCATATAGCAGGAAACTGATTCCTGGCCTACAGTGCTGGGGGAATCATACAACCAGTTCTGTCCAGAGAACGTTGAGCTTCCAGAAATAATGTTTGTCAGACTCAAGCTGAGCATTTAAGTAAAAATATCAGGGCATCATGGGTTTTCTGTTTCCTCTGCCAGAATGGCCATTAATATTCCAGTCAGTGACTGTTCCATTAGCCTAGGTCCTGGAATGAGGCTAACGTAGAGAGAAGTCTCCAAATGAACTGGGAAAGATATATAAGCAAAATAATCTTTGCTGCTTTAAGTCACTGACAAGTCAGTTCTATTTGTTACTGCATCCCAACTTAGCATATCTTGATGGACACAGGCATTAGCCTCATTTTTCACATGGAGAAACTGAAATTCAGTGAAGAAGTAATAAAATAATATCAGATTTTCTCAGTGTCATCAAAACCTCATAAACGCTCAAGCCTGGGATCTGAGCTTGGGTCTTCTGACTGCACATTGTTGCTATTTTCCCTATACCACACTACCACTTTAATTAGCATTAGGTATTAGGCTTGGGTTCATTTACGTTCACCCTGTGACATGGAACAGCAGACTGGTTCCAAATTGGAAAGGAGTACATCAAGGCTGTATATTGTCACCCTGCTTATTTAACTTATATGCCGAGTACATCATGTGAAATGGCAGGCTGGATGAAGCACAAGCTGGAATCAAGATTGCCAGGAGAAATATCAATAATCTCAGATATGCAGATGATACCACCCTTATGGCAGAAAGTGAAGAAGAAATAAAGAGACTCTTGATGAAAGTGAAAGAGGGAAGTGAAAAAGTTGGCTTAAAACTCAACATTCAGAAAACTAAGATCATGGCATCTGGTCCCATCACTTCATGGCAAATAGATGGGGAAATAATGGAAACAGTGAGACACTTTATTTTTGGGCTCCAAAATGACTGCAGATGGTGATTGCAGCCATGAAATTAAAAAGTACTCCTTGGAAGAAAAACTATGACCAATCTAGATAGTATATTAAAAAACAGAGACATTACTTTACCAACAAAGGTCCATCTAGTCAAAGCTTTGGTTTTCCATTAGTCATGTATGGATGTGAGAGATAAACTGTAAAGAAAGCTGAGCACCGAAGAATTGTTGCTTTTGAACTGTGGTGTTGGAAAAGACTCTTGAGAGTCCCTTGAACTGCAAGGAGATCCAACTAGTCCATCCTAAAGGAAATCAGTCCTGAATGTTCATTGGAAGGACTGATACTGAAGCTGAAACTCCAATACTTTGGCTACCTGATGTGAAGAATTGACTCTTTGGAAAAGACCCTGACACTGGGAAAGATTGAAGGTGGGAGGAGAAGGGAAGAGCTTGGATGGCATCACCGACTTGATGGACATGAGTTTGAGTAAGCTCCGGGAGCTGGTGATGGACAGGAAGCCTGGTGTGCTGCAGTCCATGGGGTTGCAAAGAGTTGGACACAGCTGAGCGACTGAAATGACTGACTGTGAGTCTTGGTTTTATCAATCTTTGGAGGATAAAATAGGAGAGGGTCAATATCACAGGTTTTAGAGTTAAGCAAATATGAACTTGAGTCCTGGTTCTGCCAATTATTAGCTAGTCCTTGGCCTGTTGCTAGATGGTCTAATAGGTCTTCTGGCTCAGTGAAGACTGAAGCAGGTGGGAATGCTTAATAGTAGGGAATACTTATTGCTAATGGTACGATATCAAGCATCGGTGGCAGAAGGGTAGATATTTCGCTGTGGGGTTTTCCTCCCAGCATCCTTAAATCAGAGGGGCTGAGTGACTTGCCTGAGATCATACAGCAGAGCCTCAGTCCCAATCTAGACCTCTGTCATTCCCCTCAATTTGTCTCACTGCCTCTGAGAGGAATTTAGCTCTGCTAAAACTCTGCATCTGTGAGGAAAGAGAAGCGTAGCCTGATTGTGATGATTAACTTCAGCACGAAGAGTCTTCTCATTCTGTTTGTGTTTGTCTTGGAGCTTCACGTTGATTTATTCTTTGAATATATCTCTCCTTTCTCTTCCTCCAGCTTAGCACTGAGAACAGCAGGCATTGCTTTGGCAAGGCTACAGGATAAACTTGCTGCTTTTAGGACATCTGCATCAAGCAAAATCTTTATTTTTTCTCCCTTGGGCATAATCTTGGAAAACCACATCTGTTAGTCCTGGTGCTTACCTGGCTAGGCTTATGTTTTCTTTCTTGGATGGAGAAATATTCTGTCAAGATATGAGGAAGAGTTTTTACACCCTCTGAAGCCACAGACCCTTTGTGTATTTAAAAATAGAACCCCTCAGAATATTGATTGAGTCATAAAGTTTTATTAGAAAGATAAGAGCACCACCTGTGTCCCAGAGTCCTTCAGTTCTGGGATGCCAAAGTCACTGGAGCTCCTTTTGGGGTCTTTTCTGATTAAGTCACTGAAGTGTAGGCATATTTTGGTGGTTTCAGTGCATAGCAGAAAGACCCTACACTTCCCAGATACCTGCCTCATAACACATTCCCCTCTCCTCTTTCTGTTCCCTGAGCAACATTTACATACGGCTGCCTCCATCTCAACCTTTCCAGTGAACTTTCCAGTACCTGGGGAAGAGAAACAAAGACCAGGGTCAAAGTTTGAAACTCAGTTCTGCCTCATTCATTCATTCATGTTAGAACAAATACGGAGCACCTACAATGTGCCAGGCACTGTACTAGACACTGAGCAAACCCCAGTAATCCAGTCCCTGACTTCATTGTTCTATGTCATGGAGATTTGAAAAATGACAAAGCAATTATAATATGGTGTGACTAACTCATTAGTAATTAACACATAATTTGTTTAATAATATTGAACACTATTCTATGCCAAGCACTGTTCTAATGCTGGGAATAGAGGGTAAGCAAAACAGACAAACGTCTCTGCCTTCATGAAGCTTACCTTTAGATGATGTAGGCAGACAGTAAAGTAGGTATGGTGCAGTGGTAATGATGAGCATCACGAGGGAAAGTATGGTGCAGCAAGTGGGGAGAGTGTGATGGAGGGTGCTGTTCTAGCCCGGGTGATCTGGGAAGGATTCTCCAAGGAGATGATGATAGAGGGGAGCCCAGCAATGGTACAGAGCCATAACACCAGAGCAATGTGTCCCATGGGGTGTGGGGGAGGTTATCTAATCTGTGTCCACTTGTGACTGGTTGAGCTGAGTGACTTTTCTGAGCTTTTTGTCTCTTCCTACCTTTAATGCTCTGCCCGCTCCCCTCCTCAGATGGTGGAAATAAAAGAGAAGCTGTTCTTGAAGGAGCCTCCTTGCCCCCCACTACTTGGACCTGTGAATTACTCTCTGCAGCCAATTCTGCAGAAGGCCCAGACTCATACCACCTCCCAGCTTCAGTGGTGCTGATGGAAAGCCACAGCCTCTGCTTTGAATCCTGCCACCAAAAGCAGGTCTCCCAGATTCCCTGAGCTTGATTCCCTCATCCGTACAATGGGGATAAAGAACAGAACTCTGCTTTCCAGTTATTGTCAGGACCAAGTGAGCTTACGCATTTCATACAGTCTAACAGGACTTGCCCTGCACAAAGTGCTTTGACACTGGGTTCACTGAAATAATGTTAGTGTCATTTTATTTACTGATACTAAAATAACAGAGACACATGTGGCCACTTCACGTATGACTAGCATGTCATCAATATGTAGTGAGCATCATTGCCCTACCCTTCTCTTTCTCTGCTTTTCCAGCCTCCCTCCAGTGATGCTACACCCTTTCCCTCGGTTCTGTTTGATCCAGGGCTGAGGTTGCAGAGAGCTGGCTTCTGAGGTTAGGCTCAAGGAAAAGAACAAAGTAGAGAAACCTTAATTTCCTTTTTCTTGGAAACTTTCATCTCACATCAATAGAACCCCAGGTTCTGTTCTAACCATTCTACATGTAAATGAATGGATTTTGTTGCAGGAAGGGGGCCCTTCCAGAGCCCAAGAAAGGGCTCTTGTCTAATATTTGGATGAACTGTCTGAGGTGACACACGTGCTGACAAAGAAAAAGGCTGTTGGGAGGGTGCACCGAGGCAGAGAGCAGCAGGGTAAGGGAACCCAGAAGCACTGCTCTGCCCTGTGGCTTGCTGTCTGGTTTTATGGCGATAAGGTTAATTTCCATGTCGCCTCTGGCCAGTCGCTCTGACTCAGGGTCCTTCCTGCTGGTGCACCCATCACTCAGCCAAGATGGTTTCCAGTGAGGATTCTGAGAGAGTGGCAGGATATATGGACTAGAGCCTCCTCTCCCTGTTGACCTTTCCTGAATTCTTCCACTTGGTGGTAGTTTGTCAGTTCCACATTTCTTACCAGGACCTCCTGTTCTAAGATAACTCATGCAAGTGGTTACAATGGTGCCTGGGTGGTTTCAGTCAGTGGTTATCCTAACAGCTCCTCCCAGGAGGCTGGGGAAACCCTTCCTGCAACTATCTATCTATCTATCTATCTATCTATCTACTACTATACACACACCCCATTTTATAGCTATGGGCACTGATAGGTATAGTAAGTAACTTCTCCAAGGTCACTGAGCTAATTTGTAAGGAACTCTTTAGCTCAAGCCCCCAAACAAGAATTTAGGGACTCAGAGCAGTAGTTCTTCAGGGAATTAGGAAATCTGTGGAAGGCTTCCGAGTGTTGTCTCTCCAAAGCCTGAAAGTAGCAGAGGAGGTGCAGAGGGAGCCTGGAGCCCGGCAGGAGACACTCCTTGCTGAAAGGCATGTGGCAGGGGGATTTCTCCTGTCACTTGTGTTCTGCTTGCCTTGCCTTCTCTGATCCTCCTCTCTCCTTCCCTGGGGCAGGCAGGCTTGTCCACAGACAGTTGTAAATTGCTGATCTTTGGCAAAGGCACTGAGGAAAGACAAAGCGAATCATTAAAGAGAAGAAAAATAGAGCCGCCTGTCTTTGAACTCTCAGACTCGAGCAGCACAGTGCTTGGAGCTCAGCGCTGCTTGTTTCAGAACTCTGGGACTGATCATTGCCAGCTCCCTACACCCTGCCCTCTGAGAACTGAGGCAACCCCCAGGCACTGAGAGGCAGAGTGTGGATTGCCAGGCAGAGAAGCAGCACGAGGGAGACTTGGTCCCCAACCTTTGGAAACTGCTGATCTTTCCTTTATCTTTTTTTTTTCTTCTGGAAAAGTACCTTGCTTTGAGGAATAGCGGCATACTTAGTCAATTAGACTGCTGGCACTCCCATTGATCTTTGCGGAGTTAAGGTCAGAAGAACAATTACCCAGATCTGTAATCCTTATCTGCGTTTCTCTCCTCTGGACCTGTTGGAATTACATACAATTGTCAATGCAAGCTTTGTTCTCCTGACACGTCTCTCCCTCCTGCTATTTCTCTCTTCCTACCCATTGCTTTCTCTGTCTTCTTCAGTCTCATTATTTTCCCGACTTCCCCTTTTTCCTTCTCTTTGCTTCTCATCTAGGGAGTAATGAGAGCCCATTTGGTCAATTTCAAGGCCATTCCCTAACTTGCTGCAGATCATGTGTCTACTAGGGTAACTGCATGGTGCAGATGAATGCTTGAGGAACCAGACAGATGGGAATTCAAAACCTGGTTTTTTGGTTTATTTGCTTTGTGACCATGGACAAATCATTTAGCTTGAATCATCTCTTCTTGGGAATATGAACTGTATCCGCATCCGCATATGAGTGTGCTCATGATTGGCCCATGACAAGTGATTCAGACTGTGATCTTCATCATCATTATTAACAATTATTATTCCCTATAGAGAAGGGATGTGGGTAATGTTACTCTCTGTCTGTCCCAGCTCCACCAGATCTCAGCAACAATCATTGTCCTTTAAGGCTCCAACTTGTCAGGAATATATAATATGGAATATTATGCAATAATAACCAATATGGAATATTAGGAAGTGGCTTCCCTGGTGGCTCAGACAATCTGCAATGTGGGAGACCTGGATTCAATCTCTGGGTCAGGAAAATCCCCTGGAGAAGAATGTGGCAACCTACTCTAGTATTCTTGCCTGGAGAATTCCATGGACAGAGGAGCCTGGTGGGCTACAGTCCATGGGGTCTCAAAAAGTTGGATATGACTGAGCAACTAACACTTTTCACTTTTTTTTTTCTCAGAAGAAGAGTCTAGATAAGTCAGATGTGTGGTTACCCAGGGTAAAGATGAAGAAATCCCGTTTTCCTTGGGCCGCAGCTTCCCCATCTGACTTCTCCACCTGTGTCCACTCTGACCACCTGAACTGTTCCCGAGTTCTTGGTTCCCTCTCCAGTTTCCTGCTGGGATGGAACCCAGCCCAGAACCCCTAGCCTGGTGAGATTTCAGATTCCTACCATCTCTGCATGCCAGAGGTCAGTGATTCTTCTACTTTGGCTTGGAGTACAGATGATGCTACGGAAGCGTGGTGCTGGAGGGTGTCACTGGGGAAGGCCTAGTGGTTGGTGTCTCTGCTCCCACAGCACCACTGCAGGAAAGAGCCCTCTGTCACTGCCTTCAGAGCCATCAGCGATTGTGCCATATGAAGGCATTAAGCAGGGGGAGAACGAGATTTATTCATGATTCTTGGCATCAACAGATATATCCTGGCATTTCTGAAAGAGCGCTGGATATGGAACCAGAAGACTTTTTCTGAGTCATGGTTTGTCATTGACTAATTATAAAGACCTGAGCAAGTCATTTAACTTCTGGAGAGACATTCCCTACCATTCAGTGACAGCAGTCATTTAATATGGATACATCTACACAGTGGTTAGTAACGCTAGCTCCTTCCTTTATTAAAACAGTCTTATTGGTGTGAGGGCTATTTGTCATGGATTTCTACTCTGCTTGGAGAGACAAAGTGTTTATAGCAGTTGCCAATTACAGTATAAAAGGCACCATGGCACTGGGGCTAAGGACAGGGACTCCTGTGAGTGTGAGACTGCCAGGATTCACATCTCTCATATACTTATCAGCTGTGACCTTGGACAAGTTAACCTCCCTCTGTGCATCTCCATTTCCCCATCTGTAAAATGGGGCTTGTGATATTAGTACCTAACTCATAGGGGTTTTCTGAGGATTTGGGGAGTTAAAAGACATAAAGCTTTTAGAACCATAACTATCACAGAGGAGTCTTTGTCTCAGTGTTAGCTACTATTATTATATGTCTAACTCACAGTAATTCACCTTAAATGCCTCTTTCATAAGTAGCCATTTTCTTTCTTCACCCCCTGGCCATATTTGATTGCACTAGGGAGTAGGTCCTGGTCTTGAGGGTTCAGAATTCCTCCCCTGGTGTTTGGGGGAAAAAAGCAAATATTGATGTGTGTATGACAGAAAGACAGAGGATAAGGGATTTGTGATAAATATGCTCAAAAGATTTGCAGCAAACATCTTCTCCCTAATTCCCACCAGGCAGACTAGAGGTATACCAAGAGACACAGAGAGACCCACAAAGAGAGGCAGAAACACAGAGACAGAGAGAAGCAGGGAGAGATGAAGGGAGCAAAAGAGGCTAACACGCACATGCAGAGTGGAAAGCAGATGAGAAAGAGAGTCAGGCAGTCATGTAGACCATGGTTCCAGGCCTCCTTGAAGCCCAGCAGCATGTCTAAACTTGGGTTCCAGAGGACACTCCTATGCCCTACCAAATCCCTCTGAATCAGTCAGGATAGGCTAATTTATGCTGCTGTAACAAACATACCCCAAATCACAGTGGTTTCATGCCATATAGGCTTTGCTCTTTCCATGTGCCAACCTATATATTCTACCAGGAAACTATTTCTTATCATCGTCACTCAGGGATGCAGTCTGTATCCTGACATGCTTCCGCGATAGCTTTCAGTTCAGTTCAGTTCAGTCGCTTTAGTAGGAAATAAATCTGGCAAATGTGCACTGGCTGTAAAACTTTCTCTTACTAGTGACACAGATTGCTTCTGCTCACAATTTCATTGGCCAAACAAGTCACATGGCTATACTTACTGTTAAAGGAATGAAGAAAACTTAAACATGTGGCAGCAAATGGTACCCAGACTATTTCGGAACATCCTCTGATAGCTACCAAACCCTCTTTTCTTCTCAATTCACCTTGAATTGCTTTCTATTGAATAACAAATAATACATCCTAACAGAAATGATAAAAAGAAATTCTCTGTTCCCTAGATGGTTAGATGTTGATTTGTCTGGGGCAAGCAGTCAGTGCTTTTGGAACCCAGAGAAGAAGCAAACCAAAGGGAAGATAGAGTTATGGAGCCTGGATAAAAGGTGTGATATTTGAGCTGGGCTATGGAGAGGGGAGTATTTGCTTAGCACTGTCATAACTCGGTCTTCACAACCTTTAAATCATACGTGATGTGGTCAGCTTTGGGGGTCATGCAGCATGGAGTCTGTATCCCTGCTCTTTAGGGACAGAGTAAGCTAACAAATAGCAAGCACCTAAAATATCACATGACACTGACTAGCTGTCGTGGAAAATGTTGCTTGTCTTCCCTTATCTCCTTACACAATGATCTCCTCTTTTCAGTTACTGCTGCTGCAAAATTTTCCTCTTATTTTCCCCTGAGGAACCTAAACACTGCATACTGACACTCTCATCGGGAGCCATGTGATTGAAGGGTTTGCCATTTTACTGGGAAGACTAGTTTAATTGTTGGCATAAAGTTCGTTGCCTTGGTGTTATCAGCCAACAGAATTGAGGCTCTGAGATACCATCTGTTTCTCAAAACATTTTTTCCCCCAGAATCTTCCCTGAGAATATAATTTTCCACTTAGCTTCAGAATTTTATTTTTTTACCTATTAGTGGAAATTTGGGGATATTATTATTCTTTCCTTATCAATAGTAACCTATAAAACTAAAGACAAAAAGAGATGTAGCTATAGAAAAGTAGTTGAAGCCTAGTGATGTAAGGTTATATCTCTAATATAGAGTTTGAAACTGACTTCTTTGTCTAAAACCATCAGTGGGTCTCCAATAACCACAGAATGAAGTTCAGGGGCAATTTCAGTAATATCTCCCACTATGTGTTGTCCATCCCCACTTTTTTCTTTGGCTTATATTATTCTTCATGTTGTACTCTCCCTCATATCCGAAATCAGCTGCACAGAAAAATATTTAGAGTGCATTTGGTTGCAGCAATAGAAGACCCAATTCAAAGGGATTTAAATAAAAGTGAGATTTATTGGCTTATGTATGTGGGAAGTCCACAGATATGGGAAAATTCGAGGTTGGCTCACCAGTATCACGGAGTGATGTTCTTTCTCTTTGATCTACCTTTCATGGAGCCAATTTCACTCCTTGAGATTGCAAAATAAGTGATAATGTCCTCTTGAACTACATGCCTTCTATTTCCCTGGGGAATAAAATAACATTTCTGTTTATTCAGCTTTTGAACTAATTTCCAAGCTTCCTCTGAGTATACCTTTATAAGTCAGTTGTCCACTCTAGGTTACTCTGAATAGTGTAATGGAAGGCACTGGATTAAGCTTGGATTGTATGTGCATTCACGAACAAGTCAGCTCCAGTCAGCACCTCCCCTGTCCTCATTGCTATCCCAAACCCTACCTGAATTTCTTAGCTTGAAATTCCCCAGTTGGAGTTTCAAAATCTAGAAGAAAAGGTCTATGAAAGTATGCAGACTGGGACTGCAACCGTTAACACATCTAGCCCGGTCACACTCAATGTTGTCTGTAGACTCAAAAAATATTTATGGAGGTTAAAGCATCTGCCTGCAATGCAGGAGACCTGGGTTCAATCCCTGGGTTGGGAAAATCCCCTGGAGAAGGAAATGGCAACCCACTCCAGTATTCTTGCCTGGAAAATCCTATGGACAGACGAGCCTGGTGGGCCACAGTCCATGGGGTCGCAAAGAGTCGGACACAACTGAGCAACTTCACTCACTTTCAGTCTGCTCTAGGCATTCTACAAGACACAATTTTAGGCTTACAGGAAGTCAAATCTAGTGGGTGTGAGGTGCACACTTAGTCGCTCAGTCGTGTCTGACTCTATGACTCTTTGTGAACCCATGGACTGTAGCCCCAAGGCTCCTCTGTATGGGCTTCTTCAGGCAAGAATACTTTAGTGGATAGCCATCCAGTTCTCCACGGGATCTTCCCATCCTCGATCTCCTGCATTGCAGGCAGACTCTTTACTATGTGAGCCACCAGGGAAGCCCTGGGTGTGAGGTGGGGGAAGACAAAAACAGCAGCTTTTTGAGAAGCTTTTCTGTTCAGATACTGTGACAGAAGTGAGCACCAGTGCTGTATGAGCCCAGGGAAGAGGAGAGGGCACTCATTATGGAGGGTAGGCTGAGTGAAGCCAGAGAGGGCTTTTCAGCAGAGATGATCCTCAGGTTACCCAAGGGGACATGTGGAGTTAATCAGGTAGGCATGTGGAAAGAGGAGAGAGGAGATAACGGCATTCCAGACAGGCACCATGGTATCTGTGAAGACAGGGCAATGGGAGAAAGCATAGCGGTTTGGATAATGCAGCTAGCTGAGCGTAGCATAAGGTCAAGAGTGTGGCCTCTGCATTCGAATGCCTAGGATGACATGCTAATTCTAGTGGCTGTGTGATGGGTAAGTTTTGTGAGCTCTCTGAGCTTTAGTTTCCCCATTATTAGTAAGTGTTCCCCATTATAAGTCGCTCAGTTGTGTCCAACTCTTTGCAATCCTGTGGACTGTAGCCCACCAGGCTCCTCTGTCCATGGGATTCTCTAGGCAAGAATACTGGAGTGGGTTGCCGTTTCCTCCTCCAGGGGATCTTCCCAACCCAGGCATCGAACCCAGCTATACTGCATTGCAGGCACCAGAGAAGCCCCTTTCCCGTTATAAAACTGGCATAATAATAATAGTAACTGCCTCATTAGACTGTTGGTGATGATTAAATGAGTTATTATGTTTAAAACACTTGGATTGAGCTCTACCATAAAAGCTCTGTTAAAGTGTTGGTGATTATTATCATGGTCAGCGCTGGGTGTATATAGGGGCCCACCCACTTATCTATTTGAAAGAAAACAGTCTGGGAAGCAGATGAGAATTGTGGGAGAATTTATTATAGATAATACAGTCTTGTTTTCCTTTTGGTTTCAGCCTTGGCAGAAATTCAAGGCCTGAGAACTATAAAGAGTGTCATTGTTCTTTTCTAAATGGATAGTCTGAGCTGCTGAGTCAGGGATATTCTGCATGATCATATCAATGTTGTCAGCTTACCATTACTATAATCATTTCTGCTTAGCAATCTCCTCAGCTCAAAAGAATAAGTCATGAGAGCTTATGCTTAAAAGTTTGTGCTTTGGAATCAGACATTTCTATCTGGTCTGATATATGACGTATCATATGTGTGTATCTTTTAAATCTCACACCAACTCTGTAAGCTAGGTATGGTCATTCCTATTTTGCATATGAGGAAACTAGGGTTTGGAGAAGTTAAGTAGCCCTCCTATTGCCTTTAAAAAATTCTTTTTTACTGAAGTACAGTTGATTGATTTACAATGTTATGTTAGTTTCTGGTATACAGATATATGCGTATGTATATTCAGTTTAGTTCGGTCACTCAGTCATGTCTGACTCTTGGCAACCCCATGAACTGCAGCACACCAGGCCTCCCTGTCCATCACCAACTCCTGGAGTTCACCCAGACCCATGTCCTTTGATTCGGTGATGCCATCCAACCATATCATCCTCTGTCATCCCCTTCTCCTGCCCTTAATCTTTCCCAGCATCAGAGTCTTTTCAAATGAGTCAGCTCTTCACACCAGGTGGCCAAAGTATTGGAGTTTCAGCTTCAACATCAGTCCTTCCAATGAACACCCAGGACTGATCTCCTTTAGGATGGACTGGTTGGATCTCCTTGCAGTCCAAGGGACTCTCAAGAGTCTTCTCCAACACCACAGTTCAAAAGCATCAATTCTTTGGCACTCAGCTTTCTTTATAGTCCAGCTCTCACATCCATATATGACCACTGGAAAAACCACAGCCTTGACTATGGTTAGCCTTGACTAGACAGACCTTTGTTGGCAAAGTAATATCTTTGCTTTTTAGTATGCTGTCTAGGTTGTCATAACTTTCCTCCCAAGGAGTAAGTGTCTTTTAGTTTCATGGCTGCATTCACTATCTGCAGTGATTTTGGAGCCCCCAAAATAAAGTCAACCACTGTTTCCACTGTTTCCCCATCTATTTGACATGAAGTGACAGGACCAGATGCCATGATCTTAGTTTTCTGAATGTTGAGCTTTAAGCCAACTTTTTCACTTTCCTCTTTCACTTTCATCAAGAGGGTTTTTAGTTCCTCTTCACTTTCTGCCATAAAGGTGGTGTCATCTGCATATCTGAGTTTATGATATTTCTCCCAGCAATCTTGATTCCAGCATTTCTCTTGATGTACTCTGCATATAAGTTAAATAAGCAGGGTGACAATATACAGCCTTGACATACTCCATTTCCTATCTGGAACCAGTCTGTTGTTTCATGCCCAGTTCTAACTGTTGCTTCCTGACCTGCATATAGATTTCTCAAGAGGCAAGTCAGGTGGTCTGGTATTCCTATCTCTTTCAGAATTTTCCACAGTTTATTATGATCCACACAATCAAAGGCTTTGTCATAGTCCATAGAGCAGAAATGGAGTGTTTTTCTGGAACTCTCTTGCTTTTTCCATGATCCAGCTGATGTTGGCAATTTGATCTCTGGTTCCTCTGCCTTTTCTAAAACCAGCTTGAACGTATTGCTGAAGCCTGGCTTGGAGAATTTTGAGCATTACTTTACTAGTGTGTGAGATGAATACAATCGTGTGGTAGTTTGAGCATTCTTTGGCATTGCCTTTCTTTGGGATTAGAGTGAAAATTGATCTTTTCCAGTTCTGTGGCCACTGCTGAGTTTTCCAGATTTGCTGACATATTGAGTGCAGCACTTTCACGGCATCATCTTTTAGGATTTGAAATCGCTCAACTGGAATTCCATCACTTCCACTAGCTTTGTCGTGTATTCAGATATACAACACTAGTTTGTATGTGTATTCACATATACGCATATTTGCATCCGTCTAGTCAAGGCTATGGTTTTTCCTGTGGTCATGTATGGATGTGAGAGGTGGACTGTGAAGAAGGCTGAGCACTGAAGAATTGGTGCTTTTGAATTGTGGTGTTGGAGAAGACTCTTGAGAGTCCCTTGGACTGCAAGGAGATCCAACCAGTCCATTCTGAAGGAGATCAGCCCTGGGATTTCTTTGGAAGGAATGATGCTAAACCTGCAACTCCAGTACTTTGGCCACCTCATGTGAAGAATTAACTCATTGGAAAAGACTCTAATGCTGGGAGGGATTAGGGCCAGGAGGAGAAGGGGACGACAGAGGATGAGATGGCTGGATGGCATCACTGACTCGATGGACGTGAGTCTGGGTGAACTCTGGGGGTTGGTGATGAACAGGGAGGCCTGGCATGCTGCAATTCATGGGGTTGCAAAGAGCCGGACATGACTGAGTGACTGAACTGAACTGATATTCTTTTCTGTTTAATGGTTTAATGCAGGATAGTGAATATAGTTCCCTATGCAATAGAGTAGGTAGGACTTTGTGATTTATCCATTCTATATGTAATAATTTGCATCTGCTAATCCCAAATGGCATCACCAACTTGATGGACATGAGTTTGAGCAAATTCCAGGAGTTGGTGATGAACAGGGAAGCCTGGTGTGCTGCCGTCCACAGGTCACAGAGTCAGGTGAGACTGAATGACTGAACTGAATGCCAAACTCCCAATCCGTCCTTCCCATCCCTGAGCCATAAGTCTGTTCTCTGTGTCTGTTTCTGTTTTGTACCCAGGTTCGTTTGCGTCATATTTAAGATTCCACGTAAAGGACTATCGTATGGTATTTGTCTTTCTGACTTACTTCATTTAGTATGATCATTTCTAGGTCCATCCATGGTGCTGCAAATGACATTCTTTCATTCTTTTTCTGGCTTAGTAATATTCGATCGTGTGCATTTAGTGTATGGATGTGTGTTTATCTATTCATCTGTTGCTGGATACTTAGATTGTTTCCATGTCTTGGCTATTATGAATAGTGCTACTAGGAATATGTATCTGCATATATCTTTTAAAATTATTGTTTTCTCCAGATATATACCCAGAAATGAAATTGTTGGGTCATATGGTCACTCTATTTTTAGATTTTTAAAGAAACTGCAATATGTTTTCCATAGTGGCTGCACTGGTTTACATTTCTACCAACAGTGAAGGAGGGTTCCCTATAGGTGTGTTGTTAAGATGTGATAGTGCTTGTGAACCACTCAGCACCATGAAATAAATCTTTGATAAATTATCTCTGATAATAATGATGACACTTGGCTTTTTCATATTTTTAACAAGGATAAAATTAACTAATGGGTATGCAGATAAATGCAAGGAGGGGAGACCATTCATTGAGACTGTTGTTAGAAGAGTTCCTGATTAATCTGGTTAAATTGCAACCCTCCTACATTCTGCAGATTTTCCCTATCCACACTGCATTTTTCCAGGATGATACAGATCACATCAGACATTGTTGTCTCAACTGGATTAGCTGTTGCTGCTAAGTCACTTCAGTCACTTTCATTTCTTAAAGAACATCCAGTGTAACAGGACTCAGTCTTTTATAACCAAATGCAGATTCTCCTTCTTCCTTCCTGTCCTACCCTGTCTTGCTAAGCCTTTCGGGAGACTCTTGCTCTTCTTGGAGCTCTGTTCTACTCTCCACTTAAACATCTCACTGTGCTCCTTTCCACAGCAGCTCCATCAAGTCCATGGCCCTGGACTTCCCCACCATCCTGTCTGTCTCCTGAGCTCCACACCCTGGTTTCCACTATAAGCTGGACATCTGTCCCCACCTGCAAGTCCTAGGTTCTCTACATGTTGAGATATATATGACTGAGGTCATCACACGTGCCTTAAGCCTGCATTCCTCTGTTAGGGAATGGCAGCATCTTCCCATCCATAACGCTGCACAGATCGGATACCTGATGTTCCTCTCCTTCTCTCTTCTCTCCCACTTCTTGACCTCCAGGTGGCCTCCCTGCAGATAAGGATTCAGCGTCATGATGACTCAAATCTAGCCACTCCTCACTTATGTGTCCTAGCAACAGGCCCTCATCATATTTTGAATACAAACTTTTAAACCTTTTGCCTTCAGTGTTTGCTTTCTCAAATATATTCAATTCATAATAACAGATTTTTCTAGAACCCATTTCCAACCATATCATGCTCCTAGTTAAACCATCTGTGCCTTCTGCAGGAGTGAGTCTAAGCTTCTTGATCTGGCCTTGACATAACCCTCTGGCTTGTCTGCCACCATGATCCTTAGTTTCCTCATCTACAAATGGCATATATTAATCCCTCTTGGATGGTCATAGTGAGGATCAAATGAGCTCATTCAGGTAATAACGGTCATATTTGTCAGGCACGTAGTAAGTGCTTAATAAATGCCAGTCCCCTTCCTGCCTCTTCCTGAACCAACATTTGGAATTATTAAGGCCTTCAGAAGGACTTTCCTGGTGGTCTGGTAGGTAAAGAATCCACCTGTAATTCAAGAAATGCAGGTTTGATCCCTGGGTCAGGAATATCCCCTGGAGAAGAACATGGCAACCCACTCCAGTATTTTTGCCTGGAGAATCCCATGGACTGAGGAGCCTGGCAGGCTATAGTCCATAGGGCCACAAAGAATCGAACATAACTGAAGTGACTGAGCATGCGTGGACTTCAGTGGATTTTCTCTCCTTTAAACCAAGCCTGGAGTCTTTATACCTGCCTTTCCTTTGCAGTGAATGCCATCCTCCTGCCCCTCCCCCATTCCATCTCTGTGATGATGGATCATCAAGTAATTAGGACAGTGAGCATTTGAAACTATGTCAGCTCCCTGATGGATCAGTTCCTAAGCGTCTGGCCTAGTACTGAGAGAAGCATGTGCTTCTATCCATGCTTCTCCCCCAACAACCCCAGATTCCTGCCTGTGATGGCTGGAAGGGGGAAAAAGGGGATGCATAGGGTATTTATGCTGTGAGCAACACCAGCAGCTTTCCCTCTCTCCACAGGAGGCTTTTGGGTGGGTATTTGGCAGTGGGAGTTAGTGAGAAAAGCAAGAGTGTTAGAATCAGAAGATAGGGGTTTGAGTCATTGCTCAAACACTTACTGCTGTGTACCTGCTACAAGTTCCCTAAATTTTATGAGCCTCATTTTCCTCAGCTCTTGAAATGGGGATAATGCTCTTTTTCTCACTGGGTTCTTAGAAAATTCCAATTAAATAATGGATGAATTATATAAGATATCATTTTGAAATGGCTACTTTAAATATCGATACTAGGTGTGCTCTGCTGAGAAAGCAGAGCATTTAGGGTTACAAGTGATATTCTCATAGCAGACTTTCTTTTTTACTTCCTATGTGGGAGAACTGAATGAACATGTTAATTATTCTTTCTCAGTCTTAGTATATTTAGTTTTAAAACAGGGATAATTGCCCTCACACTTTGTAGGATGAGTTATGTATTATGTTCTTGGTAGACTGTAAAGTACTAACAATAGTTTTATTGTTACTCACACTAATGGTGGTGGATCTAATTATTTATCTTAATTAAATCATGACAGTGAATACTATTATTCTTAAAGGCTGGTACACTGAGTGGAAGCTATGGGTGAGTCATTTAATCTCTATATCTGTTTTCTCAAATATAAAGTTAAAAGGTTGGGTTTGGTTGGCACCTAGAATAGGAGCTGGTATACAGTAAGAGAGTAATAAGTAGAAACATTAAGTGCTCAATAAATGCATGTTAAATAAATGAATGAATGAATGAGCAATAAAAGCTATTTCTTGGAGATATTTTGAGCGTTCTATGGAATGAGAAAGTGCCTTATGAACTGTGGAGGGAAGCAGTGTAACGACTGTGTTATATGGCAGGCCAGTCCCGTAGATTGCCTAGTTTTCTCCTGCCGTCTCCTGCCACAGTAACCTCCCTCAGTGTTTTGTATGCTCATTTCATGCAGCAGAGATGGGTTTCCCACATCCAGCCCTCTGGGAACAGGGCCAAGTCTGCCTGTGAAGCCCATGGAGACCATGGTGTTCAGTTCAGTTCAGTCGCTCAGTCGTGTCCGACTCTTTGCAACCCCAAGAATCACAGCACCCCAGGCCTCCCTGTCCATCAACAACTCCCCGAAGTTCACTCAAACTCATGTCCTTCGAGTCAGTGATGCCATCCAGCCATCTCATCCTCTGTCATCACCTTCTCCTCCTGCCCCCAATCTTTCCCAGCATCAGGGTCTTTTCTGATGAGTCAACTCTTCACATGAGATGGCCAAAGTACTGGAGTTTTAGCTTCAGCATCAGTCCTTCCAATGAACAACCAGGACTGATCTCCTTTAGGATGGATTTTTGGGTCTCCTTGCAGTCCAAGGGACTCTCAAGAGTCTTCTCCAACACCACAGTTCAAAAGCATCAGTTCTTTGGAACTCAGCTTTCTTCACTGCCCAACTCTCACATGCATACATGACCACTGGAAAAACCATAGCCTTGACTAGACAGACCTTTGTTGGCAAAGTAATGTCTCTGCTTTTAAATATGCTGTCTAGATTGGTCATAACTTTCCTTCCAAGGAGTAAGCGTCTTTTAATTTCATGGCTGCAGTCACCATCTGCACTGATTTTGGAGCCCCCCAAAATAAAGTCTGACACTGTTTCCACTGTTTTCCCATCTATTTCCCATGAAATGATGGGAGCAAATGCCATGATCTTAGTTTTCTGAATGTTGAGCTTTAAGCCAACTTTTTCACTCTCCTCCTTTCATCACTCCTCCTTTGTCGCTTTCAAAGAGGCTTTATATTTCCTCTTCACTTTCTGCCATAAGGGGGTGTCATCTGCATATCTGAGGTTATTGATATTTCTCCTGGCAGTCTTGATTCCAGCGTGTGCTTCTCCCAGCCCAGAGTTTCTCATGATGTACTTTGCATACAAGTTAAATAAACAGGGTGACAGTATACAGCCTTGACGTACTTCTTTACCTATTTGGAACCAGTCTGTTGTTCCATGTCCAGTTCTAACTGTTGCTTCCTGACCTGCATACAGGTTTCTCAGGAGACAGGTCAGATGGTCTGGTATTCCCATCTCTCAGAATTTTCCACAGTTTATTGTGATCCTCACAGTCAAAGGCTTTGGCATAGTCAATAAAGCAGAAATAGATGTTCTTCTGGAACTCTCTTGCTTTTTTGATGATCCAGCAGATGTTAGCAATTTGATCTCTGGTTCTTCTGCCTTTTCTAAAACCAGTTTGAACATCTGGACATTCACTGTTCGTGTATTGCTGAAGCCTGGCTTGGAGAATTTTGAGCATTACTTTACTAGCGTGTGAGATGAGTGCAATTGTGTGATAGTTTGAGCATTCCTTGGCATTGCTTTTCTTTGGGACTGGAGTGAAAACTGACCATTTTTAGTCCTGTGGCTACTGCTGAGTTTTCCAAATTTGCTGGCATAATGAGTGCAGCACTTTCATGGCATCATCTTTCAGGATTTGAAATAGCTCAACTGGAATTCTATCACCCCCACTAGCTTTGTTCGTAGTGATGTTTTCTAAGGCCCACTTGACTTTACATTCCAGGATGTCTGGCTCTCGGTGCGTAATCACACCATCGTGATTATCTGGGTCATGAAGATCTTTTTTGTACAGTCCTTCTGTGTATTCTTGCCACCTCTTCTTAATATCTTCTGCTTCTGTTAGGTCCATACCATTTCTGTCCTTTATTGAGCCCATCTTTGCATGAAATATTCCCTTGCTAACTCTGATTTTCTTGAAGAGATCTCTAGTCTTTCCCAATCTGTTGTTTTCCTCTACTTCTTTGCCTTGATCGCTGAGGAAGGCTTTTTTATCTCTCTTTGCTATTCTTTGGAACTCTGCAAACCATGGTGTTAGTAATATCAAACAGACTGACAATAATAAACACACAGGAGGGGCCTTTGCTTTTCCCAGTCTCACTCATTCTTGTACATCCCAGTTTGGAATAATCTCTAACTCAAGAGTCAGAGATTTATGCTGGTTTAACACGACATTCCTTTTGAAGTTTTAACATATTTCAGAAATCTGTGCAGATAACTTTTTAAGCTTTGTTATGTTCATGACCAATGGTGAATGAATATGTCCCCTTTGTTCTAAAGGTGGCTGAATTTTTTTAAAAGCATTTATCATGGAGCTTGGAAGCATTAGAAAGTTAGGTAGAGGCTTCTACCATAACCACCTATCCAATTTCTTACATCACTCTTGTCAGCAGGCTGGTCAGCCTCCGTGTGTGTCCTTCTAGAGAGGAGACGCTATTTTATTCAGTATCTCGTCTGCTGGGCCAGTATCTGCCTGCCTGACTTTACCTCCTTGACCCTAGTTCTGTCCTTTGGATTGTCACAGCACAAAACTTGTCCCTCTTCCATCTCTTTTGTTGAAGCAGCCCCTCTTCGAATGGTGGGGAATTGCGCTCCTGGCCCATTGTTCCTTCTCTTCATCCTCAGCCTGTCTTTAAATTTGTCTTTCTGTTTTATTGTTTTCAATAATAAATGAAATTTGTTGAGATAAAGTTTATTATGTGCCAGACTCTTTCCTAAAGGCCTTAGTTAGTTAGCTGTTTGTTAATCCTTACCAGAGTCATGAGGGCCAGATGGGAAGTGCAGCCTTTCAAATAGGGAATATTTTGTTTTGTTTTGAAAATATCACTCTGACTACAGGGTAGAGAATGGACAGGTGATTATAATACCTAGTGGTATCTGAGAAGCAGGACTCTCACACGTGGAGCTGGAGAAGGCAATGGCAACCTACTCCAGTACTCTTGCCTGGAAAATCCCATGGACAGAGGAGCCTGGTGGGCTGCAGTCCATGGGGTCACGAAGAGTCGGACATGACTGAAGCGACTTAGCAGCAGCAGCAGCACACCTGGAGCGGGACTCTCTGCATCTGTTAAGACAGCAGTGATTCCTTCTGGGGTAGCAGCACAGGACCGTGGTCCAGAGCCCTGTCCAGGAGCCCAGATGCCCGAGTTTAAAATCTGACTTTTCTTACAAGTGATACAAGCTTGGTTAAGTTACTAATTTCTTTTTGCCTCAGCTTCCTTGTCAATAAAATACCACCTTCTTGTGGTCACTGTGAGATTATGTGAATTAATATATACAAAGTGCCTAGAATGGGGGTTGGCATATAGTCTTCCTCATACAAATGAGTTCACTTTTGAAAGTGTGTTCTTAAGTCCAATAAAATTAGCCTAAGTACCTAACTAACACAATTGGCTATGTAGTACTTACTGTAATAGGTTTATAATACTTTTCACACAAATAATACATAAAAAGCATAAAAATAAAGAAAACACTTTAAATCTTACAGTATAGTACCCTGAAAAGTACAGTAGTACTGGCTGTATATCACCAGTGCTTTTACACTTGTTTCTGGACATCCTAGGCTTGAAACAGAGACTGTACTACTGCACTCTCTATAATACCATACAGTAAAGTACACAAAAACGCAACCACATGTAGAGGATCCAAGCACGTGACAGTGTACACCAGACACGTGAACTGACTTACATGATTAACATGTGAATACACATTCTCATCTTTGAAACCCTGCATGTAGCTTGAAGGTTCTTATGTAAGGGACTTAATAAATATTAGTTTTTAATGGTCATTCACATTGTTGATTGAAAGCAATTGTGGTTGATTAAATCTATAAGATCATTATTACATAACAAAAAATAGTTTATGAGAGCTTTAAACATAACAGATTAGTCCAACTACCCAACTAAACAGCACAGGTCCTGCTGAAGGCTTCCGCTGCTCAGGAGCAAGTGGTTGCTTAGAGTGAATGTGTGTGTGCACTTCCTTTTCTGTCTCATGTACCCATGTATTGCTTTCAAGACCTGCCTTTTCTCTCTGACTGGAGGAGCATTCCCCGGCTGGTGCTGCTTTTGGCAACCTCATCTCCTTCTCTTTTCTATCTTATTCAAGATTTAGCCTCAGAGAGCTCCCTCCCTAGTCTCTTGTAGGAGACAATGTGAGGTGTTCCCAGGTCCCCTTTCAAGGAGGGATATTTGTTGGCCCAGTTGCTAGGACCGCAGTGGGAAGACAGCTTCTGCTTGCTGGCCCCTCCTGGGATTGCTCAGCTGTAGAGGTCAGATTCTCCCTTGGGTGGTGCCCATCCAGTGACTGGTTGACATGGAGAGAAAGAGCTCCAAATGGGACAGCTCTGCATGGTGCGTCCAGCGCAAGAGCTCCCCCATGTTGACTGTGGTTGTCTTTGCAGGTGCATCACAGCTTCATGTCTCCTTCTAGGGACCCCTGCTTCCTGGGCCTCCTCCTCAAACATGGGCCCCAGGACACTGGGCATCCTAACATCCTGCACCCTCCTCTGTTTCTGAACTGGCTTCAGAGGGACCCACCCACTTGTGACTCTGCCTGCTGTCCCCTCAGAGCCAAAAGATGATCACCTCACCCCACTCTTACCTGATACAATTACTTTATAGCACGAACAGAGTCTGTCATGAACTGGATTTGTTCATTACTTGTTTCCTCTTACCCTCTAGTTCCTTATCCTAAAATACAAGATTCTTGTCTGCCTCAAAGGCACTCAACAAATATCAGGTGAATGAATCTGGTTTAATACCACAGTTAAGTTCACTCAGCATTTGAATCTAAACTTTCTGGGTTCAAATCCTGACTATGAAATGTATCAGCTCATGATCTGGCACAAGTTTTTAAATTCTTGGCCTACAACGTGCATAGCACAGAGTAAGTGCTCAACAAATCTTAGCAGTAAAGGATCAGTTCATTCACGGGGTTGTCATGAGGATTAAATGAGGTGATGCACACAGATCACTTAGCACAGTGCTGAGCTCTGAGTAGGTACTCAGTAAATTAATCTGTTGGCATCAGAAATTGTCTATGCAAAGTCACTACAAAGCAAGTCTGTGTCGTCAGCCTCAGCCCCACAGCCCCCTGCAGTGCCAGACACCATACTGAGCATACAGAAGGTGAAAAATAAAGGCATATCAGTGAGTTGGTGAGCCATCCTCCCCTCCCAGCTCTCGAGGGCAGAGAGTTCCTGCCTTTCCTCTGAGAACTCCACCCTGCCGAGGTCAACCCCATGGCAAATTCTTCACACACGCATTTCAGAGCAGTGATTTGAACCAGATTTCAGTGTCATATCCTTGCTCCAATGCAGTCTCCATGACGACTCCCAGTCCAGCAGTTTGAGGAAGGTGCTTCCAGATCTAAGGGCTGGCACACTTGCAACCTCCAAACACGTGCCATATTTTTTCACACTTCTCAGACAGATTGTAGGTTGTGTGTTCATTAATTAAAATGAGAGTAATTGGTCCCAGCAAATAGTCTGCACATCAGCTTGCAAATTCTGTGCACGAGGCCCGGTGGTTCTTCCTCTCCTATCTCATATCTCTATAGCTGGCTCCTTGGCTCCTGATGGTTTCCCCAAACCCCCAGACCTTCATTTTATGTAACAGTTGAAAAATAAAGGGAGAATAGGATTGGAAATATAATTTCCTTAACTTATTGGAAGTCAATTTATGCTCAGGGAGGGAAGAAATAAGAAACCCCCTCATACGTGTATAATACCTGGTGATTTTTGAAGAATTCGTTTATAGGTGCAATATCATTTATTCCTCATTTCATCACTGGAAAGCAGCTACTATTATTATTAGAGGTGTTAAGATCTCAGGCTCAAATCGTCTCTTCCACTTAATAGCTGTGGAAATGGCAACTTGCTTGCACCTTTCAGCGTCATGTTCCCAATGTGAAATATAATAGCTTTGGACCCAGTTCACAGGGTAACATTGAGGACTACATGAAATCACACAGTGAAAACACAGAGTCCACACTGTGGGCTCCTAAGGTTTTTGTTGTGAGTATACCCATCTCACAGATGGAAACCAGGGCCTCAGAGACCTCTAGCTAGTAATGGGCTTGACAAAAATTTAGACTTCTTTCTGTGGCTCCTAAATAAACCTTTCATAGCAGTCACTATGGGCTGAATGGTGCTCAGTGTAAGGCTCTGGGGTTTTTATCTGACCTTAGATGACAAGTGTACAGAGGTCTATAGAGGATGCTCTGAACAGTGGTATGTGCAGGGAACCTTTCCTCCGATGAAACACTTCCTGATTTTTTTCCTATGATGAGGTTAACTTTCAGTCATCATAAAGGTGTCATTCTTCCCCCTCATATGACAAGGTAACTTGTACCCTTTCTCAGTTATTGGACCCCCAGGCCATTTCAGCATGCTGTTATTTACAGCCTGGCAACCCCTGAGTGGCCAAAAGGCTCTGCCACTTGCCTTACTTTCTGTAATTATTTTGTTCTTTTCCATCTCTAAAACAATTCTGGTTATGGGCCTGGCCTCTTTGGACATTCTGCTATCAAGGACCAGTGTCTGACTGGGGGTGGGGACCAGCTAACTATTGCTACTAAAGAGTGCAAGCACTGGGCCTATCACAGTACTCTGCATCCATGCTTGGTGCATGGTAAATGGACCAAATCTGTTAACCAAGAACTCGAGGATAGTAGCTCATAGGCTAAGCTGTTGGATTCTGGTCTTCTCTGACTTTTCAGTTGTGTGCTCACTCATGCTCACATGCAGTTGTCTCTTTTTGTCTGCATTCCTGACATTTCATGCAAGTGACTCATCTAGATCCTGATGCAGTTTCTTCTGGGCTCATCCATGGGAGGGTGAGCATAAGGCCTTGTTTCTACTCCTCTCGAAGAGGAGTAGAAGTTGCAGAAGTCTCTCCAAAGCAGAAAGCTGCCTGAGTGCCCAGGCAGGCCCCCTGTCTTATATCCACCTGACTGTGCACCGAGGCTGGGATTCCTGGCACTGTAGTTAATGTTGCCAGCCTGCGCTAGGAGCTGAACCTGGAGACCTTGGTATGTTTACCATGTGGTAGCTTTGTGTCTTTGGATGTCATTGAGCAGCAGAGTGGCTCAATGAAAGATGAATGTTTCAAAAGGAATCTGCAATAGCAGCATGAGTGGTTTTTGAAGCCTGGAGAACAGCCAGAGGCTGCTGGAATCATGGAGGCAGATGCGCTCCTTGAATTGCATAACTGTCCCCTCTTTGAAAGTGACTGAGCCACAAGGAAAACCAAGCAGTAGAAAAGAAAGCCCTGAACAAGGACTAGTAAGAGTTGAGTTCTGATCCTCCCCTTCTCATTGATTAGGGCTACGACCCCTTTGATAAGTAACTATCTAAGCCTCAGTTTCCTAATCTGTCCAGTGGGGGCAAGTTATCTATGCCCTGGATGATTCTGTTGTGTTACAGTAAAGCTTGAGCAAGATGATGACTATAAAGGGCTTTGAGAAAGACAATGCAGGCTTCACAAGATCATTTTTAGTGTTATTACAGGGAAGTAAGAGCTATAAGTAGCATATTTTAATATAGTGAATGTTTCTCTGGATCAGATGGCTTCTTATTCTAAGGGAAAATTTTAGTTCAAGCCCAAGGCTAGTCATTAAACCAGCCAAATGATATTCCTTCTGTGGGCCTCAGTTTCCTCGCTCTTTGAAATGGAAGTTAGATTAAATGGTCTTTAAATTCCTACTAGAGGCATGTTAGGATAGTAAATTCAGTTAATTTATGGAGAGCAGATTAGCAAAGAAGAGAGTTCTCTGCCCTTTTTGGCAAAGGAAATCACATCAACTGATTCCTGACTGCACTGTGTCAGGTACTTCCTGTCCCTCCCTCGTTTAACTGTCACAGAGCCCTGGGAGGCAGGCTTTGCTGGCCTCACTCCACGGAGAAGAAAGCTGCTTCTCTGAGCTGTGGGTTGAATTCCCCACCTCCCCCACACACACTCAGATGTTGAGTCCTGACCTAAGTGCTCAGAATGTGACCTTATTTGGGAAGAGAGTTATTGCAGGTGTCACTAGTTAAGATGGCATCATAAGGATGAATCCTAAACCAATATGATTGGTATCCTTGTAAAAAGGGGTAATTTGGACACACACACAGATTTCTGGATAAAGAAGACAGATATCGGGGTGATGCTTCTGTATGCGATGGAATGCCCGAGATTGCCTGTACCCCACCAGAAGCTAGGAGAGAGCCATGGAATGGAGTCACCTTCACACACTCACAGACCTTTGAAGAATCAGTCCTGCTACTGTCTAGATCTCAGATTTCTAACCTCCAGAACTGTGAGACAATGAATGTCCTGTTTAAGTCACCCAGTTTGTGGTACCTCATTATGGCAGCCCTAGGAAACTCAGAGAGGCTAGGAAACTTGCTCACGCTTGCAAAGCTAGTGCTCAGATCAAGGTCTGTTTCACTCCAAAGCCTGCACACTTGTTATTGTGCTCGCCCTCCTGGAATGTCAAACCCATGCACGTGAAGGAATGGGACCAGAGAGCACACTCTGGAGTGCATCTTGGGGCTATCCTTCTTGCTGGCAGCACTGGAGGAGGCAGCAGGGAGGCAGGCAGCCCCCGGGCTTGGCTGACTTCCCCAAACAGTGGCCTCCCACAGTTAAAATGTAGCATCCCCTTGCCGAGGAACCAGATGCCGCACATTGGAATGTGATGTCATAGCAGGAGGGGGTGTGTGAGCAAAGGTAGTCAGGGAGAGGCTGCTCAGACTGGTGTCGCCTTTTGTCTAACAGCTCATGGCTCCTGGCCAAGATGGTTCAGAGTTGGCAGTCTACCCTTGGATTCATGTGCACTCACTCACAAAAACCCAAGGTGGGCATTCCTGTTGGCAGTCCAGAGCTTAATGGGTCCTCAGGCAGGTGCCCCTGCTCCATGCACAAGCTCCCCAGAGGGCAGAAAGGAAGGGTAGTGAGGAATAAGCCTCGGAAGGAAGTCATTCCTGCCCACGTGCGTGTAGTTTCTCACTTTGACTTCTTACCTACCTCCTCTGAAAGGCGGCTCTAATCAGTCCCTCTCTGCTCAGATGGGGAGTAAATGGGCACAGAAAGGCGAAGAGGGTTTTCCAAGGTTACACAGTAACCTTGGGCTAAAACTGACCTGTCCACATGTGTCTCAATAGCTTTTTCTCTGCAGCATAGACTGAAATAGAGAGAAGTTGGGGCACAAAACTGGCTCTTTTCTCTACCTGCTGCTCAGCTTAGGGAGACCAGTAGAAGATAGAGAACTCAACACCCCCTGGGAGACAGTTGACTTTCTGCCTAAACTCTAGAGCTAACCATGTCTTTCAGCAGGTGATTTCCCACTAGGTACAAGAAAAAGTCGAGGTTCCTTTAGCTGGATTCTGCCTAACTTGCAGCTCCTTTCCCACACTCCCTCTGCCCACTGTCACTGTCCTCCAGCACACAGAGGTCGGCTCCTGCCACTCCTGGGAGATGATTCTAGAATAGCAATTCATGCTAAGAGACAGGATAGAGTGAGGGAGGCAGGATGGGGCTGGGCTGTGTTGGAGCAAGCAGGTGGGGCTGAAACTTTCATTGCAAATGGCCCTGGTAAGTTCCTCACTTTTCTCTGTGAGTCATTCCAGTTGTCTTAAAGGAACTGAGAGCAGGGGGCCATCAGGCAGCAGGTGTGGTCCTCCCTGAGGCCAGGAAAATGATAAGACAATTCCTTCCTTTGGTTTTGTGTTGAGTTCCTAGCTCTAGTGGAAGGCCTGCAGAGTCCATAAATATTTGACAATACATAAATACATGACAATAAGTGGATGAGAAATCAGGAACTCCAGGATTCAGTGGCTTACACTTGTATCCAATTTCCACTTCTGTTACTTTAAACCACTTCTCATCTGTATGCCAGAAAGCCCGGCTTAGGAACAAGGAGCACGTCTTTACATGATGAGATTTTGCATCTCCCATCCCTGACTCGGGCAGCAGCCTTTGAGAGTCCTGCTCTTCTGGAGCTCCAGCAAGCATTGCTGTGAATGATGAGGCCCCTGGATGGTCTCGGTGCTGAGCAAATATTAACACTTTGAATCAATTGCGCCTCCTTGATTACTGGGAAAACTGTTCAGAGGCCGGGAGAGAGTTATTACACCATGCAACAGTCGAGCAGGGGTGATATAGTGGGAGGCGGGCGGCATAAATGAGTTTAAGGCAAAGATGGATTTGCACTTGGAAACCGAAATCATACGGTGAGGTTTGCTGGTGGAATTGCAAAGTACACCTGGAAGAATGCCAAGAATAATGCAGATAGGCCTGTAGCAGCTCAGCCCGCACTTTCATCGTGGCCAACTGTAGAATGGGGAAATTAATAGTACCTACCTCATGGAGTGGCAAGGAGGAGTAAGTGAGTTCATGCAAAAGTGCTTAGCACAATGCTGAGTGTGTAGCAAGCACTCAATAAGCATTGCTCAGCATTACAAGTTCAGGGTACCATGCACACAACTAAGAATAAGAGACTGGGTCCTCCTGTCCTTACGAATCTTATAGTGTTTGGGCAGCCAGTCACCTAATGTTGTGTGATGTGGTGGAGGCCGTGATGCAGAGATTCAGGGCATTGTGCAACTCACAGGGGATTTCCCCAAGCTGGACTTGGCAGGTCAAAGACGACCCTGCAGATGACACGGGTGGCGCATCTGGAGACATTAACAAGCAGGGGGCAGCCGCGTGGAGATCCGAGATCCACCCGAGAACAGGGATTAGTTGTCTGCACAGAGACCTGGAGGTGGAAAGAGGGCATCCTCTGGACTCAAAGTACAGGCTAGCTGCTATGTGCAGCTAGTAGATGTCCTGGTTCCTGGGGCTGCAGTGACAAAGTACCCCAGCTGAGTGGCTTAATGCAACCGAAATATATTTTCTCACAGCTCTAAGGTTCAGAGTCCAAAACCAAGGTGTTGGCAAGGCCATGCTCTCTCTCCAGGTTTTGGGGAAGAAGCCTTCCTTGCTTCTTTCATCTTCTGGTGGTAGCCAAAAATCCTTGGCATTCTTTGGCTTCTGGCTATATCCCTCTAGTTTCTGCTTCATGTGGCTGTCTTCCCTCTGTGTGTCTCTGTTTTCTTATGAGAACACTAATCACTGGCCTAGGGCCCACCCTAATCCAGCCTAGCCCCATTTTAACTAATTGCATTTGCAAGGACCATTTTAACACATATGATCATATTCTGAGGTTCTGAGTAGAGTGAATTTTGAAGGAACACTATTCAATCCAGTACAGCAAAGATGGTCAAAGAACGAGAGTGAGACACAGATAGGAACCTGATTCTCAAGGGATTCATAATAAATAATAATCATAAACCAGCATTCACAAGTCCCAGCCATGTATGGAGGGCTGTGGTAGGCACTTTACATATATTAAATGCAGACTCACTTTGAAGGAGGGAGAGTCAAGTTGAGTGGAGACCAGAGGAAAAGTCAGAGCTCAGAGTTCAAGTTAGGGTCCCTGTGGAAAGCAGAAGGCAGGCTTGGATTAGGATTATTCAAGGAAGGTTTAATAATGGGACTGCTCACTGACATATAAGCAAGGCATAGGAAAACCACAAGAGATAGAGCAGGACACTGGAGTGTTGCCATCCCTGGGTCTGAATGGTGCAGTGAAGGGAGCAGGTACTGGAGCCCGAAAAGAGCACTGTGCAAAGAGGACTACCTTGAGAAGCTGTGGCCTTTGGTTAAAGGAGGTAGCCAGCCCAAGGTGAGCACAGAAAGAAGCAGCTAGGAGAACAGGTACCCTGCCTTGACTCCTTCCTTTTAATCTCTTGTTGAGACCCCATTGGCTAGCCCCAACCAGAAGCGAGGACAAGAGGGTCTATTGATGTAATTCATGTGTATCAGCCTCATGGGAGATAGAGCCAAGTGGAGAGGACTGGAGAGTGGATCTGGAGAGGCAGACACATAGCATTTTATACTAGAACATTGATGAAAAGGAGAGCTTAGGAGCCGGAAAACTGGAAAGTTAGATTGTGGTGGAAAAGTTGACATAATCTAACATATAGAATAGATATATAAAATAGATAACTATATAGCATGTGGAACTAAACTCAATATTTTATAATAACCTATAAGGGAAAGGAATCTGTAAAAGCCAAAAACACACACGTATGTTGTTGCTGTTGTTGTTCAGTTGCCAAGTTGTGTCTGACTCTTTCTGACCCCATGGACTGTAATACATCAGGCTTCCCTGTCCTTCACTATCTCCCGTACTTTGCTCAAACTAATGTCCATTGAATTGGTGATAACATCCAACCATCTCCTCTGTTGGCCCGTTCTTTTCCTGCCCTCAATCTTTCCAAGCATCAGGGTCTTTTCCAATGAGTCTGATGTACTCCTTTCCTGTTTGGAAGCAGTCTGTTGTTCCACGTCCAGTTCTAATTGTTGCTTCCTGACCTGCATATAGGTTTCTCAAGAGGCAGGTCAGGTGGTCTGGTATGCCCATCTCTTTCAGAATTTTCCACAGTTTATTGTGATCCACACAGTCAGACTTTGGCATGGTCAGTAAAGCAGAAATAGATGTTTTCTGGAACTCTCTTGCTTTTTCAATGATCCAACAGATGTTTGCAATTTGATCTCTGGTTCTTCTGCCTTTTCTAAAATAGCTTGAACATCTGGAAGTTCACAGTTCACATACTGTTGAAGCCTGGCTTGGAGAATTTTGAGCATTACTTTGCTATCGTGTGAGATGAGTGCAATTGTGTGATAGTTTGAGCATTCTTTAGCATTGCCTTCCTTTGGATTTGGAATGAAAACTGACCTTTTCCAATCCTGTGGCCACTGCTGAGTTTTCCAAATTTGCTGGCATATTGAGTGCAGCACTTTCACAGCATCATCTTTTAGGATTTTAAATAGCTCAGCTGTAATTCCATCACCTCCATGAGCTTTGTTAATAGTGATGCTTCCTAAGGCCCACTTGAGTTCACATTCCAGGATGTCTGGCTCTAGGTGAGTGATCACACCATCGTGATTGTCTGGGTCATGAAGATCGTTTTTGTATAGTTCTTCTGTGTATTCTTGCCACCTCTTTTTAATATCTTCTGCTTCTGTTAGGTCCAGACCATTTCTGTCCTTTATCAAGCCCATCTTTGCATAAACTGTTTCCTTGGTATCTCTCATTTTCTTGAAGAGATCTCTAGCCTTTCTCATTCTATTGTTTTCCTCTATTTTTTGCATTGATCAGTGAAGAAGGACAATAGACTGTCCGAAAGTGATCAGTGCTGTGGATAAAACAAAACAGAAAATGGAGAGGGGAAATACTTAGGATTGGTTTGCAAGGTGAAATACAGCAACAAAAGAATCATTGAGAAGGTGTTATATGGGTCAGCGATCTGAATGGCATTGAGGGAGGAAGCCATTCTGTTGCCGGAGAGATGGTTCCAGGCAGAGGAAAGAACAAGGGAGGAGGCACTGCAGGTAGAGCCCACAGCAGTGTGGTTAGCAAGGATCCAGCTCCCTGGAAACTGAGAGCAGTGAGGTCAGAGGGGTGATAGGAGAGCCCATGGTCTTTAGAGGACTGGGTTCTACATGACACAGCAGCACATTCTGAAGTCCTGGACCTCTCACATTAACAGTCTTTCCCATCTATAAAATGGGAACATTTATCCCAGTTTTGTTTATTCCCCAATTGGATTATAAGGGTCCAGTAAAAAGATGGGTTATTCTGTTGTTTTGAAAATAATTATTAAGCAAGAGAATGTTCTTACTGCTTAGTAATTTTGCCCTAGGCCACCTACCACTGAGGAGAAAGCCTGCCCATGCCCTCAAGAATGTGGCCGTGCCGGACCATTGCTTGACAGTGGGTTGTCATCTCTCTCTCAGCAAAACTCATCTTCTTCCTTTGCTTCTTCAGCTCTGGGGCCAAGATTTTAAAACAGCAGTTTCTTCCCACTGTGCTCCCTGCCCCCAAACCTCCTCAGTGGAACTGCGGAAAAGTAATTCACAGAGGCTTGCTATTTATCCTATATGCAGTAAAGACTTTCTGTAGGTTATAGGAAATAAATGTGCTTTTTACTGTCATCTGTGGTTCTTATTAAACCTATCCCCTCAGTGGGGAAATATCTTTGCAGGACCAAGCAGTTTTATGTCCAAACAGCCAATGAGCTGATAATGGGTTTTATGTCTGACTGTAACCAGCAGCCTTGCAGGCAGCCCTTCCTGCGTTGCAGTCAGGAGTCGTGGGTTTCTGGACCTGCGGCATGTAAATACTGCTCATTAATGTGGTGGTCTGTGCTTGCAAATACGGAAACTGGTCTCCCTATACCTGTCTGCCAGAGGAAACATTGGAACTGAGAAGCCTGATGGAGTTAAGGCAGAAAAACTGAACCAAGAATGAGTGGCCTAAGACTGTGAGGAAGGGTGGAGCAGTGGACCAAGCCAGGAGTAATTTTTTTTTTTTTTTTTTGTAGCTACAGGAGCTTCTCTGTTATCTCTTAATGGGAAAATGTGTGTATGTGTGTGTGTGTGTGTGTGTGTGTGTGTGTGGTGTATGGGCATGTGTGCACGCTTAGTCGCTCAGTCATGTCTGACTCTTTTATGACCCCATGGACTGTAGCCCACCAGGCTCCTCTGTCCATGGAAGACAGAACACTGGAGTAGGTAGCCATTCCCTTCTCCAGGGGATCTTCCTGACTCAGGGAATGAACCCACATATGCTGCATTGCAGGTGGATGGATTCTTTATCACTGAGCCACCAGGGAAGCCCCAAAGGAGCAAGGCAACTAAAATTTATTTGGAAGTATTCTGCACATCAACCACTTTACGCAGACCATTTGTTTACTTTTTAGTTAACTAGTTAGGTTGCCTCAGGTCTTATTTGCGGCACGTGGGGTCTTCCGTTGTGGCCTGAGAGCCTCTCTAGTTGCGGTGTCCTGGCTCCTGGGCCTGGGCTTGGTAGTTGTGATGCACTGTGCGAGCTTAGCTGGTCTGCAGCATGTGAGATCTTAGTTTCCTGACCAGGGATCGAACCCACGTCCCCTGCATGGCAAGGCAGATGCTTAACCGCTGCATCACCAAGGAAGTTCCCCAGACCATGTGTTTGTGATCTATGAAAAAATTGGTGAAATTGACATTTTAATACTGATTGTAAAATGATGTAAAAGAAGATTGAGGATTTAAAACCTTACAGCTGATATGTCACTGAGTTAAGATTATAACACAGGTTAACTACATCAAGTCAGACAGACCAGCTTCTCATCTCAGAAAACTTTGTAAGATGTAGTATCTTTATCTGTCAATGGCGATGATGACGTCACACCTGGAGACATGTGGTTTAAAAGACCATCATGGTGCTGGTGTGCAGGTCATGTTTGACAAGAAGCCCTGACTTCTAGCCAGCTTCATTCTTCCTTTCATACTTCTTCCCTTCAGTATTATGTATTACATGAAAGTAACCACAGGCAATAAAGGTGAGACCACGGCTTTGGTGAGATAATGGAAAGCTAAGATCTCAAACCTTGCTTAATTGTGTGCTTGCAAACTCACTTGCATCGTGTCCTACTCTTTGCAACCCTATGGACTGTAGTCCACCAGCCAAGCTTCTCTGTCCATGGGATTCTCCAGGCAAGAATAATGAAGTGGGTTGCCATCCCCTCCTCCAGAGGATCTTCCTGACCCAGGGATCAAACATCTCTTATATCTCCTGCCTTGGCAGGTGGGTTCTTTACCACTAGCACCACCTGAAAAGCCCTTGGTGTTAAATACCAAACCTAGATGTTACCAACAGAGTGGGGTTGACACTATGGGAACCTCAAACTTTCATTTGAAATCACAGTGTTGGTTTAGCCTGCAGAGTGATTTCATATAGAATTGTTTAAGTGTAAATCTGGAAAGTAGGTTTCTTTTCATCACAATTGGAAATGAGAGGAAGAAAATGAATTAGTACCCTTCAGAGCCTACCATGTGGTAACTACTTTTAGATGATAAGTTTCAAACTCAAGGTCACATAGCAAATGACACATTTGAGAGTCCAAGCCAAGTCTGACTCCAAAATCCATGCTCTTCCCACTATTCCAAATTGAATTTTTCAAGCAAATCAAATGTCCTATTTCCTAGGAGATCTCAATGTATGTCATATGCTTGGTACCAACTTGCAAAGAATCAAAACATTCCAGATAATCATTTCTTTCCCTGTTGATTTAAAAGGCCCTGGAGAGTCTCAGTGTGGCTGCTGAATGACTCTGAGCATAATTATCATTGAAAGAGAATGTGAAAATAGTGCAGGTAATTTATGTTTTCTTTGTTCTGGATGAACAGTCTTTGACTAGACTTTCAAGTCAAACAGAGACATGACTGATTCACTTCCTGGCCTGAGTCCATGTCAGTGGAAGAGCCCATATTTCTCACATGCGTGGAACGGCATGAAGATCTTGAGATCTGAACATGTGAGAACAGTTACCAGGACACCCAGGGGGACCCCACTGCTCCACTGCTTCCATTCTGTGAGATGTCACTCATTTGGTACACCTGTCAGCCGGTGTCAGCATCAGGAAAGACCAGTTTTCCCCGTGTCACACTCCATACCATGCTCTCCAACATGGCAGCCGTGGGTCACAAGTGGCTATTGAGAACTTTAAGTGTGATTGATGCCACCTGCTAAAATGATAACATTTGGTTATATAAAGAAAATATATTGTTTAAATTAACCCCATCTGTTACTTTTTACTCAAATGTGGCTACTGGTAAGTTTAAGATTATGTATGTGGCTCTCATTCATGCCTGCATTTTATTTCTCTTGGTTAGCAGATACAATCCATATAATACAATACAATATTATTGTATTATATTGTATACAACCCATAGAATAATAAACATTTTCAACATTTTCAAAATAACTAAAATTTGAATATAACTTTTCAGCCTAAATATGTTGTATAAATATCATGTCATGATAAGAATTAGGAGGGATCTTAGAACTTACCTAGAATGTCTATATTTTATAGCTAAAGAAAGTGAGACCTAGAAAGATGAAGCAACTTTGCCCATGATCACACAGCCAATAAGTGAAAGAGCTAGGTTAGAACTCAGGCCACTAGCACCAAATATGTTTCCATTTGATGAATGACCCACAGAATATAGGCATTATGAGACTTAGAGTGTCTTCCTGGGAGCTCCCAAGCACCAGTGTCTGGCACGTGGCAAGAACACTTTTATTCAACACCCACTCAGTCTGAGATACTTTAACATATTGCACAAAGGATGCAAAGATAAGTAACACTCTTAGGTTCTGTTCTCCAGAAGCTCACAATATGGTGGAAAAGATACCAGATGGATAGTAACCAGTTAAAAATTATAAAACAGAGGTACTGGCAAAGTACAACTGAAAGCTAATATGGAAATATATTCACCTCACTAGTAACTTTAAAACTGCAAATAAAACTGATGTTTCATCATTTGTTACCTAATTTATATTCTTTCTAGTTTCAGAGGGATTTCAAGTAGCTAATAACTCTACACTAGAAAAAAAATTAATAGAAAAAACTCGTTATTCTTTCTGCAAACACGTACTGTGGAGGGACAAGCCTTCAGCCCAAGTAAGGGCTTTGGACTACGTAAACATTTCAGTTACCAGGGTGTCCTTTACCCTCATTTGCTTGGATTTAGAAAAAAAATAGTTGTATTCCATTGGGATATTTGATATATATTAGGCACAACCTTTCCCCTGGAGGAAGGCATGGAAACCCACTCCAGTATTCTTGTCTGGAGAAGCCCCATTGGCAGAGGTGCCTGGCAGGTTGTAGTCCGTGGAGTCGCAGCTATTCAGACACAACTGAGCGACTCAGCACAGCACAGCACAGAAAGAATATTCATCTTCATTTTCTTTTTTTAAAATCCAAAATTCCCTGGCTTCCATCAGTATCAAAATGGGAAAGTTCCTTGGGGAGAAGAAACCAGATCTTGTTTTGCCCCTCAGTGTCTGCCATAGGATTTCACATATAATAAAGACTCAATTCACTAAAGCTTTGCTGAATACAGTATGTTGCCCAAGTTTATTCGGTACCAGTTATGTGCCCACATACTTTACAAGCCTCTTCATAAAAGTGAACTCATTTAACAATCTTGAAATCCTGGGATGCTGAGTCTCAATTTGCAGATAAGAAAACAGAAGCTCCTAAAGGTTACAAACATGCCCCCAATTCTCAGCTACCAGGGATTTGAACCCCTAACATACTCGGTTCCAGAGCTTGTGCTGCTATGTCAGGTGAAGAAATAGAAGAATAAAGGGAAAAAGAGAAAAAAGAACACAAAGGGGGATAAGAGAGAGAGAAGTGGAGAAAATGACTCAGGGAAGGGTGGAGAGAAAACCAGAGATGGGAGGGAAGGAAGGGGTGAGTGGATGTGGAATTGCACGCCTTTAGCACATAGTCTGAGAAGAAAGACAAAGAGAAGGGTCAGGGTTTCCCTGGAGAAAATTATTCCTGGCAATTTAGAAAGAAATTTTCTAAAATGGCAGGTTAGGAGCTCAGCCACTGTCGAAGGCACGGCACTCCAAATCTCCCCAGGACAGTCTCTTCTCTTGCCACCTCATTATCGCCGGGAACAATCTGCATGGCCAGTAATGAGGGAATTTTAATGCAGGCCATCTCAGGAGTGGGTAATGGCCTTGCAGGAGGGGTTCAGGTCACAGGTTCAGGCCTGGCTGCTGAGGAGTAAGCTGCGTGGAGCTGCCAACTCTGCCTCTTACCCCCTCAGCAGGGCAGTAATGAGAGAGGGAGCCCGTCCCTCAGCCCCCTGCCAGCATATCGTGGGGTGTGTGTCGGGGGGTGGGGTAGGCCCTGCAATGGTTAGCATGTCCCACTGCTGACCTTGACCCTGACTCTCCCTGCAGTGCTCTTGGTCTGCCTGCAGGAGAGCCTTCCTCGGGGTCCTGGCTCCTCAAAAACTCTCTGCTCCAAATTAAAGCACATGTAAATCATTAAAGAGACAGGTAGCCCCCACTTTACATTGGGAACATCCTTTGTAGTTTCCAGTCTGTTTCCATTGGTGAGCTCACTCTGTAAAGTGGAAAAGGCAAAGACATGGAATCAGGATTTTAATCCTAGCATCTCTTTCTATTAGCTATAACCTTGGGGACATTATTTCATATCCATAAAACTCAATTCCTTACACGCCAAGAGGAATAATAACATCAACCTCAAGGGTTTATTTGGATTATTATTCATTTGTTATTAATAATCATAGCTAAATTTGAGTACTGGGTTCTGGGTTCTGTTGCTACTGCTGCTGCTAAGTTGCTTTAGTCGTGTCCGACTGTGTGTGACCCCATAGATGGCAGCCCACCAGGCTCCCCGTCCCTGGGATTCTCCAGGTAAGAACACTGGAGTGGGTTGCCATTGCCTTCTCCAATGCATGAAAATGAAAAGTGAAAGTGAAGTCATTCAGTCATGTCCAACTCTTAGCAACCCCATGGACTGCAGCCCACCAGGCTCCTCTGTCCATGGGATTTTCCCAGGCAGGAGTACTGGAGTGGGTTGCCATTGCCTTCTCCTATGCATGAAGGTGAAAAGTGAAAGTGAAGTCACTCAGTCATGTCCAACTCTTAGTAACCCCATGGACTGCAGCTCACCAGGCTCCTCTGTCCATGGGATTTTGCAGGCAGGAGTCCTGGAGTGGGGTGCCATCGCCTTCTCCGTCTGGGTTCTGTACTATTTGCTTAATGGGCTGTGCTGTGTTGTGCTGTGCTTAAGTCGCTTCAGTTTTGTGTCCGACTCTTTGCGACCCTATGGCCTATAACCCACCTGGGTTGCCATGTCCTTCTCCAATTGCTTTGTATGTGATCACTAATCCTTATAACTGTATATGTAAATATTGGTCTTCTCCCTAATTTATACAAGTACAATTGAGGCTGGGATTGACAGTATGCATCAGAACTGAGATGCAAAGCCTTTTCTCTCTGAAAAAGTCTGCAACATTAACCACAAGGCTATACTGAAATTATGAGCTTACATCCAGAGCAAGAATCTGACACAGTATTTCAGTGATATTACTTATTTTCCCCACTCTTTTTCTCTTTGGTTAGTATATCAGTTAGTTTCCAGCCATAAAATAGAAATCTCTACAGGTGTTTCAAACAGAAGGAATTCAATGCATGGATGATGGGAAAACTGAGAAGCCAAAGAGGGAGACTGAGGCAAGCCAGAGATCAGTGATGGAAGAAAGCCACTATAATCCTTAGGCATGAGGAACAGAGGGAGAAAGTGGTGCCAGCAAATCTCAGAGATCTGGGTCACCTTCAGAAGCTAGAACCACAGAGAAGCCATGGAAGAGATGCCAACCGAAGCAAAGAGACTTGGGGGTGGAAATACCTTGGCCTCTTCCTCCTCCTATCCTCTAGTCACCCTGTAATGCCTTAAACTGGTCATACAGGCTAGGAAACTCAAGAACAAGGAGCTCAGAAAGTTTTGTTTCCTGGCAGGTTTGACAATGAAGGATGGAGAGAAGATATACAAGCCAACAGGCAAGTGCCTGGCCCACCTAACAACCTACGAAATAGTTAGGTTGGATTATTTTATTTGGCTCTGCCAAGCACTCAGTCCGTGGCATAATAGCAACCCGACTTTAAAGATGAAGAAATCAACAGTCAGTCAAGAAATACTACTAGAACTCCAAAGAGGGGATGATATTGTTCAGTTGCTAAGTTGTGTCCGACTCTTTGTGACCCCATGGACAGCAACACACCAAGCTTCCCTGTCCTTCACCATCTCCCAGAGCTTGCTCAGACTCATGTCTATTGAGCCAGTGATGCCCTCCAACCATCTCATCCTCTGTCATCCCCTTCTCCTCCTGCCTTCAATCCTTCCCAGGATCAGGGTCTTTTCCAATGAATCAGCTCTTTGCATCATGTGGCCAAAGGACTGGAATTTCAGCTTCACCATCAGTCCTTTCAATTAATATTCAGGGTTGATTTTCTTTAGAATTAACTGGTTGGATCTTCTTGCAGTCCAGAGGACACTCAAGAGTCTTCTCCAACACCACACTTCAAAAGCATCAATTCTTTGGCACTCAGCCTTCTTTGTAGAATTCAAGGAAAGTTTCAGAATGGGAGTGGCTTTGAGGACTTCATGTGTTATGGACAAGTAGGGTATTGTTGGATGGCATAATTTAGAAGGGTACTCCAAGCAGTGAGAGCAGAAGAGGTAAATAAATGCAAGATCCATAAATCAAGGAGTTTACATTGGATGGTATAATCCCTGTATTTCCGGCCAAGTTTAAATTTTTGAATCCTGAAATTCTGCTAGAAATTGAAGGGCTATATAATCTGTATTGGTTTCATAGCACCTTAAGGGATCCACTTTCTAGTACTGAATTAAATCCCTGAACCCCTGTTTACACTGGCTCCATGAGGTCCCTTGGTGTTCCTGGAGAAACTGATATGATGCTAAGTTCTGCCCACACAGTACAGAGAATTTTAGTCTCTCTTTTGCCTTCTTACCACCCATGTGTTACAAGATAGGAAACAGCCACACAATGGCTAAACGTGAATGTATTTCTACGACATGTTGTCAGGATGTTTGTTCTGCACATATTTCTATTATACACTGCATTATACTTAGTTTGATGGATACAGTTTGCTTCCTGACATTACACACCACATTTCAGCTGTTAGCATACATCTCCTTTCTTCTTAGAATGCCTGCCTCTAATTTCTCCTGGTTCCATCACCCCACACTATGGTATGGAATACTCATTTGGAAATGCAAATCTGATTATTATAAAGCCTTCTTTTTCCTCCCTTATAACCCCTCACTGGTAACCCATGACTTCTAGATAAATCTAAGCTCCTTCGAATATCTTGGCTTCCCCACCTAGGTCCCCCTCTGAATTTCAGGTATACTGAACTACTATAATATTTCAGGCTTCCATGTGACTAGCCTTTGCCCATGCTTCCCCACGGAAATATCATTCCCTAGCTTCTGTTGTTGGCAATGCCTAGTGCTTCCAAGGGGGTCTCCCCTTTCCTTGCCCCCCTCCTTTGTGTATAATCAATGTGCATGCACACACTGCCCCAGCATAAACTAGTTACTCAGTGGGTATTCTTTTGAAGACATGATACATGGTAGAAGCCAGTAAGTGGCAGCTACTGGGGGGTGGGGGGTGGGGGAATGGGGTTGTTATTGCTTTATTTTATTCATTGCTGGCTGCCTAGTATCTCACACAGTGTTTGGGACACTGTAGACATTGAACAAATATTGGCTGACTATTTTAAGAGTTGAAGTTTTAAAAATAAAGTATTTTAAGAGCCTCCATTTATTAAATATGATACCATTAAGAGACTTACCTTAATTTGAACCTGCTTGAGCATGCCCAGATAGGAGCATAAGAATGGTGGTGGATTAGATGTCTGACCATGTTTTTGTCTGAGGGACACTGAAGAAACTGGCATCTCTTCATCCATGGCCCTATAATTATGTTCCCCTCCCTATGTGGCTCAGTTGGTAAAGAATCTGCCTGCAATGCAGGAGACCTGGGTTCAATACCTGGGCTGGGAAGATCCCCTAGATCCCACTGGGAACACACTCCAGTGTTCTGGCCTGGAGAATTCCATGAAGTTATAGTCCATGGGGTCACAAAGAATCAGATACAACTGAGTGACTTTCACTTTCCCTCTGTTCTTCAGTCCAGCAGTCACCTGTAACAGGACCCGAGGTGGGCTCTGGGCCAGAGGTGGCCTGATCCTTGGCAGACAATAAGAGGCTTCACAGATGAGGATGAATATGTGTACCTTCTACTATTTATCAACCACCCAAAGGTCCAACCATGTGGGTATTTAAACTGCCTCAGTTGGAGGGCATGAGGGTTGGTATGAGACAGAAACCCCTTTGTTAGTGGAGGTATCTGGCATATCATGCAGCAGTCAGACCTCAGGGCCATCTTCTTGCTCTGTCTCTCTGGGTGGAGCCCATCCATCAGAACATTCTTTCCTCATCAGCCCTGATACAGTCTCTGAGTCTTCCTTAGTCTGGAGACACCAGGAAGCCAGTCTGGTCCCAGCACTTTAAAGGAGTCTTAGTTGCCCACCCTGGGGCATAGAGGTCCTTCTTTGTAAGCACTTGGGGTAAAATTTAAGGGTTTGTGTTCCACAGCCAGACTGCCTGGACTGGAATCTACACTGCCACTCTGTGCTCTGATGCTTGCTAGCTGCATGACTTTAGATTAAGGTTACTTCACCCCTCAAAGCCTCAGGTTCTACCACTGTAACATGAGGGTGATGATAAGAATAGCTTGGGTTGTCGGGGGTTTATGAAAGAGTGGATATAGGTGTTATACTATATAAGTGGTGTCTGATGTATAATAAACATGGTCTAAGTTTGTCTCTTATTAGTTATTCCCCCGAACATATGCTGAGAGCCTGCTCTAGGCCAAATGTTGTTCCAGATGCTATATAGGGAAACAGATGAGAAGAGGCACTTCCATCTTCAATATTCTTAGCCCACAAGGAATGAGAGACAAGCAAATCAATGCAGTAGAGTTTAATGATTATAAAATGAGGCTTGCACAAGATTTCATGAAAGCTTAGAGCTTTCCTGGATCATCAGGAGAGGGCCCTAAAGTCTTCATGGAGGAGGAGACATCGGAGCCAACTCTTACAGATGGAGTGGAAGTATGGCAGAAGGATTGGTAAAAGAGAATATTCCAGATAGGCAGGAGGGCACCTGCAAAGACTCAGGGCTGATGTCTGGCATGGCCTTTTGAGGAACTGTGCTGTGTGACTGGGGCATAGGTGTGACGAAGCTGGAGCAGCTGAGGTGGGGCAATCACGCAAGAGTCTGGATGCAACTCCTAGGAGCTCAGACAGTTTCACACTGAATGTTGAGGATTGGGTACGAGTTATGAGATTCAGTGAAAGAGGCAAGAACTGAGATGGAGATATTTTGTTGCCATTTGAGCTATTATGTTTATTTTTAAGAGAAAAAAAATAAATAAAAAGCTAAACTTTTGTGAGATGGGTTTAGATGTGAGCTTCAATACATTCAAATAGGATATTGACTCCTGAGCTATTTACATGTGGTATATTTTTTTAAGTTCATAGATTTTCTGACCCAAGTTCTCAATCCAAAGGAAAACTCATTTAGCCTGAAGGTTCTGTACCAATTATATAGTTTTATAAGGTCAAAATAAAAGTTGGGAGTCATTTTGTCTTCATCTGTACTTGCAGAAATTACGGAATCAAGCTGCTTTAATGAGAAAAAGCACCAGGAAGGGAAAAGTGAAAATAGAAGTGTCAGCACCATCAGAAATTTCTGCTGCCTCCGGATGCTGGAAGCTGAGGCCAGGGCTGGGCTGTGAAGTCTTTTGACAACATGGTCTCTCTCCCTGAACAAGTTGCCAGGGCTTCAGGAGGAATAGACATGAAACACAACATCCTTCCACCCTTATTAAGATTTAATCCTGCTTTCAACAGGATTGCAGTGTTATTAAATTAGATTTTTTTCTTCCTTAAAAGGGATTTAACTTTTGCTTTCCTGACATCATAATCAACAAGGAACAGATGCAAAGGGGAAATTGTGTGACCACTGGTAATATGGACCTATACTTAACATGTAGCATGTGAAGTTATTAAAATGGAAATTAATTCTCTTTATTGCTATCATACCCTATCAATTAATTTGGTTGGAGGTGCTTATGAATATGCAATCATTCCTCTCTGCTGTCCACCCTTTATTCCATGTGTGGAAAGCCTTGGTAAAACAATATGGACAATTTCAGATCCTTTGGCTAATTTTGCTAGCCCTCTTTGCTCTCTAATAATAATTGATAATGGGGATAACTAACAGTTATTGAATTTTTCTACATGAAAGGCACTGTTCCAAGCACTTTACATTCATTGCCTCATTCAGTCCTCGCAGTAATTTTCTGAGTTGGGTAATTTTATTATCGCTCTATGAGGAAAAGGAAGGTGCGGTACAGAGAAGTGAAATAACCTTCCCCTGGTCATCTTGACTCCAAAATCTGTGTCCTTCACTACTGTGCTGCACTGCCCCTTGCAGGTTCCAGAGAAGGGGCCAGGACAGAGTCGTGAGTCTCAGACACTAAATTTCTGTAGGCTATGGGGGACCTGGGAGGGGATAGAGGGCTCTGAGTTGGGGGCACTCGTTTTAAGATACAGATTTTATTATAGATCTGACACTGCACGTTTATTATTTAAGTATGGCAAAGCCACCCAAACAGGAGATGGTTGTCATCAATATAGTCTTTTACCCTCAGATCCCAATAAGAGGAGACATACTGCATCAGCATCATGGGGTCCAGGCATGGTTCTCCATACTTAGGCAGGATGCAGAGAGAGAGGTGGGGAAACTTGGGCAAAAACTGCTATTGTGGTTTCACAGGAAAAAACAAGTGGCAGGGTGGACAGGTTCAGGACTGGCTAGTTTGATTAATTTCAGTGAGTTCTGGGGCATAGGGGCTGTCCCTAGTTGTCTGGTACCTGGCCTTGTGTTGGTTAGGGCAGGTAGTTAGTGGCCTGGGGTATTAAAGGTTGGAGGTATAAGGTCTGACTGGTTGGTTTGCATTTGAAAAGTACACTGTGGGAGAGCTGTGTGCTCTCTCTAGGTTAAGCAAACACTAATATATACCAGGGCTTCCCTGGTGGCTCAGCAGTAAAGAATCTGCCTCCCAATGCAAGAGATGTGCGTTTGATCCTTGGGTCAGGAAAATCCCCTGGAGAAGGAAATGGCAACCTCTCTAGTATTCTTGCCTGGAAAATCCCATGGAATGAGGAGTCTGGCAAGCTACAGTCCATGCAGGTCACAAAAGAGCTGGACATGACTTAGTGACTAAACAACAACAACAAATATATATATAGCAAAACTTCAGAGGTCAAAACATCAGAAATAGAGAAAACAGGACATGATTAATAGGGCAAGGGCTCAGGGCGGGATGCTGCGAGAGGCCCTCAGAGGATGCTCAGGTAGAAAGGAGGAAGACAAGCAGGGGCAGGTAGGCCAGTAAGAGAGACCTGAATATACAGTGGTCTTTGTGGTGCCTGAGAAGGGGCAGGGAACTGAAGACATTGAAATTAAGCTTCAAAGTATCTTTTGTCTTCTGACCCAAAAGGGGCAACTTTCACTTAATATACATATTAAACTGTGAGGTAGGAGAAGAGTATGCCTCATCTTTTTAGCTGGACATTTTCTCCTTGGAAGCAGAAACTGTCTGGATCATCCTTGCACACCCTACAGATTCTGATGTGAAACTTGCTCTCTCAAATTGCAAGGGTCCTGGTTCATACCCTGTTTGTAAATCCTCGTTCCTTAGTAACGCCCCATCAGGGTAAGTCTCTCTTCATGTGCCATTGCAAACAGTGGTTTTGGTAAAAGAGAGCCTGCTAACCCAGGTGAGAGGAAAGCCAGGTGAGGGGTCACAGTCAAAGATGAGTGCTTGGTTGGGAACCCCTGATTCACACTTTCTTCTTTTTTTTATTATTACTTTGGAAAAGAAAGAAAAATTAAGATGAACCAGGATAGCACAACAGGAGATTCAATTACAGGCTTACTGTGCAATTACTTAGACCAAGATGATCTGTATATCACTTTGTTGTTGTTCAGCTGCTGAGTTGTGTCTGAGTCTTTGTGATCCCATGAATTGCAGGCTTCCCTGCCCTTCACTATCTCCCAGAGTCTGCTCAAAATCATGTCCATGAGTTGGTGATGCCATGCACCCGTCTCATTCTCTGTCATCCTCTTCTCCTCTTGCCCTCAATCTTTCCCTGCATCAGGGTCTTTTCCACTGAGTCAGCTCTTCACATAATGACCAAAAGATTGGAGTTTCAGCTTCAGCATCAGTGAAGCTTCAGCTTCCAATGAATATTCAGAGTTGATTTCCTTTAGGATTGACTGGTTTGATTTCCTTGCAGTCGAAGGCACTCTCAAGAGTCTTCTCCAGCACCATAGTTCAAAAGCAACAATTTTTCAGCCTTCTTTATGGTCCAACTCTCACATCCATACATGACTGCTGGAAAAACCGTAGTTTTGACTGTACAGAACCTTTGTTGGCAAAATGATGTCTCTGCTGTTTTAATACGCTGTCTAGGTTTGTCATAGCTTTTCTTCCAAGAAGCAGGCATTTTTTAAGTTTTGTGGCTGCAGTCACCATCCATAGTGATTATGGAGCCCAGGAAAATAAAACCTGTAACTGTTTTCTACTTTTTCCCAATCTATTTGCCATGAGGTGATGAGACTGGATGCCATGATCTTCGTTCTTTGAATGTTGAGTTTTAAACCAGCTTTTTCACTATCCTCATTCACCTTCTTCAAGAGGTTCTTTAGTTACATCATTTATATATGCTTATTTCATTTTTATTTTTATACAGTTTTAAAGGTTAATTTCCTTTTACAGTTATTACAAAATATCAACTATATCCTGTCTTGCATAATGTATCCTTGAGCCTGTCTTATATCCAACAGTTTGCTTCTCTCACTCCCCACTCCTGTACAGCCCCTCCCCACTACTGGTAACAACCAGTTTGTTCTCTATATCTGTGAGTCTGCTTCTTTTTTTCTTCCATTCACTAGTTTGTTGTATTTTTTTAGATTTCACATGTTAAGTGACATCACATACCATTTGTCTTTTCTTTGATTTATTTCACCAAGCATAGTGTTCTCCAAGTCCATCCATACTGCTGAATATGGAAAAAAATTCTTTTCTATGACTGTGTACTCTTTGTATATATGTATGTATATGTATATATCACATCTTCTTTATCCATTCATTTGGTGATGGACACTTAGGTTGCTTCATATCTTGGCAACTGTAAATAATACTGCTAAGAACATTGAGGTGCATGTATCATTTTGAATTTGTGCTTTTTTTTTTTCAGATATATACCCAGGAGCAGCGTTTCTGGGTCATATGGTAATTCTGGGTTATTTTTTAAGCAATTTCTACACTGTTTTCCACAGTGTCTGCAACAATTTACATTCCCACCAGCAGTATATGAAAGTTCCCTTTCCTCCACATCCTCAACAACATTTCTCTTTGATGATGACCATTCTAACAAGTGAGAGGTGATACCTCATTGTGGTTGTGCTCAGTGTTTCCTTGATTATTGGTCATGTTTTTCATCACCAAACCAAAACCTCAGAGTCCTTCTGGATTCCTTCCACTTTTCCATTCTCACATCAAATCCATCAGCATCCAATCCCTTCTTCATCTTCAAAGTGTGTCCTAGAATGTCCACATTCACTTCCCCTATCCAAGTCTAAGAATTCACAGTCAGTTCTCTCCTGTACTTTTAAAAAATTAATTAGTTAATTAATTAATTTTTAAATGAAACAAAGCTGCTCCCAGCCCCGATCCCTGTGGCAAGTCCCCGCCAAAGCACGCCTCCACGGGAGGCCCTCCGCTACTAGCAGGTAGCTCTGGCTCCAGCTCCTGTGGAGTCACTGCTCCTTGCCTGCGTCTTGGTCCACGAGGTTTTGTGTGTGTCCTCCAAGACTGGAGTTTGTTTCTGCCCGTCCTGTGGAAGGCTTCTAATCAAATCCCGCTGGCCTTCCAGGTGATTCCCTGGGGATGCCCAGTTCCTTTGTCGGGTCCCTAGGCTGGGAAGCCTGACAAGGGTTCAGAACCTTCACAGCAGTAGGAGAACTGCTTCGATTTATTGTTCTCCAGTTTGTGCACCCACCCGACAGGTATGGGATTTGATTTTATTGTGATTGTCCCCCTCCTACCTGCTTGCTGTGGCTTCTTCTTTGGATATGGGGTATCTTTTTTTGCCTTTTTTTTTTTTTGGTGGATTCCAGGGTCCTGCTGTCAACGATTATTCAACAGCTAGTTGTGATTTTGGTGCTCTGGCAGGAGGAGATGAGCACATGTTCTTCTACTCTGCCATCTTGAACCGGAAGCCTCTCCCTATAACATTAACAAGAACCTTTCAAAAGCTTTTTTCTTTTTGCCTCTTCAGTTCAGCTCAGTTCAGTTGCTCAGTCGTATCTGACTCTGCGACCTCCATCACCAACTCCCAGAGTTCACCCAAACCCACATCCATTGAGTTGATGATGCCATCCAGCCATCTCAGCCTCTGTTGTCCCCTTCTCCTCCTGCCCCTAATCCCTCCCAGCATCAGAGTCTTTTCCAATGAGTCAACTCTTCGCATGAGGTGGCCAAAGTACTGGAGTTTCAGCTTTAATATCAGTCCTTCCAAAGAAATCCCAGGGCTGATCTCCTTCAGAATAGACTGGTTGGATCTCCTTGCACTCCAAGGGACTCTCAAGAGTCTTCTCCAACACCACAGTTCAAAAGCATCAATTTTTTGGTGCTCAGCATTCTTCACAGTCCAACTCTCACATCCATACATGACCACTGGAAAAACCATAGCCTTGACTAGACAGACCTTTGTTGGCAAAGTAATGTCTCTGCTTTTGAATATGGTATCTAGGTTGGTCATAACTTTCCTTCCAAGGAGAAACCGTCTTTTAATTTCATGGCTGCAGTCACCATCTGCAGTGATTTTGGAGCCCGAAAAACTCTTACCCACCTCCAATTTATTTTCCATATAAAGGTCTTATTTTATTTTTTTCCAAATTTTTGATTAATAATTGATATTTGGCAATAAGTTTTAGGTGTTCAGCATAATGCTTTGACTAACATATATAATGAAATGTTATATACCACAATGTTTAGTTAATATCTATCATTCCATATTGATACAAAATAAAAGGGAAAAAGTTTCCTTGTGATGTAAGCTATTAGAACCTACTCTCTTAGAAACTTTTATATAGAGCATACAGCAGTGTTAATTATATCAATTGTGTTGTTCATCTCTATTACTTATTTATCTTATAACTGCAAGTTGATACAGTATAATTAGGGTAGGCTAACTGTTGTTGGAGAAGGCAATGGCACCCCATTCCAGTACTCTTGCCTGGAAAATCCCATGGACGGAGGAGACTCGTGGGCTGCAGTCCATGGGGTCTCAATGAGTCAGACACAACTGAGCGACTTCCCTTTCACTTTTACTTTCATGCATTGGAGAAGGAAATGGCAACCCACTCCAGTGTTCTCACCTGGAGAATTCCGGGGACAGTGGAGCCTGGTGGGCTGCCATCTCTGGGGTCGCACAGAGTTGGACACAACTAAAGCGACTTAGCAGCAGCAGCAGCAGCAGCAGCAACTGTTGTACCAAAAGGATCCAAATATATATAACAGCTCATACACAATAGTTATAACTGAAATGACCAAATATATCAGCAAGGTAGCCACTGCTACCTCTAAGGAGTCATTAAGACCTTGTTAACACATGGTTTCAAAGATATGCTAGGTTGCCTTTCCTGGAAGCAGACCCTGAAACCAGGATTTATATGAAAGTGATCTATTAGAAAGTTTTCCTGGGGAAAAAATTGATATAGAAATGGAAAAGTGGGACCTTGCGTGGAAGGAGAAGTAAGCAAGGATGTGATATCAAGCAAGGTACCAGGGAGATAACTTTAGCCTAACCCTGTAAAGGAAGATCTAAAGATGCCATAGCCCCCACCTTACAGGTGCCCCATCAGGAGACGGGAGCTGGAGTATGTGAGTCCATGCCTGTCATTCACTGGCAAAGGCCTGCCTCTAGGGAGACGTACCTTCCCAGGCACTCCTAGCAACCTGTGTGTGCAGGCAGAGGGATTCTGACACCCTGAGGGCCATCCACTGATTCGGGGCTGCAGGTGCTGGCATTTGGGAGAGGAAGAACACCCAGAGTTGGTGTGCAGGGAAGTAATAAAAGGATCCAGGGGCACGTGGATGGAGCCCTGACTGCAGCTGCTGCACAAAGGCATCCCAGGAGCTTCTTGCCAGCAAGAAGCAGCAGGAATGGAGAGTGTACGTGGGCCCATGTTCACTTACAGTGCACTGGCTGTATCTTCTGCTCACAGGTGGCATGGCTGTATCTAACTACAAGGGAGGCTGGCAAGGGTGGTACAGCCCTGCACCCCAGAAACAGAACACAGGCCTTCTAGCACAGATGGTCACTCTGAATAGTGGAATAAAGTTCCAGCCTCCCTACTAGGACCTACAAATCTCTCCAGGCCTGCTTCTCAGCCCATGTCACATGCTACTCTCATTGCATCCCACGCTATTTCAGCTGCACCAGGCACTGCTTTATCCTATGCTGGGCTTTATTAGCACAGAGTGTTGAGAAAATTAGCAAAAGCTTTTGGCCTAGAATTGCAATGTTTTATGATGTTGATGAAAGTGTTCATTTGACCTTTGAATAAAGATATTTGATGGATGGCCATAAAGTGGATAATGAAACAACTGGTCACTTTTACTGGAGGCTGGGTGAACCATAGCTGCTGCTGCTGCTGCTAAGTCGCTTCAGTCATGTCCAACTCTGTGCGACCCCATAGATGGCAGCCCACCAGGCTCCGCTGTCCCTGGGATTCTCCAGGCAAGAACACTGGAGTGGGTTGCCATTTCCTTCTCCAATGCATGAAAGTGAAAAGTGAAAGTGAAGTTGCTCAGTCGTACTAGCCTCAGATAAACTCACAAAAAGAAGAGAGCCATAATTCGCTGTGTGCAGCCCAAAGTGGACAGACACTCTGGGCCATCTGCATCATTGCATCATTACTACTGCAAAGGCAGAGCCTCTGACCCTGGGCTGGCTTTCTCTGGCTACCAGCTAGTAGCATGACCTTGGACAAGGTAGTTAACCTATACTTGCCTTGCTTTCCTTATCTGTAAAACAATTCTCGAAAATGTTGGGAAGGTTAAATGGGTTAATACAATAGAAAATGCTAAGCTCTTGAGATGGTTGGATGGCATCACTGACTTAATGAACATAAGTTTGAGCAAACTCCTAGAGAGAGTGGACAGAGGAGGCTTGCATGCTGCAGTCCTTGGGGTCACAAAGAGTTAGACACAGCTTAGTGACTGAATAACAACAAAGCTCTTGATAACTTAGATTATTACTATCAGGAGCCCACAGTTCACCCGGACATGCTCCTCTCCAGCTCCCCTGCCCTGTCACTGGAGTAGGACTCTGAAGGACATTCACCTGTTGGCAATTTCTTTTCTTCTACTTCTTGTAACACTTCTCCAGGCTAAGGGATATTTGGGGGTAACAAATAAAAACAAGCTTCTATATACCATGAAACTTGTGTATACGTGCATCTTCCTAGTCATTGGGCACAACTTAAATCAAAATTACATCACAATAGCTCGAGCATTAGTAAGAATCTGCTGTTACCCTCGGAAGAGGGGTGACCCAACCCCTATCTTTATCATCCTAAGAATATCCCAGGCTTACACAGCCCCACTGTAGATTAAAAGAGACCCAAGAGAAAAGTAAATAAGATATATAGTATGTCAGATGGTGAACATGATTAGGAGAAAAGCAGAAACGATGGCTAGGGAGATGGGAGGATTAAGGGAGAAGTGAGAGTAAACTATATCTTCCAATTATGATGTGCTCTCTGTAAGATAAGCTTAGGTATGTCACTGTCAATCCATTTTTGTATTGATAAGCCATAAGCAGACATAGGACCTGAAATACTGCCCATATCTTTTCCCAGAATTGCCATTTCCTTAGCCCACCTGTCCCTGTAAACAAAGTTCATGTTGCCCCATTGGCCCGGGGTTTGCTTTTGTTTCATTCCCCCAGGTCCTAGGGCTGGTGCTATCTTTGACTGTGCGTCTCACAACTCCAGTGGGTGCCATCCTCCTAGACTGCGATGGCGGCCCTGAACTGGGCACACCCTCACTATCTCAGTGTTGGAGGCAAAGTGCACATGTTTTAGAGTCATACGGTTTAGGATGTGAATTCTGATTCTCATGATTCATGTGACCTTTTATACAGTATAAATCAGCTTGTATACATAACCTAGCTTCTCAGGGCCTTGGTTTCATCATCTTCAAGAGGGTGAAAATACCCATCTCACAAAGTTGGCTTTAAAGGACTCTAGGGAGTATAGGTGAAAAACCTAGATAAGTGCCAGCCAACATCACAGCCCTTCAGGGTTCTGGTTGTCAATTGCCATGTAAGAAATCACCCTAACACTTACTGGCTTAAAGCAGAAAAGACCATTTCTTTGTGATTCTGTAGTTGAGACAGGGTTCATTGGAAACAGCTCCTGTTTCTCTGTGTGGTATTGGTTAGGGTAGTTTATCTGAGGCTTGAGGATCAAAGACAGCTTCTTTCATATGACTTATACTGCAGTTGGGTGTCTGGACTGGGTGGTTCCCACTGCCCCTGCACCCCCCAACCCAGTCCCTCTCTGTAACCTTTCATCTACTACAGCCTCTTCCTTTTCACATGCTATCCCTCTCCCCTCTCCAGCAAGGTGATCAGACTTCTTAACATGGCATCTCAGAGCTCCTAAGAATGCAAAAATAATCCCACCATGCCTCTTCAGACCTAGGCCTGGCACCAGCATAGTGTCACTTCTGCCACATTCTGTTGATCAGAGTAAGACATGAGGTCCAAGGCGGGGTAGACTCTCCTTGTTGATTGGAAAAGCAGCATGCATAGACAAGATGGAGGGGATTGTTTCAGGGTCATTGTGTGGATAATCTGTCACACTAAGTGGCTCTTTCTTAGTGTTATTGGACTGATATGGGGGAGGGGGACAGGGGCTGTAAAATCACATCACCTTTCAGACATAAAGCAAGCCCTCAGGCCCAGGAGGACTCAGGTCAGCTAGATAGAGTGAACTAAAGAGCCTCTTGATGAAAGTGAAAGAAGAGAGTGGAAAAGTTAGCTTAAAGCTCAACATTCAGAAAACAAAGATCATGGCATCCGGTCTCATCACTTCATGGCAAATAGATGGGGAACAGTGGAAACAGTGTCAGACTTTATTTTTCTGGGCTCCAAAATCACTGCGGATGGTGATTACAGCCATGAAATTAAAAGACGCTTGCTCCTTGAAGGAAAGTTATGACCAACCTAGACAGTATATGAAAAAGCAGAGATATTACTTTGCCAACAAAGGTCTGTCTAGTCAAGGCTATGGTTTTTCCAGTGGTCATGTATAGATGTGAGAGTTGGACTGTGAAGAAAGCTGAGCACTGAAGAATTGATGCTTTTGAACTATAGTGTTGGAGAAAACCCTGAGAGTCCCTTGGACTGCAAGGGGATCCAAACAGTCCGTCCTAAAGGAGATCAGTCCTGGGTGTTCATTGGAAGGACTGATGTTGAAGCTGAAACTCCAGTACTTTGGCCACCTGATGCAGAGAGCTGACTCATTTGAAAAGACCCTGATGCTGAGAATGATTGAGGGCAGGAGGAGAAGGGGACTACAGAGGATGAAATAGTCAGATGGCATCACTGACACAATGGACATGGGTTTGGGTGGACTCTGGGAGTTGGTGATGGACAGGGAGGCCTGGCATGCTGTGGTTCATGGGGTTGCAAAGAATCAGCCATGACTGAATGATTGAATTGAAGATAGAGTAATGTCCTTGGATTTCTTCTTTGGGATGGGAAGACATTTTTTCTGGGCTAAGTGCTACTAGAAAAAAACTGTAATTTACAAAGGTCCAGTACTTTTCTCTATTTCCCTTTTCATTTTCTCATTCAAACTGTGGGGTCTGGTAGACAAGAGCCATGTCACTGATATTTAATTTGGAGAAACTTCTTTATTAGTTGTCTATTTTTGCATAGCAAATTATCCCCAAACTGAGTGGTTTCAAGTAGCAACATTTAGTATCTCACAACTTCTCTAGATCAGGAATCTGGGGTGGTTTAGTTGGGTTTTTGGGTTCTGGGTTCTGGCTAGGGCTCCAGTATTAGCCAATGCTGGAGTCACCTCCAGGTTTGACTGGAGCAGGACCCATTTTCAGACTCACTCAGTGCTTATTGTTTATTCAGCCACTGGCTGCCAATGAAACTGAGGGCTCAATTCCCCCTGGCTGTTGGAGAGAGACGGCCCTTGTTCTTACCATGTGGGCCCCTCCATAGGTAGCTCGCTTCATCAGAGCAAGCAAGCAAGAGAGCCAGGGATAGCGAGTGACTGCCAGCAAAACAGAAGTCACATTTGGAGACAAATGGCTGGAGCAACCGTCTATCATTTTTGCTGTATTCTGTTTGTTAGAAGCAGTTGCTAGAGCCAGGGTATAGTCAAGTGGAGGGCAAGGCTCACGTGCATGCAGTCCTGGAGGGATTGTGGTGGCCACACAAGGATTCCAACACTCAACCTTCTTCAGCAATTTCAGAGTCTGTGAATTTCACTCTATACCTGGATGTGACACCGTGGTGTGTGTGGGTTCTAATTAGGGTGACTATGTGTCCCAGTTTTCTGGGTTAGGCCCAGGCTAAATGAGTTGGTTTTTTTTTAAAGGTCACTCCAAGCATACAATAACAATGAAAAAAAAAAGTGAAAGTGCTAGTCACTCAGTCATGTCTGACTCTTTGCAGCCATGGACTGTAGCACGCAAGGCCTCTGTCCATGGAATTCACCAGGCAAGAATACTGGAGTAGGTAGCCATTCCCTTCTCCAGGGAATCTTCCCAACCCAGGCATTGAACCCAGGTCTCCTGCATTGCAGGAAGATTCTTTTACTATCTGAGCTATCAGGAAGACACATAACAATGCTTGAGTATATATATTTTTAAGTCAGTAGAAATTTCTTCATTTTAAGGTAGATTAACTTTTTCATTCTTGACTGATGCAACAGAAATTTATAGAGTGCTTTTCAGATGCCAGGGCTACAAAGTAGAATAAAAATAACCACTCTTTTCCTTGAAGAGGTCAGATGAGAACAGGCACGCTATTAATACCATATAAAAATGGTATGAGAGGAAAGCCCAAAGTGTCCCAGAATCAGAGACAGTGATACTGGACTGTTCTGAACGATGAATAGGAGCTGGCTGGATGAAGAATACTGCAGTGAGAAATAAGTGGTATATTAAAACAGGACCATTGAATGAGGATTTTTCCCAAAGGTGAGAATATAAGAAAACCAGAAGGAAGAGGGTAGGCATGTGGTATTCAGCTAATACCAGCCAGACCCTGAGATGAAGAAAGTAAGTAAAGCACTAGTCACTCAGTTGTGCCTGACTCTTTGTGACCCCATGGACTGTAGCCCACCAGGCTCCTCTGTCCATGGAATTCTCAAGGCCAAAATACTGGAGTGGGTTGTCATTTCCTTCTCCAGGGGATCTTCCTGCCCCAAGGATTGAACCCACGTCTCCTGTGTCTCCTGCATTGCAGGTGGGTTCTTCACCTGCTCAACCATCAGGGAAGCCAAAATGAAAGGAGGGTGCAGTTACCAGAATTGGGAGCAGTATAGCCTTGGTCTCCTTGAGAGAGAAAAATCTTCTGTAAAGGGTTCAAGCCAGCTCTCATTAGACATTTTAGGAAAGAGCCAGGGGGATAAATACTTGACATTGTTCCCTTCTTTGTCTTGATTCCCTGCCAGACCCAGCTGGAAACAGAGCACCTGAGGACTCTCACTGTGACCCAGGTATATCAGCCTCTAGAGCCGCAGGGCAGAGAGAAAAGGTTGAAAGTGGGCCTGAAAGGACAAACAGAATCTGGCTGATTCAACAGAGTTAGACAAACCCATTCCAGAGGAAAAGGTACTAGTGAATTGAGGGGTGTGTGAAATGTCTGGATGCTTTGGTCTGCCATGAAGAAAGTGAAAATGAAAGTTGCTCAGTTGTGTCTACTCTTTGTGACCCCATGGACTATGCAGTCCATGGAATTGTCCAGGCCAGAATGCTGGAATGGGTAACCTTTCCCTTCTCCAGGGATCTTCCCAACCCAGGGATTGAACCCAGGTCTCCCACATTGCAGGCAGATTCTTTACCAGCTGAGCCACCAGGAAGCCCAAGAATCCTGGGTGGGTAGCCTATCCCTTCTCCACAGATCTCCTTGACACAGGAATCTAACCAGGGTCTCCTGTATTGCAGGCAGATTCTTAACCATCTGAGCCACAAGGGAAGCCCTTACCATATCCTACGGGATACGGAGGTAAGGAAGAAATAGTCTGACCTTTAGGAGATTATAATCATGAACGCTTAGGTCACCTAGATCAGAACTCTTCATGATAACTTGCACTCAAATCACCCACCTGGTCTCTTGTTAAAATGCAGATTCTGCCTCTGGTCCTGGAGTCTGGCTACTGATTCTGCATTCCTAACTTTCTCACAGATGATGTGGATGCTGCTGGTCTGTGGACCATACTTTGAGAAGCAGTTTATAGGGTCAGATTCAACACACACACACACACACACACACACTCTCTCTCTCTCTCTCTCTCTCTCTCTCTCTCTCACACACACACACACACACCCCCTCTATCAGTACTTGCAGCCATGATAATTTGAAGCAGAAGGAAGCTCTCTTTAGCAATTCCAACTTTAGGGAGACAGAAAGCAGAAGGGGAAAACCATATGTCCTAATATTTAACTGAACTGCAGCTTCTAAGGCCTGGCATTCTGCTCCAGAGTCTAAACCTCCGCTTGTTTGGGCTGAGCAGGATATTGTTTTTCTGCCCCTTGGATATATCCCATTATGAGCTTTGATCAAAGCAAACCTTTCCCTTTGAGGCTTAGAGCACATGTTAATGGCTTTGTTACTCGCATGTATCTGCATATATTTGCAAAGCAATTCAGCTGCTTCTGAGAGGGAGGGGGCAGCATGTGGTTGAGCCTGGGGTTTAAACATCTCTCTAAAGCTTAGTCCTTAGCATCCCAACTTAAAAGAAATGCAGCATCAGAGAGCCGGAGTTTTCAGCTGCTGAACTGGTTGGGTATTCCCAGCTCCCAGCTCTACATGGGTGATCTTCGCCATGGAGAATTTTGCCCCATTTCAGGTCCTGCACCCTCCCTTTCCCATCCACGTTACCCACTGCTGCCCAAGTGTTAAAAACACTTCTCTGCACAGGGGACTCTCCTACCAAAGACTTTCCGTTGTTTCATTGTATCTATAGCTTCTGCCTCCCTTCCACTACCTTCCTGAGGTCTAACCAAACTGAAGCATTGCTTATTTTCTCAAAGCCGTATCAAGTCCCTCCTTTAAGGCTTTGCTTATGTTGTCACCTTCATAAGATGCCTTTTCACTTTTCTTACTCATATTCATCCTTCAAATGAAAAGTATCTGTCACTTAGCTGTGTCCAACCCTTTGTAACCCCGTGGACTATAACCCACCAGACTCCTCCTCTGTCCATGGAATTCTCCAGGCAAGAATACTGGAGTGGGTAGCCATTCCCTTCTCTAGGAGATCCCAACCCAGGGAAACCTAGATCAAATCCTACTTTCTCCAGGGCGCCTTCTCAGGACTTCCTACTTGAGGAAATTCTTTAGTCTTCTGAACTTCCTTAGCATTTTATCCATAACTGTTTTTTTTTTTTTTTAATTGTATGATGTTGTTTGTGTTGGAGGACTCTCATGTGTCACTGCATGTCTTGAAAGTAGACTATCCATTCCTACTCATATATATGTGTATATATGTGTACATATGTACTTAATGACATTTTCAATGAGATGAATGAATGACACGTAAGACAGATGGCTTCTGAACTGTGATTTTATGGCAGCAGATTTCCCCATGCATTCGTTCTTTCAATACATATTTCTTGGGCTTCTGCCCTGTTGCAGGCACAATGTTCTGGCTATATAAAGGTGAACAGAAGAGAGTCCTGGTCCCCCAGGGGCTTTACTGGGGATGGGGCCATCTCATGTTCTTTGTTTAATTAAATTGGCTACACTCCAACAAGTTGCTTAATAATAAATGATTTGAAAAATCTGAAAACATCTGATATTTTTACAGATCAGTGACCTGTTAGATGAACAGGCTAAATCTTGTTTAATCTGTGCTTCTGTTCATCAAAGCAGTATTTTGGTGTGGAGTGTGACAGCAAATTGGATTGTACTTTCATTGTGCTATTTGCCTCCCCATCTTAAAAATAATAATAGTATATGTTTATGATGGAAACATTGTAAATTAAGAAAAACGAATACAAACCACTCATAATCTCACAAACACTCAGTGATTGTTAACATTTGGCCTTTTGATTTTTTGTTTGTTTTTTGGAATACACACATACAGAAAGTTTGAGTCATCCTTTTTGTACTCTGCTTTTACTTTTTAAACTTAATATTGCACTTACTGCATATTTTTGCAGGTTGCTAAAAATTCTTTAAAATGATTAAGATTATATTTAGTATCTTATTGTATGGATATATCATAATTTAAAAACCAATTCCCCATTACTTATAAAAGCTAAAAATTGAAAATAAGTACACTGTGAACATCTTTGTGTATTATATTTTACTTTATTTGATAATTTTCTTAGCATTCTTGAAGTTGAATTAGTGAGTGAAAGGGTATGAATGGTTTTAAACCCTTTCTGTCCCATTTACAAGTTCTTTTTATCAGAGATGGTCAATTATTTTGATCATCTTTGGATGAGTCTGTTCTCAATTATTAAACACCCTTTTGTAATTAACATGAAACCAGTGGGCTCCAAGCCCCCTCCCTCATTAAGGCACAGCAAGTAGCTTGAAGATGGTTTTGGAGACAATACCCCCACTCATTAGTATCCACACTGCTGGCTAATGCTCCTGCTATTGATTTCTTGTGGTCTTGGGTGATGGATTTTTGCAATAGCAACTGTAAATGAACTTGACATCAAAAACATTTATTTATTTTTAGTGCATACAACCTGCATTTTGATCTTTTAACTAAAATATACTGTAAGTGCTTCTTTTGCTCTTGAAACTCTGGAAGAGCAGCCCACTGAGGCTGCATTGAATTAGTTCGAATCCTCTGCTTCTCATCACTTGCTGGGATAAGGGTTACCCAGCCATGGACCTGTCAAGGTCCTTTTTCTCTTCTTGGTCTCTTTCCACTGTAGAAGAAAAAGGAAATTCATTTTAGTTGATCTTAATGCTAGGTAGTGTAACTTCACTTTAATTGAACCTACTTATAAAACTTTCTCACATTTGTATAATGCTCTACAGTTTACAAAGCACCTTCCAGGGCATCGGCTAATTTGATCATCAAAATCTTTCTGTGAGTTAGCTATTCACACCCCTCCTGTTTCATAGATAGAGTAACCAGGACACAGGCTATTCTAGGTACTTGAGGTAGTAAGGAAAGAACTTGAGTCTTTGGAGATGTATACATCTAATTTCAAATCAACTTAGCCACTAAGTAGTTGTATGACATAAATTCTTTGAGCATTAGGTTCCTTACTTGTGAAGGGAAGAATACAGTTGATTTTTATTTTTACAAATTCTTTATTTAGGAACATGACTACTTACTAAAATTTATTTGCAGTTCCAAACTCTATGCTCACGACACTTTGGAGTGGTCATTAGCAGAGCAACATGCACAAAGCAACAAAAATCTGAGTTACCCAACACATATACTTCCAGGTGAAGTCCAACAAGGTGAGGCCTTGCCTTCTTGTCTCAGCTCTTATACTATGAACAAGTATCCTTTGCATGGTCTGTGTAGTGCCACATGTTTTATGTTTTTGTGCATTTAAAAAAATTTAATTTCACTGTTTAATACGGCCCCAAGTATAGTGCTGAAGTGCTGTCTGGTGTCTTTAGCTCAGGAAGGCTGTGATGGGCTTTATGGAGCAACTATATGGAGTTAGAGAAGTTTCATTGAGGATCGCATTATAGTGCTATAGGGGTTGTGAGTTCAATGTTATGAAATCAACACTATATATTAAATAAGGTGTCTTTAGACGGAAACACACATAAAACAAAATGTGTATTGATTGGTTGATGGAAATGTTATGACTGGAGACTCACAGGAACCTAACGCTGTGCATCCCTTAGGAGCAATGGTTCAACGTTCACATGGCTTTATACAACATCACTGTTATAAATGATAATTGACTATATCTATTTCATGAGATTGCTGTGTATGTTAAGTAAGGATGGGCTTAATATGCATAGAATGCTAGTGTTCTAAAATGGGAGAGTGTATTCTACCATATGTGGAAATAGAAGCTCAGAGAAGTTGGCTGTCTTATTTAAACTTATTAGACCATAAAATAGCTTAGGTGAGTAACATCAGTCTGTCTGAATCCAAAAGCAGTAGACCTCAAAGCATACTATGTCTAGGAAGAATCCCACATGGGGAAATTAAGTGCTTTTTAGTTCCTTCTGAGCTTGCTCTTCATTTAAACATTTTATCTACATGACTGAATTCTTGAAAACCTCTTTAACCACCCACCACTCCCATCATTGTGCCAGGCCCAGTGCTAACTACGTCCCATCTGGTATCTCTTTCCATCACAAGAGGATCCAATAAAGTGGGCATTTATTGTCATTGTTTCCATTTTAGAGACACAAAGAAGTTACATAAATTCTTCAAAGTTATGGAACTTGGAGAAAGAGCAAGGATATTCTGGTTTTCCTGATTCCAGAGCCTCTGTTCCCAATCTTGGTATTAGAGAGTCCCACATTCTTAGAGCTTTTATAGATCAGTACAGATAAGTAAGAAAAATGAAAACAAAAGACACGAAGGACCAAGAGTTGTCAGCTACAGTTGTCTTTTACCTCTGTAAGGACATTAAAAATTTGGTAATGTCTATCATCATTATATAAAGAAAAGTAATCTTAAATTGTAAGAGTATAAAGAACATTAGCTCAGATTTGGAAAAACCTAACCCAGTCATCTGTATTCACCTTTATGAGACCCTCACCACGGTGGCTTCTTTTTCTCATTTCACCCAGAATAGGGCTGCTGTCTTTGTCACAGATGAGCGCCACTTGCCAGCCACAGCTCTGTACTTTATTCTACATTATTTCCCCCTATCTAGGCCTGGGAGCATTGTCATGCAGTGGGTTAGATCAAATGGCATCTAAAATCACATTTTAAATTCCAAGGATGACTTTAGAATTTGGCCCATTTCTCCTTCCAGCCCAGAGACGGAGGGGAGGCTGAGTCCAGCACACTGGCTGTCAATTCAGTGGCCGCTGGTCTATCAATCTTGTCCTCGACAGGAGCAGGCACCTTGCAAGTTGACCTCCAGGAAAAAGAATGAATGCTTAGTGGTGGCAAATAAGTTGCTCTAACTATCGGGAAACAGAGCACATACATAAATCTCCTGTGGATCTATATTCCTTAAGGAAATTCATCAGGGGAGAGAGGCAGCCCATGGAAGGTGAGGGCATAACTTCTGGGCTTTCTCTCTCTCCCCTCTCCCCAGCCCAGGTGGATAACCCTTCCAAAGTGGAAATGGCTGTGAGATAAGTTAGCTTGAGGACACGCTCACTTTTCTACTCATTCATGAATCAGGAATCTTTCATCGTCCAGGTGGTCGGTGTTTCATGTTGAGTTCACGGTCTCTGAAGGAGATTTAACTCTGGAACCAAAGATGGGTGTCAGTCTTTCAGAGCTTTATGTAGATATTTATTTGAAGTTAAAGTGACAGAAAAAACTTCTGACATAGACATCAGAATTGGGTAGGAGAGTACCCACCCTCCCTAGTTTAAGCAGGGCCTCCTGTACTCCCCAGCTGGCTGCTGAGAATAGATGAAAAGAATACCTCAAGGTTTGTAAAAGTTCCACCAGACCCTTTCCCAAGGCATACATCCTGAGATAACTTTGGCACAAGATTAGCCAGGGAGAACGATTCCCACTGTGTTCTCTGGGCTAGATATACTGTTGCTGTGTGATCAGGGTACAATTTGAGAAACAGGTCCCCAGGCAAGATTTGTTACAATTATAATCATTAACATTGAGCCTAAAAAGAGCATTTCCATGAGTAAGACATTGTGCTGATCAGTCATTAGTTCTGGACCTAAAGAAAGGCCCGTTCTCAGACAAGACACATTGTTGCACAAGGCTTAATGAAAGCATGAGAGAGAAAGTTCACCTCCTCCTTAAAGAGCCTCAGAGTGACTGTCCAAGCTTTAACTCTCTCCCAGACCTGTGCTTATTTGCTAAAACATTGATATAATAATAAGGAGCTAATAACTAGTATAGCTTATTAAGTAAATATGATACATTTTGATGACATGCTAAGTTATTGGCATATTTAATCTTCCTAACAGCCTCATGAAGTTACACCATCAGCATCTTCACTTACAGATGAAGAAGTGAGACTCTGAAGGTGAAGGAGCTTGACCCTCCACGTTACTAATAAATAGGAGAAGCTTGAATTGAAGACTAGTGTGTCTTTCCAAAGCTTCTGCTTCTAACTGATATACTTTGCTGCCTGGCCTACAGTCTATACCCTCTTTCTGTATCATTTGCAAATTTTTCAACTAAATGTCCAAATTTTTCATTTTTCCCTTTTGGTAACCAAGTAGGAAAATAGCCTGGATCAACAAAGTTCATGTATGTGAACCTTACCATGTGCCAGATCAGGGGTCTGGGGACACAGATGTGAAGAGTAGACCTCTGCTTTCAAGAAGCTGCCATTGTATGAGGGAGACACAAGCACAGTGACTTTGATAGGAAACAGTCTGTAGAAGAGGTATTAGGGATGCTGTGTGAATAGAATGCCCTTGAGCTAAAACTTAGAGGATAAGGGTCAGGAGTTACCATGCCCTCCAGGTGGAAGTGAGAGCAGGGGCAGTGCATGGTGTGAGAAAGGGGCCCATGAGACCTTTGTGCTAGGTGGACTGTGAGATGACTGTGGGTGATTGTCATGAAGGATGATGCCATATTTATCCAGGGGTCACATTATGAAGGGACTTGGATGCTATTCAAGGGATATTGGATTTTATTAAGCAGGTGATGGAGAGACCCCTAAGCTGTTTAGACTGAGGAGGAATATTATCAGAGCTGAAATTTAGGGGCTTCCCCGGTGGTGCAGTGGTGAAGAATCTCTGTGCCAATATAGGAGATGCCAGAGACACATCTGTGATCCCTGTGTCAGGAAGAGCCCCTGGAGGAGGGAAATGGCAAGAATACTCCAGTATTCTTTCTTGGAAAATTCCATGGACAGAGGAGTCTGACAGGCTACAGCCCATGGGGTTGCAAAGAGTCGGACACGACTGAGCACGCATGCAGGCGTATTTTAAATCTATGGTTAAAAGCTTTGTGCATTCTCTCTCTAGCTTATCTGCGTTTACCAAGAGACAAGAGAGAGAAACCAAATCTGTGTACCTTGGGTGATGGAATTTCAGACACCCGGCCAGACCTGTGATTCCTAATTCCTCAGTCAAACCACTTAGATGTGTTGTCTCCAGATGTGGTTGGTCGCTTAGCTATTAAGAAGATGGCTAGAAATCCAGATTCCTGGGGTCTACCTTCTCCAAGTGCTAGTTCAAAAGATCTGGTCTTGGGACTTGGAATCAATCTTTTTAGAGCTGGCCAGCTGAGTCTAATAAGCCCTGGCTTACATAGCTATTTCTCACATTGGCTGATTTAGTCATTAAGTCACGCCTGACTCTTTGTGACCCTCTGGATTCTAGCCCACCAAGCTGCTCTGTCTGTGGGATTTCCCATGCATGAATACTGGAGTGGGTTGTCATTTCCTACTCTAGAACTACTTCTCACATATGCACTGAAAATACTGCTGCCAACATCAGGAATTTTATTTAAAAAGAATTATCTCTGAAACCCCTCTCCTCCCAAAGAAAAGGTTTATGTTGCTAGAGGCATTTATTAGCTAGAGAAGCAGAACCAATAGTATGTGTGAGTGTAGGCATATGTGTAAATATATATTTAAACCTATATATATACATATATATATAAACAAAACCAATGCGATGTGTATACTCACACAGCCTATTGCTTCTGTTTACGTATCAATATATAAAGAGATTTTTATATCTACTTGTATATAAATATTCATTTCTATTTATATATACAAAGATATTTATTAATATTATAAGAAAATGGCTAATGCAGTTATGGAAGCTGTTAGGTCTCAAGATCTGTAGTCGGCAAGCCAGAGTCCCAGAGAATTGATGGTAAGGTTCCAGTCTGAAACCTGGCTAGGCTGAAATCAGTGCGTCAGTTCAAGTCTGAAGGCAGGGGAGGGAAAAAAAAAAAAAAAGTATTCAAACTCAGGCAGTCAGGCAGAGAGAAGTGCCCTCTTCTTCAGCCTTTTTGTTCTCTTTGTTGTGTTCAGATCTTCACCTGATTGGATGAAACCTACCCACCTTAAGGAGGGCAAAATCTGCTTTACTCACTCTACCAATTCAAATGTAAATATCATCCCGAAACATCCTCACAGACATACCTAGAAAAACATTTGACCAAATATCTGGGCACCCCGTGGCCCAGTCAATTTGACACATAAAATTAACCATCAGGAGATACCAAAAGGACTTCATATTAATAACAGGATCCCTATGATAACAACAAGAACAAGAATCCTTATTTGTACCCCTTTAGAACCTGGCAAGATAGGTGTATAACCAATGTTTGAAAGTGAATGAATGAACAAGCATATTAGCATCATTGTTTATTAAGTGTCTTTCTCACCTCATTATTTTATTTCACACATCATAACTCTGCTGGGCAATTGAAATAGATTTCACTATTACCTGCCATTTTTGAGAGGGCTTGTGCAGGGCACAGAGGTAAGCTTACCTGTCCAATGACTCAGAGTAAGTGACAGGGACCAACTCAAGCCCAGAGCCTCTTTTGTGATCTTTCTACCCTCATTCATGGCAGATTAATTCCCAGCAAAAGTATGCAAAGGCCTTCATATCTTCTGCCCTGACCACCAGCAATTTTCTGATCTACATCTATTGCTAGCTCTAAATATAGGAGAGGCGCAAATTAACAAGCAAAAACCAAGAGATATGTTTGCACTTAATGCTACTAACAGGCAGGATAATTACAAGAGTGCTGCTTGACAACAAATTAAAAAAAAAAAAAACTCTCCTGCCAGTCTCAAGTACAAATTACACAGCAGAAGGCAAGGAGAACCTGGATTTGACAGTTGTAGGATAACAACCTTGAAATATATCTACATTATACAAGGGGTCTTTGGAGTCTGTCTTATGTACTTGGTTGCAGGCCATGCTAATGAACTGGCTAAATGTTCATCTTTCTGTAAGACCCATCTATATATCTTTTAGGGTTAAGTTTTACCACGATTAGAAAAACTGCTTAGTTAGTTGTGGGCTTCTAGTCATTTTATGTGTTTCATATGGTTAAATAAACCTGTCCAATTAATCAGAAGGTATTATATTAATATATAGCTGTTTACCTCACAACAGTTTCTAACAAACTTCTGTTTGTTAGAAACAAACATAAATTATTCTTTATTTTCCTATTGTGCATCATAGTTCATTCACTTGACAACTATTTACTCCATGGTAATTTTTGCTAGTAACTACAGAGTTGCAGAGACAAACTATAGTCCTTGCTTTGAAGTAGCTCACTATTATAATATGGTGGTTCTCCATTCTGCTTAGTATTAGATCACCAAAGAGCCTGATGCCCAGGCCCCAACCTAGAGATTTTGAGTTACTTGGTCTGAAATGGAGCCCAGACCTCAGTATATTTATTTTTTTACTGTTAAAAAAATTTTTTTTTTAATTTGGCTGCCCCAGCTCTTAGTTGCAGCACTTGGGGTCTTTGTTGAGGCATGCAGAATCTTTAGTTGTAGCATGCACACTCTTTGGAGAAGGAAATGGCAACCCATTCCAGTGTTCTTGCCTGGAGAATCCCAGGGACGGGGGAGCCTGGTGGGCTGCTGTCTATGGGGTCGCACAGAGTCGGACACGACTGAAGCGGCTTAGCAGCAGCAGCAGCATGCACACTCTTTAGCTGCTGCTTGTAGGATCTGGTTCCCTGACCAGGAATCTAACCCCAGCCCCCTGCATTAGGAGCAGGGAGTCTTGGCCACTGGACCACCAGGGAAACTCTATCAGTGTATTTTAAAGCCTCCCCAAGTGATTGTAATATTCAGAGTCCATGTCTGGAGATAGCAACAATTACACAGCCAGATAAGGTGACCCACTTTAAGTAAAAGAAGAGACATACTGTACATGTAACTGGCTGTGGGATGAGAATGCTAAATGCTTCAAGGGAGGATCTGAAAAGGTCTTGCTGGGGCTGTTAATTTATGTTTGAGGATATCAGAGAGGTTTATTTTTAATTTTTAATACAGTTTTATTATCATATTATTTGAACTGGAGAATGTAGATGAAAAGGGAATGGAAAAAGAATACCAGGGAGTATATGTGCAAAGGTTCTTGGGGAAATGATGTCTGTGTCTTCAGAGAATTTTGAGTTGTTTAGTTGAGCTGAGCTTCCCTCATAGCTCAGTTGGTGAAGAATCTGCCTGCAGTGCAGGAGACCCCGGTTTGATTCCTGGGTTGGGAAGATCCACTGGAGAAGGGATAGGCTACCCACTCCAGTATTCTTGGGCTTCCCTTGTGGCTCGGCTGGTAAAAGAATCCACTTGCAATAGGGATACCTGGCTTCAATCCGTGGGCTGGGAAGATCCACATCCCCTGGAGAAGGGAAAGGCTACCTACTCCAGTATTCCGGCCTGGAGAATTCCATGGACTATATAGTCCATGGGGTCACAAAGAGTCGGACACGACTGAGCGACTTCCACTCACTCAGTTGAGCTGAAGTGTTGAGTGTATGAATTCATTGTCATTAATTCTTTCATTCAAGAGCTGTTTATTTTGGATCTCTGCTGTTGGAGGCATTGCGTTAAGTGCTGCCAGGGATTCAAAAATAAAACAAAAGAGATCCTACCACCAGACAAACTCATATGCTATTCACAATGTGTGAATGACGTGAATGATGAAGATGTTGAATTGTGAATGATGAAGATGTCTCTGGCACTTGTGATGATGGTAATATAGAGTGCTCAGTCTCATCTGACTCTTTGCAGCTGTAGCCCGCCAGGCTCCTATGTCTGTGGGATTCCCAGACAAGAATACTGGAGTGAGTTGCCATTTCCTCCTCCAGGGGATCTTCCCAGTCCAGGGATTGAATCCATGTCTCCTGCGTCTCTTGCACTGCAGGCAGATTAGTTACCACTGAACCACTTGGGTGGGGAGGGCGGGGGTGGTAATACAGTAACCAGAGCTTAAAATTTAAACTTTGACCAGATACTAAGTTACTCTACAAATGAAAATTTAAAGTGAAGCGCCAAATTATATTATTGCAGATGTATAGAGGAAATGGCCTGAAGTTGAGAGAATATAAAGGGAGATGATGAGATATCCTTTAAGGATATTCTTGCAGAATCTCCATTTTGCAATAAGAGAGGAAGAAAGGGGGAACTAGTCCACCTCCAGCCTTCACAGCAAGTGAGAGGGAAAGGACCTGCCTCCACACCCAATCTCAAAGGGAACAGCCTGTGGTGGAAGCTTTGTGAACTGGGAACTGGCCTCCTTTCTCCCCCAGAAGATAGAGAATAGGGGTGAGCACATGTATATTGCAATGGACCAGGTAGCAAATTAGACTTTGCAGGAGGCATGTTAACTCTGTCACATATTCTTTGTTCTTTCCATCTTTCAAAAATGTAAAATCATTCTTAGCTTTGGGGGCTGTAGTTTGCTCACCCTTGGTCTAGGGGAAAAATGGCCTGACCCTTAGAGTAGGAAGCCTGGAAGCAAGGATGGGGATGGGGCCATGATCTCCCATCCAGGAGAAAGATGTACAGCCAGGGTGACGATTTAATTCACTAGCCAAGCAGGGATGCTTGGAAGAGTGAAAGGGAGCACTAATAACCAAGTAAGTTAATGAATGATATGTCATGGCAATAGGACTAAACCAGAACTCCCCAGGCAAACTGGGGTATCTGGTCTGGTCACCAAGTGTATGGGCAATGGTACCATTAGCTTGAAGTCTCCAGGCACTGGGATCTCTAAATAGTGCTTTCCAGTATGGTAGCCACTAGTCACATCCAATATGGGAGCCACTAGCCATATCCAGTGTGGTTGTCACCAGCCACATGTGGCTAATGGGCACTTGAAATTTGGTGGCCGAGCTGAAATGCAGTGACAATGTAAAATATAACCTTGATTTCATACTAAACACTTAGTTTGAAAAAGAGTATAAAATATTAATATTTTTATATTGGTTACATACTGAAATGATCGTATTTTAGATACATTGAGTTGAATAAATTATTTATGCTAATTTCACATGTTTCTTTTTACTGTTTAATGTGTGGCTACTAGAAAACAGTAACATTTTCATATGTGGCTCATGTATGTGACCTGTGTTATATTCCTATTGGACAGCATTGTTCTGAAGAGTTCTTCTTAAAATTGTTCTTTAGACCAAGAGGCAGCCTTAAACATGTGCCAGACCCAGAGCCCCTAAAGCCAGTTTGCCTTGCTAAGACAAGTCCAAGTAAGACCTTCCCTAACTCTTCTCCCTCCTCCTTTGCCACCTGCAACCCCTGTGGATGAGGGAGTGGTGGGCAACTCCTCTTTAGCTCCCAAGCAGAGGCAGATCAGAAAAACCAAAGGGCAGCTCTGTCAGTCATGCCCTCTCCCCTTCTGTGTGCCTCCATCCTCAAATGGCCAGAACTGGGAGACATGGGGTAGGCTCTAAAGCATGGTTGGGGTTTGGTTTATACCTTGTCCTGACATTCTCATTTCTGAAGTGGAACTGTGCTTGTGACTTAAAGGTCCTATAGAACTGTTTGTTTTCTAAGAATAACCAGAAAACTCATGGAGTTTTAATCTGGGGGCAGGGAAAGACTACCCCATTGAATATATTTATTTTCTATTCCATTACTTATTTAATGTTTTACTGTGAAAACTTTAAAGCCTGAATTAAGGTGGAGAGATTACTGTAACAAACTCTCATTTACCCATTACCCAGAATCAACAATTTCAACTTATTGCCAATCTTATTTTATCCGTTATCCCTCTTCAGAGTAGGAGGAAGGACTCGAGTATTTTAAAGCTAATCCTAGACATTATGTTATTATACTCATAAACACTTCAGTATATAAAGGATAAAGATTTTGCTTTTAATGTAGCTGATTTTATTTTAAGAGGACAGCAGGAAATTTACAAGTATGTATATTTCAAATATATCATGAATCATGCCTATTAGCACACTAGTATCAATAATAATAATAGGTAAACTGCAGGAACTTTAGAGGTCATTTAATTCTATCTTCTTACAGAAGCTCACAGAGAGGAAGGGACTTTGCCTGGGGGCCCAGGAAGCAGATCTGGGACCTCAGACCCAGGTCCATCTTCACAAAGTACAAGCTTGCTCATTTCAATCTCATTTGGAGAGATCTGAACGTGGCTTCCTGAGGGCCTCAGCTGAGTCTCTCTAGCATCTCCAAGACATCCCCTTTGCATTTCTATTCTGCAAACTGAGAATCCAAGAGAAGCATCTCTAATATCAGTTGTAATTTAATCAGCAGATTAAATTTGGAGGTCTGCATGGAGCACTTTGACACTTAATGTCTTGGAGAGCCCTTGAGTGATACTTCAGAGAAAAGTCAAAGGCAAGCAGATCCTCAATGTATCCAGGTGGTTTGAGGTTAGAGAGTTGACTTGTGAGGAAGGGTTTTATTAAGGGTTTTGCCCACGGGCTCTTTTGTAGATCCCAGGTCAACTAATAGTCTGAATTCTCTAGCAAGAAGAACCCTTCTGCCAGCTTCTTGGAAGTTATTTTTCCCTGACTGTCAGGAATGCTTTGCTTTTTAAGAGGAGTACAAAGACTATCTAAACCAACTATTCTATGCCCTTGGTCCCCAGCCCCTTAACTGCTTCTGAGCCTAATGGCAGCCTCAGCTCCTGGGTTCACATCATCTCAATTTAATTGGATGCTTCATATTGCTCATTGATTCAGATCATTTCCTGTTACTCCTTTAAATCCACTGCTCCCTGTTTCCATTTTACATCACTTTTCACTCTTTCCCCTGTACCCACCCCTACATTTGCCTCCAAACTTCCATTTTCTTAAGTCGGTTCTGCTGATGGTTCAAGTTGCCCTCTTGCCATCATTCTCTGTTTTGGTTTTGCAGTTATAGTCCATAGTTTCCCATTACCCAGCTATCAGTGTCATATACGCACACCCCTCTCATTTTCCCACTGAATCCCTTGGGGCTCTATTCTTATTGGTATGCATTTCCTTATTTTCCTTTAGAAGTCTTCTTTCCAGTAGTTTTATCTGAAACATCTAGAGGTCTGTCTAGATATCTGCCCCTTGTTAGTCATGGGAACTTGGGCAAATTACTTCACTATCTTCAGTTTCCTCATCTTTAAAAATCATGATAACAAAGTGACTACCTCATAGGGTGGAAGGTCAGTGTATGAAACACATTTATAACACTGACTAGCACATAACAAATGATCACGTGGATTATACACACGTGCTCAGCTCTTGTGGCCAAGAGACGACATCCATACTAGGAAGACTAAGCCTGGGGGAGTCAGGCTTTCCACCATGTGCTGGGTTCAAACCAGTGTTTCCTATAAGCCTCCAAGCTGTGGATCTGAGCTTCGGCCACAAGCTCAAATGATTTTTTTTTTTAATGGTAACTTAAGGAAATGGTTACTCACTCCAGTATTCTTGCCTAGAGAATCCCATGGACAGAGAAGCCTGGTAGGCTACAGTCCATGGGGTCGCAAAGAGTTGGACACGACTGAGCGACTTCACTTCATTTCTGCAACACTTATTTTGTCGGTTGACGTCATTTGCGAACTAGCAGGAGCCTGGCTTTTTATTCTCTGGAGACGCCTTGACCCCAGCAGTTTTACCCAGTTTCTCAATGGAAATCAGCTGTGCTTTCAGGGCACCTTGATGAGGAAAGCTTTGTCTACAAGGGCTGGTCTCCTCCTTCCCTAAGAGGAACCATTTATAGAAATCAAAGTTGAAATTGCCCATTTACTGCAGAAATAGCTGGCATTTCTCTTGATTAAATACTAATAATGATGAAGACAATGGTGCTGAGTAAATCTCATGAAACACGCTGTTACACAAAGTTCTTTGTATGGAGATATAATCTCTATCCATGGTTTATCATTGAGTGAAGAAGCTCAAATATATTCAAAGCTCCTTACAAGAATTCTAGCAATAACAGCTGTAAAAAGCAGAAGAAAGAGTTATTTTAGGTGATTAGTGGCCATGCTTCATGTAGAAGTGGTATTTAAGCACTTTCTTGAACACTTCCAGTTAAAAGGAGAGAACTCATTATTAAGCAGGGTAACCCAGTTTAATGTTGCCTGGGATTACAGGTGGCTATTTCCTATGCTGTTGAATTAAATTTCACATTCCTCATTCTCCCTCCTGGGATTATACAGACAGGTCTTAATGCAGAATAATTCTGTGATCCTAGTGCATCATCAGAAGAATGGAATAACGATGGCATTTGCTGGGGGACTGATTGTGGACCTTTGGAATCTAAGAGAACTGTTATTTTTCTTGGAAGAAATGTAGTCATGATAAATATTAAGAAGAAAAACAGATCACACATTGCAGGTTTTCTGGAGAGGGGGACTTAGTAATCTGTGCTTCTGATTATTCTGCTTGCAGTGACTTAAGGTTATAGAATCATTGACTCTTTAAGTTGAAGGACATTTAAGAGATTTAAATCCAGTTTAACCACTCAGGAGCTACTCCAGAATGGTGATTCCTCTTAGAGCATTTCTAACTGATGCTTGATTAGTTTCACCAATGGGGAGCTCTCTGCTCAGTAGGAATATTTTAGAAATGGTACAACAGGGAAAATATTGGTCAGAGTATCAGACAGAACTGGGCTCAAATTTACTTTACTGGTTATATTGGAAAAGTTACATTGTGTTGGTTCTCAGATGTGTCATCTGTAAAATGGGGAAAACATTGCCTATCTCGTGGTACTGTTATATATATGAAATGAGCTAATGGAAGAAATCTCTCTAATCTCATATCTAGCTTATGGTGTTATTGGATAAATAGTAATTAACAGTATGTAGGCAATAAATTTTATTTATTCTCTTCTTCCTGTGCTGAATATTTTCTTGCCTTCTCAGATTGAAAAATGGACCACATTACTGATGACGTAAAATTGTTAATAAGGCTATAAATGGGAAAGCACACTTTTATTCCCTTTCTATTTTCTAAATTTAATACCTAGTGTTATAGCTTCAAAGTCATGGGCATTTGTTCCAGCAGTGAATGGGGCCTCTGTTGCTGGCCAAAATAATTTTCCCATAATTTAAAAATAAATAAAATATGAATTGCTCTTGTAGTATGACTCATCCTTCATTTTTTGGCCACTAGAATGTCCTGAGCTATTTTAACATCCCTGAATATTAGAGCCAGGAGTCATCTTGGAGGTAATTATATCTGAGGCATTCATTTTATAGATGGAGAAACTGAGGCCCAGATAGATTGTGACTAGTTCAAGGTCTTGCAACCAATATGCGGGAAGCTGAGATTTAGGAAGAGGCCTTCTAACTCCAAATGCCATGACCTGTCCATTGTATCACATTGCTGCTCCCTGGAACAGTACTATTTTCAGGTGACACCTTTGGTCTCTGCCCAATTGTCAAGACAGTCGTTACACAATGCAGGTTTTTTCTCCTTTATGCATCATCTCTTACCCTGAAGCCTGCCCTAGGAATTTGACAACTGAGCACTGCTTTGAATTTCTCAGGGCAGACTAGAAAGGGTCTGGAGGAGGGAGAAATGTCAGTGGGGATTTGGAAACTGGAAATGATTATGAAACCAATGAACACCTTTTGATTCCAGAAAAGTGATTAAGAAGAATTTAGATAGGGATTAAAGGTCAAGTGAAATGTGCACTAACATGTTTGCAAAGATAAAGTGAAGTGAAGTGAAGTCGCTCAGTCGTGTCTGACTCTTTGCGACCCCATGGACTGTAGCCCACCAGGCTCCTCCGTCCATGGGATTCTCCAGGCAAGAATACTGGAGTGGGTTTCCATTTCCTTCTCCATTGCAAAGATATGTTGACTCAAATATTCTGGAACATGTTTCATTCTCTTAGAGAAACACATAACTATATTGTAAGGCTTAAGACTCCATGCCATTTAACCAAGGCAACTTGAGATCTTGCTAGTCTGTGTGCAATGCAGCAAACATCAGCTTGTTGAGTAATGTTTAAAAATGCCTCCATTTGCTTTCAGATCCAGGCAGGGGGTAAGGGACTAGAATGACAATTTGAGATGATGATGAAGCCCCTTTTAAAATTTGCCCATTCAACACATGTTTACCTACTCTGGGCTAGGCATTTGGGGTGGGTATCAAGAATCACACTGTACTCATTCCTTTAGTCATTTGACAATCATGTAGCATGCCTGCAAGGTGCTTGAAATAATATCCTGTGTTTCTTAGCCATTCTATACTCTTACCTATTTATTCCATAAAGATTCACCATCTACTATGAGCCAAGAACTGTGTTAAGCAAGTATACATCATGCTTTGCAGGCTTTCAAGATAAGATTGTAGGAATGAAGAATCTATCTACTTAAGCCAAGTTTAGCCTGGCTCTAACCTCATCACTGTCACCAAACCTGGAGGATGCTGCTGATGCTACCATCAACTGGGTTTAAAACCAGCTCCAGCCATATATAGGCACAGTGTCCCAAGTTGGAATTCGTGGCTTTTATCCAGTTCACAGAACTCTGAACTCTCTTTATCACTCCCCCAACTTTATCTCTCTGAGGAGACTGTGAACTCTCTTAGAATAAGGATTTGGTCTTATTCATCTCCGTTGTCCCCTCCTATGAGACCCAGGGCAGTAGATTACACACACTTCTTCTCTCTGCTTTATTTTTCTCATCCTCCTATCTTCCCTCATTCTTTCCCTTCTTCTCTTATTTCCCCTTTCTTTTTCCCTCCCTCCTTCCCTCTCTTTTCCCTTTTTGATTCCTCCTATTCCCTCTCTCTCTTCTGTCTTTTCCTCTGTTGCCTTTCTATCTGAAAACACTCATTGGGTTCTATGCATTGTACTATGATCTGTGGAATCCATACTACTTGCCCTTGCTGAAGTTACAGACTTAAAGAAGAGAGAGCAATGCACGTAAGAAAGTCCAGCACTATCTAATGAGTAGTTGATGGGAGCAGTACTCAATATAAGAGCACAAAGATGAGCTCATCCCTGACACAGGGTATCAGTTCAGTCACTCAGTCATGCCCGAGTCTTTGTGACCCCGTGTACTGCAACACGCCAGGACTCCCTGTTCATCACCAACTCCCAGAGTTTACTCAAACTCATATCCATTGAGTCGGTGATGCCATCCAACCATCTCATCCTCTGTCATCCCCTTCTCCTCCTATCTTCAATCTTTCCCAGCATTAGGGTCTTTTCAAATGAGTCAGTTCTTCACATCAGGTAGCCAAAGTATTGGAGTTTCAGCTTCAGCATCAGTCCTTCCAGTGAATATTCAGGACTGATTTCCTTTAGAATGGACTGGTTGGATCTCCTTGCTGGGTATGGAGACTGTCAAAATTTCTTATGGAATGAAGGCCCAAGACTGAGAGTTTGGCAGACACACAAAAAGTTGGAGTGTAGTCAAGGTGGGATGGGCCCAGGCAGAGGACACGATATTCCGAAGCCCATAGAGGAGGGCTCCTTAGGGGAGCTGCAAACATACATTATGCCGGGAGTCTGAATACTAGTGAACACTGGTGAAGTAAATTCCTGATTCTGGAAATTCCATGTCAGCTGACCCCTAGGCCTTTCCTTACCAGCTGTATCTCTAAGGTCCTAACCTTGGACAAATGCCCATTCTGAGTCCCTGACTCCAGTGGCCAGAGACTTTATGCTAAGTGGTTAAAAGGACATCCTAGAAGGGCAAGAGAAGTGACTGCATGTCTACTGCGAATAGCCTGGGGAATGACTTAAGGGTCACGGAGGGGATCATGAGGTAGGGATAAAACCAGGGTTTGCGAACTGAGAACATTAAGATCTGTGATCATTAGGACAGGCTCAGAGATGCCAGCAGATAGAAAAGAGCCCCAGCTACTGAAATGAAGCTAGAAAGAGAAAAGGAGGGAGAGGAAGATAGGGGTAAGAGGTAGAGGCAAGAACAGAGAGAAAAAGGAGAGACAGAAACAGAAAGAAAGAGAATAGGAGTGCTGAGTTGGGGGTGAAAGCACTTGGAATGGACACATTATGATCATCAGTCTTACTTTTGAAATTCTACCTGTGTATGCAAGAACTGTGGTTTCTGAGCCTTGGTTTTTATCATCTGAAGAATGGCTTGATGGTGCCTAAAACTAGGCATTATTATGTGGAGTAAATAAGTAATATTAAAGTGCTAAGCAAATTGCCTGACTATTAGTTGCCTTGTAAGTGGCTGTCCTCTAAAGTTTTAGCTAAACAGGTAAGTGGGCAGACATTGGCTAGGGAGGCATGAAGCTGCTGACAAGAATGAGGAAGAGCCCCAAATGTGGAGGACCTGGTAAATTAAATAGATTGGGGATACACATGGCCAAGACAGGGACTACTCATGGTGATTCAGAGCACTATCAACTACCCACCTGATAATAAGCTGAGCAGGGTGTGAAGATGGGAGCCAGAGGGCTGGCATGGTTAAATGCCTCAGCTCTGGAGCCAAAAAGCTGGGCTCAAATGCTAACTCCACTGCTGTTAGAGACGGCAGGTTACTTGACCTCTCTGAGTTCAGTATCTTTACCCATAAGGGGGGATGATTACCCTGTGTGTTAGTTGCTCAGTTGTGTTTGACTCTTTGACACCCCATGGACTGTAGTCTGCCAGGCTCCCCTGTCGGTAGGATTCTCCAGGCAGGAATACTGGAGTGGGTAGCCATTCCCTTCTCCAAGGGATCTTCCTGACTTAGGGATGAAGCCCAGGTCTCCCACACTACAGGCAGATTCTTTACCATCTGAGCCACCAGGGATTACCCTGTAGGACAATGATAGATTCAGCATCATGTGCCTGTGGAGCAGTTAGCAGAATATACAAAAAGGAGAAGGCAGCAGCCCCAAGGAGGACTGGAGCTCCAGCTGTGTTGGGCTGAGACTCCTGAGCTGCTATGAGGTCCTCCGCATGTAAACTCTTCTCAGCCAGGCCCACCTGGCCTCCAAGAGGGCACCACCAGTGCCTATTACCCTGGGGGCCACAGCAAGGAAGATAGTGGCCACTCACTGAGCCTCGGCTCAGGTCTGCTCCATGCTCTCCTTTCTTCACAGACCTCATTGACTCCTACATCCTGGGCCACCCAGGTGGGCAGCATAATTCCGGCTTAGAGGCGAGGCAGGAGCAAGGGGAGATTTGCTGACTTGCCAAGGCCTCAGCGGGATTTAAACCCAAATCTGCCAGGTTCTAGAGTTGTGCTTCTTTAATCAGCCTCCCATCTCCAAATTGGCAGTGTGACAAAGAGGATGGCAGGGCGGAAGGAACCAGAGCACGCCACTGGAAAGAGCGTCTTACTGAGAATCTCCAGCCCCCCATCGCCAGTGATTTGGATTGTTGTTGTTTTCTGTGAGAAAGTTCTGCCTGGGCACAGGTGCCAGTCCTATTTGGCAGAGAATGACAGGTTTCCAACATGAGTGTTTTAATGGCCTGTGCCTCATTGCACAGCTCTTCTGATGAGATGTCTGTCATGGGCGTTTTGCTAAAGTATGATCCAGATGTCATCTTAGGTACTCACTGATGAAGAATTCCCGAAGTGACAATGTGGTCCAGAAAGCCACCCCAGTCCGAGGGTGGAGCAGTGGCAGGGATAGTGAGGAGGGCCTGGGCTGAGGTGTGAAGGGGTATCTGCCTCCCATTCTGGTGCTGCCACACTGGGCCACTGTGACCACAGCTCTTAAGCTCAATTCCTTCATCTGTGAATAAGGGAAAATTCTGTGTGCACACAGGTGTGCCTTGAAGATCAGAGGTCTAGCTGCAGAGTGTCTCGTACAGAGCCTGGCACATAGGAGGTTCTGAGTAACAGCAGGTAGCCGCTGCTATTTGCTATACATCAAGAACTTGTCCTCAGCTCTGTGAGGGCAGGGACGGCACCTGCTCTGTGCACTGTTACATTCTCAGCTCCTGGCAGTGTGCCTGGCACATAGGAAGGACTTTGGATGGAGAGAGGATTGAAAAGTGTTGATATTTTGTAGGCAGTTTGGACAGAACACGTGGCTGGTTGACTAATGATGACAGAGGCAAAAAGATACTGGGAGAGTGGTTAGTTTGAGCAGCTCAGGGTGATGGTGCCACTTGCTATGCAGGAAATGCAGGAGGTAAAGCAGACCCAGAGATGGGTGAGGGAAAGATGAGATCATGGTGTTTTTGTTTGTTTGTTTTTTGCTGTTTACATGTTACTTTTTTTTTTTTTTTTAATTGAAGTATAGTTGGAGAAGGAAAGGGCAACTCACTCCAGTATTCTTGCCTGGAGAATCCCATGGGCAGAGGAGCCTGGTGGGTTACAGTCCATGGGGTCGCAAAGAGTCAGACATGACTGAGCGACTCAACAGCAATAACATAGCTGCCTTACAATGTTGTGCTAGCCTCTGCTGTACAGTGAAATGAACCAGCTATGTGCATACATATATCCCCTTCCTCTTGGACCTCCCTCCCACCCCCCACCGTCCCAGCCGTCTCAGTCATCACAGAGCACTGAGCTGAGCTCCCTGTGCCATACAACAGCTTCCCACTAGGGATCTATCTTACACATGGTAGTGTATATATGTCAGTCCTATTCTCCCAGTTCACCCCACCCTCCCCTACCGCTCCTATGTCCACATGTCAAGATGAGATCAATTTTAAGTAAATGTCTGCAAGACATTAATGAGAATATGACTAATAGATACAGAAACATGTTCATATGGGATTTAGCTGGGTAGAGGGGGCTAGTATTGCAGCCTTAACTTCAGGAAGTCATCTTTGTGTCTCAAGACACCATCAGGTGCAAAGAACAAAGCACAGTGACTCAGGATGACTTCAACTACAGATGGGCAAACTGGGGCCCACAGGCGACGTCCAACCCAACTGCCTATTTTTGCAAGTCATGTTTTACTGGAACACAGTCAAGCCATGCCCCTTCATTTATGTGTCATTATGGCTGCTTTCATGATCCAGGGCAGAGTAGCTGTTTCAGAGACTATATATATGACTGGCACAGTCTGAAATATTTACTCTTTGGCCCTTTACAGGAAAAAAATGTGCTGACTCCTAACTTAAATAATGTATTATCGCAGCTTAATGTTTTATCTCATTTGTATCTTGTATCTTGTTTTTAGATTCTAAGTATAAGTGATATCATATGATAATTTAGCTTTCTCTGTCTGACTTATTTCACTTAATATAATAAGATCCATCCATGTTGCTGCAAAACAGAAGCAGACTCACAGACCTAGAAAACAAACTTGTGGTTTACAAAGGGGATAGGAGGGATTGTGGGGAGATAATTCAGGAGTTTGGAATTAACATCCACACTACTATATGTAAAGTAGGTAAACAACAAGCACCTACTATATAACACAGGCAACTGTATTCAGTATCTTGTAATAACCTATAATAGAAAAGAATCTTAAAAATTATATATATATATATATATATATATATATATATATAACACACACACACACACATATATGTATGGACAAATCACTTTGCTGTACACTTGAAACAAATACAATGTTGTTAGTTAACTATACTTAAATAAAAACAAACCAAAAGAAAACCCAGTATATTTTCTCATCAAATACCAAGGCTCAGGTTAGTTCCTTGGTTCAAGGATGTGATGGGGATCCAGGGCCTTTCCGTCTCACTTGACCTTGAGTCCATCTCAGTGTCTAGTTTCCATCTCACTCTGCATTCCCTGTATCAGCTCTGCCCCATCATTGCATGGTGGCAGCAGCAATTCCCTGCTTTACATCTGGACATGACACATCCTGATGCTGAGAAAGGACCACCTGTCTCGCAGACATCCTCCTCCTCCTTCAGTTGGGCAGGTCCGTTCCCTCAGTTCAATGACATGTGTTAGTCAGTCATTCAACAAACATTTTCCCAGTAGTCATATATGGATGTGAGAGTTGGACTGTGAAGAAGGCTGAGGCCAAAGAATTGATGCTTTTGAACTGTGGTGTTGAAGAAGACTCTTGAGAGTCCCTTGGACTGCAAGGAGATCCAACCAGTCCATTCTGAAGGAGATCAGCCCTGGGATTTCTTTGGAAGGAATGATGCTAAAGCTGAAATTCCAGTACTTTGGCCACCTCATGGGAAGAGTTGACTCACTGGAAAGACCCTGATGCTGGGAGGGACTGGGGGCAGGAGGAGAAGGGGATGACAGAGGATGAGATGACTGGATGGCATCACCGACTCGATGGACGTGAGTTTGAGTGAACTCCGGGGAATTGGTGATGGACAGGGAGGCCTGGCGTGCTGCAATTCATGGGGTCACAAAGAGTCGGACACGACTGAGTGACTGAACTGAACTGAAATGAGCTGAAACAAACATTTATAAGAACATCCACTATGTAGGCATCTACACACTTTTCCTCCTGTCTCTTGCTCCAGAGTTTACTCTGCAGTCCCTTCCCTAGCAAGGGAAATGGGATTAACAGGCTGGCAAAGACTAGTGATTCTCAGTGCTGGCAGTATATTAAATGACCTCTGAGACTTTTAAAAAGAGAAATAGAGCACGCCTACACATATTGGATTTTTAAAAGCATCCTGGGCGATTTTAAGGTGCACCCAGGATGTAGTGAAACCTGCCTTAGACAAATCATTTTAGATAGGAATAGATGTTGGGAACACAGATGTTATGGCCAAACACAATCTCCACGGAGAAAAAAATAGAGGCCATGGAGGCTAGGTCCCTGCTCCGGATAGGCTTGTCAGGAGTAGCCTTGGCAGGAAGGCTGAACCAAACAAGATGTTAGTCCAGTTAAGACCAAAGGCAGCATAATCAGAAATATACAGTGTGACCAAGGAGTAAAGCCAGACTTTAGAGCTAAGAAACAGAATTAAGTAGGAAGTTTAGGGGACAAAGTGGGAACTGAAAGTGGGAAAATGATCCAAGAGTGTGAAGAAGTGTGAAAGGCTAAGAGGATGGTAGAGAAGATCAGAGGCATATGAACAATAGGGGGCCAGAGTCCAGACGTGATGCCAGGTGGACTCTGAGCGGAAAGACAGTTGTTCTGCAGAGTCAAAGGGATGGCGCTGGACCAGAATGGCCAGGACACGTGTCTCTCTCAGGCCCTTGGGCTCCATTTGGCCTCTATCAGGCCTGTATAGCTGAGGTCAAGCTACCGATGGGCAGCTGCCGACACATTCCTTCTTATTTGACTCTGGATTTATAAAGGGAGCCTGCAGTTTTATTAATTAAAAGCATCAAATTCACAAGTTTTGTGAAGGTTGAACTCTGCACAGGCCCAGCAAATGCTGAGGAAAGGCTGAAGTTGTTCTCTGATGCCCAGTACTTATCTGTTCTGTGTCTCCTTCCTTCCTCTTCTTTTCTGTTGTCCCTTCTTTTCTTGGAGACTTTCTCTGCCAGCATCTGTGTTCCATCCCCGACTGGGTAGACATAAACTTAAAATAACTCTTAAGAATTTAATTTTGGAGCTCAAGCTCTCCTTTTATCTAATGTAATAGCATACAAATAATATGAACCTTGAGTTAGGACTATGTTAAAAACCTGGTTCTCCCAATTCATTGCTCTGTGCACTTCAGCAAGTTGCTTAGCTTCTCTGAACCTCAGTTTTCTTGTTAGAGGAGCAATAATACAGTAACATCTGTTTGCATGGGTGTTATGAGGAATAAGTAAAGTTATACATATTTCATTCATTTTTATTTTATTTATTTATTTTTGGGAGCACTCCATGTGGCATGCAGGGTCTTAGTACCCCTATGCTATGCTGTGTTTAGTCGCTCAGTCATATCTAAGTCTTTGCAACCCCTTGGACTATAGCCCACCAGGCTCCTCTGTCTGTGGGGATTCTCCAGGCAAGAAAACTGAAGTGGGTTGCCATGCTTTCCTCCAGGGGATCTTGCCAACCCAGAGAGCAAACCCAGGTCTCCTGCATTGCAGGCAGCTTCTTTACCATCTGAGCCACCAGGGAAGCCTCTTAGTACCCCTACCAGGGATCAAACTTGCACTCCCTGCAGTGGAAGCACAAAGTCTTAAGTACTGGACCACTGGGGAAGTCCTTGTATTTCTTTATTGAGTCTGAAACCCTGGCACATAGTGAGCATTCAGGAAATAATAACCACTATTATTATTATTATCATTATTATTATTAATTACATTATTATCAGTGCTGGTCAAATTTTACACTACAACTTTCTTGCCAAAAGAGAAAAAAAAAGAATGAATAAAGCTTGATTTGCAAATTTGTCAATTTCCATGTTATAACACTGCCTATATGGCTGGTTTCAAGCTAATAGGAGGTGGGAAGCAATGCACACTACTGAATCCAGTGTCCACTCTCTTGACCTGGTGTGAGCTGCCTCCAGGACACCATTGATGTTTATTGACATTATTTCCATAAATAAAGGCAACGGGACAGAAGCTGGGAGCAGCTGTGGGTTGGAAACAACCATCCAGACGAATGGGAAGGAGTCTTACCAGGACTTTGTCTGACATTTACCATCTGACATATGCTTTGCTCAGGATGATCAGTCATATCTTAATTAAGTGATCAATGCATATGTATGTACAGGGTTGTTATTATTAAAGGAAGCCCAAGAAAAATTCCATTGCCTTTATTGAATATGTGATTCAGGTGAACACTGCTGTGGTTCCTGGAAGAGCCTGGATTTCCCATCCAGCAGATCCCATGAATCAGAGACGCTTTCCTTGCTGTCACTATTCCTGGGATCCCAACTTCTTCTCTAGGGTAAAATAAGTAATGGTAACCATACTAACTTTAGATCATTGGGAGTTTTCACATCCATTTTATTACTTGATCCTCATGGCAGAGTACTGTTATTTCCACTTTGAAGGAAATGAGATCTCTATTAGCAAGGATAATTTAGCAAAAGCTCCTGTAACAAATTCTCAAATCCCAAAGGCTTAATATGACAAATGTTGATTTCTTACATTATAGTCAGAGGTGGGTTGGGGGACTCTCCTCCTAGGGAGACCCAGGGGCATTCCGTTGGCCAGAACCCAACTACATGGCCTGTGCCTCTAAGGAAAGCTGAGAAATGTAGTCCTCTTGTGCACCAAAGAAGAACAGTAGGCATATAGTCAGTCTACACCCGGAGGTGAGACTAGCTACATAGCCAGTGGCAAGTGGCATGTTCTCCTCACGCAGGCCTGGCTCTAACCCTCTCATACAATCTTCCACACCCCTTTCTTTCTGTTCACTGTGGGCCAGATAGGGGGACCCAGAGGAGGACTCTGAAGAGGCTGCAGGGGTGGCAGAGATAGAAGCTGGAAAAGCCTGAGTCCCTGAGCCACCACAGGGAGTACAGCATGTCACTGCAAACCATAACCTCCTGGAGTCAGAAGCTGAGATGTATTTCTTTTCTCACAGTCTCTGTATAAGGCTCAGGGAACATTTGTTAAATGTTAAACACGCAGTCTTGTATTTGTTAAAAACATAGGTATATGTTCAACAAAATATTTTTAAGAGGAAGGATATGACATAAGAAACCAATTGATTTTGGTTGACTACCTTAAATATTTATGTTCTAGAGGGAAAAGAGAGAGGAGATCAGTAAAAAAAAATTCAATAAATATTCAGTCTTACGAAGTAGAGAGACCTGAGTTTGTATCTTGAATATCACTAAACTAGCTGTATGATGTTGGGCAGATCACATAGCCACTCTGTGCCTTAGCTTTCTTGTAAAAATGAGGACAATAATGGCTGCCTCAAAGATTAGCAAAGTAGGATTTAATGAGATCATGTTGGACCTTGACTTAAAATGAAGAGCTCGAGGGACTTCCCTAGAGGTCCAGCGGTTAAGGCTCTGTGCTTCCAATGCAGGGGGCCTGGATTCGATTCCTTGTCAGAGGACTAGATCCCACATGCTGCAACTAAGACCCAGCACAGCCAAAAAAATTAAAGCTTAAATAAATAAAATGAAGAGTTTGGGCTAGCTAATCACTTGGACTTCTTCCAGATCTGCCCATTTCATTTATAAAATACAAGACTAAAGGTTGCTCCACAGAATAATGTGAAAATGATTATCACTCAGGATTAGTCTAACCTGGTAGAGACTGTTTTTTTCCTACTCCCTTTTGTATTCTCCTTTTGAGGCTAGGGGGCTTCCCTGGTGTCTCAGATGGTAAAGAATCTGCCTGGAATGCTGGAGGAAAGCAGATCCAGGCTGGGCCAGGCACCTAAAAGCCCTCAGAAAGTGACATCTGGGTGAAGGTTAAAAGACCCTGATGCTGGGACGGATTAGGAGCAGAAGGAAAAGGGGACGACAGAGGATGAGATGGCTGGATGGCATCAACGACTTGATGGACGTGCATTTGAGAGAACTCCGGGAGTTGATGATGGACAGGGAGGCCTGGCCTGCTGCGATTCATGGTGTCTCAAAGAGTCGGACATGACCGAGCGACTGAACTGAACTGATACTAAATGTAAAGAGGCCAGGAGACTTGGCAATTTGTGTGATATCTAGCATTTGGGTAGGACTCTTCACTCCTGTGAGTGGGTTACCTCCTGTGTAAAAACGGAGATACCACTGCCTCAAGAGAATTAAAAGAAGGAAAATTGCAAGAAAATATCAAACATTAGGATGGCGGATAGTTTTTATTTTCCTCATATTAGCTTCAATCAATTGATAGCGATTGTTTAAAAGAAAGGGTCTGCAGTTTCCCCTTCCCAGGCTGGGTGTGCAGTGGGGAGGTACCCTGACCAGGAACCCTGTTTGTGATGGACGCTCGGTGGGGGCGGGGGGGAGAGGCAGTGGAAGCACGTGGGCTGTGTTGCCGAGGGCCAGGGCAGGATGGAACACCGGTAAATGTTAGTTGCTGCTGCTGCTGCTAAGTCACTTCAGTCGTGTCCAAAACTCTGTGCGACCCCATAGACGGTGGCCCACCAGGCTCCGGTCCCTGGGATTCTCCAGGCAAGAACACTGGAGCGGGTTGCCATTTCCTTCTCCAAATGCATGAAAGTGAAAAGTGAAAGTGAAGTCGCTCAGTTGTGTCTGACTCCTAGCGACCCCATGGACTGCAGCCTACCAGGCTCCTCCGTCCATGGGAGTTTCCAGGCAAGAGTACTGGCGTGGGGTGCCATTGCCTTCTCCGAATGTTAGTTGAGTTGAATGGAATTTGAACACAGTCATTGTGCTTCTCTCAATTTTTAAGCAAATAATTGAAGTGGAGTATAAAGAAACTGAAATGGAATATGGGGAAATTAACATGGAAATCACATTGCAGGTGCTTGACAAAACTAATTAAACTAGGAAATGCAGCTAGAGTTATGGGTTTTTTTTTGGTGCATAAACATTCTTCTCTTGCAACAAGGGGGTAAAACCGACAAGTGTTCAAATTACGCTTTTATGTGTGCGCTCTTCCAAGCATGCATGGCACTTTGAAGAAGGTTCTGTTGTGTTTGTACCAAGAGATTCCATAATTGCTCTGAGAATTCCTGGGATTTTATATATATATATATATATATAATATATATATATATATATATATATATTTAACCCCCTGAGTGAAGGCAAAACCTAATACTTCTTTCTATAATAGAAGAATACAGCTGCTTTCCAATCAAGTATGTGGCCTGGAGCCTTGGTGCTTTCATCTCTAAGGTAGGAATAATCCTGCTTACGTTAGAGTTGTTATGAGCATCATATGAGGGAAGGGATGTGATGGAGCTTATGAACCATACAGGACTATTCACACCTTCTGCATTAGAGTTGTTAACTGGGTGTATCACTGGAGACACATGAGGACTGCCAAACCTGGAATCCAAGTCCTGCTACTGACTAGCAACCCACATCACCTCTCTCTGTATGTTATCGGGAGAAATGGGGGAAATAATAGTACCTCCAAGGTTTATTATATTAACAGAAATCTTAAGAGTTAATAAATATCAAACTTTTAACATAATGCCTGGCATATAGTCAGTGCTCCACAAATTTTAGCAGTCCTCATCAGCATCACTATTAAACACGATGGATTATCATTTAATTCGCTGACCTGAGTTCCTTAGAAATATCTGCTCTTCTGGCTGCTATAATGATGTCAAAGACAAGGACACCATGCGTTCAGCTGTCAGGAAACTTCTATCATAGCAGCGGGAAGCAGAGAGCAAGTGAGCTAAAAGCTAATTTATCTTACAGACATGTTTTTAACTTTTCCTCTGAAAGGGGAATAGAGGCATTTTTCTTAAAATAATTTATATTACCCAAAGATCTTCACATGCATTGCCTCATTTTATCCTCCTGATGGGGGTTGGTGATGGACAGGAAGGCCTGGTGTGCTGTGATTCATGGGGTCGCAAAGATTCGGACACAACTAAGCGACTGAACTGAATTGAACTGAACTGAACAACACTTTACTCCTAGGGTCCCCGACCCCCAGGCCACTGACCTCTTCCAGTCTTGGCCTGTTAGGAGCCCAGCCACACAGCAGGGAGTGAGCAGCAAGCCTCATCTGTACTTACAGATACTCCCCATCCCTTGCATTACCACCCGAGCTCCTCCTCCTGTCAGATCTCATTAGATTCTCATAGGAGTGCCAACCGTACTGTCGACTGTACACATGAGGCATCTAGGTTGCATGCTTCTTTGAGAATCATTCTGAAACCACCTCCCTCCCCTGGTCCGTGGAAAATGTCTTCCACAAAACTGGCCCCTGGTGCCAAAAAAGATGGAGATTGCCACTTTATCCTATAAACAATCATATGTCCTGTAAAATACGTGGGCTGAATCTCAATAATACGTGACACCTTGCACAATGCCCTTGTTTTAGCATTCCTCTGACAGTTTGGAGTGTATAACAAAATGAAGCTGCAATATTGTTTAGTGGGACACTTTTGCAATGTTCCAGAGTACGGAGGTTGAGAATCACTAGATATTTAAATGGCTATGGTACTAAGTCAATGGTAATATATTAGAAAACACTAGATTTCAGATAACTGTATTTTCCCCCCTTCCTAGAAATATGATTTAGTATCAAATTCTTGGATTCTCAGTTTCCTCATCTGAAAAGTGGTATAAATGCTATCTAACTTTCTGGATTGTTCTCACATTTAAATGAGAGAGTCTCTGTGTGTTTCTGGGCTTAGCACATATTTGTAGGTGTGTACACATCGTTTCTGGAATACATGTGGACAAATAATACACAATAGGTATTATTTAAAGGTTCTTATTAACAGTCTTACCATGTGACCTGCTCATGATACCTGACCTGGCCAATCTTTACTGCTGTGAATCTTTTGGAAGAATGTAAGTTTTCAAGCACCACCATCTGGCTATAACAAAATAAGGTGACATGTTCAGGGCTGAGTTGATAAACTCAAGAACTGGAACTTGAACTCAAGTTTTCTGATCCTGGATTCCCTTCTGGGACTTGAATAGATACAACAAGGAGATTTGGCTTGAGGTGCATTAAAATGTCTCAGATTGGTATAAAACTAAGCCTTTCTTTAAGTCTACTCCAGGTGGAAGATAGATCCAATTTTCTTTGGCCTTTTTTTCTTTTTCATGAGAAATACTTTATATAATATTGGAAGGTCTGAAATCTGATTCCTTGCTTCATTTCTACACTTATTTTTTATCATCTGTCTTCATTCACACTGAGAAGTATTTAGATTTCCCTAAACGTAACCCATGCTTACTACCTCCATGTTTTTGCTCAGTCTGTTCTTTATCCTATAAATGTCCTTTTTAATGTAAATCTCTAAATGCTTAGCCATTTTAAGCCCAGATAAATTGTTTCCTCCTCTAGAGATCCTTTCTAAACCCCCTTAGGTCCATAAGCTGGTTCATATGTTTTCTTTCCTCCAAATTTCCAAATGCATTATCCACTTGTTGTTTAAGCAATGTTTACTTTCACCTTGAATTACAAGTGTATGATCCACAGATCCTCAGAATTTCTTATTTGGGGTTGGAAAAGATTTTGCATTGGGATTGTGCTGATTCTGGGTTTGTATTTTGCTCTACTACATCCTAGCTGTGTAATCGTGGGCAAGTTAGCCAGACTTCCCATGCTTCAGATTTCTTATCTGCTAATGGAGTTTCTATCTACTTCTCAGGGTAGCCGAGTTACTGAGAGTTCTCTGGACAGTATCTAACACATAGTAGGCACTCAGTACGTGGTGATTCTTCTTTTTCCTTCTCCTAAAGAATAGGGTATTTGTGTGTTACTTGCCTAAGTCCCATACACAGTGCTTAACACATAGTAGGTACTCCATACCTAGTATATAGATATTATCATTATAAAGTAATATAATTTATTCAATTACAAGTGTATAAATTGATGGGCAGATACATGAAAGTGTGAAATAGAGTATGGTCTTCAAAGCATACAAATAAACCTGGACTTTTTAGGTGTATAGTTTCCAGGTAATTGCTATTTTATTAAAGTGTCTATTTTACTGTTTTTCTTTTGGATCCACCATGAGAAATGAAAATCACTCAGGTCCTTATGTAGGAAAGGGTGTTATATATCACTACTGCTTTTATTTCTCTTTCACCTGTCTCTTCCCCTTTGAGCAACTCTCCAATGACTCCACGCCATTCTGTCTTGAGTTCATTGGCCAGGAGATGCTGAAGACAGGTTATCTCCTGAAAGGATAATGCCAAACATGATTGACGTGTTTTCCATTTCTGAGCCCAGTCTCCATCGCCCGCCCTTGAGCGACAGACACCAAAGATGCAGCTGACATGCTGAACTTCAGTTCTGTAGCTTGCTCACTGAATTAAGTCTACATCTACAGCTGGTAAAGTGGGGAAAGATTAATAAAGTGCATGTTGAAGCTCGAAAGAATAATTAGCGGGATGTTATATGTTTTGGCTGCAAAGCCGTCTCCACATTTAGTCTAAAGTAAAACCTTTCTTCTAATCCTTCTGTGGATGAAGGATTGGCTTGAACTAAATTGGTTTTCTTTGTGCATCCTGAGAGTTTTTTTAGTGTTATCATTTTTAAAAATTATTATTTTCCAAATTTCAAGTAAGCTTTTAATCAGCCTCTTTGTGGGATCTGCGTTGTTTCTGGATTTGCCATCACTCTGCCATGCAATTAGCTGCCGCTTGGGCCCTGATAAAAGAAAGCACTTGAATTGTGGGCTGTAAAGAGCTTAAATCACATCTTTCACGGGGGCACATTCCGTCACTCTCTGGGCTGCTAGGGTGGCTGCCAGCAGCCCACCTCACCGAGATGGAGAGTGAGTTATTGGTGTACATAATAAACTAACATCTGTACAGTGCATCTCGGAATGGGTGTCAGGGAAACTGGAAGACAAAGCAGGATGGCATCATTAGGGCCAGATTTAAGACTCCAATTTGTGTAACATTTGCATAACAATGCACAAGAGCAAGGATTCACTGTTCTCTTTCAGAATTCACGTGTTTCACCTTCACAAGAATATTCCTGAGGGAGGAGAGGCAGCGATGGGGTGCTTGACAGAGGGATTCAGTCTGGGAGAGCATCCTTTCTGGAGACCTGGGATTCACAGAGTAGGTCAGGAGTCCCCTGTGCCCTGGATCCGCTGAGCTGCCCCATGAAGTCTCTTCTTTGGCCCCCATGGGTGCTCTGGGACTTCCTTTGTACTGGTATACCTTTTCTGGCTCTGAGTTAGTGGCTGTTAGTCAACAAACATGCCATGAGCATCATAAGGTCAAAAAAAGCCTTGAAGTCCCTTGGGGTCTGGAGATAGGAATCCAGATCATGTTTCAACCACTTTTTCCTTTTGACCCTTTGCTAAGGTCTTTCCCCTCTATGAACTGAAATTTCCATGGTAGGAATGCTCTTAATACTTGTATGATTTAACAGTTACTGAAAGCTGATTTTATGACATAAGATACTAAGTGTGTTTCATTCTCACAACAGTCCTCTGAAGTTGATGATTCTGTTTTTTTATGTTTGTTTTGTTTTAGTTGACATATAAGGTGTTGACTGAAAAAAAAAGCACAGTGTAAGAGTTGTGAGTTAAGTTTTATTGGGGAAAAATAAGGACTATAGTTTGGGAGACAGTATTTCAGATAGCTCTGAGAAACTGTACCAAAGAGATAGAGGGGAAGGTCAGTGTTATAGATGGATTTTAGTGAAGGGGGTATACGCAGTCAAGCACACATTTTAACAGAGGCTTGCTGCTAGTGATGAGAAGCAGATGTCACTGTTAGAGATTTTTTAATGGCTTTCTAGGTACAAGGAAATGCAGAAATCAGGCTCATAAAATCGTCTCCTGAAAATATCTCTCTGAAGGCCTGTCCTGCCAGTTTGTCCCAGCACAGAGTGCCTCATTCCTGATCTCCACCCTGAACTCCTTTGTGGGGCTGTTGAAGGTTAGCAGCTACAGCACCTCGTGATTTCATGATTTAATCCTTGTAGAGGTAGATGGCAAGTACAATTTGTGGTCAACAGAGGAAACAGAAGCACCAAGAAGTAACCTATCACTCACACACCCTCTGAGTGACAAAGCCAGGGTATTTCAGCATCTTTTACCTCTCATGGCGGAGGCTCAATAATGTCAAATTGGTAAATGCTTACGGAGACCTCTGGGTGCTAGGCACTGTGATAGCAGGTACTGGGGATTCAGTGGTGCAGGGAAGGGAGCACAGGATTTGACCTCCAGGGCCTCCTGGAGGAGTTAAGAGAGAAGGTAGGACACGCTCCCCGAGTGCCAATGTTCTGGTTCCGGGCCTCCTGCCACTGCTTTACCACTGCTGTGGTTGTGTGGGGAGAACACAGGCTTTGGAACTCAATAAATTTGGTTTTGAATTCTGGCTTGGTCAGAATTCTCTTTACCTGTGTATGTTTGGGCAAGTCTCTCAACCTCTCTGAGCCTTTGTTTTCTCATGGCAAAAATAGCAACTACAAGTGTTTCAAAGAGCTGTTGTGAGAATTACATGACGTGCTTGGGCCATAGATTTCTTTACACACTGTCTTGCCACAGATTAATTTCTCAACGATGGTAGCTATTATTATGAATCAACCACTATGACACATGAGGCTGAACTCCAGTAACCTGAAAGGTCAAAAAGGATCTGCTTTTTGTATCTTCTTCAGTATTCTTAGATCTTGAAGCACTGAATTTTTTTTTTTTTTTTCTTTTTCACCAAGGCCAGGTACACAGAGCCCCTCCTGGCCATAGCCAGCTGTCTGGGCTTCCCGACTGAGGACTCCCAGGAGGCTATAGCCTGTTTGCTGATTCCTCTTCAAAGCAGCCTCCCTTGAAGTTGCAGATGTAGCAGAATCACAATGTCCTCTGGCCAAACACTCACCAGGCACTCAGCACTGTGAAGGCATGGGCCTCCGGAATGACAATGATGTGCCCCAACCCCAGCCGCTGGCCCTGGGTCCTGCATCTCAAACTCTGGCCTGGGCCTTTGGACAGACTCGCAAGTTTCTGCCCTACCTATAATGCCAAGCCCTGCCCCCAACCCTTCCAACTCTAGTAGCAACCTTGCCAGGTTTAGAAGGGCAGGAACATGAGAGATCTTACAGGGTGATGCAAATGTTCTTAAAGCTGATTCGTGGTGATGGTTCCACAACTGGGCAAACTAACTAGGAATCATTGAATCATGCAGATGAAGTGGGTAAATTCTATCTTATGTATTGGGTGGGTCACAAAGTTGGTTCAGGGTTTTTCTATAACATCTTACAGAAAAACCTTAACTAAATTTTGACCAACCCAATAAACCAGAGTGTGATAAAGTTATAAACTAAACAGCATGTGGGGATGCTAAAAAAAAAAAAAAATCTGTTTCCTCATCTGGGAAACAGGGTAGCCAATGTCTTACAGGTGGCTGAGGAGGCTGATATAAATTTTATTTTCAGTGAGAGGAAGTATGACTGTGTTAGAAGAGAAAAAAACTAGGCTGTTCATAGGGGGAGAAACTATGAATGTATTTATCTTCCATGCCTCAGGAGACTGGTTTTAGGTTTGAAATGCATGTAGCATTTTCTAAAGAGACTTTGAGCACCTCTCTGCAGTAGGGCCTGACTGCCTCGACCCTCCTCGCAAACCTTCTGTGAAATGGTAGTAAAAGAGCAGTCTGATTGAATACATGTGAAACGTTCATTAAACTCCAGGCATGTGTAGACACTTTTCCCCAGATAATGTCACTCAGGTCTCACAACAGCTCTGTCAAGAAGCTTCCACCTCTACAGATGGGGAAACTGAGGCTCAGGGGTAAGCAGTACTCCCTGGCTAGGAGGAAACAGAGACAGATCTCCTAGGCCTTGCTCCCCTCTGCCAGTGGGCAGCTGGGGGCACAGCTGTTAAAAATGCAGATTCTCAGGCCCCACGCAGATCTAGCAGATCAGGATCTCTGAGAATGAGGCTCGCCGTCATAACATACATGCCAGTTTCAGAACCACTGCCTCAACCTTGCCACTTAGTCCTGTGCCCAGATAGCATCACCAACTAAAGAAAAATCCCCTAAGACTGCTGACTTTGGCTAGTTTCCCCCACAGGGAGAGGAGTGGGTCTCTGTACCCTAGAGCACCCCCAGTGTGCCATGCCTTCGCCCCAGTAGCATGTCTTGGGCAGCCTCTAGGATGGCATCTCTGCCTGACGCTGCTGCTACTGCTGCTGCTAAGTCGCTTCAATTGTGTCCGACTCTGTGCGACCCCACAGACGGCAGCCCACCAGTCTCCGCCATCCCTGGGATTCTCCAGGCAAGGACACTGGAGTGGGTTGCCATTTCCTTCTCCAATGCATGAAAGTGAAAAGTGAAAGTGAAGTCACTCAGTCATGTCCGACTCTGCCAGACCAGTCCTAAAGGAAGCTCTTTATAAAACCACCTTGGCATAGAGGAGTTGGTCTGCTGCAAGCATGCTCTAAGGACTTTAGAGGCGTTATTTAATCATCCTGTCAACTCTAGGAGGACAGTTCTTTTTAAAAGTTATTATTTGTTGTTGTTCAGTCACTCAATCATGTCTGACTCTTTGTGATCCCATGGACTGTAACATGCCGGCTTCCCTGTCCTTCACTATTTCCCAGAGTTTGAGTCGGTGATGCCGTCCAGCCTTCTCACCCTCTGTCATCCCTTTCTCGTCCTGCCTTCTGTCTTTCCCAGCATCAGGGTCTTTTCCAATAAATCGGCTCTTCACATCAAGTAGCCAAATTATTGGAGCTTCAGATTCAGCATGATTCCTTTCAGCGAATATTCATAGTTGAATATTTTTCCTTTAGGATTGACTGGTTTGATCTCCTTGCAGTCCAAGGGACTCTCAAGAGTCTTCTCCAACACCACAGTTCAAAAGCATCAATTCTTTGGTGCTCAGCCTTCTTTATGGTCCAACTCTTATATCTATACATGACTACTGGGAAACCATAGCTTTAACTAGACAGATCTTTGTCGGCAAAGTAATGCCTTTGCTTTTTAATATGCTGTCTAGGTTTGTCGTAGCTTTTCTTCCAAGGAGCAAGCAACTTGTAATTTTATGTCTGCAGTGACCATCTGCAGTGATTTTGGAGTCCAGGAAAATAAGATCTGTGACTGTTTCCATTGTTATTTGCCCCATTTTACAGATGAGGACACTGAGGCAGAGAGAACTAAAGTAGCCTGCAGTGTTGGTTAGTGGAAAAACCAGGAGGTGAATCCCAACAACCTGGCTCGCTCTGCTCCACTGCCTCTGTCCCAAGCATCCGTCTCTGTCTTGGCCAATGGAAGCAACCTAGGAACTGCAACTCAGTTGTTTTCTTCTTTGAACTTGTCTCAAAGTCCCTCAACCTTATTAATAACATACTTCATCCAGAAACTACTTAGTCCTCTGCTTTACACTATGTGTTCAGTGAACTCCACCTATGTCCTTCTGCTGGCCCATAGGTTGAGGTCAGGGTCTTCGAGGTAAAACAAGAGCTTCCAATGGCAAGTGGCACAATATTCCCAGCCCTGGCCCACTCTGGAGTCAGAGCGGCATTTGAATCCCAGTTCTGCCATGAGCCATCGGTGTGACCTCGGCCAGGTCACTTAGTCTCAATTTCTGCAACTGGATGATATATTTGTAATTGTAGAATGGGCATGCATTGACACATATACGTGTCTGATATATGAAAAAGAATACATACTGCTTCTGATCTCTGTGGTGAAGAAAATGGCAACCCACTACAGTATTCTTGCCTGGGAAATCACATGGACAGAGGAGCCTAGCGGGCTACAGTCCCTGGGGTCGCAGAGCATCAGACATGATTTCGGGGCTGAGCATGCGTGCACCTCACTGGGGTGACTGTGAAGAATGAATATAAGGATGTAAGGAAGAGAGGCTTTCAGAAAACTGAGAATTGCTCTAAAATGTGAGTGAAGCCTTACTTCTGGTTTCTCCTGCCTGTTTTTCCCAGCTCCTAGCTTCTGATTCTTTTGTGACTCCTCTGCCTTGGCAGGAATCCATCTCCATTTCAAAAGCAGAGTTCTGGATGGCCTAGCCCCAGATCTTGGATGAACTACATATGCTAATTTAGTCCTCAGGTGTTTTGACACCCACCTCTCACTTTCCAGACTTGAGCTGGGGGTGACCAAGGAAGACAGAGGCTGGCGTAAAAGAAAGATGGTTTCTGGACTTAGAACCAGGTAGAGCAAAACAACCAGGCAGAGCAAAACTAGTCAGTAGCTTGAGAAGGGGCTGTGTCAGTTTCTGCTTCCTGTTTGTAAACTTCAAAGCCAACAGGTGCTTGGAGCAGTCATCTGACAGTGATGAACGGCAACATCTCCCCAGCGGCCACCCTACACGGGAAGCATCCACAGATGCCAGTCAGAAAGCAATGACCCAGTGGAATTTCAGTCTAAGTTGAAGGCACTGACATGAACCCAGGGTGCGGGAGAGACAGGTTGAATGCTGAAGCTGACACACAAAGAGCAGAACAGTCCGGATGCACACAGGTGAAATTCACATAATCAAAGAGGGCTAACAAGTTGGGTTAATGACAATTTCTTCATTTGAGTCCTATGTTAGATAAAACTAGTGAATGGCATGTTTAAAGAAAACCTTGAGCACTTGGGCTAAATGAAGAATTGTCTGGTAAAATGAAGTCTCTCCCATTCACAATGCATGCTTTAAGGAATGTCAATTAGATTTCCATAAAATTGAGGGCTGACTATCCAAAACATGTCAGGAAAGGGAAACCATTAAGCTGAGGCTTCTTCTTTGAGGTTTCTTTCATCAGTGAAGCAGAGAGGCACATGATATACTCACAGTTGGAAGAAGAAGGGAGTTAGATGATGCCCACTGTGCTGTGGTTCTGATGCCAACCACTGGCACGCATGTGACTTCTTCAAACCCCTAACATTGCCTGGAGATGGAGGGACAGGTATACCTGTGTCACAGTTGGGGCCTGAAAGTCTCCCAGGCCTTAAGAGATTTTTTCCAAGAAGACAGAGATAATAAAATGAACACAAATATGATGAGGTTTGTTAATTATACTCATAGCCATACACATATTATATGTCAGACACTGTCATGAGCACTTCCATGTGTCTTAATTAATTCTTCCAGCAGTAATCCAATACACTTGATAGTATTATCCCCATTTTACAGATAAGGAAAAAGATTCAAATGTTAAATAAGTAGTCCAAACTTAGAGAACTTGTAAGTGGTTAAGTTAGGATTCAAACCCCGGTCGGTCTGATCAATGTCCTTGGCCTGCAATGGCTTAGAGCGGGTCTTGGCTTCCCAGCCAGAGATGGGCTGGGTCACAGTGGAAAAGCACCAGATCCTAGCCACTAGACCAGTGGTCAGGGACAAGGACCCTGGTCCTTCAGTTTTGCAGAAAAAATTTCCACAAATACGGAAGGTGGTGAAGCAAATATTTATTCCTAATAAAAATACACGTGGATAAACACATGGGTGGGCTCAGAGGAATAGTCCCTGAGTTGCTCCCACGTGGCAGTTTAAATCAGACTTCAGACTTCATTTGGCCCATCATTTTTATTTGCCTAGTTCACCGTCCATGTTTGGTATATCTCAGGATCCTCCCTTCTGTGCGCACACATCTCTTAGCAAAGATGGATCCTACTGAAAAGGCGTCTGGGTAGAACATCCCTTGACATGACTCCCCTTTGGCCTCCAAGGAGCCTCTTCTGCACTTGTGTGATTGGGGAAGTCTCCTGACTTTGGGACTGAGAAATATGTGGTCTGTGCAGGGTCCAGCCTCCTCCCTTAATTGCTCTGTATTCTTCTCTTGGAATTTTAGTCAGTAGAGAATGAATCTCAAATTGCTTTACCCTGGGGGCCCATCTGCCTGCTGCCTCATATCTGAGTCCGAACTCTCTTATTTTTGTGTGTTTCTGTTTGCTAGATATATGCTCTCTAATGTTCTCTATATGCTCTGTGTCATTTGGTATCAGGACATTCATTTATTTAAGATGTTGTGGGCCCCCTATATAAGATACCTTGCATTCTATCTGCTGATTTCTTTGCCTCAGGTGCCCAAAGAGAAGCTGTTATCCCTGCTTTATAGATAATGCTTCTGAGGCTCAGAGAGAGGTAATATTAATAACTATGCAAACCTCATAGATGATGAGCCATAAGCCAGGTCTCTTGGACTCAAAGCTACATCCTCGTAGACACCAGAAAATAAAAGGATGTGGATTTCAGGCTGATGGACATGTATAACATGGCTGGAAATAGGTAGGTTTAGAAGCGCACTATATTTCAGAACTATACAATTAATTCGTAACCTAGAGATACCAAAATATGCATAGTACCCACAAGTTTAAAAGAAAAGTCTCCTATGATCAGAACGGAGGGCCCTGTCAATTTATCAGCTGAGGAGGAAGTCACAGACTAATAGAAAAAAGAGACAATCTGGGACTTAAGTGTTTTGGATGACTTAAGACTCAGAGTCAGCATGTAAGTTTCCTGTGCATGCTACAACAAATACCCACAAGCATAGTGGCACAAAACAACGATAGTTTACTCTCACACAGTTCTGAACATCAACAATAGAAAGCAAGATGTGAGCAGGACAGCACTCCTTGTAGAGACTGTTACAAGACAGTCGGTTCCTTGCATCTTCTAGCTCCTGCTGCTGCTGCTGCTGCTGCTAAGTCACTTCAGTCGTGTCCGACTCTGCGACCCATAGACGGCAGCCCAGTGGCTGTTGCCAAACTTCCTGGACTTATAGACACATCATTTCATTCTCTGTCTCCACCTTCCCATTCCCTCTTCCTCTGTGTTTTTGTTGATTTCTCTCTGTCACCTTCTTATAAAGACAGAACAATTGCATTTAGGGCCCAGAAGGATAATCTCCCTATTTCCATGTCCTTAACTTAATGACATTGCAAAGAGCCCTTTTTCTTATAAGGTAACATTTGCAAGTTCCAGAGATTAATGCTTGATGTCTTTGGGGTCATCGTTCTGCCCACCATCAGAAACAAGGCCGTAGTTCTTGTTGGCAGTGGAGGGATCATCTCCAGTCTTTACGCTTCCATATTTGGGGGTACTCCTGTTCCCCCAAAGAGTGATGATACTCCCTTTCTAAAATCATGCATGCTCACAGCTGGTTCTCACACTTTTACTAAAAGGCAAGGTGCTGGATAAGACTTTACTGAGACAGATAAAAGTGGACACGGGATGGAGAGAGCAAATGAGGGGCCAAGGCAAGGACAGGAACACTGAGGCAGCAAGGAGAAGAGAGAGAGAAAAATTAAGGAACAAAGAGAAAAGGGAAGAGAGGACAGGATCAAGAGCAGGAAACAAAGAATGATTTAGACAAAACTGAAGAAAAATACAATAGAAAGTTCGAGAAATTGGGGAAGAAGAAAAAAGGTAGGGCAAAGAGAAGATGATGGGGGAAATGCTGAGGCAAGGTGGGAGAGAAAGAGATTTGATGAGAGCTGGAGAGATAAAAGACCTAAGACAGGGAAGAGAGAAACACAGCAGGTGGAAAGGCAATAAATAGGAGAGGAGAGAAGCATTGAGGGAGGAGAGACAGGCTGTGGATGAAGCAGACAGAGAGGGGAGAGAAAGACAGCCGACTCGAGCTCACGCTGTGAAGGAAAATATTAAAGGCATTTGGTTAAGGTGACGTCTTGATGTTAATATGCTGAAATAAATATAGCAGCTGCAAGTTACAAATCACATTCATCGGCTGTTACAGTTTGGTAATTGTCCATACAGATATTTTCTTTCTAGTTCCAGACCCTGGCTTATCAGAGGACAACATGCTTTTGAAATGCCACATTATTTTGTAAGTACATTTCACGTCCAAAAGTTCCACTAAGTATGATATACTGAAGACTTATTTAGTTTTCATTCTGCATAGCTCCCAGGCTCCAGCACAGTGATTTTTAAATGGCCATTTTGAGCATCAGTTTCCTGACATGCAAGGGCAGGACAGGCCTTCCCACTGGCTGCTCTCCAAATCCATCACTTAGCCCCCTCGCTCCCTTTCTTCCTTCCTCCTTCGCTCAACATTCCCCCTCTTTCTTTCTCCTACTTCTCCTCCCCTCTTTGCCTCTCTTTGTTTCTCTCTCTCCCTCCTCTCCTTCATTTCTCCATCTTTTAAAGTGTCTCTTAATTGTGAGTAGTATCTTTTCAATGTGAAACTGTAGACCAGCTTTTCTCAACCTCAGCATGACTAACATTTTGTGTTGGGTAATTCTTTGTTGTGAGGGTTGTCCTGTGCTCAGAAGGATTTTAGCAGCCTCCATGGCCTCTACCCTTAGATGGCACTAGCACCTCCATCCCCTAACTGTGACCACCAAAAATGTCTCCAGACTTCACTGAGGGACTCTACTGCAGGTCAAGGGGTTGCAAAATCATCTTTCCTTGAGCAAGACCCTATTCTGTAGTCAGATAGACTCAAACGCTAATACCACCCCACCATTCCCTGGCTGATCATAGGCAAATCCTTTAAACTTTTAAATGCAACAGAATCACCTGCGGGCTTTGCCAAACCATAGAGTACTGGACTCCACCAGTAGAACTGGGCTGGGACCCACAATGTACATTACTAATACAAGACCAGGTGTCATGGATGCAGGAACAGGATTGCACTTTGAGGACCTATGCCCTGCCTCTAACCAAGCAGATCTTTAGTATCTTCACCAAAATATAGAGTTAATAAGGCTTCCCTCTCTGGCTTGTTCTACAGATTCAGAGAAATAATGTGTCTAAGATACCTAACACAAGATTCTGGTCCACCCTAAGTGATAAATAAATGATAGTTCATAAAGAAAGTTTCCTTACAGGAGGGTTGGTCTTTGGCAGGAACTGTGGGAGGATTAAAAATCTATATGGATATTTTCATAGCAGCACATAGATATTAACCATTTTTTGAAAGAGGCTCACTGGCTTTTTAGCAACAAAGCACATGTGCTTCTTAATAAATCTCTCTTGGTGGGATCATTCCCCTGCAGTGATGAAAGATTAAATGATGTGAGCCATCATTGCACCTTGGATCCTGGGAATCTAAAATTGATATATCCACATACATACTTGTTAAGTCCAAGGAGGAGTATCTGTGGATAGCGTTGCTTTAAATTCCTTTAATTTCCTCTCCCCAGTGAAAGAGTGAGCATTTCTTGTATCTACGATGTGCCAGGCAATGTGCTAGATTACAGACATATGTACATTTGTTCCTCAAACAAGGAAAATGTTGTCTCCTTATTAAGAATAATAAAACTGGGGTACACAGAGAGGTCAAGTAATTTGCCTGATGCCATCTAGCTAGCAAATGCAGAGCCAAGATGGCACCTCTGCTCCACGTGACTGCCTCCTGCACTCTGTCCACTGCTACAGGTGCTGGTGGGCACAGATAAGCGCCTTGCTGTTGAATGCTATAAGCTATAAGAATGCTATCAGCCGAATGTCTTGAGACTCTTGTTCTCATGCCTGTTTCTCTGGGTTGAGTCTTAGTTTCCTTTTTGAGAGTAAAGGCTGTGCTCTCTCTGCCATCCTGGAGCCTAGTCTAGCATAGTGAAATTCACAGAATCAGCACTCAGTGCCTGGACGGTAAATAAATGAATAAAGGACTCGCCCAATCAGTGGATCAGGCAATCAGTCAGTCAGTCAGGAAACACCACTGAAGCACCATCATACTGTACACCGGGAGTTCTCGGTTCTGGTTTCAATCTCCCACAAGTTTATGTGCAATCTTAGTGAAGAAGTCACTTTCTCTTCCTGAAATTTATATGTTGAAGCCCTAACACCAAATGTGTCTATATTTGGAGATGAGGTCCTTACATAATTATGGTTAAATGATGTCCTAATCTTAAAAGAAGGGGTCCTCATCTGATAGGACCGGTGGCCTTATAACATAAGGAAGAGAGAGAGACAGGAAGGAGAGACAGACAGATGGAAACAGAGAGATAGAGGCAGACAGAGAGAGATGTCTATTTCCTTGTATGCACAAGAAAAAGCCCACGTGAAGATACAGTGAGAGGGCGGCCAGCTACAAGTCGGAAAGAGAGTCCTCACCAGATATAGAATCTGCTAGGTGCATGGAGTCAGACACGACTGAAGCGACTTAGCAGCAGCAGCAGCAGCAGCAGCAGTACCTGGATCTGGGACTCTAGACTGGAGAACTATGAGAAATTAAACTTCTGTTCTTTAAACTGCCCACCCTATCATATTTTTTTATGACAGCCCAAGCAAACTAATAGACTCCCTCAGCCATATTTTTTCATTTGTGAAACAAGAATTTAAATTAAACTATTTCTAAAGAATTTTTTCAAGAGCATGTCAGTTTACAGCAAATATTAATAGATATGCCATCAAAAAGAGTTTTTGGTTAAAAGAGGTAGGAAATCCCCTTCCTGAAAATCCATGAATGTATATAAACTCAGTTAAGAAGGCCTCTGAAAAGTGAAAGTGTTAGTTGCTCAGTCGTGTCCAGCTCAGAAGAAACCAAAAGCAGAAACTCTTTGATCTAGTTAACCCAACAGTTTCCTACCTTGTTAAGTAGGTCGTATATTATACACCCTATCCATCTCCTTCTTTGTGTGTTGTTTTTTGTTTGTTGTTAATAGAAGAGGGGATTGAGGTTAAGACATATTGAAAATCTGCCCCCAGGCACATAACCACAGGGGGCAAGTTCAAACTTGTGTACGCCTATCTTGGAAACCCAGGCTCTTTTCAATGTATAATTTAGCATCTGGTTTCGAGCATCCAATCCAAATTCTTCTCCTGTGGAGGATCAGAAGTGGCAGGTTGGGACAAATGAGTAGAGTGATAATAATATTATTTGCTACCATTTACTGAGAATTCGTTATAGGCACTGTTTTAAGTACTTCAGACATATGAACTCATTTGAAGTTCACAAATAGTAAGGAAGGTACTATTATTATCTCAGATTTACAGCTGAGGAAACTGAAGCATCCACTGTTAAATAAGTTGTTCAAAGTCACATGGAAGGCTAGGAAATGGTGAGATATAGATATGAACCCAGCCCGTGCTGGTTCCAGGTCTGACCCCATCCTATATATATATATTTATACTCTACTTTCTCTGGCAGTATGCACGGCATTTCTATAAGGGCCAAGGAGAAGTTATAAGGAGTCAACTCAGAATAAGCAAGAAATGTCTAAGAGAGTCTATGACAGACTCTTATTCTTCTTCTATCTTTATTTTTCAGAAGACAAACCAAATAAAGGGTTTTGTAAAGATATCATTTTGTTTCTCTTCTGGCACTGATCATATTTAATACAATGATTTGCTCACTTGCAAGGTTCAAGAGGGAAGAAATGATGTATTCAGCCCTATATCCCCTGCCTAGCTTGGTGCCTGGCAGACAGCATACACATAGAGTTGTTGAATTGAATTAGAGACCTATGCCAGCAGTGGAGTCCTTATCTGGGGACTAAATGAGATCTGAATGACCCTGATTCTGCATTCCATCTTCCCCAATGGCTCAGCAGGTAAAGAATTAACCTGCTAATGCAGGAAATGAAGGAGATGGAGGTTTGATCCCTGGGTTGGGATAATCCCTTGGAGGAGGAAATAGCAACCTGCTCTAGTATTCTTGCCTGAAAAATCCCATGGACAGAAGAATCCGGCTGGTTACAGTCCACAAATCTGCAGAGTCGGACGCAACTGAGCACGCACTCACACTGCATTCCCTCAGTGCTTTCAGGGTCAGATTTTTCTGCTGTTTGGAAATTCCAACATCCCCCTGCCCTTAGCCCCCAGCTCTGCTCTCCTCAACCCTCACTCCCAGCTCAGCAATATTTCTCGACATTGAGTTGCATTAGGCTGATCACTGGGAGTCTCCTACCCCAGTCTTGATTCTTTGAACTCTCCAGGATCACCAGTAGCACTGTTCTTCCCAAGAATACCTTGCCTTTAAAATCTGTAAAGAAGAGAAAATACCAAGAACCCTCTGTTTAAGAAAAAAAAAGGGGTGGTAAAATACTTAGATGCTAATAGTGAGAGAATCTTAGAAACTATTTGTCCCAACTTGTGATAAGCCTGAAGCCCAGTGAGCTGAATGATTGACAGAAGCTTATGCAGGGCTGGAATGGGAATTCACTTTTCTAAATTCTCAGATGTACGGTTTTCTACTCCTCTGTGTTATTGTCACGATCAGAAGTAAGATGCTGTCAAAGTGATTTGACATCTATGAAAACAGCTTGGATCTGCCAGAAAGGAACAATGTAAGGACTCATAAGTGATAGTCATGATTTTGAGTAAAGATGGGGAACATGAATTTCAATCCAACAAGTGAAATTAAGTTTCTGAAATTTCGGATCCTTAAGAAACAGGACTCCTCTACGTTAATGGAATACACTTTGTTATTGATGGAATTTAGCCTGAACTCTCATTTATCAAACGTCTATTATGTGCTAGGAACAGCCCTAGGTTTTTAAAAAATACATAATCTCATTTAATTCTCACTACAGCTTTTAATGGGAGGCAGCGTTATCCTCATTTTTCAAAGGAAGGAAGTAGGGTGTGTAGAAACTCAATGACTTTGCCAAGGTCACTCTACTTAGTTATGGTTAAATTCAAGCTTTTATCCCAGATCCTCCAGGTGCTTGGGCTTCAGCTCCTTTTTATCCCTGAAATATCTGATACTCTTAATAATAGTTTGATGATATCTTCTGGCCTCATTTTCCAGTCTTTAAACTTCCAAAGTTTTCAAGGTTACACTCTAACTCCCTAGTCCCTTTCCCCAGAGGGTCTTGATTTTGATAACTGCAAGTTAAGGTTTGTTTGAATAATCCATTACCGTAGAGAAAATTACCTTCTCATTATGAAGTATTCTCTGTCACTTTCATACTAATTACTCTAACAGTATTTATTGAGGATTAATGACTGAGCAATATTTTATTAATAACCAACTGGCATTTATTATTGCATAAATAATAAATAGACAGAGTGTGCCTCATTAAATATAAATGCATTTTTATTTGGGCACCTTCATCAAAAGTGTTGCCCAAAAATGTTTGCATTGATTAAAAATCTCATTAAAATGGTTGATTAATCTTGCCTTTGTGCCCCAACCCCAACCCCAGAATAGAGTCCCTGGCAATTCGTACACAATAGGTAGACTTTACGGTTATTCATCAGTCTGTCAGGAGAGGCCCCTTTAACAGTGCAAGGCTCCTATGCATCAGTTGCCATGAGAACCTTAATTTTTGCCTGTCTCTCATTTTGTTATAGTTACTTCTGCAGCGCTCACCTGGTGTGAAGGGGTTCCTGTATTTACAAGCTTGAGGAACTGCAAGTTTTTCCTCTGAGATTATGGACTTAAAGAAGAAACATACTGTTGAAATGGTCTTGCCTCTCACTTATAGCCAAGGAAACAAGTCCAGAGAGGGGTAGTAAACTTCATGGATGTCACACAGACTGTTATGAGCAAGGCAGGTCCTCTGACCCACAGGGTTCTTCCCACTGTTCCATGCTGCTCGGTTCCAGGAGTTCTCCTGGCATAGTCTCTGCTTGAACAGAGGGGCTCATCCATCTGCCAGGCTTCACTGAGTTCCTTCCTTTTTCCTTCTCTTTTTTTTTATTTATGGCTGTGTTGAGTCTCCGTTGCTGTGCGGGCTTTGCTGTAGCTGTAGTGAACGAGGGCTGCTCTTGGGTACAGTCCTCGTGCTCCTCGTTGCAGGGGCTTCTCTTCTCTTATTGCAGAGCACAGGCTCTCGGGCGCGTGGGCTTCAGTCGCTGTGGCTCCTGGGCTCTAGAGCACAGGTTCAGTGGTTGTGGTGCTCAGGCTTAGCTTCTCCACAGCATGTGGAACCTTCCCAGGCCAGGGATTGAACCTGTGTCTCCTGCATTGGCAGGCAGATTCTTTACCACTGGCCCACCAGGGACGCCTTTCTTTCTTTTTCTCTTTAATCACTAAATAATCCAAATGTCACATAGCTGCCTTACCTTGTTAATAGTTACATTCAAAATCTTCAGGTTGAATTCCATCACCTTTCGGAGTTGCCCACCCTGAGAATCTCCAGGTATGCCTAAGGGACACCCACCTATTCTCAGAAAACTAGTCTATCTGTGAAACCTGTTATATCTGCCCCCTCTCTCGCTGGTCCAAACCCTACCTTGTTGCTCTCCAGTCTCCAAGCCCTGTGAAGAACCCTCTCTGCAGCTTCCACAGTCCTGCCTATTAGGAGAAGGCAAGTGTCCATGCAGAGCTGCTTCTTCCCCGTGCCCCAGATCTGCTGGTCCTGCAGACGGTGGAGCGATCTGGGCATCTGTGAAAGAGCAAGGCCCATATCCCAACTCCGGCCTCACTCTGAACATCTGAGCCACACAGCAGCTTAGCCTACATTCCACGTCTCTCAGTCTCTTATGGACACAACTGCTTAGCTTCTGCCTCTGCTTTTCTGCCCACATGGACTCCAACCAAGGGTGGGAATTAAGTGTGGGGCAGATGCTCTCCTCTTCCACTTTTGTCCTCCTCCTCACCCCAAAGGCTCTGGTTCCAGATTCCTTCCTCTCTCAAGGAAAACAATAAAAGCTTTTACAGATATAGAGAAAAAGCCAGTGGTTACCAGTGTAGAGAAGGAAAGGGGAAAGGAGCACGATAGGGCGGGGAGGGTAGTAAGAGGTCCAAACTATTAGGTATAAAATAAGCTATACGGATATATTGTACAGCAGGGGGAATATAACCAATATTCTGTAATAACTACAAAAGGAGTATGATCTTTGAAAGTTGTGAAGCACTAGACTGTGTACCTGTAAGTTATGGAATATTGTATAGTAACTACACTTTAAGAAAAGTTCTTGTATATGTTGTCGAGATCAGTGGATGCCCAGAGAAAGGTCCAGCCCATCACTTCCCTGTCCAAACTATGCATCACTTTTGTCTTGACTGGGATGTCTTGCTCTGCATACACTTCAGTCCCTTTACCCTGTACCTTTAGCTGCTAGCTTTTCCTTAATCATCAGAGGCCCTGCACCTTCAGCTGTTACTATTGTTAGTTTACACCAGGAATTAAAGCATGCTTCCTCTAGTAGTAGGCTTGCCTGTGTTCCCCAATAGACTGTGATTTTTTTTTTAATGGCAGAGATTGCTTTGATTTTGAATATTATTTGTATTATTTAAATTCTGTAACTTCAGTACTTAGCCCAGATCTTGGTACATAGTAGGAGTTTTAGCAATACCAGTTAAATATTTTTGAACGAATGACTAAATGCCTGTCTCCACTGGAGTTGAGATGGTAGGAGTCAGTCCAGCCAAGCTTTCTTTGACCTAAGCATTGGGCTGAGCTGTTGAATAAAGGTCTAGTCCAATTTCTAGCTTGAACCAGCACAATGAGCTCTAAAACGTGACATTTGCATCTATTTCACTAAGAATCTTGCACTCTCCCTATCTCCCCCAATCCTGTAACAATAGAAGTCCTCATTCCACTAAAACTGTGTCATTTCTTTAGCGTTTTGAGGGTTAGAAACTAGGACAAGACTATCAGCCAAATGCAGCGGGTACCAGTGTACTGGCTGTATATCTTATCAGATATTCAAAAATGCAGCAAGAAATGTCACGGGGAGCTTTCAACAAAAATATTTAATTAATAGCAACAGCTACAGAAATGAATAACAGCATCCAGGCAATTACAGCGTTCAATAAAACAGCTCTCTGAGGATGGGGTGGCAGCAGATTACTGACTGATGGACTGCATTTAAATGTGTTATCTGCTCATTGGAAAAACCCCGGTGGGTCCCTCCCCTCCAAGACATGGCCAGCAGTATTATTATTATTATAGCTTTCTTCTTTTTAATGGAGTAACAAATTGAATTATCTGGGAGAGTGGTCAGAGATTTCTGACCCTCTCAGAAATATCCATAGATTCTGTGGTCCTCCCAAACAATATTGGGGTGACTGGAAGGATAATCAAAAATCCCCTAGGGCTCCCCTGGTGGCTCACTGGTAAAGAATCTGCCTGCCAATGCAGGAGACACGGGTTCTATCCCTGGCCCAGAAAGATCCCATGTGCCGTGGAGCAACTAAGCCTGTATCCCACAGCTGCTGAGACTGTTCTCTAGAGCCTTGGAGGCACAGCTGCTGAGCCCATGCACCGCAGCTGCTGGAGTCTGCATGCCCTAGAACCCATGCTCAGCAATTAGAGAAGCCGCCACAATGAGAAGCCCACACACCACTCCTGAAAAGCAGCCCCCAGTCACTGCCAACTATAGAAAAGCCTGCACAGCAATGAAGACCCAGCAACGAAGGCCAAATATTTTTTTAATAATTATTTTATAAGCACTGTAAATGTGGTGGCTTAGTGGGTAAAGAATCCACCTGCAATGTAGGGGATGCAGAAGACCCGAGTTTGATCCCTGGGTTGGGAAGATCCCCTGGAGGAGGGCATGACAACCCACTCCAGTATTCTTGCCTGGAGAGTCCCATGGACAGAGGAACCTGGTGGGCTGCAGTCTATGGGGCCACAAAGAGTCAGACATGACTGAGCGACTGAGCACACATACATGCAAATGTGTTTGCTTTAAGGTATGTTCAGTTTAGTTCAGTTCAGTCACTCAGTCGTGTCCGACTCTTTGCCCATGGACCCTGTGGACCCCAGGAAGCAGCACATTAAGCTATGAGTGCTCGTCAAGTGATAACTGAGAGTCAGTAGGGAAACTTAAAGTTCCAGTCCTAGGTATGTAACCTTGGATAAGTTCTGTAAATTTTAGGGTATTTTTCTTACTTGTAAAATGATATATTCCAGGTTTGCATGTGTGGGGAGTGGGGAAAAAGTGTTTAGCGGAACTTCTAATATTAATACACTAGCCACCAGGACACCTTGCTCTTACTTATGATATGGTAACAGAACCTTTCTTCATATTCCACATCGCCACTTCCATAAGCATTTTTAAAGGTCTCAAAATAGCCAGACAAAGTCGCAAAGGTACTTCCAAGAAATCTGAGGAAACTGATGCCTGGGTAAAGTCTCTAAGCCTCAACTTGTTGTTTAGTTGCTAAATTGTGTCTGACTCTTTTTGTGACTCCATGACCTGTAGCCCACCAAGCCCTACTCCTCTGTCCATGGGATTTCCCAGGCAAGGATACTGTAGTGGGTTGCCATTTCCGTCTCCAGGGGGTCTTCCTGACCCAGGGATGGAACCAGCATCTCCTGCATTGGCAGGTGGATTTTTACCACTGAGTGACCAGCAGTCAAGGAAATCAACCCTAAATATTCATTGGAAGGACTGTTGCTAAAGTTGAAGCTCCAGTACTTTGGCAATGTGATGCAAAGAGCCGACTCATTGGAAAACACCTGGATGCTAGGAAAGATTGAAGGCAAAAGGAGAAGAGGGTGATAGAGGATGAGATGTTTAAATAGCATCACCAATTCAATGGACATGAATTTGAGCAAACTCTGGGAGATAGTGGAGGACAGAGGTGCCTGGCACACTACAGTCCATGGGGTCACAAAGATTCAGATACCACTTAGCAACTGAACAACAACAATAACAAACATGTATACTGAGGCTTACCTAGTGTGTGATTGTGATGATGAAGGATATTTTTGCATATCGTAGCAGTTCAATATATAGTAACCCTTTCTCTCCTAGGTAACTCAATCAGGGCTGGGGAGATAGAATTTGATTTCCTGATCCCCGGAGGCTCCAGGATCTGGACATGGACCCATGTCCTGGATAAATAGGAGGAAGGCCAGTCTAGCAAGGAGAACACTGCATCTAGAACTATAGTAAAATATCTTTATAAGGATCTAAGGGAGTCTAAAGCCTCCATGTGAAATGCAGAGTTGTATTATTGTAAGGTTGACATGATGCCCAGGTATGTGTCCTACAGAGAAGGAACCAACCACCAGTCATTTTCTAGCTTGATTTTCATTCCATGGGACACAGTGTTGTAGGCTGTTACTGTAAAGGAAGTGTTAACTGGTGGGAGTTCTAGAAAGTCTCTGGCACCAGGAGACTGTAGATAGTCCAAATATAATACATTAACACTTGGGAGATTGGTGAATTTCTCTGGATAACGACATAGGTTATAGTGTCCATCAGCAGTCTTTGTACTGAAATGTGTTCATTTGTGTCTGTCATCTGCTCAGTTGTGATTTTTCTAGCTATTCAACAAACATTAAGTGGGAAAGATATAGTATGCCAAGCAAAATGTTAAGCAGTAGGGATACTAGCGTATGTAATGAGCTAGCAGGAACCACAGATATTAAACAAAAATTTTGCACAAATAATTAAATGTCATAAAATCCTTGAAGGAAAAGTAAAATATGCTGGAGTGCATAGAACGGGGCAAGGCTAAGCCTTAGTCCGGATGAGTCTTCTCCATCTAGAACTCATACATAGTAAGTGCTTAGTGAATTCTCATTGACCTGAATTAAATGGAAGCTCCCCTGTTGTCTATAAGAGAGTGAATTTGCTCTCATAGCACTTGTAGACACAATTCTGAAAGTTATTTGGGTGATGACCCAAATCAAATTCTAAACAAGAGACTACAAAGAAATATAGAAGGGTTGCTAGACATGTATTTTCTATTCAAATGGCAGGAAGAAGCATCTGCCTGAAGTCAATGTAATGGTGAGGTATGTAACAGACAAACTATAGAAGCAGACACGGGACCTATGAACCTAGTAGGGTTATTCAGTTCAGTTCAGTTCAGTTCAGTTCAGTGGCTCAGTCGTGTCTGACTCTTTGTGACCCCATGAATCGCACCACGCCAGGCCTCCCTGTCCATCACCAACTCCTGGAGTTCACTCAGACTCACGTCCATCGAGTCAGTGTTGCCATTCATCCATCTCATCCTCTGTCGTCCCCTTCTCCTCCTGCCCCCAATCGCTCCCAGCATCAGAGTCTTTTCCAATGAGTCAGCTCTTCACATGAGGTGGCCAAAGTACTGGAGTTTCAGCTTTAGCATCAGTCCTTCCAAAGAAATCCCAGGGCTGATCTCCTTCAGAATGGACTGGTTGGATCTCCTCGCTGTCCAAGGGACTCTCAAGAGTCTTCTCCAATACCACAGTTCAAAAGCATCAATTCTTTGGCCCTCAGCTTTTTCACAGTCCAACTCTCACATCCATACATGACCCCTGGAAAAACCACAGCCTTGACTAGATGGACCTTTGTTGGCAAAGTAATGTCTCTGCTTAGTATATGCCACACATACCCTTGTGTCATTTACTAAGTATATGTTCCTACGTGTCATCATGGCTCCTAAGTGCCTTTCCCTGAATACCACGATTCATAATTCATGACAAAGACCTATCAAGTTTAAACTGTTTGCCTTGGTTTCAAAGCAAATGGAAATACAGTAAGTTTGGTTCTGTTCCAGGCATCACTGCTTACTTTTCACGTGGCTGATATGAGACAACTCAGCCACTCTGAACCTCAGTTTCTTCATTTAGGGAATAGACTTTTCAGTTATAATCAAATGGGTGGTGAGAGAGAAGTGGAGCAGCAAATGTGAAAGTGCTTTGTATGCAATAAAACTTCAATTACATCTCTCCATTCTGGACCATTCCTCTAATCATTAGATTTGGACTTCCAGCTGCTTTCTGCCTGTTACCATGTGGATGTCACCCAAGTATCTCATATTAGTATGTTTGAAACTGATTTCCAAGTTCCCACTCACAGTGAGTTTTTACTCAACTTTCCCACTGAATCTGCTTAATTACTTAACAACTCTTCCCATCCCTCATCTCCTATTTCCAATCTACTAGCTAGTCCAAGCCACTGTCTTGACCCTGTTCTGTTCTTTCCATCTCTTTTTCCTCCCTCTCAGTTCAAGCCATCTTGATCACTCTCCTGGACCATTGCAATGGCATCCTAAGTGGTCCCTCTCTTTTCCAGCTTGTATTCCCCACACAGACTCTCTCTACAACAGATAAGATGATCTTTTTAAAACATTAAGCCATTTATGTCACTTCTTCTCTTCAAAAGCCTACAATGACTTCTTAATATACTTAAAATTTAAACTGCTTCCCAAGGTGTCTGAGGCCCTGTGGCACCAGGGTCCTGCCTGCCTCACTTGCCAAGTCTCCACTCCCCACCTGCATTCACCTGGCTCCAGCCAGCAGCCTCCCTGTGGCTGCTTCTACCTGCCAGGCTCACCCCTTCCTAATCAGGGTTTCTGGACCATGGAAGGGGGCTCACCGTCTCTGGGATAGGCTAGGACAAGGAATGGGATAATCCACTCAATGGAACCTGGTCCTTTCCCTGAAAACCATGGTTCTCCTCCTTATAAAGGAAGCTATTCAAGGGCAAATAATTAAACTCAGAGGCCAGTTCTCACTACCCTCCTCTGGGCTTGACTGAGAACAAAGGGAGCAAAATAGTCTCTTTGATATTCCTGGATAGTCAAATTATACTTTCTACTTCATCTATCTGCACTGCCTTAATTATTTTTCAATACTTTACATTCTTTTTTGATTTAAGCTTTACTTAGAAGTATTACACACACATCCAGAGGAGCACACAAATCATATCTACAGAACTGGATAAATTTTCTCTGATGGACTCACCCTTGTCACCAGTAAGAAGCAGAGCATTCCAGGCTCCCCTGAAACCCAGACCAGCAACTGCCAGTCCACATCCCACCAAGGTGACGACAATGTCAATGCCGTCTTCTAATAGGATGGGCTAAATTCGCCTGTCTCCAACTTTATATACATGGAATCATCATTCAGTATGAAATATGGAAACAGCAACTTTCATTTAACATTATTTTTTATATTTATAATCAGAAAAACCTATTCCCAGCATTATTTACAAAACTGCCAAGATATGGAAGCAATCTAAATATCCAGCAATAGATGAATGAATAAATAAGATGTGGTACATGTACACAATGGGATGCTACTCAGCTGTGAGAAAGAATGAAATTTTGCACTTCACAGAAACATGGATGGACTTGAAGGGTATTATGCTAGGTGTAATAAGTCAGACAAAGACAAATATATGTGATATCACTTATATGTAGAATCTAAAAAATATACCAAACTGGTGAATAGAGCAAAATGAAGCAGATTCACACATACAGAGAACAAACTTGTGGTCACCAGAGAAGAGAAGAAAGAGGATGGGCCATACACAGGTAGGGGACTAAGGGGCATAAACTATTACGTATAAAATAAGCTAAAAGAATCTACTGTACAGCACAGGAATATTGTACATATTTTATAATAACTCTAAATAGGGTACAATTTTTTAAAATTTTGAATCACTATATTGTGCACCTGTAATGGGCTTCCCTGGTGGTCCAGTTGTAAAGAATATACTTGCCAATGCAGGAGACATGGGTTCAATTCCTGGGTTGGAATGATCACCTAGAAATGGAAATGACAACCTACTCCAGTATTCTTGCCTAGAAAATCCCATGGACAGAGGAGTCTTGCAGGCTGCAGTCTATGAGATCACGAAAAGAGTGGGTCATGACTTAGCCACTAAGACAACAACAATTTATATAATATTCCATATCAACTGTACTTCAATTAGAAAGAAATACTATCTTAGTGATTGATTATATTCCCCAAAGATGGAGAAACTCTATACAGTCAGCAAAAACAAGACCAGGAGCTGACTGTGGCTTAGATCATGAACTCCTTATTGTGAAGTTCAGACTTAAACTGAAGAAAATAGGGGAAACCACTAGTCCATTCAGGTATGACCTAAATAAAACCCCCTATGATTACACAGTGGAAGTGACAAATAGATTCAAGGGATTAGATCTAATAGACAGAGTGCCTGAAGAACTATGGACAGAGGTTCAAACCACTGTACAGGAGATGGTGATTAAAACCATCCCCAAGAACAAGAAATGCAAAAGGCAAAATAGTTGTCTGATGAGGCCTTACAAATGGCTGTGAAAAGAAGAGAAGCAAAAGGCAAAGGAGAAAAGGAAAGATATACCCATCTGAATGCAGAATTCCAAAGAACACCAAGGGGAGGTAAGAAAGCCTTCCTAAGTGACCAATGCAAAGAAATAGAGGAAAAGAACAGAATGGGAAAGACTAGAGATCTCTTCAAGAAAATTAGAGATATTAAGGGAACATTTCATGCAAAGATGCACATAATAAAGGAAAGAAATGCTATGGACCTAACAGAAGCAAAAGATATTTAGAAGAGGTGGCAAGGATACACAGATCTGTACAAAAAGATCTGCATGACTCAGACAAGCATGATGGTATGATCACTCACATAGAGCCAGACATATTGGAGTGTAAAGTCAAGTGGGCTTTAGGAACCATCACTATGAACAAATCTAGTGGAGGTGATGGAATTCCAGCAGAACTATTTCAAATCCTAAAAGATGATGCTATGAAAGTGCTGCACTCAATATGCCAGCAAATTTGGAAATCTCAGCAGCAGCCACAGGACTGGAAATGGTCAGTTTTCATTCGAATCCCAAAGAAGGCAATGGCAAAGGATGTTCAAACTACCACACTGCTACACTCAATTCACATGCTAGGAAAGTAATGCTTAAAATCCTTCAAGCTAGGCTTAACCAGTATATGAAATCAAGTTGGCAACATCCGTTGGATCATAGAAAAAGCAAGAGAATTCCAGAAGAACATCTATTTCTGCTTCACTAACTATGCTAATGCCTTTCACTGTATGGATCACAACAAACTGTAGAAAATTCTTAAAGAGATGAAAATACAAGACCACCTTACCTGCTTCCTGAGAAACCTATATGCAGGTCAGGAAGCAGCTGGACATGGAACAACAGATTGGTTCCAAACTGGGAAAGGAGTACATCAAGGCTGTATATTTTCATGCTGCTTGTTTAATTTATATGCAGGGTACATCATGCAAAATGCCAGGCTGGATGAAGCACAAGCTGGAATCAAAATTGCTGGGAGACATATCAGTAACCTCAGAAATGCATAAGATACCACCCTTATGGCAGAAAGTGAAGAGGAACTACAGAGCCTCTTGATGAAGGTGAAAGAGGAGAGTCAAAAAGCTGGCTTAGAACTCAACATTCAAAAACAAAGATCATGGCATCTGGTCCCATCACTTCATGGCAAATAGATGGGGAAACAATGGAAACAGTTACAGACTTCATTTTCTTGTGCTCTGAAATCACTGCAGATAGTGACTACAGCCATGAAAATAAAAATGTTTGCTCCTTGGAAGAAAAGTTATGACCAACCTAGACAGCATATTAAAAAGCAGAGACATTACCCTGCCAAAAAGGTCTGTCTAGTCAAAGCTATGGTTTTCCAGTAGTCATGTATGGATGTGAGATTTGGACCATTAAGAAGGCTGAGCACCAAAGAATTGATGTTTTTGAACTGTGGTTTTGGAGAAGACTCTTGAGAGTTCCTTGGACTGCAAGGAGATCAAACAAGTCAATTCTAAAGGAGATCAATCATGAATATTCATTGGAAGGACTAATGTTGGAGCTGAAGCTCCACCCTTGGCCACCTGATGCAAAGAGCTAACTCACTGGGAAAGACCCTGTTACTGGGAAAGATTGGAGGCAGGAGCAGAGGACAACAGAGGATGAGTTGGTTGGATGGCATCACCAACCTAATGGACATGAGTTTGAGCAAGCTCTGGGAGATGGTGAAGTGCAGGAAAGCCTGGTGTGCTGCAGTCCATGGGGTCGCAAAGAGTTGGATATGACTGAGAGACTGAACAACACAGCTCTAGTAAAGGGACAGTGACTCCTCACAGGGGGCTTGGCTGACTGCTATACATCCCCTCTCTGCCTTATATCTCTTTGCTCCTCTACCTGGCAGTCTCTGCCCAGGATGCCTTTCCGAGTTTATGCTCTCATCTGGTGCACATCCATGTCCCTGATTAGTCAGCAGCTCTCTAGAGTCCAGTCCTTTCACCTCTGGGCTTCCCCTCTCACAGTTCCTGTGATTGATTCCTCCATCTCTGTGCTGCTCACACTGTGGTGTCCTGACTGTTACAAGTTCACTTGGCCCACAAGCGGATGACTGACTCAGAGACAGGAAACTATTTGTGTCCCCAGCACTGTGACCCACAAAAGTATATAATAGTCCACACTTGTGGAACTTAACTCATTGAATTAGAGCAAGGTAACAATGATATCTACAAGACCAACTCATGTAAGATCAACTTACAACTAGATGTAAGATCAGAAACTATAAAACTCTTAGAGGAAAACATAGGCAGAACACTCAATGGCATAAATCAAAGCAAGATCCTCTATGACCCACCTCCTACACTAATGGAAATGAAAACAAAAGTAAACAAGTAGGATAGGACCTGGTTAAATGTGAGCTTTTGCACAGCAAAGGAAACTATAAGCAAGGTGAAAAGACAACCCTCAGAAGGGGAGAAAACAATAGCAAGTGAAACAACTGACAAAGGATTAATTTCCAAAATATACAAGCAGCTCATACAACTCAATACCAGAGAAACAAACAACCCAATAAAAAAGTGGGAAAAAGACCTAAACAAACATTTTTCCAACGAAGACAAACAGATGACTAACAAACACATGAAAAGATGCTCAACATCACCCACTATTAGAGAATTGCAAATCAAAACTACAAAGAGATATCACCTCACACCGATTAGAATGGCCCTCATCAAAAAGTCTACAAACAAACAATAAATGCTGGAGAGGGTGTGGAGAAAGGGGAATGCTCTTGCACTGTTGGTGGGAGTGTAAATTGATATAGCCACTATGGAAGACGGTATGGAGATTCCTTAAAAAACTAGGAATAAAACCACCATGTGACCCAGCAATCCCACTCCTAGGCATATACCCTGAAGAAACCAAAATTGAAAGAGACACATGTATCCCATTGTCCACTGCAGCACTATTTACAATAGCTAGAACATGGAAGCAACCTAGATGTCCATCAACAGATGAATGGATAAAGAAGATGTGGAACCTCTACACAATGGAATATTACTCCGCCATAAAAAGGAACACATTTGAGTCAGTTCTAATGAGGTGGATGAACCTAGAACCTATTATACAGAGTGAAGTGAGTCAGAAAGAGAAAGAGAAATGCCGTATTCCAGTACATATATATGGAATCTAGAAAAATGGTACTGACGAATTTATTTACAGGGCAGCAATGAAGAAACAGAGAATAGACTCATGGACATGGGGAGAGGGGAGGAGAGGGTGAGATGTATGGAAAGAGTAAGAAAAAAAAAAGACCAATTCAAATATAGCTCAAGTCTTAGCTTATTAGAAAAGTTACTGATAATACTTTGGAGATGTGTTCAATACTCACTGAAGGTAAGGCAATGCCTTAACAGCTTCTATTAATTTCTCCCTGGCCAGCAGAACTGAAAATGGTTGAATTAATTAACTCCACGTGTTATTATTATACATGTATGTGTACCAAATACTGTGCTAGACATGAAGAAGTCAAAGAGTGAAGGGAAGGTAACAGACTTCTTTTGTAGAGTTGTTTTAAGAATTAAATATGACACCACAGAGAGCACGGTGCTTCATCACATCAGACACTCCATCAATACTTCCCCTCCTTTCTTCCCAGCACCAGGCATGTGCTGGAAGAATGTTGTGACCCTGGTGTCTAAAGAACCCTGGGCACATATCTGGGTATCCTAAGCCCTGATATGAATTAGTGCAAATAACAGTAGGAGTAACTGACCTCGTTTGTTTCTTGGGAATTCCTTCTGGGATTGCCTTACCGGAGGCCCCATAGTCTGACAGTCTGTTTCTGAGCCCTTCCTCGAAAACTTGATCATGGACCTCTTCCCTGACTGTGTGTTGTGCATATACATGTGTGTGTGTGTGTGTTAACCATTCAGTCATGTCTGACTCTTTATGACCCCATAGACTGTATGTAGCCCGCTGGGCTCCTCTGTCCATGGAATTCTGTAGGCAAGAATACTGGAGTGGGTAGCCATTACCTTATCCAGGGAGTCTTCCTGACCCAGGGATCAAACCTGGATCTCCCACGTTGAAGGCAGATTCTTTACCATCTGCGTCACCCCATATTCTCCAGATTGCCCACTTCCTTCCCTCCTGCTGTTTGTCCTGTCTTCAGTCTGCACCTCTTGGGAAAGGTGTCAGGCCTTGTGGATGGAACATCATTTCATTGCACAGAGAGACCTGTGTTGGGGTTTTCCTCTGCTTCTTAGGGCTGGGTTCCCTTCATGAGTGGATTGATTGCCCTAAGCTCAATTTCCTCCTCTGTGTATGGTCCTGCTAGGCTTGTTGTAAATATAGAAACAATGAACATATGTAAGACTCCTAGAGTTGAATCAGAAGAGGACCTAACTGTGCTTAGGACCTAATATAACTATGTTATGCTTTGGAAGACAGTAAACCTAGACAACATATTAAAAAGCAGAGACATTAGTTTGTCAACAAAGGTCCATCTAGTCAAGGCTATGGTTTTTCCAGGGGTCATGTATGGATATGAGAGTTGGATTGTGAAGAAAGCTGAGCACCAAAGAATTGATACTTTTGAACTGTGGTGTTGGAGAAGACTCTTGAGAGTCCCTTGGACTGCACGGAGATCCAACAAGTCCATTCTAAAGGAGATCAGCCCTGGGTGTTCTTTGGAAGGACTGATGCTAAAGCTGAAACTCCAGTACTTTGGCCACCTCATGAGAAGAGTTGACTTATTGGAAAAGACTCTGATGCTGGGAGGGATTGGGGACAGGAGGAGAAGGGGACAACAGAGGATGAGATGGATGGATGGCAACACTGACTCAATGGACTTGAGTCTGAGTGAACTCCAGGAGATGGTGATGGACAGGGAGGCCTGGCTGTGCTGTGATTCATGGGGTCGCAAAGAGTTGGACACGACTGAGTGATTGAACTGAACTGAACTGAAACGAAACAAAAAGAGGCTTTGATGATGGTAAAGAGCATGGTGTTTGTAAGGAAGTACTCATGGAGTTGAATCCCATTTCTGTCATTTTCGGCAAGTCACTTATCTTCTTTAAGTCCACCTTATTGTAAAGGGTTGTTGTAAAGATACATGTGATGACGTGTATGGAGAAAGAATTTAGTAAGTGCTGTCTCCACATCAGCATGGTCATTATTCTGGACTCACATGAAGTCTCAATTTCCCATCACCCTTGGGTACCAGCTCCTGGGAAGTGATAAGATACTTCTCTCATCCAACCAGCTCCCCATTCTTGGCCTTGGTTTCCTCCTTCCACATCCTTACATTCCAGAGGTATGTTGCAGCCTGGCTTGGTTGAATTTTAACAGTCAGAGTTGCAAATGACAGATAAAGGTCCTGTCACATTATAGAGTAATGGCACATCATTTGTCTCATTCCCACCAATACTTTGAATTTTGCAGGGAAAGAAGGTAGAAGAGGAGGGTGTAAATAATAATGTAAAGTCCCAGAAATTAATGAGGTAATGGGTGAGCACATTTCCATCCCAGTGAGTTGGGGTCATGTTCCTGAGAAGCAGCAACAAAGAGGAGTAGCTGATGAAACAAGCTCAAAGTGCAAATCAGGCAAACAGGCTGAATAAATCAATGTCCAGTTGAGTCTTATTTGTGGCAATTACTTCTCAGAGCCTCCGGTCCCCAGTGCCCCATGTGTGGGCTACAGATGCTCGTTTAGCTGCCTAGAGGTTGACATCCTAATGGTTTCCTTCCCACATTAAAAATGGAGATCTGTTTCAAAATTCATATATGTCCTTACTGGTTCCATCTACATCTTGCCATTCAAGAAATGGAGGAAGAAGAAAGTCAGAGATGAGGGAGGGTATGCTGCTGTGGGGGAAGGGTAGCTACCCTGGGAGTCAGCTTTCAGCCCAGAGGTCTGGTTTCATCTTTACTAGCTGTGCGACCAAGGGCAGGACACACCACTCATCTGAGTCAAAAGAAAAATGGGTTTCATCATCCCTGCCCATTTGTTCTTTCTGTCATTTGTATCTCATATGGTTGTTAAAGTGCTTCCTGTCCATCACACAGTGAATGAGGCATGTTGGCAGGTACTAGTGAGTGTGAGGGGATAAGAGGACAACTACACACTAGAGCTGTACTAAGCACTTGGCTTATATTAACCCTTCTAATCCTCATGTCTACGCCACCATCAGGTATTAGCCTCGTTATCTCATTTTTATATAGGGGGAAACTGAGGCATAAAGAATTTAAGTTACCTGTTACTGGTAAGTAACGGAGCTAAGATTTGGAGGCAGGCTCATTTGGCTCTAGAGTCTGTCTTACGCTCATAGACAGATGACCTCTGATAAAGCTTTGAGCAGAGGAAACCGGACTCCTAAGACATGTGGCGATCAAAGGGCCCAGTACTGAGGCTGCTGAGGTCCTTTCTGCTTCTCAGCTGCCCTGAGCAGAGCCAATTTGGGAAACCTCTGGTGATTCTAAACCAGCATTTGTATGTATTTAACTTTGTGAGGGCTTTGGCTGTTTAGCCATTGGAAGTCTTGGGAGTGCTGGTTGCCTGAGGTCTCCCAACTCATCCCTCTCAGTTCCCCTCTGTCCCACCAGGAAACCTGTGGACTCCAAGGGTCCAGCCAGCATTGTGCTGTGCTTCAGTGACATGCATAGGGCTTGTGGGCTCTGGGGATTCGACCTCACTGGAGGCCAAGGAGAACTCGAGGGAAAAATGCATCTTGGTGACAGGAACTTCTCCTAGCTTAGTATGAGAGGGCATCTCCCAAGAGGAAGGAATTCAAGTTTCTTAAATACCATCCATGTGCCAGGAATTATATAAACATAGTCATCTGTGAGAAAAAGGAAATGGCAACCCGCTCCAGTATTCTTGCCTGGAGAATTCCATGGACAGAGAAGGCTGGCAGGTTACATACAGTCTATGGGGTCGCAAGAGGCAGACACAACTGAGCAACTAGGCACACACGCACAGTCATCTCTGATAATAAATCCCCTACCCGAGATGCATTTCACTGGAAGGAAATGAAGCTCAGAGAGGTTAAGCAACTTGCCCAAGACGACACAGCCACAGAGTGAGTGAGGACTTAGAAGTGGATCCCAGGGCTTGTGTGATGGCAAACACTCTGAGCTTTTGCTTGGCATCCTGCATCTTCTTGGGTAACCTCGGGGCTCTTCTTCCCTGGCAAGCTGAGCTTGGATAGAGGCAAGCTTTTGGTTTTCTCAGTGCACTGCCCGCAGCACTGAAATGGGCCAGTCGCCTCACATATCGACTCCCTCTAGGGCATCTTTGGGGCTTCCCAGGTGGCACTAGTGATAAGGAACCCGCCTGCCAAAACAGAAGACATGAGACGCAGGTTTGATCCCTGGGTCAGGAAGATCCCCAGAAGGTGGAAATGGCAACCGAGTCCAGTATTCTGGCCTGGAGAATCCCATAGACAGAGGAGCCTGGCGGGCTATAGTCTGTAGGGTCACAGAGTCGGATATGACTGAAGCGACATCATGCATGCAGGCAGGATATCTTCATTTTTAACACAGATGAGTCTCTTCTGGGTGGAACTGGACTTGTAAGTATTCACCTGGCCCCAAGCTCAGTGGGACAGCCGGATTGTCAGTTTTCTCTCATATTAGCTACTTAATTGCAATCTCAGGAATGAAAGGACAAGCAAATGCTACCCACCAGATGCTCCAGGCGTGCAGTCGCATCCCAAGTATACTTGTTATCTTTGTGGTCTTTTTTTTACTCTGCAGTACTAACCTCAGTGTTTCTCTGCACAGAAATCTGTCTGCTTTGGAGAGGACACTTCACAGCACTCCCCATTCCCTCCCCCAGCTCTTTCACTGGCAAATTAAAACTTCTCTCTCAGCACCAGCAGAGGCAGCAGGCATCTTATATAAATGGTAATTAGTGCAGCCTCACTAAGGATCTGGTGGGACAGACAAGGCATCTCCTTTTTTGAACTGAGTGCACTTCGTGTTTGTTTGGGCCTTTCTTAAGTTGCTTATTGCACTCTGCCATATAGATTTCGTTTTTTCATTCATCCATTCATTTAGAAAAGTTTCATAGCACATTGAAAGGAGTACATGCCTTGCCTTAATTTTTAAAAGTATTTATTTTTATTATTGCTTCTTTGGTTGTGTCAGGCCTTATTTGCAGCACACAGGATCTTTCATTGCACCTTGTGGGCTCTCCAGTTGTGACATGCCAGCTCAGTTGCTCCATGGCACGTGGGGATATTAGTTCCATGACCAGGAATCAAACTTAGGTCCGCTGCATTGCAAGGCAGATTATTATTATTATTTTTTAAGAAACTCTCCATCTTCTGTCCACTGCATCTCCGTTGTAAGAGTTTGTGGAAGAACAGCTTAAGGCCGCTCGGTGGTTGTTCCTACTCTTCCAGTGGCCTGAGCAGTGGGAGCTGCAGGCCAGTCCTCAGTCTCCCGTGGCTGGCTGAGCGCTGCAGTCATCAGCGGGGAGCTGCTGAGTAGGCGCAGGAAGCACCTGCACACCCGCAGACAAGTCGCAGCGAACTCCAGAGCTGGGGCAGTCCATTCAGCCTGAGAGTCCTCCTTGGTCGCAGCTCTCTCCGCTGCCAGCAATGCAGATTCTTAACCACTGGCATGCCAGGGAAGTCCCCTCCTTGACTTTATATAGTCGAGTTGGAATCCTGGGATTCTCAGCTCTGGTCTTCGAACAGCCTTCTCCTTTCTGAACCTCATGTCTATAACAAGGGAACCAGTGTGTATATGTGCTGTGTGTTTAGTTACTCAGTCGTGTCTGACTCTATGCTGTCCCACGGAATGTAGCCGGCCAGGCTCCTCTGCCCATGGAATTTTCCAGGCGAGAATACTGGAGTGGGTTGCCATTTCCCTACTCCAGGATTTCTTCCCACTCCAGGGATGAAACCTGTGTCTCTTACGTCTTCTGCATTGCAGGTGGATTCTTTTTATTTTTATTTTTTCAGGTGGATTCTTAACCACTAGCACCACCTGGGTACCAACGTTGTTGTTCAGTTGCTAAGTCGTATCTGACTGTGACTCCATTCAACATTGTAGTGGAGTTGAATAGGATCAGGTCAATGGAATGAATCATGTAAAAGGTAAACCAAAATCTCCCAAAACAAATGTAACTGTGAGTTACCATTACAGAAAATAAAATCCATATATACCTGTGTGGCTGGATGGAATTGTCTGCTGGAAGGAGCTGGAGTTCCCATTATTTGAAGATCATCCTCTAAACCGACTTGTTTTGAATGGGTCCAGAGGGAAAAACATGGCAAGGAGATGGAAGCTCCAGAAAGACAGATATTAGTTCCACTAACAAAATATTTTGTTATAACCAGACTCAGAGGTGATGTTGAACAGTTCCGGCATGGGGTCTGCGGGTAGAAAACCTGATGTGGAACCTTAACTCTACCTCTCACAAGCTGAATGGCCTAGATAGACTGCTTTAAACTCTGATCCTCAGTATCCTTATCTATGAGTTAGAGATAATAATAGTAACCATCTATGAAATTTTTGGTGAGTATTAAATAAGGTCATACATGTAAAGCTCAGTGTGTAGCATAGAGTAAATATTCAATAAATGGTAGTTAAGTGCAACATGAATAATAATAATAGGCATTTGGAGGTACTAAGCTCCCTGCAGAAGCCTGGAGAGAATGTGACTTTGGACTCAACCCCAGGATATGGCTTTGGAAGATGACATCCTGATGAAGTCACAAATAGAAACTTTCAGAATTTGGGTGTGTCACCTCTGTGGACCCTATTCCACACTGGAAAGGAAAATGACCCATCAGAGAACACATGGTCCTCTGCCAGGGAGACTGCAGAAAAGGTGGGGTGGAAGGCAGACTGGGGATTTCCTTCCCGTCCCCGTCTTTCAATGTCCAGCCTTCCTTGGAGAGTTGTGCCCCAATCAGAGTACAGCTTGATACACCCTCTATGGGCCTCAGTGCCAAGCACAAGGTCTGCTGCCTACAAACACATGATTAACTGGTGTCAGTCTGACCAAGCTGGTTAATCTCGGAGCCTCAGTTTCCTCATCTAAAAAAGGGATAACAATTCCTACCTTACAGCATTGTTAGAGTACCCCATGTATGTATATGTTACGTTTGTAGATGCATGGGAGTTACATTTGCAGATGGATGGGATTCCCCAAGCCCAGCTGCCTCCCCAGCCCATGCATTCTCTGGTCTGTGGCTTAACACCCTCTCTGACTACACTGAGCACCCTGGGTCACAGGCAGCATTTGAGTCTCTGAGCTGATGCAGCAAATGAGGAACACTGGCCACATTCACCCAGTCTTTTGAAATTGCTAATTTCCATTTAGTACACTTGTTAAGCACATATTTTGTTTCAGGCACAATGGTAGGTAGTAGAATATGGGGATAAGTATCCCGTATCCTCTGCCATCCTGTGAAGGAGTTCAACTAATAAACACAAAAACTGTAATGCGAATGTAGTTATTTCCATATTACAGATGCAGAAACAAAGACTTAGAGAGATACAAAGATACTAAAGCAGAGTTCCAATCCAGTTTCTACTCTGCCTCCTCTAACTCTGCCCTGAAAGCTGGAGTTTCCAAAACCCTTCTCCTGAACTATATGCTCTCCAAGTTGGACAACTGCTCTGGGAAAGAAAAGAAAGAGACAGGGAGGGAGAGATTAGACAAAGAACAGAGAGATGCAATTTAACTGACTTACGGACCCTTTTAAGCAACTGACCTTCATGCTTTTCACAAAACCTCTTGAGCTAATAGCATGTTGGGGTGCCCAAATTATTAACACCTAGTTGGAAAGTGTGTTTCTCAAATGCAAAGTAAAAGTACCTTGCCTCCAAACTCTAAGATCTCATTAAATGAGCTAATTCACCTACCGCTTAATTTGCTGGAAGCCCTATGAGTAATTAGGCTGCTGACATCTTCCAAAATTATATTCTTAATTGTTGCATTCTTTTGCATCACAATGAAGCTGCCCAGCCATCCTCCTTGAGAGCCTTCCTCCTCTCCCTGCCAGTGCTCAGTGCTGGAACAGGAGTGAGTTTGCATTTAGCACACTACCATCCAGAACGTAATTAGTGGGAAATATTAATTAGAAACACAAGACCACCCTGGAGATCCAGCAGAATATTTGAAGCAATGGATTTAGTAGTTTTCATGTTTTTTTTTTTCTTTCTTTTCTCATGCTGGTCCTGAGCCCTGAAATCCTGCAGCTATTATTTCACCAGGGTGAGCTCCTATTTCTTGATATTGTTTGCAACAATTTATAAGTGTTTACTGGAGCGGTGCTGCCTGGCTTTGGCTGGTAACCCACAATACTATATTTCATTTTTGATATGTTGCATCCATTTGTCATGGTAAGTGTGTGTGTATGTTTGTGTGTGTGTGTGTGTGTGTGTGTGTGTATTTTTGTACTTTAGGAAAGAGCAGCATTTTCCTTACTGTTCATTATATAAATGGCAGTATTCCGAGGAAAATGTCCACCAAGCCATTTCCCAGAGAACCACCACAAACACATTTTTTGTTCGCAGTAAATAGATTCCCTAATTGCTTTGAATGTACTTTAGTACTTTACTGGGGATGGCTTTGAGGTAATTATGAAAGAATAAGGAGGCTTCTGCAAGGAGAATTTAGGAAGAAGATGCCTAGGAGACCTTCTGTTTCTAAGTTTTTATATGAGCAAGCCTCCACTTGCTGAATAGTGACAGTGGTCGCCCTTCCACCGGGAATTATGAGGCCTGGGGTGCTCTGTGCTGGCTCTTATTTTGCTATGACAAGTTCTACTGTGCCCTCACTGCCTTGCTCTTTGATTGCCTGGGAAACTCTGTTACTCTTGCTGTCCAGGCAGCTGGAGGGCTGTTTGGCATTCGTGTTTGCACTTTGGAAGGCGGTTCTGTGCCCAGGCTGGGCTCTCTTCCTCTACTCTGTTCAGGGAGCTCACTGGCTGCCTGGGATTCTCATTCTTCAATGCCCAGAATATGTTGGCCAGATTCCTCGCCACCCCAACCCTGTCCCCTGAATTTTTCAAGGTGGCTTTAAGAGATTGCTCCTGTGTTTGGGAAGGTCCCTTTCTGGTTGTTTGTTACTCCACCATAAGCTTTCTGCATGGGTTCAAACTAGTCTTTAAAGTCCTCAAGACTTCTCTTTTCATTTAATATGTTAAAAGTCCAGGCTGTTCTCAGTTATAAATTGTAATTCAGTTCAGTTCAGTCACTCAGTTGTGTCCGACTCTTTGCAACTCCATGAACCGCAGCACGCCAGGCCTCCCTGTCCATCACCAACTCCCGGAGTTCACCCCAACCCATGTCCATTAAGTCGGTGATGCCATCCAACCATCTCATCCTGTGTCATCCCCTTCTCCTCCTGCCCTCAATCCCTCCCAGCATCAGAGTCTTTTCAAATGAGTCAGCTCTTCGCATCAGTGGCCAAAGTGTTGGAGTTTCAGCTTCAACATCAGTCCTTCCAATGAACACCCAGTGTTGATTTCCTTTAGGATGGACTGGTTGGATCTCCTTGCATTCCAAGGGACTCTCAAGAGTCTTCTCCAACACCACAGTTCAAAAGCATCGAGAAGGTATGAAATCTGACTCAGAAATCTGACTCAGATAGATTGAGCATTTGAGGACTTACTTCTCTGTCTGCATTCTGCTTTCCTAACAGAGAAAAACCAATGACCTAACTAAGAGAATGGGCAGGAGGCTTCAGGGCACAATGAAAGAACTGGGGTTTGGATTCAAACAGACTTGGCTCCAAACCAGCTTCACAATTTAAAAGCTCTTCAACCTCAGGACCCTCTCCATCTCTGAGCTTCCATCTCCAAATCCTGGCAAAGCAGGGCCATAATACCTACCTAAAGCCCAGCTGCAGAAATTAAGTGAGAAAATATTGGTAAAAGGTATGAAGACAATGTCTGGCAGAAACAAGGCTTTCAGGAAAGGTTAACTCCCATCCCACACTCTGCTCCATCCTCTTTGAGGGAGGAGATACCAGAATGAAAGTCATTAAAGAGTGGGATTTTGAGAAGGCTTTGGAAATGTAGGGATGGTTCACTGGGGCCTTGGATGGTGTAGTGGCATTCAGTTGGTGAGGTGGTAACAAAAAGGCCACAACCTGGAGTCCACTGCTTGTTCTGGGGACAATGGGAGCAATGAATCCTCATATCAGGGCAGTGGCCAGAGTTGGGGTTGGCATGGCAAGCTTAGGCAAGACCTCGAGAACCTTGAATATCAGTCTAAGAAATTTGAACTTAACTTGTAGGTAAATTGATTCCATCAACATTTGCTCCCACTCATGATTTGAGGGGAGTTACTTGATCAGATTCATATTTTAAGAACATCTCTGGGTAAAGGCAACTAGGGAACAAGACTGGACAGAGAGTCAATAATTAGGTAAAATCAAAATGATCTAGGCAAGATAGGAGAAAGTGCTGACTTTTAGTTCAGAAAATAGAAAATAGAGACACTGTAGCTGTAATAGTAGTACATATATTTTAGGGCGGGCCCAGCAGAGGGATTAATCAATTTCTACACATAGGAGGGGGAAAGGGAAAAAGTTTTGGAGAACTGACATGTTCTCAGATGAGTGAAATGAGACTCAGGTGGGTCAATCAACCTATCAACATTATGCAGATAGAAAGTGAAAGTGTTGCAGTTGAAGTCAAGTATAGTCAGACCCTTGGACTTCCAAAATGCTTCAGACAGTAAAGAATTTGCCTGCAATACAGGAGATCCAGGTTTGATCCCTAGGTTAGGAAGATCCCCTGGAGAAGGAAATAGCAACCCACTCCAGTATTCTTGCTTAGAGAATTTCATGGACAGAGGAGCCAGGTAGGCTACAGTCTATGGGATTGGAAAAAGTTGGACACAACTGAGCAATTAACATACACACATAGTCAGACTCTAAATCCCACTCCACTTCACTACCTGTCAAGGCATCCTGGAGGAAGTAGCCTTTCAGCTGAACCTTGAAGAAGACACAGTCTTTCTCCAGATAGACAATGATGCGTGAAGAGAATTCCAGGGAAAATGGCCTGAGCCAAGGCATTGCATGGTGAGACTCTGTGGGCCCTTTAAGAATGTGCAAATCTGCCTTCAGAGAGATGTATGCACTGGAGTTGGTACTCAGTTGCTGAGTGTTTACTGTGTGCCTAGTATTATCCTCAGCACTCAACATTTACTGAATCTTTCAATCTTACCTATAGTTTCTATGTAGACACTTATCCTACTATAGGATGCCCACTTTAGAGAGAATCCACAAAGCCCTTAAGTGGATTACCCAGATTCCTAGAGCTAGTAAGAGACAGAGCCAGACTTTCACCTAAGATGCCCTGGCCCAAGAGTTCTTAACCACTTCACAACCTGGCCTTTTACTTACAGTGTCAAGGCTAGGAGCCATTCTTCCGTGGCACCAAAGTGGAAGGAAACAGTGGAATCAATTAGTTGTTTCATCCCCCAAAAGTTATGGATGCCTTTGATGAAGATAGAAATCAGCCAGGGTGACCTGGATAGCATTCTATCTTTTATAATGAGTATGACAATAATAATGATGGAACCCATTCCTAGAACCGTGCTGCTGACCAGGCACCATGTGGGATCCTCTCTCTCCTGTGCAAACCTCAAACAAAATGAAGACTGACTGGCAAGTAGGATGCTGGTGTGGAAAGTATGAAAGTAGAGTGTTAGTTGCTCAGTAGCGTCCGAATCTTTTGACCCCAAGGACTGCAGCCTGCCAGGCTTTTCTGTGTATGGAATTTTCCAGGCAAGAATACTGGAGTGGGTTGCCATGCTGTTATCCTGGGGATCTTCCCCATCCAGGCCTCCCACATAGCAGGCAAATTCTTTACCATCTGAGCCATCAGGGAAGCCCAAAGCTGGTATGGAAACAGAGGGAAAAAATGTGCATTGTTAACCATGCTAGACAATGTGGACCTCATCTTTAGGGCAGTGGGGAGCACAGGAAGGCAGTGACTGATAAAATTCTGCAGACTTGAAACTCCATCTCTGGTGATAGTTTGGGAGAGGAAAGGGAAATTGATTAGGGAGTGTTAAGAGGTCAGAGGCAGCTCATGGTAATTCAGACTTCCTACCCTGGAAAGGGCCTGGACTGAAACAGTGGCAGTGGGAATGAAGAGAAAGGAATGAACTCAGAGTCAATAGGACTTAGTGTCAAGTGCATGTGAAGAGTGAGGGGAAGGGGCTTTAGGGGGGCACCCGACTTCCTATCCTATCTCACTCAAATCTACATACTACTTGCTTTCTTGCTTGAATGGAAAACTATCTTTCTATAAAGAAGTGTATCTCATGTTGGGGCCAGGAGCAATATGCTTGTTTTCTCTCTCCCAAGCAGAGAAAGCTAAAAGTGTCACTTAGTGATATGCACGAGTAATAAAATCCAGATTCCCTCCTCCCCCTTCCCGCTTAAGGAGAAAAATTATTTTGCTCATAACTTTGATGAGCTTGATGAATGTTCGGATATCATCCAAAGCACCAACCGCCCAGGCGCTGGGGAAATTATTAATATTTTACTGGTGGCCTAGGTTGAGCAAACACAATAAAAACAGGCCCAGTGTCATTGCGCATTGGAAAAGCAGATGGCAGTCGGAAGCAAAGCTGCATCCGGCAGTTTGAAATTTCAAATTACATCAATTTGAAGCTTTGCTCATGCCTCAGGCAAGATTTCCCCTCAAATGAAGGAGACAGGAGGAGGCGAACCCTTTATTCCTCTGCTCATTGGCAGTAGCTGCTGATTTTCTGCAATTTCTATGATGCTGTGACCTGAGAGATGAGAAGGAGATGGGTTACTTCTTGTTGCAAGTTCCAGAGTACGATCCAGGGGAGTGAAAAACAAGAGAAGTCCTTGGGTCCCTAGTATCTCACTAACCCAGACCCCATGGTTTGGAGCATATCATTTCAAGAGTATAAGGACCTCTCTCTGGGGGATTGGCGCTCTCTGACTTGGTGTTGCCAAGAAGTGGCCCCAACTTTCCCAGGTCAGGAATTAACAGTGACAAAAATGAAGCAAAGAAATCCATGATGTTGCCAGTGGGATGGTTCTGAGAACTATTATGACTATCAGGGTAGATAAGAATGGAATGGTGATTGTCTTTGGAGTCCTTAAACTTGTCCCCATTTCCAGTTTTGAAGACTGGCTAGCTTGGCTCTGTTTCTCAGTGCCTTTGTTTCTTTTTTTTTGGAAACCAGCAGCATGAATTCATGTAGATGAGTAGTTCTTAAGTTTGGCTGGTTAATCATCTCAGGAAATGGAAGGCAGCTTATAATAATACATTTATTAGAGATTTCAGTGTCTTGAGTTTGGGATCTCATTCTCAGCTATATTCTTAGGGACCAGCACAGGTCTTGAGCCATGATAAGCAGTGACATTTACTTGTAGCAAAAACAAATAAAGTGAGTAACATGCAAGTCCCTGTACAAACCATATATTCAATATATTCTTGCATATTTTGTTCCCATACCACAAATATTCTTATTTTTTTCATTCCCTCTTCCCAACCTATATAACCTCTATCCTTTAGATATACACTTTAGATCATACAAAGTGTTATAGGAGATAATTCAAAAATTTATTAGAAATAATTGAGAAACCATATTAAAAAGGTTTAAAGTAGGAAAGTGACATAATCCCATTTGTTGTCATTGTTGTTTTTCAGTTGCTAAGTCATATCCAACTCTTTGAGACCCCCATGGACTGTGGCATGCCAAGCTTCCCTGTCCTTCACTGTCTCCTGGAATTTTCTCATTTATGTCCATTGAGGCAGTGATCTTCATAATCCTATTAAGGATTTTAAAGACCACTATGGGTATTGTCAGAAACCATAAGGAGATAAGAAAGACAGCAGAGAGACTGGAGGCTAATTTAGTCCTCTGGGAAGCATGTGGCAGTGAGTTGAGGTGGATGGTTGCAGGTAGGTGGAGAGAAGTGAATGGATTGGAATGTTTTGCAGGTAGATATTGTAAGACTTGTTCATAGACTAAGGAGGTTTGAGGGGAAAAGAGAGATTGAATATAACACCTGGATTTTGCTCCAGGAATTGGTGATGGACAGGGAAGACTGGCATGCTGAAGTCCATGGGGTCACAAAGAGTTGGGCACAACTGAGCAACTGAACTGAACTGAGGTGAATCGTAGAATAGCAACGTGATTTTCTCAGTATTTATAAGAGGGGGCCATTTCAGGGAGATGTGTTTATTGTATATAAGGGCTTGTGCACTTAGAGTTGATGTATATGTGTAGAATATGTATTGAGGAGAGGTATATTGTGTGGTATATTGTATTAGTTTCCTGTAACTGCTGTAACAAATTGCAACACATGTTTAGGCTTTAAAACCATAAAAATATATTCTCTTGACAGTTTTCAAGGCCATAAGTCTGAAATCAGTTTCACTGGGTGGGAATCAGGGTGTTGGCTGGTCTGCAGTCTGCTAGAGGCTTAGGGGTATGCTCCTTGTCTCTTCCAGCTTCTAGCAGTTGTTGGCATTCCTTGGCTTGTGGCTGCATCATTCCAATTTTCAAGGCCAGCACCTTCCCTCTGCTCTGTCTTTATATCATGTTTGTGTGTATGTGTGTATGTGTGAAGTCTCCCTCTTCTTCCATTTTATTGGGATTTATGTCATTGCATTTAGGGTCCACGTAGATAATCTAAGCACAAGCTGAAATCAAGATTGCCAGGAGAAATACCAGTAACCTCAGAAATGCAGATGACACCACCCTTATGGCAGAAAGTGAAGAGGAACTAAAAAGCCTCTTGATGAAAGTGAAAGAGGAGAGTGAAAAAGTTGGCTTAAAGCTCAACATTCAGAAAACCAAAGATCATGGCATCTGGTCCCATCACTTTATGGGAAATAGATGGGGAAACAGTGGAAACAGTGTCAGACTTTATTTTCTGGGGGCTCCAAAATCATTGCAGATCATGACTGCAGCCATGAAATTAAAAGACACTTACTCCTTGGAAGAAAAGTTATGACCAACCTAGATAGCATATTGAAAAGCAGAGACATTACTTTGCCAACAAAGGTCCATCTAGTCAAGGCTATGGTTTTTCCAGGGGTCATGTATAGATGTGAGAGTTGGACTATAAAGAAAGCTGAGTGCCAAAGAATTGATGCTTTTGAACTGTGGTGTTGGAGAAGACTCTTGAGAGTCGCTTGGAGTGCAAGGAGATCCAAACAGTCTATTCTGAAGGAGATCAGCCCTGGGATTTCTTTGGAAGGAATGATGCTAAAGCTGAAACTCCAGTACTTTGGCCACCTCATGCACAGAGTTGACTCACTGGAAAAGACTCTGATGCTGGGAAGGATTGGGGGCAGGAGGAGAAGGGGATGACAGAGGATGAGATGGCTGGATGGTATCACTGACTCGATGGATGTGAGTCTGAGTGAACTCCAGGAATTGGTAATGGACAGGGAGGCCTGGCTTGCTGCAATTCATGGGGTCACAAAGAGTCGGACATGACTGAGCGACTGAACTGAACTAGATAATCCAAAATAATCTTCCTATCTCAAAATCTTTTAACTTAATCACATCTGTAGAGACCCTTCCCCACCCCCTCCAAAAAATAAACCAAAACATTTACAGATTCCAGGAATTAGAGCCTGTGTACTTTGGGATTCATATCATACAGAGAAGAGTACAAACTATAGGAATGATTCCTGAAAGTATAGTCTTCAGAGAAGAGTACAGATTATAGATCCATGGTGTATGTGTGTATTCAGGTCACATGAGCACATGCTGTCTAGGACTGTATGTGAAGGTCTGGCCCTCTGTGTATGGTATATACATCTTCTTTCCTATGTCCCTGCATCAGGAGACTCTAGCAGTCACATGGTTACTGTTAAGAAAGTGTTTATAAACATCATGGATCTTTCTTGCTTTCCCCTACAAATCCAGGTTACTGTTATATCCTCAGGCTATCCCAAGACGAAGCCTTCTATTTTGACTACATAACTGTTTATGCTTACTTATAACCTTTGGGTATCTACTTTGACTTTGAAAATAGATTTATTTCCCAACATCTAAGCTTAGAAGCCACCCCCTTTAAAGTTAAAAAAAAAAAAATGTGTTGCCCCCTGCTACTATAAGAAGAGTTATACGTGCTTAGTGTCCATTGATCAAGAACTATACACTAACAAGAAATTCATATGAATTTGCTTATACTCTAAAATATATGTATACTTTATTAATTAATCCCAGTGTCATCTACTTACATTTTATAATGCTACTATCTGGATGCACATGGCATTTACAGGTGATAAGTGATGCTTAGGACATATTATAGTGGAAATGAGATACACAAATTATTGTCACACAGATCCAATTTGACGAGCAGATGTGTTTGGATTGACTAGCAGTTTATTATTATTGTATACGAAGCATAATGCCTTTGGTGGGACAAGCGTTCTCCTGTGGATTCTCGTTCTACCATTCACAATTTTACTAAACCTACCCTCTCCATCCCTTTATAACACACATGGCCCTTGAAGATATTTGATTTGTGATCCCAGGTATAAAATGATTTACACCTTTGACAGAATGCAGCTATCTACAGTTGGTACTATTTTATATCTCTGACTTCATTTCAGCTTCATAACACCCCCAACCCTAACTACCATCCTTTGATAGAGATGGATAGTGTCATTTCCTAAGATGAGTTAATTGAGACTCAACAGTTTTAACTCCTTGCCCATTGTCACCCAGATCATAACTAGACTTGCCAGGGCTGGAATCTCAGCCTCTTGACTCCTAGAAAGACGTTCTCTTTTCCTCACACTATACTGTCTTCTTTGTAATTTGCCTGAACTCTGGACAAACCAGCTGTTACTGTTAGTGGATAGCCATCAAAATCAAATCTGAGCAAATAGTGGTAAACAACTGACCTTCAAAAAAGCAAGGGAGGAAATCTGTTCAATTTCTGTTCAAGACACTTGTAAGTGGAGATAGGTAATGTACAAGGAAACAGATAGGGAGCTGGTAAACAGTAGAAAAATTCTATCCACGCCATGAGTAAATCAGATTGCTGAAGGCAGAGAGCAAAGAATAGTATAAAAAAATACAGTTGAAGAAGCCAGAAGATCTAAGCCTTTACTTGCTTGTATCTAGACAGAATCACCTCTCACAGTATCTGTTCTGTTTTGTTTTTCATCTTTAAATAGGGATGATCATATAATACCCACTTCTTTGTGTTGCCATCATGAAGATCAAACAGAATCACGGAGGCAGAAATGTTCTGAAATCATACTCTATGAATAACTCTATGGTCTGAAGCCCAGGAGGCTTTCAGATAACTTTTTTTCCTTCATGGGGAATTAATTTTCAATATATAAGTCACTGGAGATTTTCTTGTTGCTCATAGAAAATTGTGGGTTTCTTGGAAGGTCCTGGATGTCTATGACAGACCTCAAGGACACCAATGATTTGAAAATTGCATAGTGAGTTTCCCTAAAGACCACTGGACCAGACATCTAATATATTCAAATTCCTGATGGATAAGAATTGTAAATGTTTACTTTACTTTAAGTTCTGGGAGGTTTGATTTGAAACAGTGACTGTCTTAGTCCATTCAAGCTGCTACAACAGACTACCACAGACTGGCTGGCCTAAACAACAAACCTTTATGTATCATAGTTCTGGAGGCTGAGCAGTTCAAGATCAAGGCACTGGCAGATTCAGTGTCTGGCAAAGGGCCATTTCCTGGTTCATAGATGGTTCAATGCACTATGTCCTCAACATGTCTGAAGGGCTGATGGATCTCTCTGAGTGAGATCTCTGCAGTCATGACCTAGTTACTTCCCAAAGGCCCTACCTACTAATACCAATCACAATGGGAATGAGACTTCAACGTATGGGGACAGAAATGTTCAGTCTATAGCAGTGATTATGTGCTCTGGATTTGAAAGGACTGTATTTCTTGTTCATACTAAGGAAGCTCCAGTATCTTCTGGGTAGTCTATTGGTTTTAGCTCAAATGCTTTCCAGAGTTAACAGGTATCCAGCAAGACCATGTTCCTGAAGTGCATGGATATCCTTTTTCATGCTCTGTTTCTAGATTTGATTGTGGCTTCAGGACATCTCAGTAAGGAGCCTTGGAAAAATCAGTGAAAATCATGGTGGAATTTTCTGTGTGTTGCATGGGTTTATGGGTAATCTGACTGGCTAAGCTGAGCCTCTGAAAGAGAGGAACATGGGTGGCTATGATATTGTCTGCCCATGATTTTTCTGACTATTTTTTAAGCTAAACTCTCTCACCTCTACTTGGGAATCTATTTTTCTTAGCAATCTTAGGATGTATTGTTTATAATCGCAAAGCACAAACCTGATCTAACATGAAAGGTAGTAAGTTTCCATTTTTCTGGGATCCAACCAGGCAGAAAGGCAACTCAGTGCTCCATGATTATTGCTGGTTTGATTGCAAAAAATTAAAAGAGACAACATATTTTTATGTACCTTGCAATCTTGTATGTTAAGCAGTTCTAACCCATCTTAGACTGAGGGCTCCTTTTAACATCAAGAAAAATGTGATACATACAAATACATTTGGTATTTAATAGATGAGAAAAGACATGATGACTAAAACCCACAATGAATAGCATGGTGCCATTTTTAATGAATTCAGCTGTTAGAACAGCATGGTGCCATTTTTAATGAATTCAGATGTTAAGTACATACACATATTAGATAAAGAAACATGCATACATTAATGTTTATGGAACTATGTACACACATTTGAAAAAAATACCAACTTATATATTGCCAAGAAATCCTTTTTTTTCAACTTATGGGAATTTTGATGGATGTTCAGAGACTTGAACTCACTGTAAAAATTCATGACTTCTGGGTTCCATTGCTACTTGTTGAGAAATACTGAATACTTAAAATAGTTTTTCTAACTCTTGAGAAGTGAACATTCATGTAAAATATGTCCAGTGATTAGGTGATCAGATTATTCAGTTTATTCCTCAATTATTCCAGGTCAACAGGAATGATGGAGACAGGTTTAAGAACTTACATGTGGCATTTCTTTGCCTCTGAGCAGCCAACCTTTCAACAGCATGCAAATGACACAGCACTTATGACACTGAAAGGGGTTTTAAAGATGAGAGGTCTTATGGAGCAGAAGAATTTAGAAAGAATTAGACACATGGCTGCTTGGGTTCCATTGTTTCCAAGCTGTGCATCCTTGAGGAAACTGAGCCTTCTAAGTCTCAGTTTCCTGATGTGAAATTTGAGTATAAAAATACCCATTTCACAACATTGCTGTAAGGCTTTTCATGTGACAGGCATTTGACAAAGTGTAGAGCCTGCTAGGCTGCAGTCCATAGGGTCGCCAAGAGTCAGACACAACTGAGTGACTTCACTTTCACTTTCACTTTCATGCATTGGAGAAGGAAATGGCAACCCACTCCAGTGTTCTTGCCTGGAGAATCCCAAGGATGGGGGAGCTTGGTGGGCTTCTGTCCATGGGGTTGCAGAGTCGGACACGACTGAAGCGACTTAGCAGCAGCAGCAGTAGCAGCAGCAGCTATATTCTGATCCAACCTCCATTTTATATGTAAGGAAATTATGAGTCAGAAAGATTGAGACTTAATGGAGATTTAAAAAGACTAGTTTGTGGCACCTGAAAGGAAAGACCTCTTGACTCATGCATCCATATTCTACCACAACTCTAAAATATATATTTTATCATGCCAATTTTCTAGGCTGTATTGGCAATGGGCAACAGACAGATGTTTGTTTTTAAAAGACTTGAGAGAAAAACTTGCAGCATCTTTTATCCAGATTCTCAGAATCGTTTCCAGTAAATGCTACTTTATCCCAAGAGCTCAAATGGTAGGTTTCTGTTTCTTCTGCCTTCTCTGATTCTGTTACTACTTGGAAAGCCCCAAGGTTCACTGCTAATTAAAGACGGTTGAAAGAAAATTATACCTCTGTTGATGCTATTGTTTTAATCTATCTCAAAAGCTTCTTAACAGCAAAGGCAACAAAAGTGGACTGGAGAGGGAGTTCTCTCTGACAGACAGGACACAGGAGACCCTAGAATGATTTTTTTATGAACCCATTATCATTTCATTAAGTGGTTCATACTTTCTGTTGTTACACATCCACACACACACACACACACACACACACACACACACTCTTTTAGATAATGTTCCAGGATTTTCTAAGTCAGGAGAACAGGGACATCTAGAATAGAATAAATAACATTTATATTATGTATTTATTATATGACTTGCACTGTGTTTTCTTTTCATTTGTTCATCTAATCACTATACCACGTGTCTCCATTTTATATAAGAAAATACCAAAACTTTGTGAAATTAAGATCATATAGCTAATAAGTGTCAGAGCTGAAATTCAAAACTATATCTTCATTCTCATCATTACAGCTATCATTCACCATCTTCATTGAAATGATTAATATTTGTTGGGCGCTTATATGGATTGGCACTTATATGGTTCCAAATTGGGAAAGGAGTACCTCAAGGCTGAATGTTGTAACCCTGTTTATTTAACTTATCTTCAGAGTACATCATGCATAATGCCAAGCTGAATGAAGCGCAAGCTGGAATCAAGACTGCAGGGGGAAATATCAATAACCTGAGATATACAGGTGACCCCACCCTTATGGCAGAAAGTGAAGAGGAGCTGAAGAGCCTCTTGATGAAACTGAAAGAGGAGAGTAAAAAGTTGGCTCAGAACTCAACATTCAAAAAATTATGATCATGGCATCTGGTTCCATCACTTCATGGCAAGTAGATGGGGAAACAATGGAAACAGTGAGAGACTTGATTTTCTTGGGCTCCAAAATCAATGCAGGTGGTGACTGCAGCCATCAAATTAAAAAATACTTGCTCCTTGGAAGAAAAGCTATGATCAACCTAGACAGCATATTAAAAGGCAGAGACACTATTTGCCAATAAATATTTGTCTAGTCAAAGTGATAGGTTTTTCCAATAGTCATGCACGGATTTGAGAGTTGGACTATAAAGAAAGCTGAGTGCCAAAGAATTGATGCTTCTGAACTGTGGTGGTGGAGAAGACTCTTGAGAGTCCCTTGGACTCCAGGGAGATCAAACCAGTCAATCATAAAGGAAATCAGTCCTGAATATTCATTGGAAGGAATGATGCTGAAGCTGAAGCTGCAGTACAGTACCTTGCGCTAGTTGATGGGAAGAATTGACTCATCAGAAAATACCCTGATGCTGAGAAAGATTGAAGGCGGGAAGGGATGACAGAGGATGAGATGATTAGATGGCAATTACTGATTCGATAGACATGAGCTTGCGTAAGCTCCAAGAGTTGGTAATGGACAGGGAAGTCTAGTGTGCTGTAGTCCATGGGGTCACAAAGAGTCAGACATAACTGAGCAACTGTACTGACCTGACTATATGGATTGAGCCCTCTTCTAAATACTTTTAATACATTAATTTATCTATATTTTGTATATATTTAACAGTTTACTCCTCACAAAAACCCTGTGAAGTGGTTATTATTATTTCCAAATTTTTCAAGGTGATGTAGTTGATAACCATGCTAGTTTAATTCCTAAGCTTCACTCTGAATCACACTGCTCTTTTTAATTACAAACCAGGTATTTCCGAACTCTGCTACTTGCCTCACTAGGGCTTTCAGGACTAAGAGGTCTTTCAGAAGCCTCATGAAAATAAGGAAGCACATGTGCTTGAGATTATGATCCAGTTTAGGGATTCCTGGATTAAAATCTTCCCGTATTCATCACAGTGGTCAATATAGTAGATAGTGACAATAATATAGGTACTGTTCAGGATCAAACAGGTGAGCATTATTAGGTCATCTGTGTTGTTTGTCGCTTTGCAAAGCAAGACATTTTAATGTGATTTAGCAGTGTGAACAAGTATTAATAGCTACCTATAAGGAAGTGAGTGAAGTAAAAGTCACAGTCATGTCCAATTCTTTGCAACCCTGTGGGCTGTAGCTCTCCAGACTCCTCTGTCCTTGGAATTCTCCTGGCAAGAATACTGGAATGGCTTGCCATGCCCTCCTCCAGGGAATCTTCCTGACACAAGGATAGAACCCAGGTCTCCTGCATTGCAGGCAGATTCTTAATCATCTGAGCCACTAGGGAAGACCTATAAGGAAGGACAGTGCTTATTAACCAGAGATGGGCAACACAATCAGCACTTAGGACACCTAGAAGTGCTGTGACTCTCAAACAAGGCTGAGCTGCCACTGGCAGCTTTCTGCTGTGCAATTCAATTCAGTCGCCCAGTCCTGTCTGACTCTTTACACCCCGTGGACTACAGCACAGCAGGCTTTCATGTCCATTACCAACTTCCGGAGCTTGCTCAAACTTATACCTATCCAGTCGGTGATGCCATCCAGTCATCTCGTCCTCTGTCATCCCCCTTCTCCTGCTGCCTTCAATCTTTCCCAGCATCAGGGTCTTTTCAAATGAGTCAGTTCTTCCCATTAGGTGGCCATAGTATTGGAGCTTCAGCTTCAGCATCAGTCCTTCCAATGAATATTCAGGACTGATCTCCTTTAGGATGGACTGGTTGGATCTCCTTGCAGTCCAAGGGACTCTCAAGAGTCTTCTCCAACACCACAGCTCAAAAGCATCAATTCTTTGGCAGTCAGCTTTCTTTATAGTTCAACTCTCACATCCATACATGATTACTGGAAAAAACCAAGGAGTGAGCATCTTTTAATTTCATGGCTGCAATTACCTCCTGCATTGATTTTGGAGCCCAAGAAAATCAAGAGTCTCACTGTTTTCATTGTTTTCCCATCTATTTGCCATGAAGTAAAGGGAATGGAAGCCATGATCTTTGTTTTGTGAATGATCAGTTTTAAGCCAGCTTCTTCACTCTCCTCTTTCACTTTCATCAAGGGGCTCTTCAGTTAGTCTTCACTTTCTACCATAGGAGCGGTGTCATCTGCATATCTGAGGTTATTGATATTTCTCCCAGCGATCTGGATTCCAGCTTGTGCTTCATCCAACCCACATTTTCACATGATGTACTCTGCATATAATTTAAATAAACAAGGTGGCAATATGCAGTCTTGATGTACTCCGTTACCAATTTTGAGCCAGTCCTTTGTTCCATGTCCGGTTATAACTGTTCCTTCTTGACCTGCATACAGATTTCTCAGGAGGCAGGTAAGGTGGTCTGATAGTCCCATCTCTTTCAGAATTTTCCAGTTTGTTTTGATCCACACAGTCAAAGGCTTTAGCATAATCAATGAAGCAGAAGTAGATGTTCTTCTGGAATTTTGTTGCTTTTTCAATGATCCAACTGATGTTGGCAATTTGATCTCTGGTTCCTCTGCCTTTTCTAAAACCAGTTTGAACATCTGGAAGTTCTGGTTCATGTACTGTTGAAGCCTGGCTTGGAGAATTTTGAGCATTACTTTGCTAGCGTGTGAGATGAGTGCAGTTGTGCAGTAGTTTGAATGTTCTTTGGCATCACCTTTCTTTGGGATTTGAATTTTACAGTCCTGTGGCCACTGCTGAGTTTTCCAAATTTGCTGGCATATTGAGTGAAGCACTATAACATCACCTTTAGGATTTGAAATAGCTCAGTTGGAATTCAATTACCTCCACTAGCTTTGTTCATAGTGATGCTTCCTAATGTCACTTGACCTAAAGCTAGAACCTTAAAAGTATTTGACATTCTTGTCCTAGACTCAAAACAGTGATTATTCACTTTATTTGTGTATGCAATGACCTAAAATGGCAACGATGTTTTAGTTATGATTTTATGCTTGGCTGAGTAGTTCCTCTGCTGGTTTCCACTGGCTCATTCATGAAGCTGCATTTAGCTGAGGGGTCTCAGAGCTGAAGATTCATGTGTGTGGTAGTTAGTACTGTTTGTTGTTCCGGCTGCCTCATTTCTCCTCCATGTGGTTTCTTATTCTACAATAAGCCACACCAGCTTCTTTACGTGGTGGTGATAGAATAGTTTTCCTCCTCTTGAGAGCTCATCTCGAGAACTCACAAAAAGCCATTTCTCACGCATTCTAATGGTCAAAGTCCATTCTAGTGGCAAGTTTGTCACAGATTCAAGAGGTCAGAAAATTGACTTCACTTCTTAATGAAATAAATTTCTAAGAATCTGCAGCCTTATTTAATTTATCACGGCCTCCTTAACTGTTTGAGATAGAAGACCGTGAGAAGCAGCAAAGATTTTCCCTGTTACTTCAATACAATCCCACCTTAGAACATTCTCCAAATAGCACTGCTGTGCTCTCTATGTACCTCTATTATAATACTAATCCATTTGTGCACTGAATAAGCAATTATTGAAGATCGTTTGTGAGCCAGGCAAGGTGCCAGGTTTTTTCTTTCTTTAATTTTACATTAGCTCATTAAGTTACTGTAAGAATCTATCAGATTTTATCATTCCCCTCCACCCACATTTAAAGATGAAGACACAATCTCAGAAAGATGGAGAAATGTGCTCTGTGCACTGTCAGCACATGGCAGTCTTCCATTTTGAGTAGTCCATTTATCATTTGTACTTAGTCTCCAGTATTACAGTTTTGCATATGCCTGTCTACCTGCCCTAGAGACTGTGAACTTCCTGAGGACAGACTGCCTATTCCTCCTCTGTATATTATCAGTTCCCAGAATACTGCTAGAGATGATCTGTTGTTTCACAACGAATGTTGTTGGACAGAAGACTGAATGGCCTCCCAAACTGTGGGTGACTTGTTCTTTCCTCTATAAATGTCTCTTGTTTATGTTATCTGAGTTCATGTGGCTGAGAATAATGGGAAAAAATGAACAACATCGATCAAAATGTATTTTATGCCAGAAAATATTAAGAATCTTTGCATATGTATTTCATATATTCTCACCACTTATGAGGCACATCCTATCATCTTGATTTTACCTGTGAGGAGCCAAGGGGTTAGAGAACAGATTTAGATTGCCCAAGGTAATACAATTATTCAAACTTGTATTCAAAACTGTCTGACTCCTAAGGCCACGTTCTTCATGATTGAATTATTCGATTCACCCAACCCTATTGCCTTTCTGCCTTATTTTCTAGAAGGAAAGTTTAAAAGTTTATGTGAAAGAAAAGTTTAGGTAATAGAAGGAACCTCGAGACTCTCCATGATCCAGCCCCAAACTGCCTTTCCAGCCTTACTTCCTACTTTAAATTATAGAATCAATGGATTCCATATTTCTACCATCTTACTGATTCTTCCTAACTCTTCCTATGACATGGACTTCACTCTCATGTCTCTTTGCCTTTGCCAATAATGTGCCTTCCATTAATCACACATTGAAATTCTCCTTAGTCTTTATGAATAGCTAAAGTGGTTTTTCTCTGGTGAAACATTCTTTTTATTCCTCTAGTTGCCATGAGCCACCTATTTGTCAATGCTTCCCCACGCAAATAATGTGTACCTTTATTTAGCCCAGTTCACTGTTTACATGTCTGTCTGCCACTAGACACTCAATTCCTGCCTCTATCTCTCCTCCCTTTCTCTTTTTTTTCCAGTAGATTTCACATTTCTGCTCTTGTCCCAGGCACTATACTGTAGCCTAGGACTATAGAAATAACTAAGACATCAATCTTGCTCTCAGGAAACTCACAGAGCAGCCACTGACTATACATTAAATACGTAAATACAGGAGCTTGCCTTGAGGTGAAGTCAGGTTTATAAACAACTACAATATCAAATCTATACTAGAAATATGGGCAGTGTCTCACATTCAAGACATTTGGTAAGTATTTATTAATTTAATTACTCTTATAATGAGATAGACTTAGGTTCAATTTTTTTTTTTTCGCTTTACAATACTGTATTGGTTTTGCCTTACATCAACATGAATCCGCCACGAGTGTACACGTGTTCCCAATCCTGAAACCCCTCCCACCTCCCTCCCCTTACCCTCCCTCTGGGTCATCCCAGTGCGCCAGCCCCAAGCATCCTGTATCCTGCATCAAACCTAGACTGGCGATTCAATTCTTATATGATATTATACATGTTTCAATGCCATTCTCCCAAATCATCCCACCCTCTCCCTCTCCCACAGAGTCCAAAAGACTGTTCTATACATCTGTGTCTCTTTTGCTGTCTCACATACAGGGTTATCATTACCATCTTTCTAAATTCCATATATATGTGTTAGTATACTGTATTGATATTTTTCCTTCTGGCTTACTTCACTCTGTATAATCGGTCCAGTTTCATCCATCTCATTAGAACTGATTCAAATGTATTCTTTTTAATGGCTGAGTAGTACTCCATTGTGTATAAGCACCACAGCTTTCTTACCCATTCATCTGCTGATGGACCTCTAGGTTGCTTCCATGTCCTGGCTATTATAAACAGTGCTACAATGAATATTGGGGTACACGTGTCTCTTTCAATTCTGGTTTCCTTGGTGTGTATGCCCAGCAGTGGGATTGCTAGGTCATAATGCAGTTCTACAGAGAAGGCAGTGGCACCCCACTCCAGTACTCTTGCCTGGAGAATCCCATGGATGGAGGAGCCTGGTAGGCTGCAGTCCAAGGGGTTGCTAGGAGTCGGGCACGACTGAGCGATTTCACTTTCACTTTTCACTTTTATGCATTGGAGAAGGAAATGGCAACCCACTCCAGGTTCTTGCCTGGAGAATCCTGGGGATGGGGAGCCTGGTGGGCTGCCGTCTATAGGGTCGCACAGAGTCAGACCCGACTAGAGTGACTTAGCAGCAGCAGCAGCAAGGCAGTTCTATTTCCAATTTTTAAGGAATCTCCACACTGTTCTCCATAGTGGCTGTACTAGTTTGCATTCCCACCAACAGTGTAAGAGGGTTCCCTTTTCTCCACACCCTCTTCAGCATTTATTGCCTGTAGACTTTTGGGTTGCAGCCATTCTGGCTGGTGTGAAATGGTACCTCATTGTGGTTTTGATTTGCATTTCTCTAATAATGAGTGATGTTGAGCATCTTTTCATGTGTTCGTTCTTATTTTTTTTTATAACTTTGACCCAGTCACTTTAACTTTATGAGACTCAGATATCAAGTATGTGGAATAGTCAATAATACTGACCCCTTGGGGTTTCTATGAAAATTAAAGATATAGCAGATGCCTATAGTAAGAGTTCAATATATGTTAACATAGTAGTGTTTTTAATGTTAATATATGTTAATATATGTTAACATAGTAGTTTTTTTTAAATGTATTTGGTTGTGCCAGGTCTTAGTTGCAGCAGGCATGATCTGATTCCTTGACCAGGGATTGAACCTGGGCCCCCTGCATTGGGCCACTAGGGAAGTCCTTATTTTAGCATTCTAAACTCATCCCTAACTCAAATCCAGAAAGAATATATATCTGATGAACCCTGTGGGACAAAAAGGCATCAACTCCCTTCTTGGGGGCTCTGAGTCACTAAAGCCCAGGAAAACACCCTCTTCTGTCATCCAAGGGTCATGTCATTGCTCCTCCCCTTCACAGGGGGCCCAGACAGCCTGTTTTTCTTTTCTTTGTGTGTTGCAGATATGTGATTTTACTGTCAGCATGGTGTTTCTAATGAAAGGCAAATAGTGTCCAATGTGACTTGGAGAAAAACGTACAAACAACAACAAAATTATATGTTCTTTTTTCCTGTAGTGTTCGCAGGGAGAATAGTGACTTGTTTGCTGTCAACACGGCTTATAATGACATGGTGCACAGAAGCACTGCCAAATGTGTGCAGCATTCATTATACACATGTATTAAATGTAATGTGATATGAGTTTGGCGGCAGAGCAGATGAGAGCTGCCCTGGGGCTAATTTGGAGTTACAGCACTTCTTCCCATGGGATGATTAAGGGGGAAAGGGGAAGTGGGCAGCAGCATAGGCATGTCACAAGATGTCTCGAATTTTCTGGACTGATTCTGGGCTGGGTTGAGAGTAAAATGTTGTTGCTCAAAGCATCCTTAAAGATTTATCTTCTCTTGGCAACAACAGCAGCAGAATCGGTTCTTGAGCTTCTACTAAGTGCCAGGCTTATAACAGGCTCTGGGAATAAGATGTTCACCAGCTTTCAAAAAGTTCACAGGTTGGTAGAAGAGAGAAGCAAGCAGATAGAATAACAATGAAAGTGTTAGTTGCTCAGTCATGTCCAGCTCTTTGGAACCCCATGGACTGTACCCCACCAGGCTCCTCTGTCCATGGGGTTCTCCAGGTGAGAATACTGGAGTGAGTTGCCATTTCCTTCTCCAGAAGAGCTTCCTGACCCAGAGATCGAACCCAGGTCTCCTGCATTTCAGGCAGATTCTTTACACCACGATCAGCATGGTAACAGCTACAGGATAAGTATAATATCAAACTGCAGAGGAGGACATCTCAACCAGCTTGATGTCACCTGTGCTGAGATGCCTTCCCTGACCCTCCTCTAGGGCCAGGTCACCCTGTAATTTGCTCTTGAGGCACCGTTGGCATTTCCTTAATGCCATTTATCTTGGTAGCTCAGCTGGTAAATAATCTGCGTGCAATGCAGGAGACCTCGTTAGATTCCTGGGTCGGGAAGATCCCTGGGTCGGGAAGATCCCCTAGAGAAGGGATAGGTTACTCACTCCAGTATTCTTGCCTGGAGAATCCCCATGGACAGAGGAGCCGGGAAAGCTACAGTCCAAGGGATTGTAAAGAGTTGGACATGACTGAGCAACTAAGCATCAAGTTTCTTGTGTGTGTGTGTAATAATCTCGTTAATGTCTGGATCCTAGATTCTGAGCCTCATGAAGTCAGGGACCTGTTTTATTTTGCTTACTTTATGTCTCTGGCACCTAGGACAATATCTGGCACATAGGAGTTGCTCCAATAATATTGTGGTTGAGTGAATGGATATAGTCATATAGGAAGTTAATCTTGAAAGACATGGTAGAAACAAGCCAGGTAAAGAGAACGTGGGGAAAGGTGAGCCAGAAAGTTGAAACATGAAGCTTTTATAGAGGTATGTAAAAGTATGGGAGTGAAAAAGTACAGGGCAGAATTAAGAGGAAGGCAGTAAGAGTGAACTTTTGAGATTCTTACCTGTATTATTCATATTTTCTCTTGTAAGGCAAAAACTTACATGAGAGGCCAAATGTCACTGATAATATCTGGGAGGAAACACTGGACTTGATGGAGATGTAATTTGGGAGGCAGTTGGGAGACGAGACAAGTATTTTGGTGATGAGCAAGACAGTAAAAGCATAGTATGGCTGTTGAACAAACCATGTGAGAAAGAGAGTTTAGCTAAAGAATGTTTAAGAAATTCTTCTCTAAGTGGTGAGATGGTAATAGGAAGGGGCATATCTGTTGCCTAGTTGATGAAGGTTATTGGTGGAAACAGCTGGACAACATTGTCCTGAATGAAAATGTCTCATTAAATGTACATCCAGATCCATGGAAAAATAAGAGGAATAACATGAACAATGATTAATGCTTTTGAGAAATTATATGCCAGAAAAGTACAATAATACTCAGCTTCTGTGTGCTAGTCCATTGATTATTCATAACAAAACCATAAGATAGGTACTAGGAATGTCCCACTTAAAGATGAGATAAATAATAGACCTAGTGAGGTTAAGTAACTTGTTCAAGGTCATCCAGCCAAGCAGAGGTATAGCCAGGACTTGATCTGAGATTATTTGACTTCTGAATCTACTCTTTTAACTACCAAGTTGCAGAAACAGGCTTTAAGACGGCCACAACAGATTGAATCCTTCATTGTCTGGACTTAAATTTGAGCCTGTAATCTCAGCATTCTAAGACTATGTCTTACCCATTTATTGACCTTTTGGGAAAATAATTTGGGTCTTAGATCCATGGCAGCTCAGATGTTAAAGCATCTGCTTGCAATATAGGAGACCCAGGTCTATCCCTGGGTAGGGAAGATCCCCTGAAATGGCAACCCACTCCAGTACTCTTGCCTGAAAAGTTCCATGGATAGAGGTGCCTGGGGGACTATAGTCCATGGGGTCACAAAGAGTCAGACACTACTTTCACTTCCAATTCTTCATGGACTTTGGATGTCCTTGCTGTCATATCAACCCTCATGATTTGGAGGTTTGAAAAAGTTCCAGAAAGTGACCCTTGGGAACATTCAGGTCTACTATGATTCAGCATGATAGTGGTGGGGGGATTCAGTTGGTCATAGATGGTACTGTAAGTGGGTGAGTCAGAACATGGGGAGTCTTCTATGTCACAGGGAGGAGGCTGACCTAACTGATAACCTAAAAAAAAAAGGGAATTGAAAAGTTTATAAGTTGAGGGTTTTCCACAGTACTTTGTAAAATCTATATGTGTTTGTGTACATTACATACATGCATGTATCTTATACACACATATACACATATATTTATACATATATACACATAAAATATATATGTGTGCACACATAATATTATGTTTTTGTTGTTGTTTAGTTGGTAAGTACTCTCCAACTTTTTGTGACACCATGGACGGCAGCACCCCAGGCTCCCCTGTCCTTCACTGCCTCCCGGAGTTTGCTGAAATCCATGTCTATTGAGTTGGTGATGTTGTATTTACCTATCTATCTAATATGTAATGTATACGGCTTAAATGTATAATATATAATATATATTACAAAGATATTATATACAAATATACGTTATATACTGGGCTTCCTTGATGGCTCAGCTGGTAAAGAATCCATCTGCAATGTAGGAGACCCGAGTTCAATCCCTGGGTTGAGTCCCTGGAGAAGGAAATGCCAACCCATTCCAGTATTCTTGCCTGAGAAATCCCATGGACAGAGGAGCCTGGTGGGCTACAGCCCATGGGGTCACAAGAGTCAGACATAACTTAGAGATTAACCCACCATCATACATTTATATACTCATGCATATGTTATCATTATTAAAATATATGTATGCATATATTTACCTTGAATTATGCCAGCTAATCTTTATTGACTTTTATGGACCAATGCTATCTTGTCTTCTCAAGCATTATGTCATTTAACCATCACAACATCCCAAGAAAGGAATCATTTTTATTTTAATTTTTCTAATACGGAAAAAAGGTTCAGAGAACGTAGGGCACTTGGCAAGACCTCAGTGTTAGTTAGTAGATGAGCTGTTTATTTGGCCCCTAGTCTTTCCAGCTCCCCCAGGCCTATTCCATTAAAGGCCATGTGATTCTGTCTCTCTTACCTGCCACTACCTGTTTATAGGTAGCTCTGCCAAAAGCTGCTCCTTTGCGACTTCTGAAGGTCAAGGCTGGCATCTACTCATCTGTGCTTCTGTGGCTTAGCCCAAGCCCATGTCAACACCTGTGAATGTTTGTGGAGTGAATGAAGGAATGAATTGCCTCAGGGTACCCAGATGTTAAGTCACAGAGCTGGGCTAGAACCAGACTCCCTAAACAGAGCCTGAGGATCTGTCTTCCAAAGTCTCTCTCTCCTGTGAAATCTAGTATCTAGTACCATTTCATCTTTCTGAGTGCATCACCAGATTCTGTCCTGTGCCATCTTTCACACTACTCTTGCTTAATATTTAACACTTGCATGAACTTTCCTTTTTGTGAATTTGCTTCTTTCTCTTAATGGATCAAGAGCGCCTCAGTAGTTAAAGGGAGATAAAGGAAATTCACATTTGTTGAGTTTGTATAGCATGCCAAGCATCATATCAAGGCTGTCACATATATGAGTTTATTTGATCTTCATGACAATTCTTAGAAACAGTTATTATATCTGCCTTTTACAGGAGAACCAGTTTGGGCTCAGAGAGTAACATGATTTGAACGATAACACACAGCAAGAATACAGCAAGCTGGGATTCAATCCCACTTCTTTCTGACTCCAAAGTCCATGACACGGGCACCGAGTTTCCCACCTTCACCTTAATTGCCACATGGCCCAGGCTTTCTCTGCCAAAGCCACCCTCCACCCCTCCTTTCCCACACGCCTCCCCATAGCAGGACCTGATGGCAGTGAGCCCGGGAAGCGTGGAGGGCTGCAGCAAAAACGCGCTCTGGCATCTTAGAACATGGCACAAGGTATGCCAGCAAGAGGAAGAACAGTTGGTGAACAGTTGGTGAATGGATATTTTTATGCAAGGGCTGCCTAGAGAGAGGGGGAAAAAAAGTTAAAAAAAATTGTTTATAAAGGAGCCACAATTAATAAGGTCTTTGTTAGCTTTTTGGATTTTGATTTTCAAGTCCATTGCTTTGGGTTTGAAAAAGAGCAGAAAGATCCCTGAGGAGTCAAGCTCCCCAGCTTCCAAAGCGTGAAAGCATTTAGGAAACCAATCCAAGCCTGTGTGTGTTGAAGATTTTAGTTATTCAGCAAGGAGTGCAAAGATGTTCTGAATTCCTTTGGACAGCTTCTCATCTGAATTGTTTATATTATGGCATGTTCGGTATGTGGGCTTAAGAGCTGCAGAATGACAAAGGAGGAGAAAAAAGGGGGAGGGAGTATAGAGCACCATACTTAGGATATCTCAGACACTGCAGCCACTCTAACCCCTTGCCTATCACTTTACATCCCTCTCCAAGCCTCAACGTTCTCATCAGAAAAATGGGAATAATAGTATTCATCAAAATGGGTTATTGTGAGGACATGAAACATGCCACGTAGACCCTGAGACTGTTTAGAAATTAGAATATTGGGTTTTATGGAGCACTTTTTGATGTACAGACCTTCACATCTCTTTTTGCACATAACTTGATTTTGCAAGCATTTATAATACAGACTAGTGGCTACCATTTCAGAGAAGGCAATGGCAACCCACTCCAGTGTTCTTGCCTGAAGAATCCCAGGGATGGGGGAGCCTGGTGGGCTGCCGTCTATGGGGTCGCACAGAGTCGGACACAACTGAAGCAACTTAGCAGGAGCAGCAGCAGCAGCAGCAGCAGTGGCTATCATTTATCATGAAGTGAATATGCAAGGTCCATGTTTTGCTAGATTTGATCTTGTAATAATCCTTTGAGGTAGGTTCCATCCCTGCATTCCACCCCACCACACCCCCCCGACTTTTTCACTAGAAGTAACTGCTGAGAAAGGTTAAGGAATAAAACCTAGGTCTGTGAGAAGCAGCATCAGCACTCAGCAACCATTCTAGAGTGCACAAGTTGGTCCAGTGCGAGTGCCAACCACTCTGCTGTGTGCCCAGAGCCCCGGGGCCATCCTTAGAGTTGGCACAAGGCCAGGTATTCTGTTGTGGCTTGAACTGTATCACCCCCCAAAAACAATATATACTGAAGTCCTCATCCCCAGGACCTCGGAGTCACAGAGACAGCTCTACACAGAGGGAGGAAACACAAGGAGAAGATAGCCATCTGCAAGTGAAGCGGAAAGGCTTGGAGCAAATCCTCCCCCTTGTCACCTTCAGAAGGAGCCAACTCTGCTCACTCCTTGGTTTTGGACTTTCAGGCCCACCCGCAACCCCTGAGAGCTTTCTTTCTAGCAACCCACACGTGGGAGTAAAAGGAGGAATGGGCTGAATGACCATGGGACTTCTCAGGCAACCATCCAACCATCTCATTCTCTGTTGCCCTCTTCTCTTGGTGGCTCAGATAAAGAATCCACCTGCAGTGTGGGAGACCTGGATTTGATCCCTGGGTTGGGAAATCCCCTGGAGAAGGAAACAGCTACCCACTCGAGTATTCTGGCCTGGAGAATTCCACGGACAGAAGAGCCTGGAGGGCTAGTGTCCATGGGGTCGCCAAGAGTCAGACATGACTGAGAGACTTTCATAGCACAGCACAGTGTCAGAGTCTTAGGCAATATATTTCTGTTGTTTAAGCCATTCAGCCGGTGGCCCTTGGTTATGGTCACTCTAGCAAACTAACGCATATTCTGAATCCCCTCTTCTGGATGAGACAGTGGGAAAGGAAGGTTACTTGCTCAGGTTGGTAAGTGGGATTCCGAGATTTTTGCACCATTCCTCCTTTTACTCCCATGCATGAGTTGCTGGAAAGAAAGTTCTCGGGGTGGGGCGGAGGCTGGAATTTCTCTTGTTCATTGCTATATCCCCAGCATTTACATCAGTACCTGGCATGTCATTAACTGATACTTGTTGGATGGATGAACGAATGAATGTTCTTTCAAATTACTTACCCAGAACATCACAATTAACTTCAGTTCAGTTCAGTCACTCAGTTGTGTCCGACTCTTTGTGACCCCATGAATCGCAGCATGCCAGGCCTCCCTGTCCATCACCGACTCCCGGAGTTCACTCAGACTCACGTCCATCGAGTCAGTGATCCCATCCAGCCATCTCATCCTCAGTCATCCCCTTCTCCTCCTGCTCCCAATCCCTCCCAGCATCAGAGTCTTTTCCAATGAGTCAACTCTTCGCATGAGGTGGCCAAAGTAAGATGATCAAAAACAGAGAAAGCACCTCATGTTGGAACAAGAGTTCTGACCACTCAAAGTAATTGTCACAGCAAAGCATTTTATGCTTTGTATTCGAATATTCTTCCAACAGTCAGATAAAATTATGACCAAGTTTTCAAACCAATTCCTCAGAAGTCTGGTTTTATACACTGCCAGGTACAAAACTCCAAGGTCCTATTTCTTATTGATGTTTGGAAGCCATAGACTTCCTAGCTTCCTTCATCTCTGGTTCCTGCCCACATAGCAGTGTTGGCTGATGATTTCACCCTCATCAGCTACTCCTTGGTTTGCCTTTATTGGTTCTTGCTCAGTTTCCCAGCTTCTAAACTCCAGAGTGCTCCAGGATTCTGCTGTTTTCTGTCAACTCACTCTTTGGCAGCCTCATACTGTCTGTGGCTTTAAATACTATCCGTGTTCTTTGTTTTTGTTGTTGTTTAGTTGCTAAGTTGTGGCCAGCTCTTTGGTGACCCCCTGGACTATGGCCCACCAGGCTACTCTGTCTGTGGGAGATTTCCCGGGCAAGAATACTGGAGTGGCTTGCCATTTCCTTCTTCAGGTGATCTTCCAACCCAGGGAATCAAACCCATGTCTCTTATATCTCTGGCATTGGCAGGCGAGTTTTTAATTTTCTTTTTCTTTTTTTTTAATCACTGAGCCACCAAGGAAGGCCTTCTGAGGGTGAAGTCTCAGTTTAATCCTGTGAACAGCCAAGCTCTTCTCCACATCATTGTGCCAATGTTTCCCCAAATCTGCCCAGGCTCTCTCCCAAGACAGGGTTTAACTAGATCTCATGTAGCTCCACACTTCATTAAAATATCCACTTCATTTGCATGTGATTTTTAGAATCATCATATTGCTAACAGGAGGAATAGCCAACTTAAAGTGGCACAGTCTCCTTCAAGCCTCTTACACTTCATCTGAGCGAAGCTTACCTCATTAAGTTTTCGCGAAGGTACGTCAGCTGCCATCTCCTCCTTACCTTGTCTGTTTCTCTGAACTTCTTGGTATGCTGGATGTCCTGTCCTAAGTAAATTGCCTCTAAATCCTTCTCCACTCCGTGCGCTGCCCCCAGGAGACTGACCTACGTGAAGCACATCAGTGGGCTCCAGTGCCCTAAGGTTTCTGGATGAAGTGGGAAGAGAAGAGAATTGGTGTCAGTATTTTGTTCTGGTTCCCTCCCTGTGAGGTCACTTTGGGTAGGCTGTGTCCCAGATGTCACTAATCTTTTCTGGGGGCTGCTCTGCAGAACACCCTCTCATTTAGGTTCTGATGATGGCTCTCTCCCTTTTCTTCCCTTCTAGCCTGGGGGTGTTAACCTCTGGGTTCCATCCCTACTCCTTAGGGTTCCCTTCCTACACCTTTATAATTAGTTCCTCACTGAGCTATTCTCATATGAATGTGCCACCAGTTTCTTTCTGGGACCCTGACAGAGGTGCCTAGTGCTCTGTAAATGTTTCCCTAACTTAAGACATTTTGTCTATGGTAGTCAGATCTGATCCATGCCCATCCTTTAACACACAGATTCTTTTTCTGAGCCACACTACTCAGCTGAATAACAGAAAAGTCAATCTCACCTTTAGGGGTTAGAGTTATGTGGCCAAAGTGATCTATCTTGTAATCTTGGATTAAACCGTGCCCAAGTGCTGCGTGGACAGAGGAGCCTGGTGAGCTGCGAGTCAGGCACAACTAAAGTAACTTAGTACCCATGCACACAAGTGCCATAACTTCCTGATGCTTCATTTTCCATCTGAACTTGAACTCTTTAAAATGGAATTTATATGAGTGATATAGACTGGTGCATAGTAGGCACTTTGAAAATGTTAATTTATGTTCCTTCTTCTCCACCTTGATGCCTTTGTTTTCCTAGCTTTTTTTTTCTGTTTCATTTTGATTAATGTAATACCTTAAACTTCAGTGGAGCTGCTGGAGTAGCACAGCATGTAATTTGCAGTCAGATAATTTCCTCATCAGTGGGAGTTGCGCTGGTGCTAATTCGGGCTGTATCCTCTATTTCAGTCCTTTGTCTCATTTGTAAAGAGCACGCTGTATTATTCCAACTTCTACAGTTTTCTGTATGAGATTCTACATCGTGACTGAAAGTGAAACGAGAAAATCCATTCCACCCTCAGACTCTTTGATTGCAGGGCACATGTACAAAAAGCATCCTTATTAGGGAAAATCTAAATGCACCAATTTCTGAGCCCAAGGTCTTTCTCTGTTCTTAGTTACAGCCTTGATTTGTGCTCAGTGGAGTCATTGTGGAAAGGACACTGAACGAAGGTTAAGTGGGATCCCCGATTCCATGACCTTCTGGGGCTGAATCACTAGTTCACACCAAGCAGTACCCATCAGGCCTGCTCAGAAGAGTGGTTTAAAGAGGGAGATGGATGAGCTGAAGCAAGAGAGGTGAAATCAGGAGGCAGAAAACCAGTTACAAGCCTTGAGATCAATAGCACATCACAGAGGCTAAATGTGGAACAGCAAGTGCCAGAGTTCAGGCTGGAGATTTTTGTAGACCAGATTGTATAGCCTAAAGGTCAAGAGCATAAAAATAGTTTCAAACCTAGAGAAGAGAGTGGAAAAATAAGATGTGGATATAAGCAAGGTCCACCTGGGAACAAACTGTCTGAACATAATCATGTGCCTCTCTAAGGGAAGGCTTGGCATAGTCCCACCAAGTCAGAGACCAGAGCTGAAAGTGGCTTTACCTTTGGGACCTTGACCTCTCTGAACCCTCGGACTCATGTAGGTTACAAGGGGTTAATGCTTTCTGCCCTATTCATCACCCAGGATTTTTGTGAGGATAAAATGAAAGAATAGATGTGAAGGCATTTCAGAAAACCCAGAACACTACACAAAAGTGAGGATCCAGCAGATATTTCACCATGTAGAAATGAACTCTTTTAAGAGGTCTCATACCTGGTCAATTGGAGTTAGACCAATCCTGAACTCCATCTTCATTAGGAATGCATTCATTGAGAGAGAAACTATACTCAAAGAAATTGAAACAAAAAAGCCAACCAAAGGCAAATTGCAGGAAGATTGGTGTGGGCTTGACTTTAAGGATGAGAGGAGCCTAGTCTTCAAATATGAACCAACCTTGATCCTTGTGAACTTTCTACTTCTTCCTATGGTTCAACTTCATCGGGTTCCTATCACAGCCCAACTTTCTCCTTGAGGCTGGAACTCAGTCATGGCAACTCCCCGTGGATGCTGCCACTTTGTAGCATCACCATCTGAAAGGAGGAGACCCTTGTCCCTTATTTCAGTTTCTGAAAAACCCTAAGAGAACTTCTGCTGCCTTGGGTCACATGTCCACCTATGACGAGGGCAAGGGGGGCACTGTGATTGGTCCTTCGACAGATTTGGATCCAGGGAGCAGCTATTGTTCAATTATGCCTGGAAGGGAGGGTGTTAAAAGGACAAAAAATAGATGAGCATTACAAGCTCATCGTGTAATTAACATGATATCCCATTAACTAGGTTTTGGAGACCAAAGCACCTGGACTTTTTAGAACAAACCTCTCTCCTCCCATTGGAAGCACATCAGGAAGAGGGTGATAGTGAGTTAGTCTGAGTCCCCACATGAGGCATGGTACACTCAGAAGGGGGATCTTAGGAGGCTTTACAGAAGGCTTTACTTACAGAAGTGTGGGACGGATGAAGAAAAACCAAAAGGATGGTAAAGTATCCAAAGTCTGTCACCAGTGGGAAGGCATTTCTTTTCTTGGCCTGAAAGGGAAAGGATGAGGGAGGGGAACCTGAACCCACTGAGACAGGCAGCTTAGGGAAGGAAGGGCCCTCCACACAGGGACTCAGCTATACCTGATGGACAAGTTGGGAAGGAGCAGGGAATACAACCGTCTTCCTGTCCTTCCACCTGCCCATTCCCTGCTGTGCACCTCCTTGGCCAGTCCCAACTAGAAGTCAGAAGTCAAGGCACTCAGCTTGACACAGTCTTTAACAGATCCCCAGGGTGAGGTGGAAAAGAGATGGCAAGGGAACCTGGAGTGCTTATGGAGGACATCCAGCACGGAGCACCTCTGCTCCCTTTGGCTCAAAAGAAGTTCATTCTGTAAAATGGGGCAGTTTTAAAAGAGCCATAGGAGTTTAGGGCTTATAAGGGCTGTGAGGTTCATTCAGACCTGAAGTTACAGACTTGTCTATATCTAGCCTCAGATGTGTTTTGCACATCTGACACAGCTTTAAAGACAAAACCAAGACAACAATAGGCAAACAAGCTCATATCTTTCAAACTAGCATCCTTAAGGTAAGGATGCACCTTTCAGCTCTCCACAGTCATCACCATTCCCAACTGGCTACTGCCTGCCAATGTGTACATTGATGTTTCCTAGAATATTTGATTTGAGGACCTATAATTAGAAAAGTCAGATTTCTTCATTCTTCAGATAGAGAAACTGGGCCTAAAAAGGAAAAGTAGTTTGCCCATGGCTACACAGCCTTGGTGGGAGTTCTGTCAGCACAGACAAAAATAGGAATATGCAGTTAGGAGGAGTGAATTAAAGAGTGGCTCGTATCCATTAAGTGGTGTAGCCAAAATCTATCCTCTGTATACTGGTACTGAACTGAATATCAGAGAGTTTGAGGTGAAGTAGAAAATAATAGCTTTATTGCCTTGCCAGGGAAGAGGGCCACAGCATGCTTAGTTTAGTTCGGTTCAATTGCTCAGTGGTGTCCAACTCTTTGTGACCCCAGGGATTGCAGCATGCCAGGTGTCCCTGTCCATCACTAACTCCTGGAGCTTGCACAAACACATGTCCATCAAGTCAGTGGTGCCATCCAATCATCTCCTCTTCTATCGTCCCCTTTTCCTCCTACCTTAAATCTTTCCCAAAATCAAGTCTTTTCCAATGAGTTAGTTCTTCGCATCAGTTGGCCAAAGTATTGGAACTTTAGCTTTAGCATCAGTCCTTCTAATGAATATTCAGGACTGATTTCCTTTAGCTAACACCTTCAAAGCCATGTGTCCCAACCTGGAGGGGGTAGTGAGTTTTGTAGTAATTGCTCAAAAGGAGGGCATGATCAGCTTGTGACCATGATCAGCTTGTGACCATTCTTCTGATTGGTTGGTGGTGAGGTAAGTGGGAGTCCGCATTTAAAACCTTCCTATTCCAGCTAGTCTGTGGTCTCTGTGCTTGTGGGAAGCAAACAGTTATCTTCTCCCACCAACTGAGGTTTTCAGTATCTGCAAAACAGCTAAAAGATATTGTTATGTGTATCACTTGAGGGGGAAACCAGGACCCTGCCTCAAGGCTGCACTATCATTTCTTGACTGCTCATCCTTTGTGTGTACATCCCTACCCTTCCCTGAATAGCAACTGTTTGAACTTGTCCTTGGCTTCCCAGGTAGCTTAGTGGTAAAGAATCTGCTTGCCAATGCAGGAGACTCAGGTGACAGAGGTTGGATCCCTGGGTCCGGAAGATCCCCTGGAGGAGGAAACGGCATCCCACACCGGTGTTCTTGCTTGGAAAATCCCATGGACAGAGAAGCCTGGTAGGCTATGGTCCATGGGGTTGCAATGAGCTGGGCGCAGCTTAGTGACTGAGCATGCATGCACATGAACTTGCTGTTTGGAATTCAGGAATGCTCTTGCAGGCTGCTGCTGCTGCTGCTGCTGCTGCTAAGTCGCTTCAGTCGTGTCTGACTCTGTGCGACCCCATAGAAGGCAGCCCACCAGGCTCCACAGTCCCTGGGATTCTAAATGAAGCCTAATTCCTACAAGCAAGGAAAGGGGGACACAGAAAGATTTTGTGCCCAGCAGCCCCACAGGGTCCTGCTAGGTTTCAATGGGAGCTACCTTCACACATGGAAGCATGGGTTAGGCAAAGATTCTCCCTCAGTGTGGCCTCAGGAAGTAGAGAGCTAGGACAGTAGGGTGATGATGGTCAGCGCAGGTCAGAGCTTGCAGAGGGCTCTTCAGAATGGACTGAGCTGCCTCTCTTCATCCTGATTTCCCATCTGTGCAGATGGTCCATTAATAGAAGCGGACTGCCCCTTGCTGAGGACGCACTGGACTCTGTCCTCTGAGCCTCCCTCCTACTCTATGAATTAAACTGATGCTGAGTTGAATTGGAATGAGAGGAATGTGTCTGCTTGGCTCTTTTTCCTGGATTATCTTTAATTTGATTCCATTCATTTTGGTGGCATGTGGGTGGGGAGGTTTTATTTTACCCTCAATTCAAAATTCCTAGCCTTCCTCTCTTCCTTTCTATGCGAAGGTAGAGAGGAGCCTGAATGTGTGGGGACAGAGGAAACTGGTCTGAGTGGAGGAGGAATGAGAGCTACTGGTGGTGACTTAAACAGAAAGAAAGGTGTGCTGCTCTTGCGGGTAGCGTTGGAGCTGTGGGCCTGTCCAGATGGGGAGGGTGGCTGTGTTGCACAGGGTTACCAGGAACTCAGTTCCTTCTGTCCTATCACTTTATCCCTTGTTGTCTGCAAAAATATTCAGAGAATGACTCTTCTCTACTATACCCTCATGCCACTTCTCGCAAAGGCAGAAGAAGACTTGCAGTGCAAGCACATTCATTTTAGGAAGAGCTCTCTAGCAACTTCTTATGTCCCATCATTCATAACTTACTCATGTGGTCATATCTAGTCAGAGGGAAGGCAGGAAACATTTTCTAGCTGAAAGCCATAGGTCCAGTTAATAAAGGAAGAAGTATATTAGTTATGGGAAGCCAGAATGAATCGATGTTAGGAGCCTGGTAACACGTTCAAGACATATTTTTCTAGCCAGAAGTTCCTCCTTTTGCCCTCTATGAAACCAAACCTCATTATCTTCCAAATATCACTTTAAATCTGCCCTCTTAAAGCTTACCCAAGAAACCCATTCTTCAAGATTGTCTTCAGCATTCTTATAAAATCAAGATAATGTGCCTCCACCCAAGGAAGACATGAAGTGTTGATTCAGATGCAAACCCCTCCACCACCACTACCTTTGCCATTATCCCCCGTTCAGCAAAGGTGAGGAGTGATGCCACAAGCTAACGTTTACTAGGCGCCACCTACCAAGTACCAGGTAATCTGCTGCGTTATGAGCATCATTTCATTCAATCATCACAATTGCTCTTTGAGTTAGATACTGTTGTCAATCGGCAGATAACACACTATGAAGGTTCTTTCCGAAATTCTCCAGCTACAAAGTGCCAGATGTAGAATTCAAATATAAGACCTCTGGGTCCAAGGCTTATAGCTCTTTTCATCACATTTCAACTTTCTATAAAGAGCTTTACAATAGGGTAGCTTCCCAGAACTGAAACAGCTGGGTAACTCAGAGTTGAGAAACTGGTCAGACTGATAACTTGAATATGATCCACAGGCAAAACAGTCTAGCTAACTGACCCATTGTGCTCCTTTAACCTTCTAGGTGAGTGTATGTTGCCTCATGAATCAGGCCACTTCTTTGCTCTTGTTGTTTTTTGTTGTTTAGTTGCAAGTTGCATCCAACACTTTTGCTACCCCATGTACTGTAGCCCACCAGGCTACTCTGTCCATGGGATTTCACAGGCAAGAATCCCTGAGTGGGTTGCCATTTCCTTCTCCAGGGAATCTGCGTGACCCAGGGATTGAACTCGCATCTCCTGCTTGCCAGGCACCTTCTTTGCCGCTGAGTGCCTGGGAAGCCCTTCTCTCGTTTCAGAGGACTTACTTCTCCCCTCTGTTTCCATCCTTTCTTGATTCCTTCAGTGACGTTTTCTTGGGGGAAAGGAGCAGATTGAAAACTGTGGCTATATATGTAACCATTAAAAGAGATGCTCCGCCTATAAACATGAGCTTGTGCCAGGGCCTAATAAATTACGTGCTAACATGCCAGCTCCCCAATCTACAAGGGAATTGCAATCATTTCTGATCAGAGTAGCATACTTCCAGCCTCTCCATTTGTTAGTTCCTTAACCCAGCACAGCTGAGGACTTCATCTGCATTCATTTCAACATTCTTGAGTACCACAAGGTGCTTGGTTATAAACTAGAAATTGCAGATCAGAAGTGGAGGAAACACAGCGTTTGCCCTCAGGGAGGTAAGAGTCTACAGCAGGAGAACAAAATAAAGGCAACAAGTAATTGTAGTGCCATGAGATTTACCCAAGGTGCTGTTGGTTTAAGAGAGCCTCTTAAGTTAAAAGGAGGAGGGGAGGTAAGGTCTGAGCTGAATTTTGAAACCTAGGATATAATAAGATGCAACTTTCTGGAAAGAACATTCCAGGCAGAGAGAACGGAGTATGCAAAGAAGGCAGGAAACACATCATGTGCTTCAGGAACCAGAAGCAGATAGAGAATTTTGCAGTATCAAGTGATCATTCCAATTTAAGGACCTTATTTGATTGAAGCCAAGGAGTTTTAATATAGCTATAGTAACTTTGGGCTTCCCTGATGGCTCAGTTGGTAAGGAATCCACCCGCAATGCAGGAGACCCCCAGTTCGACTCCTGGGTCAGGAAGATCTGCTGGAGAAGGGACAGGCTATCCACTCCAGTATTCTTGGGCTTCCCTTGTGGCTCAGCTGCTAAAGAGTCTGCCTGCAATGTGGGAGACCTGGGTTCGATCCCTGGGTTGGGAAGATGCCCTGGAGAAGGGAAAGGCTACCCACTCCAGTATTCCAACCTAGAAAATTCCAGCAATTTTTGAGGGGCTTCCCTAGTGGCTCAGCTGCTAAAGAACCTGCCTGCAATGCAGGAGACCCAGGTTCAATCCCTAGGTCAGGAAGATTCCCTGGAGAAGGAAATGGCAACCCTCTCTAATATTCATGCCTGGAGAATGCCATGGACAGAGGAGCCTGGAAGGATAGAGTCCACAGGGTTGCAAAGAGTTGGACACGACTGAGCAACTAATACATATCATACCAAGGAGTTTTAAGTATGAGAATAAAGTGGCAACATCTATGTTTTAGAAATATCCCTCCTGGCGATATCAGGAGAGCCTGGAGAAATCAGGGAGACCTGTTAGAAAGCCGTTACAATTATCATAGAGGAGAGAAGATAAAATGTAACTCTGTGATGTCTCAGAAATAAAACTGGAGAATCAGCTGACGTGTGTTAAGGATTTATTAAGTGTCAGGTATTATTCTATGTTCTTTGCTATAATAGAATACATCATCCTTACACCACTCCAAGAAGGTAGATACTATTACTGTCCCTGTTTTAAAGATGATGAAACTTAGGTATTGAACCCAGCTAAGAAATGATAGAACTAGGATTTGAACTGGGCCTAGCCCCAGAGCCTACTCTCTTAAGCACTGAAGGGAATGCTTTCATTTTATTTTCTTACTGAAATATGAGGTTTCCTAAGTTTCTTTTTGAAGATTATAAGAAGAGCTGTCTGGCATTGAATTAGTAAGAAAACTGAGAAGTTAACTAGCTTGATAACCTTGAAAGCATGGTAATCTATGTTCCCATCTGTGACATGGAGATAATCATATATACTTCATAGGATTTTTCTGCAGATTTAAGGGACAGTGTACATACAGTGACTAACACAGGGCCTTAGAAAACAGTTTTCAAATGTTAGTTTCTTTTGTTTTTCCTCCTCCTTGGAGGATGCTGGTAATTTGCAACTCCTAGGGCTTCCCTGGTGGCTCAGACCGTAAAGCGTCTGCCTGCAGTGCGGGAGATCCAGGTTCGATTACTGGGTCTGGAAGATCCCCTGGAGAAGGAAATGGCAATCCACTCCAGCACTCTTGCCTGGAAAATCCCATGGACGGAGGAGCCTGGAAGGCTGCAATCCATGGGGTCGCTGAGGGTCGGACATGACTGAGCGACTTCACTTCACTTCACTTCATTAAGGTTCTTTATAAACAGAGATGAAAATTCTTAAAGAACCTGAATTCTTAAAGATCTTGAAGATAAATGAACTACCACTATGTGTAACAATATAGATGAATCTTAGAAAACTAATATTGGATAAGAAAAGCAATTCTCAGAAGACTTCATGTGGCGTTCTATTCCATTTTTATAAAGCCCAAAACAACAAAATCTAAATAATGTATTGTTTAGGGACATGTGGATATGTGGCAATTTTTTTTTTTTTTAAGAAAAGGACTACTTAACACAACATTAAATAAAGTTGCAAATAGACAGGACTGAGCACACACACTCACACACAACACAACATTAAGGATGGCAGTTCTTACCGGAGAGGAAAGCAGGGAAACAGGATAAGGAGGGGCACATGGTTGGTGCAGCGGTAAAGGCAACAGTGTTGGTGCTGAGTTCATTGTCATTTTTTTATTATCATTATTAACCTCTTATGAGCATTAAATACTACTGCTGCTGCTGTCTTTTCAGTCGTGTCCAACTCTGTGAGACCCCATAGACAGCAGCCCACCAGACTCCCCCATCCCTGGGATTCTCCAGGCAAGAACACTGGAGTGGGTTGCCATTTCCTTCTCCAACGCATGAAAGTGAAATCACTCAGTCATGCCCGACTCCTAGCGACTCCATGGACTGCAGCCCACCGGCTCCTCCATCCATCCTGGGATTTTCCAGGCAAGAGTACTGGACTGGGTTGCCATTGCCTTCTCATTTAATGTAGCATTAAATACTACATATATTTAAACAGATAACGAAGGGAACACAGATTTCAAGGAGGTAGAATAGGCTTCAGGCTTGGCTTGACTTGGACCCAAACAAGAAAGTAGGGCTCTATCTCTTGCTTCTGCTTCTTCTAGATTAAAAACTTCCTTAATCTGGACAGTGTGGCTTCACTGGCAACTGACGTCATATCATTCTGGCACTCAGTCCAGTAGAAAGCATCTTCTTCTTCATCAGCTCAAGCAAGTGACTCAGAACAGAAGCTCATCTCTCCCGCTGGCCTGCTGGGTCATGCTCAGTGTTGGAGTTAATCCCTGAGGCTAAGGTTTGCACTGATTGATTTAGTCAGGGTCATATGCTGGAATCACATGGTCTGGATTGGAATCGACTCGAAGCACAATTTAAGAGTAAGGGCAGCACTGGCTCCTTCAGAGTCAGACTGGGATATTCATGATACACCAAGGGTGGATGCCAGTGGTAAACCCAGTAAATGGCCAGAGGAACTATTTAAAAGACCTGTGATTGGACAAGGCAATGGCACCCCACTCCAGTACTCTTGCCTGGAGAATCCCATGGGCGGAGGAGCCTGGTAGGCTACAGTCCATGGGGTCGCTAAGAGTCAGACACGCCTGAGTGACTTCACTTTCACCTTTCACTTTCATGCAATGGAGAAGGACATGGTAACCCACTCCAGTGTTCTTGCCTGGAGAATTCCATGGACGGGGGAGCCTGGTGGGCTGCCATCTCTGGGGTCACACACAGCTGGACATGACTGATGTGACTTAGCAGCAGCAGCAGCAGTGATTACATTACACATGTTGACTATAAACTTTTTGGAAAGTTGAGAAAATTATAAAGGCACAAACAGAAGTCACCAGCCATCTCACAACTCTGAGAAAAGCAACATTAATATTCAAACCTATTTCCTTCCTGTCTTTTTAAAAAAATTATTTTGTTGCATTGATGATGGTAAATTCAACTATGTAACCTGTCTTCATTTAACAAATATATTGTTGATGTTTTATTAGGCTAATAAAACTTTATGTGCTTTTTTATCCATTTAGGTTTTATTTATCAGCCTTTAGTGAGCCCCTCTTAAGTTCTGGGTACTTTATGAAGTGTTTGAAATACTGAAATGATTGTCATTGTTCTCATCCTCAATTCTCAAGACAAATTCATGAGCTACTACTGAATAAGTAGTTAAGGGGGAATATACATATATATATTATATATATATATAATATATATACACACATAAATAGTGGATGTGTGTGTATAGTATAATGTACATGTTTCAATATATGTTTTATATATATATATATATATATATATGTTATGAAAACCTTAAGCAGGGCCCCCTACCTAACCAAGGTTTTCTAGCCATATGTCTGAACTCAGTCGCTAAGGGGGTGTAGGACTGCAGTAAGACTAGGAAACAGGTGGGAGGTTAACGCTGCAGAGTAAAGGTCCAGGCAAAGATGACAGTATGAGCAAGGACACAGGTGAAGGCACCATAGCGTTTCTTGAGCCAAAGATGGAGGGCACAGAGTGAAGGGAGACGAAGCTGGAGAGACAGAAACTGGAACACTCTCTGCAGGAGAAGCTGGACTCCTCAGAGGGAGGCCACAGTTTATTCTAGTTTGGGGATGCAGTCTGTGCTCTGGCTCAGGACACACCACAATTTGAATTGCCTTTCTTTCAGGCTCTCTATGTGCTTGGCTGAGTCTTGCACATTCTTGAGGGCAAAGTAATGGACTGCCCACTCCATATAGCCTCCTTCCCCAGCTAAAGGGAAGCCAGTTCAGTTCAGTTCAGTCGCTCAGTCCTGTCAGACTCTTTGCGACCCCATGAATCGCAGCACGCCAGGCCTCCCTGTCCATGACCATCTCCTGGAGTTCACTCAGACTCACGTTCATTGAGTCCGTGATGCCATCCAGCCATATCATCCTCTGTCGTCCCCTCCTCCTCCTGCCCCCAATCCTTCCCAGCATCAGAGTCTTTTCCAATGAGTCAACTCTTCGCATGAGGTGGCCAAAGTACTGGAGTTTCAGCTTTAGCATCATTCCTTCCAAAGAAATCCCAGGGCTAGTCTCCTTCAGAATGGACTGGTTGGATCTCCCTGCAGTCCAAGGGACTCTCAAGAGTCTTCTCCAACACCACAGTTCAAAAGTATCAATTCTTCGGCGCTCAGCCTTCTTCACAGTCCAACTCTCACATCCATACATGACCACAGGAAAAACCATAGCCTTGGCTAGACAGAGCTTAGTCGGCAAAGTAATGTCTCTGCTTTTGAATATACTATTTAGGTTGGTCATCTTTCCTTCCAAGGAGTAAGCATCTTTTAATTTCATGGCTGCAGCCCCTCCAGTCTCCATGGGTACCACCCTCCCTCTGCTGTCATCTGGGGCACTTTGATGGTGATGTGTTAAGGCGTGCATGGCAGTTGGTTCTGTGCACACCTCTAGATTGCCCTTCCTGGATGGAAGGCATGCTGAGGTCCTGGTTTGAATCATCTTTGTGTTTTCTGCTCTGTCTGACACATAGAATGTGAGTTAGTTAAACATTGTGAAATTGAACTACATACCAGGAGCTTTCAACTGAGAGATTTTTCCCGCTCTGAGGCAACTGGAGAGGTTTAGAAACATCTTTAGGTGTCATGACTGATGAAGGAGGAGATACTAGACATGTAAGTGGGTACAGCCAGGGATGCTGCTAAACATTCTACTATGCACAAGATAGCCCCTGCAACAAAGAATTATCTAATCCTAAATGTCAATCACTTTGAGGTTGAGAAACCCTGAAATATACTGAGTGAGGTACAGGGGTTATTGGCTGGGTTGTCCAAAACACTCATTTTTTTTGTCTTGGCTCTGTAGCTTTTTTTCTTAGGTGACTGTGGGCAGGTATGTACTCTCTGTGTCTCTGGGCCATCTTTTGTAGGGTGTCTAGACAGATACTAAAAAGCAGAGATGTTACTTTGTTAACAAAGGTCCATCTAGTCAAAGCTATGGTTTTTCCAGTAATCATGTGTGGATGTGACAGTAGGACCATAAAGAAAGCTGAGCACTGAAGAATTGATGCTTTTGAATTGTGGTGCTGGAGAAGACTCTTGAGAGTCCCTTGAACTGCAAGCAGATCAAACCAGTCAACTCTAAAGGAAATCAGTCTTGAATATTCATTGGAAGGATTGATGCCGAAGCTGAAACTTCGATATTTTGGCCACCTAGTGCAAAGAATTGACTCACTGGAAAAGACTCTGATACTGGGAAAGATTGAAGGCAGGAGGGGAAGGGAATGAGATTGCATCACTGACTTGATGGACATGAGTTTGAGCAAGCTCCAGGAGTTGGTGATGAACATGGAGGCCTGCCGTGCTGCAGTCCATATGGGGTCGCAAAGAGTCAGACATGACTGAACAACTGAACTGACGGAACTGATAGTATGGAGACCATATGCTTGAGTCGGTTAAAGGTGAACTCAGAGTTTCACTCAACTGTCTACTCTGTGTGAAGTCCAGGGCAAATCAGTCTTTTTGTCTCTGTCTCCTCTTTTATAAATAGGGATTACGCTGCCTACCTTGGAGAAGTTTGAGGAATTTTATGTAAACCCTTACATAAAATTTTATGTGAATTACATGAGGAACTTTATGTAAATGAGATAATTTATGTAAACCAAGACCCATAGCACTTGACCCATAGAAGATGCTCAATAGTAAATATTGTTATGATACCACTACCACTGCTGCTAATAGAATAAGGGGCTTAGTAATAGACTCTTTTCCAACTCTAATAGGTTTTAGAGGACTCCTGCATCTGTTTTCCCTGGATAGAAACGTTCAGTGGTTTTGCTCAGCTGGAGTAAGGGTGGTGGCCAGGCATGGATATCTGATGGGGTTTCAGCAAGTAACATATGGCATGCTTAAACTGGGAAACTTGCGTTTATGAGTGTTTAGTCACTCAGTAACGTCCAGTGCTTTGCAACCCCATGGACTATCGCCTGACAGGCTCCTTTGTCCATGGGGGTATTCTCCAGGCAAGAATACAGGCATGGTTGCCATGCCCTTCTCCAGGGGATCTTCCTAACCCAGGGATCGAACCCGGGTCTCCTGTATTGCAGGCAGATTCTTTGCCATCTGAGCCACCAGGGAAAATTTGAGGAATATTTATTAAAGGGATTATTATAAAGAGGTAGGTAGGTTTAAGAAACCAACAAAAAGTAATTCAGGGTTACACTATCCACCTAAAAGACTTAAGGAGAAAAATCGTTATCAGGATCCAGAGAAGGTAATCCTGGGGAGGTGGGTCCCTTATAGCAATTACAGTGAAACTTCATGGGGAGAGCCAGGGAATAAATGTCAGGCTTCCTCTTCTTCCTCTCCATCTCTCGCCTGCACCTCCCGTCATCCCGTATCCAACAGGAAGCTAGAGGGCAGAAAGCCTGTTGATGCAGCTGTTTTGTCAATTTCCGAGGTCATGGGTCCTGTTAAGAAGAGGGGTAGAGTGGATCTGAAGAGGCAAAAAATATCAGTTACAGCATAGTCTTAGAGTCTGTGGAGTAGCAGTAGTCTGGGGTTTGGGAATCATGACCTGCTGTCAGATCAAAATGTTAGTACTTCAGCTCTTGGCAGGGGGAGAGAGAGCACCAGGTGTGACCACCTGTCCCACGCTGGGTGCATCTCACTCCCCAGAGTCAGGGGGAAATACAGTTCTGATCTGATAAAGACTTCAGTGACTTCTTTCGAGTAATGCCTGCGTCAGAGAAGAGAAAGAACACAGAGAATCTACATGCTGGGATGTGGAACATGGTGGTGGCTGCTCTGGGAAACAGCGTGACTTGGTGGAACCCTGGTGACCTGTGTGTGTCCCAGTTTTGACTCTATCACTTGCTGGCTTTGTGATCTCTGGGACTCAGTTTTTTCACCAGTAAAATAGGATAGCAGTCTCTAGTTTACAAGCCTGTTTTGTGGATTAAGAAGACTTGGAAGAGTGTAGAGCCTGTCCTTGACAACTTGTCATGCTCACTAAGACCAGATTTCATTTATTTAACATTTATCAAATGACCAGTTACTGGGCGCCATTCTTGTGCTTGAAGTAAAATCATGATGACTAAGGTAAGGCCCCAAACTTTAAGAAAATTGCAGTCTAGAATAAGAGTTTACATTGTGGGATGGATAGGTAGGCTTTGGACATTCTGTACTCTTGAAACCAAATGCAGAAAATTGTACATATATTATATAGGTCTGTGCATTTATCTAGAAAGATATCATTAGGTTCTTTAAGAATCACTGAAGGAGAACTTTTTAGACGAGAATTCCTAAGAGAGCAAACTACAAGCCTTTGATTCAGCAGAACAACAATTAAGTAAACAAAAACCCTAACAGTACTCAGTGCTGGGAAAATGCAATTAGAGGATGCCTCCATAGTCACATATTTGTGGCCCTACCTGGAAGCATTTGGGCTTCAGATGCAAATTTCAGGAAGGAGATATAAGCTCCACATAACAGACTTCTTCCAGTAGTCAGATGTCAGGAAGTTGATTGGGAGGATCTGACACAGTTAAGAAGATGCTGAAAGGTTACTTACAAGGCATTCTATATTGGAGTATGTGACCTGGAAGTTCTCTTGCAACTCTCAGGGTTCACTGTCTCAGCAGGAGAGCATGTAAAGATAATGGTGGTGACCTTGTAAAACAAAGCCACAAAGAAACACATACCTGTTCTCTTTTGAGGTATGTGTTTCTATGTGTCTGTGGTTGCTGTGCTCTGTGTGTGAGGTCTCATGATTACATGTAAAGTGAGATGTAACAAGCTGGGGAAGTAGGTCACTGATAAGGTACAGGAAGATAGATGAGATAGTGCTTTTGGAGTGTCTTGTTGAGTTCACAGGTGTGTCCATGTGGAAAAGTTGTTTAAACAGGCATATATTATTAGATGCTTTCCAAGCCAACTGAAGAACTTTGACTCTGACCAAGGCTGGATTCCAAGATTAGGTTCCATGGAAGTTTCTCTTCTCTAGTTCCAAGGGCTGAGGCCCATGACAAGTAATATCTTTAAAACAGCTTTACGGCATACATTCCAACACAAAAGACTATTGATATATTCACTCACTGGATGTTTATTGAGCACATTTCATGTGTCCGAAAGTGTACCAAGCATTAGAGATACAGGTGTGGATATGAGGGAGGGATTGAGCCAAACTTATTGAATGAAAGGTACTTAATAATCATTATCTGATACTATTCTTGCAAGATGGATATCGTATTCATTTTAGCATTTATAAGAAACAGACTAAGCAACTTGTCCAAGGTTTTTGAAGTTGTTAGATGTTAGACTCAAGGCAGAATCACTCCAAAGCCCGTGAGCCTTTGAGTCTCTCTGCCCTTAAGGTACTTATAGTGTCCTGCGGGGCCCACATACCATAAAGAAACACCTGCTGGCCAACGGGGAGTGGTGTAGCATGACATGATGGGTGGGCTGCGTGAGTGCTGAGGGGCCAGCCAGTTCTAGTGTTACCTCCATCTCTCAATCAGGAGCAAGCTGGGTCCCTATTGGGCTTCTTTTCTTAGCAGAACTCTCACTGGCCCTTTCTCTCATTCTGAATGTCTCCTAATAAATCAGGAGAAAATGCCCCAGGGCCCCCGTGTAGCTCTCTTGTTACCATAAATCTCTGGGTGAGTGCGGTGAATGGTGGGTTTAGGTAATTACATAATATAAAATGGCTCTTGCCTTTCTCAAGTCTGAAGAATTGTTATCTGTGTATCTCCTTCTGCAATTTATGGCCATTCTGGACAAGCGGGAGCATTCTCGCTGCCATTGCCTGTAAATTATGTGCTTTCCCACTGGTGAATATTCCTGATGGTTAATGACTATTATTTCTACTTCTATAGGCTGTACTCATATATACATAATAAATATAGGCATGTTAGATGATGAGGGTCAATTTATCATGACTCCTGATTTAGAGGGCAGGGGTAGTGGGGGCAGAGATAGGATTTGCACTCCTTTGAACAGCCCCTTCCAATGGAACAGGGGCTTCATTCAAGGGGACTTCCGGGAACTTTTGCCTTCCAACACATACCACCTTATTTCAAGGTGGTTCAGCTGTAACAGCTCAAATAATAATTGCTTGTGTTGATTTTTACCACATAATTAACTGTGCAATTGTGTTTACTCTTGCATTATACTTTCATTGTTTCTTGATTCCTAATCACAGCATCATTTCTCAAAATGAGGACAATGTCTTCATGTCTCCTGATTCGATAGCCTCAGCTCTTGTTTGGTGCTCTGTAGAGATAGTGGAAGGAGTGTAATTTTTTAGGCAGTCAGCCAGTCTTCATTTTGTCCCTAATCAGCCCTTTATTAACTGTGTGTGTAACCTCCAGCAATTTACTGTATGTCTACAGAGCGTTACCATCTCCTCATCTGCATATGAGGATGGCAAGAATCTTTGGCTTCCTTCTGTGGACATTTCAATATTTGTTTTCATCATTACTATGGAGGGATTGGTCTTCTGTATAAATAATTGTATTAATCCAACCCTTCATGGTGTTGTGTTAGCTTTGCTTAAGGTGAATGAAGTTTCTTACCGTATGTTGTGAGGCTGTTTGTTCATCCAGCACTTACTGGAGCCCTAATGTGTTCCCCAGACACAGTGCTGGGTGGATTGGACAGAGCCAGCAGAAAGGCACAAGCCTGGCCCAAACCAGACCTCAGCGCAAAAGTTGGCTCCTGTGTTTACCAGATGTACACCAGGCATGTTCCATGGCTTTGTGTGGCCCTGCTTCCCACATCTGTATAAAAGCATGGTGAAAAAGAAAAAAACAAAACAAAACAAAAACGGGGACTTCCCTGGAGGTCCAGTGGTTAAGACTTCACCTCCCACTGAAAAAGGTGCAAGTTCGATCTCACATCCCCACAATGTGGGGGATTATGATGCTTTGAGGAGAACCATACAAGTTCACTCAGCACCTTCAGGAGCTTGCAGAGGTGGGAAGACAAGACCAGTGGGAGAATAAGACTATATATTCAGCCCTTTCCTGACCTTCAGTGTCAAGGTTTCCTGGAAGAAATGACCTCAAGGCTGAGACTCCCATGGACAAAGAAGAGTTGGCTAGAAGAAGGCAAGAGCGGAGAGCAGGTAGGGCAGAAGGGAAACATTTTCTGAAAGGATGCTCAGCATTTCAGAGTTTTGAAAATGAGCCAGAACACGGTGGATTGAGTAGCACCAAATTCCTCAATATACACCTGGCTTGTTAGATAGCTATATGGGGCAGTGACTGCTGTGAACTGAATGCCTGCGGCCCAACAAATTTCTAGGATAAAGCTTCAATCTTGAGTGTGCTGGCCTTTGGAGATGTGGCCTATGGGAGGGAATTTGGTTATAAAGGTGGAGCTCTTGTGAATGGGATTAGTGTCCTTATAAGGGGGACGGCAGAGCCAGGTGGGCTGCCGTCTATGGGGTCGCACAGAGTTGGACACGACTGAAGTGACTTAGCAGTAGCAGTAGCAAGGGGTTTCCCAGGTGACTCAGTGGTAAAGAATCCACCTGCCAATGTGGAGACATAGGAGATAAAGATTCAATACCTAAGTCAGGAAGATTCCCTGGAGAAGGAAATGACAACCCACTCCAGTATTCCTGCCTGGAGAATCCCATGGATAAAAGAGCCTGGTCCGCTATAGTCCATGGGGTTTCAAAGAGTCGGACATGACTTAGCATGCAACACTCAAGAGGATGAAAAGACCAGAGCTCCATCTGTCATGGGGGGATACAAGAATAGACAGCCATCCAGTGACCTGCAAAGCAGCAAGAGGGCCTTGGTCAAAAACCCAGCCACGCTGGTACCCTCGTCTCAGACTTCCAGCTTGCAGAATTGCAAGAAAGAAAGAAGCATTTATTGCGTAAAACCCAGTCTATGATAGATATCCTGTTAGAGGAGCCAAACTAAGACATTTACCTCACTGGAAATTTATTTGAATAATACTGTTTGAATACTGGAAAGTGATGAGTGATTAGGGGGCACTGAAAAGATTTAATAACAATTGGCTTGGCCTAGCCTTGAGGAAGGAAAGGGAGGCAGCAAGAGCAAGAGCTGGGACCTGCCCTCCTCCTCCCTCAGGCAGGTGTTAACCCTTTAGTCACTGGATGTGAAAAGGTCCTAGGGAGGGACAATGGCTGCCCCCTGGCCATTTGGGGCAAGTAGGGGCTTGTGTCAGTGGCTGTGAAATGGATGGTATGAAAATATTTCAATGTTGTAAGAACCAGTGTGATCCCTACCAATATTTACTGCCTGTAAATAAGTCCTGATTGTAGTTGTATTTCACATTAGTTTAAATCCCTGTACTGAGCATAACTTAACCCATTGTCCTGAGAAATTGCTCCTGTCCTCAAGAATCTCATAATCCAACAGAGAAGACAGATTTGAGAGCGAACATCTCAGGAGCAATGTGATACGTTCAACAACAGAGCACTTCCTGTCTCACGACAACTGTGGGAAGTGAGTGTACAAAGTGTTATCCTGCTTGTACAGCAAGAAGCAGGGGAAGTTCAGGAGTATCCTTGGCCATGCCTGGAGTTACACAGCCAACAAGGGGAGACGCCTAAATACCTCTAAATCCACAGGCTCCCATGAAAAGGGATTTCCATGACAGGAGGAGCTGATTAATTCTGTTTAATCACAGCCAGAGGCCTAGATTGTTCTCTGGACATGGCACAGTAAATTGGCCCTCTCTCTGGGAGCATCTGAACAGGAGCTCATCTCTGCCCGCGGGCAATGTCATGCACAGGTCTCATGGCCACTGAACCAACTGACCTCAAGGCTTGACAGCAGTAGGGAAGGCCCTGCTGTCCTCCTTTTCAAGAGAGAAGGGCACTCAGGGAGGGCATCAGACTGGAAAGGGCAGGGCCTGCTCTGTGACATCAGAAGCCAGTAAGACGTGGCCACGGAGAAGCAGGAAAGGATTTTTGAAATCTTCAGGCCACTGACCTGGCCTGGGTACTTTTACATGATCAGCAACAACCTTTAAAGTTCTTGATATTTTAGGTTGGAGATGCTGTTTTGCTCAGAGCACTTGAAGTGGCCAGGGGATATAAAAATCACACCTCTGATTTCTGGCTCTTGTCCTGTTATTTATCTAGACCACCTCCCATCTCCTTTTCTCCAGCCTCCGCTCTGCAGCATCCTCACCTGCCTCCTTTGGTATCTGGATTCCAAGGAGTCACCAAAGACTCTGCTGTAGAATCTGATGGCTTGTTATGGACATGCAACTCTAGCTCATTTCCCCTCTTCTCTCATGAGCAGTTTTGCTATTTGTCTTTTGGTACTAGTGGGACGCTAGCTAAGAGGCTCCAGGCTGGATTGGTTTCGCAGGCATAACTGATTAAATTGATCTCAGGCAAGCTCTCCTCTCATCCCCATTTCCCCCACCCCCAGCAATCAGAGAGAACATCTAGGAGAGGCTTGCTGTGTTCCTTCTCCATGTGGCTGCCCCCATTATCTCACAGTTCCATAATTAGTAATATTTATTTGTACCTTTGTAAATATTGACCAAATGCCAACTATGTGCCAGGCCTGTGTTTAGGCCTGGGAATAATGAGATACTAAGGTAAGGCCTCTGCCCTCCTGGAATTTACACTGTAGTCAGGCAGGACAGCCATCAGAAAGTAAAAGAAAAATGACTAACCCTGAACAGTATCAAATAGTGACCACAAAGAAATGAGTCAAGGTGATGGAGTTAAGGGCAGACTGGGGGCATTCACTAGGGAGATTCTTTCTAAATAGATATTTGCACCAAGATTGAAGATGAGAAGGAGTAGCCATGTGAATACTTATAGGAGTGCATCGTGGATGAAGGGAAGAGCTGATGCAAGAGCCCTGAGGTAGGGGCAGCATGGCTGAGTCACCAAGAGAAGGAGGGCAGTGTGGCAAAGATGAGGCGCAAGGGCAGTCAGCAGCAGAGGGAAGAGTATTAGATGGGGCTGGTGGGGTCCACAGGGCCCTGAACATGATGGTGCTTTAGGCCCTTTGTGGAGAGTTTGGATTTAACTGTAAAAGCAGCTGGAAACAACTAATAGAATGCAAGCAGGCATGTGACATGATGTACCTTGTAGTGGGGTAAAGAAGCAGAGAGAAAAGCAGGAAGACTAGTTGGACTCTAAATGAGTGACCTGGTCAAGAACTGCTGGTGGCTTGGACTGAGAGAGGCAGGGGAATGGATCCATTCAGAATATAGTCTAAGTTAAATGTGACAGAGGCCCAGGTTCCAGCCAATGATCACAGACAACAAATCAATTAGCAAATGTGAGTTACAGCTGAGCAGCCTTTCTTTCTCAAGCCTGATTATGCATTTAAGGGCTGCTGTCTTCTTCAGAATAACGAGCCTATAAGGCTTTAGATTTCACTATATAGTTGCCTTTGGGATCCTCCAAAACTGTGCCCACTTTTAAGATAAGAAAACCAAGGTTCAGGATGGTTAATTAACTGTCCCAAGGTCACTTGTTTAGATAGCATCACCAGCTCAATGGACATGAATTTGAGCTCGAAGATAGTGGAAGAAGGAGGAGCCTGGAGTGTTGTAGTCCATGGGGTCACAAACAGTTAGACTGTTAACTGTTGTTAAGTTAGGGACTGAACAACAACAACTAAGATCACCCTTCAGGTGAGACATGAAACCTGAAATTAAAGCAGATCTTTCAATGACTGGAGCCATCTTTTGATTTATACATGTTTCTTTAACATTACTTTCCATCCACTACAAAAAAGATCCATTTCAAGTTTCCTTCTCCACCTACCAAGTGAAACAGAGTTAGTCCCCAGAATTTCCAGCAGCTGTGGACAGCCCAGTATAGCATCTGCCTAGGGCCCTTTCTTAGGAAGTCTTCTTTTTTTTTCTGATGATGATCCATCCCGACTCTGACCTCCTTATTGCCCTTGGTAATGTTATTTACCAAGCTGACTGTGGCCCAGATCATGAACTCCTTATTGCCAAATTCAGACTTAACTTGAAGAAAGTAGGAAAACCACTAGACCATTCAGGTATGACCTAAATCAAATCCCTTATGATTACACAATGGAAGTGAGAAATAGGTTTAAGGGACTAGATCTGATAGACAGAGTGCCTGAGGAACTATGGGCGGAGGTCCTTGACATTGTATAGGAGACAGGGATCAAGACCATCCCCATGGAAAAGAAATGCAAAAAGCAAAATGGCTGTCTGGGAAGGCCTTACAAATAGCTGTGAAAAGAAGAGAAGCAAAAAGCAAAGGAGAAAAGGAAAGATATAAGCATCTGAATGCAGAGTTCCAAAGAATAGCAAGGAGAGAAAGAAAGCCTTCCTCAGTGATCAATGCAAAGAAATAGAGGAAAAGAACAGAATGGGAAAGACTAGAGATCTCTTCAAGAAAATTAGAGATACTAAGGGAATATATCATGCAAAGATGGGCTCAATAAACCAGAAATGGTCTGGACCTAACAGAAGTAGAAGATATTAAGAAGAGGTGGTAAGAATACACAGGAGAACTGTACAAAACAGAGCTTTATGACCTAGATAATCACGATGGTGTGATCACTCATCTAGAGCCAGACATCCCGGAAACTGAAGTCAAGTGGGCCTTAGAAAGCATCACTATGAACAAAGCTAGTGGAGGTGATGGAATTCCAGTTGAGCTGTTTCAAATCCTGAAAGATGATGCTGTGAAAGTGCCGCACTCAATATGCCAGCATATTTGGAAAACTCACCAGTGGCCACAGGACTGGAAAAGGTCAGTTTTCATTCCAGTCCCAAAGAAAAGCAATGCCAAGGAATGCTCAAACTACCTCACAATTGCACTCACTCCACACGTTAGTAAAGTAATGCTCAAAATTCTCCAAGCCAGGCTTTAGCAATACATGAACTGTGAACTTCCAGATGTTCAAGCTGGCTTTAGAAAAGGCAGAGGAACCAGAGATCAAATTGCCAACATCCACTAGATCATGGAAAAAGCAAGAGAGTTCCAGAAAAACATCTATTTCTGCTTTATTGACTATGCCAAAGCCTTTGACTGTGTGGATCACAATAAACTGTGGAAAATTCTGAAAGAGATGGGCATACCGGACCACCTGACCTGCCTCTTGAGAAATCTGTATGCACCCCAGGAAGCAACAGTTAGAACTGGACATGGAACAACAGACTGGTTCCAAATAGGAAAAGGAGTACATCAAGGCTGTATATTGTCACCTTGCTTATTTAACTTCCGTGCAGAGTACATCATGAGAAACGCTGGGCTGGAAGAAGCACAAGCTGGAATCAAGATTTTGGGAGAAATATCAACAACCTCAGATATGCAGATGACACCACCCTTATGGCAGAAAGTGAAGAGGAAGTAAAAAGCCTCTTGATGAAAGTGAAAGAGGAGAGTGAAAAAGTTGGCTTAAAGATCAACATTCAGAAAACGAAGATCATGACATCTGGTCCCATCGTTTCATGGCACATAAATGGGGAAACAATGGAAGCAGTATCAGACATTAATTTTGGGGGCTGCTAAATCACTGCAGATGGTGATTGCAGCCATGAAATTAAAAGACACTTACTCCTTGGAAGGAAAGTTATGAGCAACCTAGATATCATATTCAAAAGCAGAGATATTACTTTTGCAACAAAGTCCATCTCATCAAGGCTATGGTTTTTCCAGGGGTCATGTATGGATGTGAGAGTTGGACTGTGAAGAAAGCTGAGCACCAAAGAATTGATGCTTTTGAACTGTGGTGTTGGAGAAGACTCTTGAGAGTCCCTTGGACTGCAAGGAGATCCAACCAGTCCATCCTAAAGGAGATCAGTCCTGGGATTTCTTTGGAAGGAATGATGCTAAAACTGAAACTCCAGTACTCTGGCCACCTCATGCAAAGAGGTGACTCACTGGAAAAGACCCTGATGCTGGAAGGGATTAGGGGCAGGAGGAGAAGGGGACGACAGAGGATGAGATGGCTGGATGGCATCATCGACTTGATGGACGTGAGTCTGAGTGAACTCTGGGAAATGGTGATGGACAGGGAGGCCTGGCTTGCTGCGATTCATGGGGTAACAAAGAGTCTGACAGGACTGAGTGACTGAACTTAACTGAACTGAACTGAATGTTATTTGGGCCTCTCTGGTCATTCCATGGTAAAGAAACCACCTACCAATGCAGGAGAGCAAGTTCAATCCCTGAGTTGGGAAGATCCCCTGGGGAAAGAAATATAGCCCATTCTGTTATTTTTGGCTGGGAAATCACCTTGACGGAGGAATCTGGCAGGCTACAGTACATGCGGTCACAAGAGTCAGACATGACTTAGAAATGAAACAATAGATGTTTTTTAACCACTTTATGACTTGCTTTTCTCATCTGTAAAATGGGAATGTTAACCCCCCTCCTGAAATCATTATAAACATGAATATAGTTCAGCATTTTGCTGGTGATGGATAATTGATTGTTCTCTTTTACTTCTGCTACATTCACCTGTAGACTACTCTCTACCCCAGCAGTAACACTTTCATTTGTTAATAATCTCAGATAAAGACAGAAAACATTAGACAGTCATCATGATAATCGTCAACATTTCTTGAGCACTAGGTCATGCACTGTGATGAACAGTTTAATCATTACCTCAATTAATCCCCAGAAAAGCTCCATGATGTACGTATTAGGATTATTATGCCCACTTTACAAAAGCCGAAAGTGAGGTCCAGCAAAGTAGACGACTTAGCAGGAGTTACACAGACTGTGATAGAGTCAGGGGTCAAATGCAGGTCCCTCTGACTCTAGGAGTGAAGTGAAGTCGCTCAGTCCTGTCCGACTCTTTGCGACCCCATGGACTGTAGCTTATCAGGCTCCTCTGTCCATGGGCTTTTCCCGGCAAGAGTGGTGGAGTGGATTTCCATTTCCTTCTCCAGGGGATCTTCTCGACCCAGGAATCAAACCCGTGTCTCCTGCGTTGCAGGCAGATGCTTTACCGTCTGAGCCACCAGGACTCTAGGAGAGATGCTCCTAACTGCTGAACTCTCCTGCCTCTCATGTCAGACTCTCTGTGTGTGCTAAGTGTCAGGTTGCTTTGCTAATTATCCTCTGCAGCAGATATTAGTCAGCATAGGGCCTGAAGCCACTGGCAGGGGATGTATGTCTCAATTCCACTTTGAGTTTAACTTCCAGAGATGGAACAGGAGACTGAGTCTCAGAAGTTGCTAAGTGAATGAAATTGAAACAGCCAGAAATGACTTGCCTTAAGGGAGGGTGACTTCCTGGGTCATAGAAATTGTGTTTCCTCTCTCTGGTAGCGCACTGAGTTAGCAAAAGTCGTACCCCTGCCTTATGGTTTGCTCAGATGGAAACTTTAAGGAAGCCTGGAAATCTGAGCAGAGAAAAGGATCCAGCACAGTGTCCTGCATCTCAGGGTTACCCTAAGGCAGAGTGAGGCAGTACCAAGCCCCCAGCGTGGGTCTCAGTTAGGTAGATGTGGGTTCTAGTCCTGTACCCACCATTTACTTGTCTTGAGTGAGCCAGATTCTTCATCTATGAAAAAAATGGTATCCAAAACTGACTTGGCAAAGCTGTAGAGAAGATTAAGTTAGATTAAGTTAGTAAAGTGCTGGGTACTTAGCACATAGTAATCACTCGATACATCCTAGTTACTGGGAATTTATGCATGTAAAGAGCTTAGAAGGGTGTTCTTAGAACATAAGCATATTATATCAGCTATACTTATTATCTTTGTGCTTTCAACATTGACAGAACATGATTTCTTTTTTTCCTCTAACCCTCTAGTTCTGCACATCCAAAAATAATACAATTAGGAATAAAACTCCTTGAAAACTTCTGGCTCGAAGATGTTTCATTTATTTTCACACAGTTTTGAGTCTTTTAAAAAATCTATTTTCTCACAAGACACCACTAGACGCCCACCCGAATGGCTAAAATTAAAAAGACTGACAATGCCAAATGCTAGCAAGCATGTACAGCTACTACTCCTTGTTGGTAGGAGTGGAAAATGACACCAAAAGAGAGAAAAGGGCCTGTAGCCTGTTATAAAACTGAACATACATCTAACCTGTGACCCGGCAGATCTACAAGGTGCCAGTTACCAAAGAAAGGAAAAGCACACATCTGGAAAAGACGTGTATAAAAATATTCATAGCACACTTGTTCATTCCAGCCAGAAATTAGAAATAGGTGCCCATCAGTGAGAGAACTGATATGCAAAGAGTGGTGTATTTATACAAATAAACACTGTCCAGCAATAAAAAGAACAACTTATTGATACATACAATATCAAGGGGGAGCCTCAAACACATGCTGAATGAAAGGAGCCTTGCATAAGACTACATATTATATGATCCCATTTATATAAAGTTCTAGAACAGGTAAAACCTACTATTAAAATGAAAAAGGAAGTGCTGCCTCTGGAGTCTGAATGATAATGGGCTTCTGGAGTGATTGCAATGTTTCATATTTCAGTCAAGACCTTGGTTGTACAAGTATATGCATTTGTCAACACTTATTTAGTGAGAATGTTCATGTAAGATTTGAGCATTTCATTGTATCTAATTTTTCTTCAGGAGATAAAAAAAAACACAAATGTTCCACTCTAGTTAATGATATTCATGCAAAAGTATTTAGGGAGAAAGTATACAGATGTCTTCAATTTAATTTAAAATGCATCAGAAAATAAGATTGGTGGTTGGCAATAAGAATGGATAGATGGATAGCTAAAATGATAAAATAAGCATAGGAAAATGTTAAGTGGGAGGTACATGGGCGTTCATTATAAAATTAATCTGTATGCTTTGAAAGTTATAGTACTGTTGGAGAAAAAAAATCCTTCCACATTTACTAGCCTTCCAAGTAAAAAGAATTCTAATGCTCATACTGTTGTTCAGTTGACTCTTTGCAGCCCTCTGAACCGCAGCATGCCAGGCTCATCCCTACTGGCCTTGGTAGCCCCAAACAGCACCATTGAAAGGAATGCACTTTCAGGTTTGCTGTTAACTTTTAAATTGGTAAACCCTGATTTATAGGGCACTTAGAATCAGAATGAAATGTGAGTTAGTGAAAGAACTGAATGAACAGCTCACAATCCCACATTCTAGCACTGCTAGAAAAAATTTTAAGACTTTTCCTGAGTAGTTTTAGAGTCATTTTCAGTAAAACAGAGTGTAAGGTACAGATTTACCGTATAACCCATGCCCTACGCATGTATGACCTCCCCTGTCATCAGCATCACTCACCAGAGTGGTGTATTCATTGCACTGATCTGCCTACATGGACTCATCATTATCACCCAAAGTCTACAATATACATTAGGATTTATTCTTGATGTTGTACATTCTGTGAGTTTGGACAAATGTGTAATGACATATGTGTGTGTGCTAATTCGCTTCAGTTGTGTCCAACTCTGTGTGATGCTATGGACTGCAGCCTGCCAGCCTCCTTTGTCTATGAGATTCTCCAGTTGAGATACTGGAATGGGTTGCTATGCCCTCCTCTGGGGGATCTTCCCAACCCAGAGGTCAAACCCGTGTCTCTTATGTCTAACCTACATTGGCAGGTAGGTTCTTTACCACTAGTTCTACCTGGAAAGCCCATTTATCCACCATTATTGTATCATACAGTAGAGTAGTTTCACTGCACTGAGAAGTTTTTGCCACTGATCTGCTCCTGTTAAATCAGGAGGGGACTCTGGTAGCTATGAATCATTTCTTTAAGCCTGACGATTATGACTCACTTACCCATATGAACAGTCGTGGAGGGGACTGAAGCTGGAGCTTTCAGCCAGTGGGGCAGCTGACCTCTATCCCTATATCTCAGACTCTTCAGGAGAGGTTGCTGTAAAAATTTGCCTTCTTTATGGAAACGAAAAGTTAGCAGATTCTTCATGTATAAGAAGAGAGCCATTCTGGATGTAATGCTTACTCTGAGCTTCATTTACTAACCACGGGGTGGTCATCATCAATTGCATTTCACAGATATGTAAACTGGAGATCAGAAACGTTAATTCATTTGCCTGTAGTCAGTGAACTATGGAGTATCAAAGGTGGGACCTGAGTACAGCCTTCGTGGTTCCCAAGTTTGTGACCATCTTTCATTTAAGGCTGTTGGGAAGGAAGATGTCTTCTGGAGGATTTAGAATCCAGAATACATTTTTGCTGAGAAACTGTGATTGAAGGTGATCACATATAATGCAATAGTGCCTTTAATCCTGTTGTTTTGGTTTTGGTTTTCGGTTTTCTGCAATTTGGGGCTAAGTGGGATTCTCTAAGCTTGCCTGGGAATCTAACTCCTAAACATGACATTATTTTGAATAGTGTTGGTGTCCCAAAATTTCAGTCTATGAGTTACAAACTTTGGAGACAAGTTTTTCATAACTAGAGACCATCTGTAAAAGTCACATCTGATGCTTATACCTGACTTTGCTATTTGGAAAATACCTTCGTGTCTGTGTCTTGTGTGATCCTCACATCCATACTTCAAGGGAGGGAAAACAAGGATAGGATCATTATTTCCATTCAGTGAGGATCAGGGAGACCAGGAGAGAGGTCCAGAAGTTTGTCCAAGGTCACACAGCAGGGAAAGGGTTTAAGCTAAGTTGAGAACCCAAGCACCTTGACACCTCATTCACCAATGCCTCACACCTCCCCCACTTTGCATCTCATTTTGGCTCCTAGACCCAGGTTAATTTATATGTGAAATCTTACAAATTCTTGGTAGGTGACCAATATATAATGTGTAGCTAATGAGATAAAGTACAGTTTCACTTTGATTACAAAGGAAGGGGAACTCTCAAAGGGATCATAATAATCGGGCCTTTCTCAGCAGAACTCAAGAGAGTTTTATAGGCCTGGCAAAATGATCCATCCTCTCAATGGACCCATGTGTCTGGGACCTCCCACTGTCCCCGCCATTCTGCAGAGGAGGAAAGAACATTAAGAGATTTGGTCCAGGGTCACCAACACCCAGGTCATCAATCACACAGTCTCAGTGGCAGAGCAAGGAGTGGACCCAGGACTCTGTGTAACCATCCGTGAGAATGTGCTCCAGCCAGCACATCGTGTAATGTATTTTTAAATACCCCAAAGAGCTCTTGTCAAGGAGCGGAAATAGACATCCCCTACAATAGCCTTGAGACTCATCAGTAAGCCCCATGTCCAAGGTCAAAAGGAAATCAGGGTCAGCCCTAGAGAAACCTGCACCTCTTTATATCACTAACATATGAGCATTTGTACTTTTTATAACCATGCTTTTGCTTAAGACATCTAGTCAAGCCTGCTGTTTACTTACTCTGTGACCTCGGATGAGTCACTTGACATTTGGGGGCCTCAGTTTATGCTCTGGAAAAGACAGTTGGACAAGATGGGCTATATTTTTTTAGAACCAGGAGGAAAGAACAGTCTTACCCAGAGAACTTACTTTTCTAGTCTGAAACTCTCTGAGAACAAGGATGGTGTTCTGTTCTCTGTGGCCCCAGCATTCAACTCCATTCCTGATAAAGGCTGTCTGATGAATGTTGAGTGAGTGAATAAAAATGACACAGCCCCTTTGCTTAGGATGAGCAATGTTTCCATAAATTCTGTACATCGCTGGCAATGTATTTCAAGTGTGACACATTTCATGCTGGAAACACAGCTTGTTAACCATCCCAGAGACGTGTCAGAATATAATCATGGGCTCCAAAAGGTCCTTGTGGCACAGAAGGCCAAAGCTTGCTCTTGGTGACTCTAGAGGTCTGAACAGTGACTCAGAGTGACTGTGAGACCCAACTCAGGGCACACTTTTCTAAGTGTCTTGAAGGATTAATGTATTAACATATTTATTTATTTGTTTGTCTATGAGTTACTCAGTCATGTCCAGTTCTTCGAGACCCTGTAGACTACCAGGCCTCCATCCATGGGATTCTCCAGGCAAGAATACTGGAGTGGGTTACCACTTCCTTCTCCAAGGGATCTTCCTGACCCAGGGATCGAACCCGGGCCTCCCACATTGGAGGCAGATGCTTTAACCTCTGAGCCACCAGGGAAGCTCAATGCTGGATCTTAATTGAGGCACTCAGAGTCTTCAGTCTTTGTTGTGGCATGAAGACTCTTGCATTCAGGATCTTCAGTCTTTGTTGTAGCATGCAAACTCTTGTTGCAGAATGTGGGATCTAGTTTCCTTATCAGGGACTGAACTCGGGCCCTCTGCATTGGGAATTCGGAGTTTAGCCACTGGACCACCAGGGAAGGCCCAGGGTTAATTATTAAAGTAGGGAGGAAAAATCTTGATGAGAGGCAGGATGACCACTAGATTACTTGGAGGAAACCTGAAATTGATGGTTGCTGAGTTTCCTTCTCGACCCATGATCCTATGTTTCTCAACCTATTCTCTGTTTTGACGTGGAAAGTACACTGATATTCATCTGAAAGGATATGGCTTTGAATCTCATTCTGAAATGTATTGATCATATGACTTAAGTAAATCTAATACTGGGACTCAATAATAACATTAATTAAACTTATAATGTATAAGCATTTAGCTCTACCTGTCAAGAGCTTTGTTGATTTTTTTTTACTTTACATTAACTCACTTAATCCATTTGAAGAAGGCTCACTGTTACTATCCATGAGATGAGTAAACTGGGACACAGAGAATCTAAGGCGTTCGTGCTCCCAGGTCTCCTAGTGAGAAGTGGCAGGCCTGGAAGCTCACTCTCCTTTCTATGTGGCTCCAGTCTTGGAGTTCTCCATAAGTAAATCTCTGTTCGTTAGTCTGTTCAACTGTAAAATTGACATTGTGATGTCTCAGCATTCTTACAGGTAGTTACAAAAATCAAATGAGATAGGTTTCCAATTGTTTGTCTCTTGCATCGGACAGTCAGCTCATGAAGGTGCAGGTTTCATGTGGGTCTCCTTCAAAGTGGAGGATTCCTAAATAGCACCCATTGAATACTGTCTGAATAAATGCATGAGTTAATGAAGAGAATAATTAGAAACTGCCTAATGAAGAGTCAAGGTACTATATGAGTGTCATTTACTTATTTTTTGGTGTTTCAAATCTGCATTCAGCCTTGTTTGACATTTTTAAATTTGCAAGGTAACCGTAGAACGAGAGCTGCTGGACTTCCCTGGTGGGTTAGCGGTTGAGAGCCTTTCTGCCAGTGCAGGCAACAGGGCTTCAATCCCTAGTCTGGGAAGATCCTGCATGCCCCAGGATGGTGGGCCACACTACTGAGCCCGTATGCCCTAGACCTCGTACTCGGGAACAGGAGAAGCTACTTCCGTGAGAAGTTTGCACACCGCCACTAGAGAGTAGCCTCTGCTCCCACAGCTAGAGAAAAGCCTGAGCAGGAACAAAGACCCAGCACAGCCAAAAATAAAGAAAAATTTTTGAAAAGAAAGCTACTTGTTAGTCCAGTGACTTTAATGCCCAAATGTTAATCTGTTAGGAATGTTTCTTTTGTAATTCTTCTCATCTCAATTGAATTGTGTTTGATTTGCATCTGATGAAATTTGAAAGTGAAAATTATGACCTGTGTTTGCACTTTATCCATTCCTACTAAAATCCCATTCCTATTTGGGAAGTGTTTATCATTAATGCTATATCTGAGGAAACAGAAGGGTTTAATATGTAACCTATAAAACTTCTCGGAATAACCCTATGAGGTTGATAGTTCAGCTCATTATACACTGGATGACCCTGAGAGCAGATTCATTCAGTGCTATTGTTGATGCTTTTACTCATTCACCCTCAGGGTCTGTACTGAGGTCCAGGGTTTGTACTAGGGTCTAGCATATGAAGTCACGTCAGACTCCTCTGCCCTAAAGGATTTTTTGGGAGAATAGCTTAGAGTTCAGTGAGGGGGCAATTTTTACCTTGTCTAATGGATTGCTAATTGCCGGTTGTAGATCCAGGACTACACACAAGACTATGGCCTGATGTTTGTGAATACTGGTGCCTCCAGGTCATAAACATTAAAATGGAGATGTGTGATTTGCTTACCCTCTGCGATCAGTCGGTTGTCTTTCCCTTCTCATGAAGTGGCTCGTGGGTGTTTGATCGCATATAGCCAGTATACTTGTGGCTTCCCACGTGGCACTGGTGGTAGAGTCCACCTGCCAATCATGGGTTTGACCTCTGGGTTGGGAAGATCCCCTGGAGTAGGTAGGATCCACCCACTGGCATCCCACTCCAGTATTCCTGCCTGGGAAATTCCATAGGCACAGGAGCCTGGTGGGCTACAGTCCTAGGGGCCACAAAGAGCTGGACACGACCGAGTGACTGAGCAGATGACACAGCCCACCCATTTAAACAGTGCACATCCACTCCCCACTGGGAGATACACTTCCTCACTCTGTCCTCATTTTCAGGCATCGTCATTTTTCACTTCTGGTTGATAACTGTGGGACAAACCTGTTTCAGTTTCTGTATGCAAAACTGACAGAGGCCCATAGGTCTCCCTTATTCTTCTTGTTCCACTTCCTTATAGGCAGGGGAGTCATGTTGAAAGCTTCAGGAGATGGTGACTGATTGGGCTTGTGATTGGTCTAGAGTTTCAGCCTGAGTCTCCGCTCTCTCTGTTCTCTTAATGGTTTTTCTTTTTCCATTCAGACAAGAAAGAAGGAAAGAAAGAAAGAGGAAGGGGAGGGAGGGAGGGAAAGAAGTAAAACAAAGGAAGAAGTACTATAGTCAAAAGAAAGCTTGGAGCATATAGATAACAGACCCCTTCACTGTAAAACTTAACAGTGTGCTATAAAGTTTTTATTAAGCTTGTAGGTGAGCATCATTATTTCCACAAAGGTTTCATCATGATGAGCATTTCTTATCTTCTGATTCATGGAACTTCTTTCATGGGACAAATAGGACCATTTGTTGAAATGGTGCTTCCTCAGAGCAAAGCTTCCCTAGACATCAGGCTTCCAGGCTGTTCACTCTACTCAGCATCTGACTTTTTTGTCTTTAATTTCTTTCTCCATATTTTCAGTGATTCCTGAACATTTTCCTTTTTTCCTTCCTTCTCTCCTTCCTACCTCTCTCCCTCACTCTGTCTTTCCTTCAGTCTGTCTTTCCCTCCTTCCCTATCTTTAACTGCAAGCCTGTACCATTTTCTACAGAGACACATGATTGACACAAAGCCTATGACTTTGAGGGCTCATGGTCAATGCAGGGGACAGACACATAGGAATACATGATGTGCATTGTTTGGGGTGTTGTAGTAGAAGAGCATGAGAGAAGTCGCTCAGTCGTGTCTGACTCTTTGCGACCTCGTGGACTGTAGCCCACCAGGCTCCTCTGTCCTTGGGATTCTCCAGGCAAGAATACTGGAGTGGGTGTCCATTTCCCTCTCCAGGGGAATCTTCCTGACCCAGGGATCGAACCCAGGTCTCCCACATTGCAGGTAGATGCTATGGGGTATGGTGAAAATAGAAAGGAGGAATGAAACGGGGTTGAAGGAGATTAATTTTTAGCTGTCTTGAGAAGTGAGTAGAGAGTATTAAATGAAATTGGGGACAAGTTCATTTCTGTCCACAGAAACAAACTAACAAACAAAAAACCAAGATAGAACAGCCTGGAATATCTGGAAAAGAGCAAGTTTGACTAGAGTGAAGGGTTCAAGAAGTGGATGGAGCAGTAGACTGGTGATAACGTGAGAAGCATTGTGGGAACCTCAGGAGTGTGTGAAGCCATGATTAAGTCCTTTCTCCATGTATCACAACTCAAAAACTTTTCCAACTGCCTTTGTTCCATATGAATAAATCAGGATTATCTGCTGACTTTGTGATAGCTAGACAATAATCTAGCCTTTTCCAGTGTATAACATGTGAATACCAGTCTTTTGAAATGAAGCACACCCATGCACCCACAAATATGTGCCAACACATGTGTATGCAATTTATCTGAGAAAAAATAAATTTGAGGAAAGGCCCATTGGCATATTAAGAACTGAAAGAAATGTTTTACCTTGGCATCATTTTTTGTTGAGGAAAATATATTAGTATTCCATAATACACATTTTAGGAAAATATTTCTAACTCTTTGGAATTCTGACAATGGTGCCTTGTGTCAACCTTCTGAAACCACCAGAGGCCTAGAAACCCTGGGCTGGCAACCATTACTACCATCTGAGGTTTAGAGAAGGGATGAGATCTGCTTGATGTCATCAGGTATAACTGAGCAAGAACAAGAGTTCAGATTTAGGTCTCCTTTTTCTGGTCCAGTTCTCATTTAATTGTGCTAATCAATGGCCCATCTGGAGTCCACAGGCATTTATTGGTGACTCCACGTGTCTACCATTGTGCTTTGTGCTAATAACACATGTTGAAATTCTCACTAGTGGGGCAGATGATACTACACAGACCAATGAACAGATAGTGCCAGGAGGGATGTTGCCATGGAGAAGAAAAAGGCAGGAGGAGAGAATGATGAGTAATAGGGGTGCTATTTTGCAAAACTGAGGAAGGAAGAGATAGGGTGACATTTAGGGAAGTGAGAGCCAGACATGCAGATCTATGTGGGGAGTATCTTCCAGGCCAAGAAGAAGTTAGTGTAGAGGTAGGAAAATGTTCTAGAAACACCAATGGGCTGGTACGGTTGGATCAGAATGAGGAGGGTGATGAAGTTAGAACATGCGGTCAGTGGGGTGGCTGGGGCTGTAGCCATGTGGATCCTCAGAGGCCACGGTAGGGTTATCTGTGCCATTTGTGAGTTATGAGCAGAGAATTCAGTTCAGTTCAGTCATTCAGTTGTGTCCGACTCTTTGTGACCCCATGGACTGCAGCAAGCTACACCTCCCTGTCCATCACCAACTCCCAGAGTTTATAGAAACTTATGTTCATTGAGTTGGTGATGCCATTCAACCATCTCATCCTCTGTCATCCCCTTCTCCTCCCACCTTCAATCTTTGCCAGCATCAGGATCTTTTCAAATGAGTTAGTTCTTCGCATCAGGTGGCCAAAGTATTGGAGTTTCAGTTTCAACATGAACACTCAGGACTCTTCTCCTTTAGGATGGACTGGTTGGATTTCCTTGCAGTCCGAGAGACTCTCAAGAGTCTTCTCCAATACCACAGTTCAAAAGCATCAATTCTTTGGTGCTCAGCTTTCTTTATAGTCCAACTCTCATATCCATACATGACTACTGGAAAAACCATAGCCTTGATGAGACGGACCTTTATTGGCAAAGTTGTGTCTCTCATTTTTAATATACTATCTAGGTTGGTCATAATATACAGCCTTGATGTACTCCTTTTCCTATTTGGAACCAGTCTGTTGTTCCATGTCCAGTTCTAACTGTTGCTTCCTGACCTGCATATAGGTTTCTCAAGAGGCAGGTAGGGGGTCTGGTATTCCCATCTCTTTCAGAATTTTCCACAGTTTATTGTGATCCACACAGTCAAAGGCTTTGGCAGAGTCAACAAAGCAGAAATAGATGTTTTTCAGGAACTCTCTTGCTTTTCGATGATCCAGCAGATGCTGGCAATTTGATCTCTGGTTCCTCTGCCTTTTCTAAAACCAGCTTGAACATCTGGAAGTTCATGGTTCACGTATTGCTGAAGACTGGCTTGGAGAATTTTGAGCATTACTTTGCTAGCATGTGAGATGAGTGCAATTGTGCGGTAGTTTGAGCATTCTTTGGCATTGCCTTAATCAAGATTGCTGGGAGAAATATCAATAACCTCATATATGACACCACCCTTACGGCAGAAAGTGAAGAGGAACTAAAAGCCTCTTGATGAAAGTGAAAGAGGAGAGTGAAAAAGTTGGCTTAAAGCTCAACATTCAGAAAATGAAGATCATGGCATCTGGTCCCATTACTGATGGGAAATAGATGGGGACACAGGAGAAACAGTGTCAGACTTTATTTTGGGGGACTACAAAATCACTGCAGATGGTCACTGCAGCCATGAAATCAAAAGACGCTTACTCCTTGGAAGGAAAGTTATGACCAACCTAGATAGCATGTTGAAAAGCCGAGACATTATTTTGCCAACAAAGGTCCATATAGTCATGGCTATGGTTTTCAAGCGTCATGTATGGATGTGAGAGATGTACTGTGAAGAAAGCTGAGCACTAAAGGATTGATGCTTTTGAACTGTAGTGTTGAAGAAGACTCTTGAGAGTCCCTTGGACTGCAAGGAGATCCAACCAGTCCATTCTGAAGGAGATCAGCCCTGGGATTTCTTTGGAAGGACTGATGCTAAAGCTGAAACTCCAGTACTTTGGCCACCTCATGTGAAGAGTTGACTCATTGGAAAAGACTCTGATGTTGAGAGGGATTGGAGGCAGGAGGAGAAGGGGACGACCGAGGATGAGATGGCTGGATGGTATCATGAATTCGACAGACGTGAGTCTGAGTGAACTCTGAGAGATGGTGATGGACAGGGAGGCCTGGCGTGCTGCGATTCATGGGGTTGCAAAGGGTCGGACACGACTGAGTGACTGAACTGAACAGAGGTTGGCCATAGCTTTCCTTCCAAGGGCTAAGTGTCTTTTAATTTCATGGCTGCAGTCACCATCTGCAGTGATTTTGGAGCCCCCCACCCCAAATAAAGTCTGACACTGTTTCCACTGTTTCCCATCTATTTGCCATGATCTTCGTTTTCTGAATGCTGAGCTTTAAGCCAACTTCTTCACTCTCCTCTTTTACTTTCATCAAGAGGCTCTTTAGCAGAGAATTAATCTGATCCAAATTAGTTTTTAGGAAGTTCAGATGGGCTTTTTCTCGGTGGGGAAGAGACTACAGAGTGAGAACAGAAGCTGGGGACCAGTGGGGACATGAGCACAGATTCTGATTCTGGATCTGTGTGAAAAGTGCAATGGATAGAAGTTGTAGATAGTTGTATCTGAGAGGAAGAGAAAACACAACAGCTATAAGGATAGGCACGGAGTGGCCACTTTTTGAGATAAGGAGACTGATGTGCTTCTGCTCCCTTGGCACTTGATTTACAATTTGAGAATCAGTTTCTTTATGGTACTTTTATCACTGTTCCTATAAAGAAATGCATCTTCTGGGAAAGATAATTTCAGTTCAGTTCAGTCACTCAGTCGTGCAGATTCATACAGACTGTTGTCATCTCAATAGTTTTTCTTGAGGTTCCTTTAGTTTTATCTTCAGGAAAGTGGGTTGTCCTGCTCTTCTTTGTTTTAAGTGAAGAAATTAACATCAGTTCATTTCAGTTCAGTCGCTCAGTCATGTCCGACTCTTTGTGACCCCATGAATCGCAGCATGCCAGGCCTCCCTGTCCATCACCAACTCCCGGAGTTCACTCAGACTCACGTTCATCGAGTCCGTGATGCCATCCAGCCATCTCATCCTCTGTTGTCCCCTTCTCCTCCTGCCCCCAATCCCTCCCAGCATCAGAGTCTTTTCCAATGAGTCAACTCTTCACACGAGGTGGCCAAAGTATTGGAGTTTCAGCTTCAGTATCATTCTCTCCAAAGAAATCCCAGGGCTGATCTCCTTCAGAATGGACTGGTTAGATCTCCTTGCAGTCTAAGGGACTCTCAAGAGTCTTCTCCAACACCACAATTCAAAAGCATCAATTCTTCGGTGCTCAGCCTTCTTCACAGTCCAACTCTCACATCTATACATGACTGCAGGAAAATTCGGAACCTTGACTAGATGGACCTTCGTCAGCAAAGTAATATCTCTGCTTTTGAATATACTATCTAGGTTGGTCATAACTTTTCTTCCAAGGAGTAAGCGTTTTTAAATTTCATGGCTGCTATCACGATCATGATCTGTAGTGATTTTGGAGCCCCCAAAATAAAATCTGACACTATTTCCACTGTTTCCCCATCTATTTCACATGAAGTAATGGGACCAGATGCCATGATCTTCGTTTTCTGAATGTTGAGCTTTAAGCCATCTTTTTCACTCTCCTCTTTTACTTTCATCAAGAGGCTTTTGAGTTCCTCTTCACTTTCTGCCATAAGGGTGGTGTCATCTGCATATCTGAGGTTATTGATATTTCTCCCTGCAATCTTGATTCCGGCTTGTGTTTCTTCCAGTCCAGCATTTCTCATGATGTACTCTGCATATAAGTTAAATAAGCAGGGTGACAATATACAGCCTTGATGTACTCCTTTTCCTATTTGGAACCAGTCTGTTGTTCCGTGTCCAGTTCTAACTGTTGCTTCCTGAAAGATAATTTAAATGGTACCAAATGCATCCAGTAAAATTCATTTCCCTGGTTTCTTTCCCAGAAGCAACCGCTGTTACCAACCTCTTGTGTATTTTTCTAGACTAAGAGTACAGATGTATATATGTGTGTTCATAATATATTCACTTTTCTTTTTAATACAGTTGTCTAGATGGTATATCCTGTACTGTAGCTTACTTTTTCCACTAAATAATTTATCTTAGAGATTAGTCTATACCAGTATATATAGAAAGAATTCTATAGATGTTAACAATGCCACAGTGTATTTCATTGCACTGCCATATTATGATATTTAATAATAGTGATTAATTCCTACTGAAGTACCTTGTTTCCAGTGTTTTTAAATTACTAATGGTAAAGTGATGAATAATATTATATTATAATAATATCTTTGAACATATTATACACATGTAGATGTGAGTCTGTAGAATAAATCCTAGAAGTAGAATCTGCAACCAAGAAGAATGTGTATATTTAAATGTTGGTTGATAGAGCCACTTTGTCCATCAAGAGGGTTGTGTTAATTTATAGGCCAGCAATAATGCATGATGGTGCCTGCCAAAGTGAAAGCCTTTATAGTAGTGAAGTTAATGATAACTTACAAATGTGTGTTGCTTTATATTTTTCAGAAGTGCCTTGTTACCCATTATTTATTTATTTACTAAAATAGCTCTTGGAAGTAAATCTGTGTATTCTAATTTCATACATAAAGATAGGGAACTTAGAGAGATTGATACTTGCCCAACTAGTGAATAGCAGGGCTGGGATTTGAACCCAGGTCTCTCAGACATCCAAGACCAGACTGCCTGCAATTTAGCCTTGTCACATAAGGGTTTCTCCAAATCCACACTTAGATTCCTCTTTCTTACAGACTACATTCCGCATCGCTGGAAGCATTGAGGTGTTTGCTGGATAAGGCCTTGGCAAAATGCTGTTGAAAACATTATGGCCCCAGCCTGAGGATCTGACTATAACCTTCAAGGCCCCTTTCTGCCCCATCACATCGATGGACTAAACTGCTTTCCTCTCAGGCTTAATAGCTGCATCAACAAAATGAAACTAGTATCACCTGCCTCTAACTGCATTGGAATGTCATAAAGGTAAATCAGATAGTACACCTGAAGCACTTAGAGCAACTTAAGAAAAATAAACTCTCTAAATCTGTGTTAGAGTGACTCAGTGCCATGGAGATGCTCAGCCCACCAGCCTCCCCTGGGCCTTTATTAGGAGCAAGTTCCTTTAACTGGATTTGTCTTAAGTGCAAATACAAGTATGCACATATGCTCACACTCACACACTGAAATACTTCTTCCAACTCCCTGGCCCATTATTAGAGAGTCACAATTTTTTTTTTTAATTAAAATACAGTTGATTTACAATGTTATGTTAGTTTCAGGTGTACAGCTAAGTGAATTGTTTATACATATATCTATTTTTTTCAGATTCTTTTTTCCCATATAGGTTATTGCAAAATATTGGGTATAACTCCCTGTGCTATACAGTATATCCTTGTGCTATAGAGTATATACAGAAATATATTTCATTTATATATTTAAGACTCCTCCTAATCTGACATCTAGCTTAGTCCCTAAATTCATTTCAAGCTTAACCATCAAAACAAGTTTGTTTATTATCTCTTGTAAACATCACAACAATACTGTAAGTAAAGTGTTATTTTCTGTGCTTAGTCATTCGGTCGTGTCCAACTCTTTGCAACCCTGTGGACTGTAGCCCACCAGGCTCCTCTTTTCATGGGATTCTTCAGGCAAGAATACTGTAGTGGATTGCCATGCCCTCCTCCAGAAGTTATTCCCAACCCAGGAATCAAACCAATGTCTCCCACATTGCAGGCAGATTCTTTACCATCTGAGCCACCAGCTATTATCTCTTTTTTTTCTGGACAGACGTCAAAGCTCAGAGAGGTGATGTTTCTTTGTCAAGATCACAAAGCACATTGGGGTGGAGCAGGGATTAGAACCAGGTTGTCTGATGTGGAGTCTGTCCTTTCATTTGCCAAGGCTTCATTCAAACTATATGCCCTCTGGCCTCTGGGAGGAGACCCCGAGTGCCCTTCACCCCATGTTGTGAATGGTACTCCATTCACATGCTTTTCTAGACCTATTTAGGTGTCCCAGGCTGCTGTGTATGTTCATATAGAAATGTACATTTCCATAAGCTCCAGTGAACTGGAAAGCTCCCTGAGGGTAGAGATACTGGCTACTGCATGTCCTAAGCGACCATGCTTGCATAGGAGGGTAGTGCCAATTTTGAGTGTCTCTTTGTGTCAGGCATTTGTGAATGTCTTGAATTTTAAGCCTCCCAATGAAAAGAGGCAGTCTCATCAGTATTTCCCAGCAGGGGAAATTGAGACTTAGCAAAGTCACATGTCCAGGGGCACACAGTGAGTGGAAGGACCCAGAATTCAAACTGAGGTCTGTCTTTCTCCAAGTCCTGGGATTTTGCCAAGATACCATCACCCCTACAACCACCCCATGTGATTAGCATGAAGCCTGAAATTAGTTATGGATTGTTTTTGCTTTTGTATGTAGGCTTTTATTGGAGCATAGCCATACCTACTTGTTTGCTCATCGTCTGTGGCTGCTTTCTTTTATTTTAAAAGCAGTTCTATTGAGATACAATTCACATAACACTCGATTCAGCCATTTAAACTGTAAATCTAGTTTTTAAAAATTATATCCCATTCTTTCAGGACAGGAGGATGGTAGGAGACTGTCTCCCGATGGGTGTCTAGAGACTGAAGCCGTGTTCACATTGACATCTGTGGTGTCAAATAGGACAGAACATGTAGGGGAAGGGAAGGCCGGGTGCATCACAGTCAGCTCCTGACCCAGCCTTTCATCCTAAAGACTCTAGGACAACAGCAGATGAGTTCCCGGAAGTACACGGCCAGCTGATTTCAAAGCATCGAAGGCCTCCCCACTTTGAAAGGAAATATACTAACACAAGTCTCTTACCTAGGTGCCTGCCTCTTTAATATGCAGCTAGGGAGGGGCTGTGGAGAGGAACCAAGGATACAAATAGGCACAGAGAAGGGAAGAGAAGGTTTCAATAAAGCATGCTCTGGGAGTTCAAAGGATGAGGCCATTGCACAAGTTTGCTAACACCCTTTACATCCTTTTCTCACTGAACCCTTTTTCCAACTGTATGGGGCAGGACTATTCTCCTCAGTTTATAGACCAGGAGCCTAGATGAACCCTCCTCTTTCAAAACTTAATGGACTCTAAGCCCCAGAGCCCTGAAGCACTGTCAGTCAAACACTGAGCCCTCTGGGCTCCCTTGGAGTCACCTCCTCCATCCAAGGTTGCCCTAAGCTCAGATTTGGCCATGGACCTGGGAACCAACACATCATGTTTACTCAGTGGGGAGGAGGGAGCACAGGGGAGAAGAAGGTGGGTAGGGCAGACACATTTAGAGAAAAGTGTTCAGAACAGCTTGGTAGGTAAGAACCATGCTTTACAGGGGTGACTGGGAAGCCCCGTCGTCACAGGTATGCATGTGTGGGCTGCTTGTGGAGTCACATTGCCTGGTTCCAACTCTGATTCCCCCACTTATTAGCTGTATAATCTCAGGTGAGTTCCTTGACTATTTATTCTGTCTGTACCTCAGTTTCCCCATCTGTAAAATGGGGCTTATTATTGTTTTCTCATGTTTTTTTTACTGAAATATAGTTAATTTACAATGTCGCATTTGTTTCAGGTGATTCAAATATATGTATGTGTGTGTGTGTGTTTGCATGTGCGTGCATGCGTACTCAGTTGTTCAGCTGTGTCCAGCACTTTGTGACCCCTTGGACTGCAATCTGCCAGGCTCCTTTGTCTGGGATTTTCTTGGCAAGAATACTGAAGTGGGTCGCCATGTCTTTCTCCAGGGATCTTCCCAACCCAAGCATCAAACCTGTGTCTCTTCTGTCTCCTGAGACTCCTGCTTGACAGGAGGATTCTTTACCCTGAGTCACGGGAGAAGGGTATAGATAGAGATATTCAGATTCTTTTCCACTATAGGTTATATAAGGTGTTGAATATAGTTCCCTGTGCTTTATAGTAGGTCCTTGTTGTTTATCTATTTTGCAAATAATGGTGTGTATCTGTTAATCATGGGGTTATTTTGAAAACTAAATGAACTACTTTGTTTTAAAGCCCTAAAAATATTCCCTACTACCTACTGAGCACTTGAGACAAGTTGGTTGCTATTATTATTACACTGTAAACATTATTGGTTGGGGCTAGAATATGAAAGGACTTGGATCCCAGGCTGTGGCATCCTTGATTTTGTAGCTCTTGGTTTTGAACCAGATGAAATCTGGCTTTAGGGAGGTTTACCTATGTTAGAGTGAATTAAAGTAGTAGGAAAATTGGAGTCGAGAGACTGGCGAAGGGGTTGCTGCCAAGGTGTTTATGGCAATTTCACTGTCTGAGAGAGAGGCAGGCTGGCCTGATGACTGCGCCTGGGCTTTGTCAGTGCCGGTCAGATCATCTCCTCCAAGGAGATGGTTTGGCTGTTATGGCCTGATTCCACTGTCAGGGAGCACTTTTGCCTAGTACCTTATAGGAGATTGGAAGCATTCTCTTTCACCTGCCTGGGAAAGGGACTGTCTTTATGAAGCCTTGAGGACTACAGGCCTTTGGCCTCTGTGTAGAGTTGCCAGCTCAGGAACTGGCAGCAGGCTGAAAGCATCAGCCTCTACCAGCAGGCTCAGCTGAGCTGGACTCTATTTTAAGGATGTTAGAGGGTTCACCTAAAATTCTCCTCCTGGGAGCCAGCCTAACAGCACACCATTATGCTGTTCCTAGGTAATGGTAGGCTCCGGGCTCGGCTGCAATGAGAGGGTCTCTCCCAAGATCAATTCTGGCCACACTTGCCATCCTCTCGCTTCCTCCTATGGCAATAATTGTTGCAGCCTGTCAGGGATTGGACTCAAGGGCTCAGAGCTGATCGACTGCTTGGTTTCTTTTTTTTCCCTCCTGGTCACTTGCATAAAATATTTATATATTTAATATATTGTGCATGGGTTCTCTCCTACTTTGCCTCTCTAGTCTGAGCGGGACTTTAGCTAAATGTGGTGCCCAATAACTTCAAGGGCTCAAGTGCTTTTGAGAAATTTTTCTTCTAAGAAGATGAGCTGGGGGAATTGAAAGCAGGGCTGCTGGCTTTGATGTCTTAAGTATGAAATTTCAATGGCTTACCAGCTGCCAAGCTCTGGTTTTCATGCAGACAGGGTAAGATTTAAGGAAATGATCACATCACAAGCCTGATGGGTGACAAATAATGATTGGGAAACTGCCCAAGGAACCCTGGGAAGGAGAATTCTGCAGGCCTAACCCTGAGTTTTTAGCTGGAATGGGTGATCTGATGAAAATTTCTTTTTATCTTTTTCAGAGATAATTTGGATTGGTATTTTTCCATTTTAAAACACATGCTTATTTTCAGATATTCAGACACTATGAAAAATCAGGTGGCTCAGACAGTAAAGAATCTGCCTGCAATGTGGGAGACCTGGCTTTGATCCCTGGGTTGGGAAGATCCCCTGGAAGAGGGTATGGCAACCCACTGGAGTATTCTTGCCTGGAGAATTCCAGGGACAGAGAAGCCTGGTGGGCTACAGTCCACGGAGTAGTAAAGAGGCCAACATGACTGAGTGACTAAGTACATGGAAGATCGGGAAGACAAAGATGACCAGTGATTTTTGCCCTTCCCCAAAGGAAACCATTTTGGTATATTTCCTTATAGTTCTTTACTTATGATTTTTTTTTAAAAATATATTTATTTATTTGACTGTGACAGGTCTTAGTTAGAGCATGTAGGATTTAGTTCCCTGACCAGGGATTGAACCCACGTCCCCTGCATTGGGAACTTGAAGTTTTAGCTACTGGACCACCAGGGAAGTCCCCTCTATGATTTTTTTTTTAAGTTATTATATTAGTTTTTCATTTCTCTGACTGTTTACTTCTCTATGTATCTAATTGAATTATATCCTTGTCCTAGTTTTTTATTTATTTGATTGATTGGGTTTATTTTTGTTTTGCCTAGCCAACATGGTAAAATACATCTTTCATGTAAGTGTAAAATATTTGCGCTTTACATGAATCATGGTTGGTCTAGGGAATCCCAAAAGTTAGGGTGCATGATGATGACCTGAAGAACTTATGAAAATATAGGGGTGGTGCATCTGTGATTTTGAGAAGTGTGGCTCATGGACCACACATAGGGAAACCTTTATATCAGGCTAAGTATGGTGGTTATATTGATCTACTGAGTAGATTCTCCATGTGCTTATCCATTTTCATCATAGTCAATATGTGGGGTGTTTATTGCTTTTCATTAAATATAAGATGAAACTCCAATGCTTTGGCCACCTGATATGAAGAACTGACTCATTTGAAAAGACCCTGATGCTGGGCAGGATTGAAAGCGGGAGGAGAAGGGGATGACAGAGGATGAGATGGTTGGATGACATCACTGACTCAATGGACATGAGTCTGAGTAAACTCTGGGAGTTGGTGATGGACAGGGAGGCCTGGCATGCTGCGGTTCATGGGGTCACAAAGAGTTGGAACACCACTGAGCGACTGAACGAAACGGAACTGAACTGAAACAATGTCACAGTGAACATCTTTAGGCATTCATTTATTTATTCATTCAACAGATGTTTTTTGAGCACTTGAACAAGGTAAGCCTTTCCAGGTACTGGAAAGACCAGTGATCAAACAGACCCAGTTCATGCTCTTATTGAGCTTTTACCTAGTGGAAAGAAAGACAAACAGAATCACAATATTAGATTATGGCAAATCATAATGCTTGTTGTGAAAGAAAGATTCAAACTGCTACGACAAGGCAAAGAATTTAGCTTCAGAGGCCACAAAAGCCTCTTTAAGGGGGGTGACATGTAAGTGAAGCTTGAGGGAAGAATAGAGTTCATTGATGTCACTTTTAAGACTTGCAGAATTACTGGATTAAAGGGTGCTGACTTTTAAGACAACTTCCTTCATCTCCCTTCCCCCTCAGGTTTCAATGCCCAGGTTCAAATATGCAGGTTATACATCAGTCAGGGTCTAGTGGGAAAAGACCAACTGCATGTGGGATTTCACATGGAGAGAGCTTAGTACAGAAGATTAGTTATAAACAGTTTGAAATGTTGAAGGACTAAAAGGCGAAAGTGAGGTAGATCAGAGATTAGTGAGTACCAGAAGTAGCTACCACACCTAGGCTGAGTGAATACAAGGAAGCCAGGTAACCCCCTTCCTGCTGAGCTGTACTGGACAGGAATGGGGAACCAGCCCATACTGGAATCAGCAAGAAGGGACTGCTGAGGCTGGAACTAAAGAGATGGCACAGCGTGGCTTGTACTAGGATATCGAGGTGGTGGGCTGTAGTGCTGAGCTGAGGAAGAATTCCACAAGTTGGTGATGAGAATGCAGAGTTAACACTGCATGGCTGGTGCTGGGGTTTCAGGGGACACCACTTCTGACTGAGATTGTGGAGGACCTTCTAAGTTCTGGCCCCAGGATCCAGAAAGAGGCTTTGCACTATGAGAGAGGAAACTGCCCAGAGATACTGGAGAATCCTAGCTGTTCACTGCTACTGGAGGGATGCTGGCAGAAATTGGAAGCAGGGAGTGAGTTCTTGCTCCCTTCCTCCTGCCTTGTAATGTCCTACCAGATCTTCCTATTATAAAAACGAAGCAAAAGCCACCAGGCAAAGGACATCAGAAAAGCAGATTTGGGAGTCCAAGGCAGAGAGGGGCAGAAACAGGACCTGAGACGAAACAGGTATCGTGCCAGCGCACAGAGAAAGGAGACATCCTTTTACTGATTCCCCCTCCTCCTCAACCTTCGGTACTGCTCCTAGGGGGAATTAAACCAGTTCAGTGGTTATCAAGTCCATGACTCCACTATCCTCAAAATATTCTTTCTTTTCCAAATGTCTTTGGGCATAAATCTGAATAATCGAAGTCAACATGTTATAAAAGCTGATTGTGTGGATGAATAAATTGTAGCTGTTCCTGCTGCTGTTTAGTCACTAAGTCATGTCCAACCCTTTGTGACCCCCATGGACTATAGCCCTCCAGGCTCCTCTGTCCATGGGGATTCCAGGCAAGACTACTGGAGTGAGTTGCCATGCCCTCCTCCAGGGGGATGTTCCTGATCCAGGGATCAAACACTTATCTCCTGCTTGGCAGGCAGATTCTTTACCACTGAGCCACCTGGGAAGCCCACTGTTGCTCCTAAATGTTGCTTAGAATCTGGTACGGTGCTAAATGCCTACACTCATTCTTTTAATCAAGCCTCATATCTGCCTCTGTAGGTAGGCATTGTCACTCTCAGGCAGTGAGACTGAAGCTCCAAGGGGTGAATATACTTGTTCAGCATCACATGTCTCCTAAGTAGTGATAAAATCCAAACCCAGGACTGTTGGCCTCTATAGCTTTAGAAACTTCCATAATGTAGACCCACATTTAAAGGCGATTTTTCAGTGATCTCTAAAGGCAAGTGGAGAGTGGCTTGTTGCACATACCCAAGTTTCCATGAGACTATATTGGTAAAAGCCTAGAAGCTAACTGACCCCGGAATTCCAAAGGAAATGACAGCCTCACCATTCAAGGCCATGACATGGCTCTAGGCTCCTGTCCGAAAACCCTCCCCTGACCTTTTTCTAACATTTGGCATTTTATTGTTCTGTTGATTACAGATCACTTATGTGCAGCACACAGTTGACTGTTTGTTAAAATGAAAAGTGAAAAAAAATAGAAAGTACATGCTTGCCAGAGCAGTGCTGTGTTAACGGTTGTTCCCTAGGTATTCATCTCTGTACGTCTAAACACCTATAATTAAACTAGCTTTGGAGCAGTGCCTCTTGGAGAGGGTGGAAGAATCAATTCTGCAGCATTTGGATCCTGTTCTTTGTATACACTACTCAGCAGTGAAGATGTTCAAAAAGACCAGACGCTGTGACTCGAGAATGCAATTACCCACCTATCAGTGTGAATGGATGATGGTCTAGTCTTGGGGACATCTGAGCTCAGGGCAGCAGAGGCAAAAAGACAAGTGATGAATACGGTGACCTCCAATTCTCTGTGTCTGTCCCCCAGTCTCATTTCCTGCCTGGGAATTTTATTTTTGTACCTTGGATGCAGTGGTCACTGGGTAGCTTTGTGTTAAGCAGTTAATTAATGGCAACTCAAGTCAGCTCTCCCATTTATGAAACTCTGGAGCAGGCAGAAGCACTTTGGTCATCTGGAAAAATAAGTTGGGATCAAGCTGCATCAGCTATATAAATATGTGAGGCACTGCCGTCAGACTCCAGTACCAGCCAGTGCTGCCTGGCTTCACATGAATCATTGAAATGACCCAAACCCTCAGTCTGAGTTGATTGTAGCTAATGTGTGCTATATAATCTCATATGCTCAGAATGTCTTGTGAACCACACACGCTATCAAGATACAGTTTTAATTAACATTTGCTTTTTAGATAATATACGCAATTTATTTTGGCAAGAGTTCATTGAATGTAAAATCTACATAATTAAGATACTAAACCTGTAATATTTTTTCTTTGCAGTATTTTCTGCTAAATGACACAGATTCAGCAACATTTATTACTCTGTAGATAGCTGCAACTGGTGATCTCAATTTCATACTCTCCTCCTCCCCGCACAACCCCCTCCCATTTTTCTTCTCTAACCGAAGGATACAAAGTCATAAAGTTGATTTTGTTCACTTTTTAGATTTGAGAGTATCAGATTTTTTTCCCTTAGTTTAATTTGACATTAAAAATAAAGCAAAAGAGACTTCCCTGGAGGTACAATGGCTAAGACTCCATGCTTCCAATGTAAGGGGTTAGATCCCTGGTCAGGGAACTTAGATCCCATGTGGTGTGTGGTAAAATAAATAAATAAAAGATCATCATAGATCATTCATTTTTTAAAAAAGGAATAAGAATCTTAAAAAATATAGAGCAAACATTCATGATTCTCTTGTACAGAGTCAAATAAAAATAAGATTTATTTTAGACATGAATATTGTCTTATGAGCTTATATCTCTATGTTTTTCACCACTGTAATGGGACTCTCTGTCATGATCAACTGAGGCTAGGAATTCTGGGAGAGACTGCAAAGATCACTGAGGTAACTCCCCATTTTACCAAGGCAGCCCGGGTCCTCGAGTTTCAGAGTGGAAATATGACTTGCCCAAGGTCACACCACACGGAAGCAAGACTAAAACTCATGGCCCTTGACCAGTCTAACTTGTTTTCTACTGTTTAGCTGTTACTATTTAAAAATATCTGCCCTCCTTCTGCCCATAAAGAGTCTCATGGACCATCTTCGAAATTTAGAAGTGCCTTGATATCACATATAATAGGCATATTTGGGGGAAAAAGTGGAAAATAGACCTGCATGCCCAAATCCTTTTCCAAAGTGAAAAGCAGCACAATGGCTGAATCCCAACTGCTTTGTTCTTTGTGAAAATCCATATAATTGGGTCAGAGGGCTAATGACTTGGCTTCAGGAATCTGAGCCATATGCCTCCATGATTTGCAGCCAGCTGCGTGCCCGCAATGAGAGGCGTTCACGACGGAAGCCTAGGGCCGCAGCTGATGGAAGCCACGGCCAGACCAGAGCTGGGAGCAGGGAAACAGAACGGCCTCCGGTTATGAGGCCATTTTCTAGACCCTCCCTCCACCTCTTCCAATCTGCTTGGTTGCTGAGCTGCCAAGTCCTTCCCAGACAGGCCCTTGACAAGGGCCTTTCCTGAAAACTCTGCACCCAGAATGTGGTAGGCAGGGATTGCGCGGTGTCAGTCTCTTCCCTCGGATCTGTAGTAAGCTGCTAATTAGTGTCAGTAATTGCTGGAGGAGAGGATTGCTGGCTGCCCATCAGCCCTAGGGAAGAGGGGGGGTGCTACGGCCCGCCTCCCTCCCTCCCAACTCCCTCCTCTCTAGCGTTAAGCAATAAATCTATATCGGTTAAATCGGCTGTTGGGCTGCTTGTTGAAAAGCATGTCAGTGGAGTCGTGTCAGGTTAATGGGTTTAGCTAATGTATGGGCATAAGGATGAGTAACCCGATCAGGCATCGTAGCCAAAGGCAGCAGGCTGGAGGTCTCCAAGAGTCTTCAGAGTGGAGGGCACACCGATACACTTTTGAAGCCCTTGTTTTCTGGAAGAGAAGTCCCCAAAAAGCTGTTCCTTGGGCAGCTCTGTTAAAAGAAGAAAGTAGGGCTTTATATCTGTTAACAACATGCCACAGGTGGTGGGGGAAGAAAAGAGGGTTCAAATTTCATGCAGCTTTGGGTCCCACTACAGTGCTACCCAGAGAAGGCACTGGCACCTCACTCCAGTACTCTTGCTTGGAAAATCCCATGGACAGAGGAGCCTGGTAGGACTATTGGGGTCGCAAAGAGTCAGACACAACTGAGCGACTTCATTTTCACTTTTCACTTTCATGCATTGGAGAAGGAAATGGCAACCCACTCCAGTGTTCTTGTCTATGGGGTCGCACAGAGTCGGACATGACTGAAGTGACTTAGCAGCAACAGTGCTACCACTAATAGTTGTTACCTGGGGCAAGTTGTTAACTTCTCTAAGCCTCAACTTCCTCTTCGCTATAATCGGGCTAAAAGAGCATCTAGCTCACAGGGTCACTGAAAGTTTGAAATGAGCAGATACACAAACAATGCTCACTGCACGCTTATGCAATCACTGTTCTGAAAGTGAGCACTTATTAAATATTGTGAATTAAGTTGGGCTTCAGTGGTGGCTCAGTGATAAAGAATCTGCCTGCTAATGCAGGAGATGTGGGTTTGATCCATGGGTCAGGAAGATCCCCTGAGAAGGAAAGGGCAACCCATTCCGGTATGCTTGCCTGGAAAATTCCACAGACAGAGGAGCCTGGCAGGCTACAGTCCATGGGGTTGCAAAGAGTCAGACATGACTTAGCAATTAAACAACAACATGAATTAGATTGGGATAATAACACACTGGGCATGTGGGTGCTTGTGTGCTAGTCAATTTCATCGTAATTTTGTACAGATCTTGGAGTGTCTTTGTGGTCAAATCCTGCAGGAGACCTGCAGTTTCTGATTACCCATGGTCAGTTTTTTCATCACCACCCCTTTCTCACCTTTTCAGAATGGGTGTGTGTTATGTACAACCCCCATGTATGTACACACATTATGCATTAATCCCAGTGTGGCAGTACTGAGAGCCTTGCTTATGTCCTGATAAGTCATTCTAAGACCTACTGCAAAGCCTCAATCATTTGGATACAGAATATCTAATGATTCACAGCAGCGTTTTCACTTTATGTGATATAATTGTAAAATAATGCCATTGATATATGCGTATGTTTTTACCTTCCGTTTTTCAAAGATATAGGTATTTTCTTTGCCTATAATATTCATTTGCTTAGCAAATATAGAACATATATTCTTATTTTTATATGTATGTTTGCTAAGAAAATGTGTTTTGCCTCTGTGCATACATCTGTTCATTTATTCATTCAACAAATATGTATTGAGCACCAAATGAATTGTAGAATTTTAGAGCTAGAAGGGACTTAAGCAGTCATGGTATCCAGGGCTTCCAGTTTATAGAAGCAGAACCTGGGATCTTAACATGACAAGGTCTGCCCTCCTTCTGGGTGCTCTCCTTGCCTGTCCACCAGTATAGTCAGCAGACTAACAGCCTCCATAGCTTTCACTCTCCTGCTCTGTCTTACTGTACCATTCAGACCATGGTTCTGTGGAGCCAAGCTGTCTATACCTCTGCCTACCACTAGAACTGCTGCATACAGCTGGATAAAAGCACACAGTTAGGCTGCCCAGTTGTTCTTCATGCCCTGAAACCTCCATCCTAAGGAGTCTGGCAGAGCAGTTAGGAACTAAGCCACATTGCTCCTGGGTTCATATATTCTGTGATGTTCTAGCTGTGGGGTCATGAGCAAATTACTTAACCTCTCTGTGCCTTATTTTTCTCATGCAATGTAAGGATACTAATCTTTATCTCATCAATTTGTTTTAAGGTTTAAAGAATTCCAAATATGTAAGGCGTTTAGAGCAGTACCTGAGACGCTATAGACATGTGTTCATTTTTATTATGCAACTCTCTGCACTGTGCCAACTCCTCTACCATGGCTGCTGGAGCACCCACCATCTAAACCACATTCCAGGCAGTATGAAGGGAAGAGGGCTTCTGCCTGCTGAATCAGCTCCTTCAAGGATCCTTCTCCAAAGGTTCTCACAACACTTCTGTTTACAGAACCTGGCTTCATAGGCACATTTAACTGTGAGAGAGACTGGGAAATGAGACCTTTATTCACATGGTATTGTGCCCCAGTGGAGATGCTGTGACTAAGGAAGAAGTGGGAATGGAATATTTGTAGGCAGTGGAAGGCTCTGTTACATCCACAAGGCCACATTTAATGGATTCTTCTCTGCTCTCCTCTGACTGAACTGCCCCGGAACTTACCTCTCTTGACTTCTGATGGCACACACTCCTGGGTGCCTTCCTACTTCTTCCTGGGCCGCTATTTTTACATCTGTTTTTTTCTGGCTTCTCCTCTGCTTCAGTCTGTGAGTGAGCGAGCCCTAGTGTTGCTCCCTCTTCTCTCTTTCTGACTTCACTCTCTACGATAGGCTCTGCGTTCCTTGTCTTTTAACCTCTCCAAATCTGTCTCTCTCTTTCCACCTTGGTGATCACTGCTGTAGTCCAAGCCAGGTATACTCACTCCACTGGTGGTGGTGAGTGAATATCCCACTCAAGCTGGTGATCCCCACATTCCTATCTCTAACCCAAATTTATACTCTGAGCCCTACACTCATACCTATTTGTCATCTCTTCTCTATTGAATAGCTACCACAAAATTTACAGTGAAGCTTAACGCTTGATATCCCATCAAATGTGTTTCTCTCCCAGACTTCCCAATCTCAGCACGTGGACATGACACCCATCTGCATACTGTCCTCACTTCAGACAGTATCCTTCATGGCTCCTTGTCTTATTTTAGCTTTTTATTGCAGAATATTTGCTTTACAATATTGTGCTGCTTTCTGCCACACATCAACACGAATCAGCCATGGGAATACCTACGTCGCCTCCCTCTTAAACCTCCCTCCCAACTCCCACCCCATCCCACCCCTCTAGGTTATCACAGAGCGCTGGGATGAGCTCCAGGGGTCACGTAGCAAATTTCCACTGGCTGTCTATCTACAAATGGCGGTGTGCATGTTTCCACGCTACTCTCTCAGTTCAGCCCACCCTCTGCTTCCCCCACTGTGTCCTGCAGGGACATGAACAGAACGGAGAATAACAGAGTCTGTTCTCTATGTCTGCATCTCCATTGCTGCCCTACAAATAGGTTCATCAGTGCCATCTTTCTAGATTCCTTACACATCCACTAATATACAATATTTGTCTTTCTCTTTCTCACGGACTTCATTCTGTAACATTAGGCTGTATGTCCCTTGTCTTTCAACTTCTCCAAATCTGTCTCTCTGTTTCCACCTTGGTGATCACTGCTGTAATCCAAGCCAGCAACACTGTTACTGAATGCAAGTTCCTGTTCTTGACACAGTGAGGCCAAAAAAAAGGTCTTTTTTTTTTTTTTTTTTTTTTGTAGGGCCATGCAAGGAAACTGGTGACTTGTGCCACCCCCAACACCCGTGGAAATCCTGGTAGTTTCAGCAAAGCCCTTTTTGAAAAGATGCTTCTGTGCTTGCTTTATTTTTTGGCTGTGGTTGGTCTTCATTGCTGCAGGCAGGCTTTCTCTGTTTGCAGTGAGTGGGGTCTCCTCTCCAGTGTGTGTGCGCGGACTTGCCGTGGGGGGCTTCTCTTGCTGTGGCGCTCAGGCTCTGGGCACACAGGTCTCAGTAGCTGCAGCGTGCAGGCTTCATAACTGTGGCCCCTGGGCTCTAGAGAGCTGGCTTCGCAGTTGTGGTGCACCAGCTTAGTCACTCTGCAGAGTGAGATCCCCAGGACCAGGGGTGAAACATACCCCCTGCACTGGCAGAAGGATTCCCTGGACCACCAGGGATGCCCTCAACAAAGCACTTGTGAAGGCAAGGTGAGGACAGGGCATGGTTAGTTGTTACAGACTTTTTGGTTTTGGAATCCTTTGTTCTTGGAATCTGTTTATTGCTCCTATAAACCCAACAAGACCCCATGTTTTTCTCTGTTCTGTAACGTTTTATCTCTATATGAATGGACTCTTAAAGATCACAACCCTGAGAGTAGGCTATCCTGAATATTTCAGGCTATAGGTCACATTCTTTTACAAAAGGTACAGAGCCACCAAAACTAAGCACCAGCAATAGAACAGATCTAATATGGAGTCAGGTGTGTTCTCTCTTTTACAGTATCTCCCACCTTGACAGGCTGCAAGTCTGCCCTAATGAACTACCCTGTTCCCATGCTTTCTCTTAAAGGTAAAGTGATATAGTGCCAGAACTCCAGAACCAGGCTGCCTGGGTTCAAATCTTAGCTCCAATATGTACTAGCTATGTGACTTGAACAAGTTTATTAACTTTTTTCTTATCTCAACTTCATCTATAAAATGAGAATAATAACAGTACCTGTTTCATAAGGTTATTGAGAGCACTAAATGAGTTAATATATGTAAGCACTCAGAGCAATGCCTGGTGTATAATAAGCACAATCAATAAGTGTTAGCTATTATCATTAGCTGTTATTACCATACATTTTTCATGAAGCAGCCAGAGTGCTCTTTTAAAAACATACATTAAATCTTATCGTTCTTGTGCTTAAAACTCTCCAGTGGTTTCCCATTTCAGTTGCAATGAAATTCTAGCACATTACCATGGCCAGAGTTCTTACACGACCTAGCCCTTGACTCCTCCCATCTCTGCTCAGAGCTTCCTCCCATCTCTCACTATCTTTAAGTCACACCTGCTTTATTTTAGGTCCTTTAACATTCCAAACTCTGGGGCATTGCCCGCCTTCTCTTTCCTCAGCCTCAAATGCTCTTCCCTCCCTCCAGTTTTTCATAGGGTCAATTTCTTCTCTTTTTCAGATCTCACCTCAATTATCTTCCCCTTTGAAAGTTCCTCCCTGACTAGGTGCCTAAAGGATGGCCCCCTTCTTGTTCATTCTCCCTCTTCATTTTCTGTGGTACATGCTGCAATTGTCAGTGGTCGTGTTGGTTTGCGTGTTTGCTTATCTTATAGTCTCTCTCTGCTAGACTGTGGAGTTGTTGAGAGGACAGATCGTATTTTTATTGTACACTCATAGATTCCAGAGCCTAAACCAGCAATGGCACACAGTAGGTACTCACAAACCAGGTGGCAAAGGAAAGAAGAGATAACCCTTGAACAAGCTTTTAAAGAATGAATGGGAATTTCCTAGACACACCAGGAGAGGTGGGGACTTGAAGCAAAGAGAAAAGCATTTGCAAATGCATTCTGACATGAAGCAGAGTAGTGCCTCGCTGTTACAAACTGCAATGTAGTCTCCGGAGCAGTGGCATCAGCCTCACCTGGGAGCTTGTCAGAAATGCAGAATCTTAGTCCTCAGCTCAGACCCGCTGAATCAGAATCTGCTTTTAAAAGGACTCCTAGGTGATTCCTTTGAGAAGCACTGGAGTAGTGTGTTCAAGGAACCAGAAATAGCCATTATGACTAGTGTGTACAGTAGGGGAATATGTTATCTGGGATATAAGCTCAGCTGTATGTGACAGACCCAGAATAACAGTGGTTTAAAAACATCAGATACTTTTACTCGCTTTTCACGTAAAAGTCCAAACTAATATGGCAGCTTTTTGGTAAATTTATCAGGAACTTGGTACATTCTAAATATTCTGTAAAAGTGAATTTCCCTTCACTACCCTCTGATAAAGACTCTCTGAGATTTTGAGCTGCTGCTTTGCACTCAGTTGAGGCAATCATTCTTGGGTTCCTTTCATGATGGCCAGGGAGCATGTGCTAACATCCAGGTGCCATGCTAGGTGCCGGGGGACACAGCCATGAGATGTGACTCCATTCTTCAAGAAGCTCAGCTTGGCAGTGGACATCATGATACAGTGTCGGATCCTTCTGTGCGACTTCTCAGATTTCCCTGTGAGGAATACAGTCAGCAGGGAGTAGGAGGGACCAACATGTGAACTCTCAAATGACTGAGATTAGGGAGAATGAGGATGGGAATGAGCTAGAAAAAACTTACTATTTTCTCCTTCCAAGATCCTCGATTAGAGCAACAGAGTGAAGATTGGCAACAAGGGATTCTAACATACCTGTTGTTATTCAGTTGTCCAGTTGTATCCAACTTTGAGACCCCATGAACTGTAGCATGCCAGGCTCCCCTGTCCTTCACCATCTCCCAGAGTCTGTTCAAACTCATGTCCATTGAGCCGATGATGCTATCCAACCATCTTATCTTCGTTGCTCCCCCTCTCTTCCTGCCCTCAGTCTTTCTCAGAATCAGGGTCTGTTCCAATGAATCCGCTCTTCACATTAGGTGGCCAAAGTATTGGAGCTTTAGCTTCAGCATCAGGTCCCTCAATGAATATTCAAGATTGATTTCCTTTAGGATTGACTGGTTTGATCTCCTTCCTGTCCAAGGGACTCTCAAGAGTCTTCTCCAGCACCACAGTTCAAAGACATCAGTTCTTCAGCCCTCAGCCTTCTTTACGGTCCAACTCTTACATCTGTACATGACTACTAGAAATAATATAAAAAGGAATCCATGCTGCTATAATAACTGATTTAGTTAAGTATTATCAATGAATGCTTAAGCCATTATATTAAAGTTGTTTGGGTAAAGGATATTCATATGGTCTCAAATATCTTCCCATAGAATACTGATTAATTACTCAAAAACAAAATTCAACTGAATAAATTTTAAAGATCTTATTGGCTTTATTCAATGATTCATGAATCAGGCAGCATCCCATCTAGCAGATAGAAGGGAGTTCCGAGAAGCTGTACACAATGAAAGAATTTTATAGGCAGAAAGGAGCAATGACAAGGAAGTTATACTAGGCAAAAAAGTGGATTGATTATTGCAAGATTATTGTCCTTTAGGGGATGCTAGGGGTCTTTCAGGTAGATTACCTACCTAGTGCTGATCAGGCAATTGCTGATTGACAGATTTAAGATTCCATTTGTGGGAGAGCTGAAACTGTAATTAAGTTAAGTCTCTGTTTGGTGATGTGGGGCTTAGCATAAGTGACTCCATTTCAGGCTTGCTGCTTTTTTTTTTTTTCAAGAAAGAGGAAAGATACTTTTACAATGAACAAATCTGATACATCCCATATTTAATCATGTGATAAATCTAATGTCTCCAGTGATGGGGTGAACTGGAATCATGTGACTCAAGTTGAGGACCATTCTAAAAAACAAACCTGGCTTATGCTGTTCAAAAGCATCAACACCATGGAAAAAAAGAAAAGGCTGAGGACCAGTTTCAGATTATAGGCTAACAAGAAATGGCATTAAATGGCATTTAAATTCTTGATTGGACTCTACATGGGAAAGAAAGTTTTGAAGGACATTATTGGGATAGTTGGGGACATCTGAATATACACGGTACATTAGATAACAGTTCTCTAATGTACCAAGTGAGATCAGTATTTTCACTAATATCCTCTTGCTTTTAAAATATACATGCTAAAGAATTTAGGGGTAACACTTCATAATATTGTCAACTTATTCTCAAAGGGTTTAAGGAAAAAGTAGAATGTATATAAAGATAAAACAAATGTGGCAAGCTATTGAGTGGATGACTCAGATATTTCTTGTTTTTCAACTGCAACTTTTAAGTAGCTTTAAATTTTGTTTTAAAGGAGCCTTTTACTATCCTTGGCGACTGATCCTGTGTAAATGAAGTTCAATATATACAGTAGAGTCCCTAAATTCACATCATGAGATTTGATTTAGTCTGGCCACTGGCCCATCAGTCTGCCCACCAGGAAATGGGCTGGCTCAGGGCTGGCTCTGAGCAGAGGGGACCAGGGGACCCAGGGTTCTGTGGGCTCAGATTTAGCCTCTGTCTGAACCGTGCATCCTCTGCCTTCTCTCTGGAGGGTCCGAACTAACAAGCCTTGCATACGGCGTCTGGCAGATAGGGAAACATGGAGGATGAAAGCCTGTTTTCCTTTTAAATCAAAATTGAGATCTAAAGCGACCACTGGATCTGGTCTCTTTCTCGCTGACGAGGGAGGATCTGGGAAAGAGAGGCAGATCAGCCGTTCTGGGGGCTTTATTTTCGGGAGTGGGGGTGTTAGCATGGGGAAGTGAGATAAAGATGAGATGAAATTCTAACTGTGAGAGCTGGGGAAGAGTGCATTTCAAAGAACATTTTTAGTCACAGATGGTTGAGGAGAAATAGAGAGAACAGGCCCCAGCACCTCATCTTCCTGGCTGGCGGTAGGGAGGGGAGCCTGCTAATGAACACATTGATTTCCCAGCTCCTCGGAACAATAGCAAATGTTTTTTGCAGTTATTAATTGGGATCCCACAGCAGGTGTGGGGGATGGAAGGTGCTGTGATTCTAAGTTTATCTTTGGGGGTTTGATGAATAGAAAGAGAATTTAAAGAGCAAGGAGGAAGAGTTGGGCTTGGTCCTGCTGATGAACCCTCAGCTTTGCTACTGGGCAGTTTCACTGCTTCAATCCTTCATTTTCCTCTTTGGCAAAAATTAGAATAATACTCTTCCTTCATATGGATTGTGTGAGAAATAAAAATTTAAGTATTATGTGGAAAAAGTACTTTGGAAGCTTTCTAGGTCTATAAACTAATTGTTTTTCTTGTTCATTTATTTTTAAGTGATTTATTTATTTATTTACAAGTGTTCGTTAAGCACCTACTGTGTGCAGTAGGTACACAGTACCTTTACTGTACCACCTTTACTATACACCTTCACTGTATCATTCATTTTAAAAATAACACTTTTAAATGAATCTAACTTGTGCTAGATTCAAGGAATATGGCAGTGAGTTGGAAAATATAGTCCCCTCACCTCCTTGTAAAACTAGTGATCTAGCAAGGAAGAGGGGAATTGACCAAGTGATTACAAATGCACTGAGATATACCTGCTGTCTCCCAGGTGGCAGAGTGGTAAAGAATCTGCCTGCCATTGCGGGAGATGCAGGAGACACAGGTTCAGTCCCTGAGTCAGGAAGATTCCCTGGAAGAGGAAATGGCAACCCATTGCATGGGGGTCACAAAGGGTCAGACACAACTGAGCGACAGAGCACATGCACACACACCAGCTGCTATTCCAGTGGGAAACCCAAACAGACTGGGAAAGTCAGAAAAGGCCTCTGAAGAAAGCAACATCATTATAGAGACCCATCAGAAACAGTGACACTACGCACTTCTCCCTGGAGCAGGGTCAGGGACTTAAAAGCTGACCCAGGTTGGCCAGATGGACAAAGGTCTGAAACTTTGTGAAGGATGGGTTGACTTAGATTTCTCCGTTGAGGAGAGACAAGCCAGTTTGTCTTCAGAGTAGCCCCTCCTGCCTTGTTAAGCTTGCTTGTCTCTGTGCACACTCCGTGGGTACTGGCTGACATCCTAGAACAGGGTGTTCCTCATTCTTGTGAGGCTCTCACCCTAATAACAATGTCAAACTTTACCTAAGTGGCCTCCTTGCTCCCAAGTAAAGAGGCAACAAGGAATTGATATCTTCTTGGGTCCAACATGCCCCAGTACACAGCTTCTGTGAGAGACTGCCCCATGCCGTTAGCTAAGGGCCTGCAGTTTTTCCTAATAGCTCTACCGTGAGCCTGTCACGCATGGCACTTGTAGTATTTATCCCCAATTCTCATATAAAAGGCTCAACATTCCCTTTTATAAAAACCATCCTTGAAAGAAGGACTTCTGGAAGCTGGCAGGGTAGTCTGGGATGGGAAGTGCATGTTAGGAGATGGGAGGTTTGCCTTCAGTTTCACTGGGGATATGTTTCCTGAGCAGCCACTGAGAGATAAACTCAGTTCCAAGCAAAGAGCATTCAGAGGTAAATATGCTTCCAGTCTAGTTAGGGAGAAGGACTGGTAAACGCTTCACATTGTGCAAGAGTTAAAATAAAGATTTGGTGAAAGTATCATGAGGGTTCTGAAGAAACCTTTTTGCCCCCCGTTCATTCCTGTGGTTTTGGTTTGTGGCAATCCGCAAATACTTGTCATTTTATGGGCCTTGGTGTTGCGGTAATATTGGAGGTGGTGGTAATGATGGAGGTTGTAGAGCTGTGGAAGTAATGACGGAGGCAGTGGAGGTGCTGGTAATGATGGAGACGGTGGCGGTGATGATGGTGGGGATGGCAGTGATGGAGGAAGCGGCGCTGATGGAGGTGGTACTGATGGTGATGGAGGTGGGGGCGATGATGATGGTGGGGATGGCAGTGATGGAGGAAGCGCCTTGGAGGTGGTACTGATGGTGATGGAGATGGTGGCAATGATGATGGTGGGGATGGCAGTGATGGAGGAAGCGGTGCTGATGGAGGTGGTGCTGATGGTGATGGAGATGGTGGCAATGATGATGGTGGGGATGGCAGTGATGGAGGAAGCGGTGCTGATGGAGGTGGTGCTGATGGTGATGGAGATGGTGGCAATGATGATGGTGGGGATGGCAGTGATGGAGGAAGCGGTGCTGATGGAGGTGGTGCTGATGGTGATGGAGATGGTGGCAATGATGATGGTGGGGATGGCAGTGATGGAGGAAGCGGTGCTGATGGAGGTGGTACTGATGGTGATGGAGGTGGGGGTGATGATGATGGTGGGGATGGCAGTGATGGAGGAAGCGGCGCTGATGGAGGTGGTACTGATGGTGATGGAGATGGTGGCAATGATGATGGTGGGGATGGCAGTGATGGAGGAAGCGGTGCTGATGGAGGTGGTGCTGATGGTGATGGAGATGGTGGCAATGATGATGGTGGGGATGGCAGTGATGGAGGAAGCGGTGCTGATGGAGGTGGTGCTGATGGTGATGGAGATGGTGGCGATGATGATGGTGGGGATGGCAGTGATGGAGGAAGCGGTGCTGATGGAGGTGGTGCTGATGGTGATGGAGGTGGGGGCGATGATGATGGTGGGGATGGCAGTGATGGAGGAAGCGGCGCTGATGGAGGTGGTACTGATGGTGATGGAGATGGTGGCAATGATGATGGTGGGGATGGCAGTGATGGAGGAAGCGGTGCTGATGGAGGTGGTGCTGATGGTGATGGAGATGGTGGCAATGATGATGGTGGGGATGGCAGTGATGGAGGAAGCGGTGCTGATGGAGGTGGTGCTGATGGTGATGGAGGTGGGGGGTGATGGGGTGGGGATGGCAGTGATGGAGGAAGCGGCGCTGATGGAGGTGGTGCTGATGGTGATGGTGGTGATGGTAATGATGGAGGTGGTGGTTGTCTGTGCACTTGAGTGGTTGGGGGCTAGGGAAGGGTTTGTAGTGGGGGGATGTGAGCCCAATAACACCTAAGACATCTTGACAGGTTTGACTTTTATTCAGTTAAACCTAATCATTGATCAGTCTATAAAACAGGTATAAGCACGGCTTGTGTTCTTTAGAGAGAGATTCCTTCAACAGGGCAAAATGAGAGAATTTTCTAAGATTCCCACATCTAACAATGGGATCAGATCAAGATCCAGAAGCAATCTCCATCCCTATTTTTTTATAATTTATTTATTTTAATTGCAGGCTAATTACAATATTGTAATGGTTTTATCCATCCCTATTATTAATAATTTAGAACACATAAACTATGCACATAGATGAAATTAGGAAATAGCTTCTATTTCATGAGGATTGTCATGAAATCATGTACTCTCTATTCAACACTTCCCAAAAGAAAGGAATAAGATTTACATATTTGCAGGAAACTGCTGGTATCTTTGAATATCTTCCCATAAGCAGGAAAATTGGATATTTTTAAAAATTTGAATTTTCTATGTATGAAAGAAAATGTTTATTAATGATATGGATTAATCAATCATTAAGTAAATGTTGTATAGGTTTAAACAGAAAAGCTGTACCCTCATTCCCAGTTTCTGTAACAATCCAATCCCCACCCCTGCCCTGCCCTCAAAGGGAAAGAAATAGGTGGAAAAAGACTGAGCTTTTCTTTTCCAAGTCAGTACATAGGCAAAAATATGTAGATATATGCCAAGAATATGAGTGATCAGTTGACTATATGTTCTAAGCATTTTATGTGCATTAACCCATTTAACCCCACAATAATACTATAAGCAACATGGCTATGACCACCCTTTTTTCCCTCAAGTGTGGAAACAGAGAGACCCATTCATTCACTGGGGATCAGAAAACTGAGAAGTTGTGGTGTTGGATTTGACCCCAGGCAGCAGAGCTTTAATGCCTCAAATGTATACCACTTATAAATAAAAGACTATATCTAGACCATTATAATTCCCTTGGTCCAGAGTCTTTCACGTCTGGTATAAAACTCATATCAAAAAGTTGACTATCATCTATATGGGACCTCACTATTATTCCCTATACTTTCATGTGAATCTAATTACCTCAATAAAAATTCCATTTAAAAAGGGTTGACTACAAGTGAATTAACACTGAAGATACAAAACTATTGATTTTAGAGGTAAAATCACTTTGTAAATGTAAAGAAATGTTTTATGGAAATATCCCAACATTTGGAAGTAGAAGGCTTGGAAATGAGACATGGGTCAAATGAACGGCCTTGGAAAAGCTCCCTGACTTTCTAGGCCACAGTTTTCTAAATATGTAAAATGGAGTAGTGACACCTATTTCACTGCTTTGTTAGGAAAAGGCAGTTTTCAAGTCAGGTTTGTCTGAATCCAGAGTCACTTGCTCTTAGCCACTTTGTGTGTCTCTGAGTGGAGGGGCAATGGGTATCAGCTGCAGGAAAGAGGGCCTAATGGAGCGTGTCTGTGGCCCCCTATCAGTTACCCCTTCAGCACCTTCTATCTAGCAGTTTCCCCAGAACCTTTCCCCTTCTGGCAGGGCCTGATCTCAGACTGTCGTGTCAACTCCACTGAATCTTCCCAGCTCAACTTGCTTCTTTTTCTGGATTTGGAGTCAGCAGATCTCAGTTTAAAACTTGCTTTTGCTGGGTAACTTCTGGAAAGCCATTTCCTAGCAGGGTCTCAGGTTTCCCACCCATAATGCGAAGCATCCACGACAGGGTACAAAAGTCATACCTCCTCTAATGTTCTTCATGCTACAGGAGGAATGAGAAATGGCTCCTCCATCTTTATGTGCAATCCCAAAGCTGCGCTCCCTTGCCTTTCCCTGCTCCCTTTAAAAATATTGTGAGTAGGGCACATGAGAAGATGCTCAACATTGCTAATTACTAGAGAAATACAAATCAAAACTACAATGGGATATTACCTCACACCAGTCAGAATGGCTGTCATAAAAAGTCTACAAATAATAAATGCTGGAGAGAGCTTAGAGAACAGGGAATCCTCTTACACTATTGGTGGGTGTGTAAATAGGCTCAGCCACTATGGTGAACAGTATGAAGGTTCCTTACAAAACCAAAAATAGAACTAGCATATGACCCTGCAATCCCCTCCTGGGCATATATGAAGGAAAAAAAACCATAATTCAAAAAGATACATGCACTCCAATGTTCATTGTAGCACTATTTGCAATAGTCAAGATGTGGAAGCAACCTAAGTGTCCATCAATACGTGAATGGATAAAGAAGATGCAGTGTACACACACACATACGTACACAGAGGAATATTACTTAGTAATAAAAAATGAAATGTTGCCATTTGTAGCAATGTGGATGGACCTAGAGTTTATCATACTAACTAAAGTAAGTCAGACAGAGAATGACAAATGTTATATGATATCACTTGTATGTGGAATATAAAAGATGATACAAATGAATTTATTTCAAGACAGAAATAGACTCACAGACATAGAAGACAAACTTAAGGTTACCAAAGGGGAAGGGAAGAGAAATAAATTAGAAGTATGAGATTTAGGAAATAAATTTGGAAACTCAGCAGTGGCCACAGGACTGAAAAGGTCAGTTTTCATTCCAATCCCAAAGAAAGGCAATGCCAAAGAATGCTCAAACTACTGGACAATAGCACTTATCTCACACACTAGTAAAGTAATGCTCAAAATTCTCCAAGCCAGGCTTAGGCAATACATGAACCGTGAGCTTCCTGATGTTCAAGCTGGTTTTACAAAAGGCAGAGGAACCAGAGATCAAATTGGCAACATCCACTGGATCATGGAAAAAGCAAGAGAATTCCGGAAAACATCTATTTCTGCTTTATTGACTATGCCAAATCCTTTGACTGTGTGGATCACAATAAACTGTGGAAAATTCTGAAAGAGATGGGAATACCAGACCACCCGACCTGCCTCTTGAGAAACCTATATGCAGGTCAAGAAGCAACAGCTAGAACTGGACATGGAACAACAGACTGGTTCCAAATAGGAAAAGGAGTACGTCAAGGCTGTATATTGTCACCCTGCTTATTTAACTTATATGCAGAGTACATCATGAGAAACGCTGGGCTGGAAGAAACACAAGCTGGAATCAAGATTGCAGGGAGAAATATCAATAACCTCAGATATGCAGATGACACTGTAAGACCTTACGGCCTTTCCGGGAACCGCCGCCCAAAGACCACAGTGACTCGGACTCGATGCAATCAGCAGGAGGATTTATTGGGGCCGGCAAGCCGGGTTCAATCTTCTGTTTCAGAAGTGAACCCCCAACACCCACCGAGGGGGATTTTTATACAGAGAGATCAAAGACAACTGGGAATGAGATCAGAATGTAGGGAACAATGTGATAAGGGGGTCTGAGGATGAAGTGGAGACATTTGATTGATGGGGACGGTTTACAGATGATAGTAGAGACAGTTAATTGACCACCTGGCCCGGCGGTGCCTAGTACAGGGAAAGGCATTTTTGAGGAGAAGCCTGTTACACAGTGGAAACTAAGTCATTAGTTAAGAACAGATCAGTCAGGAGGCTCTGAGTCCTTGAGATAAGGGGGAAAGCTATCTTCTATGCAGCACATTCTGCCTTTCAGGTTTTAACTTTTAACCCAGAAGTTTCCAGTGTCCTTCTCGGAAAGCACTAAATGAAGTTACATTCTTACAGAAAGACGAATACAATGATTTATAACAAAGAGAAATTCTTTAACCCAAAGAGCCTTGTTTTTCTAACATCAAACTACTATATATTTTAAAACCTAAAAATTCTAAAAGTTCTTCAACACCACCCTTATGGCAGAAAGTGAAGAGGAACTAAAAAGCCTCTTGATGAAAGTGAAAGAGGAGAGTGAAAAAGTTGGCTTAAAACTCAACATTCAAAAAATGAAGATCATGGCATCTGGTCCCATTACTTCATGGGAAATAGATGGGGAAACAGTGAAACAGCGTCAGACTTTATTTTGGGGGGCTCTAAAATCACTGCAGATGGTGACTGCAGCCATGAAATTAGAAGACGCTTACTCCTTGGAAGAAAAGTTATGACAAACCTAGATAGCATGTTGAAAAGCAGAGACATTACTTTGGCAACAAATATTCGTCTAGTCAGTGCTATGGTTTTTCCAGTAGTCATGTATGAATGTGAGAGTTGGATTGTGAAGAAAGCTGAGCACCGAAGAATTGATGCTTTTGAACTGTGGTATTGGAGAAAACTCTTGAGAGTTCCTTGGACTGCAAGGAGATCCAGCAAGTCCATTCTGAAGGAAATCAGCCCTGAGATTTCTTTGGAGGGAATGATGCTAAAGCTGAAACTGCAATACTGTGGCCACCTCATGTGAAGAGTTGACTCATTGGAAAAGACTCTGATGCTGGGAGGGATTGGGGGCAGGAGGAGAAGGGGACAACAGAGGATGAGATGGCTGGATGGCATCACGGACTCAATGGACGTGAATCTGAGTGAACTCCAGAAGTTGGTGATGGACAGGGAGGCCTGGTGTGCTGCGATTCATGGGGTCGCAAAGAGTCAGATACGACTGAACCACTGAAGTGAACTGATGGGATTTAGAGATACATACTACTGTATATATATAAAACAGAAAAACAATAAGAATTTACTTATAGCACAGGGAACTAAAGTTGTTATCTTATAATAACCTATAATGGAAAAAATTCTGAAAAAGAATATATATGTATATATATATATATCCGAATCACTTTACTGTATACGTGAAACTGACACAACCTTATAAATCAACTATTATTTATTGGCGCAGATGAAGAGGGGGAACAGTTATGAGACTCTAGTGTCCAGGAAAGGGTGCTTGCTGGGCAATGTGAGATTTCTATCAGAAAGGCCTGTGGCAGCCTTTCACCCAGGGAATTGAGAAGATGCTATAATTGGAGAGACTCAGTGTTGCTAAACTGAAAATTTTGTGAAATCAATTGAGAGAAAAATCAATATGGGATTTTTTTTTCCATGATGAAAAGACAAGATTCCCATACAATTAAGAACTGGGCCGCGATTTCCACGCTCTGCCTGTCATGTTCTCGTGGTTCTGTGCCACAATTGTTCATCAGAAATAATTAAACACGTTCCCATGGGCAACAATTACTTGCTTAAAATATTATGAGTAAGGAGAATACATTTATAATTACCTAACCTTTCTGAAGGTGAAAATATATATTATCCTTTGATAGAAGAGAAAAGCAGTTTCTGGATTTGCCAGCTGTATGTCCTGAATACGCTAATTGCCCCGAGGAATGGAACAATACTTTTTACACACCCCAACCTTCTCTTTTATTTTTTGTAACATTTAGGCATCAAATAACTGTTCCTCTTTCTTGTTGTCTTTGTAAGTCATTAAATAGCCAGCCTGTACCGATTAGGATGGCCAGACAGCCTCTCTGAACTGCCTCAGTGCTGTGATATAATGAGAACGGCAGTGTCTTGCTTTTCTTTGGAGTTTGTTTCACCATGAGCCACAGGCAGACGCAAACCAGGAAACCGGCAGCTCGTCTTGTCACTGTTTTCCTGATTTTGTGTTAAATACCCACACAGTAAAAACAGCAACGTGATAATCACAGATAGTTAACACTTAACTGAGCGCTCACATCCTGTCAGGAATGTCTAAATGCTTTATGTATTCCCTCATTCGGTGCTCATGATAATTCCGTGAAGCAGGTTATTATGAACACTCAGCTTACTGATGAGAGTGGACTGGAGATGTTAAGTAACTCGCTCAGGGTCAATAGTTAGTAAGTGGTGAAGCTGGGGTTTGGTCCAGGCTCTATGCCTTTAACCACTCTACTGAAATATCTCTCAGATGTCTCAAGTCATTTTGGTCTAATATTTTATGTTAAACTGACAAAGAATATATTTCCTGTAAGATAGGTCTCAAAAGCTAGACTGCAATCATGCTTTTTGTTAAGGTTTTTTCCCTAAGTTGTTTGGCCTTACTGCCCATTTTCAAGTCTATAAGCATGTAACAATCATAGCAGTAGCAGTAGCAATAATCATATTAGCAGCAGTTACTACTTGCTGATTATATATCCTGAGCTAAGCACTGATCTAAGATCTTTATTTCCATCTTTCCCCTTCCCTCATATACATGGCAGAGACACAGAGTAATAATCATATTAGCAGCAGTTACTACTTGCTGATTATATATCCTGAGCTAAGCACTGATCTAAGATCTTTATTTCCGTCTTTCCCCTTCCCTCATATACATGGCAGAGACACAAAGTAATAATCATATTAGCAGCAGTTACTACTTGCTGATTATATATCCTGAGCTAAGCACTGATCTAAGATCTTTATTTCCATCTTTCCCTTTCCATCATATGCATGGCAAAGACACAGAGTAGATATTATCACCCTTGGTTTAGACACAGATAAACTGAGGCCCATGAACGAAAGTTACATGGCCAAGGTCACACAGCAAGTATAGCAGGGACTTCAAGGGATCTGTCCATCTCACTCAGCCAGTTTTATCCCACATATTGATGCTTTTGAACTGTGGTGCTAGAGAAGACTCTTGAGAGTCCCGTGGATGGCAAGGCATTCAAACCAGTCAATCCTAAAGGAAATCAACCCTGAATATTCATTGGAAGGACTGATACTGAAGCTGAAGCTCCAATACTTTGGCCATCTGATGTGAAGAGCCAACACTTTGGAAAAGATGCTAATGCAGAAGAAAGACTGAAGGCAAAAGGAGAAGGGGATGACAGATGGTTAGATAGCATTACCAGCTCAATGGACATGAATCTGACAGACTCCAGGAGATAGTGAAGGACAGGGAAGCCTGGGATGCTGCAGTCCATGTGGCCACGAAGAATCAGATATGACTTAGCAACTCAACAGAACAGAACAGTTTTTATGCCAGGTACTGTCCTTGGCTCTGGCAATACCATTGTGAGTTAGGCCTCATCCGTGATGCCAGCCAGGGGCTTAGTTGGCTCAACACCCACCATGTTTGGGGAACAATAGTTGGTACAGCTACATGCATGCTTTCCCTCTGGAAATTTCTTTCCCTTAATTTAGAAAAACTGAGTTTGGATATCTCTTCTACAGTATCTAAAGTTACATGTAATTTTGTTGAGGGTCTGCAGTCTTTCAAAAACATCAGCATGCATTTTTGCGTTTGTGTATGTCATTGGCATGAGGATATTATCTTAGAACTCAGTTCCTGCCTCTGATTTGGTGTTTTTTCTTACTCCATTATAGGGGGCAGTGAAGCTCAGTATCCAGGTTCAGCTCATCCTCAGAGACAGATTATTCTGTGTCAGACATTATGCTAGGGATACAACAAAATTTAAAAAGTGGGGCCTCCTTCTCTCAATAAGTAAACATGTCTCATATTGAAAATTCTCTGGAAGCAATAGTATGATGGCTAACACTCTGGAGCCACCAACTTTGGAGCTAGAAGTTCTGGTGTCAAGCCTCAGTTTCAGTAGTTACCAGCTGTGTCATCCTGAGCAAATTACTTACCCTTTTATGCCTCAGCTTCCTCATCTATCAGATGAGAATAATGGATTCATAGTGGCTACTTCTGGTTTCCTGGGTGGCCAAGCTGGTAAAGAATAAGCTTGCAATGCAGGAGACCCCAGTTTGATTCCTGGATCGGGAAGTTCCCCTGGAAAGGGATAGACCACCCACTCCAGTATTCTTGGGCTTCTCTGGTGGCTCAGACAGTAAAGAATCCACCTGCAATGCAGGAGACCTCAGTTAGATCCCTGAGTTGGGAAGATCCCCTGGAGCAGGGATGGCAACCCACTTCCAGTGTTCTTGCCTGGAGAATCCCCATGGACAGAAGAGCCTGGTGGGCTAGCCTCCATGGGGGTTGCAGAGTCAGACACAACTGAGTGACTAAGCACAGCACAGCGGCTCCTTCATGGGTGATTTGAATGAATAGACGTGCATGATCATTTAGGACAATAGGGCTTGGTGTGTGGGCACTATGTAAGCCCTGACCATTGTTACTGATGGTCGTCCATGGATTTGAATTTCATCATAATTTGAAAAAGACTGATTTTTTAAGAAAAGAAAATAGCTTTTCACTATCTACTTTTTCAGCTCTCAAAGGGTCACTGTATTCTTTAAATCTGCCCTTCTGGGGATTATACACAGCCATTCTATTGAGAATATTCTAAAAAGAAAATCTTCTATGGACTTTTCTAGCAAGCTGAAGGAAGGCCTGCATTGCAGCACTTTGCTACAACTAGCCTAGACCAGTTTAGTATGTTGTATTTAAATAGTGCAATGCAAGTGGATTATCTGATCAGGCTGTAAAGTTTTATATTGGTACCAACTTTAAATTGGTACAACTGATAAACCTCACCCTGCTCCCATCCAACCCCTAGCTGCTGCTGCTGCTGCTAAGTCGCTTCAATTGTGTCCGACTCTGTGCAACCCCATAGATGGCAACCCACCAGGCTCCGCTGTCCCTGGGATTCTCCAGGCAAGAACACTGGAGTGGGTTGCCACTTCCTTCTCCAATGCATGAAAGTGAAAAGTGAAAGTGAAGTCGCTCAGTTGTGTCCGACTCTTAGCAACCCCATGGACTGTGGCCCACCAGGCTCCTCCTTCCATGGAATTTTCCAGGCAAGAGTGCTGCGGTGGGGTGCCATTGCCTTTTCCGATCCACTCCCCTACCAGCTGTTAAGTGTTTCAGGTAGCCCAGTGCATGGAGAAATTAACTCATCCTTTCCCTTTTGCTGTTGCCCCTTACAAACTGGTTGCCTCCATAGGACAGCCAGAGTGACCTTTTCAAATGCAAATGAAATATGACACTTCTGCTGAAATCCTTCTGTTGCGCTTAGTCACTGAGTCATATCCGACTCTTTGAGACCCCATGGACTGTAGCTCACCAGGTTCCTCTGTCTATGGGGATTCTCCAGGCAAGAATACTGGAGTGGATTGCCATGCTCTCCTCCAGGAGATCTTCCCAACCCAGGGATCAAACCCAGGGAGCAAACTCAGGTCTCCCACATTGCAGGCAGATTCTTTACCAGCTGAGCCATTATGGAAGCCCTTCCTATTATACTGAGAATACAATTTAGAATCTCCTGGTGTGATACAAAGCCCATCTCATGCCTGTGCTCCTGGCACCCTGGCTTTGACTGAGCTCCTTCTGATATCAGGGTGTTAACCTTTGTGAGTGATTCTCTCTGTCTGCAATATTCTTTTCTGGCTATCCACAATGCTGTATATTCTCATTCGTATGGACAAACCTAGACAGCATATTAAAAAGCAGAGACATCACTTTGCTGGCAAAGTTCCATATAGTCAAAGCTATGGTTTTTCCAGTAGTCATTTTATGGATGTGAGAGTTATATGATAAAGAAGGCTGAGAGCTGAAGAATTGATACTTTTGAACTGGGAGGTTGGAAAAGACTCTTGAGAGTCCCTTGGAGAGCAAGGAGATCAAACCAGTCAATCCTAAAGGGAGTCAACCCTGAAAAGTCACTGGAAGGACTGATTCTGAAGCTGCAGCTCCAATACTTTGGTCACCTGTTGGAAAGAGTCGACTTATAACACTCTCTGATGCTGGGAAAAATTGAAGGCAGGAGAAGAAGAGGGTGACAGAAGATGAAATGGTTGGATGGCATCACTGACTCAACGGACATGAGTTTTAGCTAACTCTGGGAGATAGTGAAGGACGGGGGACCTGGCATGCTGCAGCCCATGGTGCCATGAAGCTTCAGACATGACTTAGGAGCTGAACAACAGCAATGGGCTCAATTTAAGACAGCTGATTTAATTGCTTCTGGAGCGCCTAAAACCAAAGTCTACATTTGCTTTTGACTTCTGCTTTAACCTGATTTCTTTTTTTTTCCAATAGCAAACAAAACCAGTTACCGGGTGGGTTGTTAGTAAACTGCTATGATGTTTGATGCTTTTTCATGCTCCTAAACAGAAGAGGTAAAATTCCCTTTGATCTCAGAGAATTTTGATAGTCTGTCTCTGAAATATGGCATGCTGTTGAGTGCTTTAGGATCTTTTGTGAAAGAAAACTGAGAATTTACAAGGAGTAAGTGAAGCAGTGGCCGTGAAAGTGTGGTCCTCAGACCCCAGCAGCAGCACTGTCACCTAGGAGCTTGTTAGAAAAGAAGGCTTTCAGCAGCCTCCTGAGCCTCTTGAAGCAAACTGGGGGTGGGGCCCAGCGACCTGAGTTTTAACAAGCCCTCCAGGTGATTCTTATGTTAGCTAGTGTGAGGAAGAGAAATAAAGTAACCTTTGTCAGAGAGAAATGGAAAATTTGCTAAATTCTGCGAATGTTTATGCAGGCCAGTAGTTTTTAAAACATGTAATTAACATCTCTTTTATCCCAGGAATTGTCTGGGGGTGCCTGAGATTCAGAGGTAAGGCAGAGAGGAATTCTTGCCTTAACTTGAGGCATTTGTATTAACTTGAGGATCTTGAGGAATTCACTGTCCAATGGCAAGTAAACAGTCTATTGCAATATATTGTGTGAGTTGGGATGGAGGAAAGCAGAAAAAGCTGAGGAAGCAGAGACAGGACCCTATCAGTTGAGAGTCTCTGAGAGTAGCATAAGATAAGGATACAAATGTGAGCTTCAGAGCCTGGCTTGAGCTCAAGCTGGCTTTCATTATTTACCAGCGATGTGACTCTGGGTAAGTTACTTAACCTCTCTGTGCTTCAGTTTCCTATTTTAAAAATGAAAGTGATAATACTAATAGTAACCTATTTCATAGGGTGGTTGTGCTGGTTAAATGAAAAATACTTTCATTATAACCACTGATTACAAGCAAAGGCTATCAGGTGTGCCTAATTATTAGTGTAGGTGAGTGAGGGGGAGGTTATTTAGGCAAGGTTTCAGCTGTAATTGGTAGCAGATCTTGCTACTCAAAGTGTGGTCCCTTCACCAGCAGCATCAGGGGGCTTGTTAGGAATGTGGAATCTCAGGCTCCTCTCAGACTTCCTGACTTAGAATCTGCCTTTTAACAAGATCCCCAGGTATTTTTTTTTCCTTTTTTTTTTTTTTATTGAAGGATAATTATATTACAGACTTTGGTTGTTTTCTGTCAAACCTCAACATGAATCAGCCATAGGTATACATATATCCCCTACCTTTTGAACCTCCCTCCCATCTCCCTCCCCATTCCATCTCTCTAGGTTGATACAGAACCCCTGTTTGAGTTTCCTGAGCTATACAGCAAATTCTCCTCGGCTATGTGTTTTACGTATGGTAATATAAGTTTCCCTGTTACTCTCTCCATACATCTCATCCTCTCCCTCCCCTCTCCCCACGTCAATAAGTCTGTTCTCTATGTCTGTTTCTCTATTGCTGCCCTGTAAATAAATTCTTCAGTACAATTTTTCTAGATTCTGTATATGTGCATTGCTAAGTTGCTAAGTTGCTCCAGCCGTGTCCGACTCTGTGTGACTCCATAGGCGGCAGCCCACCAGGCTCCCCTGTCCCTGGGATTCTCCAGGCAAGAACACTGGAGTGGGTTGCTATTTCCTTCTCCAATGCATGAAAGTGAAAAGTCAAAGTGAAGTCACTGAGTCATGTCCAACTCTCAGTGATCCCATGGACTGCAGCCTACCAGGCTCCCTCCGTCCATGGGATTTTCCAGGCAAGAGTACTGGAGTGGGGTGCCATTGCCTTCTCATTATAATATATTTATCTTTCTCTTTCTGATTCATTTCACTCTGTATAATACGTTCTATGTTCATCCATGAAACAACTGACAAAGGATTAAATTCCCAGGCAATTTTTTAAAGCAGATTTTCAAACTGGAGAATCACTGGTGTAGGAAAGTGATTGTGAGACCTGACTGCACGTACCTGAAGAGGGGATATACAGGCAAAGGCACTGAATCCTGGGACAGGAACACCTGCAGGTCCGTGTTGTGGGACAAGAGCTGGGGGCTGGGGAGAGGAGAAGAGGAGGTACACACAAGGAGCACCATGCAGAAGGGCCGAACCTCATCCCTGGGCAGGTTTGCAGCAGTGGAGTCAGGGCTGTGGTCCCTTTTGAGCTGGGAAGCTCAACATGGTGGCCCTGCAAAGGCCAGAGGGAGGAGGGCTTTCAACTGCCCAGAAAGAAAAACTGAGACTTGGAGTCAGTGAAGGTGGAGGGGAGGAAATGAGGTTGAGGATTATAAGACGACGACTCAGGCAAGCAGGACTAAGCTTGGGAAATGAGGGAGGCAGAGAAGTCAAGCGTGACTCAGCCTTTGAACTGACGTGACTAAGTTTAAAAAGCTGCTTTTGGAAGTTTTTCTTCCCAGCTCCTTTCCAGGGTTTCTCTCTTTTCAGTTTCTAAAGAGTACCCAGTGCAGAACCTTCTATTCCTATCCACCTATGGACTTGTTGCAATACACTGAACAAGCTTTTGGCATTGCTTCCAGCCATACAATGGTTTGGGACAAAATGTCCCATCAGATCCCTGGAATGATGGTGGAGTTCTTCCATCTTTGTCTCATGTCTCTTGTTCAATTCTAGCAAAACTTCAGTTCCCCAGGTCACTTACAGAATGAATCGTTCCATGCAAGCAACGTTTTCAAGCAGCTGAGATGTAATCTTTTAAGTGTGAAAAAAATTTTATTGGAAATATTACACTGTTTTTGAGGATATATTTTAATGCCTTAGTTTTTATACCTTCTTAAAGCAATGGGACCTTTCTAAAAAAAAAGAATTATAGAATCTCAGTATATAAAACAGAATAAAGAGAGTTACTTTAAAGAAGGAGCAGGCCAAGCCCCTGGCATTTGCTTTCTGATTTCTGCATAATTTATTTCCGTAGATTCTTCCATACACACCTTGGACCCTGTCAAACAGTTTGAACTTCTTTGTTTTAAAATGAACTTATTCTGTGCTGATTTCTTAAACAGAAGAATCAAGTGTAATTTTTTTTCTGACTGGAGGCTTTGTCATTGGTATCATTATCATGGTATGATTGAGTTGGTACAGATATCTTTCACTGTAAGTGATAGAAATTCAACTGTAATACCAGCAAAATGATGAATATATTGGCACATATAACTGGGAAGTTGTGAGTGATGATACAGAGATATCAGGTCTGGTAGTATCCAGGTATTAAAATGTCTTCATCAGGTTTCATCTTCTCTCTTTATCTGTCAATTTCAAACTCTTTCTAAATGTGTGAACATTTAGCAATATTTACTCCTGCCAAAGGGAGTGCTATATATGCTGCATACAAGAAAATTTTGGCAGTCTCAGGTAAAATCGTTATGGGTCTTGGAACAGAGAACCTCTGTGTGGCATTTCTTGTGGAAGGTCTCTTTAGTTACTCTGCCTGGGTCAATGCCATTGAGACTGACAGCTGCTCTAGAATCCCACAGAATGGGCTAGCTAGGAAAAGGATGCTGTACAGACAATGGCAATGTAAGTCTACCACTGTGCTGCAGTCTCTTTAAAAAAATACTGAGTTTGTACTGGGACCTGTGGCAGACACCAAGGATGAAACAGAACACCCAGAACTGAGCAATACGGGTATCTGTGGAAACCACAGACTAATGTTAATATAATGTGAAGAATTGTGTCTGAGAGGAACTCTTCTGGAAGAAATACTTGGGACTGAGTAATGAACAGTTAACTGTGCTGGAGGAAATCAGGAACTGGGTCATGCAGGAGGTGATATCCAATGGCGTTTGCGTGGGGGAGGAGAAATGTGATCTCAAGTGGAAGGATCAGAGCATGGAAAAGTATGAAAGAGGTTGGGACGGTCAGAGGTGAAAAGCTGGAGCTATATTTTTGGCAGCAGAAGTCACTCTCTTCCCTCAATTTATCCACATGCCCCTTCCTCCTTCCCCCCTTGCTGGTTCTCACACCTGTTCCCAAGAGTGGTATACTAAGCTGGGGAGGTGGCATGTATGTCCATGGCTGTGTCCAGCCTCTCTTCCCCCAGGCTGCAGAGCTGCTTCAGCCCTCATCTCGCCCATCCTCAGGGCAACCCCGCGTGCTGCCTCAGTTACCACCTGCCCAGCCGAGAGAGTCAGCCATTCTTCTGCTCTCCATCTCTCTTCTTCCATGTGTTCCGTTTGTCCTCTTGTTGCTTCCGCACTTTTCAACCTTCTTATGTAAAGAAAGAGCACCAGTTTTAGAGACCATCAGCCAATCAGAAGATTTCTCTTTGCTCCAGTGAATTTTTGAAACCTGGGCTCCCCATTGCAATAACCTGGAACACTTGCAAAATGTTCCTAATGTGCAGGCCCCACCTTTAGAGGCTGTGATTCAGTAGGTCAGGTGGAGCCTGATGGTCGGTAATTTGTGAAGTTCCCGAGGTGACTGTTGATATGCAGTTTGGGAACCACTGCTTCACTCAATATGTAGAATGCCTCATGCACTCACAGAGGCTTTAGAACCTTCTCACAGAAGCCTGTCTGTGACTCCCCTGCCCCAAGATCCTGCCACAGCAAAAGCCTGGTCCTTTAATGGTCATGAAGACTTTGCTATAGTCAGGTTTTAATGAGATAGTCCCAAGCTTGTTACACTGTTGTCTTGTTCATAAAAAAAATTATGTTTTAGCCTTCCGGACATCTAATTTTGCAAATCAGTGTCAGGTACAGAAAAGATCCTGTCACTTGAGAGCAAGGCATTCAGTAATTTTAAAGGTCAAAGACCCATGTGGAAATTAGCTTTCAGCTATTGAAATACATTGACTTACACACAACAGAAAATGTGGTTTCGGGGCACACTGGCTATTTACACATCTATAAATTAGTCCATTAGTGGTGTGGATCCTGATAATCTCAAGTACTCGATGATGATGCCGGTAGTATGGTGAGAAACACTCATAAATGAAGAAACAGACTCTTTGTTTAAAGGCTATTGTAATAATAGCTCTCATGGATGGAGTACCTACTTTATGATAGACACTGCACGGCACAGTGTTTACCTCAGACCCTCACAACAGCCCTGCAAGTGGGAAACTCAGGCTCATTTAAAAGGGGAATTTACCTAGAATAATATATTTGCAAGTACAAGAGCTAAGCTTTCATGCCAGGCTGATACCGACCAGGACTCTTGGCTTTCCCAAATCCACAAAAACTAGAAGCCATACTAGAAATTCAGGCAAGGCTTTACTGGAGCCCCTGCTGCGGCAGGAGGGAAGTAAGAACAAAGGACAGGTTCCTTGCTCAGTCGCCTGCTGACAAGGGGGTGGCGAGCTTCTTCTTTATATGGGGTAAGGGTAGGAGTGTGTCCAGGGATTGGGCCCGAGGGGTGACTCAGGTGTTTTGCCCACCTCTAGGGCTTCCCCTGTGACACCCCTCTCCAGTCCACTTGCCTGGAAAATCCCATGGGGAGAGGAGCCTGGTGGGCTGCTGTCCATGGGGTCGCTAGGAGTTGGACACGACTGAGTGACTTCGCTTTCACTTTTCCCTTTCATGCACTGGAGAAGGAAGTGACAACCCGCTCCGGTGTTCTTGCCTGGAGAATCCCAGGGATGGGGGAGCCTGGTGGGCTGCCGTCTATGCGGTCACACAGAGTCAGACACTGAAGCGACTTAGCAGCAGCAGCAACAGCAGCAAGCGGGGCTTCCCTGGTGGCTCAGACATGAAAGAATCTGCCTGCAATGTGGGAGACCCAGGTTTGATCTCTGGGTGGAGAATATCCCTTGGAGAAGGAAATGGCTACCCACTGCAGTATTCTTGTCTAGAGAATTCCATGGACAGAGGAGCCTGATTGGCTACAGTTTATGGGGTCACAAAGAGTCACTTACGACTGAGCAAATAACATGTTCACTTTTCACTGGTGGTGGTGAGTGCAGAGGGCATGCTCCTTACTCTGCTTTTGCACCTGATACACAGTTTTTGTTCCTGACTTTTCAGAAGTGGCAATTGGGGTTTTTGGTTATTCTATAGCTTTTGTCCAGCTGTGCATGCACAGTTATTTTTAGCTCCATATAGTTTTTTTTTTTTGGTATTTTGTTGCTTGAGAGGTTTGCCCATGTGCAAGCATTACAGCACTGCAGCAAAGGGTCCCGGGTCCCAGCCTATCTCAGGACCATCTGAGCAAAAAAATTGCTACCATCTCTTGCACCACGTGTCCTGATCAGTTCCTGATAGTAATAGCAGTGTGCTGGGCATATGCTGTGTGTGACCTGGGAGCAGGGTTACTCCCAGTGCTGAGAATCTGTCCCCAGAACCCTCGCCCACACTGTGTATTATTTTTTTAAAAGAGTATTGTTGATTTGACAAGTGGAATATGATGGCTCATGCTAGTTTTTTTTTTCCCCCAGATGTTGGTTCTGACCAGTTTGCTTAATTTTGAATGACCTGACTCCAGTGCATTTTATTGGGAGAAATTCAGAGGACATGATGGGTTAGTTTGTTTCTCTGAACTGTTAACTGAGGAAGGGGAAGAGAATTGCAAGCTTCTGAGCCCTGACTTTCGTATTTATTGACATACCAGTCATCAAGGTAGAGAAGTAGAAATTTCCAGTCACCTTAACCAAAAGATTACAAAGCATGTTTTGCTTTTTCTTTCAGTTGGCTGGAAATTGTGTCTCCTAACTATTTTGCATTTGGGAGTAAAACTGAGCTTGCTAGCAAAATGTCTGTTTTGATAAATCGGGAACAAAAAGACCAAAACTAATGGCTTCCACAATGGAAGGTGCCCTGGGAAATATAATATAGAATAGTGGAATTGGGGGCTTGTTTACCATGATTCTGTGTATCCATCTGATGGGGAGTATAAATAGTTTTCTTTGCACAAAGGGACCCAGGGAATAGTGAATCAGGGAATAATTGACTTGTCTTGGTATGTTTGTGAATGTGCATTTTTATCTGATGGCAAATATGCTGTTGGCTTTTGAGTCAGTCACTCACCATAAAATTTCCTCAGCATCACATGCACTAAGATAGCATTCACCTCTCTCCCGCTCCCAAAGAAAACATTTGAAATTAGCATTAATCAGCCAATGTTGTATTTGGGGCCCTACGTGAAAGCCACCTACTGCAGCTGACTGCCATTCAGCAGGCAAGAAGTGATTTGCAATATAATTTAAATGAAGAGTTGGTTTCCTTTCCCATTTAGAACACACCAGTATGGAAAACTGATTGTCAGCCATTCTGGTGATGTGCATCAACTTGGCTATTCACTCAGAAAATGAAGTTTCCTGAGACACCAGCACATTTATTTTTTTTTTCACTGTGAAGTTAACTTCAGCTTGTTAAATACAATGACGATCCAAACCACAGAAAAACCAACACCATTAATTTTAATGCTCATAATATAATGGAAAGAGATTATATTCATTTGGGATTTTTTTTCCCTTTTAATAGAATGTTTACTTGCCTCTTTCCTTATGAGTTAATTATTATTTTCCTTCTGTAATGCTCTGCTTATATCTGAGCAGCCAGTGTGTCTGTTAATGTCTTGAGTTTATAAATTGCTGGTGAATCTGTCATTTTGCCGTGTCTGTCACTAAAACATCAATAGCTTGGCAGTGTGGTGAGCAAAGATGTGGCAGATAGGGATGCAATGGGTCCCTTACAGAATTTTCTCATCTATTTTTATAAAACATTTAATTTTTAGCAGTTTCTGTTCTATGTTTTGATAGGGAGACCGAGTGGCTTTTTACTCATTATGTAGTAGTAAGTTAAGAATTGGTGAGTTTCCCTTGCTTATTGTGCAGGTTTGTTTGTTCGTCTTAAAATATTTTTTAACTTTTTCGAATTAAAATGTTTTTAATTTTTATTGAGATATGGTTGATTTACAATGTTGTTAGTTTCAAGTATACAGCAAAGCAATTCAGTTATACATATATATTCTTTTTAGATTCTATTCCATTGTATGTTATTACAGGGTACTGAGTATAGTTGTCTGTGCTATACAGTAGGTTGGTCATCTCGTTTACATATACTAGTATATATATTTTAATCCCAAACTCCTAATTTGTACCCTCCTTCCCCTTTGGTAACCACAAGTTTGTTTTCTATGTGAGTATATTTGTGTTTTGTAAATACTTTTTAAATATTTAAAAATCTATTTCTTCATTTAATAGACACTTAGAGAGCAGTTAGTTATGCAGGTGGTGTGCTAAGTATTAGGGATTAAAAATAACTAAGGCATCATCCCCATCTTCTGGGAGCTCATAGGTCTAAACAGGACTGATAACAAGGAATTGTACCACAGAATGGTGAGTGGTGCAGAAGAGCTGGAATATGTTTATGGAGGGAGCTCTCTCTCTGCAGAAGGGATCATTAAAGAAGGCTTTACAGAGCAGAAGGTGCTAGAGCAAGATCCCAGAGACCTGGGCCTTGCGTTCTTCAGGTTGGCAGTGCAATGATGGTGAGGGTGGGGAAAGACAGCACAGGCAGAGGGAATAGCGATTGAATTCGAAGGTGGGATGGACAGGAACCTTTTGTTGGAAACCAACTACATGCTATTTAAATAGTGATAATAGGAGCTGATATTTAAGTGCTCAGAACATGCCACACACTGTTTGAAATTCTTGCATCTGCAAACTCAAACCTCATAATGACTCTTTGAAGTTGGTATTATCAGCATCCCCTTACAAATCCAAATCAGTGCCTGGAGAGATTTGGTAATTTGCTAAACATCACACAGCTGGTAGGATCAGTACCTAGACTGGAGCTGATATTCTTTGACTCCAAAGTCTACAAGTTTTATACTCATGGACTCTTTGTCCTTTAGAGCCTTCAGTCCAGCTGTGCTGATAAGACACTTAATAGTGATTGGCATTCAGGACTAAGGGGAAATAATAACAGTACCTATCACCTGTGGAGAGGATTAAGTGAGATATAGAAAGTGTTTAGAACAGTGCCTGACACATAGCATAGCATTTTTAAACTGGTATTATGATGACTAATTTCCTAAAAGTCATGGAGCTCAGTAAACAGGAATTCAATAATACTTAGGAATTAAACTCCTTCAGTTCAGTTCAGTTGCTCAGTCGTGTCTGACTCTTTGCAACCCCATGAATCGTAGCATGCCAGGCCTCCTTGTCCATAACCAACTCCTGGAATTCACTCAAACTCATGTACATCGAGTCAGTGATGCCATCCAGCCATCTCATCCTCGGTCTTCCCCTTTTCCTCCTGCCCCCAATCCCTCTCAGCATCAGTCTTTTCCAGTGAGTCAACTCTTTGCATGAGGTGGCCAAAGTACTGAAGCTTCAGCTTTAGCATCATTACCTTCAAAGAACACCAGGACTGATCTCCTTTAGAATGGACTGGTTGGATCTCCTTGCAGTCCAAGGGACTCTCAAGAGTCTTCTAGAACACCACAGTTCAAAAGCATCAGTTCTTTAGTGCTCAGCTTTCTTCACAGTTCAACTCTCACATCCATACATGACCACTGGAAAAACCATAGCCTTGACTAGACAGACCTTTGTTGGCAATTTAATGTCTCTGCTTTTTAGTATGTTATCTAGGTGGATCATAACTTTTCTTCAAAGGAGTAAGTGTCTTTTAATTTCATGGCTGCAATCACCATCTGCAGTGATTTTAGAGCCCCCAAAATAAAGTCTGTCACTATTTTCACTGTTTCCCCATCTATTTCCCATGAAGTGGTGGGATCGGATGCCATGATCATTTTCTGAATGTTGAGCTTTAAGCCAAATTTTCACTCTCCTCTTTCACTTTCATCAAGAGACTTTTAAATTCCTTTTCACTTTATGCCATAAGGGTGGTATCATCTGCATATTGAGGTTATTGATATTTCTCCCAGCAATCTTGATTCCAGCTTGTGCTTCTTCCAGCCCAGCGTTTCTCATGATGTACTCTGCATAGAAGTTAAATAAGCAGGGTGACAATATACAGCCTTGATGTACTCCGTTTCCTATTTGGAACCAGTCTGTTGTTCCATGTCCAGTTCTAACTGTTGCTTCCTAACTTGCATACAGGTTTCTCAAGAGGCAGGTCAGGTGGTCTGGTATTTCCGTCTCTTTCTGAATTTTCACAGTTTATTGTGATCCACATAGTCAAAGGCTTTGGCATAGTCCATAAAGCAGAAATAGATGTTTTTCTGGAACTCTCTTGCTTTTTCCATGATCCAGCGGATGTTGGCAATTTGATCTCTGGTTTCTCTGCCTTTTCTAAAACCAGCTTGAACATCTGGAAGTTCATGTTTCACAGACTGCTGAACTCCTTAGGCGTAGTATATTGCAGGGGTTATTATTCAAGAGACACTGTTGAGTTGGTAGCATTTGATACACCTGAATGGCTTCATGGTAGAATTCCTATAGAGAGTACTTGAGAACAAGGATGTATGTCAGTAACAGAATGCAGAAATGCAAGCAGACTGGAAAATTCCATCATGCTTGAGAAAAGTGAATAAACCAATTTGATGAGAACAGATCTTTAAAGAGAAACAGGAAGAATAAAATTAAACAGGAAGTTAGAAATTGCTTATAACTAGTGATATTTATCAATTGTTTGGCACTGTTTATCTTTTACATTATTTAGTCATCATACACATTTTCCTGGAATTATAGACTCAGTGTTTTCATTTGAAGAAAATGAAGTTCGGAGAAGCAAGTTATATAATAATTTGCTTTACCATCATCCATCTAAAAAGTAGTAGAACTTGAACTTGAACCCAGGTCTATGTTACTTTCAGCACCATGCTTCTTCGACCACACCATCCTTTCCTTTTGTAGCTCTGACCTTTCTACATATCATGAATGTTGAAAGAATAATTTTTCTAGTGAAAAAAGCAGCAGGAAAAAGTAAGAAAAATATATCATGTTGTTCTTAGAGTTTTGCTTATCAACCACTATAGCCCAATATTTTCCCACTTAATGGTCTGTATACTTCTATTGAGATGGAAAGAATTGGTCTCCCTGATTCCCTAAACACACACCCTCCCTCTGGCTTCCTATCTGTGTGTACCTGTTACAATAAGTACCATAGATAACACCCCACCTCCTCGAATAAGAGCTAATACTTTTGGTATTGAAGAAATGCCAGGTACCAGGGCTAGAACCCCAGTCCCACCCTTCATAGCTGTGGTCAAGAACAAGATTCTTAGGCTCCCTAAGTTTGTTTCCTTATCTATTTAATGACAATAGTAATGGTTCCTATGTCTGTGGGTTACTACTACAAATAAATGGTTTATTCCATATAAAGACTAAAACTGGGCTTAAAATGCTATAATTGTTCATTAAAAGTAGCTTATCATTGTCTTGAAAGTGAATGAGTGTTAGTAGCTCAGTCTTGTCCAACTCTTTGCAACCTCATGGACTGCAGCCTGTCAGGCTCCTGTGTCCATGGAATTCTCCAGGCAAGAATACTGGAGTGGATAGTCATTCCCTTCTCCAGGAGATCTTCCCAACCCAGGGACAGAACCTGAGTCTCATGCACTGCAGACTAATTCTTTACTGTATGAGCCACCAGGCAATTCCTATTATTGTAATTATTATGCCTTATATCCTGTGTTTCTCCCCCAAAATAGTGTGACCAGCTTTGTCGGGGAGGACACGAGAAATTTGTGATTTCATACATCGCAGAAGAGAGTGTAAAACTGCATAGTTATTGTAGATGGTAATTTGACAATATCTATCAAAATTTATAAGCATCTTTTTTACCCAATAATTCTCTTCTAGGCATTTATCCTAGAGATAAATTACTAATATTCTAGGAAAATATCCTATGATAGATTCATACAAGTGAGAAATGTAGAATTTGTACCTGTTGAATTGTAGCCTGCATATAACCTAGGCCAAATTTTGAGAATACAGATTGATGAATGCATTATGCTGGGGGCTTCCCAGGTAGCTCAGCAGTAAAGAATCCATCTGCCAATGCAGGAGATGCAGGTTTGATCCCTGAGTTGCAAAGATGCCCTGGAGAAGGAAATGGCAACCCACTCCAGTATTCTTGCCTGGAAAATCCCAGGGACAGAGGAGCCTGGAGGGTTATAGTTCATGGGGCCACAAAGAGTTGGACACAACTGAGCCACTAAACACAACACAACAACAACAAGACCACTTGTGTCAAGTCTGACACAACATGAGGCACAGAGACACTGACAAATGCCCTTTTGTTTAGCCCAGCACAATTCCTAGGGATCCCTGTGCCCCCGGCCCACCTGCATGTACTGCAGGAACTTTAGATGGCGCTTCATTCTGAGCCACGCACTTTACACGCCACTGTGACATTAACTCCAAACTCTGTCCTCCTTCCTCTTCGTTGGTTTGCTTTCCAAACTGACATATACTTCTTTCATTACAGCGATGTCCTTGGCTTCTCTCCATGACGATTCCTGATTCGTGGCTCTGGCACTCTTAGGAAAGCAGCATCCAATTTCTTCCATCCAGATTCTGGGGTCTACATTTCCCTAGCAGCACCCCAACCCCACCTGGACGCATTGGCCCAGCCTTTTCCTAGGACACGCGTGAGTAAAATACTCGACTCTTCCGGGAAAATAGTTTAAAGTATCCCCTCCTGCACTGCACCCTTCATTTTGGAGCAGGATTTTGTTTCTCTTAGATGTTGTTCCAATTCTCTTCCTTTCTGGAACTGACCGACTGTCCTATAGAGAATGCCCTCAGGTCCATATTTGTTTAATCACTGACTTATTCAAGGAGCCGGTAGCCAGTCCAATCTGAGGACTGGAAGGCAAAAGCTTTGTTCTCCTCCTGTGTGGTTCCATTCAGGGTTACTTGTTCTGACTCAGACTGGAGACTAAATGGATTAGAATAAAACCAATTTAAGGGGAAAAAGAAATGTTCACACACACAGAAATAGAGATTCCTGCTATCTTGGCTGTCTAGAAGATCTGCGGGCCTCACCAAGGAATTTAAAAAGTAATGTTTCTTATCATAAGTGACAGAAATATGCTGCTTTCTGCATCAGTAGATATGAAGATTAAAGGGTCTGACCGTATTAAACAATTTTGCACAGCACCAGGCACCCTGGGCTCTGTTCTCTGCCTTATTACCCTTCATCTTGTGGCTATTTCAGGCCCAATTTAAGAATACAATGCAGTCTGGCTTTGCAAATTGACATCCTTTAATTTAAACTGTCTTGCGGGAGAATTAAGAAATTATGGAACAATTATTTGCCTTGAGTTGAAAGCTGGATGGCATCCTGAGATCCTTGTATATCAGCCATTTGAATTGATTAAGTCACATAATTGAATTACACCTTTGCCCCCCCCATAATATCTTGTGGCAAATATGTTGGTATTTCGTGTTGGGAAAATGCTTCCATAAAAATAAAATAGGGGTCGGGGTTGAAGACTGACTTGAGTGTCAAAGAAAACCTAGGGGCAGGGTGGGCTGACGTTTTGAAATTTTGTGGGGAAGGTTGATTAGCAGAGCAAGTGTTCCATTTGGAGTTTAATTGGAAGTTCACAGATCAAAACGACGTACATGATACATGAAGAAGTATGCTTCCCCCTTTGTGATGTCCTTCAAACTTCAGCTTAAGAGTGTATCACTCATTCTCGAAGCTTTTTAAACGTCTCCCATGAACAAAGATGCTGTGTCTGATACAGCTTCCTTTGTTCCCTCTGTTTTCCCTTATATTCTTCAATCAAAGCACCTCCCACGGTGATGACAAGTCTTTTTACCCCAGCCCGTGTGGTTGAGCTGGGAAATGTGTCCAGCTCACCTAGCATGGTGGTAGTACTCTATCAGTATCTATCTACTGAGGCTTTATTTGGAAACCTCCATGGTTTGGTTTCTAAACTCAATCTTCTTTTGTAGGATGGAAATCAGAATGACATGGGATCTGACAGTAATGTTTTAAAGCATCATTCTTAAGTAGTGGTTTTTGCCAGCATTTCCTCAAGGATTTTTTTATTTTTATTTTTATGATCTAAAAAAATTTTAGATCATTTTCTCAAGGGTTTCTTAAACACCAAACACCAACTCTGTCCATTGAACAAATGTTTATTAGGCACTGATTATATACAAAACTAAGGTAGTTGTTGGGGGAAAATATCCAAAAATATTTCTTGTTCTTTTGAGGCACTCAGAGTGCATTTGGGAACTAGGGAGGTTGGTGCAAGAAACAGCCTTGGTGAAAGAGTGAGCAGGAGGCTATAGAATGGTCCAGGACTTTGACAGAGGGCAATGGTCAATTCCATTATATTCACCTCTGAAGTTTGTTCTGCCCTTGGTCTGCCCTTCCCCCTCCCCACTCCCCTATCATTCATTTTGGAACACAGCAGAGAAGAAAACTCTCAGACAAATGGCTTTTGGTCAGGCAGGATGTGTACTTTTCATTGGAAAACTCCTCCTAGGGAGAAAATTTTTAAAGCAAGATTCCCTGGATGGACCCCAGCTTCCGACTCTCCATCCTCCTCTGAATTCTGGGTCTTCGTAGTCTTTGTCTATTCCGTGTAGCACACAAACCTCTCTGTCTTTAAAACTGCTTTACCTTTTCTTTACCTTTATCAGAAATCACTCTTGGAGATTTAAAACCCAACTACAGCTATCCTCCTGAATATATCTCTGTGGAAGGGATTAATCAAGTCTGTCAAACACTGAGCTGTGAAACCTTTAATATTTCTAAAAGGTTTAAAGCCAGCGTATTTATCACATGCATCATTGAGAATAATCTTTCTTTTTGTTAAAAAAAAAAAATTAAACGCTCACTGTGCTGATGAGCCCAGTGGGTGACAGGCTCAAGCAGGGGCCCAATGGTGATACTGAAATGGAGTTTCTGGTAAAATCTTTCTTTGACATCCCTCCCCTGGAGACCACCCATTGTCTACCCCACATCTGTGTGGATGAATATTTCATATTGTGGAATTCTAGAATCTTGGTGCTCAAAGGGAGAGAAAAGGAGAAAGGGACTGGACTTTGTTGAGTGCCTGCTGTGTGCTGGGTGTCCTGTCTGTGTGTTTTAACAGAGTTGTCACGTGATCACTTTCACAACAGTTCCTTATAGTGAGTGCTATCAGAGCTGATTTATAGACAAGGAAACGAAGATTCAAAAAGTAAAGCAGTTTTCACAGGATCACACAGATATTCACTTGCAAATCTAGGACTTGACCCTAAATTAATTAGCCTCTCTAATTCTTTACTCTGTTTATGTGGCAAAAACCTGAAAATGTGTAACACAAAGTAGGATCTACGAGAGGATACCCAGAGTTGTTTAGACTCTGACTGTTAAGGTTCCTGTGGGTTTTTAATGAAGAATCTTTGTTCCTCAGACAGAGAGACAGTGTGAATTACTGGGCATGATTCTGAGAGTCAGAGGTGTTAGGTTGGTGTTTAATTAAGCAGTGGTGCAGATTCTTTAGGGAGAGAATCACTCAGGGCTTTTTCTTGAAATAACCATTATCAACACTATATTTCACTATTTACAAAATACTTTCACGTGCACAGCCCGATTTACTCTATTCTGCAGTCTTGTGATATCACATCAGCATTATTGCCATTTTACAGATGGGAGAACTGAGGCCCAAAGGCATGATAAGTCTTGCCCAGGCCATTCAGCTAGAAGCAAATCAGTTGATGCTCCAATTTAGTTCTTATAGTGCTGAAGTGAAAATCACTCAGTCGTGTCTGACTCTTTACAACCCCATGGACTATACGATCCATATAATTCTCCAGGCCAGAATACTGGAGTGGGTAGTCTTTCCCTTCTCCAGGGGATCTTCCCAGCTCAGGGATCAAACCCTGGTCTCCTGTATTGCGGGTGGATTCTTTACCAACTGAGCCACCAGGGAAGCCCAAGAATACTGGAGTGGGTAGCCTATCCCTTCTCTAGTGGATCTTCCTGACCCAGGAATCGAACCAGTGTCTCCTGCACTGCAGGAGGATTCTTTAACAACTGCTCTATCAGGGAAGCCACAGTGCCAAAGCACTGTCCTACCACTGTACTACACTGTTGTTGTTGTTTTTTAAGCATCTGATTATTATTCCTAAGAATGCAAAAATACAATTTTGAAAAGAAAAAGCTTGAAAAGACCTTAGAGACCCATCAGCCTTGTTTTCCAGATTTGACAATAGATGCACAGACCCCAAAAATAGCATAAAAGAGGCCCAAACAATGTGTTATGATAAGAGGAAAGGTAAGTGTGTTCATATGACTATGACTAGTATACAACCAGGGAGCGCTGCCTTGAGGTGGTAACTCTTGATAGTGTCCTGAAAGAAGGAGAAGGATTTTAATAGAGGTTGAAAATTCAATAAGTGATGCTAAAGCAGAAAAAAGGAATGATTGTGTGGCAAAATGGCATTATGGTGGTCCCATGGGCAGGAGCCCCTCAAAGAAGTTTGAGTTTCTTTTTCAGTATAATTAACTATATAACTGTGTTGCCAGGCTGCCCCAGTAGCACCACACACACGCAGCACCCCTGCCAGCCAAGTGATGTCTTCCTCATGCCTCTACTTCATACCCCAGCTTCACATCACAGCCAGGACCGAGAGAAAGACCCTGAGCTTGGGATGATTCTCAAGTCCAAACTCACTTTGTCCCCTTTCTGTGTTTACCTGTCTGTGTTGTGGTGGGAGGAAAAAAGTCTTGTATCTACAAGACTTAGGAGGAAGAGATTTCTGCTCCCAGGTTACTGTGAAGACCACAGGCCCATCTCTGGAACTCCTTTGGGTGGGCGAGGTGTTTCCCCAGTTTACATTCAGCAAACTGTAATTAGCATCAGCAGGAGAGGAGAAACGACTGTGTTGGGAAATACCACTTTCCTCTGCACAACAGCCTTTGTTCTGAAGGGCGCTCCCCAGCATGGGGCTTTCTTGTGGGCAGGCAGTGTACAAGTGCCCTGAGTAGCTGAATGGGCTTCTTCTGGGGGTGAAGCACTTATGTTTCGTAGGGGTCAGAGGCCAGATGATGAGTCACTTCACTTGGCAGAGTACACCTTGTTTACATGTCAGCCACTTGGAATCAAAGCTCTTGTATGGTTTCATTCATTCCATAAACACATATAAAACCACATGCAGGTAAGTTTTACAATATGCTGAACACTAGGTTGGATGCTAGGGGCTACAGATCACCCATGCCTTCATGTAAAGCATGCTGGTCAGAGACGGATTTGTGGCTGTATACACAGAACCAGCTGAGACTTTTGATGTGGAGATCACTGAGTAAATCAGACACTCCCTGTGGATTAGTTAGGATAAGTAATGCTAGCTGTGTTAACCACAACACTTCCCAGCCTAGATAAGCAGAGTTTTGTGTTGCTGTCCCTTAAACTTGGTTCCTATTCAAGCAAATGCTGCTGCTGCAGCTGCTAAGTCACTTCAGTCGTGTCCAACACTGTGTGACCCCATAGACGGCAGCCCACCAGGCTCCCCTGTCCCTGGGATTCTCCAGGCAAGAACACTGGAGTGGGTTGCCATTTCCTTCTCCAATGCATGAAAGTGAAAAGTTAAAGTGAAGTTGCTCAGTCCTGACTCTTAGCGACCCCATGGACTGTAGCCCTCCAGGCTCCTCCACCCATGTGATTTTCCAGGCAAGAGTACTGGAGTGGGATGCCATTGCCTTCTCCGCAAGCAAGTGCAGGATCACCTAAAAGATTACCCTTTATTACCACTTTGAGGGAAGCTTCCAGGAAAAATTATCTTCCACTGTAGAATGGAACTGCACTGATGAGAATGTGATTAATATCAATTGCCTAGAAGAGCCTAAAATGACTCCTAGCTTTTGACTTGAGTCCCTCCTCTAATAGTCTATCCTAAAAACATAAATTACAAAGGTACATGAGCTAACAACTTTATTTCCAATTACTTGTAGTTTTGATAGAGAGCAAACAACCAAAAGTTCCAAAAAGGAGGAAAATTGTTCCACATATAAATAATATAATCATTAAATATATTCTAAAGAATTAATGCTTTTGAACTGTGATGTTGGAGAAGACTCTTGAGAGTCCCTTGGACTGCAAGGAGATCCAACCAGTCCATCCTAAAGGAGATCAGCCCTGAGAGGAATGATGCTAAAGCTGAAACTCCAGTACTTTGGCCACCTCCTGGGAAGAGTTGACTCATTGGAAAAGACTCTGATGCTGGGAGGGATTGGGAGCAGGAGGAAAAGGGGACGACCGAGGATGAGATGGCTGGATGGTATCACCGACTCGATGGATGTGAGTTTGAGTGAACTTCGGGTGTTGGTGATGGACAGGGAGGCCTGGCGTGCTGCAATTCATGGGGTCACAAAGAGTCGCACACGGCTGAGTGACTGAACTGAACTGAAAGATTTTTTATTGTTCTTAATGGCATGTGGACATGAACGTAAGCTTCAGGACTTTCTATACAACATTATTCCAAATTGTTGCAAGCATATCTCTAGATGTGTAGATGTTGACCCTGAAAAAGGCTGAAGACAAGGCATTAAGACGGGAGTAAATTTCCCTGTGTCATGGGATAAGGAAGTCTTATTTCACTCATATTTTTTCCTTCTAAATCTGATATTATGATTGAGTGTGCATCACTTTTATGAACATTAAAAAGTAAATCATTAAAAAATTAAACTGAAAAGAGGAATGGCTTTGGATCAAGACTGACACTTGTACGGAAGAATTATCTCAAGTGTCTCAGGAGGGAAGAGGCTGAGAGCATGTCAAGCCAACTCCTAGCACTGTGTCAAGTCCAGAGAGCCAGAAGACAGCATGCAGATCAGGAGTTCTACAAACTAGGGAACCACAACTGAGCTGGAGAGCATAAACCTCAACTCTGACTTATATTCAAAATAGGGAAACTGCACTGATTTAAAAATTTAGGATTAGGACAGTGGGTTCAAGTCCTGGCTCTCTTGCTTACTAGCTGTGTGGCTTTCGGCATGCATCTTAACCACTCTGAACCTCATTTTTAGAATGGAAATAATACTGTCTTTTTCTTTTTAAAACAGTATTGTTGTAACAGTTTGCTGTGACCATACTTTGAAATATTATATACATACACACATATGCCAGGTAGGGCTTAGTGTCACTCCTTTGAATAACTAGAAAACAAGATAAGGATGGAATTATGGTACAGTGTCACTGACAGTACTGATTAGCACTTTTTATTAGCTGTGATGTTTTCCATATGTGGGGAAACAGAAGAGACAGGGTCCAGCCTGGTTCACAGAAACTTGGGGTAGATTATCTTAATACCATGGAAGCTAAAGCCTGGCACCTCCCACCAAGTTCAAAGACACACTTTGAGATAAAGCCCCTTCCTCATTGAAGCTTTTCATAATCCTCTCCAGCCCTTGTTTGCTACCACCATCCCTGCTTCCACAGACCCATTATTAGGACAATCTGGAGCCCAAGTCTGGTGGAGTCTCTGCTGCTATGACCCTTCTCTGAAATTTGAGGATATTCCATGCTGGGAAGTCTCCCTGTTTCTTCTCTGCATGTACAGCTTGGCATCCAGAAAATCATGGCCCACTACATTTCCATTCTGCATCTCAGCTAGAGAAGAGGGGGGGTGTTCTGAATGAAATGATATAAGACATTATCAGTGCTCACCAGATGATTCTGGTAAGGGGGCACTCAGGCTGTGATACTGCTCCATCCTACAGAATCAAAGGAAACGAGAGTCAACATGGGAATCTGTGACTTCACCTTCACCTTAGTTCAAGCTGATGTTACAAAAGCACCAGAGATCAGGTGGCTTAAACAACAAATATTTCCTCCTCACAGTTCTGCAGGCTGGGAAGTCCAAGATCAATGTGCCAGCAGATCCAGTGTCTGAGGGCCCATTTCTTGGTTGGCAGGTAGCAGCTCTTTCCTTGCATCCTTCCCTGGCAAAGAGAGGAAGCCAGCTGTCCTGTCTCTCCTTTTAAAAGGAGAGACATGAGGACTCCTTTCTCATGACCTATTTACCTCCCAAAGGCCTCCCCCCTAAACCCATCACTTTGGGAATTAAGATTTCAACATTATCAATTCTGGGTTGACACAAGCATTTAGTCCATATCAGCATCTCTGCTGCTTAACCAAGAGGTCCTGAACCATTTCCCCAGTTCTGTCTGAAAAGTGCAAGTGTTTGTTGTTCAGTCGCATCCAGCTCTTTGCAACCTCATGGACTATAGCCCTCCAGGTTCCTCTGTCCATGGAATTCTTCAGGCAAGAACACTGGAGTCTAAGTGGATCATTGCATCCAGCTCCTCAAGTGATGGAGACACCTGTGTGCCAGATCCTGTGCCCAGGCCTTCATCACATGTGGTACCTATAGCTCTGTCATTGCATTGTGCTTCCTCCAGGAGGAAGAGTTTTGTTTTTAATCCTCTACTGACTGTTTTTTCTCCCTCCTGGGCACATCTTCCAGAGAAGGCAATGGCACCCCCACTCCAGTACTCTTGCCTGGAAAATCCCATGGATGGAGGAGTCTGGAAGGCTGCAGTCCATGGGGTCGCTAAGAGTTGGACACGACTGAGCGACTTCACTTTCACTTTTCACTTTCATGCATTGGAGAAGGAAATGGCAACCCACTCCAGTGTTCTTGCTTGGAGAATCCCAGGGACGGGGGATCCTGGTAGGAGGCCGTCTATGGGGTCACACAGAGTCGGACACGACTGAAGCGACTTAGCAGCAGCAGCAGGGCACATCTTCATTTATATGGTTACTGTACTGAGCAAAGATGGGATGGGAATTTCTGAGATGTATCATTTTCCTTGAATACTTAAGAGGACCTGTTTGCTGATTACCTTAGAATGTTTTTGAAAGTCACCCTAAAGGTCTTTCCTCTGTCCGTGGAATTGTCCAGGCTAGAATACTAGAGTGGGTAGCCATTCCCTTCTCCAAGGGATCTTCCTGACCTGGGGACTGAACCTGAATCTCCTGCATTGCAGGCAGATTCTTTACCAAATGAGTCACCAGGAAAGCCCCTAAAGGTCTTCAGCTTAATTTAGATGGTGCTCAGTGACTTCTAAGAGAAAAGAACACGAAAGGAAATTGTGCTGTTTGCAGCTTAGTGATTCCCCCAAATTCTAGACTTGTCTCTGATTTGTCCTGCCAAGAAGCCTGTTGCTGATTATGCTGGGTGCCCCATAAATTAATGAGGGCTGGACTTCAAGATGACAACAATCACTGAGTCTTTGGAGCAGAAAATGCAACACTAATACATATGTTTCAGAAATGTCCTTTTGTCTATATGTTTGGAGAAGAAAGTGTTGATAAGGATCAATTTCATATTGACTTTAAAATTTTCAATTGACCCAGAGCCCTTTTGATTAAGTATTGTGCACAAAAACATTTCATCCCAGGCCAACCTGATGGCTTGGAGAATTCCCCTTCAGAATACGGCAACCTGGAGAGAATTAGAAAAGCAATTCATTCATTTACTCTTTTATTCATCCTTTAATAAATATTTATTGAGCACTTGCTACATGCTCAATTCTAGAAACTTCACTAGACTGTGAGCAAGACCCAATCTGCCTTCAAGGAATCTAAAATCTAATGACTCAACAGACACATTGATAAACAAACCTGACCTAGTGTTTGTGTTTTGTTAGATCTAAGTTCAGGGTATGTGGAAGTAATGAGGAAGGAATCAGAGGCATCCTGTGTACTTGGAGAGTACTTAACTCTTTTTGATTGAATGAATGAGTGAAGGAATGAGTGAGTGAAGGAATGAGTGAATAAATGAGTGAGTGAGTGAGTGAATGAAACAGCCCTCTTGAGCAAACTCTGGGGGATAGCGGAGGACAGAGGAACCTGGCGTGCTAGAGTTCATGGGATTGCAAAGAGTCATACATGACTTGGTGACTGAACAAGAAATGGAAAAGGGTGTAAAGGGCCTTTGTGAAAGTGAAGTCCCTCAGTCATGTATGACTCTTTGCGACCTCATGGACTGTAGCCTACCAGGCCCCTCCATCCATGGGCTTTTCCAGGCAAGAGTACTGGAGTGGGGTGCCATTTCCTTCTCCAGGGGATCTTCCCGACATAGGGATCGAACCCGGGTCGCCCACATTTCAGGCAGATGCTTTACCAACTGAACCACCAGGGAAGCCCAAAGAGCCTTTAGGGCTGGGGAAGTAGTATGTGCCAAGACAGGAAGGTGTGATGTTCTAACACAGTCCAGGTGTGAGGGAAGGCAGAGGTGGGCTCCAGGGCATCAAGAACAAGACATAAGGACCTTGGGTGCTGAGCTGCCACCTGTGCAGATAGACATCCTCATAGAAGGCAGAGTGGACCCAAGGGTCCTTGCCCCACTTTACAGGACGGGTCTCACGACACAACGAATTCCTCACCCTGCTACAGTATCTTCTGTGTTTAGAGAGGAGACCCTACATCAAGGAGGTAGTTGCCCGTGAGCTCCTTTGGACACTTTCCTGAAGAAGCATAGCCCAGCAGTTCCAAAGTGCCTGTTCTGAGACTCACTTTCAAATCCCGGTCCTGCCATCCTGCACTGAGAATATATTCCTGCTTGCTGCAAAGCCAGCCTATATCTTCTGCCCTGACTGAATGTCAGGCAAAACAATGTGAAATCTCCCTCTGGTCACTGCCTTCCTTAATTTTCTCAGCTAGTCTTTCCCACATTCTTAGTTACTTTCTGTTCACTGGTGTTGCCACTTTGTTTTCTTTTGTTTTGATCTTGTTTGGGTCATCAAGTCTGTCTGGGGAACCTAGAGCATCACTCCTGTGAGCATGTACCTCTGGGACATGGTCCCTGGGTTTTGACTCACAGATTAGAAATTCTGTTGCATTCCCCCGAGCTTGACTCAACAGCTGCAGTGGCTGGGCTGATTTACGGCCGTTTCTTCCCACGCTTGATCTTAGCAAACAGACAGCTGTGATAGAGCGGCTTCATTCTACTCACCTGCTGGCATCTTCGTGTTTGGTCTAATAGCTTGTTAACTGTTCTGAGGACCGGCACTGCCCTTCCTGGTTACCGTGGAGAGTGGTCTCTATGGTAACCACATCACATCAGGGACCACGCTCGTTCTTCAAGGCTTTCCTTCTCCATTTTTCTCTGGTGGCTTCTGGGTAACCTGTAATGGTTGGAGCCCTGCCTCACCCTGCCAGGAAGCCACTGCTGATTTAAAGCCTCTCAAAGGAACTTAACAAGACACACTGCTTTCTGTTGGCCTTGTTGCTTATTCTGTGTCACACTTGGTCCAGGCCTGCAGGGAGCTGTCATCTCTCCTTTATCATCTCTCTTTTGGCATTCCCTAGGTATTGTTCACATACTCTCTCAGAAAGCTTTGACATGGTTTCTCCCAGATCTCTCTGCTCATTAGTATCTTGCAACAATTCTTTCTGAATCCCGGCATTCAGTATGTTCTCTTTTCTCTCATTTCTTTTTATTTATAGTCTTTTAGTCATCTTTTCAGAAATGACTCCCAAGCTGTCTGGTCTTCATCTGTACCAAAGACATTTATGTCAAAGAAACTCATGTAGACTGTTCAGTTATCATATCTGAAGAAAGAACTGATTTGTTTGTAATAGGACTCTAGAGTGTTTGTTCTGCTGATTGCATTCAAGTCTCACCAATGATTCTACTAGTAATTGTTAATATTTAATTTTTTATTTAAAGCTTATTATGTTGCCCAGTATTGTGGTAGTAAGTACCTGTATTTTCACAATAATCCCGTAACTTAAATACCCTTATTGTCCCCATTTTATAGATGAGGAAACTGAGACCCAGGATGTTAAGGAACATGCCCTAGGGCTCCCTAGCTCTTAAATGCCAGAGCTAGCACTTGAACTCTGACCCTAGAATCCATGTTCTTCACTACCATAGTATACACTGGGTGGGCAGTGACCACTGATTTCTGTACATGTGTTTCTCAAATACTCCATTTCTGCAAAGCTAAGCTGTACTCATCAACGATGCCAAGATTGTGTCACCTGCTTTATGAATCCACCCACTTTCTTCTATAGTCATGATATATATTCATGGGATATACAGTCATGTCCAACTCTTTATGACCCCATGGACGTCAGCACACCAGGCCTCCCTTACCATCACCAACTCCTGGAGTCCACCCAAACCCATGTCCATTGAGTTGGTGATGCCATCCAACCATCTCATCCTCTGTCATCCCCTCTCTTCCTGCCTTCAATCTTTCCCAGCATCAGAGTCTTTTCAAATGAGTCAGCTCTTCGCATCAGGTGGCCAAAGTATTGGAGTTTCAGCTTCAAAATCAGTCCTTCCAATGAACACCCAGGACTGATCTCCTTTAGAATGGACTGGTTGGATCTCCTTGCAGTCCAATGGACTCTCAAGAGTCTTCTCTAGCACCACAGTTCAAAAGGATCAATTCTTTGGTGCTCAGCTTTCTTTATAGTCCAACTCTCACATCCATACATGAGTATTCGAAAAACAATCTCTTGAAGAATTTTCCATAGTTTGTTGTGAATTTAATCATTTCATAAATATCAAATATAGTGATTATAGCCCATTCATTCATCCATTCAACAAGAGGTTTTCAAATGCCTACCACATTGCTGTGCTAAATGCTATGGCTACAATGGTCAACAAAGAGCAAGCAGACCGTGCTCTCATCCTACTTATTTTTGAAAAAAAGAAAAATAAGGCAGAAGACAGGCAGACAGATTAAAAAGAAATAGGGACAATCAGCAATGGCTGTATACATATGCATATCTATAACTATATCCATGTATCTATATTTCTGTGCCAGGAAGCAACAGTTAGAACTGGATATGGAACAACAGACTGGTTCCAAATAGGAAAAGGAGTACGTCAAGGCTGTATACTGTCAACCTGCTTATTTAACTTATATGCAGAGTACATCACGAGAAAAGCTGGACTGGAAGAAACACAAGCTGGAATAAAGATTGCTGGGAGAAATATCAATAACCTTAGATATGCAGATGACACCACCCTTATGGCAGAAAGTGAAGAGGAACTAAAAGCCTCTTGATGAAAGTGAAAGAGGAGAGTGAAAAAGTTGGCTTAAAGCTTAACATTCAGAAAACAAAGATCATGGCATCTGGTCCCATCACTTCATGGGAAATAGATGGGAATAGATGGGAAACAGCGGAAACAGTGTCAGACTTTATTTTTCTGGGCTCCAAAATCACTGCAGATGGTGATTGTAGCCATGAAATTAAAAGACACTTACTCCTTGGGAGAAAAATTTTTATGACCAACCTAGATAGCATATTCAAAACCAGAGACATTACTTTGCCAACTAAGGTCCGTCTAGTCAAGGATATGGTTTTTCCAGTAGTCATGTATGGGTGTGAGAGTTGGACTGTGAAGAAGGCTGAGCATCGAAGAATTGATGCTTTTGAACTGTGGTGTTGGAGAAGACTCTTGAGAGTCCCTTGGACTGCAAGGAGATCCAACCAGTCCATTCTGAAGGAGATCAACCCTGAGATTTCTTTGGAAGGAATGATGCTAAAGCTGAAACTCCAGTACTGTGGCCACATCATGCAAAGAGTTGACTCATTGCAAAAGACTTTGATGCTGGGAGGGATTGCGCGCAGGAGGAGAAGGGGACGACCGAGGATGAGATGGCTGGATGGCATCGCTGACTCGATGAACGTGAATCTGAGTGAACTCCTGTAGTTGGTGATGGACAGGGAGTCCTGGCATGTTGCGATTCATGGAGTTGCAAAAAGTCGGACACGACTGAGCAACTGAACTGAACTGATATTTCTGTGCCTCTTTATCTATTGATGAATCAGTCTATTGACATTAGGGGTTTTTTTCTTATCAATTTCTCCTGCCTCTTTATGTGATAAAACTCACCACCTTAGTCTCACATCTAAGATCCTCCATAATCTGGCCTTAGATACCTTTCTAGGCTTATATCTTACCAGCTCTTGCTTCCTGCTTTTTCAAATATCCACTCCCATTTCCCAGAGAATATTTCCTCATTGGAAACCATCCAAACACAGTCACTGAGCTTTAGCTCAGTCTTTTTCCTCTGCCTCAAGTTTCCTTTTTACATTTCCTTTCTCACAGTTCTCCTTGAAAGTGAAAAGTGTTAGCTATGTCTGGCTCTTTGAGATCCCATGGACTGTAGCCCGTCAGACTCCTCTGTTCATGGAATTCTCCAGGCAAGAATATAGGAGTGGGTAGCCATTCTCTGTGGGATTCATTCTCTCTTTCTCTGTGGGATTTTCCTGAGCCAGGGATTGAACCTGGGTCTCCTGCATTGCAGGCAGATTGTTTACCATCTGAACCAGCCGGGAATTTCTTTCTAAACACCAAGTTTCAACACCCCTCCTCTGAGGCACTGCCAGAGGCATCTCCCCACCCATACTCCCACCAGCAAAAACTGGTCTGCACTCCTCTGTGCTCCAGCAACACTGGACACACCCCTCTGTGACAGTGCCTGTGACTCCATGCCCAGCTGTCCATGTGTATGCTTATTCTCCTGACTAGGACTGCTGGCCCCTTGACCATGAGAAACAGGCTTTATTTGTTGCTGCATTTGAAGAACCTTGCCTAGTTCCTAGTAGATACTGGACTTCTATTATTATTAAACTATTATTAATAACAGTAACTTTGAAAGCATTTAATTGCCATCTGTATCTGACATTCTGTTAAGCATTTCAATTCTTTTATTATATTTTTCTATCATAACACTTTTATAATGTAGATGATGATAAAAAAAAACCAACAACTCCAGTTTACAGATGAGAAATTAAGACTCAGAGGACTCAGAGTGTGTGGTACCTGCCCCAGGTCATGCACTCCAAAACACCAAAGCCTGGAGAGATCCCACATGGACTTTCTGTAAGGGATATGAGGGTGGAGTCTGCTTGCACCCTGCTCACCTTGCTAGCCCAGCACCTAGCACAGTTACCTTGAAGGCACTTGATCAACTCCTATAGACCGGGTGAATGGATGTTCTGTAACCACTGCCCTTTGATGTTGGTGGAATGAACAGTGAATGTACATCTTGAGTCTGGAGTAACTAAGAAATATAGAAAATGCTTTTACTCCTGTAGGTAGTCTTAAACACACACACATAAGTGGAAAAGAAAACCAGAAAAGGATTCTATAAAATTATGATATTCTGATAAGATAACCACTGGCTGCAAGCTGCATGTTTTTATTTTTGTAGCGGTTGCCTCTGAGTTTAGATGAAGTTGATGGCAGATCCAGAACAGTCTTTTAGATGTTTGTGGGCCAGAAGGGTCAGACTTTGGAGTCAATACAGTCTGTTTGAATCCCATCCTTGCCATGACCTCTGTGTGACATTGGGCCAGACAGTTAACCCCTCTGAAGTTCAACATAATGACTAATGTGTAAGTTCTAGAATCAGATAGCCTGACTCTAAGCTTACTAACTGTGGGATCTTGGGAAACATACTTCCCTGTGCTCCAGTTTTCCTACCTGTAAGATGGGTACAATAATAGCATTTTTCTCATAAAGTTGATATGAAAATTAAATAAGTTTATCCGAAGCATTTAAAATAGTACCTGACACCCAGAAAACTATATTTACCTCTTAGATAATTGTATCTATTTCAGAGGTATGTGGTGAGAATTAAATGGTTAATATACTCATGAAGCATTATTACTCATAAAGCCTGGACTCAGAACTAGCACCATATCACTTCCACCCTATTCTTTTGGTTAAAGTTGTAGGATAAGACCAGATTCAGGGTTGTGGAGGGGATGAAGTAGGGGTCTAAATGCAGGAGGAGTGGCCCATCAGGGGCCACAGAGGAGTATCCTGTCAACAGTGTTAACAGAAGAGGTGATATGGCTTGAGATCTGGGTTAGTGTTGGTGGGTATTAAAGAAGCAAAATAGATATCAGTAATTTCACCCTTCGACACTCATCTGTTCGGCTCTCTCTCAGAAGAGCCCTCGGGCCCTTCCCTCAAAACCCGTTTCTCATTTTCTACAACACTCTCACCAAGTGTTAGTATATGCTTCACACAAGAAATGAGAAGGATGTTTGAGAGATGGAATTGTTTTTAGAAACAGGTGCCCTGGCAACAAAAAAGGGGAAAATGACAAAAGACAAAACATGAAAAGCCATAATAAAATGAAAAAACAAAATCCTACAATGAAGGGCAAATGAGGGCATTTAAAGCACAGACAAGTTTGTATATTTTGCACATGTCCTATTTCTTCAGATGCTAGGTTGCTACAACAGACCCTAACTTTCCAATCCCTCCATCAGTGATGATGAGGAAGGGGCCAATTGCTGATGTTCCTCCAGGGAGGCAGGGGGTGTCTCATTCACAATGGAATCCCCATGACTGGCCCTTAATGGGTGGTTTGTAAGTATTTGTTAATGGTATTGTCAGCCATTTATTTGAATGGTTTGCTATTTGCTGGTGCTATATTAAATGCTTTCCAAATGCCATTGTGATTCCATTTTAACTCTGTAAATCCTTTTCACTGATGTTAACTTTTTTTTAATCTTCATTAGGATCAGTTTGTTTTTGTTTTTGTTTTTTTGATGTGGACCATTTTAAGTGTGTTTATTGAATTTGTTACAATATTATTTCAGCTTTAAGATTTTTTGTTTGTTTGTTTGTTTGACTGCAAGGCATGTGGGATCTTCGCTCCCCGACCAGGGATCAAACCTGCAGCCTCTGCACTGGAAGGTGAAGTCTTAACCACTGGGCCACTAGGGAAGACCCTAGGGTTACTTTTTTTATAATTGAGAAGATTGATACTTGGGGAGATGGGTGTTTGCTGACTTGGGAAAGTTAGAAATATAAACTGTTATGGTTCTGTCTCCTAATCCACATTGTTTCCTTTCACAGATTATAAGGAGCTCCATCCAAATTATTTGTTCATTGACCACATTTACTGAGTCTATGCTAAGTACCTAAGAGTCCTGGACCCAGTGGTTTTTATCTGACTCTGTGCTGTGCATTTTTGATATGAATAATACAAATTCACCTTAATAGTTGCCACTTGAAATAGGAACTTTTGCTAGTGCTGATAATAAGAAAACTGCACTCAGAGAGGTTAAGTGAATTTCCCAAGGTCCTGTGGTTGGAAGGTGCCAAAGCTGAGATCCCATGGTCTTTCCATCATATCATGATGCTTCCTCCATCTCCTTCCTACAAGATGGCCTTTCACCTGTACCCCAGTCAGCTTCCCATTATGCTGAACGCAGAGCCCTTTCCATACCCGAATGCAGAGCCAAACTGAGGCTGAAGCATTCACAGGCAGGATCAGAGTTTTCTATGACAAATGCCTAGACATATACATTTGTTGCTTGTTGTTTATTCGCTAAGTCATGTCCAACTCTTTGCAACCCCATGGACTGCAACATCCCAGGCTAGTCTGTCCTTCACTATCTCTCAGAGTTTGCTCAAATGCATGTTCATTGAGTGGGTGATGCTATCTATCTCATCCTCTGTCACCCCCTTCTCCTCCTCTTCTCAATCTTTACCAGCATCAGGGTCTTTTCCATTGAGTTGGCTCTTCGAATCAGGTGGCCAAAGTATTGGAGCTTCAGCATCAGTCCTTCCAATGAATGTTCAGGTTTGATTTCCTTTAGGATTGACTGGTTTGACCTCCTTGCAGTGCAAGGAACTCTCAAGAGTCCTCTTCAGCACCACAATTAAAAAGCATCAATTCTTTAGCCCTCAAGTCTTCTTTGTGCTACCATCCTCTGCTGCCCTTCTTTTTCTTTTGCCTTCAATTTTTCCCAGTATCAGGGTCTTTGCCAGTGAGTCAGCTCTTTGCGTCAGGTGGCCAAAGCATTGGAGCTTCAGCTTCAGCATCAGTTCTTTCAATGAACATTCAGGGTTGATTTCCCTTAGGATTGACTAGAGGAGGGAATGACAAACCACTCCAGTATTCTTGCCACGAGAACCCCATGGACAGTATGTTAAGACATATACATAGGTAGCGGCTAATATCTACTGCGTGTCTCCTGTATGCTTCTGGCATTGGGCATGCCATTTACATACAGTGTTGCGCTTCAACTTTATGTCAGCCTTACAAGGTTAATACTATTGCCCCATTTTACAGAGGAGGAAACAGGCTAAGAAAGGAGAAGCACCATTCCCAAAGTCATTCCCTCTCCCCAGCTCCACAGCACTATTTACTCTCCAAGGTGCCTCAGAGAGGGTTTGAATTATACAGAACATTGTCTAGGAAAACTTTATGAAAAAGATAAAGCCTGAGCTGCTCCTTGGAAAACACATCATGTAGCTCAGATAAGTCTGCTGAGGGCCAATGAGCCTGTTATTACAGTTGTGATTAGGTTTCCATGTGCTTCTCAAATAAGATGTGTAAATATAATCAAAAAGATTTCTCTGCAGCACAGAGCTCCAGCAGATTCCACCCAGCATCCTAGTTCTGAAGAAAGATAATAAATTAGCTTTAATTAGCTTTCCCTCACATTGAAGCCAGTTTCTCTTGTTGCCACTTTGCATACAGGAGAGAGGGGAGCTCTACTAGGATTCTCCTAAGGAAGGTGGTCTGCAAGGGGCTGGTGGTCACAGGTCTGGCACGTGACTTTTGGTTCTATATCACCTTGTGATACTGTGCACAAACTATTTTCTCTCTCGGCCTTTGGTTTTCCCTCTTGTAGAAGGAGGAGCTCAGACTAAAATCTTTGTTTTCTTACACAAAAGTCCACAAATCTTTCATCCTGGTGGATTTCCTAGCTTGAAGCATTCACTTCATTTGTGCATGTAGAGTTCCGGAATATCCATTGTTTATCAGGAATTGACCTAGATACTGGGTAAGGAATCCACCTGCAATGCAAGAGATGCAGGAATATGCGAGTTCAATCCCCAGGTCGGGAAGATCCCCTGGAGAACAGCATGGCAACTCACTCCAGTCTTCTTGCCTGGAGAATCCCCATGGACAGAGGAATCTGGCAGGCTGCAGTCCATAGGGTCACAAAGAGCTGGACTCAACTGAAGTGACAGCACACACTCATGGCCTAGTTACTGGAGATTTAAAGATGAGTAAAAACTGGCCCCTGTCTTTAAGGAATTTTCATTCTAGTAGGGAGAATAATAATATCCACTACTATTCCTACATGCCAGGGCCTTGGCCATGCCCAGCAAATATGTTATCTCATTTAATCCCTGCAAGAGACCTTTGAGATTGTACTTCTATCCATCTTTTAGAGATGGAAAAATAGTCTTGGGAAATAGTCTCAGAGTTATTGTCACGTTTCTACCGTTTCATTGCCAGTATGAAAGGAATTCTAATTTCAATTCAGAGCCTGATCTCTTAACCACTAGGTTAGATTATCTCTTCCAGAAAGTGTTAGAAGCCATTAAAGTATGGACCTAACAGAAGCAGAAGACATTAAGAAGAGGAGGCAAGAATACACAGAAGAACTATACAAAAAGATCTTCATGACCCAGATAACCATGATGGTGTGGTAACTCACCTAGAGCCAGACATCCTGAAATGTGAAGTCAAGTAGGCCTTAGGAAGCATCACTACAAACAAAGCTAGTGGAGGTGATGGAATTCCAGTTGAGCTACTTCAAATCCTAAAAGATGATGCTGTGAAAGTGCTATACTCAATATGCCAGCAAATTTGGAAAACTCATCAGTGTCCAAAGGACTGGAAAAGGTCAGTTTTCATTCCAATCCCAAAGGAAGGCAATTGCAAAGAATGTTCCAATTACTTCACAGTTGCACTCATCTCACACACTTGCAAAGTAATGCTCAAAATTCTCCAAGCTAGGCTTCAACAGTACGTGAACAGAGAACTTCCAGATGTTCAACTTTGATTTAGAAAAGGTAGAGAAACCAGAGGTCAACATTACCAACATCTGTTGGATCATCGAAAAAACAAGAGAGTTCTGGAAAAACATCTACTTCTGCTTTATTGACTATGCCAAAATTTTTGAATGTGTGGGTCACAAACGAACAGTGGTAAATTCTTAAAGAGATGGGATTACCAGCCAACCTAACCTGCCACCTGAGAAATCTGTATGCAGGTCAAGAAGCAACAGTTAGAACTGGACATGGACCAACAGACTGGTTCCAAAAAGGGAAAAGAGTATGTCAAGGCTGTTTATTGTCACCCTGTTTATTTAACTTATATGCAGAGTATATCATATGAAATGCCACACTGGATGAAACACAAGCTGGAATCAAGATAGCCAGAAGAATATCAATAACCTCAGATATGCAGATGACACCACCCTGTGGCAGAAAGTGAAGAACTAAAGAGCCTCTTGATGAAAGTGAAAGAGGAGAGTGAAAAAGTTGGCTTAAAGCTCAACATTCAGAAAATGAAGATCATGGCATCCGGTCCCATCACTTCATGGCAAATAGATGGGGAAACAATGACAGACTTAATTTTCTTGGGCTTCAAAATCACTCTAGATGGTGACTGCAGCCATGAATTTTTTAAGAAATACAAATTTATTTTATTTTTAATATAAATTTATTTTAATTGGAGGCTAATTATTTTACAATATTGCATTGGTTTTGCCATACATTAACATGACTCCTCCATAGGTGTGCATGTGTTCCCCATCCTGAACACCACCCCCCCACCTCCCTCCCCATCCCATCCCTCTGGGCCATCCCAGTGCACCAGCCCTGAGCATCCTGTATCATCCATCGAGCCTGGACTGGCAATTCATTTCACATATGATAATATACCTGTTTCAATGCCACTTTTCCAAGTCATCTCACCCTCACCCTCTCCCACTGAGTCCAAAAGACTGTTCTATACATCTGTGTCTCTTTTGCTGTCTTGCATACAGGGTTATCGTTACTATCTTTCTAAATTCCGTATATATACATTAGTATACTGTATTGGTGTTTTTCTTTCTGGCTTACTTCACTCTGTATAATAGACTCCAGTTTCATCCTCATTAGTACTGATTCAAATGTATTCTTTTTAATGGCTGGGTAATACTCCATTGTGTATATATACCACAGCTTTCTTATCCATTTGTCTGCTGACAGATGTCTAAGTTGCTTCCATGTCCTGGCTGTTATAAACAGTACTGCAGCCATGAAATTAAAAGACGCTTACTCCTTGGAAGGAAACCTATGGCCAACCTAGACAGAATGTTAAAAGCAGAGACATTACTTTGCCAAGAAAGGTCTATCTAGTCAAAGCTATGGTTTTCCAGTAGTCATATATGGATACGAGAGTTGGACTATAAAAAAGCTGAGCACCGAAGAATTGATGCTTTTGAACTGTGGTGTTGGAGCAGACTCTTGAGAGTCCCTTGGACTGCAAGGAGATCCAACCAGTCCATCCTAAAGGAAATCAGTCCTGAATATTCAATGGAAGGACTGATGGTGAAGCTGAAACTCCAATACTTTGGCCACCTGATGCGAAGAACTGACTCATTGGGAAAGACCCTGATGCTGGGAAAGATTGAAGGCAGGAGAAGGGGACAACAGAGAATGAGATGGTTGGATGGCATCACTGACTTGATGGACATGAGTTTAAACAAGTTTTGGGACTTGGTGATGGACAGGGAGGCCTGGCATGCTGCAGTCCATGGGGTTGCAAAGAGTCAGACATGACTGAGCCACTGAACTGAACTGATTGCTACATGCCAGGAACTTGGCCATGCCTGGCAAATATGTTATCTCATTTAATCCTTGCAAGAGACCTTTGAGATAGTATTGTTATCCCTCTGTTAGAGATGGAGAAATAGTCTCAGAGATGGTGTCACTTCTCTAGTTTCATTGCCAAGATGAATGGAATTCTAATTTCAGGTCAGAGCCCGATCTCTTAAACACTAGATTAAATCATCTCTCCCAGAAAGTGTTAGAAGCGATTAAAGTAACAGATAAGGGCTTCCCTGGTGGCTCAGAGGTTAAAGCGTCTGCCTCCAATGTGGGGAGACCCGGGTTCGATCCCTGGGTCGGGAAGATCCCTGGAGAAGGAAATGGCAATCCACTCCAGTATTCTTGCCTGGAGAATCCCATGGACGGAGAAGCCTAGTAGGTTACAGTCCATGGGGTCTCAAAGAGTCCAACACGGGTGAGCGACTTCGCCTCACCTCACTCACCTCAAATTAACAGATAGCTGATCATAGGGAAGCCATGGGATGGTGGGGTACATCCCACATGGGTGATCAAGAATAACTTTAGTTAGGATGGTGTCTGAATGGAGTATTAAGTGAAAGATAAGTTTTTAATTGCTCAAGACGGAAGCGAAAAAGATTTTAGGTGGAAGATACAGGACTGAGAGGAAAGAAAGGCAAACAGTGATCATAGATGAGGAAGAGGATGCTGTGTGAAGGGAGCCTAGTGGCTAGTAAGACTGGCTTCTGTGCTACGTTCCTTCAATGACAAATTGTTACTGAGTGCCTACTACCTCTGAAATCACATTATGGCCAATAACAATTCCAATACTCCAGGGTCTCAACCAAGGGCAGCTTTGTCCCCAGGTGACATTTGGCAATATCTGGAGTTAGTATTGGTTGTGACAACTTGGGTAGAAATGTTGGCATCTAGTGAGTAGAAGCCAGGGGTGCTGCAGGATACCCTACAATGCATAAGACAGCCGCCCGCACAAATAATTATCAGCCCTTTTAAAATGTCAGTAGCTCTAGTGGAATGACAAGCTGGGGGCCACCTCATGAAGAAGCTGGCAAGCCAGGCTGAAGAATTTACCCATGCCTTTTTCAGATCAGGTGGCCCTGTCTAGCCAAACATAATAACAGAAATGACAACAGTAAACTCTTTCCATTGCAGATAATCTCCCAGCACAAGAGACATCATTCCTGTTGCCTCAGCTATTTTACTACAGGCCTGGGATAACCTGGAAATGCAATTCTACCACCTCTGGTTCTGAACCACACAGAGCTTATGAGAATATATGGTCCCACCCCCTCCCCCACCCCACATACACACACACACAGACACACACACACAAAGGGATAGCTTCTTTCTTAATCAGATTAAGTAAATAGTGTCTCCTCAGAAACTCTGCAGAGCTGAGGAATTTATTACAAATGACTCAATCTCATGGTTCTCCTATGGAAAAGAAATGGACTAAACCCCATCTAACCTTCACCCTGAGCATTTTGAAATACTAGACCGGAGCCTGTTTATTAAGTTAAGCAGTATTTACTGGATCTAACTTGTGAGTGTCAATATGGTGGAACTTAACTGCCTTTTAAAATGAAAGTCTACTTTTCATGATTATCTCGAGCATCCAGTGCTATTTTGCTTTTCTGCTACTGGTCAGGAGGAAATGGGAATTTCTTTTGTGGCTTTGAGGAAGCTTCAGATGTCAGTCTAGGAAAGACAGGATAACTGTGAGACACTTTAAGGTGGGCATCTCAGAAACAGCACAGGCCCTACAAACTGGCATGCCCATTTGAACACCAGTTTTGCTTTTCACTGTGAAACTATGGACATCTCTCTTAACCTCTCTGAACCTTAGTCTCTTTACCAAGAAAAATGGACAGCCAGAATTGTTATTAGGTTAACTGTGGTGAGGAAATGGGCATAAAGCACCCAGAGCAAATGCTCAGTATTAAAAAAGAAAATGATGTCATATCATTTTCCCACCCAGAAAAATGGGATCCTTCCTCCAGAACTATCTGCAGGAATCTGGAGTTTGGCAAACACACACACACACACACACACACACACACACACACACACACACACACAACAATGAGGATCTGCTAATGAGATTTAGTTACTTTACTTGTCAAGGGCAGGAAAGAGGGGAGATTTCTTGTAGACTAGAAGCTTCTTAGCAATTCATACAGTTCAGACCAAGTCTCTGGGTCCAGACAGAGGCTGGCAGGTAAGCTCTCTGCCAGGTCAGAGAGAATAAGAAAGAAAATCAATTAAAAGAGTCTTTCAGGGAATGAAGGGTGGCAAACGCCCAGGGTTAGTCCCGATGGGAGATGTGTATTTCCATAACAGGCGAGGCCTTCCCTTTAACCCACTGGCACCGTGAGTTGGAGTTTTCCGAGGTGAAGTCCATTACAGGCAATGGGTGTGCCGCGTGTGATTAATGACCCTGGTTACGGGCCGGTTAGCAACAGAGAGCTCCATCCATCTCACTTCATGGAAGCATCACACACCATTTATTGTCTGCAGCCAGGATGTGTTCCTTTGCAATTAGGTAAATGCCTTCTTTTGGAATAGCCATGATAATTCCTCTGTTACTGCCCCCGTGCTTCTGTCCTGCACCCATTGGGAAAGGAAAGCAAGCCAAAGGGAGTCAGAGATGGTGACTATGTCAGGTGCTGTTTCATGGCCTCAAATAAATATGGTCCAGGATGTTTTGCCTTCTCTTACTACCTCCTTTCAAAGGAATGTTCACTCCTGGGAAACTGCAAATATCATGGCTTTAAAATCCCCTCAAGGGAAAGAAGGATGGGCATGGCATTGTTAAATGGATCCTGCATTCACTTTCTGCTATCAAAAGGAACCCCCACAACTAATTGTTTTTAATAGCAACCATCATTTCTGGGGGCTCCCTCTGTGTCGGGCACCGTGCTCCCCTCATAAGAGCTCTACCAGGCATATCCCATTATTGTCACCCAGTTTACACTCAGGAAAACTGAGGTGTAGAAATGATAGGAAAATTTCGCTGGGTTGGGCCCCTAAGAAATAACTGAGCCAGGCCAGCTCACTCCAAAGCTGTGGGTTTCACCACTCAGCCATGCTATGATTCTGACTCAGCCATAGAACACGGGCCAGCACAGTAAGAGGGACGAGCCACAGATACTTGTTTCTTTAAGGTTTCCCACCATGTACAAGGGAAAGGAGAGTGTGACTTTGTTTCACAGTTATTTCTGGGATTCCCAACATGGCCAGGCACTGTGTAAGTTCTGAAAATAGTGAATAAGAACAACGGTGATGGAGCTCAACCCCACGGCAGTAACAACATTGGCAACCACTAGTTATGGTTTATTTTACACCTTGGGCTGCACTAAGTATTTTATCTACCTCATCTCATGTAATCTTCACCATCATCAATGAAGGATGCTTTATAATTATCCCTATATTTCAAATGAGGAGATGGTGGCAAAGAAAGTTATGAACTGTCTGGCCAAGAGTTAAGGCCACCAGTGGGTCATAGACAGATGCTTTGAATCCACAATCTGATTCTAACTGTGCTTTCAGAAACTGAATAAGTCATTGCAACTGTGTTGAGATTTCCTGAGAGCATGGTGGGGAACAGATAGTGGGGTAGGGAGGCCATGAGTCCTTAGAACAGGAGGAACTAGCTTAGTCTGGGGGTAAGCCAAAAGCGAAAGAGAGTGAAAGGAAATTCCATGAAAAAAATAGGACTGACGAAAAGAGGAGGAAAGAGTGTCATGCCCAGTGAACCTTGAAGAGCGTAAAATGTTATAGCCCTAGACAGAACACTGACACTGGAGCATTGAGACCAGAGGGAATGGCCTGGTATAAAGTGCGGTATGTAGGTCAGGAGGCAACTTAAATAGATCTAGTAGGCTATGTTAAATATTTTTGAATTTTATCAGATAGAGCTTAAGCCAAAGTGGAAGACATTGTGTGAGAGTGTCTAAGAAGCCACCACTGGTGGTCCTTAATCCAAAATATGAGCTTGTCCCTGTGGGAAGCTATCTAAACAGGGACTCCCTTTTCTGTCCCACTTTCTTGTTTTCAAGATATGAGCAGGTGATTATTGCTTGACAAGGAATGTAAATGGAAGTGATGTATATTGCATCCTGACTAAGGGGTTTGAAGAAGCAGGTGTGCCTTCTCTGGTTTCTTTTGATGTCTCTGCTTTCTCAAAGAAGGTAACCCTGAGTCACAGGGTGAAAGGAGCCTGGGTCCCTGACTCACCGTGGGGCTCATAGCTCCATGAGGATGGGACTGCTGTGTGAGTGAGAAATGAACTTCTACAGGCTTAAACCACTGAAGTGTTGAACTGTATTTGAGACAGTAAGTAACATGAGGAAAAGTAATTACAGGGACTTGATTTGTATTCTAAAGGGATTACTCTTAGCACAATAGAAAGAGTGGAGAAGAGCAAGATGGGATTGAAAGACCCATGGTCCAGGTGAGTAGCAATGGTAGCTGAGACCAATCCTAAGATTCCAGCAGCCATGTGCTCCATGGCAAGACTTGAAACCTCCCAGTCTGATGATACATGAAGCAGAGGGAGTGAATTGCAAAAATATCAAGTTCCATTTTTCCAGAGTACTTCTAGATATTTTACATTTATGTGGTATTTACTTATATGATTTACATGAGAGCACTGTTGCATGAAACCATGACAAAGCATTGTTTCATTAGAAATAAGCAAGGAAGGAATTGGATAGAGAGCAGATAATTGTGAAGTAAGATTACTCTTCCCAAATCTACTGCTGGGACTTCACAAACTTATGTACTCTGACATGGCTACTTGGTGGTTATGAGCTCAGGATCCAGGGTCAGACAGATCTGGTGGATCCGAGTCCCTCTCTCAGCTGATTGTTGCCTCTGGGTTTTCTGCACCTTACAGGGTCTCAGGCTCAGTTTTATCAGTGGCACTATGAGAATAACACTAGTGTGTGCCTCATGGGGTTGCTGTAAGGATCAAAGCTCTTAGTCAAAATCATGTTGCACAGGTAAGACTCAATAAGCAGAAGTGGTCATTATGTTACTGTTACCACTATCCCATTATGCAAAGACTTACTGAGCCCTGCCCTCACCTCCTCAGTCTCGCTCTCTTTTTATAGTTGTGACATGTAGGACCTTTAGTTTCAGCTGAGAGTGGGACTAGTTTCTGTGAACTAGTTCCACGCGGGATCTAATTCTCTGACCAGGGATTGAACCAGGGCCCCCCTGCACTGGGAACATGGAGTCTTAGCCACTGGACTATCAGGGAAGTCCCTTCCGTCTCTTATTAATAATAGCCCTTCTATTTTCTTCTCCAGAAAGGAGTCTTCTTCCTCAGCCTCCACCTGGCTTACTCTGGCCCATTCAGATTTATAGCAACCTCAGACAGTGCCCAGCCCTGCCACCTTTCTGCCTTGCTTTGCTTTTTCTCCCCAGCACACATTGCTGCTGATATTATATATGTCTTCCTTGATGTACTGATGTTCTATCTCATTCCACTGGAATGTGAGCTCTATGAAAGCAGGGATTTTATCTCTCACTCGCAGCTATATCTCCAGCATCTAGAATAGTGTCTGCCATGGAGTGGGAGCCCAGTACACATTTGATGAATATGTAGAAGAATAAATGATGATTTTATCACATGTGCACTATGTTCCAGGTCCTAGCTTGACTTCAGATCTTTCTGTTTCTTTTTCCCTCAGTGCTGCCCTAGTGGATCATTTGTCAGTCCATAGCCTGTGTACAAATGTATTCTTTTTTCTAAAAGCGCCACCCCACCCCTTCCCCTGCCCCACACCATGTCCAGTTCCTAACCTGCTTCCATAGAAACCCTGAGACAAAGACTCTGCAGCCTTCCCAGAAAGGGTGACAGACCCTTTCTTAAGTGCCCGGCAGTTCCCTATGGCATTCAGTGCTGATGCTGCAGAATTTACTTGCTTCCGCATCACCCAAGTTATCAAAGCCTACAGACTAGAATTATGGCTCAAGAAACTGCACTGGACCACAGGGCCACCTTGTTATGTGATCACGTGCTTCCACCAAAAAAATGTTAACAGGCTTATTGAGGTATAATTGGTATATAATAAATATACATGTTTAAAGTGTACCATTTGATGTGTTTTGACATATGCATCCACCTGTGAACCATCACCATAATTAAGATAATCAACATTTTCATCAAAGCCCCAAATTTCCTTATGCCCCTTTATAGCCTAACATTCCTCGTTTCAACAGCCCACACATAGCTCCCACACCCAGGCAACCTCGGGTTTGGTATCTGTCACTCCAGTTGCTTTTCTTTTTCTAGAATTTTATATAGATGGAATCTTACAGTATAAAGTCTTTGGATTCTTTCTTTCACTCTACTTATTCTCACTTTCACTTTCTTATTTTGACATTCATTCATTCATGCGGTCAAGTGTATCAGTAGTTTATTCCTATTTATTGTTGATTAGCATTCCACTGTATGGATTTACCACATTCATTCACCTGCTCAGCTTTTACCTACTTGGGCAATTTCTCATTTCTGGTTATAAACCATAAAATAGACTCTGTGGGAGAGGGAGAAGATGGGCTGGTTTGGGAGAATGGCATTGAAACATGTCTAATATCATATATGAAACAAATCGCCAGTCTAGGTTTGGTGCAGGATACTGGATGTTTGGGGCTGGTGCACTGGGCTGACCCAGAGGGATGGTACGGGGAGGGAGGAGAGAGGTGGGTTCAGGATGGGGAACACGTGTATACCTGTGGCGGATTCATGTTGATATATGGCAAAACCAATACAATATTGTAAAGTAATTAACCTCCAATTAAAATAAATAAATTTATATTTTAAAAGTTACTATGAACATTTGTATAATGTCTTTGTGTCAGCATATGCTTTCATTTTCCTTGGGCAAAAAACTGAAAGTGGGATTGCTGGTTGTATGATATGTGTACGTTTAACGTTTAAAGAAATAGGTGAACTCTTCTTTCCACATTGGTTGTATAGTTTTGTATTCCTACGAGTAGTGTATGTGAGCTGCAGTTGTTCTTTATGCTTGCCAACCCTTGGTATGGTTAATCTTTTTATTCTTTTTACTTTTACTTTAGTGGGTTCTTATGGTATCTTATGCTTTTATCTTACAGTTCCTTAACAGTGAATGATTTTTGCATATCTTTTGTCATTTTGATCTTTTCTTTGGTGGAGATTATGATGTTATCTTATTTTTAAGAGGTAAGAATTTTTCACATATTCCAGAAAGAAGCTCTTTGTCAGATAAACCTTTTACAGATATTTTCTTTTTATTTATTTGTATTTTCCCATTTGTTTTATGTCATTTTCAGCTTAATTTTTTAAAAAAATTATATTGGATTATAGTTGATTTACAGCGTTGTGTTAGCTTCAGGTACAGAGCAAAGTGATTCAGTTTTACATGCACGTATATCTATTCTTTGTCAGATTCTTTTCCCTTATAGGTTAGTATGAAATACTGAATAGAGTTCCCTGTGCTATGGGCTTCTCAGGTGGCCCTGGAAGTAAAGAACCTGCCTGCCAATGCAGGTTAGCTGTAAGAGACTCAGGTTCAATCCCTGGGTTGGCGAGATCCCCTGGAGGAGGAAATGGCAACCCACTCCAGTATTCTTGCCTGGAGAATCCCATGAACAGAGGAGCCTGGCAGGCTACAGTCATAGCGTTGCAAAGAGTTGGACACGACTGAGCAACTGAGCACACACACATGCTGTGCTATATCGTGGGTCCCTGCTCATTATTCTGTTCTGTATACAGTGTTAGCTGCTCAGTTGTGTCTGACTCTTTTCAACCCCATGGACTGTAGCCCACCAGGCTCCTCTGTCCATGGGATTCCCCAGGCCAGAATAGTGGAATGGGTTGCCATCCTCCAGGGGATCTTCCTAACCCAGGGATTGAACCCGGTCTTCTGCTTTGCAGGCAAACTGTTTACCATTATGAGCTACAGGGAAGACCTTTTTATATATTTTGTGTATAGTAGTGTGTTTATCCCTAGAGGAGAAAATGGCAACCTGATCCAGTATTCTTGCCTGGAAAATTCCATGGACAGAAGAGCCTTGTGGGCTACAGTCCATGGGTTCGCAAAGAGTTGGACACGACTGAGCATACACACACACACACACTCACACTCAGTGTGTTTATATTAATCCCAAACACCCAATTTATCCCTTCTGTCCCTCTGCCTTTCCCCACTGGTAACCATTAAGTTTGTTTTTCTTCCAGTCTGTGACTTGCCTTTTAGTCTTCTTCCCAAGTTCCCTGAGTGGAGCAATTTTTTTGCATTCCCTTGCATATTGCTAGAAGCTAGAATAATTTAATGAATGAAACAAGTCCCAACTTTAAATACTTCAAGACAGACCCATGAAAGGTGGCTTTGTTTCCCCAATTTTCCAGTCTGTAAAGTTAATAGCAAATTGAGTGGATTGTTTTCAGAACTGAGTAAATGTGAATAGATTTCTTTGACCAATGCTAGGAATAGAGTAAGAGTTCCGTAAGAATTAGCATTATTTTATGCTGTTATCCTGGGGAGGAGAAGTGGGGCCAAAGAGTTGAAATCATAGGGAAGCAGATTGTCTCACTTTAGAGAATTATTTTCCATTGCTGTCTAATAAATGGAGTGAAATAAATGGCCACATGAGCTTTTGGACTGCCCATCACTGAGAACATTTTAGCAGAGAGCAAATAACCATTTGGTCAGCTTCTAGAATAGATGATTGCTATCTTGAGGAAAATCCTGGGCTTCTGTGTGTGTCTGGTTGCTAAAAATGTTTCACTCCTGGTAAAAAATAATGGTAGTAATAATAGCAACTTGTTATTGTATATATATCTTGTAAAATGAGCACCATATTATAATGTATAATATAGTATTTATATACATGTCTATTTATAGTATACATGATATATATTAGTATAATGTACATTATATAATTATTAAGGATATACTGTTGGGCTAAGAAATCACACAACCACCACCTAAGCTAAGAGTGACTATCATCTCTATTTGATTGTTGAGAAAAATAGACTCAGACATAGTAAATAACTTGCTCCATCATAACACAGAACATGGAGAAGCAGATTTCTGAGTGCAGGTGTGTTTGAGTTAAGTCCATGCTGGCAGCTCCGGTACTCTGTGGCCATCTTCCTTCAACGTAGTCACAGCCAAGTGCTGCTGAAACAAAAGGCTGCTCAGCACCTGTGTCCCCACACTGCCCCATCCTCACTGCAGCATGTCTCTGAGCAGTGGGAATAAGTATTTAGGTCTTGGTCTGGGGTTGCCTATCCAGGCCATCTGCCAGTGCAGGAGATGTAAGGGACATGGGTTCGATCCCTGGGTTGGGAATAGGCCCTAGGGAGGGCACATCAACCTACTTCAGTATTCTTGGAGAATCCCGTGGACAGAGGAGCCTGGCAGCCTACCATCCATAGGGTTGCAAAGAGTCGGACACCAACGAAAGCGACTTAGCATGCATGCATGCATGCATGCACACAGTCCAGGGCTGCAGGATTCTCCTCTGTTGGCTCAGCAGGTCACCCAGAAGTGGCCTGAGACAGCACCAGGTCAGCCACCAGGCTTGTTCTCCACCAGGCACAACCAGCTTCCTAGGGGAATGACACTCATCCTCTCCAGTTGGAACAGGCCTTTGCTGGGCTTTTTCTTCTGGCATATGGAGTGTTTATTTGTTTTGGAAGTCCTTACGAGTGGCAGCTTTCTCACACGGCAGTAGGGAATATCCCCATTTGGTGCTCGTCCGTCCAGCATACCATATTTATGCTGTCACTGCAAAGCTGTTGGACCCTGGATCTTAATCATCCAAAGATACTTCTGTGGCTTTTCAAAACCAGGCATGGTCTTCTGAAAATGAATCCCTGCCTCACCACCATCCTGATTACCCGCTCCTGTTGGCAAGATAACTATGAGGATATTTACCAGATTGTGCCAAACAGACGTTCCCTAGCAACCAGCAGGAGCGGCTGGGTGCACCCTCGTGTTCTAAACACTCTGTGTGATTCTTTAGGCATTTTGGATACAATGGATAATAAAAGCAGCTTTGAGGGTTTGGACTCAGACACTACTTTGTTCAGCCCTGACTGGCTGACTCCTATGACCTTGGGCAAGTTGCCTAAAATTGAAGCGCCTCAGTTCCTGACCTAGAAAATGGAGAACAATAACACTACCTACTTCATGCTAATGATCTGAACAAAATGGATGAATGTAATGTATAAAAATAAGATATTACAAGGGACAATATTCTGTATTAAATAGATATTCAACAAATATTAGTTCCCTTCAAAATACCTTTTTTCTGTGCTGCATTTGATAAAAATACAAATTTAAGCATGTGAAGGATCAGAAACAATCTAGTTACTTCTTCCCTTTACTTGAAAGAAAGTAAAAGTGAAATTATCTTAGTCGTGTCCGACCTTTGCAACGCAGTGGACTATAGCCTGCCAGGCTCCTATGTCCATGGAATTCTCCAGTCCAGATACTGGAGTGGGCAGCCATTCCCTTCTCCAGGGGATCTTCCCAATCCAGGCATCAAACCCAGGTCTCTCATACTGCAGGCAGATTCTTTACTATCTGAGCCACTAGGGAAGCTCTCTCTTTACTTGATGACACAGTAAATTGCTGTGTTCTTAAGGAAGTCTCTTAACTTCTCTTTGAAATATTTTCCTTGTTTGAATTGTGGGGATGATAATAAATGTTCTGAAATGCAGTTGAAACTACTGATATGAAAAAACTCTGAATATAAGAATACGATTGCAGCAGGTAAACTAAATATATTGCTGGTGTCCTATTTAATTGAAGAGAGGTTAGCACAATAGAAGGCTGACTAGGCACCTTTATTTTAATAATAGTTTTTAGCTTCATCCAGGTATGGTCCTGGTATTCATATTGGTGAAATGGATATTTGAAACTGTGTTAAAGCTTGTCTACCCAACTCCCTTATTTATTTTCACTTTAACCTCTGTGTTGGTTTCAGAAAATGTATTCCCAATACTAATACTAGAGGAACTCATTGCCAGGGCTAATAAAAGTGTTCCAGGGGATATAGTTGTACTAGTTAGCTTGGAGAAACCAAGGGCAGAATGACCCAAAGGACAAATGTGAATTATGTAACATTATGCAAAGTATTGGAGCAAAGTGGACATAGCTTAAAGGCCCTCTGGTCTACTATTTCTTAGCTCTGAGGACTTGAATAAATCATTTACCTCAATAAGCCTCAGTTTTCACATCTGTACAGTGGATGTGATACAACTTAACTTGTAGGGTTGTTGAAAGAATGAGAGTAGTAAATATAAAGTGCATATTAAGTTGATTGGCATATAGAATATTCTTAATATATAACTGGACATGGAACAACAGTCTGGTTCCAAATAGGAAAAGGAGTACATCAAGGCTGTATATTGTCACCCTGCTTATTTAACTTATATGCAGAGTACATCACGAGAAACGCTGGGCTGGAAGAAGCACAAGCTGGAATCGAGATTGCCGGGAGAAATATCAATAACCTCAGATATGCAGATGACACCACTCTTATGGCAGAAAGTGAAGAAGAACTAAAGAGCCTCTTGATGAAAGTGAAAGAGGAGAGTGAAAAAGTTGGCTTAAAGCTCAACATTCAGAAAATGAAGATCATGGCATGTGGTCCCATCACTTCATGGCAAATAGATGGGAAAATAGTGGCTGACTTTATTTTGGGGGGCTGCAAAATCACTGCAGATGGTGACTGCAGCCATGAAATTAAAAGACACTTACTCCTTGGCAGGAAAGTTATGACCAACCTTGACAGTATACTAAAAAGCAGAGACATTACTTTGTCAACAAAGGTCTGTCTAGTCAAGGCTATGGTTTTCCTGTGGTCATGTATGGATGTGAGAGTTCGACTATAAAGAAAGCTGAGCACTGAAGAATTGGTGCTTTTGAACTGTGGTGCTAGAGAAGACTCTTGAGAGTCCATTGGACTGCAAGGAGATCCAACCAGTCCATCCTAAAGGAGATCAGTCCTGGCTGGTCATTGGAAGGACTGATGTTGAAGCTGAAACTCCAATACTTTGGCCACCTGATTCAAAGAGCTGACTCATTTTAAAAGACCCTGATGCTGGGAAAGATTGAAGGCAGGAGGAGAAGGGGATGACAAAGGATGAGATGATTGGATGGCATCATTGACTCAATAGATATGAGTTTGGGTGGACTCCAGGAGTTAGTAATGGACAGGGAGGCCTGGTGTGCTATGGTTCATGGGGTCGCAAAGATTTGGACATGACTGAGTGACTGAACTGAACTGAATATGCATTAAGTGCAATATTAATAATGGTGATATTAACTATAATTGAGCACAAAAGTAGAGCAGAGGAACAGTTCCAAATGTTTGGTCTAAGCAGCAAATATGAATATATAAAAGGAAATAAATGTGGGAATTAGGAGGCAGGGAAATGAGAAATATGTCAGCAAGTGAACTGATGGAGATAAATAATTTGGAGTCCAGGTCAGGACAAGGGTCCAAGTTTTGGGGTCCCAGTTAAACGACACAGAGCAGGACAGACATGTAAGCTGCTTAGGGAAGATTTGTCCTCATGTCTTTGCCTTTACAGGCCATCTTTTTCTCTGTCAGGACTCAAATGACAACCCCCTGCAGATGTGCCTGATGAAAAATAGTTTGTTAGCTAGAGAAGAGCTAGGATGCTTTAGGCAGAGGGTTCTGACCTATGACAGGTCTGCATTCCACATTTGGAATCACAACTCTTGAATGTCAGGGAGCGGGATTTCCCTTAAGAGTTGCCCATGTGACTAAGTACGCCTCAGGTTAGTGGGGTGAACAGTTACCCCAAATTCAGTTGATACTTAATCAGGTAACATCTCTGCACATCTAAGATGCCTTTTGGCCATTGTCTCCCTGACTTCTTACCTCAGGGAGACTAATTCGAAGGAGTTGCTCGAAGCCAAGAGGGAGAGAACTTGAAATGAATTCCGTCTGTCATTCAGTCCTAAGTCTCAGGTTCCTGGCTGGGCTGGCTTCCACAGCCAGCCCCCAGGAAGCATCTGTCCTGGCAGAAGTTAGGTCCAGCAGCTCGAACTAGAGATGTGTATCAATGAAAACTTCAGAGAGCGTGGCTTTCTTCTGTTAAATATGAGCACCAATTATCACCTATCCACATCACAGAGCTTTGGGAACCCACGGAGCAGCCAAGACCAGTACTGTGCATAGGTGCCTTATGTTGCAATAGCTGGTCTAAGAAAAGTGGTTCAGAGTTCATCTCTACAGATAGTTGTCTTTTTAGTGCTGCTAAGTCAGGCAGGTTTTTGAATCCACTGTGGGTGTCTTGTGTGGTGCAGTGGTAGAGAATCCGTCTGCCAAACAAAGCAGGAGAACCAAGAGACACCCTGGAGTGGGAAATGGCAGCCCACTCAAGTATTCTTGCCTGGGAAATTGCATAGACAGTGGAACCTGGCGGGCTGAGGTCCATGGGGTTGCAGTAACTGAATGACTGAGGACAAAGCGTGTGGAAATCCTCTCAGTTACCAAGAAACTGGGGCAGGTTATTTAAACCTGTTGAGCGATAATTTTCTAAATATTTTAACTAGGGATGTAAACAACTCCTAAAGGTCTCCCTTACATTCTAAAAAAATATGTACTTTCAAGTGAAATATTTGTCAACCAGACTTGAATGGACGCGCCAGCAATAGATCTAAACTCTTCCATACAAGCAACTCTCTGATCATGCAGAATGTTTCATTTGTTCTTAGTTTGGAAAGATTACATGGATAAGAGTTAATAACAAGTCTTGATCTTGTTCTATCACTAATTAGCTGTGGTTAAGTCACCTCCCCTCTCTGGGCTTGAATTTCCTCATTGGTAAAATAAGAACCCTGAACCAGGTAATGCCTAAGAACTCTTCCTACATGAACTTCTGTGACTCCATATTGACAAAATTGCAATACTTTTTTAAAAGTCATGTATTTATTTATGTTTTGCTGTGCTGGGTCTTCACTGCTGTGCAGGCTTTTTCTCTAGTTGTGGAGAGCAGGCAGGGGCTACGCTCTAGCTGTGGGATGTGTGGTTTTCATTCCTTAGGCTTCTCTTGTTGTGGAGCATGGGCCCCAGAGCGCACAGGCTTCAGCAGTTGCCTCATGTGGGCTCAGCAGTTGTGGCTCCTGGGCTCTTGAACACAGGCTCAATAGCTGTGGTGCGCTTGCTCTGTGGCATGTGAGGTCTTCCCAGACCAAGGATCGAACCTGTGTCTCCTACATCGGCAGGTGGATTCTTTACCACCGAACCATCAGAGGAGCTCCTAAAATTGCTATACTTTTAAAATGCTTTCATCTTGACTAGTGATTTTTGTCAAACCTTCCACATTTCTCAGTAAAGCCCAAGTCCAACCTCTAGGAGAGTGCCTGTACCCAACTAGTATTTGGTAAATGGGAGTTGGGTGAATGGATAACTCCCACTTATGATTACATCCATCTTATGTTTTTCACTTGCTTCAAATTTCTGTGTGACCATTAACAAATTGCTTAACTTCTTTATTTGGGTTAGACAAGGCCCTTCCTCATTCCCTCTTACTCCTGAGACAATGTCAGTGACACCAACAAGCACTTTTAGAGACGCTTGGTGTTTTAGGTGAGTGGGCTCCCATCCAATACCTGTATGTGTCACATGACCACAACAGCTATCATTCCGTCAGTGAGAGCACATTTGTGGAGCGTCTTCTGTGAGCAGGCTCTGTTCTAAGTGATGATGATTAGATTTACACCCTGAGTGTATCATCCACAGTTCCTCATAGACCCAGTCCTCTGATGGACACATCTCCACTGAGACCTTTCTGTGAAAGGTATAATCATCACTTATAGATGTTGATCATAAGCTTTTGTATGTACAGTAGCTCCTTCATTGAGAGGGCCAAGGTGCTGGAAATAAAAATGTGTGTACAGCATGCCAGTTGCCCTTGAGTAGCTCTTCATTTCCTGGGGTGAGGGCAGATTTGTGGAAGGACTGCAGTTTGCCATGGTAGTCATCTTGAGGTACAAAGTGCTTCTGGAGAAACAATTTTCATGTCTGAAAAGAAGCATCCTGTTTATCTGAGGTCACCTTCTTCAATCCATACAGTGGACATCATCTTTTAAAAACATATTTACTTGGCTGTGCCAGGTCTTAGTTGTGGCACATGGAGTGCAGGATTTAGTCACAGCATGTAACCTCTTAGTTGCAGCATGTGGGATCTAAATCCCTGACCAGGGACTGAACCCAGGCCCTCTGCATTGGGAGCATGGAGTCTTAGCCACTGGACCATACAGGGAAGTCCCAAAGCAGATGTAATCTTACTCACCTCCTTGGATTCTTGTGAGGCAGCCCCAGCCTTTCCTCTCCCCTGGCTACACTTCCTGTTTAGGGAAACTTCTGCAGACCCATGGTTGTAGATGCCAACCTTCTCTAGATGACTCCAGACCAACCCCAGTTCAGGCTCAAGTCCTTGTAGCTATTCTCCATGCTTCTCTCCCTTCCACATCACATATCCATCCAACAGCAAATCCCGCCCCCTCTGTTTTCAGGATGTGTCCTGATTCCTGGCACTGTACATGGAGCACTCTTCTATCCTCATGAGATTATTCCAGTGCCTCCAGAGTCTCCATTCATCTGTCCCTGCCCACTTACTGTCAGCTCTCGACATAGCGGAGTGATGGCTTCAAGACTGGTCAGATAACATCTTCTGCTTCCCAGGTCCTCTTGTGGTTGCCATGTTATGCCCAGGAGAGAACTCGGTGTGCTGTGAAAGGCCTTGTAAGACCCACATGACCTGGCCTCACCTTCTGCTTTTCTCCTTGTTCCCCCTGAGCTCCTGATTTCCCTGATCTTCCATACACATGCTCCCTCAGGTGTGCACACCTTTTCTCCCTTCCTCCCTCATTTTCCCTCCCTGTATTTGTCCCATCCTCTTTCACTCCATGTCAGTCTTTGCACTCTGTCATTTTTTTCAGAGCCTAGTACTTCTGACTAGACCACCATCAAGTTCCATAAACTCACTCATAGCATCTATCAAACATTACAGTCAAACATTACAGTTACTGTTCATGTCTCTGCATATGGCACACTTTCATTCCTTTTTGTGGCTGAGTAATATTCCATTGTGTATATGTACCAGATGGGACATAGTTATTTATTTTATATGCTTATTATTAATAAATGCTCTCAGCTAGAATATAAACTCTGTGGGGACAGGAACATTGTCAGCCTTTTTCATTTCTGTGTCCCCAGGAAGATACAGCCATATGGTGGGCACTCAGTAAGTATCTATTTAATGAGTAAATAAATGAATGAGGAGGAAATAAGAGCATATTTATAAAATGCCAAGTTTCAAACTTGTGTTTATAGCACTGGCTGTTTCTTGCTCCCACCTCAGTTTACCTGTCTATGTCCCCTTTCAGTCAGCTCCCTTAACCTCCAACCCTGCTAAGGGTACTGTGCATTCATGGTTTTCTTCCTGTTTCACGAGGAAGTGATCAAAATCCTCCTGCTATTCCTCGTTTTAGGCTCATTCACTCTGAAATGCCCTGCTTCTCTCTTTCTATTGAGGCCATGACATCTATTCCTCTGAGTTTAAGAAAGAAAGGAAAAGTACAGAAAACTGTAGTGACCATTACATATTACAATGAACTGATAAGTCACTGGTTTTCTTTCATTTCTTTGTGTCTTTGGAGATTTGTATCCTAGACCCGAACGTATCTCTGATGAACAATGCACATAAATGGCCATTCTCAGGGTCTTATTGTTGGAATTCCTGGTCTCAGCCACCATGGCTCCCTGGCCAGACCTTCTCCAGATAACCCCGCACATCAGCCTTCTGCTCACACCTTAATGGAGCTCATTGCATTCACGGTGCCTCAAGCATGGTCAACATGTTACAGAGCAAGAGACAGCCAGGCCTCCAGGTTGCAAACCCCGCTTGTTCCTGAGTGTGGTGAAAACAAAAGGGCACTGGTGGCAGAGACTTGGGTTCAGATCCAAGAGTATCATGTTTATGATCTTGGATAAATCATTAAATGTCTGGGACTCCTCATCATCTGTAAAGTCTCCTCCTCAGGGTTCTTATGAAGATGAGAACAGACATGCATTCCGAAAGTACATTGCTCAGAGGAACTTCACAAATGCAAGCCTCTCCTGCCTACAATGGGCTCTTCCTTGGACCATGGTGACTTCATGCTCCATTTTTTTCCCCAGATAAAGGGGGCATTGGCCCAGTCAAGGGACCTTATAGATAACAGACAGCAGTATAATGGGTAATAATTTTTACTCAGCTTGTGGAAACAGCAGTATTAGAGTTGGAATCTTAGACTTCTGGTATCATTTCAATTTTTTAAGTTGAAAACTGTTTTCATAAACAGTTGCAGGGCACAGGGAACTGTATTCAATATATTGTAATAACCTATAATGGAAAAGAATCTGAAAAAATACATATAGGAATATAAATATATATGTCACTTTTCTATATACTTAAACATTATAAGTCAATTATATTTTAATTTAAAAAAAGAAAGTAAAACACAACAGACTTGCAAAGAACCAGTATAGTATTTGGCAAATAGAAGTGAAGTGAAGTGAAGTCATTCAGTTGTGTCCGACTCTTTGCCACCCCATAGACTGTAGCCTACAAGACTCCTCTGTCCATGAGATTTTTCAGGCAATAGTACTGGACGAAATAGAAGGCATTTAATATTAGCATGTATGTTGAATGAATGAATGAATGTGTAATATAATTTAAAAATAGCTGCTCTGGTTAAACAGACATTGAGTTCTCTGAAGTTTGCCTTCTGGGCTCGTCCTCATCTCAGGAAATCACCTTTGAAGCGCAACCCCCAGAATCTTCTAAGCTTCATAACACAGTTTGGAAACCTCTAATCTGGTGTAATGCCATTTCTACTATGGACGTTTCTGCTACAGCATTTTTATGAAATGAGGGATGGCCTAGAGCCCTGTGCTTATTTGTGTGTGTGTGCACACATGTTTGCACACACACATGTATATGTGTGTCTGTGTGTGAAATTATTTCTAATGGCCTCAAGCTAGATGGAAGTAGTGAGATGGTGAGTGATGGAGTGGGAGGAACTGGGGTCCATGGGTGAGCCATCTCTGTTTTCCTGCCACTGTTGATACAGGGGCTGGCAAAGTGGTGTCCTCTTTGTTTCTCATAGAAGTCCTCTTGTCCCTCCTGATTTTTACCAGTGGAGGGAAGAAGGAAAACATGAGGAGCTATGGAGATATGTATGAAAGCATTTGGAATATAGAGGTGGGAGGAGGCAATTAGGAAGGATGCTTCAGAGTAGGAGACAGCATAGGAGTTAGCCACGTGTGGGATGTCAGGGCAAAATATCTTCTGCTGGCCAGAGGAAGCCATGTCTGCAAAGACCTACAGGGATGAAGTTACCTGGTAGGTTTAAAAAAACTGCAGGTGGTTGACCTACAGGGATGAAGTTACCTGGTAGGTTTAAAAAACTGCAGGTGGTTCACCTTGGCTGGAACCCAGGATGCAAAGTGAAGTCAAGAGCTACAGTGGAAAGAAGAACTATCATGAAGGAATGTACATATCATGCTAGGATTGTAGCTTTCACATCTTCAGCACTGGGAAAACATTCCAAGTAGAAAAATGAGATGACCCGATCTTATGTTTCAGAAAGGCTCTCCTAAAAGTACCCATGTTTTTGCAGGGAAAAAGACTCATTGGGAGGAAAGAAATGAGCCAAGAGCAAGGGTAGAAGGTAGGTAGTAGGGAGGGAGAGGTAGAAACCAGCCCAGCCATCCAGACCAGCCCTAGTCCTCTCCTTCTCAACAGCCCAGCAGCTATTACAAGACTTGTCCAGAGTCTTCTCTCCACCAGACTACACCTCACAATTGCTAGGGTCAACCCTGCTCAGAGGTGTGCACGGATAAGTGGGACTTTCACTGGGGGCTGTGGATCCTGGCAGCTGCCCTTTGTCTTCACGATCCTGTTGTCCTCACGCAAAAGTCAATGTCAAAGTGAACAGGTGTTGCTAATGGTACTAGGGACTAGGAGAGTCAGGAAACAACAACTTCAAGGCTGAAATAATAACATTTTAATTGGAAATCTACTGTAAAGAGACTAACCTATGTAGATATATGCAAATCCTATGCAAATACACATGTGGTCTTTCTAACTATTGTCAGAACCTCGATCTGACCCATGGGAATTCTTAACAGTAGATGCTAGCTTTCAGCAGAGGCTCAGGGCTGTTGATGAACAATTCTAGGTTTTACCTATGTTTAAACCATAATTAAGAAATATATTGATGGCAACCTGAGCTTAATTAGCTTAATTGAATGTTGGAATTGATTGGGTCTGGAGAGAGCCCCGTCTCTGAAGCTAAGCCTTAGGGAGTTTGCAGGGGGGTGGAAGGAAAACTGAACTTGAAAGCACCTAGCAAAAATGAAAAGGAATGGGCGAGGAGCCACTGGGAGCATTATTAAAGGGAAAAGATTCTTATCAGAGAGTTGAAAGAGGAATGCTTACATTTCAAGTCACGCATAGCCATTCTAGGTCAGACCACTCAGTCAAGTGGGAAAAAATGATGCTAGGAAGGAAGAGTTCTGTGGGAGACACAGAAAGGGTGTCAGGCATCCTTGTGTGGGAGTGTATCATACTGAATACACAGACTGATGGGGCCCAGGCCAGGCCACTTGGTTCCATACAAAGCACCTGGAGAGAGGACAACGTATTTAATGGTTAAAAACAAAGGATTTCAGCTACAATGCATCTGTCTTTATTTTAAGAACTAATTTTGTAAGCTATCAAGTTGTATTTTATAATAAATGATTTTATTTTCTTATTTCAAAACACCTGTATTATCTGGAGTTAGGTGGTCTTGAGCTTCAACCCCAGCTCTGCCCTTTTGTACACTGGGACCTTCATATCCCAGAGTTTCAGTTCCTGTAACCAGATTTGATAGTACAGACCCCAGGGCAATGTGGTGGTAGGAAGGTGCTATACCACTGAGGCACTGATCAGTCCCCGCCTCACATTCGTGTGAGGCCCTATGCTTTATAAGTGGTTGAGCTGAGGTGCAAACCAGATGGCTGGTTCTATTATGTGTTTCTGCCTTAATACCCTTGCCCTCTGCCCTGGTTCTCCCTTTCTCTTTAGAGCAGCTCTCAGTGATATGTCCAATGATGTGGTCTGCCACACTTGTGTGCCCCCACCTCATCAACAGAGACCTTCTAGCTACATCCAGCATCAGCGTTACTATCTGTATGTCACTGTCCATGCTCATTTCTTCTGTAAAATCTCCCTCTTCCACCCTAATGATGGTGAAATCGAGCATAAATTAAAATATAAACCATGAATGATTTGTTTCCATTTTGTTTTTATAATTATGTACATATGCATACATACACATCTCTGTACTCGGAGAAAATAAATTATTAGAAAGAAAAAAGCCAAAATTTTACCAGATGTGAATTCCTGGCATTGTTGGGATTTTCCCGAAAGTGTCCACAAAGGATATATTATTTTTAATTGAGAAAAATCAACATTAAAAACATGACTTAAAAAAAAAAAAGACTTTTTACTTATGAAGTCAATGAATCTGGGTCTCAACCCTGCTCTTACAGCCTGTGTCCTGCCCTTGTGAGGGCACTCCCAGGGGCATGCTCCTCCAGGACTGGTGTCAGAGGGAAAGTACATTTCTCTGACCGTCTCTGTCATCCTCTCTCGAGTTTTAGCTGCACAAGAAGCAAGCTTATTTTCAGGAGAATGGCAGCTCACATTTACCATATTGTAGGAACAGAAGCCCCTCTTGTAGAAGATCCAGATTCCCTCGAGGTAACATCTGACTTTCTAGGACTATCTGCAGAAATAACCTCCAGACTTGATCTGGCCTTTTCTTCTTTCAAGTGTGAGGATTACATCTTGGAGTGGACCTCCTGGAATTTCCAATTTGTGTTAAGAGTCTAACTTCATGGACAGCCCCCTTCACAAAACTGGATCATGTAGCTGCCCCCAGCCATCCCCATACACACAAACACACCCCTCAGTCCCACCTTGTCCATAATGTGATGCAGTCGCCCCTTCTGTGTGGCCTAGACCTCTGAACACCTCCAGCCCTGTCCCACTGTTATGAGGCTATAACTCAGTAGGAACAAGTGATCTGTCAATATGACCATCTAGTTGTTTCCTTTGAATTACTGGTAAGAGGCATTGTATTAATATCTTTATCCTCAGTGGTTCAGATGGTGAAGAGTCTGCATGCAGTGCTGGAGACCTGAGTTTGATCCCTGGATTGGAAGGATCTCATGGAGAAAGCAATGGCTACCCACCCCAGTATTCTTGCCTTATTCCATGGACAGGAGTCAGGTGGGCTACAGTCCATGGGATCGCAAAGAGTTGACACAGCTGAGTGACTAACACTTTTGCTTTTATTTATCCTAGTATTCCAGGAAAAAAGTCATACTTGGTCATGATAATTCTTTAATAAGTGGGTGAACCCTGTATGTGAGACAACAAAAGAGACACAGAGGAATAGAACGGACTTTGGGCCTCTGAGAGAGAGGGAAAGGGAGAGGGGTGGGATGATTTGGGAGAATGGTATTGAAACATGTATACTATCATGTAAGAAACTGAAGTGCCAGTCTATGTTCGATACAGGATGCTTGGGGCTGGAGCACGGGGATGATCCAGAGAGATTGATATGGGGTGGGAGGTGGGAGTTGGTTGCAGGATTGGGAGCTCGTGTACATCTGTGGCTGATTCATGTCAATGTATGGCAAAACCAATACAGTATTGTAATGTAGAATAAAGTAAAAATAAAATTAAAAAATAAAATAAGTGGGTGAAATATTAATATATTTGAAAATGTTTGTGGAATTTGAGGGTCATGTTCCTGTGATTTACCTACATGGTGCTGTGTGTGTGTGTGTGTGTGTGTGTGTGTGTGTGTACACATGTACATGCACACAAGTTCTATCTTGGTCAGGTGTTTGGTGTTATATTGTCTTGATTTACTACATTATATCACTATGTCAGATTATTTAGACTGTACTTTCCCTCCATTCCTATTTTGTTGGGGGTTTCTTTATATCCTGGCATACAGTTATCTTGGATGGTCAATGTCCTAGTTTGCTTTAAAATGACATGCATTCTTTCTTTGATATTAACATAATGACTAGAAAGGCAGACTCTAGGCATACCTGCTTCAGCTTAGAACTAGGCTTGACTTCTATGACAATGCAGTTGTGTTATAATCTTGAGTGAATTAGTTAAGCTTCTTGTGTTTCAGTTTTCTTTAATGCAGGGATAATTATTTTCTAACTCACAGCATTATTGTGAAGATTAAATGAGATAATAGTCTATGTAGATATTTAGAACAGCATCTATAATGTTTTAAGTACTCAAGTTAATTCTTAGCCATTTTTAGAGATGGATACATAGCTTAATAAAAATGGTATTCTAGTTTTGTCTTTCTTGTTAAAGTCAGTTTCAAGAAGGTTATTTCTATCACTATCCCTTTATATTTCTAAGAATTTTTGCTTTATATATTTTGCCATCATGTATCAGCACACTTCTTATTCCTTTATTGTCAAATGAGCTGTTTATCAACATAAAATAAGCTTCTTTGTCTCATAAAATGCTTTTTGCCCTGAATTCTACTTTGAAATGTTGCCAATTGCTGCTTTCTTTTTGTTTGCTTTCTATGCTTGATAAACATTTGCCCAGCTTTCCCCCTTCTCTTTCTTGTTTTTGTTTTCCTGGTCTTGCAGCATATGGCTGAATTTTGCTTTAACCCAGTCTGAAAGACTTTAGCTTTTATTAGGGGAGACTTAAGCCATTTATATTTACTGTCATAACTGATAGGTTTGGTCTTATTCCTGTCTTTTTGTTTTATGCTTTCTGTTCTTTATACTTTCTTGGGGCTTCCTTTGTTTACTGTCTTTTTCCTAGGGGCTATCTCATCTTCCTACTTTTTTTTTGCCTTTTAGTAATTTAAAAGCTGAATATCTGTTTTTGGCCAGTCCTAGGTGAAGCTAAAAAAATGATCCCTGAGCTCCAGCAGTGACAGAAGTGTAATGGTGGGTGAGCAGCCAGGCCACTGAGCGTGGAAGTCAATAAAATCGTACCTAAACCTCAGAGGAATAGTGACGGCCATTCACTGAGCACCTTATCGCAGCTGTAAAGCCCAGGCTTCTTAAATCTGTGTCACATCCTTGTGCTTCACACTCGGGTTCTAGCCTACCTATCTGGCCTGATCTCCTACTAGCCTTAGATAAGTATTCTGTACTTCAGACATATCTCAACTAACTACCCTCCAAACCAGATTCTTAAACATCTCCACGCTTTGGTTCAGGTTGCTTCCTTTTTGCCTGAAAACACCCTTTGAGACCTGATGCAATGCAGTGCGTGCGCGCGTGTGTGTGTGTGTGTGTGCGTGTGTGTGTATGTTTACTTCTCATTCTCCTGCCCCATTCTTCTATAGATCCAATTAGGTAGCAGAATTCATGGGACCAACCTACCTGGATTTGAGGTTAAACGCCATTCCTTGTAGCTCTGTGTGCCATGAATATAATTTTTACTTAGAGCCAAAGTTCTCTCATTTGTAGAATAGGGATGCTGACATTATGTCTCCCTTAGAGTAAGACTGAATGAGAGGACAGAACCATGGGAAGAGCTTAGCAGAGTACATGGCACAGAGTAGGCATTCTATGTATTTGAAATGAACAAGAAATAAACAAGGGGGAGAGGAAGGTTTGATTTTTAAATATGCATCATGTCCTTTTAAAAATCAAGGTGTACAATATCTAGGCTGGCTTTAGAAAGGACAAAGCTTGTGTGTGTGACTACCACTACTGGTTCATTTTAAATGAGCCTCCCCCGGCTCCACTCCATCTCTGGGCAGAGTGGCAGGTATGTGGTCCACAAAGCATTTCATGTGCAGATATCATCTTCATTTATATTGTCTGCCTTGCAAAGGCCCGCAGGCCTAGAGAAAATTTATTAAAGTGGAGTCTATTTATTCAATTTATTAAACAGGAATATTTGAAGGGTTTTCATTTAGAAGAGCAAGTTGATTTATTCTGTTTGGCTCCAGAAAGCAGGTCTAAGTCCAATGGGTAGAAGTTAAAAGACGGATTTTACCTCACCCTAAGATAAAACAAAAGGTTTGTTGCAAGAGGGTCTGTTTGTTCATCCATTCACTCAATCTGTTCATTACATGGGAGCCCAAGAAGAGAAAAGTGTCTTTGCTCTGGCTCCTGCTCTGTCTGGGACACTGTGGTTGGCTCCTGCACATTCTTTAACATCTTGGAATTTTCTTAACTGTGTAAAGTGAAAGTGCAAGTTGCTTATTCATGTCTGACTCTTTGTGACCCCATAGACTATACAGTCCACGGAATTTTCCAGGCCAGAATACTAGAGTGGGTAGATTTTCCCTTCTCCAGAGTAGCTGTGTAAGGAGGCATATTATTCCATTATATAGATAGCAAAAACTGAGGCTCAAAGAGGTAGTAACTGCCCAAGATGAACAACATCCAGCCTGTAACTGAGCCTGGCTTAAACTGCAATCTCTCTGTTCTCTTCAGAACGTATTCTCTTTCCACTTGATTGTGCTGTCGGCCAAAACAGATAGAAGATCAGATCGGCATGACCAACAGAAATTGGAAACAAGACTGAAAAATCCATCAGCCCTCTTTTCCCACGTTGTTCTTTCTCTTTTCCCTTCCTCCTGTCAACCTACCCATCTCTGCCAACCCCCAAACCAGTGCCAGTGAGCTGCACAAAATTAGACACTCCACAGTTCTAACCATCAGACTGGGAGTGTTGCCAAGACCACTTCTCAAAGTGTTCCTGGGTGGGCGCAGCAGCTACAGATGAGGATCTAGAGCACAGCAGGACAGGGGAAGAAGTACCCCAGCCTCATTTCCTTCCTGCCCCTTGACCTCCCCTGAGAGCTTCCTGTTGGCAGAACCCAGGTAAGGGCCTCAAGTCAAAGGAGCTCCCAAGAAGCTGTCCACATGCATCAGAATCCTGGGTCACCCCTCACTGACCTGAGTAAGGGATGGGGCTGGGACCCCATAGAAACTAACCAGCTCATGAGGGGAGACTGGGTGAGTGATATAGCGGGCTGAATTGAGGAGAAAACCCACTCTGCTTCTCTGGGCCCAACTTTCAGAAAGGAAGGGGTTTAGAGAATTCAGTAATGAATTCTTGAGGCGGCCACCTTTCCCACTGCAGACCCTGGCAGGTGCCACGCTGGTTTCAGTGTGTCTGAGTCTCTTGCAGGATTACTCCTGGATGTTAGGATTCATTCATTCACCAGAGATATGCCGTCTTTTATTCTAAATATTGATAAAAAGATGAGAAAGGGCTTCTCAGGTAATCCAGTGGTAAAGAATCCTCCTGCCATTGCAGGAGACACAGGAGATGTGGGTCCAATCCTTAGATCAGGAAGATTCCCTGAGGTAGGAAATGGCCACCCACTCCAGTATTCTTGCCTGAATAATCCCCTGGATAGAGGAGCCTGGCAGACTGCAGTCCATGGAGTCGCAAAGACTTAGACATGACTGAACAACTGAGCATGCATTTTCAAAGATGAGAAAGGGAGGACTCCTGTATTTCAGCATGTTACAGGACACTAAGGGAAACAGATCTGGGAATCAATCATTTCAGGGTTTTAGATGTAGGATGAAAGTCTGAATGCTGGTCTGTGGAGTCACAGGTAGAGTGAGTAAGCCTCCCTGAGAGAATTTAGAAAAGTGATGTTTGGGCCTTAGAGGATGAATTGGAGTTTTAGAGGGCAGGGTAGAGCAGGACCGTCTCTAGAAGGTGGCATGGCAAATGCGATGTTGTATAAGATTGCCATGTTGTGAGACCACGTGTTCAGGGAACAGCTAGAGAGTAATTGTGTCTGGAGAAACGGACACAGATTGTGTGCTGGGTCATGGGGCCAGAGGGCTTTCTGGGAGGTCAAACCTGGTCTAATGCTTGCTGCTTCTAATACAGCAAGCCAGGAGGAAATGTGCCCCAAAAGGCAGGCCCTGCTGGGTCTGCCTGTTGTCTCTCATAGACTTCTGAAAGAAAGCCAAAGGGAATGGTGTCCCAGGGCCCAGATTGTTCACCTGTGGGGATGAAAGAGCTTAAAAATACACAGGGGAGACTCTTAGGTGAACTAACCACAAAGCCAAGTTCCTTTAATTTTGCTAATCTTTCTTCAAAGCTTTCTGTTTGCCAACTCTTTCTGGAAAATACCAATACAGGATATGCCCCTTAGGTAATTTCTAAATTGGTTAATCTTGGAAGGCTTCCTGGGAGAGATAGATTTTGCACTGATAACCTAAAAGTATAAAAGGAAGGAAACCTATCATTTTTGAGTCTCTGCTCTGTGACAAATAATGCACTAGGTGGTTTTGATATTTTATAAAATTTCATGGTAATCCTATGCGGTAGGTATTATTAGCCCCATTTTGCAGATAGGAAACTGCAAAGTGACTTGTCAAGATCACTCAGATAGATAATAACCAATGCTGAATTCAGACTTGACATAAATCCAAAGCCTGTATTCTTGCCATTCTTGCTGTGTTTGGCCACTAAAGGACAGGGCAGGCTGCATGCAGCCAGGGGTAGAAGGATTAGGGTGGAAAAGACTTTTCTTCTGTAAAGAGATACTGTCTACTTAGCAGGGCTTTGGGAGGACTTCATGAAATATGTGAAGTACCTCTTGTTTCATACTTCTTCACCTTTGTATATATTGATCTCACAGCCTGCAATATCCTTTTCTCCTGTCCCCACAGCTCTGTATGGCTCTCTTTAATTCTTTGAAAAGTATTTATTTATTTGGCTATGCTGGGTCTTCTTTGCTGTGTTCAGACTTTGTCTAGTTGTGGCGAATGGAGGCTGACTCTCTAGCTGCGGGCACAGGCTTCTCTTTGCAGTGGCCTCTCTTGCTGTGGAGCATGGGCTCTAGGGTGCATGGGCTCAGTGTTTGCAGCACGCAGGCTTAGTTGCCCTGAAGCACGTGCGATCTTCCCAGACCAGGGATCGAACCCATGTGCCCTGTGTTGGCAGGTGGATTTTTCAGCACTGGACCACCGAGGAAGCCTGTATTCCCTTCATCTTTCTAAACTTGCCTTAGATAATCCTTCCACTCATCACATAGTATTGAACGCACCTTAGTTGTTTGTTTGCCTCTCTCACCCAGTGCTGAGCCCCTGTCTTGCTCTTCCACGTGGCTTCAGCACCGTTTGCAAAGTGTTCCCTACTGAATGAAGAAAGGGCTATCTGAGAGAGCCCACAGTATAACAAGGGCTCCATAAATATTAGCTTCTCTTTTTCCTCCCCTCCCTTTTCTGGAGGCAGCAGACATTTTTTAAATAAAGACTGGAAGGCAAACAGGAAAACAATTATTTTATTTGAAATGAGCATCTTACAGGAAGCTTAGGCATAAGGGCAGCCTCCCTCTTTGAAGGAGGGAGCCCTGGGATGCTGTGCTTTTGCTGGGCTGACTCTGCCCGACAGGTCCCAGGTCTCCTTAACCTCACATGGAAAGGCTGGGGCCCTGTGGCTTTGGTGGCCACATCTTACCTGGTAAGATGTGGAGGCTCTTCCACTTATGGGGCAGGGGCAGGGTTAGCTGATGGATTGACAAGAGCACGGTGGCATACAAAGTAACAGTAAAACAGAATGATAATGCATTTCCTAATGGCCTCCTTCACAGCTGTGTACACCGGTTTAATCTTTGCAAAGCACTCTATTGTTTATGAGGCCTTTGGGTACAATTTTATGCCTGACTGAAGAGGTTGCTAATAGCTGCCATATTTGTGTTTAAGGACCTGCAAAGGATTAAATGAAGTATTTTAAAGCAATGAGCCATAATAAACTAATAATATATTGCAAATAATAAATGTTTTTAGCTAATAATTGACTACAAATCTCATGAACTTTAAATGACAAAAATACTAATTACAAATGTCGTTGCTCTGTGTATCCTTCCATGGGGGTAAAGGTCAGAGAAGGGTAGGGGGCCTGGGGCACTTCAGGTCACTGGGGAGGGTGGCCTGGATGCCGATCATCCCCTAATGTCATGGCTGAGAGCTGTCAAGGTCACTTAGTGAAATGCTGGGTTTCATTTCCATCTTGTGGGGCATGCATGAGCAGGAACTAGGGCCTAAGCCACCCACTTAAGTTGGTGGGATTTTTTTTTTAACATTCATTTTCTAGTCTTAAGGTTTCCAGTGCTTGGTTTGCATTTAGGAGAATTGCAGACACATCCCCCAGAGGATCTTGGAAACAGGCTGGTTCTTAAGAAAAGGAGTTCATGTTTTGTTAAACTTCTACAGTGAGTCACGTTATCTTTATTTCTCTTTTTCTTTTAATGAGAAACCTGATACACAGAGAGATGAAGTATTCTGCCTGAGGTGTCATAGTTGGTAAGCAGCAGAGACATAGAGCCAAGTGCAGAACTCCAAAGCCCACACTCTTTTCCTGCAAATGTTATTACATTTCTTTCTTGCTCCTGAGTCCTTGTGGAGCATGAAAGGAGTCACTTCCTTGAAATAATATATTTCTGTACTTTATACGTCCTTCAATCATACCAGCTTTTTTTGCAAATGGGAAATATATAACTATGATCTAAATTTTACATATTTTTAAAAACTCAAGATGAGAATTAAAATCACCCATAATTTTGGCATCTACATAAAACAGTGTCAACTTGCTGTTTGCATTTTCTCCAGGAATTCTATATTGTATAAATGTAACACAATATTGAGCTTGTATTTTATGATGCTTCGGTATCCTAATCTCTTAAAAATAGTGTCATTTGATGTCATTGACGTTCCCTGAGAAACAACTTTTATAATTGCATAATAGTTCATGGTATATAGTCCCTATTGGTTGGCACTTAAGCTGTTTCCCACTTTTTCCTTACAATTAAAAATTCAATAAATATTGAGTCTAGCACTGTGTGTGGCATATGATAGACATTTCATGTATTTGATGAATGTGCAAATCAATCTTTGCAAGCATTTCTGACCATTTCTTTTGAACAAATTCCCAAAAGTCAAAGGTACAGATCAAATTATGTAAATATTGCCAGGCTATTAATATATATTCCTAAATTGCTTTCTAAAGGGGCAATACCAATTTCAAAATAGGCGCTCATATATTCCAGAACCTGTTTTTTAAAAGCTAACTTAGTTACTAATATGTTTATACTTATCTCCCTTACTGTCATAAATTGAATACAGTTAAAAGACTCATTCCTGAGATATTCTCTATTAAGGGAGACAAATTTTATATGTGTGTGTGTGTGTGTGTGTGTGTGTGTGTGTGTGTGTGTTGGGGCGGGGGTGGGGTGGTGCTTCCCTGGTGGCTCAGCAGTAGAATATTCACCTGCAATGCAGGGGACCAGGCTTGGATCCTTGGGTTGAGAAAGTCTCCTGGAGCAGCGCATGGCAACCTGTATTCTAACAAGCATCTCCAGTATTTTTGCATGGAGAACCCCATGGCCATAGGAGCCTGGTAGACTATGGGCCTGGCAGTCCATGGGGTTGCAAAGAGTCAGATGCAACTGAAGTGACTTAGCACACACACACACATGTGTATGTGTGTGTATATAGTTAACACTTATTTAGGACTTACCATATACCATGAACGATTCTAAGCACTTAACATATGTTTGTTATGGTCCAGTAGAGTTGGACTATAAAGAAAGCTGAGCACCAAAGAATTGATGCTTTAGAACTGTGGTGTTAGAGAAGACTCTTGAGAGTCCCTTGGACAGCAAGGAGATCAAACCAGTCAATCCTAAAGGAAATCAACCCTGAATATTCATTGAAAGGACTGATGCTGAAGCTGAAGCTCCAATACTTTGGCCACCTGATATGAAGAATTGACTCACTGGAAAAGACCCTGATTCTGGAAAAGACTGAAGGCAGGAATAAGTGACATGACAGAGGATGTGATGGTTTGATGGCATCACTGACTCAATGGATATGAATTTGAGCAAGCTCTGCAAGTTGGTGATGGACAGGGAAGCCTGGCATGATGCAGTCCCTGGGGTCACAAAGAGTCAGACACAACTGAGTGGCTGAACTGAATTGAACTGAACATATATTTGTGCTTTTAATCTCTTGATAGTTCCATGAGGTGGATAATAAAACTCTGAGATGTTTATTAAGTTACCTAGGGTCAGATAGCCATCTTATGATGGGGTCTGCACTCTATTTCACACTCAGTGGTTATAGGTATGAATAAGACAATCAAATGAAGAGTTAATTATGATCTGGTGTGGTGAATATTTTGATAGAAGAATATAAACAAATCAGAAGAACACAGAGGACTCTGAAAGGTTCAAGGAAAGATTCGAAGAGAATTTTAAAGGATAAATGGGAGTTTTCCAGGAAAACAAAATGGGAATGTACAGCAGGCAAAAACAACTGCAAATATCAAACATAAAATACAGAAAGCAGCTGATGGAGCATGGGGGACGGGAGGAGGGATAGGAAGAAAGCAGCCTAGGACATTTAAGTCTATATAAGTAATAAAGGAAAGGAATAAGAGTTAATATTCTTGACTTGAGAGTTACAAGGCCTTGGTTCAAACCCAGCTCTTGTAATTGTTTGACCTTGTGACGCTTAATGTGACAGAATATGCACAGGCTGAGCTGAGTGCCTGACAGCACCACCAGCATTGTTTGCTGGTGTTGGAAGTGGATATGATCTAACATGGGATAAGGGAGATATTTTAGGATAGGAATCCCTGAAATCCCACCATCTGGGCATCCACCCACTCTGCAGACATTTAAGGTCAGGTCTGATTTGGAACAAAGAATAACCATGTTTCAGGCCAAAGGACCACAGCCTGGAAGTTACCTTGGACAGATCAAACAGGATGATGTAAGGACTGGAGTGTGTGGTGTAAGGGTGGAGAGGTGAGTATATAGGATATGTTCCATCTGTCAAAAAAGGGGGATCTACTTTCATGCATTGGAGAAGGAAATGGCAACCCATTCCAGTGTTCTTGCCTGGAGAATCCCAGGGATGGGGGAGCCTGGTGGGCTGCCGTCTATGGGGTCGCACAGAGTCGGACACGACTGAAGCGACTTAGCAGCAGCAGCAGCAAGGACACGTTAATGAATAATCGATGAAAAACACCTGGCCTCATGTCCACACTAGCCCAGAGTGAATGGTGAGGATGGAAATGGCACAATCAGATTTCTGTCTTTTCAAAGATAAATGAGTAATGGATGTGGGAAAGCAGAACAGGGAGGGAAATGTATGTAGGGTGGGGAAGAGAGATACCTGCTGCCAGTCTCCATCCAAGGGAAAACACTTCTAGTGTGGATGGTGGCAGTGAAGACGGATATTTGAAAAATATTCAGGAGGTAGATTTTGCCTTTGAGATGGACTCAATGAGATCCGTGAAAGAGAGAGAGGAACTGGGGATTATTTCTAGGTTTCTGTCTTGAGGAGCTGAGTGGATGGAGATGCATTTTCTGGAGATGACACCAAAGGGAAACTGTTTGGGGGCTGTGATGACATGTTTAGTTTGTTGAATGAGTGATGAGACTTTATGATGTACATCAAAACCTATTTCTGGCTTCTCTCTTTTAGTACAGACATGGGAAGGGTGTAGGAGGAAGGTGTGAAAGGCTCTGAAATAGGCTAAAAGACAAGATCTCTGTTGGCTATTATGTGCAGCAATAACCCTTGCTGTGTTTATTGCCCATTTAATAGAGTGTACATTACAACCCACAGGGATAATCAAGAGATGGGGGTTGTCAAATGAGATGCAGAGATACCATAGGTGGGAAATTTGTTTCACTGCGAAAAGGTTCTCATTTATGAAAATGGATTCTGGATAAATCTCAGCCCTTGCCTCCCTCTGTCTCTCCTTTCCTCATCCCCCAAAGAGTGAGCACAGATGCTTTTCTGCCAGAGTGCTGGGAGGCAGAGAACCATTTTGAAAAGATGGATACCATAGGAGAGAGAGGAGGGAGGGGGAATAGGGAGGGACTTTCCCAGGGATTGTAAAGTCAGTTATTTTATCTCAGGGAGGATGATATGCTAAGTATTGAAAGTCATCTTTGCAGCCATTTTCCTTAAAAGAGAACAGTCATGGAACCCTTCAGACCAATGATCAAAGCTTTCTTGACCCAAGATTAACTGTATTATATTTTGATACTTTTTCCCCTACTTTTCTAGCCTTGGTTTGCTCGTTTGTAAAAGGGGGGATCTCATAGTAACTTCTACGCAGAGTTGTGAAAATGAACCTTCATTAGACACCAGTTGTTAGATGCCAGAGACAGTGGTGCTCATGTCATAAATACTAATTCCTTCCTTTCTCCCTCTCTTTTCTTTCCCTAGTTTGGAGAATCAGACTTGGCCATGAGGCAAGACTGGCCTTCCCCTGGGTTTTGAGGGGACCATGTTGAACGTGGGGAGTCCATATCTGGGATCACGATCTATTTTATTGGATAATTATCCTGGAGCCTTGACCCAAGCGGGCAGAGTGTCTCTACTGGAAAAGATTCAGGGTGGCTCCTGATGACTGTCATGGGGTTTTGTTGGCTCCGGCAGTCCTCCCTGTGTGTCCTCGGGAGCTTGGCTGCATTCAGGTGTCTGGGGAACAGCGGCGTCTGGTGGCTCCCTGACCAGTAAGCTGGCTGCAGGCTTCAGGGGGAACACATCACCGCATCTGTGTTTCTCCGGCGGAACAGAGGGCTATTAAAGTAGCTCTTAGGCACAGTCTCTCACTGCACGGTCCCCCTTGTTTGCACAGGCTGCAGCTGGAGGCATGAGAGTATGGAGGTCCTGATGTGTTAGTGGAGTACTAGAATAGGAATCAGGAGACTTGGCTTTGCCAACCACTGGATGACCGTGGCCACCTCACTCAGACTCTGGGCCTCGCTTCCTGATCTTAAATGTCCAGAGGCTTTCTTTGGTTTATAGTGACAATTGCTGCTTGGGGAATATAGGTAGCTTTCAACGTGGCAGGCTTCTTTGTTATGACACATAAAATTTGTTTCATCTCTCTATGACTTAGTTTCCTCATCTGAACATAGGAAGGGTGATTGCACCATAAAAAAATGTTTCTTAAAAATTAATGGGGATGCTGATTAGAGAGTCCTAGACATGATTTCTGAAATGTAATGAGCACTCAACAAATGTCAGATGCCTTTCTACCCTTAAGTCATATTACTGCTTAATATCTGTGCTGTAGTACAGGGCTACTACTGTTTAGTCTGAGCATAGAGTCTGAAGTCACGTTAGCAGTCATTATGATCAAGTGTGATGTGTGTATTCCCACTCTACACTCTGGCATGTTAATTTCTCACAGATGCTTCTGTACGTATTGATCCATTTGCCAAAGAACACACCTCCTTTACTCATTCTACAAGGTTAAGCACAAATGATTCTCCCTCATGAAACTATGAGCCCTCCCTAAGGAGATGTGATGGCTCATTTAGTGAAAATGAACCCAGACCCAGTAAGTTTAACAAAGAACAGAGACAATAGACTTGATAAGGAATGCATGGATTATTCTCTCCACTCAGGACATGTATTATCCTGTACTCCTGTGTCAACCATGTGAGAGGATGGGAGTGGGCCTCAGCCCAGGAAGATGCGCTTGTCTATCTTTTTGTTTCTTCCGCTTCCCTGTGTGTACTCCCTTTTATGAATAATTTAGTGTCTGGTACATAGTAGGTATAATGAGTGTGATGAATGTTTGGAGAATGAATGACATGTGTATCTAATTCCTCAGTAATTTTTCATTGAGCATCTACTGCGTCAAGGAGGCAAGCAATGTGAAGTTTCTCTCCATATTATTTAGCTATGTGCATTTTATTTCCCAGATGAAGTTAATTGATTCTTAATGGGATGGTGGGAATACAGGCAGCACAATTTATATTTCCTTAAGGCTTCGTTTTATACCTCAAACAGGCATTCCTTACCTCAGTGTGATATTGTAGACAATACTGCGTGAATTTATTGCAATCTGAAATCACTGCATCACAATTACAGTGCTTATTATTATGTCTGCAGTTGTTTAATGCTACTTTATATTTCCACATTTTGTATTCTAATGCATTAGACTGCAGAAGAGTCCAATTCATCTTCTTCTGCTTGGGATTTTAAATAGGTTAATAGTATGCAAATACAAGGCACATTTTTGCATTCTGTTACAAATATCGTACACAGATATTGCTATGCTGTTTGGGCAAAATGTAATGAAATGTAATTTAATATGATACTTTCAAGCACATTAGATTGTTCCTGAGGGCTTTGTGACCGTGGTCCTAAACTGTGTTAAACCATAGCTCAAGCAAGTCTGAGCAAAATGAGTTTCTTTCCTCATTTTACTGCCCTTTCTGAGTTCAATGACTTTTTGTTGCCCATGTTGAATGATGTTTGGAGTTTCCTGTGGTTAGGCTAGGCTAGAAATGAGTTTGAAAATATTCATCCCTCCTTGTGAGAATATATTGCTGTTTCTACTTTCAGTCAGCTTCTCAATTCACCAGCAATTCTATTTATTTATTAATTCACCAAACTCACTCACTCATTCATTTATTTATTCAACTCTACATCTTGCTCTGTGCTCCCGGCATTAATCTTTCTGTTTCTCCACCCTCTTCCCTGAGATGGAAAATCTGTGGTCCTGGGCAAGCCTGCCTGACTAGAGTGTAAGGCAATGCCCAGCTCTTAGAAGGAGCAGCATACCAGAGAAAAGGAAGGATGGGCATAGGTTTTCTTTTTTATATTGTGAAGATTTCTTCAAGGATGAAATTAAGTAAAGCTATTAATTATGTGATGCCTTGAGAGATATGCCGCACTCAGTGTTCATGGGGAAAACGTGTAAATGAACCCATTTCCACATTTATAACATATGGACTAAATGCCTTGGTTTCTTTCCAGATTTAAATAATTTGACAGCACCTAGAAATAGGTGTCCATGCTCAGTTACTTCTGTCATGTCTGGACTCGTTGCGATCCTGTTGCCTGTAGCCTGCCATGCTCCTCTGTCCATGGGGATTCTCCAGGGAAGAATACTGGAGTGGGTTGCCATTTCCTCCTCCAGGGCATCTTCCCGGCCCAGGACTCGAACCTGAGTCTCTTATGTCTCCTGCTTCGGCAAGTGGATTCTTTACCACTAGCGCCACCTGGGCAGCCCAAGGAGAATGACTAGTATATAACAATGATTTAATTTTGCGTCTTTATTCTAAACAAAGATAGTAGAATTTACAAGCCATAATAAGGAAGACTAGAAATGATCAGGTAAGCTCCATGAGGGTCAGATTTATGAAATTCTGACTTTTGCATATCTTGGGAGAGGACTGAGCCCGGCTCTCCTTTTGTCCCAGACACTACTGCTTAGAAAGTCTTCTCGGGCTCGCTTTGTTCCCTCTGTGCTCTGTTCTAAAGAGCTTCCATCCTCCTCCCACCTGACCTCTCATGAGGTGTGTCATATATGGTCAGGTACGTTATGTCAGTATTCACAGTGGAGAAGGAGGAGGAAGGAGTCTTTGCAGCTCTTCATCCCTCTCTCTCACGCCTACAGCAGCCCCCTTAGGCCAGTTTTGGATGGACCCCAGCCCATCTCTAGCCCCTGTCCTATACCTCTTCTCCTCCTTCCTGAATGTCCAGGCATCTGAGCTCAGTTCCCTTTGAAATACAGACAAATCGACTCCAGTCCTCTGAATAACCGAGGACTTGGAAGAGAGTAAATAGAAAGTCTGAAGCTACTTGGACTCCTCTCTCTTTTTCCTCCTGGCCCCTCTACAAATTGAATCCTCTCCATTGACTGCGCATCTGCATTTCAGCAGGCAGGCTGCAATTATTCAATGACAGCAGTCCCCAGTTTCCACCGTGGAAGAGCCGGGGCTGGCTGAGATGACCCAGGCGTGACCATCCTCTGTCAGCAGTGCTGGAGGGAAGTATCTGTCTTAAAATCACACGGCAGTGGAGAGCACCGTTGTCTGCCATTCTCGTAAGTCACTCAGAATGCTAGGATAAGATTGCCCCAAGGGCTTACAGAACATTCCTGAAGATCCCTTTTTCCTGACCCAGTTATCCGTGATGCCCAATAAGGTCCTACATTTTAAAACTTGGAAGGGAGATAAGAGGTATCCCCACAAATTCTACTCCTCTGTTCCCCATCTGCCCCTCACCTAGGTAAGTGAACTTGTTGTTCAGGCTGAAATATCATTTTCTCAAGTGGATCTTCTATGATACCTGCATCTAAATCAGACAGGCCTGCCTTGGTCTTTTATTTTTTCAACTTATTTTTTTATTCCTAAATGTTTTCCAACTAACAAATACAATTTAACTTTTTTATTGTGGTAAAGTCGCATAATGTAAGCATACTATATTCGCTGTATTTAACTCTGCAGTTCAGTGGCACTAAGACATTCATGTTGTGCAACTCTCAATGTTATCCATCTCCAGAATTTCTCACCTTCCTAAACTGAAACTTCGTCCCCATTAAACATTTCCTACCCCACCCCACCCCAGCATCTACTAATGTACTTTCAGACTCTATGAATTTGACTCTTATCTTAATTAATTGATTTTAATTGGAGGATGATTACTTTACAGTATGTGGTGGTTTTTGCCATATGTCACCGTGAATCAGCCACGGGTGCACGTGTCCCCCCATTCTGAACCGCCCTCCCATCTCCCTCCCCACCCCCATCCCTCTGGGCTGTCCCAGAGCCCTGGCTTTGAGTGCCCTGTTCCATGCACTGAGCTTGCACTGGTCATCTATTTTATGCACGGTAATATACATGTTCCTGGAGAGTATTCTTGCCTGGAGAACCCCATGGACAGAGGAGCTTTTAAGGCCTCAGTTCATGGGGTTGCAAGAGTCAGACATGACTTAGCGACTAAACCACCACCACCACTAATATACATGTTGCAATGCTATTCTCTCAAATCCTCCCACCCTCGCCTTCTCGCACAGAGTCCAAATATCTGTTCTTTACATCTGTGTCTCTTCTGCTGCACTGCATGTAGGATCATCGTTACCATCTTTCTAAATTCCATATAGATGCATTAATATACAGTACTGGTGTTTTGAACTTGACTATTCTATTTATCGTGTATAGATGGAATCAAACAGTATTTGTTTGCATCTAATGTATATAGGAATGCATTTTTAAGGTTAACTTAATATATGTTCTATAAACAGGTTGCACCTTTTTCCCCTTATGCTATACAGTAGGTTCTCATAGACTTGGACAGTTCTTTGTACTTTCCCTTGGTATCGCAGATCACAGTTCTATATATGTATACACACACACACACACACACACGAACACACATATACAGTGTGTTTCTGTATGTCTGTGTGTATGTTTTTACTATTGCTATTATGTGTTTGTCCTATTGTGTGATTAAAATGTATCTTCTCCACTACAATGCGAATCTTATTCTCTGGCACAGAGTAAGTTCTTGATGAGTGTTTCTTGAATGAATAGTTGGACAAAGAAAAGAACTATGGTCAAAATAAAAATAATAAAAGAAAGTGGTTAAAATATGTGAACTTCAAGGCATAAGATAAATAAGTTCTGGAGCTATAATGTATAACATGATAATAGTAATTAAGTATCATATATTTGAAAGTTGGAAAGAGAATAAACCTGAAGTTTTTATCACAAGAAAAAAAACTGTATGTAGGTGAAATGACGATTGTTAACAAAACTTACCATAGGAACAGTTTTGTTTTATGTGTATATATGTATGTGTGTGTGTATATATGTATCAGTTCAGTTCAGTCGCTCAGTCGTGTCTGACTCTTTGCGACCCCATGGATTGCAGCGCCAGGCTTCCTGTCCATCACCAACTCCCCGGAGCTTGCTCAAACTCATGTCCATCGAGTCAGTGATGCCATCCAACCATCTTATCCTCTGTCATCCCCTTCTCCTGCCTTCAATCTTTCCCAGCATCACAGTCTTTTCCAATGATTTAGTTCTTCACATCAGGTGGCCAAAGTATTGGAGTTTCAGCTTCAGTATCAGTCCTTCCAATGAATATTCAGGACAGATATGTATATATATATACTGATATGTGTATATATATTATATCAGAGCATCACGCTGTATACCTAGAACTAATATAGTGTTGTTTGTCATTTATTGCACAAAGAAATGGCCACCCACTCCAGTATTCTTGCCTGGAAAACTCCATGGACAGAGGAGCCTGGCAGGCTACAGTCCATGGGATTGCAAAGAGTCAGACATGACTAAGCAACTGAGCATATCAGTTATATCTTAATTAGACATGAAAGAAAAAAATTAAGAGTGTAAAAAATATATCTACTAACTGGTTAATCCAAGGAGTTTATTTCATAGCCTATGAGTGAGGAATTGTTTTAGGGGTATGCGCACATTCATTAATTCACTAGGAGAACTCACAAGACTCCACATATAGTCCTGCATATACCTAAGGCTTCTTATAGAGGTGCAACAAGGATACACAGCTGGATCAATAAGGGAAAGACTTAATGGACTCTGAAAGGATCTGTGTTCAGTCTTCCTAACTTTTCTCCCTCCCATGAGGAGTTATGTAGAATGCATTCTACCCAAGCCGTGAAAATGCAGCAATGTTTGTTAAGATGTTTCTGGTCCAAGGAAGCTCATTTGAGATTTAGTGCCCAAGGGCTTTATTGCGGAGCTGGCCACATATGCACTCTCTGCCTAACAACTAAAACATTCCAGTCTCCAAAGGAAGAAAGCAGGTATTGAGAATAAACCAAATTATTTGCATTAACAGTCTAGGTATAGTGGACCAATCTTAACATTTAAGCACCATTTTCAGAGCCAAGTTCTCAGTCATCAGTCAGGGACTAATCTTGCAAGCATATCCTTTAAAAACAGCAGCCTCAGGCCTGCATGTTAATTCTTTACTGCACAGAGAACTAAATCTTTTTTTTCCCCCAAATGTGTGGGGAGATATACATACTCAGATCCATGTACACATGAGCCAATACCTAGGCAAGACAAACTATTATAGTTAGTGAAGCAGTGATGAGGGTCAAGTTTGGCATCCAGCTGCTTGGGTTTAAATACTGGCTATACTTACTCTGTTGCTTTGGACATGTTTCTTTATCTATCTGTGTCTTTCAGTCATGTGTAAAGATGGGAAAAGTAATATACCTATCTTATAGTATTGCTGCCAAGACCAATGAGATCCAGCACTCATTCAACACCATTTGAGAGAGAGAAAGTACATGTTAACCAATGGCTGCTGTCATCATTATTGGTATTATCATTATTCAGAGGCTGCCCAGCGTTTCATGGTGCCTCCTAGTGCACGTGAGCCGAGGGCTATAAGACTCTGCAAGGGCTCCACCAGTCACTTACGGTATCAGCAACGGGCATGTTAGTTCCTCTCCCTCATCTTGGTTTCCTCACCTTCACAGCTTAGATTCTGGTCTTTGTCTGTCCAGTTCCCACAGCAGAGAAGGAGAGAGTGTAGAGAAAGCATTATGGGACAGCATTTGACTTGGGGAGCTAGATAGATTTGGGCATCTCTGTCTGCATCGCTGGTGGCTCAGATGGTAAAGCATCTGACCGCAAGGCGGAGACCCGGAATTTGATCCCAGGGTTGGGAAGAACCCCTGGAGAAGGAAATGGCAACTCATTCCAGTATTCTTGCCTGGAAAATCCCATGACAGAGGACCATGGTAGGCTGCAGTTCATGGGGTCGCAAAGAGTCAGACACAACTGAGCGACTTCATTCATTCATTCTCTGCATCTCAGCCTCCCAACCTGTAAAGTGAGGATATCAACCAAGTATCATCCTTCTGAAATGCAGGCTGTTGTTATCAGTGGCATCACAGTTATGCCCACATAAGATAAAAAGAGTGTAAGCATCTTCTGTATTTATCCATGTAAGGGACTGTATTATTATCAGACAGAACAACTGGGGCTGTAGTATTACTTCTTGTACTGGAAATAAATCTTTACCAAGGTCTTACAGACCTTCAGTTAAGGTAAGAATTTCTAGGTTGAGGAGGGCAAGATGAGCAAAGAGATAGGAGAAGAGAGAGAGTGAGAGAGTGAGTGACTTCGAGGCTGTTTTGTCATATTTAGCCTCTGGCATCTAGCACAGTCTCTGTTATCTGGCAAGAAGTACTCAGTCAGTGTTTGTTGCTGAAAAAAAAAAGAATGCTGGGAATTCAATGGCAGTCCAGCAGTTAAGACTCTGTGCTTCCACTACTGGGGGTGTGGGTTCAATCCCTGGTCTGGGAACTAAGATCTTGCATGTGGCATGGTGCAGGGGAAAAAAAAAAAACAGCTGAAGGTACTTTTACTAATGAAAGAACCATTGATTGAGTGCTTACAATCTACCAAGCACTCATGCATTAATTTTTGCAGCATGATAACATTTACATGGGCCTTCCCAGGTGACTCAGTGATAAAGAATCTATCTGCCTGTTGATGCAGGAGACACAGGAGACTTGGGTTTGATCCTTGGATTGGGAAGCTCCCCTGGAGAAGGAAATGGCAACCCACTCTAATATTTTTGCCAGGGGAATTCCATCAACACAGGAGCCTCATGGGCTACAGTCCATAGGGTCACAAAAAGTCAGACACAATTTAGAGACAAAACAGCAGCAGCTGCTGCTAAGTCGCGTCAGTCGTGTCCGACTCTGTGCGACCCCATAGACGACAGTCCACCAGGCTTCCCCGTCCCTGGGATTCTCTAGGCAAGAACACTGGCGTGGGTTGCCATTTCCTTCTCCAATGCATGAAAGTGAAAGGTGAAAGTGAAGTCGCTCAGTCGTATCCAACTCTTAGCGACCCCATGGACTGCAGCCCACCAGGCTCCTCCATTCATGGGATTTTCCAGGCAAGAGTACTGGAGTAAGGTGCCATCGTCTTCTCCGAAACAGCAGCAGCAGCACTCATACACAGCAGGCATTATTCTGTTCATCTTACACAGAAAAACAGGGGTCCTGTGACCTAAAAATCAGAAGGCAGGTGGGGATCAAGCCCAAATCCAAGCTAAGTTCTGTGAGGCTTTAAAGCCACAAGATACTTTCAATTATCTAATGCTGAAATTGTCAAGATTTTCATACTTCATACGTAATTTTCCTAAGTGAAAATTTAAATATATTAATAAAATTGCTAGTCAATCACAAAACACATTTTCACCATTCACTTCTTAAAGTTTTCATGCAACTTGCAGACAGAAAAGAACAAGGCTCACTGCAGACACTATGAGTGGACCTCTTGTCTGTGGTTTAAGGCTATTGCTTTAACAAGGTTATCACTTGAGGCAGGGGGAGGGAGTTGAGAAAAAATGAAACATTTATTAAATTATCCAAAAGAGCGCTCTGCTAGGCTTCCTTAGCATGTGCTTTCAAGGTGATAGATTAACTGAAATAAAATTATTGAATTGAGAAGCCATTCATTACAAGGGAATTTCAGGAAACCAGAATGCTTTTTATAATATTACCGCCAGAGCTGCCTATTAATGAAAGTTATGTGTTCTCCAGCGTTATTGAAACCTCTGGTTTGTCATCCTTTCCCCGCAGCCTCCTTTCTAACGGTGTGAAACTTATAATTTACCGCTTCTGACATAATTGGAAAGTTAATTAGTTTTCTTCAGACTTCACCTGCTTTATTTTAACCACTAGCTTCATAGCCTTTGTTTTTCCCCGATTGTCAGTTACGTCAGAATTTTGATACTTTTTGTCTCTGTATCCTTGCTGTCATTTGAAATCTAAGACTCAATACGTTAGCCATGTCAGTCTCTGCTGGCAGACATGGCTGCATCTGTTTTTCTTGTCTCATTTTTTTGTTCTTTAACTTGATTCTAATACCTCAATCAACAGGCTTTAGTTGAGTCTATCCTATGTGCAATGGCTGGAACACGTGAAAGGGCAGAACACAAAGAAGAAGAAATGAAGGCCCTCTTCCGATTACCAGGATTGCTGGGCAGGGAAGATAAGATAGAAATGCATCAGAAGAAAACCCATAAAAGTGGATGTTCAGAATGGCTATGTAAAAGTATGGGTTTTGAAATCAAATGTCTGCAGAGCTACCATGTGTGAGCTGTGGGAACAACAGCCAAGTAGTAAAACCTCTCCAAGCCTCAGTTTCTTCCTCTGTATAATGGGGATAACCACACTTACATCACTGGAATATTATAACACTGAAAGATAATGCAAATTAGGGCTTGGCCTAGGATCTGGGGCAAAGCAAGCTCTTGTGACTTGTCAGTGACTCCCTATCCTCTACTTCCTTGCCCTCAGCCTAGTGCCCACCTTGTGTCACCTAAAAAGCAGACCAAAGGCAGTGCCTAGAGAAGCAAGCTCTGTGTGTTATAGGGAAGAAAGGGAAGTTGGAAGACATGGATTTGAAACTAGACCTTAATGTATTAAAAGACAATAGTCATTGCCATCATCAACCGTTATCATTATCAAAATTGGAGGAGGAGGAAAAGAGAAATAATAGCTAATTATTGAGCATTAAATACTACCTCTGTCTGTATATGCTCAGTTGCTCAGCTGTGTCCAATTTTTGTGATCCCGTGGACTGTAGCCCACCAGTCTCCTCTGTCCCTGAGATTTTCCAGGCAATTTATTTTTCCCAGCAAAACCCAGTGAGATGGATGTCATCATTTTCCTTATTTTTGAGGATTAAGAAACCAGTCCAGAAAGTTTCATTGCCCATGCTCACAGAATGGCTACATAGCCAAGCTGGAATTCAAGCACAGGTTTGTTGTACTGTAAAGCTAGGGTTGAGCCACCTCTTGAATTCTCCTGGGTCCAAACAGTCACCTCTTTTATTGACCTTTTTCCCCTTGACTGCTGGGTCCTGGTTGGTTTTCTATGGTAGAGTATCCTTGCAATAATGACTGAAGCCTTCCTTCATCCTGACGTGTGTTTGATGTCCTAGGAGAAGGGTAGATTATGAAGGGAAACAGGCAGAAACAGTACAGACATAAAAAGAATAAAAAACTGAAACTGGCCTTTGGCAGCATTAATTTTTCTCCCAGTAACTTATCTAAGATTTAGCTAGTCTTATATTAAACAATAAGGAGTTACCATAGCAACCTCATTGCCATGTAATAACACTTACATCCTTCCCAACTGTAAAATCAAAGACAGAGAAGCAAATAAAAACCATCAAATTACCAAATAGCCATCTTCTCCATCTCTCCTTTTCCTTCATAGAATGATTATTGATTACTTTCTTTATTGCACATCAGTGACACTATTACTAATTTTTGCCCTCCCCCTTTTTGTTGCCCTCTCTGTGAACAAGGAAGGTCCAGAGAGGAGCCCTGGGCTAGTGCTTCCAGTCCTCCGAGTGGCAGAGCAGCTTTTATTCCAGAAGGACAAAGTTCGAGTCTGTGCCAGCTGCTGCCAGTATTGCCCTGGGGGCATTTGTTTTTCTTCCTGGCTGCAGAATGCTTGATTAACCCCATGCACTTGTCACATCTGCTCTGACGCCTGCTCACTGTGTCTCTTCACCTTCTGGCAGAAATTTGCTGTTTGTGTTGGAGCCCTGGGTAGCCGTGTCTGTAGCAGAAGCTCTGTCCTGGTGCAGGAAGTGGGGAAACTTGCTCCCCACCCCCACCTACCCAACCCTAGCTACCACCTCCGCATACCTGCCTTGCTTTTTCCCTTTTCTGCTTCTTGTTGAGTTCTTAGTTTCCCTTCAACATTCAGGTTAGGCCTTACTTCTACCAAGAAGCTTTCCCTGATGTTTTCAGGTTGGATAAGATGCCTCTCCTCTGATATTCAGCGGATTCCATTTATTCCTCTATGCATCGCATCTGCTAGCATGCCAAGCACATAGTAGGAACTCAATAATCATCAAACAATCCCACTTCCTTAACTGTGGAAGGCATGAAACTGTTTATTGGCTCCAGTCTGTGGTAAGTTAATCAGGCTGACTGGTTCTTCGTTTTCTTCTGAGATTTTCCTGTGTGAATAAAAGTAGATGGGCTGAGAAGCAAGTTTGGTTTATCTGCTGTATCTCTAGCAAGCCACATCTTTTTAATTTCATGCATCAATGGAATGATACGTCATGCCTGTTACAGTGCGACAGCTAGCTACCTTGTATAACTCAACGTGCTGATGCAGCTGGCCATGTGAAATTATTCCAAGAGAAAGTCAGAACCAGGAAATCAGAAATGGTAGCACATTTCCCAAGATGATGTCTCTTTACCCTTTCCCTGTTACCTTATCTGCTGTGGGACCTGACCTGAACAACATTCTCACATTAGCTCAATGAAGGGCAATGACATTTTTACTGGATATCAGGTCCTAGGAGCTAAATGCCTAAGGAAGAAACTAATTTTTTCTGGGGACCAAATGGTCACTTATTCAGTCAAAAAATATTTATTGAAGATATCAATAATTGTACTACAGTGAGTGAGTGAGTGAATGGGAGAGTAAAGTCTGTCTCCATTCTCCAGTCCAACTTCTGCCCTGCTGTCAGATCTTTTACTCTAAAACCCATTCAAGTCACCCCCTCTCTATGGCATAAGCACTTGTGATGACATGTCATCTTTTACGGAATAAAATCCAAAGGTCTCAACTCAATGAAGCATTCAAATACTTTCACCATTGATTGGGTTGGCCAAAAGTTCATTCAGGGCTGTCCATAACATCTTATGAAAAAACCCAAACCAACTTTTGACCCACCTGATAACTTCAGTTCTTCCTATTGTCCCATGCTCCTTCCTCAGCACAGCCCTGCCTCCTCCAATATTTTCATTCATTGCTCTCTACTGGATAGGCAAAACTCTCTTGAAGAGTAATACTCTTGAATTTGAGAGTTGACAAAATAAGTTGCCCTTGAACATCCAAAAATCTACCATCTCAGGTTGGATGCATGTCTGCAGAGACGGTGGAGATGTGAGTCTCCCTTCTGGGCAAACCAGGAGCCCTAAGCTCTGACTTAGCCTGGGATTCTTAGAATCCTGGCCTTTGTTTGGGAGTGGGAATGAGATTGAACAGCTTTAGCATAGAACTGGAAGAATCTTGAATGAAACTGAGCCTCTTCATGTTACTTCTGAGAAAGCTGAGACCTGGAACAGTTAAATGCCTCGTCTGAAGTCACAGAGCTCAGTGACCATAACAACACTAATCCCAGAGTAGACCTTTCCCCAGTCCATCCTGGCTGATATATGACTCTCTCATGTAAGGTGCTTCTTTAGACCACTTGTCAGCCTGAGGTCAGCCACATTCTCCTCCAGGCAGGTCACCTGTCAGCTCCTTCTCCCACTCTAAAGTGGTGAATTTTGCCTGAAAATTTTACAGCTCTTCCACCTGGCTGCTGCTGCCATCCCTGAAGTTCAACAAAGCTCTTTCTGCTGGCTAGTGCTGAGGATGAAAGCCATAAATATTAACTGGGGCAATGAATGAATGACTCAGGAATAAATATTTGTTTTTTCTCAGAGGTTATGCTGTGCTATTGGTTAAGAGGCACAGACTACTGCTGGCTTCAGGCAGGATGCTACTGAATGTCTGGCATCTCTCAGTCTCTGTACATGCTATTATTGAATTGTGTGTGAAAGTCACTCACTCCTGTCTGACTCTTTGTGACCCCATGGACTATACAGTCCAGGGGATTCTCCAGGTCAGAATACTAGAGTGGGTAGTCATCCCCTTCTCCAGGGGATCTTCCCAACCCAGGGATCAACCCCAGGATTCCCACTCTGCAGGCAGATTCTTTACCAGCTGAGCCACAAGGAAAGCCCAAGAATACTGGAGTGGGTAGCCTATCCCTTCTCCAGCATCTTCCAGACCCAGAAATTGAACTCGGGTCTCCTTCACTGCGGGAAGATTCTTTACCAACTGAGTTATCAGGGAAACCCCTGCTATTGAGGTCAAATATAAATCTTGTGCTGAGAATATCTGCACAGGTCACACCGCAGTCAGTAATGAGACTCTCAACCTGTTTTGAGTAACACAACTTGGATGACCTATTTCTCTAAGTCACATCCTGGAAGAACAACGAGTCAGATTTGAGAAGTAATCAACCCTAGTCCCAGGAACAAGGCCTTGTGCTTCAATGTCCAAGGCAAATTCCTATCTTCTGTCCTACAACTTGACCAAATTTATGAAAGTGAAATTTAGTCACCTAGTTGTGTCTGAGTCTTTGCAATCCCATGGACTATAGTCTGCCCAGCTCCTCTGTCCATGGAATTCTCCAGGCAAGTGTACTGGAGTGGGTTGCCATTTCCTTCCCCCAGGGGATCTTCCAGACTCAGGGATTGAACCTGGGTCTCCTGCATTGCAGGCAGATGCTTTGCCAACTGAGCCCCTAGGGAAGCCTGACTACATTTATACCATACAGCAAAACCTTCCCTGATAGGCACTGGGGGAGAAGAGGTGAAGCTGTGGACTCTTGAACCAAGCAACCAAACCTGCAGTCCCATCTTAGCCACTCATCTTCTGTGTGACCTTTGGCAAGTGGCTTAAATTCTCTGTGCCTCAGCTTCCTCTGTAACATGGAGATAATAATAGCATCTACCTCCTGGGGTGATTATGGGGACTAAATGAATTAACATAGAGTAAGTGTTTGGAACCGTGCCAGAAACTTAGCACGTGGTATAGAACTATGTATGAGCTGTGAACAGCATCAGCATCTTCACTGTTATTATTATTACTGTCATTATTATTCTCAAAAGAAATTCACCGACTGGCTAGCAGCAGTGGTATCATAGAAAGAGCACAGGCTTCAAAACCAAATAGTCCTAAGTTCAAATCCCAGCTTTGACTGTTCCTAGCTGGGAAGGCCTTTGACAAGGTAATTGACCATTTTTGGCCTCTGCCTCCTCATCCTTAAGGTGGGACTAGCATTTCCAAATTCAGTATCATTGTATATGAGATGACACAGTTCATTTGGTGCTAGAATGTGGAAGTGTCCCACAGATGGTACTTACCTGCCCTTCATTCTAGGCCACTTTCCTTATACACATCAGAACCTTGAGACTGATCCAGCCAAGAGTTATAGCGTTACTACTCTGCCCTGTGGCTAACTACTTTTGGGGGCTCCAAAATCACTGCAGACGGTGATTGCACCCATGGAATTAAAAGGTGCTTGCTCCTTGGAAGAAAAGTTATGACCAACCTAGACAGCATATTAAAAAGCAGAGACATTACTTTGTCAACAAAGGTCCGTCTAGTCAAGGATATGGGTTTTCCAGTAGTCATGTATGGATATGAGAGTTGGACTATAAAGAAAGCTGACACTGAAGAATTGATGCTTTTGAATTGTGGTGTTGGAGAAGACACTGAGAGTCCCTTGGACTGCAAGGAGATCCAACCAGTCTGTCCTAAGGGAGATCAGTCCTGGGTGTTCATTGGAAGGACTAATGTTGAAGCTAAAACTCCAATATTTTGGCCACCTGATGTGAAGGGCTGACTCATTTGAAAAGACCCTGATTCTGGGAACAATTGAGGGTAAGGAGGAGAAGGGGATGACAGAGGATGAGATGGTTGGATGGCATCACCGACTCGATGGACACTGGGTGAACTCCAGGAGTTGGTGATGGACAGGGAGGCCTGGCCTGCTGCGGTTCATGGGGTCGCAAAGAGTCAGGACACGACTGAGTGACTGAACTGAGCTAAACTCTGCACTGGGCACTGTGCTACACACTGGGAATACGAAGATTGTGTGCTCAGACTTTAGGGAGCTCCAGGGCAAATCCAGGTACTGTTTCATTCTCTTTCCGGCCCAAAAATGCAGTATGTGTTCTGTCTTCCGCAGGTGCATCACCTTCTCTTCCTCCCCCAGAGGCTCAGCTTTCTTTCTCTATGAAGACCCTCATGCTTACTTCCCAGGATCTGTGTGCCATCTCCCCCTCATCTTTTCCTCTGAGTCCCACCTCTCACTCATCACCTTTTCTTCCAACTCAGATTTAGAATCCCTCCACTTGTTTATAACCTTGTAGTTCTTATATGTCAATATGTCTCAGTATAGCTGGAAATATGTGGTTTTCACCTTTAAAAAAATTTTGGCATCATTTTCTTCATTCTGTGTGGAAAGCAGAGAGAGTCTTTTCTCTCCTCTCCTTCTGGGAGTTCTCTATCTCAGCATGTTCAAAACCTACTTATTCTCCAAGGTGTGGTTGGAGAATAAGAATGCAAAGATTAGTCTGTTTGCATTGATTATATACTGAAATGATAATGATTTAGGTATACTGCACAAAAGAAAATATTTTATTAAAATTAATTTCACCAGTTTCTTTTTACTTCTTAACTGTGGCTACAAGAAAATTTAAACGTTACACCTGTGGCTTGCATTGTCTGGAATAATAGCAACCTTTTAAAATCAGAACTTTGCTTGAATGACTAATCTTTCAAGAGTGACAGCTTTTAGTCTATTCTCAAGACCCATTTAATTTAACATCTGTACTTATATGTAACTACCTTATAAATAGGATCAACATCCTTCTGGATTTGTCCAGAAAAGTCTCAGTTTATGCTTATTATTCATTTATAAATTATTACTTATGTCTCCTTTCATTATCAGAAAGAGTCTTGGTTTAAATGATAGATTACATTGTGACCCTACTTATAAAAGATACACCTGGAGCTCTTAGGTTACTTTTGCACACCCTTCACCCTGAAGAACCCTTACCCAGTGTGGCTCTGTCCAGACAACCTGTTATTCTGTGCTCTTCAATGCTACTTCCGTGCCCCATCAGCATTGCCCTTTGGCAAGACACTTCCTACTTTTAGATTCTCAACTAAAACCATCTTGTTGTTCTTTAGTCACTAAGCTGTGTCCAACTCTTTTGCAATCCCATGGATTGTATCCCACCAGGTTCCTCTGTCCATGGGATTTCTCAGGCAAGAATACTAGAGTGGTTGCCATTTCCTTCTGCAGGGGATCTTCCCAACCCAGGAACTGAACCCACATCTCCTTTACTGGCAGGCAGATCCTCTACACTGAGCCACTAGGGAAACCCCAGCTAAAATCATCATCCATTGCTAATTAACATGGCCAGCATGATCCTTCCTGTCCAATACTGTTTAATATTTCCTTGGGGGTGGTGGCTGGGGGCAAAGCTAGCTTGCTTCCATGGGCATTATAGTTTAGGTAGCACATGTCGCATTCGTTTTGTGTAGATTGCATATGTTACTGTTGTTGTTCAGTAGCTCAGCTGTGTCTGACTCTTTGTGACCCCATGGACTGCAGGACGCCAGGGTTCCCTGTCCTTCACCATCTCCCAGAACTTTTTCAAACTTATGTCCATTGAGTCGGTGATCCCATCCAACCATCTCATCCTCTGTCATCCCCTTCTCCTCCTGTCTTCAGTCATTCCCAGCATCAGGGTCTTTTCCAATGAGTCGGCTCTTTGCATCATGTGGCCAAAGTATTGGACCTTCAGCTTCACATAAGTCCTTCCAGTGAATATTCAGGACTGATTTCCTTTGTGATTAAATGGTTGGATCTTCTTGCAGTCCAAGGAAATCTCAAGAGTATTCTCCAACACCACAGTTCAAAAGCATCAGTTCTTTAGTGCTTAGCCTTCTTTTTGGTCCCACTCTCACATCCACACATGACTGCTGGAAAAACCATAGCTTTGACTAGGTGAAACTTTGTCAGCAAAGTAATATTTCAGGTTTTTAATACACTATCTAGGTTTGTCATAGCTTTTCTGTTTTTTTAATTGTTAATCAGATATTTAATTTGACTAAATATTGTTCTTTTTAAATTTATTATTATTTTTACTTTACAATATTGTATTAGTTTTGCCACACATCAACATGTATCTGCCATGGGTGTACACGTGCTCCCAATCCCAAACCCCCTCCCACTGGCCCCCCACAACATCCCCCGGGTCATTCCAGTGCACCAGCCCCAAGCATCCTGCACCCTGCATCGATGGCTGCAGTCACCATCTGCAGTGATTCTGGAGCCCAAGAAAAGAAAGTCTGTCACTGTTTTCATTGTTTTCCCATCTATTTGTCATGAAGTGATGGGACAGGATATCATGATCTTAGTTTTTTGAATGTTGAGTTTTAAGCCAGCTTTTTGACTCTCCTCTTTCAACTTCATCAAGAGGCTCTTTAGTTCCTCTTCACTTTCTGCCGTAAGTGTTGCATCATCTGCATATCTGAGATTATTGGTATTTCTCCTGGCAATCTTGATTCCAACCGTGCTTCATCTAGCCCAATATACCACATCATGTACTCTGCATATAAGTTAAATAAGCAGGGTGACAATATACAGCCTTGACATACTTTCCAGTTTGGAACTAGTCCATTGTTCCATTTCTGGTTCTATCTGTTGCTTCTTGACCTGCATACAGATTTCTTAGAAGGCAGGTAAGATGATCTGATAGTCTCATCTCTTGAAGAATTTTCCAGTTTGTTATAATCCACACAGTCAAAGGCTTTAGCATAGTCAATGAAGCAGAAGTAGATGTTCTTCTGGAATTCTCTTGCCTTTTCTATGATCCAGTGGATGTTGGCAATTTGATATCTGATTCCTCTGCCTTTTCTAAATCCAAGTTGAATGTCTGGAAGTTCTCAGTTCATGTACTGTTGAAGCCTAGCTTGGAGAATTTTGAGCATCACTCCACTACCTTGTGAGATGAATGCAATTGGGCGGTAGTATGAGCATTCTTTGGCATTGCCTTTCTTTGGGACTGGAATGAAAACTGACCTTTTCCAGTCCTGTGGCCACTGCTGAGTTTTCCAAATGTGCTGGCATATTGAGTGCAGCACTTTCACAGCATCATCTTTTAGGATTTGAAATAGCTCAGCTGGAATTCCATCACCTCCACTAGCTTTGTTCATAGTGATGCTTTCTATGACTTACTTGACTTTGCACTCAAAATGTCCGGCTCTATGTGAGTGATCACATCATTGTGGTTATCTGGGTCATTAAGATCTCTTTTGTATAGTCAAGGATAGTAAGATCTCTTTTGTATAGATCTCTTCTGTGTATTCTTGTCACTTCTTCTTAATATCTTCTGCTTCTGTTAGGTCCATACCATTTATGTCCTTTTTTTTTTTGCCTGTCTTTGCATGAAATGTTCCCTGGTAGCCCTAATTTTCTTGAAGAGATATCTAGTCCAGTTTTTTTGAAGAGGTCTCTAGTAGATTATATATGCAAACTCCAAAATGGTCACTGACTCCAGTGTTGGCCATTCCACTTTCCAGTTCTGCCACACTAAAGAAGCCTGGTGTTAGGAACAAGATTTAGCCCTTGCTGAACATCAGCAGCCTCATCTGTAAAGTGGATTTGAGGACAACCTCAGCCTCATAGCAATTATGAAATTTAATAACATCATAGTTATTAAATTCCCATCAAAATACCACCATATAACAGAGACTTAGTTAACATTTTTTTCTCTGGCCCTTTTCTCTATGCAGATTTACTCTCTGAAACACAAGAAATGTGTGACATATACTCTTGGATTTTGCGTGTGTGTGTGTGTGTGTGTGTGTGTGTGTGTGTGTGTGTGATGGTACAGTAACACTCACTTTGTTGATTTGACTTTGGTTTGATTTTCTAACCCTGTTTTTTGTGATTATCTCATTTTCTTTTAATTTTTATTTTATATTGGAGCACAGTTGAGAAACTATATTGTGTTAGTTTCAGGTGTACAGCAAAGTGATTCATTTATACAAATCCATGTATTTATTCTTTTTCAATTTTTTTTCCCATTTAGGTTATTATGTTGAGCAGCATTCCTTATGCTATACAGTAGGTTCTTGTTGATTTCTGTTTTAAATATAGCAGTGTATATATGTCAATTCCAAGCTCCCAACCTGTGTTCTGTTGTTGTTTTTTAACTTATGATAGAAAGGCTGCTAGCAGTTCAGCTTCTTTCCTGGCTCTTGGTACAAAATAGCCTCGACCTCATTAGACTCCTCTGTGTCTGACCTGTGGGATGAGCTCCATATTCCTTCAAGTAAGAAAGTCCTTCTTGTGTTTTCTCTCAATCCATATACTACTCATAAATCCCACTTGGTTTCCAAAACAAACTCATCACTTAAGTTTCTCGAGTTTGATAACCTGGAGAGCTGCCTAAGGAATCTGTCCCTTTGGTCATCCGTGCCTCCTAACTGGCTGTGAACATTCTATTTAACCTTGTGATGGGAAAGGGAGAAATTTACTCAAATGCATACCTTGCCACGACCATCATAGCTGTGACAAATGGGCGTCGGACAGTTTAGATCCTGCCAATTAAAGAGCTGCTTATTGCATCTGCTTTTGGTAAACATCAGTCATTATAGGGGGTGGAGAAGCTGTGTTTCCCACTGTGCTGCCTTTTATTTTTTTTGTCATTCTCTCTATCTCTTGCTTCTTGAGTGTACCTTCTGTCACCAGCCATACGTGCTGGCTACATCGTTAAGTGCTGAGACTTTACATCTTAATTCTGAGGGAGAGGTTTTCTCTGGGGGCGATGGTGCATCTGTGGAAAAGGAATTTCAGTGTACAATGGAGGTGATATGTTGGAGGATGTTGATGACATATTTAAGGAAACAGCTGTCCAGAAACTATTTTGTGAAGGTGTGTGCGAGTGGTTGATTGGGAGGGAGAGAAGGAGTCTGCTTGCTCTGGTTGCCCACAGGCTAAGTAAGGTGGAATATCTTACCTTGGCTTAGAGGTTGCTAAGGAAAATCTTTGAAGTACTTAACTCCAGCAGGAAAGAACATGGATTTAGGATGTGGGATAATTTGCTCAACTTGTGTTCTCTTTCTGTCTGGGAGGCTCATAAGCTATCAAGCAATGTTATCAACAATTCCCACTTTCTTTCAGATGCTTCTTAATGTTATTTAATACTCTTTTCGACAGAATGGGGACTAACCCAGGATGAAATTATGGCTTAATTTTTTAATGTAATTCCTTGTGAAACAAAAAGATGTCTGTGTTCAATAGCTGGATAGATGTATGGCAAAATAGGAGAAAGGCAAGCTGTGTAACATCAGGACCAGTTTCTATAGCAACAAAAATGTCAGGCATCCTTTTGGCTGATCCTATTAATCTGGAGTAGAAGCAATGATACTGACACATTCGAAATGTATTTAAACCAAAAGGTGAAAATATAACCCAGTTGTGGATTTAAAATAGAGGTAGAATTAGGTACCAGCATTATTCAACCGAAACATACAGAATGTAAGGGAAAGCAGAGAGTTCTCAAGTATACCCTCTGCATTTTTTAGATTTATTTTTTTAATGATTAAGCTTTTCACCAGAAGTTATTCGAATAGTCTCAGATCCAAGTATAAAAAGAAGGGTAGAGGAAAGATCCAATCAGCTTCTGGTATCCAAAGCAGGCCTGTCTTTTTCAGAGTGTTGGCTCAGAGTAAACCCTTGAAATTAATTGTTTTGAAGATGGTGAGATTTGTAACTTTGAGAGCTGCTGACATTTGTGCATCTTCACAGAAAGGCAAGACTAGGTTTCTGGAAGAAGAAATCTGGCCTTTGGACCAGAGCATGTAGTCGTGGTTTCTGCTCTTTTAACCACAAAAGGGCTAATGGGAGACTTGTGAACAAGTCCCCCACATCTGTTAATGGAGGTGATGGTCCCAGCTCTGTGTTCTTCCAAGAGCTACTCTGAGGACCAAATGAGATAATGGATGTGGAAGTACTCTGAAAGATATCTAAAGTGCTCCAGGAGTGTAAAGAATGATTATTATTATTAAGGATGAGCCAAGGAAATACTCTGTCCTAAAGAGCACCAGTAGCGGACAGAGTTTAGGAGGCGAGTTATAAATTCTGACTATCTGGGTCAGCGGTTTGAATTCCTTTTTCCAAGGGAGACTCTAAAGCTATTATTCTGTGCTCTTTTCCTTTGGTGCCTCTTTTTACTTTCGAATTATTTAAATGGCTAAATCTTTTCCCACTTTGCAAAGCAGAATGACAGTCCCCAGTATATTTTGCTGCCGGAGCACAAAATAAATGGGGATGCAGATCCGTGTCATTATGATAAAACACCATCTTTTCATCTTTATCTGAGAATTTCAGACTCCTCAGGAAAGATGACCGCCTCTCATTATGGAAAATGAATTTGCTAGCAAAGAAAGATATCTCTTAACTTGTTCTGGGGTTTCCTGTTTCCAAAAGTATCAAGGAAAATTAGCCTTGTTTACTATTCTTGGTTTATTAAAAATGATTTCCCTTTCCTCACCCACTCCCCACATGTCTGAAGATGGTCTTGGAATAATCGAAGAGAATGTAGACAGGAACCAGCAAGGAAAATGAAAAGAGTATGTAACGTTTGATTAACCAAGATATCTTTTGTAAAAGAATAGAATCTGCTTTTTGAAATGAGGAGCAAAAGGTCTAGATATTTCTAACCCCTGTCTGGATACACTTTCTTACACTTCAGAAATAATTAACACTCTCAAAGCAAGGGAGATGCTTTCAACTATGCCTTGAAATAAAATGTTATTTTTGTACAAACCGCGGCTGGGGATATGTTGCTGTCACCTTCAAGCCCTGCATTGTGACTGATGACCTGGGAGGGTGTCCAAATCTCAGATTTTGTCTCCATCCATCAGTCACCAGTCAAATATGTATCTAGCACTATGATAGGCTCATGGGGATAAAAGACTAGAAGAGTAAAGAGAAAGAAAGTAGATTTTCTTTTATCTTTACCAAGTTTCATGCACCAAATTGCTGTCTCTCTCAGTTTGTTAACAGAAAATGAACTTCATAAGTGTAGGACCAGGGAGGCTAGTTGATTAGTTAAGACAAATAGACTTTTTCATTCTTGTTTGTCCTTTGGCACTCAGCTCTTCTATAAAGCTTTTCTGATTACCGTTTTATGCTTCCAACCTCCCACCTTTGTAAAACAATATAATGCAGTGATGAGGGTTGGTTTAACAGTGAGGTACAGATTCAAGTTTAATCTCCATCACATACTAGCTGGATGACTCTGTGCAACAACTGTGAGCTTCCATGGCATTGTAAGTGAAGAGCAGTAGACCCAACACACAGGGATTTATGAAGACTAAGTAGGAAACGGAAGTAGAGTGCTTAGCCAAATAGGTAGCATGTAGTAAGAAACCAGTACATTCTAGCAATTGTGATTATTTTCATTTCTGTGAACATTAGAGTATTTTGAACATTTTTACTTAGCCCATAGAACAAAGAAACATGTTTTACTACCAAGCAAAATGTACGATAAACATCCTCAGATCTCTGATGCTGAGCCCATTCTGGGGAGCCCTCCGAGGTGCGGCAGGGATATTTAGGGACATAGGGGTGTCAGAAATGTGCTGAGACTCAGGATCAGGATGATTCTCAGCTATGAAGGGAGGAATGTGCATGCCTATTGCACACCTTCATTTGTGTTTTAAAACAGCATTTTTATATTTGACTCACTCCTTTTGATATTTCCATTCCCAAGGGCCTTGCCCATGCCTTGATGTGTCCTTATCATTATTATAAAACTCATCACACTTCAGCGTTTTGCTCTGTTTCTTTAGTGATTAGCCTGTGATCAATAGACAGCAGAAATTATGTGTGTGTGTGTGTGTATACATATATATATATATTTTTTTTTCTTTTTACTTATTCATCTAAATACCAAGAACTGTTACCAGGTTTCAAGAGGTGGGTATTTGTTTGATGGATAAATGGATCAAGCAATGAAAAAACAAATTAATGAAAGTCTTTATTAAAACTTGTGAATGCCAGTGGGGACAAGGAGGATGGAGGGGCAAGGAAGAGTAGGGGATTAAGAGGTACAGACTACTATGTATAAGTAAGTCACAAGGATACATTGTATAGCACAGGGAATATATCCAACATTTTATAATAACTTTAAATTATTGGAGTATAATCTATAAAAATATTGAACCACTATTGTCTACCTGAAATTAATAAAATATTATAAATCAGCTATACTTCAATGAAGAATGAACCCTAAAGAAGCATTTAAGCCCCTGTATGAACACATGGTAATAATTAAGTATTATACACTCAGTATGCCCGCAAATTTGGAAAACTCAGCAGTGACCACAGGACTGGAAAAGGTCAGTTTTCATTACAATTTCAAAGAAAGGCAATGCCAAAGAATGCTCAAACTACTGCACAATTGCATTCATCTCACAAGGTAGTGGAGTGATGCTCAAAATTCTGCAAGGCAGGCTTCAGCAATATGTGAACCATGAACACCCTGATGTTCAAGCTGGTTTTAAAAAGGCAGAGGAACCAGAGATCAAATTGCCAACATCCAATGGATCATGGAAAAAGCAAGAGAGTTCCAGAAAAAACATCTACTTCTGCTTTATTGACTATGCCAAAGCCTTTGACTGTGTGGATCACAATAAACTGTGGAAAATTCTGAAAGAGATGGGAATACCAGACCACCTGACTTGCCTCTTGAGAAATCTGTATGCAGGTCAGGAAGCAACAGTTAGAACTGGACATGGAACAACAGACTGGTTCCAAATAGGAAAAGGAGTACGTCAAGGCTGTATATTGTCCCCCTGATTATTTAACTTATATGCAGAGTACATCATGAGAAACGCTGGGCTGGAAGAAACACAAGCTGGAATCAAGATTGCCAGGAGAAATATCAATAACCTCAGATATGCAGATGACACCACCCTTATGGCAGAAAGTGAAGAGGAACTCAAAAGCCTCTTGATGCAAGAGGAAAGGAAAAACAGTTGGCTTAAAGCTCAACATTCAGAAAACGAAGATCATGGCATCCAGTCCCATCACTTCATGGCAAATAGATAGGGAAACAGCGGAAACAGTGTCAGACTTCATTTTTCTGGGCTTCAAAACCACTGCAGATGGTGACTGCAGCCATGAAATTAAAAGACGCTTAGTCCTTGGAAGAAAAGTTATGACCAACCTAGATAGCATATTCAAAAGCAGAGACATTACTTTTCCGACTAAGGTCCGTCTAGTCAAGGCTATGGTTTTTCCTGTGGTCATGTACGAATGTGAGAGTTGGACTGTGAAGAAGGCTGAGCACCGAAAAATTGAAGCTTTTGAACTGTGGTGTTGGAGAAGACTCTGGAGAGTCCCTTGGACTGCAAGGAGATCCAACCAGTCCATTCTGAAGGAGATCAGCCCTGGGGTTTCTTTGGAAGGAATGATGCTAAAGCTGAAACTCCAGTATTTTGGCCAACTCACGCAAAAAGTTGACTCACTGGAAAAGACTCTGATGCTGGGAAGGATTGGGGGCAGGAGGAGAAGGGGACAACAGAGGATGAGATGACTGGATGGCATCACGGACTCGATGAACGTGAGTCTGAGTGAACTCCAGGAGATGGTGATAGACAGGGAGCCCTGGTGTGCTGCAATTCATAGGGTCGCAAAGAGTCAGATACAACTGAGCAACTGAACTGAACTGAACTGATTGATATATGCTTTTAACTGATCAGTTTTCAGGTTGGCAGGTGAATAGGGCATTGAGACTTATTGTACTGAGGGCTTGTCCTTAGGGGGAGAGTAATGTTTTCCTGGCCTTGAGAAAAGCCCAGACTGAGATCCTCTGAGAGGCTATGAACGAAGAATCTCTCAGATTATTCTAGTTCTATCAGGGATGCATAGCAGGCCCCTTTGCAGCTCCAACCTTCATTTCTAAATACACACTCAAATCAATAATTTTGAGTGGGCTGCCAAAAAGCAGTCAGTAGATCAAGTATTGCCCAAGGAGCCCTTCACCCTTGGCTGCCACGATGTGTGACCCTCTCCCTTGAGTTTGGCAGCCAGAGCAGAAAGCCTGAGGCAACTCCTCCTGAAAGGCCAGCACAGAAAATTCCTTCCAGTTTGGCAAGGAGACTGTGGGTAGAGAGGAGGACACTCATAATGTCTAATCCTTCATGGGCAGCTGTTCATAGCTTGGACCAGACAGCTAAAGAAATCATAAGAATGTTTCTAGCATTATCTGTTTTCATTCCCAAACCATCTCTTTTGTTTTCCACACCTGGACCAGGAATCTGCACATCCCCAGCCCCCTGCATCTGTTTCTTCTCTGTTTGAATGACAAATCCCAATGCCTTACCCTCTTTTATCTTTTCTTCCTACTCGATTCATCTGCTCAGATGCCAATTACAACAATATTAATAGCTAATATTTAGAAACAGTGAGAGACTTCATTTGGGTTGGGGCTCCAAAATCACTGCAGATGGTGACTGCAGCCATAAAATTAAAAGACACTTGCTCCTTGGAAGATAAACTATGACTAACCTAGAGAGCATATTACAAAAGCAGAGACATTACTTTGATGACAAAGTTCCATCTAGTCAAAGGTATGGTTTTACTAGTAGTCATGTATGGATGTGAGAGTTGGACTATAAGGAAAGCTGAGTGACAAAGAATTGATGAACTGTGATGTTAGAGAAGACTCTTGAGAGTCCCTTGGACTGCAAGGAGATCCAACTAGTCTATCCTAAAGAAAATCAGTCCTGAATATTCATTGGAAGGACTGATGCTGAAGCTGAAACTCTAGTAGTTCGGCCACCTGATGTGAAGAACTGACTCATTGGAAAGGACCCTGATGCTGAGAAAGACTGAAGGTGGGAGGAGAAGGGGATGACAGAGGATGAGATGGTTGGATGGCATCACCAACTCAATGGATGTGAGTCTGAGTAAGCTCTGGGAGTTGGTGATGGACAGGGAAGCCTGGTGTGTTGCAGTCCATGGAGTTACAAAGAGTCAGACATGACTACGTGACTAAACTGAACTGATCATGAAACTGGTACAACTTCAAGAGTTTTAGTTCTGTTTGTTCATTGTATCTTCCCCGCAGGCTAGCTAAGACGCACAAGGGAAAACATGTGAATTAAAGAGAGAAGTCAAGGTATGAAAGCACTGAGCATGATGAGTTAGTTTATGAGAGGTGGATAAGAAGAGGCATAATAGAATTTATGAGTGAATGCAATCTTGAGCGATAAGGAAGAAAATGGGACTAGGACATGCCAGTGGTCAAGGGCATAGATATGTACAGCACACCCTGGTTTACTGGCCATGGTAAGCATAGTACATGGTTCATAGCAGGCATTCGATAACCCTAGGCTGAAATGATTCAAATAACATATTTGGGTGAACATTGCAAAACACTACAAAACAGAGGAGGAGACCAGAAGTGGGAGGGGCTAGCCTGATAGCACTCGTTTTCAGGAAGAGTGGGTGAATGATGAAGCTTTCTATAAAAGCGAGAGCAAATTTTATGACTGCAACTCACAGATTTCTCATCATAATGAATTCTCCATTAAATGTCCTCCTAATCCACACTGGCTGATAGATGAACCCCTGAAACAGAGAGTTCCCAGCAAGATCTATGGGAGTAGCCACATATCAGAGGAGATGAATGCAGTTAGTCATCAGGAATTGCAGGAGTCAAAAGGAAGATGGGGCCATTTGCCTGGACTCTGTTTGAAAGCCAGATAACAAATGAATCCCCCGGCTTGTGTTGTCAAATGTTTCTATTCATATGAGCAACTGCCTCAGTCACTGATAGCTTCAGTTCAGTTCAGTTCAGTTGCTCAGTCCTGTCCGACTCTTTGCAGGCTTTGAAGAAAGAATGTAACAGTTTAATGAAGGTGTTAGAGCATGCCTGAGAGAGCACCACACTAGGGGTCCTTAGGGTCTTTGAATAGCAGACCTAGGTCTGGGATCTTAGATATCATCTAGTCAAATGAAATCTTAAGGTAGAACCTGAATAAATATAACAGGTAAAAGCAATAAATGGGATTTTCTGGCAATTTAAATCTACATCATTTGGCAGACAAGCCCTTTAATTGTGGATTTCCTAGAGCAAACATGTGTATGGAAAACACTGCTTTGAGTCCAATACTCTTATTTTACCAGGGAAGGGAAACCTAGCCACAGAGCAGAGAATTGACTCCCTCAGTGTAACCCAGGCGGCCAATGGCAAAGTCTGAGTCCAGAAATTTTGACTCTGCTTTTCATGCACCAGTAATGTTCTTTTGTTCAAGAAATATTATCGAGCAGCTACTATGTAAAGGACACTGTTAGCCTGGAGCATACACTGAAAGATCAAGTTTCTATTCTTAAAAATTTCAGGGAAAATTTCAAAGACAATTCTAATTTAGAGTAAAAAGTGTAAAACTAGAGCTATGTACATATTATGATTTACCCAGATATCACAGGGCTTCCCAGGTGGCTCAGTGGTAAAGAATTCACCTGCCAATGCAGACTGAATTCCTGGATCAAGAAGATACCCAGTTAAGTATTCTTGCCAGGATAACCCCATGGACAGAGCAGCCTGGTGAGCTGCAGCCCATGGGGTCAAAAGAGTTGGATACGACTGATAAACTGAGCATGCACGCACACAGATTACACAAATTCAGAAGCTTTCAAGTGTCAAGCAGGTAACATGAATGAAACATGCTGAGAACAAAGTATGGTGGCAGTTGAGGGAACTGGAACATAAATGTCTATTGAGTGTATTCAAATTTTGAAACCTCAACTTGATAAAGATAATTTACCCCAAAATTCCCTGCAGTTAACATTATACTAAATACCAAGAGTATCAAAGCTTTCCCATAAAGCAAAGATATATTTCAGCATCATATTGGAAGTCCTAGTTAATGCAATAAAACAAGAAAAGGGAATGAATGGTATGTAGGTGGTTAAGGAAGAAATAAGCCTGACTTTTTGTAGATGACATGACTCTCTGTGTAGAAAATCTTAAAGAATCAAAAAAACTCTTGGAACTAATAAGCAATCATAACAAGTTTACAGGATTCAAGCTTAATATACAAAAGTCAGTCACTTTCTTATATATTAGCAATGAATGCATGGACTATTTAAATTAAAAACACAATACAATTAATTAAATTAAATTAAATTAAATACAATTAAATTAAAAACACAATTATCTTCCCCAAAATAAAATACTTGGGTATAGCAAAATGTTTAGGAGCTATATGAGGAAGATTACAAAACTGATGAAAGAAGTGAAAGAACTAAACAAATAGATATCCCATCATCATGAGTAGAAAGGCTTAACATTGTCAAGCTCTCAGTTCTTCCAAACTTTATCTATAAATTCAGTAGAATCCCAGCAAGTTAATTTGTGGATGTTGACAAATTTATTCTAAAGTTTATAAGGAGAGGCAAAAGACCCAGAATAGCCAGCACCATATTGAAGGAGAAAAACAAAGTTGGAGGACTAACACTAGTCAACTTCATGACTTAGTATAAAGCTACAATAATAAAAATAGAGTGATACTGATGGAAGAATAAACAATAGATTAACAGAATAGAGTGCCCTGAAGTAGACCCATATAAATATAGTTAACTGGTCTTTGAATAAAGAGAAAAGTAATACAATAGAGAAAAGATAGTCTTTTCAACCAATGGTGCTGGAAAAACTGGATATCCACATGCACAGAAGTAAATCTCTACATAGATGTTGAAAGGAAAGTGAAAGTGTCAGTCACTCAGTTGTGTTTGGCATTTTGTGACCCCATGGACTGCAGCTTGCCAGACTCCTCTGTCCTGGGATTCTCCAGGCAAGAATTTGGATTGCTATTCCCTTCTCCAGGGAATCTTCCTGACCCAGGGATTGCATCTGGGTCTGCCACACTAGAGGCAGATTCTTTGCCATCTGCACCACTAGGGAAGTCCTTAAACTCTTCACAGATATTAACTCAAAATGGATCACAGATCTAAATGAAAAACCATAAAACTCCTAGAAGATAACATAAAAAGTCTAGATGAACTTGGATTTGGCAATGACCTTTTAGATACAATGTCAAAGGTATGATACATGAAAGAGAGAACTGATAAGCTGGACTTCTTTAAAATCAAAAATTGCTGCTCTCTGAAAGACACTGTCAAGAGGATAAAAGACAGGCTACAAACAAGGAGCAAATATTTGCAAATGACACATCTGATAAAGGATTGTTGTCTAAAATAGACAAAGAACTCTTAAAACTAAACAATAAGAAAGCTACCCAGTTAAATGTGGGCCAAAGATTTTATCGGATACCTCAGCAAAGAAGATATACAGACGGCAAATTGATATGTGAAAAGATATATTCTCCTTATGTATGTTTTCAGGAAAATGCAAATTAAAACAATAATGAGATACCACCACACATCTATTAAATGACCAAAATCCCAAATTTATTTGACTGCACCAAATACTAATGCAGATATGGAGTGACAAGAAGTCTCATTCATTGCTGGTGGAAATACGAAATGGTACAGCCTCTTTGGAATATAGTTGGGTAGTTTCTTATGAAACTAAACATAATCTTACCAAATCATCCAGCTTACCATATCATGCTCCTTGGAATTTACCCAAAGAAGTTAAAAACTTATGTCCACATAAAAACTGCACATAGATGTTTATATTAATAGCAGCTTTATTCATAATTGCCCAAACTTAGAAGTGACCAAGATGTACTTCAGTAGACAAATGAATAAGTATATTGTTGGTCATCCAGACAGTATCTAAGAAATATTATTTAGCACTAAAAAGAAATGAGATGCCATGCTGTGAAAATACATGCATATTACTGAGTGAAGGAAGCCAATATAAAAGGCTATATATGCTGTCTGGTTCCATCTATATGACATTCTGGAAAGGGAAGAGATTGTAGTAGTAAAAATACTAGTGGTTGCCAGAGGTTAGTGGGGAGGAAAGGATGAATATATGAAACACTGAGGATTTTTAGGGCAGGGAAACTACTCTGTGCGATGTTATAATGGTGGATTATTGTTGTTTAGTCGCTAAGTCATGTCCAACTCTTTTGCAACCTCATGGACTGTAGCCCAGTCAGGCTCCTCTGGTCATAGGATTTCCTGGGAAAGAATCCTGGAGTGGGTTGCCCTTTTCTTGCTCTCTCCAGAGGATCTTCCTGAACCAAGGAGCAAACCCACGTCTCCTTCCTTGGCAGGTGGATTCTTTACCATTGAGCCACCATGGAAGCCCATAATGGTGGATGCATATTATTGTATATTTGTCCAAACTCAGAATATACAACACCAAGAGAAAACCTTAATATAAACTAAAGACTTTGGGAGACAATGATGGGTCTATGTAGGTTCATCATTCTAACAAATATATGAGGATTGATTAATAATAGGGGAGGCTGTACATTCATTGAGGGCAGGAGGTATATGGGAAATCTCTGTACCTTCTACTCAGTTTTTTGTGAACCTGATTCCTCTAAAAACTAAAGCTTATTAAAAAAAAAAAAATGAAAACTGTGCAGTCAAAACAAAACCCATTTGGCATTGCTGGGCCAGTAGCTTTCCCTGGACACCTTCCCTTACATTTAACAAAGCTCTTTCATATAGTGTAGCCATAATTTACAAAAAGAAATGAATTTAACATAGCAACCTAGTCCACACATGCACACATGTAAATGAAACAAAAACTTCACAATGTTGTCCTCACTCTTACGATGTGTGAACTATTTTCTATTCCATTCTATTCTCTTTCATTCTATTCTAGTTTTATTTTGTTTAAAAATAGTAGTTATAATCCGCTAAACTAATTTCCAAACTCACTACTGACTGTTAAATCACAGTTTGAAAACCATTGCGATAGCAGTGGAGTCTTAAACAACCCTGGGAGGCAGGTAGTTATGGTTTTTCCCATTTCACTCATGAGAAAATGGACTCTCAGAGATTGTGATTTGCTCACCCTTATACAATGAGTGAGTGGTGGATACAGACTGGAAGCAGAATCTTCTGGTGCCCCAACTGTGTGGTTCTTTAAAGAAGCCACGTTGCCTTCCAGAGAATGCTGATTAAGACTGAGTTCCAACTCTGACTTGAATCTTTATTTTTGTATTGCTCCTGGTGACAGGGTGTTCTTTATTTCCCTGTATGTAACACTTGTTCCCATTAATTTGCTAGATTTGCCACCTCTTGGACCATCAGCACGGAATAAACTTTCAAGATAGGAATGGATTTAAATATGGACTTGACAACTCATACATGCTCTTCACTGCATCCTGCATGCAGTTTGAGAACTTCCATCAAGCCACTTTCCTGATGTTTTCATACCATTTCCTGGTCTCAAGCATCTGGCATACAAGTGTATATTTTTCTAGAAATTTCAGGCATCTGCTGTCATGGTGCTGGCCAAGGGAGCCTTCTCAAGCCCCATATGCAAGCTCTGCTGCTGCCGTTTTCCTGCAAGTTTAATAAGGCCAGGGCCATAGTTGTAAATATTTAAAAACTTGATGTGTGGCCAGATGGATTCATTATAGGCCATATCTGTGCTTAGACTCATTTTCCAGTTCGGCGCTGGAAATGTCGCATAGGAAGACACACATGGCTCAGGATCAGACCCGCATCTAAATGCCAGAGGTAGAGCATTCATTTGTGTCCTCGCCTCTGATTTTCCTAACAGTTCTTCTTATTTAGCCTTGCCCAGACTGAGACGGGAGCCTGATGAAAAAATAATAGATATAAATTGTGCTTCAGTCATTGGCTGTTTATCTTAAGAAGAGAAACTTGTTTCCAGGCTACCTGATAATTGGACATCCAAAAAGTTCACTAAGAAGAGGAGAGAGTGGGACAGTACTGAGTGGAGAGAGAGCAGACTGTTTATTTTCTTTTATTAGAAGAGGCTGCTGGTCCTTTCAGTTTCCCCAAGTTGTGGGTTTCTTTGTATATAGAGTATGACAACCGCTACCTCAATAGTATATGAATTATCTATGAATTCTTAAGGCTTTGAAACAATAAATTCTTACACTTGACTCTATAAAGAAGGGGGAGGGCTGGCAGGGTTTCCAGGGGAAGAGATCAGACCTATGGGGAGAAACTGGAGTCCCCTTCACTCAGTTACTCATCCACTGGTTGATTCAGTATACATTTATTGAACAATTTTCATCTAGCCTGTTCTTGCTTCAGCCCAAGCAGCACTCTACTAAAAAATTTCCTGTGAATGAAGTGTGATTTAGATGCCCTGGCTTTGTGTTCCCAAGGGATAGACCAATGAAAGCACTTGTCATGTTGTAGGATAATTGCTAGATTTACATAACTGCCTGTGCCTCTGCTGTGGGCTCCTTGAAGGTGGACACTGTGTCTTCATTTACCTCTCTGTCCCAACACTATGTGCAGTGCTTAACTCAGAGAAAGTTCTTGATATTTGAGATATTTGAGAATATGAGGATAAATGACTCCTTTCTCTGGAAGAGTAAGAAACACATCCTCATTAGCATCTAGCCTTTCAATCCAAAAACTATCCAAGTGGTCTGTAATGGTCTGTAAGAATTTGTCCTCATTTCCCATTCATTTAGTTATTAAGAATGAAGAAGGGCTTCCCTACCATTATTTCATTTGAACATAATTCTTTTCTCTTGGCAATCTCTTAATGCTTTCTCAAGTGTTTTCCTACTAGGTCTATATGTTATCAGTTCAGTTCAGTTCAGTTCAGTCACTCAGTCGTGTCCGACTCTATATGTTATAAGTGCATATAAATACGTGGATGTGTAGAATATACAATGATGTATATGATATTACATCATATACATATATGGATATGGATATGTGGATATATGTATATCTAGATGAGTGTATGTATAAACATATACAAGATACAACCATAATGTGGTATGTGGTAGGGTCCTTTAAAAGAATAACCTGAAGAATGAGTCTTAGGTGTGTGGTGATCCGACAGACAGCATCACCCGGCAGAGGTGAGAACAATCCACCTAGATTAACTCAGTATGTGGCCATGAACAGAAATCCATGTCCCCTCCGAACCTCTCTCTCTTCATCTGTTTCTTCATTGCAAGAGTTTCTCTACCTCCGTCTGATGAGTTGATGTGAGTCTCAGTGGATGGAAAAACCCTTTGCTGGTTAAATCAATATAAATGATCAAAAAATGCCAAATGAGTCATGCATATGACAAGATTGGGTTTGATAATGCCATTTACCGTTTGGGAAAATGCATTCTCAAAGGTTCCTGGCATCAGGCAGAGGTTCTGACAGCAATACTGGCATTGCTCAGTACATTTTTCGAGTGCTGAGCAGATTCCCATTTGCTTGGCAGCTGCAGAACCTTCCTATAACGTTCTTTGGTATCTATTAATATTCCTTTTCTTTCCCTCCCCCCACTTCTAACTTCCCCCTCTTTCACCCCCTTCTGTGTCCAGCTTTGTCAGTGGTCAGACTCATATGGCTTGGATTACCTAGAGCATCTAGTTTTCCACCCATCCACTGATTTAATAATTCCCCCTGGGGCCAGTACATAGTAGGTACATTTCCTAATTTTTCCACTTGGGAAATTTCTATTCATTACTCAAGGTTGCTCCAGCACCGTCTCTCCCATGTGGTCCCACTGCCTTCTCTGGAGAGTTCAGCAATAGGCCCTCTTAAGGAGGTCCCAGTCCTTTTACCAAAGCTTTGAAATCTTAGAGGCAATGTATTAGGGAAATCCCTGAATAGAATTCAGTGGTGGGCCTTGCTACTACCTTTTCTCCTCCTCAATGGGACTCTAAAAGGCCCAAGAATCAGAAAGGAAGCCTTCAGCAGAGAGCACTTTTGGCAGGTGGCAGCTGGGTTGAAAACTCATCAAGAAAGGTTCTGTGGTCTCCCAGCAAATCACCTTAGGCTGGTACATTAAGGTCTTCAGTACAGATGTCCTCCAGCAGGAAATTTAGAAAGCCCCAATAAATGCCGCCTGATTAGTTGTTTCTCCCAGGTCAGAGTGCCTCTAAGTCCTGGGTGATACTACCATAGGTTCTGCTTGTATCTGACACCTAAGAATAAGAAATCAGGCTAATTAGCTCTCCTTCCTTCCACCAAGAGTGAAAGCAAACAACTGTGGTGAGTAAGATTCCCTCCTTCCTTTCTCTTTCTTTCCTTCCTTCCTTCCCTCCTTGTCTCTCTTTCTCTCCCTCCTTCCTTTCTTCATATTTCAACTGGTTGCTATGGTGTCATATAGGGAGGACCCATCTGCAGCTCTGAGTGTCTTTGTATCAGAAGGCAATTGTCAGTCCTCAGTTAATTATGCATGTTTTCATTAGGAGCAGTAATGAGAAACAGTTGAAATAGCAGGTCCCTAAGACCCTAAAATATTCATTTCTTTGTGGATTAGCAAACTTTTTAAGGTAGAAAGAGCACTAACTTTGAAGACAGATCTCAGTTTGAATCCTAGCAGCCACTCACCACCAGCTGTGTTGTGATGTGACATTCCTTTGCCTTTTTGAGCATTAGTTTTCCCATCTGTAAAATGGAAATAGTGAGACCTACCCCCTAGGAATACCTTAAAATAACAGATAATGAAAATAAAGCATTTGACACAGTGCCTGATACAGTATTTGGCTCAGAGTATCCATTTCATAAATAAATAGTATCTTTTAGTGATAGGGAAGCTGAAATGGGAAAAGTCCTCTTCTGGTCAGATTTATCTCAATTTATAGCCAGTCATCTTGTTGGTTTTAAATGATTTTCTGCTCTTGGGTAGAGAAATTTTTGAGTATGTGGAGATGGAGTTGCTAATCTGAAAATGGACAGGTTATTATTTTTCAACTTGAGGGCATTATGTTGCATTTACTAAATTCCCCTCTGTTCAGAGATTCATATTCTCAGTTTGTGTTATTTTACTGGATGCTTATAGTTGATAAAATGCCTTTTAGTCTGTGTAGTGGCTTTGATCCTGGGGAACACTAACCCTGTATATTATTACATTTGTCGGGTAACAGAGAATGTACACCTTATCCTAAACTCATGCAAACATTTGAGTAGCTGCCTGGTTCACAAGCAGCTGAATTCGGGAAAGAATAAATGACAAGAAACCTGCTCGTGTTACACGATTTGGCATAAATGATTCTGTGACTTCTTTGTCCCTAAATAATTGGAGTTGAGTCAAAAGAGATAATGCATGTGAAAGCATTTGGAAAACTAAAAGTTTTCATTGTAATGGATCATTATTATTCTAATTACTACTAATATGAAGAACCTAATATAGCATGAACCAATTATCAAGATAAGAGTATTTCTAAAGTTGTGAACATCGGGTACCCATTTGGTATTTGGTTTTATACTGTTTTGCTTTGTTCTCTAATTGTTACATGCATTTAAATCTTCCGCCTCTACCCCAATTACAAGCATCTATATAAGCATTTAGTCAATTCTGTATAATTCATTATTTCAAAATCATCAACTGAATGCTTACCATGTGCCAGGCACAGAGCTGAGAAATGTGCCAGGCACAGAGCTGAGCCAGATCAGTGAATAAGATGCTTTTCCTGCCCTCAGTGAGCTTTCTTCTTGATAGAGAAGACAATAAAGGGGTGACTAGAAGACAGCATGCTGAATACCCTGACATAGGGATTTCAGGAAAAAATGATAACTACAAATGGTAAAGTAGCATATGGAAAGGCTCTGATGTGTGTGTGTGTGTGTGTGTGTGTGTGTGTGTGTGTGTGTGTGTGTGTGTGTGTATGAGACAGAGCAAGCATACATAATATATCTGTGGAGCTGCCATAATTTGCTTCTGTGCGCTGTGCTTAGCTGTTCAGTCATGTCTGACTCTTTGTGTCCCATGGAATGTAGCCCATCAAGCTCCTCTGTCCATCAGGGATTCTCCTGGCAAGAATCCTGGAGTGGGTTGCCATGCCCTCTTCCAGGGGATCTTCTCAACCAGGCATTGAACCCAGGGTTGGAATCCCTCATTGCTGGCAGATTCTTTACTGTCTGAGCCACCAGAGAAGCCCAAGAATACTGGAGTGTGTAACCTATCTGTTCTCCGGGAGATCTTCCCAACCCATGAATCAAACCCATGTCTCCGGCACTGCAGGCAAATTCTTTACCAGCTGAGCTACCAGAGAAGCAGACATCATAAGTGCAGGCAGGGGCACTGTTTGGGATGGAGCTAAAGAAGTTCAATCATCTGTCTCGCACAACAAGAAACCCCAAAACTATGTGTTAGAAACAAAAAAGCCATTGAGTCACCCATGATTCCTCAGTTAGGTCATGTTCTAGGGAAAAGTTTGTCTCTGCTTCAACTGGTATTGGTTACTGTTTAGTTTGCATGTTCTAGGACTTTATATAAATGGAATCATATAGTATGTACTCCTTCTTGGTCTGGCTTATTTAATTCCATATAATTATTTTGGGATTCATCCAAGGCATTGAAGGTATATCAATAGTTCATTTTATTGCTGAATGGTGTTCCACTGTATAGATATATACAGTTTCTGTGTCCATTCACCTGTAGATGAATATGCGGGTTGTTTGCAATTTTTGGATATTACTAATAAAGCTGCTATAAACAGTGAAAAGGCATATAACATCACTTCTATCACATTCTATTAGTTAAACAGGTCAGGGGCCCTCCCAGGTTCAAGGTAAAGGGCAGTAAATTTAGGAGGAGAGGGACAGGAGGAATGGTTAGTGGCTCTGGCTGCAGACAGTCTATAGAACAAATATACCATGCTGTGGAGAGCTTGGCTTCATCTAGAAGCCTGTGGTGCAACCACTGAAGGAGCTTTGACTAGGGGAAAAAGATGGTATGTATTGGATTGACCAGAAAGTTTGTTCAGGCTTTCCTATATGATGTTATGGCTGGTTTAGGTTCCCAAGTGCCGTGAGCTATTTTCCAAAGAAAAGCCCATGCCTCTGCAGATGGCTATAGCAGCCTCATAATCCTTGCTCATCCAAGGTTCAGAAGTGGTTCAGAGGAAGTCTGCAGCAGCGTGCAGAGGGTTAATCCTGTACCACTGGGGATGTGCAAACCAGGAGCCTGTCTAAATCTCAATACTGCTTGCTGCCTTAGGGATCATCAGGTACTAAAGCCCAAGATAAAAAGGCCTGACAAAGATTATTGACGGTTTACCTTTTAATGAGCATCTGGGATTGATTCTGTTCCCCTCTGGGATGGCTTTCTCTGTCCTTCCTCCACCTGAGAGGCTATGGGGAGCATCAACAACAACAAAATACTAATCTCCAATTTGAATAATTGCAAGGCTTTGCTTTCTAGCAAATAAAGTTTCTAGAAGATGAGTGAGAAATGGCTCACCACTTTTCAAAATAGATATATGTAGAATTGTTATGATTATCCTGATTATTATTAAGCACTCCTGGTACATTGGATTATTTTCAAAGAGGCTGCTTGCCTCTAATTTGATAGTCCCTGTAATTCCCCTCTAGGGGTAGGTCAGCAGTGTTAACTCTTAATCACCCGAGGCAATTAGATGCACATGGTTCTAACCTAGGCACCAAAGGCTGCTGAATTGTTAATATAGTTATAATGGTAGGTCTCAGTGTCAGGGAGCTGTTCAACACCAAGAAGCTGGTAGTGAGTTGTGTGAGTTTCTACATATATATTTTGAGAAAAGGAATCATACCTCTGCAAATGGCAATGGACAGCAGTCCTAGAGACACTGACTTGCAGGCACTTCCCAGTGTGCTGCTCTCTGGATCTTATCTCTCCCTTTGCATGAAGCCAGAGCTCCATTTGAGCCTTGTTTACTTTGTTGAGCTTAGAATGAGTTCTTCAGTCACCTTTGGGGTGGAAATGATTCCAGGAAGTAGTCTAGACTAGGAAGAACAAAAGAAGAAAAGAAATTTTGATATAATCTTCTGGACAATTGGAATAGCTTGTGACCCTAAGAAAAGCAACAATTAAATCTCTACTGGCTTTGCTAAAGCTCCAATACTTTGGCCACCTGATGTGAAGAGCCAACTCGTTGGAAAAGACCTTGATTCTGGGAAAGATTGAGGACAGGAGGAGAAGGAGACAACAGAGGATGAGATGGTTGGATGGCATCACCGACTCAATGGACATGGGTTTGAGCAAACTCTGGGATATAGTGAAGGACAGGGAAGGCATGCTGCAGTTCATGAGGTCCCAAAGAACTAGACATGACTTAACAACTGAACAACAAGAAAGATTGGCTTTAAAATCTTGAACTCCCACCATCACTGATATTCATCTGTGCACCCAATCCCTGATCCCTGGTGGTAATGAGATGAGATATTTATAATACATGTTTCTTGGCAATTATCTTCTACAATCTCAAACTAACTAGGATAGTAGTTTTAGGCTTCTTATTGGGACATAAGAAATACGTTTTATATTTTGACTCAGTGAATATCAGTTCAGTTTAGTTCAGTCGCTCAGTTGTGTCCGACTCTTTGTGACCCCATGAATCGCAGCACACCACGCCTCCCTGTCCGTCACCAACTCCCAGAGTTCTCTCAGACTCACATCCATCGAGTCAGTGATGCCATCCAGCCATCTCATCCTCTGTCATCCCCTTCTCCTCCTGCCTCCAATCCCTCCCAGCATCAGTGATTATATACATAAGCTAATCAGGGTTTCATAGAACAATAATTACTTTTTTTTTTAAACATACAGTGCATTCTGATAGAATCTGTCCTGTACTATTTTTTTTTTTTTTTTAAGCCTTGGCCATGACAACCTCATTTCATAGCCTGCTAATGAATTGCAATGCAGAGTTTTAAAGGAAAATGAACTAGTGGAAGAAGCAAAGAGGCCTTTGGGTCTTAAGGATCAATGAAGACATGGATGGAGTACCCTGCCTTAAGAAATAGAGCCAAACCAAGTAGAGCCCCATATACTTTTTTTTTTTTTTTTTCTATAGCCTTTGCCAAGTTAGGAACCAAGTCTAATGCACTAAAACTGTCATTGACGGGGTTACAGAATTTCACTGTGGGCTCTTAATTTTGCCCAGAATCTGTCACCATGATCTTGATCTTCCCAGATCATCTAACAACATTTCAGCTCCTAGATCTGGTATCGGAGAGCGCTGGTTATTTGTTGCTTGCTCCTCTAGATCTGTAGTCTGCCCTTCCCTGCTGCTCTGTACCAGGAAGATGGCATTCAACTGACAGTGGCTTCTCTGGCTTCTGTTAGGTTTCCCTACTGGTAGCCACAGCAGGGGAAAGGAAAGTAAGAGAAGGATGTCAGAAACTTTATTTCCCTAGCTCTTTGCTTATTTAACTTACATGCAGAGTACATCATGAGAAACGCTGGGCTGGATGAAGCACAAGCTGGAATCAAGATTGCCAGGAGAAATATCAATGACCTCAGATAAGCAGATGACACCACCCTTATGGCAGAAAGTGAAAAAAAAAAAACTAAAGAGCCTCTTTGCTGGGGTCCAGCCCCAGTGGATCCAGGGTAATTCGAAGAGGAGATGGAATAGGTGTCCTAGAAAAAAACTTATTTAATTACAGATATATAGAGAGATTAGAAACGGATAGTGTAGTAGGAAATATTAGTGGAGAAAAAATTTCTGAATAACTTGGTTTATGTGGGATACCAATAAAACTCCAAGACAAGGAATTTGCACCATCTACATTGGGCCACCAGTGCCCGTTTGAATATTGGAGAGTGCCCTGCCTTGGGCTCCCTCTCTCACGGATCTTAGAAGCCAGGGCAAGTAAGTAGATGTGGTGAGCACCCACATTCCAGATGGGAATTCAGCTGGAAAAACAGGGAGCAAGAAAGAAACGACATGGGGGAATCAGTCTTTCTAGAAACTGATCCCATTTCTTTATTTTTCAGGTTTGCTTATATACTTTTTGTTACACATAGGGATGAATACAGAGTCAAACGGGGGGTCAGCAGACCTGACCCTTGTCAAAATCTGGTGCTTCATATAAATGTATACAAAGATCTTATGGGTTTTACATCATCTTCTGGCCATGAGGCCTGCTGACATTTTATGGCCTTTTCTGATAACGGTCAGTCAACCAGAAAACTTATTTTTCTAGGGGTGATTTTTTCTTAAGCCAAGTCCCACCCTCCAAATAAAGTTGCATTCCTATAGGGTGAGGGTGTAGTGGGTTACAATCAAGAAAGGAATTTACTTAGCCTAAGGTTTAACATGATTAATCTTAAAGGTTAATACTTATTTCTCCTATATGCTAGTTATATTCATTATAAGGACAGGGAATATGGAGATTTAGCAGCAAATATTGGCTCAACAAATGAAAAACCATTCACCAATATAATTTCTAATCAACCCACTAATACTATACTAATAATTTTGTAACTTCTCAAAAGAGTCTGTATTTAGAAAGTTTTAAAGCATCTCATGCCTCTCATGGTTGGGAGGCTGTAAACAATCACATGTGGCCGGATGAACCCAGTCAGGCAGGCTAGAGAAACTTCAGAGGAGTTTGTAAGTTGAAACACTCTTGTCATGCCCAGGAATTTTTATTAACTGGAGCTGCAAGTTAACTCCTTCTTGATGGGGGAGAGCCCCCTTAAAGTCAGAGATGTAGGTAGGAGCATAAAACAGTAAAGTAGGCACTCTGGTTTTGGGGGTAGATGCTCGGGAACAGGGGGTCTCCTGAGGCTCGATCTCGCCTTTGCATAATGCCTAGCCTCCTTCCTCATGACCTTTGCCATGGGCAGAGTTCCTCACGCTGGCTCCTGGCACCTCTTGATGAAAGTGAAAGAGGAGAGTGGAAAAGTTGGCTTAAAGTTCAACATCAGAAAACTAAGATCATGGCATCTGGTGCCATCACTTCATGGCAAATAGATGGGGAAACAGTGGAAACAGTGGCTGGCTTTATTTTGGGGTCTCCAAAATCACTGCAGATGGTGATTGCAGCCATGAAATTAAAAGATTCTTACTCTTTGGAAGGAAAGTTATCACCAACCTAAACAGCATACTGAAAAGCAGAGATGTTACTTTGTCTACAAAGGTCCGTCTAGTCAAGGCTATGGTTTTTCTGGTAGTCTTGTACAGATGTGAGAGTTAGACTATAAAGAAAGCTGAGCACTGAAGAATTGATGCTTTTGAACTGTGGCGTTGGAGAAGACTCTTAAGAGTCCCTTGGACTGCAAGGAGATCCAACCAGTCCACCCTAAAGGAGATCAGTTCTGGGTGTTCATTGGAAGGACTGATGTTGAAGCTGAAACTCCAATACTTTGGCCACATGATGTGAAGAGTTGACTCATTTTAAAAGACCCTGATTCTGGGAAAGATTGATGGCAGGAGGAGGAGGGGACGACAGAGGATGAGATGGTTAGATGGCATCACTAATTCAATGGACAGTTTGGGCAAACTCTGGGAATTGGTGAATGACAGGGAAGCCTGGTGTGCTGCAGTTCATGGGGTTGCAAAGAGTCAGACACGACTGAGCAACTGAACTGAACTGCTTCTTAGGCGATAGGTTGAAATTTGACATGTTCTTTACCCCTAGTCCCCAGCTCAGTTGCAGAGTTACAGACATTGCTGCAATCCTTTCTCTAGGTTTGACCACCTGCCACCTTACTTCTGTCCTTGAGGTTTATGGGTGCAATTCATTATAACTTATAAGAAATAATGTAGCACCCTTGTAAACTGTACCTTCTCTACACTCTCCTCTGCCATCCATCAATGCCATCAGTTTCATGTTGGGTCTGGTGGTGGGCAACTTAGACATTCCTTTAAGGAAGGATGTCCTTCCTGGCTGTGTGGAGTGAGGTGGGTGGGCAGCCTCCAGCTGTCAGCTCCTGCCTCAGCGAACCCTGTCCAATCCTGCAGGAGATCTAGAGTGAATATTGTCTGCCTTGTCTGCCCAGGTAGTCCTGAATCAGGCTCAATAGCCCGGCCTTGATATGCCTGGTTCTCTTGCTTGCATGACCTGGCCAATCCTGCTCTCTCCCCTTTCTTTTTAGCTCTTGATCTCTGTTTAAAATCTTACACCTTAACTGTGTTCTCTGCATTTTCCTCCAGAAAACCCCATCTGTAATGGGAAATGAACTGACACTCAGGGTTAGAGAGGACCTATTTTAGAAGTAGAGATGTCTATTTTTTGGTCTTTAACATATACAAACTACTGAATCTAAAATAGATGATTAACAAGGACCTGCCATATAGGACTGGGAACTCTACTCAATGTTTTGCAATAACCTAAATGGGAAAAGAATTTGAAAAAGAATAGACACATGTATTAACAGAATCGCTTGCCATACACCTAAAACTACTACAATATTATGAATCAATTATACTTCAATATAAAATAAATTTTTTTAAAAAGAACAATAATAAAATAAGGTACAGCCTCACTCACCTGCCCTGTCTGTCCTCCTACTGTTAAACACCAAGCAAAGAAAGATGCACTCCAAGTTGGAGACTTCTCCTTGGGGATGGGTGTATCTTTCAGTAAGTATTCCAATGTTAAGATGTTTACTCTTTTCACACTGTGGCCTGATCTCTGATAGAAACCAAATCTCCCCAGCTTGTTCAAGAGTGAATTCAAGGAATTAACTCAAATCATTATCTGAACCAGGAAGGTCTGCACCACAACAGTTTCTACTTGTGACAAGCAGGAAATGCCCTTTCTCTTAATATATATTCCCCAGACCCCCATTCTGAGGATGAAGGACACCTCCTGGATTCCTCAGACACAGGTTCACCCAAGTAATGTAGCTGCTTTGTCTTGTCTATTGCAAAGGTTTAGCATAAAGGGGAAGATACAGCTGTGAATGATTTTATCCAATTTCCTTCCCTTAAAATGAAAGTGAAGTTGCTCAGTCGTGTCCAACTCTTTGTGACTCCATGGACTGTAGCCCACGAAGCTTCTCCATCCATGGGGTTTTCCAGTCAAGAATACTGGAGTGGATTGCCACTTCCTTCTCCAGGAGACTCTTCCCCTACCCAGGTATCGAACCCAGGTCTCCTGCGTTGCAGGCAGATGCTTTACCCTCTGAGCCACAAATATACTTTCCATCTTTTTCATGACACTACACTACATTCCACAGGGTTGGTGAATTTCCCGTTTGTGAGAAGGAAAGGATGGGAGAAGGGGAGGCTCTGTGTCTCCAACCCTCTCCCAAACTCTCCCCAATTTGGCAAGTATCTCACCTTCATTTCCTATACATAGCTATGGCTAACCCAGTCCATCATCTTACAGATAAGAAACCAAATGTCTGGATAAGACAGAGATTTGTTCAAGGTCTCTCAACAATTCATAGCAGAGCAGGAATAAGCAGGTCTCTTTGCTCTCTGTTCCTTACAGTCCAGTCTGAAATTTTCTTATAGATTTACTCATCCAAAAATTAGCAGCATATTCAGACATAAGAGAGTAGAAGGTGAAGAGGAATGCCATGTGTTAATGGTAGAAGGAGTGAGGGGTTGTGTTTTGATGATACATATGGGATCTTCTGAGCCTATTTAAAATCATATGCTAGAATCAGCATTTTATCTGTAAGGAAATGGTTTATTCTCCTTTGGACTTCTAGCATCAATTTCAGGCCTGGCATAGAAAAGTTTCTCAGTAAATGCTTGTCCGTGGATGGATAAGTGAATAAATAAATAAATTTGTAAAAATCCCTGATACCAGCCGATCCCAAGCTAGAGCCGTTACATCCATTGTCCTACTTTAATTGTAGTTCTTCTCTCTGCTGATGCTTGATATTTCAGGGGGCAGCAGGAAAAAAAGTCAAATTATGCTACTAGCAGGTCCCTGAGTCTGATGAGAAGGGGTTGGGTGGGGATGAAAATTAGGTAGAGGGTACCATTAAAGCAAGTGATCATGCGATGTGATGTATTTCTTTCGAGACTGTAGCTTAAATCCCAATTACCTCCTGGTGACAAATGAACTCACTGAGTAATTCATTTTGACTGTTGGAGCTTCCACCTTCTGTGTTACCATCGCATGGGGAAGGTGTATGACAAATTTCCAAATTTAATTTTAGTGCTTGGGAGCTCAAGTGGCACAATTACCAGATCAAGAGCGATGGAAGCATATTAACAAGCAGAGTTCAGGTGAAGCTGAGATTTTACTGAGAATGCTCAAACTTGGCCCTTGCAAGCAATGTAGAGAACCTACTGGTCCCAGGCATCTAGACTTTGGGATATTTTCTTCTCTAACTTTATCTTGATGCTTGAAATTGAAAAGGCTTCTGAGTACTGTTGATGGTATCTCTAACATACCTCTTGGATTCTTTCCTTTCTGTTCCTCATCATCTTTCACATTGACTGTTGAAGGCAGTGTACATTATGATTAAATACTCAGCTCCTCTGGTCTGTTGATAGGAGCTCAGATTACGCCTCTGATTGTCCTCCCTAAATAACCTTGGTCAAGTTACTTAGATGCTGGCATAGGCTTGTCCTGAGTCTTAAACATGTTTATATAAATAAAATACATGTCAGATAGTAAATCCATAATTGATGGTAGTTTTACATTAGTATTCAGTCAGTTCAGTTCAGTCACTCAGTCGTGTCTGACTCTTTGCAACCCCCTGGTCGCAAATTGCAGCACCCCAGGCTTCCCTGTCCATCACCAATTCCCGGAGCTTGCTCAAACTCATGTCCATCAAGTCGGTAATGCCATCCAATCATCTCATCCTCTGTCATCTGCTTCTCTTCCTGCCTTCACTCTTTTCCAGCATCAGGGTCTTTTCAAATGAGTCAGGTCTTTGAATCAGATGGCCAAAGTATTGGAGTTTCAGCTTCATCATCAGTCCTTCCAATGAATATTCGGGACTGATTGGTTTGACTGGTTTGATCTCCTTGATATCCAGGGGACTTTCAAGAGTCTTCTCCAACACCACAGTTCAAAAGCATCAATTCATCAATATTAGTATTAGCATCCCCATCTAGCTCCTATCTACTGTTCAATCACTCTCCTGTCCAGGGACCAGCAAACATTATCTGTAAAAGATTAGATACCAAGTATTTTAGGCTTTTCATGCCTCAGGTCTCTTTTGTAACTACTTGATTTTACCATTGTAGAAAAAGTAGTCACAGACAGTAAGTAAACAAATATGGCTGTGTTCCAATAAAACTTTATGAAATCTGAAATTTTAATTTTATATAATTTTGCATATCATGGACCACTATTGTTTTGTTGTTTTTTTTTTCCAACCACCTAAAAATGTTAAAACTGGATGGATGAAGTCAGTAGAGGGAGTCAAAAAATACAAACTTCCAGTCATAAAATAAACAAGGCATGGGGATGCAATGTACAGTGTGGCAACTGTAGTTAGTGATACTGGACTACATATGTGAAGATTGCTAAGAGAGTAAATCTTAAAAGTTCTCATTATATTAAAATAACAATATTGTGTAGCTATGTATTGTGACATGACAGCCAGGTTTATTGTACTGACCATTTCTCAATATATCCAAATACTGGAGTCATTCTGTTGTACACATGACATAAGATAGATAACATGCCTCAATTTTAAAATATTAATTTAAAAATAATAAAAATGTGAAAATCATCTTTAGCTTTCAGACTAAGCAGCCAGCCAGCTGGATTTTGTCTGTGGGCTGAAGTTTACTAACCCTGGTCCTGATCTAGTGTCTACTCAAGAGCCAGCTTAATCTTCCTGAAAGATACCAAAAGCCTACTTTTCTTCCTCCCAAAACTTAAATGCTCTATATTGCCTAAAATCAAAATTGTTCGATTTGACCTTGAAAGCCCTCTGAAGGCATGGGCCATGGCCCTGGTAACTTCCGTCTCACAGCACAGACCTCAATTTATCCTTCCCAAACTGGGTCTTCTCAGGTTTTTAACTCACATTCCTAAAGAGTTATACTCCTTTTAGAAGTTTGTGAACTTAATTCACATCTGATGAAAAGGACTGAGGAGACCCAGAAGGCTCTGGGAAGATGGCATTAGGACAGCAGCCTGTCTGCTGTAGAACAGAGGAGCTGCAGGGTTTGCAGACACTGGGAAAGCACCTCGCTCTCTGTTCTGAAAACTGCTCTCCCTAACTTGCTTCACTGGCCCAAGGACTTTCCATTCATTCAATCTCTTCTTATCCTTACAAAGACCCAGTGAGCAAAATATTTCTTCATTTTGCAGTCAAGGAAGCTCCTTAACAGAGAGGTTACATAACTGACCCAAGGTCCCACAGCTGGGACATGGCAGATCCAGAACTTGAGCTCAGGCCTGAAGGATGGGAAAGCTCATCCTCTTAGCCATAATATTACATTTACTATTTTCTTACCTAACAGCTGGTGACCTTCGGAGAAGAGCTTCTTCCACTGACAAAAATAAACGTTCCATTATGTGCACGAGTGTGCACAGGCATATGTAATTCCCTCCCCTGAAGTTAAATTTCCCCTTTCTGTCAAACCCAATGATAACAGGAGGAACATAAAATACCTTATTTAGCATTGCAAAACCATCCTGTTCCCTAATCCACACAGACAGTCTTGAAAGTAAGCCCAGGCATGGAAGAAATGCTGCTTTGAATGTATCCTAATCCACAGTGAAGGAGCGATCACATTAAAACATTCCCATCTCCCTGCATTATCGTCATCAGAGGACAAGTTTTAGGCAGAAAGGGGAAATCTGCTAACATGAATTAGTTGCCTCATTTTACAGCAGACAGAGGGTGAGACCACATAAATGTAATCTGCCATGACACAGAAATGGCCAGCTTCCTTTAACAAGACTAATGCGAGCTGAATCGGCACATTGAGGGGGAAGTGTGAAGTGTTTGCATCGCTCTCTCCTCTGTACCTTGAGACTTCTGAGAAGACTTCTTGGGCAGAGCAAGCCTAGAAAACAAAATGCCCAAAGCTATCTGTCTTTGGCTCCTTGATCCATGTCTAAGCAAGCAGCCAGATGTGGTTAAAAGATCCACACGGATGAGAAATCATGCACCCTGTTGGCGCTAGTGGTAAAGAACCCGCCTGACAATACAGGGGGCCATAAGAGACCCAGTTGGATCTCTGGGTCAGGAAGATCCCTTGAAGGAGGGCATGGTACCCACTCCAGTATTCTAGCCTGGAGAATTACATGGACAGAGGAGCCAGGCAGGCAATGGTCCATAGGCTTGCTAAGAATCGGACACGACTGAAACGACTTAGCACAGCACACATCCTTCACTCAGCTTTGCCCTTAATCTGCTGGGTGATTTTGCCCAAGTTCCCTCTGCTTTGCTTTCCTCAGCATTGATCTGAATATCACCATCATTATATCCTTGGCCTTCCACACAGAGCAGAAGGCCCTACAGCATGGTTGTTAAGAGCTTGAAGGCAAGCCATATGGGTTTGATTACTGGGTTTATTGTTCATTGCGGAATGCCTTGAGGCCAGTTATTTACCCTCCCCACATCTTGATTTCCTATCTGAAAAATGGGAATAATATTAATAGTAATTGCGGAGACACCCCTGGCAGTCCAGTGTCTAAGACTCTGTACTCCCACTGTAGGAAGCTCTGGATTGATCCCTGGTCAGGGAGCTAGATCCCACATCCCAGTGCTATGGGTTCACATGCTGAAACTAAAGATGTCACAGAAGATCGAAGATCCCATGAGCCTCAACTAAGACCTGGCACAGCCAAATAAATAAAGAATATTAAAATACTACTACTGCTAATAATAATAATTGTTTCATATGGTATTGCTAGCATTGAATAACTTAATCTACCTTAAGCCCTCACCAGACTTTTTGGTGCATGCTAAGCACATTAAAAATGATGGCCATAATTATCATAGTCTTCTCCAAGCCTCTAATTAGGGAATAATAATTATCATGTTTATGACTCTTTATAGTTTTCTATATGAACCAGTCACATTTAATCTTCATGAAATGTTATCCCATGCTACGTTACAGGGATCTTTAGTCCCCATTCAGATAAGGAAACTAAGAGTCAGAGGAGTTCAGAAGCTTTTCCCAGGCCACACAAATTGTTACTGTATGTTATTGACTTGATCAAAGCACTCTTTCCCATGTTCTTTCTCTATAGTTTGTAAACTGTAGTCTTTTGATACATGTAAAGAATAATTACTATCACAGAACTAAGAATCAGGTATCTCTAGGTTTCATCATTTGCTGGTGCCTGTAGGTTGCTTTTACATAAAGTTAAAAATGTTTTAAGGCTTCCAACTAAATAAAGGAAAGTATAGGGTTTCCTAAGTGGCTAAGACATACATTTGTTTGCACTGAGATTAGATGAAATGTGTTAGAATGTGAAGAGAAGAGGGAAGATATTATGAAGTTCCTGATTTTCTAAGGAGGATTATACAATTAAGATGATAGGCTTGCAGAGCAGACTGTTGTCTTCAGTGAGAAGTTCCCACATGTCTTCATTCTCCCCTTTAACCTACGTAGGGCTGATTCTTGTGGACCCAGTTCTGAGTATCTGATAGGAAAAGCAAAGGAGTGACTACCATTGGGAAGAGGATTTAACTCAGGAGAATTAAAGAAGAGCCTTTCTCTAACCTGGAGGGCTGTTTGAAAGGAAGGGCAAGAGAAACTAGGTGGGGCAGATGGGTTCTGCCATTCTTCTCTCCAAGCCAAAGCTGGAACTGCTGTGGACATCTCTGGGTAATATTGAAGGCCAAAGCACTTTATTCCAGTTCATTCTTAGGACTCTAGAAAGAGAAAACCTCTGGGGCTGCCCCATGACTCTGCAGTGGAGTCTAACGTGTTCAGGAAGAGAGATGCCGGAAGGAGGAGCCAGAATGCTGACACCTGAGCCTGGCAGATAGTGAACCCCGTACAGGTTGGGAAGAGAAGGAATGATTGGTGGACTGCATGCAGAGAATGACAGAGACTCAGGAGTCTGCAGCCAGTGGAAACCGAGGACAGAGCAACCAGGTTTTACCAAGCTAAGGGAGAGACTAGACTAGAACTCACACAACTCACAGGGATAGGAGGGCCAGCAGAGCCGAGAGGTCAAGAGTCATGGCCCTAGAGATCAAAACAGGCAAGGGATGCTCCACCTAACAATTCTGGCTCCCCTTGCCTTCTCAAAAGATTCTCAGACAGGCCTACCCAACACCTCTGGACCTGATACTGAGGGGAGGACCAAGAAGGGAGAACCGTGACCCCAGTAGAACATTATTACTAGTTTTTTAACCAGAGACACTGGGTACCACCTTAAGAAGAGCTTAAATTATTGAGTCTGGATGAATTTAAACAGAATTGGGCATTTACTTTCACTTAGATTGTATTTTCCCTCCCAACCATCATAGAAGAGTTTGAGGGGAAACCCAGAATAGGTTTAGAAAATAATAAAGTATGTTCTGTCTGTACACATGAGTTCTGGAGTAAGTTAAATTGGGCACAAGCATATATATGTGTCATGATATCTAATTTTATATAGCTCTTTATAGTTTTAAAGCACCTTATGTATCAATGACATTGGATTCTGTGACTTTGACAGAGCATGAGTTATTTTCCCATTATACTGACTCAGAAACTGAGGATTAGAGAAGGCAAATTATCTTCCCAGGATTACAGCTGTAAATCATAAGGAAGGATTCAATTTTATTTTCTTAATCTGAACCCAGCATTTCCCTCCCTATATCATTTGCTGAAATACATATATGTATTATATATATATATATATATATATATATATATATATATATATACTCCAAGCATTATGTTTCATGAGTGGTTACATTTTAAAGAATAAAATAAAAATTCATTCAAGCTATGTGTAAGGGGAAAATCCATTCAGAATGTTTGTTTAGGACTCTGCAATACCAGAGTTTTTAAAATGAGGAAAATGTAGGAGTAATTTATAATAAATATACTTTGGTATTTCATAGCCTTCTATGACCTGTTCTCTACCTTTATTTCTATTTCTATCCTCCTTTGCCTAGAAACCCCTCTCCTTGAAGATGCTCCCCTACATCTAGGGAAATTTCTTAATCCAGCATTTCCCAAAGCCTGTTGTGTAGAATATTAGCTCCCTGGGATGTAAATAGGTATAACAGGGAAAATGATTTCTAATGGTAAGATAAGTTTGGAACGCACTGGTCTAACAAATTAAATGGATGTCTTTATCCACAATTTTCCTCTGAACATTTGATGTGATAAATAAGGTTTATGACTCCTAGAGGGAGAAAAAAAGGTGCTGCTTTTCCTACCTTATTTGACCATGGGACCGTTTTTATCAGTAGTCTCCTGTATCATCTGTGTTCTTTAAAGCACATGTTAGCACTGCCACCTTAATCAATAATTCTGATGGATGGGAGAGGGTAAGGCTATGATATGGGTCGTTCCATTGACCATTAGGGTTGATTCAGCTGACTGGATGGATGGATGGTTACAACCTGGTGCTACATGCTCCAGCAAACAGCATAGTCTTCCTGTGAGGACCATTATTAGGTCAAGTGCCTGTGGTCCCCTAAGATCCCGATTTCTGCCTGAGTACTACTTGCCATAATTCAGATATCTACAGCCATGAGTCATGCTGGGAGAAAACCAGGTCTAGGTGAGAACTGTGCTGTAGAAATTAATTTTATTCATCAAATCAATTAGGACTTTTGAGCACCTAGTAGGAGCCAGATACTGTGCTGTGTGCTAGAGATGCAGAGATAAATAAAGCATAGTCACTGTTCTCCAAGGACTTACAATCTGGGAGGAGAGAGAGGATTGGGAAATGACACATGCAGAGACTAAAATAGTAACTCAATATGGTGTTATATACAACATATATGCTCAGATACAGTGGAAGCATATGGAAAGGAATGCCCTGGTCTACCCAAAAGGGTCAGGGAAGGCTTTGAAGGGAAAATAGTGGCAAGGCCGCAGCTTATAGAATGATAGTGGTTTTGCCTGGTGACAATGTTGAGTATCCTGAGAAGAGAGAAGGGCATGCACTCCAGTAGAGAAGTCTGGAAAAACACGGCACTGTCAGAAAACAAGAAGTGGTACAACATGGATAAAATACAGAAACTGAAGAATACACTGGAGTAGTTGGTGCCAGGGAGACAGAGAGAAGCCAGATCATTACGGGCCTGGTGCCCATGTAAGGAGTTTGGACTTTACCCTGTTGGTAATGAGGATCTGTCTGCTACTTTCCTAGACAGTTTTGATCTCCTTCTTCTTTGTTAATGTTAACAAAAATAGTTGGATTGTGAGAGTAACAACAAGCAGCCAAAGTCCCAGGTTCCTGGGGATGAGAGAAGCGAGGGATTTAGTCGATCCAAGGGGACCCATCTTACTTTTGGAATACAGTAACCGCTCTCTTTCAGGTCAGAGATAGGGTTTATGGTTAAGGGAGGATCTAGCACTATGGAGCCAAGTGAAGGGTATCAGGACCCCAGCCTATCACCAAAATTGAGGCTGGGTCCCAGTCTTCTCAAGGCATCCAAAACTAATGAGGACACCAAGGCAGAGGCTGAGCCCTCTCAACAAGGCAACACTCTGTGGATTCAGACATGGACTGCTGATCATGGAACATGCACAGGGCTGAGTGACTCATTCCAGAGGCTCCTTCCTCTGGGGACTGATCCTTCTTGGTGAGTGCATTGTGACTCACAACCATTATCTCACTGAATCCTCACAGACTTCGAAGCTGGTTTCACTATCATTGTTTTATAGAAAAGGAATCTGAGGTTTTGAGGCTTATTGAAACTTGTGTGAGTATACACAGGGAGTTAGTAGTCAGGCCAGGACTTAACCCCGAGTCTTCCCAATTTCAGAGTCCACACAAATTAGCCACAGTCTACATTGGCTTCCTGTTCTAACTCCCTGTCTCTCTGCAGCCTTGGTCAATGCTGACCAAAGGACTGGAGTGGTTGAGACTTCTTGGAAATTCCTCCGTGCCATCAACAGTGCAGAACCAGAGCAAATTATGGCCACTGTGTTTGCTGGCCTTGCCACTCAAAGCCCACTTTTGTCTTCTTCCAGGCCCTCTATTCATCCACATGTTCATTCCTTGTGAAATGTTATCAGGTTCAACATTCTTATGATACCTTCTCTGAGGAACTCAGTACATCATGAAAATTTTATTTTATTGACCCCCAGCCATTCCTATGAGGCAGCTTTCATTTCTAGTCCCTTATATCCAAGTTTCCAAAGAAAGGTCCTAGAGACAATTTTTCACAAACCTGAGGACTCCCAAATCCTGATCTAGAAAGTATATCCTATTCATTTACTTTCTCTGCCTACTTGAAGCTATGCACCCTTTCCTCTGCCTTGGGGCTGTGACCTAGACAATTGTATTTAGATCGGTAGACTTGCTTCACAACTCTATCAGCAAATCCCTCTGAAATACCACTCAGGCCAGACGTGGACCTAAAAGCTGACTCCAGGTAAGACTCTTCCCACTTGGAGCCTAGGTTCCTCATCTATGAAGTTTATCTTTGTGATCTATAAAATCCTATTCAACACTGCAATTTATATGCATTCTACAGATGATGAAATTGAAGATCAGGAGCTTAATGGTTCAGTTAGGAAATTCCCAAGCTGGGATTCTGGCCAGATGGCAACATATTATCTTCAAAAAAAATCAATTGTCTAAAAATATTCATTGAGCACTGATTATGGGCAAAGGCACTGTGCTGGAAGCTAAGAGTACACAAGGAAAAAGAGATTGTCCCTGCTCTCTAGACAAGTATCGATACTTTGGAGGAGAGAGACACAAAAACAATTCCAACATGTTCTGAGAGGAATAGCAGGGAAAAACATGAATGAGGGTTCCCAAAAGCAGAGTTGTTAACCCAGGTGCCTAAGAAAGCTTATAGCAAAGTGGCATCTCAGCTGGGGAGGAAAGTTGACCTATGAGTTAATGAAATTGACTCATGACCATTTGGTTTTAGGCAGCTTCTAGAAAAAGAAAATCTCCCTTTATTTGGAGTTTAAAAAATTTCAACAAATAGTATCTTAGCATCTGCCTAATGGAAGAGCTGTAAAGAGATGATATGAATGGACAAATAGAGAAGGGCTTCAAAGATGTAGGGATGTCTGCCTGGAATGCTTGCCTGCTATCTAGCAATAAATAAGATATAAAAATAAATACACACATCTGACAAGAACTAAGGGAAATAAAAGGAAAAATCGTTGAAAATAACAAGAACCTGCCCAGTGTCCAAGCTGTCCACAAACGTGGTAAGATTAGAATGATTTTAAGAGACACAAGCAAACTGATAGAAGGCAATGACATCCCACTCCAGTACTCTTGCCTGGAAACTCCCATGGACGGAGGAGCCTGGTAGGCTGCAGTCCATGGGGTCGCTGAGAGTAAGACACAACTGAGCGACTTCACTTTCACTTTTCACTTTCATGCATTGAGAAGGAAATGGCAACCCACTCCAGTGTTCTTGCCTGGAGAATCCCAGGGATGGCGGAGTCCAGTGGGCTACCATCTGTGGGGTCACACAGAATCGGACACGACTGAAGCAACTTAGCAGCAGCAGCAGCAGCAGCAAGCAAACTGATATAGGACTACCAAGATGAGAAGAGGGGAAGATGACAGTAGGGACAGAGGTAAAAAAAGCCAGTTTTCAAGTGCATCTCCAGTAAGTTTGTAAAGGAGGGGTGGCCGGGCCACCGAGACTTGCCCGGTATAATTTATTGACAAGGAAAAGTAGACATTCATTTACAAAAATTAATTCTTTGCCTCAGTGACTATTAACAGTAGAGGTTGGGAGATGAATGCCTGAAGTGAGCGTAAATTCCCTTCTAGAGAAGAGAGCGTAGCGCCTGGAAGAACTAAAGGTGAATCCTGACAAGAAGAGGTTGATTAAGATAGTAAGTGTGCTCAGAGATTGAGAAAGTAGTCAAGCCTGGGTGATGGATGGAGAGTCTTCAACCACACATCCTAAGTTGAGTGTCTGAGCATCCATGGAGGATGGAGGGAGGGGAGATGAGGGAAAGAAGCCCAGGTCTCATGCACACAATGAGCTGCTTCCTTCTGGATGTACAGGAGGTGGAGAATGAGTATTTGTTGATAAGAAATTGCTGGGCACTGTGGTAGGTGCTTTACATATATTGTCTCATTGATTTCTCATCATCCCCTGCAAGGTAGGTGTTATTATAAGAAAACTGAGGGTCAGAGAGGTTAAATTACCTGTCCAAGTTCTCAGACCCAGGATTTGAACTCTAGGTTGTCTGATAATAAAATCTATAGGCTCTTTTCTCTTCATTCCAATGAAATAGTCATCGCCTTTTACATTTTCATAATGGATGTGACATACCTAGTAGCTGATAGGAGTTCAAATAATGATAGCAGCTAAAAATAGAACCAGGAATAGCAAGACTAAGGGGGCAGGGTATATGTAAACAGATTGTAAGACTTATCTGAAAGGGCTGTTGTGAGAAATAAGGTAAAATAATGCCAAATTCCATCATAGGGCCAGCAGCATAGGGGCAATTCAGAAGCTGGGGGTCTTTCTTTGGTACTCAGTGCCTTGTATCATATTTCTCTGTATGTTTTCATGTTTTAATAACCTCTAATAGGCTATAAGCTACTTGAAGGTAGAGATTTACCTAATGAATCTCTGTATTTCTCAGAGGACTTTGTATAAAAAGAATTTACTGAATATGGGCAAGTGCATAAGAATGCAGATCAGGACTATGTAATATAAAAGCACCATATTTCTCTTTACAATTACTCTTGTTATATTCATTCTTCCTAACAGCTCATCTACCAGACTATAAATACATGCATTCACATATGTGTCACTAGGTGCATCGTGTAGTGTGCCAGGTGCTTCATGTAGATATATAACTGGTTTATTGAAGAACCCAAACTTGGTGAGATATAAAACAGATTTTTTTTTTCTTTATGCACTGCTTGCAGCAGGCTCATGAAACTTCCTTTTCTCATTCCTTATATTGGGCAGAATCCATAATCTTCCAATCATTCTCTGGTATTAAATGTTCATCCAACATACAACGCCAATCTCATGCTGGATTCCATGTCTGCCCCTCCCCTGTGCTGGCCAGAATTGTGGCTCAGGGGTCATGGTGGGAAAAGAGGCTTGGGGTTAGTTCTGGGATTCTTCTCCCTTTTCCTTTACAGTGCTTATCTCCTCTGATGTTTGGAGCCAGTGGGGCAAACATAACTTTCTTACCAGCTCCTGATAATTGTCCTTCCCTGCTGGTTGCTTTTAGCTGATTCCGTGGGGACTCAATATCCCTCATCACCTTCTGGAAGACACATAACCAAATGCTGGGTATATATGGGGTTCTTGAGAGGCCCCAGTGCAGTAGACACACAGCACTGTTTGACCTCTGTCACTGCACTCTGTACCAGGTCACATCAAAGCCTCTTGCTTTGGGGACCACTTGCCTCCTGGTAATCAAGTCAGCTCAAGCCTACCCAATTTCCATGACCGTTGACCCACAGGACATCCTTCATCCTTGCCACATCTAAGCAGGGAAGTTAGGGGTAATCACTGCCTCTTTCTACCCATCAATTTTCCCCAGTTCTCTTGTCTGTCTTCTCACATAGGCACAGGAGCAGCTCAGCCAGTCTGCTATATAGGTAGCTATCTAAACAGAGATTGCTGGTCTTCTCCCCTGCAGGCCCCCAACCTGTGAGGGATCTTCTTGTCACGTCCCTTGCCTTGGGGGAAGCCGGGTGGTAGCCAGGCAGGTGAAGGACAAGCCTCTGCCCCAAGTTCTCTACCTTCCCAAGTCCTCCAGTGCCTTTTCCTCAGCATCTCCTCTGGGATATTTGTTTTGCTTTGTTATAAATGAAGGAGAATAGAAGGTAGTAATGGTTTGAGCAAGGAGAAGCAGCACAGTCAGTTTTGTTGCTCTGTAATGTTATAAGGGCCACATTTGTTGTTTTTTAAAAATATTTATTTGTTTGTTAGTTTATGCTTATTTTTTTGACTGCACTGGGTCTTTGTTGCTCCAAGCAGGCTTTCTCTAGTTGCGACGAGCAGGGGCTATTCTCTAGTTGCTCCAAGCAGGCTTTCTCAAATTGCGACGAGCAGGGGCTGTTCTCTAGTTGCACTGTGTGGGCTTCTCATGGCGGTGGTTTCTCTTGTTGCGGAACAGGGCTCTCGGTGAACAGGCTTCAGCAGTTGCAGCAAGCAGGCTTAAATACTCATGGCATGTGCAACCTTCCTGGACTAGGGATTGAACCAGTGTTTTCTGTGTTACAAGGAGGATTCTTAACCACTGGACCACTAGGGAAGCCCCTAGCCTCATTTATTGATGGTGGCTTTTAGATAGAGATTCTGTTGTCTCAGCCCTGGGTCCTAGCTGCCACTTCTAAGGTAAAATGAAGAATCCCAATCGACACCTGTTTATACATACTTTTAACATACACATGTATACTTATTGGGTAACGTTTATCATTCTCCTTTCAGTTAGGAAAATCAGGCTCAGAGAAGATGAAGCAAGTTGTTCCAGATTACACACAATCAGTGGCTGAACTGGCATTCAAACTAGGTCTGCCTAATGCCAAGGTCCATCCATAGTAACAAAGAGATGCTCTCCTTAGAGAAGAAAATAGGAAAGGGATATAGGGCAGAGAGACATGGATGAGGAGATGCAGGGAATCAAGGAAGGAGCCAGAGAGACAAGTTCTCTGATGAGCTGTTTCCATTTGATGAGGGGTCCACTAGATCATGGGGTCCAGTAGCAGAGACTATGGCACTGCCCCTAGCCATAGCCATTAGAGGTGGGCCTATAAGGACCCCATATCCTCTGATGCTGTTATCTGCAGGACTCCCTTTACCAGCATAGTGGGGAAAGCTGTTCCCCTCCCAAGGTAATGGGTCTAAAGCCTCAAGGAGCCAAGGCTGAACCCATGAGTGGCCATCATTGGCTGAATGGAGACTACCCATATGATAAGCATTAGGGACTGATGTGTTTTAAGGGCAAATAGCCCACAGCAAGAGAGCCTTTTCCATGGACTGAGTACAGAACCTCCTCCCCCTGATATCAGTTGAGATGGTGTTTCTCCAAGTAGGTTCTCCAACCGGCAACCTTCGATTTACCTGGCGATTTGTTAGAAATGCAGTCTGCCCCCTCCCACTTCCCAGACCTCAGGCAGACTCAGAACCTCCCCAGGTGAGGCCCAGCAATGTTTCAACAGGCTCTACAGGTGATTCTGTTTTGTTAAGTTTTCAGTCAGCTTTACTGGAGTATAACTTACAGAAAGCAATTTGCCTTATTAGATGTAAAGCTTGAAGAGTTGTAATAACTAGGTATGGACATGCAGCTGGCACCAAAATCAACACACACAACATTCTCAGCCCCTCAGAAAGCTCCCTCACACTCCTTTCTGGTCAGTACTCTCCCTTACCTCCAGCCCCTGGCAACTACTGCTCCAGTTTCTCTCCCTCTAGTTTGCCTTTAGTAGAGTATGGTGTGAGGGACTCATACAGTAGGTAGCCCTTCGTGTCAGACCTTTCTTCCTTGGCATCATACTCCTAAAATGATCTGTGTGGTTGCACGTTGCAGTGTTCCACTCCTTTTTTATTAGGTAGCTTGCTCCTTTTTGTTGATGACTGGTATTTCCTTGTATGAATGTACCTTAAATTTTTACTTGTATTAAATTTTTAAAGAATGCAATGATGTTTAATAATTTTATTTATTTGTGGCTGTGCTGGGTCTTTGTTGCTGCCCTGGCTTCTCTCTAGTTGTGGCAAGTGGGGGCTACTCTTTATTGCGGTGTGCGGGCTTTTATTGCGGGGGCTTCTCTTGCTGTGGACCACGGGCTCTAGGGCACGTGGGCTTCGGTAGCTAATGCAAGGGGACTCAATACTTGTGGTTCCCGGGCACTAGGGCACTGGCACAATAGTTGTGGTGCCAGGCTTAGCTGCTCCATGGCATGTGGGATCTTCCTGGATCAGGGATCGAACCCTATCTCCAATAGTGGCAGGCAGATTCTTTACCACTAAGCCACCAGGGAAGCCCGTAGTTTTGTTATTATTTTTTAAATATTTATTTTTTGCTGTGTTGGGTCTTAGTTGTGGCATGCAGGGTCTTCACTGCGGTGTGTGAGCTCCTCTCTAGTTATGGCGCCCAGGCTCCAGAGTGTGTGGGCTCAGTAATTGCAGGCAGTGCCCCAGGGCATGTGGCATCTTGGTTCCCCAACCAGGGGACCGAACCCCCGTGTGCTGCTTTGGAAGGCAGATTCTTAATCACTGGATCACCAGGGAAGTGCCTAATTTTTTACTCATGCCTCAAGTTATGGACACTTGTGTTGTTTTCAGTCTACGACTTCTGTGAATAAAGCCACTAAACATATTTGAGAACAAGTCTTTGTGTGAACATATGTTTTCATTTCCTTTGGGTAAATACCTAGGAGTAGGATGGCTGCATCACATCACCAGGTAAGTATATATTTACTTTTATAAGAAACTGCTAAACTGTCCCAAAGTGACTGTCACATTTTCTTACCACCAGTAATATATATTAATACGTTCACTGTATTCTCTCCATCACTGGGTACTGCTATCTCTTTATTTTGTTATTGTTAACATAGTGATTCTAATAGGTGTTCTTGTGGTATCTAATTATGGTTTAATTTTAATTTCCCTAGTGACAGATGATGTTGAGAATATTTTCATATGCTTCTTTGCCATTCACCTGTCTTCTCTGATGAGCTGTAAGGAGTCTTTACATATCCCAGATAAAGCCTTTTAACAGACACGCGTGTTTTGCAAATATTTTCCCCCACTCCGTGGTTCTTTTATAATCCTAAGAATTTTTTTTGAAGAGCTGAAGTTTTAATTTTGATGAAGTTCAAGAAAATCAATTTTTTTTTCTTTTATGGTTTATGCTTTTTTCTATGCCGTATGACCATTTTGTTTCCTTAACACAAGATTACAAAGATTTTCTCCTGTGTTTTTTCCTAGAAATTTTACAAGTCTAGATTTTTAGTTTAGGCTTGTGATTCATTTTGAATTAATTTTTGTATATGGAGTGAGTTTTTTTCTCCTTTGCCTGTGGACATCTAATTGTTTCAACATGAGTTGCTGAAAAAAATATCCTTTATCCATTAAATTATCAGTGCACCTTGTCAAAAAATCAATTGACTACATATGTGCAAGCCTATTGTTGGACTCTCTACTCTGTACCATTGATGTATTTGTCTACCCTCACAGCAATAGCACCCTCCTACGATTAATGTAGTTTTACATTAAGTCTTAAAATCAGATAGTCGTAAGACCTACAATTTTGTTCTTTTTTCCTCAAAACGGTTTTAGCCATTTTAGATCTTTATATTTTCATGTAATTTTTATAATTAGCCTGTAAATTTCTTTTTTAAAGTGCCTTGTAGGATTTTGATTGAAATTGCATTGAATCTATAGATCAATTTGGGGATAATTGTTGTTAGTAATGCTGAGTTTTCCCACTCACTAACATAGTTTATCTTTCCATTTACTTAAGTCTTTCCTAAATTATCTCATTAATTCTTTTTATGATAGTAGCATATAATCTGCTGCTAAAATTTTACTGTATTTTGTTAGATTTATCCCTTAGTATTTCATGTCTTTTTCCAGTGCCATTGTGGAACATTGGTGTTGGTGGTTTAGTCACTAAGTCGTGTCCTACCCTTGCGACCCCATGGACAGTAGCCTGCTAGATTCCTCTGTCCATGGGATTCTCCAGGCAAGAATACTGGAGTAGGTTGCCATAATATTAGGTGTTGAAAAAAACTAGTAATGGTATTTGATCTATCACACTCTCTCCAGATTCAAGTCATGCCCTATGCTGGTTGAGGTAGGGGCTTTGCTATCAGACAAAACTATGTCTAAACCCAGAATCACTAGTTTGAAGAAGTAGCATGGTATGGTGTTGGAAGAGGCCAGATTCTAGAGGCAGACTGTTTGAGTTTGAAGCCTCATTCTGCCTCTTACTAGCTTAATAAACCTACATATTCCAGGGTTCAGTTTTATCATCTGTAAATGGGTATAATAATAATAAACCTATTTCATAGAGTTATTAAAAAGAATTAAATGGTGTCAAGCAATGTCAAGCATAGAGTCATAACCCAAAGCATGTTAGCTTTTATTATATCTTCCTGGGTGACCTTTGGCAAGCTAGTTTCAGTAAGCCTCCACCTCCTCATTTATAATCATAGTATCAATAGGTATAATCATAGTATCAATAGAATTGTGTTGAGGATTAAATTAAAAGAAAACAGGGAAAGCACAGAGTACAGTGACTGGCACATAAGCCCTTATAAATAGCTATTATTAATAGTAGCTATTAGTTTTATTACTACTAGCTATTAATAGTGTCTATATTAGTACAAGTGTCTGACGTATTGACATTAAACAAATGAATATTGAAAAAATAAAATACTTTCTGAACAATTAATATTAGCCTTACCGAAAAGTTTGGGGGGAATTAAAAGTTGTAGATGTGGCTGCTAGAACATTTAGATGGTGCACAGATTGACTTATTGAAAACTGGTCGTTTCCAACCATTCATGCTAAATGGTTTTATTTGATTGTCCGGGGAGCTACCCCTCCCCTACATGGTTTCTAAACTCATTGCAGATGGTGATGGTGAAGCTGCAAACTAAAATCAATCTGTTTATTGTAATGACTCCTAGTTACATACACCCAATTACCACTGTCATTAAGAAAGCTGTAGCTGCCGATATTGAATAGCAATGTGACATTAGGCATTCAATGCGTATAATTCCAAAGCATGACCGTCTTACCAGGGAAGATTAAAAAGCACCCAAGATAATACCTGTTATCCCTAACTCTTTTCCTATTCTTTTTTTAAAAAAAAAGAAAAACTGAAAACTTTGCCAACTTACTAATGTTAGATGAGAGACAGCTAAGTGGTCCTAGATCTGAGTACTAATTGAGAAATCAGGTTATGGCATGCTCTTAGCATAAATGGTACCATAATCTCTAGGGAAATTAGTCAGTTTGATTCTGTAAGCATGTATTGATTGAGTGTGTCTGCACAGATCTAGGCACTCAGGATGATATGGGAAATCATAAAACAGTGATACATAACAGGGAAGACTGGGTCAAGATTTAAGCCTCAGGTTTGAATGTCTAGCTCTGCAATAAGATTTATAAAGCTGTGTGTCTTTGGCCAAGTCATCTGCCCTCTCTTTTCATGTTCTTCATCTGTAAAATATGAGACCAGTATAATGAGGTTTATTAGAACTTAGTGATTCAGATTTAGTTATTCTCTGGTTTTAAAATGCATTCTCTACCTTCAAGCTCCTTACATTCTAATCAGAAGAAAAATAATCTACCCATAATTAACCTAAATGCTATTAATATTTGACTACCAGTGAGACTAATAACCTCGAAGGTAGTAAAAGCCTACATTATAGGAGATATGAGATATGAATTAAATTAACATTGAAAATGTTTTCTTATTTGCAAAATAGGTTTAATTATAATTGCTTTGTAGAATTTGTGAGTTAATATTTTTCAAACTCCTGGAATATTGTAAGTATCTTAAAAGTTAGTTGGTTTCCTCTCAGACCTGTTGTCTATTTAAACCCCTCAGAATTTGTATCTTGACATAATAATGAAAACTGTGCCATTAAATCATTTGGATCATAAATCTACCTCAGGAGTGTAAAGATCCAAATCTTCAAAGGAGCAAATGATCTGTTATTTTTAATAAAAAATTTTGTCCAATTTAATCAGCGCCAAAATATCTACTAGTACTTTTTCTCTTTTCTTTTAACCAGATCTAAAGACTCACCTTGATAGCTGTCCTATATTATGTACAATCTGGTAAAAATCATACTGACCTGTGTTTAAATCTCATCTCTGCTATTTACACAACTGTATGATTTAGGCAAACTGATTATTTTCTAGAGACTCACTTTCTCCCTCTGTAAAATGAAAATGTCCTCACTTCATAGGTGTCTGTTTTTTTTTAAGGTTTAAAAAGAGAGCATGTGTAAAGCCCTTAACAGAACAATGGGCATAAAATAAGTGTCTTCAGATAGCCTTTTATTAACTATGCTTCATACCCCGTTGAAGTGTGAGAGTTCTTTCATCATATTTCATGCCATTGGCTATAGTACTGGATTCTTCAAATTGCTTATGTGGAAGTACCCTAAATACAGCACCTTGTTTTCATTCTGATCATAGAGAATGGTTATAACTATATGATAGAAAATTATTCCGCTATAACAATAATCTTATAGCACGAGGTTGTGTTTTAAGTCAATTAAAAAATAATTAGGCAGCAAAAATTTAAATATTGTGTGAAACATTTATAAAATATGGATAGAACAAAAGATGGGCAAGAGTACAGAAGGTTAAAAGTGGATGGTAGTGGGGATATGGTAATTTTTCATTTTTATATTTTTCAAAATATGGGGAAATTTTTATACTTTTCAAAACATGGATTTTTCCTTTTTATACTTTGAATTTTCAAACTTTTCTGTTTTTAAACAATGAATATATATATGTGTGTGTATATATATATATTCATATCTTGATGAAGGTGAAACAGGAGAGTGAAAAAAACTGGCTTAAAACTCAACATTCAAAAACTAAGATCATGGCATCCTGTCCTATTACTTCATGGCAAATAGATGGGGAAAAAATGTAGAAATAGTGTCAGATTTCACTTTCTTGGCCTCCAAAATCTATGAGGACAGTGACTGCAACCATGAAATAAAAAAGAAGCTTGCTCCTTGGAAGTATAGCTATGACAAACTTGGACAGTGTATTAAAAAGCAAAGACTTTACTTTGCCAACAAAGGTCTAATCAAAGCTATGGTTTTTCCAGTAGTCAAATATGGATGTGAGAGTTGGACCATAAAGAAGGCTGAGTGCTAAAGAATTGATGCTTTTGATCTGTGGTGCTGGAGAAGACTCTTGAGAGTCCTTTGGACTGTAAGGAGATCTAACCATTCCATCCTAAAGGAAATCAACCCTGAATATTCATTGGAAGGACTGACGTTGAAGCTAAAGCTCCAATACTTTGGCCACTTGATGGGAAGAGCTGACTCACTGGAAAAATTGAGGGCAAGAGGAGTAGGGGATGACAGAGGATGAGACGGTTGTATGGCATCAGTGACTCAACGTACATGAGTTTGAACAAACTCAGGGAGATAGTGATGCACAGAGAAAGCCTGGTGTGCTGCAGTCCATGGGGTCGCAAAGAGTCGAACATGACTTAGCAACTGAACAACAGCAAAATATGTACTGTGTTTAAATATATATATATGAATGAAAGTGAAAGTCACTCAGTCATGTCCAACTCTTTGTGACCCCATGGACTGTATAGTCCATGGAATTCTCCAGGCCCGAATACTGCAGAGGGGTAGCTGCTCCCTTCTCCAGCGGATCTTCCCAACCTGGGCATCAAACCTGTCTCCCACATTGCAGGTGGATTCTTTACCAACTGAGCCTGAGAAAAGCTCTTTAATGATGAAAACTCCAGATGTTCAGAGTCCCTATGATTCCACTGTTGGTTCTTGTAGTTGGTCACTTCGTTTAAAGCCATGGTTTCCCACCATGACCTCCAAAGATTATCTAGCTCTGCCCATTCCTCAATCTAACATCCACTTAATTAGTTGTAACATTTTTTATATAGCAATTAGCCTTCAGTAAGTAGTATGGAGAAATCAGAACTGTCAGCTGAAAAATCATGGAACATTTTGGCCAAAATAGCATGTAGATGGTGTATGCTTTCTATCGTATCCATCAGAGACCCAGACTGTCAGTTTGTCTCCTGCTTGGAGATGGTAAATGTGAGCTTTTGAGTAGGTTGTGACCACCACATCTCTTCCTTGAAAAGGTACATTTTTTTTTTCCTTTGTAATTTGTTTAGTCTGTGGAATGATACCTTGAGACTGTGTGAATTTCCTCTTCCCCCAGTGCTTGCAACATCCCCTCATGATCCTTGGCTGAATTGGTCATTATGTTGGACCCATCTCTTTGATCACTTTCTTTTTTATTATTGAAGAATAGTTGTTGTACTATATTATGTACATTATTGATGTACAATATAGTGATTCACAGTATTTAAAGATTATATTCCATTATAATTACTATAAAACACTAGTTATATTCTTTGTGTTCTACAATATACCAGACCTCTCTTCTTGATGAGAGGTAGTGCACAGTTCCCAGAGATAAACTAGAGAGTGAAGGTGTCAGGGGAAACTGTCCCTGGGTAGAAGGTTTTCAGACTTAACATCTATTTTTAACCCACTGAAGATTTTCCTCTTCTCTGCTCGGTAATGGGGACACAGTCGTGGTGACTTGGCTGGTGTCTGGCTTCCCAACATGATTTTGAGATTCAGGCATGCAGGAAAAGGTTTATTTTTTGTTTTTCAAATGCATGGTATATGTATCTACTCAATACATTTTTCAATTTAAATTTTAAAATTATTCCATAATTCCAATAATTTTTAAATTATTCCAAATTAAAATTGGAATGATTTTGAAAAACCAAAAATCATATTTTATCACCATTCCCCTGCTTACAAAAACAAACAGTTAAGACTTCTCTGACAGCTTTTCATAATACTTAAAATAACCCTTAACTTTGGCCTGTAAGGTCCATGTGACTTTATCCCCACCTCCCTGTCTCTCCAAGTTTATCTCGTGCCACTGATCCCTTCTTCCATTTTGCTCCTGTCACATTGACATTACAGTTTCTGTGATAAATGTGCTCATTCTCATCTCAGAGCTTTTGCAGTTGCTGAGACCTCTGCATGCTTTGCCACTCTCTCTCTCTAGTCTTGGCTCCTTCTTGTTCAGGTCTTAACTCAGTTGTTCGCTCCTCAGAGAGGACTTGCCTGATGACTCTGTGTAGAAGTACTCTCCTCAGTCACTCTCTGATCACATCATTCTTCTTTCCTCCATAAAACTTTTCATTATCTAAAATATCTTCTTTATTTATTTGTTCTCATATTTTTCTTATCAGAAGGGAAACTGAAGGCAGGCAGGGGCTCTTCTGGTCTTTAATTCTTTTTTTTTAATTTTTAATTTTTACTTTATTTTGCTATACAATACTGTATTGGTTTTGCCATACATTGACATGAATCAGCCATGGGTGTACATGAGTTCCCAATCCTGAACCCCCTCTCACCTCCCACCCCATATCATCTCTCTGGATCATCCCCGTACACCAGCCCCAAGCATCCTGTATCCTGTATCGAACATAGACTGGCAATTCATTTCTTACTTGATAATATATATGTTTCAATGCCATTCTCTCAAATCATCCCACCCTCTCCCTCACCCACAGAGTTTAAAAGTCTGTTCTATACATCTGTGTCTCTTTTGCTGTCTTGCATACAGGGTTATCATTACCATCTTTCTAAATTCCATATATATGTGTTAGTATACTATATTGGTGTTTTTCTTTCTGGCTTACTTCACTCTGTATAATCGGCTCCAGTTTCATCCACCTCATTAGAACTGATTCAAATGTATTCTTTTTAATGGCTGAGTAATACTCCATTGTGTATATGTACCACAGCTTTCTTATCCATTCATCTGCTGATGGACATCTAGGTTGCTTCCATGTCCTGGCTATTATAAACAGTGCTGTGATGAACATTGGGGTACACGTTTCTCTTTCAACTCTGGTTTCCTTGGTGTGTATGCCCAGCAATGAGATTGCTGGGTCATAAGGCAGTTCTATTTGTAATTTTTAAAGCAATCTCCACACTGTTCTCCATAGTGGCTGTACTAGTTTGCATTCCCACCAACAGTGTAAGAGGGTTCCCTTTTCTCCACACCCTCTCCAGCATGTATTGCTTGTAGACTTTTGGATCGCTGCCATTCTGACTGGTGTGAAATGGCACTTCATTGTGGTTTTGATTTGCATTTCTCTGATGAGTGATGTTGAGCATCTTTTCATGTGTTTGTTAGCCATCCGTATGTCTTCTTGGAGAAATGTCTATTTAGTTCTTTGGCCCATTTCTTGATTGGGTCGTTTATTTCTCTGGACTTGAGCTGCATAAGTTGCTTGTATATTTTTGAGATTAGTTGTGTGTCAGTTGCTTCATTTGCTATTATTTTCTCCCATTCAGATGGCTGTCTTTTCACCTTGCTTATAGTTTCCTTTGTTGTGCAGAAGCTTTTAATTTTAATTAGATCCCATTTGTTTATTTTTGCTTTTATTTCCAGTATTCTGAGGTGTATCATAGAGGATCCTGCTGTGACTTATGTTGGAGAGTGTTTTGCCTATGTTCTCCTCTAAGAGTTTTATAGTTTCTGGTCTTACGTTTAGATCTTTAATCCATTTTGAGTTAATTTTTGTGTATGGTGTTAGAAAGTGATCTAGTTTCATTCTTTTACAAGTGGTTGACCAGTTTTCCCAGTACCACTTGTTAAAGAGATTGTCTTTAATCCATTGTATCTTCTTGCCTCCTTTGTCGAAGATAAGGTGTCCATAGGTGTGTGGATTTATCTCAGGGCTTTCTATTTTGTTCCATTGATCTATATTTCTGTCTTTGTGCCAGTACCATACTGTCTTAATGACTATGGCTTTGTAGTAGAGCCTGAAGTCAGGCAGGTTGAATCCTCCAGTTTCCATTCTTCTTTCTCAAGATTACTTTGGTCTTTAATTCTCATTCTCCATTAGCTGGAGGGTATTACTAGAAGAAAGGAAGCCAGGAAAAGGGAGAGAAAGGGAGAGAGCGAGGAAGGGAGGAACAAAGGAGGTAAAAGAGGGAGGGGCGAGTATGATCTTTTCATTAAAAGATAAGAAAACTATAAAGCTAAAAGAACAAGATATTTTGAAGTTTGCAACATATATACAACTAAAACGTATGACAACAATAGTACAACAGTTAGAAGGGGGAAATGGAAGTATACTGTTCTAATATTCTTGCATTATATGTGAAATGGTGTACTATTGTCTGAAGTTAGATTATAATGAGTTAAAGATGTATATTATAAACCTAGAGCATCACCAAAATGAATAAATAAATATGTCACCAAATAAACACTGAAAAATATTACTAATAAGGCAATCAGTTCAGTTCAGTTCAGTCACTCAGTCGTGTCTGACTCTTTGCCACCCCATGAATCACAGCACGCCAGGCCTCCCTGTCCATCACCAACTCCCAGAGTTCACTCAAACTCAGGTCCATCGAGTCGGTGATGCCATCCAGCCATCTCATCCTCTGTTGTCCCCTCTTCCTCCTGCCTCCAATCTCTCCCAGCATCAGAGTCTTTTCCAATGAGTCAACTCTTCGCATGAGGTGGCCAAAGTATTGGAGTTTCAGCTTTAGCATCAGTCCTTCCAAAGAACACCCAGAGCTGATCTCCTTTAGAATGGCAATAGCAGAGATAAAATGCAGAGTTGCTTAACCAACAGGGGAAAGGAGAAAAAAGTAGAACAAAGAATGGATGAAGAACCAATAGCATGACAATAGACTAAAATCCCATCATGTTGATAACTACCTTAAATACAACCAGTATAAACATGTATGTGAAAAGGCAGAGAATATAACAGTGAGTTAAAAATAAAACCTAGCTACATGGTGTCTATAAGAAACCTATTTTCAATATAAAGACACAAATAGCTTAAAAATAAAAGATTGGACTACATAGGTCATAACAAAAGTAGAAAAGCTATATTAATATTAGACAAAGTAGGCTTTAGGACAAGAAGTACTCAGTTCAGTTCAGTTCAGTCTCTCAGTCATGTCCGACTCTCTGCGACCCCATGAATCGCAGCACGCCAGGCCTCCCTGTCCATCACCAACTCCCAGAGTTCACTCAGATACACGTCCATTGAGTCAGAGATGCCATCCAGCCATCTCATCCTCTGTTGCCCTCTTCTCCTCCTGCCCCCAATCCCTCCCAGCATCAGTCTTTCCAATGAGTCAAGTCTTCACATGAGGTGAACAAAGTACTGGAGTTTCAGCTTTAGCATCATTCCTTCCAAAGAAATTCCAGGGCTGATCTCCTTCAGAATGGACTGGTTGGATTGCCTCGCTGTCCAAGGGACTCTCAAGAGTCTTCTCCAACACCACAGTTCAAAAGCATCAATTCTTCAGCACTCAGCTTTCTTCACAGTCCAACTCTCACATCCATACATGACCAGTGGAAAAACCATAGCCTTGACTAGATGGACCTTAGTCGGCAAAGTAATGTCTCTGCTTTTGAATATGCTATCTAGGTTGGTCATAACTTTTCTTCCAGGGAGTAAGTGTCTTCTAATTTCATGGCTGCAGTCACCATCTGCAGTGATTTTGGAGCCCCAAAAATAAAGTCTGACACTGTTTCCACTGTTTCTCCATCTATTTCCCATGAAGTGATGGGACCGGATACCATGATCTTCGTTTTCTGAATGCTGAGCTTTAAGCCAACCTTTTCACTCTCCTCTTTCCCTTTCATCAAGAGGCTTTTGAGTTCCTCTTCACTTTCTACCATAAGGGTGGTGTCATCTGCATATCTGAGGTTATTGATATTTCTCCTGGCAATCTTGATTCCAGCTTGTGTTTCTTCCAGCCCAGCATTTCTCATGATGTACTCTGCATATAAGTTAAATAAGCAGGGGGACAATATACAGCCTCGACGTACTCCTTTTCCTATTTGGAACCAGTCTGTTGTTCCATGTCCAGTTCTAACTGTTGCTTCCTGACCTGCATATAGGTTTCTCAAGAGGCAGGTCAGGTGGTCTGGTATTCCCATCTCAGAATTTTCCAGTTTATTGTGATCCAAACAGTCAAAGGCTTTGACTTCATAATGATAGAAGGATTAAGAATATACAACAATCCTAAATGTTTAGTTATCTAATAACAGAACTTCAAAATACATGAAGCAAAAATGAATGAAAACTGAAAGGAATAATTAACAGGATGGCAGTTGAATTTGAAAATTACATTGCTTCTCTCTCAGTAACTGATAAAACAAACACACACACAAAGTCAGTAACCATATAGAAGTTTTGATGAGCACTAATAAATAATTTGAAATAACTGACATTTTCTGAAACTCTATACCCAATGACAATAGAACACGTGTTCTTTCCAGGTGCTCATGGACATTCACCAAGATAAACAATATTAACAATAACACAAACAGTATTCTGAGCCATAAAATGAATTTCTGTATCTTCTAATCACAACAGAATTAGATTAAAACCAATCTTTAATTGTAGAATGTCCTAAATAATTCATGGATCAAGAAGAAATAATAAATGACATTAAAAAAATTTAGAGTTTATTTTTGTATATGGTGTTAGAGAATGTTCTAATTTCTTTCTTTTACGTGTAGCTCTTCAGTTGTCTTATTACTGGTTATTGAAGAGTCTGTCTTTTCTCAGTTATATATCCCTGCCTTCTTTGACATAGATTAATCGACCATAAGTATGCAAGTATGTTTCCGGGCTCTCTATTCTGTCCCATTGATCTGTGTGTCTGTTTTACGCCAGTACCTTGCTCTTTGGTTTACTGTATTTTTTTAAGCAAAAAAAGTATATATTGTACAGTACAGGGAAATAAGTATAGCCATTATTTTGTAATAACTTTAAATGGAGTATAACATATAAAAGCATTGCATTGCTATGCTATATACCTGAAAATAATTTAATATTGTAAATCAACTAAATGTCAAAAGTATGCCTTTAATAAACATCTAATTAAACTAATTAAGAGAAGAGAAGAGTAACTCAAATTCCATGTTAATCAGCAAAGAAGAAGCACCACTATAGATGCTATATACATGAAAGTGTTAATAAAGCAATATTATGGATAGCTTTATGTCAATAGACTCAAAAATGTTGATGCATAGGCAAATTCCTTGTAATACAAAAATTAGCATAATTTATAGAAGAAAAATGGAAACTTGCATAGCCCAATATGTATTACAGAAATTGAATATATAATAAACTTTCTTCCAGAGAAAACCCCAGACCCAGATAACCTCACTAGAAAATTCTATCTAACTTTTAAGGAAGATAATACCACTCCCACACAGAATATTCCTGAATTTAGAGGAGACCAACCTTATACTGATACTAAATGATAAAAAACAGTAATTATACCATATGTTTTATCTCCGCAACACAAAATTGGTTTATCATTTGAAAGTTAGTCAATGAAATTCATGATATACACAGAATTAGAATAAAGAAGAAAACCATATAATCATCGCTATATATAGAAAATAAACATTAAACAAATGTCAACACCCATTCATATAAAACCTCCCAGCACACTAGCCAGAGAAGAGAACATACTCAAGGTAATAGCATTTATGAAAATCTACAACTAATATCTTGCTTAATGGTGAAAGGCTGGACATATGCCCTAAGATCAGAATTGCTTTCATCACTACTATTCAACATTGAACTGAAAGTGCTAGTTAGTTTAAAAGTGCTAGCTAGTAAGAAAAATAAAAGACAAGAGACTGGAAAAAAGAAGTAAAACCGTTAATGTCCATAGATGTATAAAATCTGCAAAGCAATCTGCAAAAAAAACTACTATAACTAAGAGGTTAGTTTAGCAAGATTGCAGGATAAAAACTTAATATACAGAAACTAATTGTATTTCCATATATTTGCAATAAACAAGGAGACATAATTTTTAATGCCATAGAAATGTTAAACTACAAACCTTCCAGGCTTATGCAGAGAAAACTGCAAAACATTGCTGAGAGAATATTTAGAATACTCAAACAAATTTACCATGTTTCTGGATTAGAAAATCGATATTTTTAATATGTCCATTCTTCCTAAACTGACTCATTGATTAAGTGCAATCCTAATTAAAATCACAACTGGTTTTCCCCTCAAAATTGACAATACTATTCTAAAATTGATAAAAAATTGAGAAAGGCATCATAGCCAAAACAGCCTTGGAGAAGATGCACAAAATAGGAGGATTTACAATATTTTATTTCAAGACTGTATGATCAGTCATCAACACAGAATAGAGTTGATGTAAGCATATCATTCAGTGAACAGAACAGAGAGGCTAGAAATAGATCCGCATGTATGTGGTCAGTCTGTTTTCAACAGAATTGCTAAAACAATTCAATCAAGGTAAAGGCTGTCATTTTACCAAACAGTGGCAGAATAACTGAATATTCATATGGAGACAAAAGTATTTGATCCTCACCTCACACTGCTCATTAAAATCAGTTGAAATGGACAATAGCTCCAAATGGAAAGACTGAAACTCTAAAACTTCTGGAGGAAAACTTCTAGGAGAAAAAAATTTTCATAAACTTATAGTAAATATTTTTAGGACACACAGAGCATAAGAAATAAAAAGAAAAACAGGCAAATTTTAATTCACCACAATTAAAATCTTTTGCTCTTGAAAGACACTTTTAAAAAACAAAAGCCAATCCATAGATTGGGAGAAAATAGTCATAGAATATATGCCATACAAATGGCTGGTATCCAGAATGTGTATATTTGTATGAAGTGTGAAAAAACCTAACAATATTGTTATTTGGGGACACCTATTTTATGCCTGCTATTCTATATGTATGTATAGAGGTGTATGTGTATTGTGTATACAACTCAATAACAAGGAGATAAACAATTCAATGGAAAAATGGGCAAAAGATTTGAATATTTCCTTCACAGAAGAAGACATGTAATCGGCCAATCAGTACATCAGAAGATGCTGTGTTAGTTTCCTAGAGATTTTCCAAGTGTCTTACACTGGATATTATTTCTGTTAAAACAATATAAATTATTTTTTCACAAGCCTGCAACCAGAAGTCTGTAAAATCAAGGACGCGTTAGAGCTATGCTCCTTATGAAGACTCTGGGGAAGGATCTGCTCCACGACTCTCCCAGCTTCTGTTGGTTGCTAGCAGTCATTTGAGTTCTTAGGTCTATAGATACAGCATTTCTGCCCCTCTCTTCACACGGCATTCTCCTCTGTTTGTGCATGTGTCTATTGGCATGACCTTCTTCTAAGAACACCAGCCACTGAATTTAGGACCCACTATAAACCAGTGTGATTTCATCTTATCTTGATTACATCTGCAAAGACCCTACTACTGAATAAGGTCATGTTCACAAGTCTTAGGGGTAAGGACATCAATATATCTTTCTAGGGGACACAATTCAATCCACAACAGATTCCCAACATCATCAGGGAACTGCATATTAAAACTGTGCACATTAAGACTGGCTACTACAACGGCTAAAAATTTTTCCCCAAATCTGACACTACTCTTAAGTGTTGACAGCAATACAGAGCATATAGAATTCTCACGCAAAATTGCTGGCTGGTAAAATGGCATAGACACTTTGGAGAACAATCAATTTCATGTAAAGTTAAACATATTATCACCCTAGGCTAGATATTTACCTAAAATAAATGAAAACATATAATCATACAAGTCCACAGAGTTGTATAAAACATAGAGTCCATACACACAAATGTTCTTAACAGCTTTATTTACAATAACCCCAAATTGAAAACAACCCTAATGTCCTTTAACAGGTGAATGAATAAGCAAATTGTGATGAGTCCATACAATGGAATAGCATCCTAAAAAGAACTAAAGCATGGATATATGTAATGATTTGGATGCATCTCAGAATTAGTATGATGAGTGCAAGATGTCAAAGGCCAAATGCTACATACAGTGTTATTACATTTATATGAATTTATATAATGATAGAAATCAAATCAGTAATTTACTGGAATGGAAGTTAAGTAAAAGGAGATTCACCGAAAAGCATCATAAAGGAAATTTAGGGAAGATATCAATATCCTGTATCTTGATGATGGTGGTAGTGTTTACATTTGCTAAAACTTAATGAGTATAATTAAATAGATTCATTTTATTTCATGTACATTTGCATCAATAGATCTGGGTTTTTTTTTTTTTTTTTTGGATATAGGCAGCTGTTATTAGAGTGAGACCTCTCTGGGATAATTACTCTTCTCTAATTCACATTTAAGCCAGGCAGATTAACACATTCACATTTAGTTATGATAACTAAATAGAAGAACACCCACTACTAACCTGAACCCACCCTGCCATACACAGTAAGTGAAGTTCTTTCCTGTTAGGAGATTTTAAGACATAGTGTTAATATTTATATTTATGTTCATTCAGTGGTTGCTAATTATTCTATTTCACAGATGTGGACAATTACATCATTTTTTGAATTTTGCTGGTCTTGTAACTTTTATAAATTACTAGCTCTTAATATAAACTTGACTGTGGGTAGTGGAAAGAGCTTCAAGCCTAATCAGCCTGTGGTTGAGATTCTGACTTTGCCATTTGACAGCTGTGCTCCTTTCATTCCCCCATTCGTCCATGAAGTATATCTCAGGGGATTCATGCCAGGTATTTCCAAGTATATCTTGGATATATACACTTGGATATATTCCAAGTATATCTCAGGGGAAATACTCCAGGTATTTCCCCAGGCGTAGGGAAATGCTCTTGACCTCTCAGAGTTTACAATCCCAAGCTTCACCTTACTTACTTACCCTCTCTAAATTTCTAAATTTTGCTGTTTTCCAGGTGGGGTTGTAATACCGTCTTCATGGGGAGGTTTTGAGGGTTAAGTGAGATCACCACCTAATCTACTCAGTCTGCATTAGGGATGAGTGTGCCCCCTCCTGCTAGGCCCATCTTTATGTGTTTCCAACTCCCTCATCTACCCTCACCTCATCTTCTGTCATGTCATAACTTTTTCCTATCCATCCTCTCTTTTCCCATGATGAATTTTATGTCTCCCTCTGTACTGTGTTTCAGTTCAGTTCAGTCGCTCAGTCATGTCCAACTCTTTGCGACCCCATGAATCGCAGCACGCCAGGCCTCTCTGTCCATCACTAGCTCCTGGAGTTCACTCAAACTCATGTCCATCGAGTCAGTGATGCCACCCAGCCATCTCATCCTCTGTCGCCCCCTTCTCCTCCTGCCCCCAATCCCTCCCAGCATCAGAGTCTTTTCCAATGAGTCAACTGTTCGCATGAGGTGGCCAAAGTACTGGAGTTTCAGCTTTAGCATCATTCCTTCCAAAGAAATCCCAGGGCTGATCTTCAGAATGGACTGGTTGGATCTCCTTGCAGTCCAAGGGACTCTCAAGAGTCTTCTGCAACACCACAGTTCAAAAGCATCCATTCCTCGGCGCTCAGCCTTCTTCACAGTACTGTGTTTAACAGACCACAAATGCTGCTGCTTGTTTCTTTTCTCAGCTAAAAAAGTTATTTGCACTTCTGAGTGCATTCATTTATCTCTTTTCCCATTTCAACTCTTTTATTGTTAAACTTAGGTTGGATGGTATTTAAAAAACAGTTCCTGGACTGATTTTCAGGCTCTCCAAAATTAAATGGAGTACGATTTTCTTCAACAGTGTCTCTTTATAATTGTATGGCATCTTACCTTTGGAAAGCCTTTTTCTATCTATGGGCTCATTTAGTGATCTCAGCCATCTTGTGCAGTCAATGAAGGGATGAATGTATCTACTGTACAGACTCATATACCTTGGCTTATCTAGTTAGAAAGGTATTTAGATCAGAACTGGAATATTCACCTGCTTGTGTTTTCTATTTGTATTTCTGTATTTCACCAAATTGATTGACTTCTGGTTGTGTGCTCGATGTCATGAGATGCTGCCTTAAGATACTCATTGTCCTTATGGGCATGCATCCAGCAGCTGGAGAGCAGTAATTATGATACATGTTGAAGATACGGTAATAGTCCATGGACCAGTGAACAGGATGGAGGAGGAAAGGATCAGCCTTGCTAAGCCAGGAGAAAGGCTACTATGCATTGCCACGTAAGCTGAGAGTTGAGGCTAGCTACGGTTTCTCCATGAGAATGGTAAAGGGAAAGGCTTTCCTAAAATATCCCAAAGCTACTCACTGATTGGGATTTTTTTTTTCTTTATTTTTTCTTTTTGATAAATGGAGAAAACAAGGACTTGTTTCCTGCAGACATTTCTTGGGCCATTTTCCATGAGGCCAAGGTCCCTGCTCAGGCTGGATGGAACCCACGCAGAGAGGCAGTGGGGATGGGATTTGTGTTCATCAGCATGCATTTCTTGAAACTGGCCACCAGTGAACAATCAAATCTCAGAATATTCTTAAGCTTCCTTGTGTGTTTGATTAGTTTTTCCCAGTAGGGAATGAAAGAAAGGCAGCAGCAATTGAAAAAACTTGCTCTCTACATGACCCAAGTTTGGCTTATGGAGTAATGTTGATCTTCAGAACGGACAGGAAGGTCAGAATCATTCCAGGTTTTAATGGACAGCCCGCTACTGGAAGTGCTTGGTCCTGGCAGTGAATGGGGGTGAAGGAAGCAGGAGAAACTGAGGTCACTTATCAACAGTTTCACAGCCTCCTTAATATTCTTTTGTGGCAATTTCCCTTTCATAAAAGAAGATGGATTCATATATAATGTTCTTTCATTTATTCATTCTCTTGATAGCTCACAGAGCATATACTACATAGCAGGCCCTCTGTTAGGTGTCAAGGACATAAGGATACAAGAGTGATACGGGATATACAAGGAATTTACAGTTTCCCTGAGCTTCCCAGGTGTTGCAGTGGTAAAGAATCTGCGTACTGATGCAGGAGATGCAAGAGATGTGGGTTTAATCCCTGGGTTGGGAAGAACCCTGGAGTAGGAAATGGCTGCCTACTCTGGTATTCCTGCCTAGAAAATTCCACAGACAGAGGAGCCTGGCAGGCTACAGTCCATGGGGCTGCAAAGAGTCAGATACGACTGAGCAAAAACACAAAAATACAGTTTCCCACGGGGGTTCCTGATGAAATGGGCAGCAGACAGAAAAATCAGGTTGGGGAAGGGCAATGTGAGTCCAGATGAAGGGGCCAACTTTTCCCAGAGAAAGCAACAGAGAATCTCATGGAGAAGTGGAAAAGGAGAAGCTGGTTGGTTGTGTGACCCAAGAGCAATTTTGGTGAAGAAGAGAAATATGTAATGAAAATCTTTTACATTATTTTGGAGGGATATGCAACATAAGCCTTCTCTTTAATACTGCTCCTTAATATTTTTTAATTGTATTTATTTTTATTTTTGGCTGTGCTGAGTCTTTGTCACTGTGCGTGGACTTCTCTAGTTGTGGAGCGTGTGGGCTACTCTAGTTGCAATGCACAGGCTTCTCATTAAGGTGACCTCTCTTGTGGTGCACTGGTTCTAGGTGCTCAGGCTCCGTAGTTGTGGCACATGGACTTAGTTGCTCCAAGGCATGTACAATCTTCCCAGACCAGGGATCAAATCTGTTTGCCCTGCACTGGCATGCAGATTCTTATTCACTCTATCACCAGGTAAGTCCTTTTTTTTTCTTTGTGCTCATTAATATTTGGTGAAGTGGATTATCTTTGGGAAGAAAGTTCTGAGCTTCAGGATTTCCCACTTCAGGGTTTATGTGGGACACAAGAGACTGGATACAGAAAAAGTCAATATGAAATGGAATTTAAATAAATGTATATAATATACACATATATTTATATATCTAACTATTGAATAATAAATATATATATGGTATATACGTCAGTTCAGTTCAGTTCAGATGCTGAGTTGTGTCCAACTCTTTGCGACCCATGGACTGCAGCATGCCAGGCCTCCCTGTCCATCACCAACTCCCAGAGTTTACTCAAACTCATGTCCATTGAGTCGGTGATGCCATCCAACCATCTCATCCTCCATTGTCCCCTTCTCCTGCCTTCAATCCTCCAGCATCAGAGTCTTTTCAAATGAGTCAGCTCTTTGCATCAGGTGGCCAAAGTATTGGAGTCTCAGCTTCAATATCAGTCCTTCCAGTGAACACCCAGGACTGATCTCCTTTAGGATGGACTGGTTGGATCTCCTTGCAGTTCAAGGGACTCTCAAGGGTCTTCAACACCACAGTTCAAAACCATCAATTATTCAGCGCTCAACCTTCAACTATGGACCTTTGTTGGCAAAGTAATATCTCTTCTTTTAATGTGCTGTCTAGGTTGGTCATATCTTTCTTTCCAAGGTGTAAGCATCTTTTAATTTCATGGCTGTAGTCACCATCTGCAGTGATTTTGGAGCCCCCAAAAATAAAGTCTGCCACTGTTTCCACTGTTTCCCCATCTATTTGCCATGAAGTGATGGGACCAGATGCCATGATCTTCATTTTCTGAATGTTGAGCTTTAAGCCAACTTTTTCACTCTCCTCTTTCACTTCATCAAAAGGCTCTTTAGTTCTTCTTCACTTTCTGCCATAAGGGTGGTGTCATCTGCATATCTGAGGTTATTGATATTTCTCCAGGCAATCTTGATTCCAGCTTGTGCTTCATCCAGTCCAGAGTTTCTCATGAAGTACTCTGCATATAGGTTAAATAAGCAGGGTGACGATATACAGCCCTGATGTACTCCTTTCCTGATTTGGAACCAGTTTGTTGTTTCATGTTCAGTTCTAACTTTTGCTTTCTGACCTGCTTGCAGGTTTCTCAAGAGGCAGTTCAGGTGGTCTGGTATTTCCATCTCTTTCAGAATTTTCCACAGTTTATTGTGATCCACACAGTCAAAGGCTTTGGCATAGGTGTATATGTAGATCTCCCTAAAATAGAACTTCTTGGGGAACAAAAAAAAGTGTTATTTCAACAACATGTTGTTAGTATCATAACATGGGTTAATATTTAAGTACTTACTATGTACCAGATTCTTTTTCTAAGTACTTTAAATGTAATATACCTAATTTAATCTTTATAACAACTTCATGAGGTAAATACTAACATTAGAACCATTTTGCAGGGAAGGAATCTGAGACACAGAGAAGTTAGGCTACTCTCCCGAGGACACACAGGGAATAAGAGATAGAAACTGAGATTCGAATCTAGGCAGCCTAGACCTAGTACCTCAGCTATTTACCACTGTGCTTGATTATTTCAGACATGGTTCATATTTAATATTTTTTGAAAGAAATTGAATTCTTCTGGGAGCCTAGAGTACAGATGGAGTAAGCAAGACAGCTTTGATTCTCAAGCAGTCAAACATAAGGAACAGAGGCTTCCGCTTCCCATGGTGGCTTTAAATGGATTGCTTCCTCCCCAATTTGATTACAGATCTTGGACAAGATTTGCTAATTTGGTTCTTTCATTCAGTAACTATTTATTGAGTAGCTACTCTGTGCCGGAAATTTATTTGAGGTGGTAGAGAAAGAGCAGTGAACAAAATGAGCTAAATGACAGCTATTATGGAGTTTATTTTCTGATGGGAAGGACAACAGAAGAATGAATTGATGGTTTGTGCAGCAATGATAACTGCTATGGAAATATGGGACATAGAATATAGAGGAAGGAGGGGAGCTATCATATGACACAGGGTAGCCAAGAGATGCCTTATTGACAAGATGACATTGACATGATACGAGAAGACTCAGAGTGAAGGAATGAGCATACAATATTCAGGAGAATAGCACTGCAGGCAGAGGAAAGAGCAAGTGGGAAAACCTTGAGGTTCGATTGTACTTAGCACGTGTGAGGAATAGATGAGAGACCACTGCGTCTAAGGCAGAGTGAACTGGAATCAGAGGGGTAATGTGACCCATGAGAGAGTTAACGGAGACTTTGATTTTTACTCTGAGATAAGAAACCACCAGAGATGTCTGGGCAGAGGCATGAAGGATTGATTTTTTTCCCCCTTATGTTTTAAAAAAGATTACTCTTACTGTTGGGTGAAAAATCAACTCTAAGGAGTGCATGCGTGGTCACAGAGAGGGAAACAAGATAACTCCTGCAATAATTCAGGCAAGGCATGATGGTGGTAATACTGGAGGTGATGAAATGTGTTATGCTATATTCTGAAAGTAGGGCTAACTAAATTTGAGGCAGTCACTTGGTAGATAATATTTAAGCCATAAAACTAGCTAAGATCACCTAAGGAGTGAGTCTTGGTAGTGTTCAAGGATGGAGACCTGGAAAACTCTGATGTTTGGAGGTGGGGGGCAGGTAGGAAGGGCCAGCAAATGGGACTAAGAAGAGGGACCCAGGGAAGAAAGAAAATCAAGGGTGGGGCGGCATCTTGGAAGTCCGGTGAAGAAGGGCTTTCATATAGGAGGTTGACCAGCTGTGTGTCAAGATCCTGATAATCATAAGGACTAAGAGTTGACAACTGGGTTAAGTAACACAGAGGTCACTGGTGACCTTGACAAAAGCTTCTTTGATGTGGTGGAGGTAGTGGTGGGGAATCCTGATTGGAGTAGGTTTAAGAGAAAATTGTTACCTCTGGATATACTTTCACATGAGGCTGTCAATTGGGCAGAAATGGAATCTGCTTTCACACTCCTCGGAGGCCCGAGACTTGTCCTTAGAAAACCAAAGCTCAAAGGCCTAGGGCTTTAGAAGCAGCAAATAAGAAAGTGAAACCTTTGAACTTGGCAATAGTATTAAAGTTGTCATCTAGGGCTTGAAATGTTAGAGTGACAGATCTTACTCCAAGAAATAAAATGAACCAGTTGTTGGGTTTATTCTGGTTCTCTGCCTAAGACTACAGCTAATGAGTCTCCTTCAGCTGTTTACCAGGGAATATGCCTCCCCAGCCTCCCTTGACAACAAAATTCAGTAACCTTAAAAGGCTGGACTCTGGGGAAAAAATTGTTCTTTCTCTTTCTAATGAAAATTTCTTCACAGTTCATAGTTCTCTTCATTTGTCAATGGATCACCCTCAAAATGCCAGGTGTGGTTGATGTGAATATTGGGCTAGGATATCAAAGAACTGAATTCTATTCAGTTACTAACAGAATTCTATTGTTACTAATTTGTTGTGGGAAATAGTTGTAATATTGGATCCCTCTGTACCTTGGTGTTTTCATCTAGTTTGGCAGAAGAACTTTTGAATTCCCTTCTCTCTCTTCTGATCTCTTCTAAAATTCATTTATGCTTCCCAAGTTCCTACTTTCTGTCAGCCATCCATTCTTTGAAATGAGGTATAAGGGATATTTTCCAACTGTTGGATCATCTTTACGAATCTTCTATTGGTATGGGTACCTATCCACTGTGGAGCACAGCTTTCAGTCTTCATATATCAAAAACTCAAGACTGGGCTCAGATGGCAGCTGATACCTGGAGTCCTGACCGACAGGCACTGGCTGCTTCCTTTGAGCTATCAGTGTTCTCAGCGTAGTCCCAGATACCCATCACTGGCTTTGTGTACTTGGCAAGGTAATTAGTGTCTCTGTGCTTTGGCTTCTCAACTGAAATGGGAATTTCACTATCACATGTGTCAAGAGAACATAGGTGATAGTCACTGGATCCTCCACAAGAGTGGCTGCTGTTACTTACCTATCTACTTACCTGGTAGGTAACTGCTAATTGTAGGTACCTGATGATACCCACTTGGTTCAGATTTTACTGTGAAAAATAAATAGCCAGAGAGGTTCTTTTAACTCAGGACTTAAGGAACAGTAAACAAGTTAAATGAAAACCAAGTGCACTATTACAAATTAAAGCCCTCCTAAGATTGCCTGCAACTCTGCATACTGTGTAAAAGCAACTCCCAGTTCCCCCCTCACTTTGAACCATCTCTGTTTTGGTATGGCCTACCTTTCTCCTCTAGATTCTGTTGGCTGCCTCCCTCTATCTCATTCTTCTCCTTTTCTATGTATGCTCTGGCATTCATTGCTTCTTGGGGTGCTGAGTAAAGATTCAGTGAAGCAGCAGTCTTTGCATATGCAAATATTTAAAACATACTTTAAGAACCCAGTCTGCCAGTCTCAAGAGATCTGTCTCCCTACCCTGAGGTCTGCAAAATGAGTGGCTAAGTGTCCATTCTAAGTGTCCTCTCTCTGCACCCTGCCTTTTGGTTTCCTGCCATGCGCTTCTAAAGGGAAGAGACATTTGAAATATCTTTTGGAAGGAGAATTCAATCATTCGATCCCATTTGGGGTTCCCCACATTCAGTAGAAATATGGATTATACGATTCAGCCCATTGAGCATTAACTCATCATTTCCTTTGCTTATTTGAAAATGAGGGAGAGAGTATGATATGGGTGGCAGGACCCACTTACACCATTTCTATTGTCTCTTCCACTGATGTGAGCCCCTTAAAGGAAGGGCTAGTCCTTTTCACTTCTGCATGTCTGATGGTCTGATGCATTACTCATGGCCTGGCCAACCCACCCACCACCCCCCACCCCACCCCCTGCCCCCTGAGGAACACAATCGGTAGCTGCTGGAGTGAATTGTTGTGTTGAATCCTTGCCTTGGAGTGTAATACCAACTATGACAGCACAGTGGGTTCAGAGAGATAAGGGACTTCTTTTCGGGTGGTCCAGGACCAAAGGGTAAAGTGGGGCGCTAGAGTGCACTGAATGGACTCAGCTTTGGAAAACCTCAGAGAGTCATGGTTTCCCCCAAATTGCACACTAAGTAGAAATTTCCCACTCTAAGAACAGTGTTTCCCAGATTTTGGTCCACAGAGTGGTGCTGGTCACCAGTGAAATGAAAATGGGAAAGGTGGTGATTTTTTCTTCATTTTAATAAAATCAAATTAATGCTTTTAATCTAATTTATGGCCTCCCTGCATTTTTTTTTTCATCTCCTGCTACACTGAAATAACCTTTTGAAATTATGGTGATGGTATATAGTAAATGCTTTTCTTCAAGTTACTATTAGGGAGAAACATCGTTTTCCTGCATTGACTTTAATTTAGTTTTGACATTTTTCCACCATGTCACCTCTCTAAGGTATGCTGTTAGAGCAGTGGTTTCTAATGAGAGAAGGGCCATTTGATAATCTGAACTGAAGTTTTAGACCCTTTCTCAAAAAAAAAAAAAAAATCCAAATGTGTACACACACACACAAACATATGCATGTTTGCAGGTAATTTTGGAAGGTACACAAGCCTCTTTAAGACCAGTCATGGGCTTTTTAAGGGTCCAGAAAACCCATGTTAGGAATTCCTGAACCAGAGGGAGCAACCTTTACTGTGAGAAAATGGCCTTTTCCTATTCATTTCCCTTTGATGAAATAGTCAACGTCAATAAAAGTTTTCCCTCATACCTTTTAGGACCGTTAAAAATCCAGGGAACCAAGGATAGAGATCAAAGATTTAATAAATATTTTAGAAAAGCAAATGGCACTTTGTCTAAGGCAGAGACATGCAGCATTTGAACCAGAATTCCGTGGATGCGGTGGGTGCAGGAACCACTCTTCCCTCTGGCATAATTTGCTGAGCATATGTTGCAACCCATCACCACCGACAGGGCTCCGTGCGTCTCTCAGGCTGTCTGGGGGTCTTTTGAAGGCATTCAGCCATCTGTTAGGGTTTCCTGCTCACAAGGGTGCTTTGGTACCATGAGGAGATGTGACATGACATTTTGAATCTGGACCCACGTGTTACAATGCCAAGGGCAGGGACAGCCCTGGGAGACTGACTCTGGCATTGTGTAGGGATGAGCATGTCAATCAAATACATCTGGCTGAGCAGTCATATTAGCAGCTGGGTCCCTGCAATGTAGAGGAAAAGGGGAATGAAAGGTTTTAGAAACTTTTGGAAGAGAAGGACAGACCCCTTCCAGCTCATCTTCTGAAGAAGAAGCCTTAGGGTTAAAGTGAAGACTACAGCTGGAGCAGGGAAGTTGGCAGTGATCACAAGATCACAGAACCATGAAGATCATTTAGTCCAGGATTTCTCAGACTTCAGAGATTCTAACTCCATAGCCATGATTTTTGCTATCCACATGCTGCCAGTAGATTTCTTTATATTTTCTTTAAATAGGCTTACATTTATATTTAAATACATGTGTTTTAAAAGAAACTTTATATATAAGTAATTAAATAGAAGTCAGCAACACTTGCTATAAGGGCAGTATAGTAAAAAAAAATGAAAACAAAACAGTCTTTTGAAATTTTAGCTCAACATTGCTAAAAATGGGAAATCAGCAAGAGTCCTGGGCTTGTTAAATGGGCATGAACTCAGACTTTCTCCTTGATGTAGTTGGCAATATTGGAAGCAAATTCAATAGTGAATCATCATTTTAAATCAATTATACTTCAATTTTTTAAATGTGAATCATCATTAATTTATATGCTTAATATTAATTAATACTTCATCCAAGAATCCACTGAGTTTCATGTGTCACCTAAAATCATTTTATGTGCTACTGGAGAGCTCCGTTTTATACTGTGGATGAGACCTGGAGAACGGGAAAGACTTGCCTAAGGTAATCATGGTTCTAAATCCATCCCATATCTGTGCCATTTATCAACTTATTTTATATTTATTTATTAAAAAATTAATTTGACTTCTCCAGGCCTTAGTTGTGGCATATGAGATATAATTCCCTGAACAACGATTGAACCCTGGCTGCCTGCTTTGGGCGGTCTGAGTCTTTACCGCTGGACCACCAGGGAAGTTCCTATAAACCAGTTTTATAGCTTCACTTGCTGGAGGCAGATTGTACATGCCCGTCCCTTGACTTTGGCCTCCACCTTTGTAACTCTTTGGCCACTGAGATGTTGGCCAATGTGGTGTAGGTAGAGGCTTCGGCTCGGTTTGTACAGCTGGGCTTGCCTCGCTTTCTTGCACTTTGACACCACTGTGAGGAGGACATGTCATAGTGATCCTGTTGGTTTCAGAAGGATGGCAGACATGTTGAGCAGACCTAGTTTCTATTTGCCAAAAAATTCGGTTTTGGACTCCAAGCTGCTGATTCTCCCTTTGGTGCCATATGGGGAGTGTGGATGTAATGTGAACCTGTGTGTGAGAGATAAACAGCAGACATAAATTGAGAGCGAAGGAGGTAGGGGAAGAAGAAAAGAAAAAAAGGGGAGGGAGATTAAAGAGAAGGAGATTAAAGGTTGGCAGGGAAGAGCTGTGTCCTGAAGTACACAGGTCCTGTCTCATTCATCTTCTGTATGCCCAAAGCCTGGCAGAGGCTCCCACATATTGATGACAAATGCTTTGTCTCAACAATTTTCCAAATTCAAGAACACTTACTGAGAACTGTTATGCACATGTGACTGGGCTATATATATCCAGTGACACAAAAGAAGTCATTTTTGTGCTATAAGACATCATCATGTATTTTGGTGACAAGATCACCATATATATATATATATATATATGCCTATATAGATACATATATAGTATAAAGACCACCATAGATATAGATATAGATATAGTATAATGTGACTAAGCACCCATTCAAAGCTGTCTCACTGTGCATAAGAGACAAGCACAGTGTCTCTCAAACAGTGTCTCTCTTGTGCTCCCTCACTGTGTGTGCTTTCTTCCACAATTTTGGAGAGTTCAGGCTCTCCACAAATCTGAGGCCCTTGTCTTCATTCCTTTCCTCTTTCTTTTCCTCTGCACACATTTCTATTCCTTTGCTTTTGGATTTTCTCTGCTTTTGTTCCAGAGTCAGTGTAGGTACTCACATCCATTTTGATGAGTTGCCTTTCTGTCTACTTGTCTTGAAACCCAGGAATCACCCTTCACATCTCTACTTTGTGATTGAATCCTGTGGAGTCTGCAGCTTACACGTTGAGTACATTCTGCTCCATCTCCTCTCCCACCACCGCGGACCCCTGTCAAGTCTCACCTACCTGTTTCTTAGCATCACCTCCATCTAGTCTATTCCTCAAAGAGAGGTTTGAATAATCTTGTAAAATGCTGATCTGACCATTTAACTCCCCTGCTAAAAGGCGTCTCAGGTGCAGCCCACTACAATTTGAAAAAAAAATAGACTTGTTGCTGTAGCTTATAATATTCTGCATGATACGGTAGTTCCGTTTTTAGATAAGACCAAGGAGATTCCAGAGTTGGTAACTGGCAACACTGACTGACTTGAAGTCTGTCTTTCTTCATGCTGATAATTATAACCACAATTACAGGGAATACAATTTATTCAGTGCATGTAATAATATACACATAATTTAGCTCTGTACACATATTAAATTTTTTAATTCTCACAAATCTACAAAGCAGACACTGTTGTTATCCCAATAAATGAGGAAAGTTAGGCATAGGATGCTTAAGCAATTTCTCCAGGGACATGTGGCTTGAAAATGACAAAGCCCACGCAGTGTAACTTCCTTATCCCTACTAAGCCATGCAGTGAACATAGAATTGACCATAAAGGAAGGACTGTGTTCTAACTATCACCTGTTTCTCCATCACAGTCATTTTCTGGCTAGATGTCAGGCTATCCATATCTTCCTATAGTTTCCTAAGTTGGCATTGCTTCTTTCCCCTAAAGAGAGAACTAAGTATAAACAGCAACATCAACAGAAATTAGGAATCAACTGTTGAAAACTGATAAAGTCTCTGAAGGCCTGAGATGATCTTCTTCCAAAGAGGTAATTGCAGGAACCCAGTAAGGATGGAAGGCATTTAGCAGAAAATAGGGTATGAGCAATCCTAACAGAAATGTCAAAAGGATGTGTTTTGCAAATGTTTATTGCAAACAGACAAAAGCAGGTTCAATTACTCATCACAGCCTACACATTTCTTTCTTTGTTGGGTGGAAAACATTCAGGTGTTTTGTTTTTCAGGAAAAAACAAATTATTTTCCAGGATGGCATGGAGATAATTTTAGCTTTGAAATTCTGATTGTGAGTATCTATAGCCTATTTAAAAATGCTACTGCTGCTTTGAAACATGAAAAAAGATGACAAAAGCTGATGAACATGACGAATCCACTGGTTTCATATATCTTCTGTCCTTTGCCTCTTTTTTCCTCCAACCTCTGAGCTTTCTGAAGATCTCATCTGTGATTCTGGACATTTTGAAGCCAGAATCTGTATTTGGCACATGTGAGTACATGATTAAATGAAAATAATCACCATCTTACTCCTATTGCCTCTATAGGAGGCACAACCTCTGCTGCCACAACCTATATTTGAGCCCCTTGGAGTAAACTGGATTTTGAATCTTAATAACAGTAGGAGTTTGTTCAAATTTCTTATCCTCTTTGAGACTCGTCTCTTCTGGTATCCAGTGGGAGTGATGATGTCGGCATCACAGGGCAGCAGTTGTGATAGTTAAGAAACATGTATTTTAAGTGCTTGGTAATTCTTTTTTCCTTTAAAATATTTATTTATTTGGCTGCACCTGGTCTTTGTTGTGGCGTGTGAGATCTAGTTCCCTGACCAGGGATTGAACCTGGGTCCCTTGCGTTGGGAGCTCAGAGTCTTAGCCACTAGAATACCAGGGAAGTAATTTTTAGTTATGTTGGTTTGAGCTGTTATTGTGTGCTGGCACATTGCTTCTATTATTCTATTGAATTTAACTCTATCAAGTAAGAACCATTATCTTCATTGTGTTGGCTTGACTAAAAGTTTGTTTTTCTGTAAGAAAAATCCAAATGAACTATTTTGCCAACCCAATGCAAATAAAGAAGCTGAGGCTCAGAGTGCTACAGTAACTTAAGTAACTTGCATGTTACCAGTTGAATTCTGTCCCCCCACACTTGAAAGGTATGTTGAAGAGCTAACTGCCAGTACCTCAGAATATGACCTTATTTGGAAATAGGGTCTTTTCAGAGGTAATCAAGCACGAGTGAAGTCATTAGACTAAGCCCTAATCCAATTTGTGAAAGTGAAAGTGCTGGTCGCTCAGTCTCTTTGTGACCCCATGGACTGTAGCCCACCAGTCTCCTCCATCCATGGGATTTTGCAGGCAAGAATACTGGAGTGGGTTGCTATTCCCTTCTCCAGGGGATCTTCCTGAGCCAGGGATCAAACTCAGGTCTCCTGCATTGCAAGCAGATTCTTTACCCTCTGAGCTATCAATTTGACTGGCATCCTTATAAAAAAGGGAAATTAAGATACAGAGACAGATGTGCACAGAGGGAAGACAGTTTGAAGACACAGAAGGGGAAGACAGCCATGTGACTGGAATGATGAGACTACACACCAAGGAATGCCATGTAGGCATTCCTTTGTGGCCATGCCAGCAAAGGCCACAAGCTGGAAAAGGCAAGGGCGTATTCTCCTCTAGAGCCAGTCAGAGAGAGTGTGGTCCTGCTGATGCCTTGATTTCAGATTTCTAACTTCCAGACTGCAAGACTTCTATTGTTTAAGTTGTAATGTTGAGGACTTTGTTACAGCAGCCCTAGGAAACTAATATATCCCTTAAGGTCACACTATTAATAAGTACCAACACTAGGATTCCGTTCCTGGTCTGTCTGACTTAAGCACTGTGTGGTGAACCACTGCTCTACTGCTGCTATTCAAAGTATGGGCCCTTGACTAGCAACACTGACCTTACTGTGGAGCTTGTTGGAAATGGAAAATCTCAGGCACCACCCGAGATGTATTGAATCAGAACCTGCATTTTAACAGGATCTCCAGGGAATTCGTACGCACTTTAAAATTTAAGAAGCACTGCTGTAGATTGGGCTTCCCTGGTGGCTCACTTGGTAAAGAATCTGCCTGTAATGCAAGAGACCTGGGTTCAATTCCTGGATCAAGAAGATCCCCGGAGGAGGAAATGGCAGCCCACTCCAGTATCCTTGCCATGGAGAATTCCATGGACAGAGGAGCCTGGCAGGCTACAGTCCTTGGGCTCAAAAAGAGTCAGACATGACTGAGCTGTAGACTACTTTCCATAGTGATCAAACAATATTCATTCCCTTCTCTTCCCTGCCGCCCCCCCCCCCGCCGCCAAGCTCCTCTTCTTTAGCTGTTGCAGGAGACTCCTACTAGGTTTTTCTAGCGTGTTCTCTTCTAGACCAATTTCCACTCCACTCAGAACCCTTCATTAATCTCGCAAGACTAACTTGGTTCTTTATACATGGTAGGAAAGCTGAGCGCAGTAAAAAGATAGGTTTTGGACCATGTTGAACTTATTGCAAGATCCTACTTTACCAACCCATAGGTGTATGAGAGAGCAACTCATTTGTCTCTTCTGCACTTCAACTTTCTCATATATTCCTGGTGGCATTACTTTGCCAGAAGCCAATTATCATTGTCTTTTGTGTGGACTACAGAAGTGGTCTCAGGACCTCCTACCTCTCCACACCAGCCATTCTCAATCTATTCCCCTCATTGTATCCTTGATGAGCCCTCCAAAAACAAATCTGATCATCTTCTTGAATAAATACCCCCAAGACTTCCTTGTCCTTAGGTAAAGTCTGAATTCCTGATCATGGCTTGTTTCTTGCCTGACCCATTCGCACCTCTTTTTCCCGTCTCATTTCTCTTACCACTCCACATGCCCACTTTTTTTTAAATTTATTCTGTAGGTATATTAGTCTTTCTTTACTTTCTTAAGTTAGCAACCACTTCATTCAGGATCCTTTCCTGCATTACTCCTCCTTCCTCAAAACTCCTGTTTATCTTTAGTGTGCCTTCTTTATGCTTTTATGTATCATACTAATAATTGAGATTGAAAAAAAAAAAACTTTTGGTCCCACTCAACAGCATGTGAGTCTTTAGTTCCCTAACCAGGAATCTAATCCACACCCCTGCACTGGAAGGCAGAGTCTAAACCATTTGACTGCCAGGGAAGTCCCTTAATCAAGCTTTTTGTTAATTCCTTGATAAAAGTTGATGTGTCTATGTTCTCACTAGATGACATGAAAGTGAAAGTGTTAGTTGCTCAGTTGTGTCTGACTCTTTACTACCCCCTGGACTATAGCCCACCAAGTTTCTCTGTCCACGGGATTGTCCAGGCAAGAATACTGGAGTGGGTTGCCATTCCCTTCTCCAGGGGATCTTCCTGATCCAGGGATTGAACCTGGGTCTCCCACATTGCAGGCAGATTTACCATCTGAGCCACCAGAAGCATGGGGGCAAAGACTATGACCACATTTGTGATCTTTGTATCCCAGCACCTTAGCCCAGTGTTGATATATCGTAAGCCCTCAACACCTATTTGCTGAATAGATAAAGAAACTGGCAGATGACCCAGTTTTCAGATCAGCATTGTGCCTTCTCTTTAAGAAACATTTGTGTCTTCTGTCTTACAGATTAGGTGCTGGTTGTAGAGTAACTACAGGAACAACCTGTCTATCCTTTCTGAAGTTTCTTTACTCTTTCCCAAATGATGAAGCCTCCTAGATCCTACCTCAATGAACAAAGCTCAAGTTTTTACTACTAATGGTTTTAAGTTTGGCTTGTGTGATCTAATCACTAATTGGATGCTTGCATTTAAGAAAGAAAGATAGCTAATTAACAGAAACCAGTACTGCCAGTATTAGGGGTCAAACCTTTATATGTGGCAGCATGGTGATGGGAGACCTATGGTGAAGTTTAGAAAGTCTTTGGGAACATAAATAGGTTTTTCATTCAGAGAGAAGTTGAAACAACACACCCAAACCAAAGAGGGAGGACGCTTTCTGACAGGATGAATCCGTGGGCCCTGGGAACCTGTGCCTTCTGCGTGTTGTCAGCAGTCAGAAATGCTCAAAGTTTAAAATGTAATTACTAGAAATATGAAATGAAGGCTCATGAGCCACTTGTGAAATTGCCCTAGAATAGCCAAGGTGATCACAATTAAAAAGAAAGAAAATTTTACTCACACGGGATGGGCGAAATTTGGCCTTACACAAGAAAGCTGAGCACCGAAGAACTGATGCTTTTGAACTGTGGTGTTGGAGAAGACTCTTGAGAGTCCCTTGGGCTGCAAGGAGATCCAACCAGTCCATTCTGGAAGGAGATCAGCCCTGGGATTTCTTTGGAAGGAATGATGCTAAAGCTGAAATTCCAATACTCTGGCCACCTCATGCGAAGAGTTGACTCATTGGAAAAGACTCTGATGCTGGGAGGGATTGGGGGCAGGAGGAGAAGGGGGACGACAGAGGATGAGATGGCTGGATGGCATCACGGACTCGATGGACGTGAATCTGAGTGAATTCCGGGAGTTGGTGATGGACAGGGAGGCCTGGCGTGCTGTGATTCATGGGGTCGCAAAGAGTCAGACACGACTGAGCGACTGAACTGAACTGATTCTATGTGCTCAGTAGATTCTTACTGAATGAATTTCTCATATGAGAAATATACAGAAAAAAAGATTTCTATATAACCTTTATTAAAAGGTGTAAAAGAAAACCTGAATAAATGGAGAATATAATACCTTATTCTGCTGCTGCTGCTGCTAAGTCACTGCAGTCGTGTCCGACTCTGTGTGACCCTATAGACGGCAGCCCATTAGGCTCCCTATCCCTGGGATTATCTAGGCAAGGATACTGGAGTAGGGTGCCATTGCCTTCTCCAAATACCTTATTCATGGGTAGGTAAATTCAATTTCATAAAGATACCATTTCTCCTCAAGTTCATCTATAGATTCAAAGCTATTCCAATCAAAGCCCTAATAGGTTTTTTTCAGGGAAAATCAACAAGCTGCACCTAAAATTCACATGGAAGAGTCAAGGGCCAAGAATAGTCAAGTGTTTTTGAAAAACGAGGAGATGGAAAAGAAGAACTGATTTGCTTTCACAGATTTACTCTAAATCTCTCTCATTTTCAAAATGGCTTTGTTTGAGTGTTTGCTGGTTCTGCAAGATGGTCATTCAGGGAACTAGTTTTTGGCAAACTTGCCTAGAGTCAGTGTATACTGAGGGATTAATTTGAATGAAAGTAAAGGCATGCAATGTAACTTGCTGTCTTAGAGCTCAGCTCTGACCACACTGAGCTGCAGCTCTGACCACGCTGAGCTGCAGCTAGGGCAGGAGAAAGAGCAGGGGTCAGATGTGCCAGACTGAACCCCTGGCTCTGCCTTCAGGGAGCTCTGAGACCTTGCATCATTTGCTGAATGTCTCTGAGTTTCAATTTCTTAATCTGTCAAATTCAATTAATAAAAGCCTAGCTTGGGAAAACAACAACACCACCTCACTGTTGGGCTGTATTCAGTTCAGTTCAGTTCAGTCCCGCAGTTGTGTCCAACTCTTTGCGACCCCATGAATTGCAGTACGCCAGGCCTCCCTGCCCGTCACCAACTCCCGGAGTTTACCCAAGCTCATGTCTATTGAGTCAGTGATGCCATCCAGCCATCTCATCCTTTTTCATCCCCTTCTCCTCCTGCTCTCAATCTTTCCCAACATATGAGTCTTTTCAAATGAGTCAGCTCTTTGCATCAGGTGGCCAAAATATTGGAGTTTCAGTTTTAACATCAGTCTTTCCAGTGAACACCCAGGACTGATTTCCTTTAGGATGGACTGGTTGGATCTCCTTGCAGTCCAAGGACTCTCAAGAGTCTTTTCCAATAGCACAGTTCAAAAGCATCAATTCTTCAGTGCTCAGCTTTCTTTATAGTCCAACTCTCACATCCATACATGACTACCAGAAAAACCATAACCTTGACTAGATGGAGCTTTGTTGACAAAATAATATCTCTGCTTTTGAATATGCAGTCTAGGTTGGTCATAACTTACCTTCCAAGGAGTAAGCATCTTTTAATTTCATGGCTGCAATCACTATCCGTAGTGATTTTGGAGCCCAAAAAGTAAAGTTAGCCACTATTTTCCATGAAGTGATGGGACCAGATGCCATGATCTTAGTTTTCTGAATTTTGAGCTGTATTCAGCTGCATTTAAAGTCTGTTTATTCAAGTTAGAAATTGCTTCCTGTAAAGTATGAGTTGCTCACTCAAATGTCTACAGAGGCCAAGCAGATAATGCCCACGTGTGTAGCAGCTGTAGAGCAGATGATGGGGTGAGGAAATTACAGCAAACTGTGAGTGAGCATGTAACGGGGCTGTAGCCAGCCCTGCCCACACATCCCCAGTCTGCAGCTTCAGTTTAAGAGTGAAGAACCTGGGTTTGGGGTCAAAGGAGGAGTAGAGATGAGCTCTAGCTCAAGATCTGTCTCCCACCACAGTGTGACCCAGGCATGTTATTTCTCTTTCTCCTGGGCTCATTTTCCCACCTTTAAAATGGAAAGATTGGACTCTTTTGGGGGATTGTAGCTCTTAGATTCTACAGTGTCTATGACTCTAATGCGTGAAGGCACTTGCCAGTCTCATTTCTTGAACAGGAAATGAAAAATCTCACTTCTAGGATTGGAATACCAAGGTTCACAGCTCTGCCACTTACTAAATGCCACTTGAAAATGTCCAGGAAGCCCATTCACTTCCGTTTCTATCACCAAAAATATGAAGGAAGAGTATTTATAGCCTCTAAACAGAGTTGGGGTAATGGTGTGGTAACCGGCTATGAAAGTGTTTTGCAAACAAAGCAATGATGGGAAGGGAGGTGGATAACTGGTCTATCACATCCCAGCTAGCCAACACTTAAATTATTTGAAAAGTCAGCTTTCCTGGGATGGAGGCCCTGCTCTTGTCATTTTACAGAGGAGAAAACTGAGATTTCAAATTGTGGGCCCAGAGATGGAAATCTTCTCCTCCTAGTTCCAAGCACCATTCATTTACTTTTCTGCCTGCTTCCTCAGATGCAACAGCCACGTCCAGTTCTGGGAGCCTAGCCACTGTCACCAGGTCATGAGTCACATGCAAAAGTTAAAAGCAGCGATTATATATTCAACCAGCCATCAAGCATGGCTTAGATTCCTGTAAATAAGGTAGTCAGCCGTGTTTGTACAGAGCAAGATTGAAGACCATCTCTACGCCTGTTGTTTTAAATGTCAGGTTGCAGGCGGCAGCCTGAGACCCACAGTTCTTGGACATGGGCTTGAGAAGGCCTGGGACCCCAGGTGAACTCTCTGCTGACTCTGGCAGGGCACAGCTGCTGAAAGGGATCACCTCTCATTCTTTTTATGAAACCAACATGCTGCTCTGGCCCCAGGGAACACAGGTCAGCAACTTCATGAATTTACCCTTTGCTTGTAATCCAGTTGCAGTGGTGAAATATTATGTTGCCTAGGGCAGGGCTATTCCTGGCTTTTAGTTGCTTGAATTACCAAGTTTCCTTTTTAGAAGGTAGGAAGATTTATTGAATGTCTACCAAGTGTCAGGCATAATGCCACTCTCTTTCCATGAATGATTTTATTTAACCCTTACAAGAACGGTATGCATTAGATTCCATCACTTCAGTTTATCAGATAGTAAAGGAGAGGCTCAGCTAGGATAAAGAAATGTATCAGATTCCACAGACTTAGTGAGTCAGAATCGCTGGCTTTTTGACCTCCAAATCTAACTCTTTCCACAACACCAGTCTGCCCATCGAAGTGACACTGATGACAAATATGCCTGTGAAAAACCAAATAGAGTTGCATTTATTAATGGTCTGCAGTGGAAGAAGACTGCCAGCCCAGCCAATAGGAAACTCATTTGTTTTGTAAACAGAGAATAATTCATTCATTTGCTAATGTTCTCTCCCAGATAAACTTGAGCCTGTTCTGCCTTTAATCTGTTAGAGAGCTTGAAAGCAACAGTGTCCCCATACTTCATGCCTCTGAATATATATCCCACTTGGGACATGCAGGAATGGTTCTTCCTTTGTCTCAATATCAAAACACAGTTTATGTCTTGACAGGTGTATATACCTGTCAACATGTATGTATGTGGAAAACTATAAATAAGTACAGAAAATCAAACCCCTTGGGTTACCCAACTGCTCCATTTTCAAAGAAAATGAAAGAGAGGATAACTTAAAATGAATAAAAATACACTTCCCATTTGGAAGCCTGAAATTGACAGTGTTTACCAGAAATTATATGAGCAAAGAACTCAGGCTTCCATTTGACTGTGGGTTTGAATTGGCGCCTGGGCGCTGAGATTCTTCCTTTGTGAGAGTTTGCTATTGCTAGGGGGAATTGGCAGTGTGACCAGGCCGAGGGAAGGGATAAAATGATTAGGTCCAGGACTTCACTGCGAAGCTTCTTCCTCTGAGATTTAGAAACCATCTCTCTTTCAGCTTCTTAATGTTTCCTGAACACCGTGAATTTCTCCAGGGGGCTTTATGACCAGAACTGATCGCATTCAATTCTCCAGGGAGGAAATAGGCAGGTTTGTCTTATTTATTTATTTATTAAGTAAAGAACACGAAACGGAAAGGAGAGTTCTCTTATCTTTATTGTAGTGGTTGAGGATGGCTAGAAAACCTGCGAGTGGCCGGCCCTCAGCCTGGATCCAACGGCCCTTACCCCTCTCTTCTTGTTCCTCTTCATCTTTTTTCCATCCATGCCTGCCTTCTCCCTTTTTCTGTTTTCTCTTTCTTCCTTGCCCTAATCTTTGGCAGCAGACTTTAAGCCTCTGATGTGGTCAGTCTCTTCTGGCTAAAAGTCACCACGTCTCCCTCAAGATGCTGCAGGAGAAAGCATGGTATCATAAGGACTGGAACCAGAAGGCAGTCAGGGCTGAGGGTGCATGGCTGAGAACAGGCATATCCTCCATCTGCCACTGAGGACCTCTCTGTTCTCCCCCGTCCAGACACATTGATGCCTCTGTACCTGCTGCTTCCTTGAACTTGGATTTACTGCAGCCTCTCAAGTGTGTGAATCTTCTTCATGGTCCTGGCTCATCTTCACTTCTCTCTTTACTTTTTCTCACTTTTCACTCCTGCTTCTAACTACATCATGCCCTTGATGGTTCCTAGTTGAGAATCCCAAGAAGGAATCTGATTGTCATATTAGGATTCTCCAGAGAAACAGAACCAATAGGATGGGTAGACATATAGAGAGATAGGATAGATGGAATGCTTCATAGATAGATAGATACATACGGAAATTTATAATAAGAAATTGACTCATGTCAATATGGATGCTAAGTCTCAAGATCAACAGTTGGTAAGCTGGACATCTGGGAAGAGTTGATGTTTCAGACTGTCTGAAAGCAGGAAAAACAAATTGATGTCCTAGCTCTAGGCAGTCCAGACAGAAGGGGTTCCCCCTTTCTCAGGCTTTTTGTTCTACTCAGGCCTTCAACTATTGGATGAGGCCGACCATATTAGTAAGGCAGTCTGCTTTATCCAAGTTGATACGTAAAATTAGCTATCACATTGCCCCAAGTCCCTGGGGCTTCTCTGCTCCCTCCCTCTTACCTCTCCCACTTGATTTCTCCCAGATGCTTGGTCTGGTCCACCTTTGAACTGACTGCTACAAGCCCATATGTTCACTTCTATCCAGTCACCTGAGGCTGAGCAGTAAACTCAGGGGACACATCAGGCAGCCACCTATGGCTTTCCCTTAACAGCAGCTTGAGGGGGGCAGTTTCCTTTAGGAGACTGAGGTGAGACTAGTGTAAAGATAAATTGTTAAGAGAAGCTCTACAGTCCAAACAACTGTGAGTGAGAGGCATTTGTGTGGCTAGAGCTGCCAAGTTGGTCATACATTTTATTGAGTGCAGGGTCTTGCTAGGCACCACGTAGATTCAAAGGTGAAAGGACATGACCTTCACATCCCTAGAAGTAGGGAGTAGGAGAGGCAGATTGAGGATCCCTGCAGCTCAGTAAATATAAAACATTAATTCACAGGACATCTTGGAGATCTAGTACAACTCCCTGTTTCCCAGGTCTAGAAATGGAAGCTTGGAGAGGTTAACAGACTTGCCTAGGGTCACACAGCCAATTACAGGTAGAGATTTCATTTCATTTATTCAATACAATTACCATGTATTGAATACATATTATTTGTTTGAGATTGGGCTAGACCCTTTCATGTTATTATTTCATTTAAATCATATTATAGTGGTATGCGATAGGCTTTATCCAGAGGAGAAACTTAAATTTCAGAGAGGTCTGTTAACCCACTCAGAGTCACATAGGTATGTAGGAGAGACATGAAAGAAGGTTTCCTGTGACGTCAGTGTTGCAAACAAAGGCAGTGTTAGAGATGATAAGTGTAGCATCAGAATATCTTCCAAAAATCATCCAGCACTCATGAACGTAACTGTTACTTGCTCCTTGGTAGAGCAGATGTTGCAGAGAAGGCAATGGCACCCCCACTCCAGTGCTCTTGCCTGGAAACTCCCATGGACGGAGGAGCCTGGCAGGCTGCAGTCCATGGGGTCGCTGAGTCAGACACGACTGAGCGACTTCACTTTCACTTTTCACTTTCATGCATTGGAGAAGGAAATGGCAACCCACGCCAGTGTTCTTGCCTGGAGAATCCCATGGATGGCGGAGCCCAGTGGGCTGCCATCTGTGGGGTCACACAGAGTCGGACATGACTGAAGCTACTTAGCAGCAGCAGCAGAGCAGATGTTGAGTAAACAGAAAAAGAGCAGCAGGAGGGACAGCATTGAGAGACTGGCTAAAAAGAGAATGCGATAGAAACTCAGAATGGGAGATGAGTTAGACATCTTCAATATGATCAATACCAAATGCATTTTCATTGAGAATTTTGAATAGCTCAGGAAAAGGTCCATTTTCACAGGTGGATTAGGACGACTCAGCAACAAAAAGGGAGAGGATGAGAATCAGGGAGAGCAGTGAGACGAGGCCTGCTCAGTGCACTAATGAGAAATTCTGTCCTGATTTTCCTTCACCTTAAAGACCTCTGTTGACCAAAGAGTTATTTGAAATATCACGCATATTGATTTTTCCCCCAGGCTAGGTTTGCAATCTTTCCTGAGTTAAGAGCATTCAGACCAAAATGATGACTGAGTTACTAGCTTCTGCAAAATAGGAAGGTTGTCCTGGTCAGTTAAGCGAGCACAGAGGCAGGACAATGTGTCTGGTTGTCATGCTTCAATTTCTCATGTTGGTATTGGATTTCTTTATCTCCCTCCTCCCTGTCCCATTCCCTACGCCCTCCCTTTCCTATTTCTTCCCATCCTCCTCTGTTTCTTGCCCTATATTTTGATAATGTAGTGTATGGAATAAGAATCATAACACAAACAGTTACATGAGTCAACAGCCCTCTACAGTTAGGATGTAATACAACAGGGAATGGAGAAGACTCTGCAGCTGGAAAGGGCATGCCTGTCAATAGGAGCAGTGGTCACTCAGCTCCAACTAATTGTTCCCATGCTCAGTTATGGACCCAGCGCTGCCAACTCTTCCAACTTTTGAAAAGAACCTGGAAATCTAGATTTACCTTTACAAAACACTCTCTTTTTTTTCTTTAAGTGGGATCTGTTAATTATTTTACAAATTCTTTCAGGCCAATTCTGACCCATGTACCACCAACTTCTGACCATTAGTGTATTAAAAATACAGATCAAATCCTAGCTTCACTGCCTCTAGCTTGTGTGATTCTGAGCATGTCTCTTAACCTCTCTGTACCTTCCTTTCATGACTATCAGTATTAGAAGATGACATACAAAATGCCAAGTTCACTGTCTCACTCAGAGTATATACACCATAGATAATAATTCCCTCTCTTCCCTTCCTCTCCATCCCACAATGATACTGTTTTAATCATGTATACTTCCAATTCCCAAGAGGAATATTTGGTCTATTATCAGACCACTGTTTTCTGCAACATCAGCCTGAGTTCCTCCTGCAAATGATCATATCACAAGAGCTCAGAGTGTATTCTTACTGTTTTGTTGAAAGCCATTTCCCCAAAATGCATTTTACGTGGGCAATGAGTCTCTATTCATGCACAATTTCACATGAAAAGATTTGCCCTTTTCATCGTACGCATGGCTTGAATCAGCCAGCCTGAGTGAAAATATTTCCATTCATTAGCATGCAAAATGATGTCACTGGCCTGGAACCCGGGTGGATATGGCCATGGACTCATAGAATCCTGGCACTCCAAGAATTCTCAGAGGAGACCATCTAGTCCAACTTTCCACACAATGGTCCTTTAAATGCAGCTTAAGCATCTCTGTAGGTGGTAGGGCCTCATTATTCTGGGAAGCTGCCCTGGCCACTCTGGTTATTTGAAATATTTTCCTTGTCTTGAATTTAAATCTGAATTTTGGTAACTTGTGCCCATTGGTTCAGATCTACCCTCCAGAAATACTGAGAGGAAATTTAATCACAGTTCAATCTGGGATCCCATTAAATGACCATAAGAGCAAGAACACACATCACATATCAGGACTGTTCTCAGTGTTTTACATATGTTTACTTACTTAACATTCACAAAACCCTATGAAGTATGTACTAATAAAATGCTCTCATTTTTTCACATTCAGATTGTCTTTATTTATGATTTTTTAAATCTAGTTTTAATTGGAAGATAATTGCTTTATAATGTATTGGTTTCTGCCATGTGACAACGTGAATCAACCATAAGTATACACATGTCCCCTCCTCTTGAACCTCCTTCACACCTGCTTCCCATCCCCCATTTCTAGATTGTCACAGAGCACCAGGTTGAGCTCCCCGTATTGTATAGCGACTTCCCACTAGCTAGCTGTTTTACAAATGGCAATGCATATGTTTCAAAAGCATTCTCATTTTAAGAATGAGGAAATGAGGCACAAAGCAATTAAGGACATGCCCATGGTCTCACAGCTTGTGGAGAGGCAGGAAGGCAGCCTGGGCAGTCCAGCCACAGAGTCCATGGGACTCTGGACCACATCCTCCTGCCTCCACCTGATGAAGGACCTGCCTCAAGAGTTAATGTCCAGGACCAAGCTCTTCAGTGTCAATCAGAGTCAGATTTACATCCTACTCTATCACTTCCTCTTAGAGAAAACTTGGCCAACCTACTGCATATCCCAGACCTTTAAAGGAGGGTAATGCTGCATCTTAGATGTCTTGGGAGTCCAATCTCTGTAAATCCTAGAGAGCACCTGGCAAGTAGTAGACAAGCAGTAGGTTTTTGTTGACTAAGTGATAGTTATCTGGAATATTTCTCAGCCATAAAAAGTGAAATGATGCCATTTGTAGCAATCTGGATGGACCTAGAGGTTATTACACTCTAGGAAGCAAACCAAACAAAGACAAATATCATATAATATCACTTATCTGTGGGACCTAAAAAAAAAAATTGATACAAATGGACTTATTTACAAAACAAAAATAGACTCACCCACATGGAAGCCAACCTGATGGTTAGTAAAGGGGAAGGATAAATGAGGAGTTTGGGATTGAGATATACATACCACTATATATCTTTTAGGATTTGAAATAGCTCAACTGGAATTCCATCACCTCCACTAGATTTGTTAGCAGTGGCCACAGGACTGGAAAAGGTCAGTTTTCATTCCAATCCCCAAAAAAGCAATGCCAAAGAATGCTGAAACTACCGTGTAATTGTGCTGATCTCTCAGACACGACTGAGTGACTTCACTTTCACTTTTCACTTTCATGCATTGGAGAAGGAAATGGCAATCCACTCCAGTGTTCTTGCCTGGAGAATCCCAGGGATGGGGGAGCCTGGTGGGCTGCCGTCTATGGAGTTGCACAGAGTTGGACACGACTGAAGTGACTTAGCAGCAGCAGTGCACACTAGTAAAGTAATGCTCAAAATTCTTCAAGCCAGGCTTCAACAGTATGTGAACTGTGAAATTCCAGGTGTTCAAGCTGGATTTAGAAAAGGTAGAGGAACCAGAGATCAAATTGCCAACATCTGCTGGATCATTGAAAAAGCAAGAGAGCTTCAGAAAAATATCTACTTCTGCTTTATTGACTATGCCAAAGCCTTTGACTGTGTAGATCACAGCAAACTGTGGAAAATTCTGAAGGAGACTGGAATACTAGACCACCTGACCTGCCTCTTGAGAAACCTGTATGCAGGTCAGAAAGCAACAGTTAGAACTGGACATGGAAAAATAGACTGGTTCCATATCAGGAAAGGAGTATGTCAAGGCTATATACTGTCACCTTGCTTATTTAATACTTATTTATACTGTCACTCTGCTTATATGCAGAGTACATCATACGAAATGCTGGGATGGATGAAGCACAAGCTGGAATCACGATTGCCGGGAATATCAATAACCTCAGATATGCAGATGACACGACCCTTCTGGAAGAAAGTGAAGAACTAAAGAGCCTCTTGATGAAGGTGAAAGAGGAGAGTTAAAAAGTTGGCTTAAAACTCAACATTCAGGAAACTTAGATCATGGGATCTGGTCCCATAACTTCAGGGCAAATAGATGGAGAAACAGTGGAAACAGTGATAGATGTTATTTTCTTGGGCTCTAAAATCCCTGCAGATGGTGACTGCAGCCATGAAATTAAAAGACACTGACTCCTTGGAAGAAAAGTTTTGACCAACCTAGACACCATATTAAAAACCAGAGACATTACTTTGCCAACAAAGGTCAGTCTAGTCAAAGCTATGGTTTTTCCCATAGTCATGTATGGATGTGAGAGTTGGACTATAAAGAAAGCTGAGCACTGAAGAATTTATGCTTTTGAACTGTGGTGTTGGAGAAGACTTTTGAGAGTCCCTTGGACTGCAAGGAGGTCTAACCAGTCCATCCTAAAGGAAATCAGTCCTGAATATTCATTGGAAGGACTGACGTTGAAGCTGAAACTCCATACTTTGGCCACCTGATTCAAAGAACAGAGTCATTTGAAAAGACTCTGATGCTGGGAAAGATTGAAGGCTGGAAGAGAAGTGGATGACAGAGGATTAGATGGTTGGATGGCATCACCAACTCAATGGACATGAGCTTGGGTAAACTCCGGGAGCTGGCAATGGACATAGACGCCTGGCATACTGCAGTCCATGGGGTCACAAAGAGATGGACATGACTGAGCCACTGAACTGACTGACAACTATATATAAAATAAGTAACCAACAAAGCTCTACTGTATGGCACAGGGAACTCTTTTCAATATCTTGTAATAAACTATAATAGAAAAGAATCTGAAGAAGAATACATATATGTATATAACTGTACACCTGAAACTAATACAACTTTTTAAATCAACTATACTTCAATCAAAATTAAAGGCAAAAAGCAATGACATTTATCAAGATTTCAGAGAATGCATTACCAAGCCTTTCATCTTTCTTCCCATACCAGTCTGTCCAAAACCCCTCTTCATGTTCACTGTTCACTTTTCTATTGAAACTCTGTTTTTCTGTTGCTTTTAGTATTAAAGACATTTCAGGGCTGTCTCACCTTGTTTGTACTGCAGTGTTATTCTCAGGAGTTCAACGCTCTCCTCCCCTCATTTCAGCTGAGTCTCTGCTAATACACTTCTCTATCTAGTCCCTATTCTGTTCCAGTTACTGCATAAGGAACCGAGGATACCTATATGAACTAAGACAAAAGTTTTGGCCCTATGGACTCCTTAGGTAGAATAGGGTTCATGATGCAAAGCATTATGGAAAGTAAAAATGGGGACATGAGGAGGAAGGTCAACTCCACCCAAGGCAGAGGGAAGCATGAACCATTTTTGAGTAAAGAAGGGAAGGAAAGAAGAGAAGAAAATGCATTATTTCAAACCTAGGAAGAAACTAAATGTCAAAAATAAATCTTAAAATCATGACCTGAACTCATGGGAGAACATCTAACTGCTCTTAAAATGGGTTACAGGGAAATTAATAAATGTATTAATCACAAAAAGCATGATATATAAGAGACTGGTATATTTTACTACTTTAAAATTTAAAATAAATATATATCAAAAGAGAAAAAACACAAAAACTGATGTGTAACAAGAGATGTTGGTTATAAGATCACCCATGGTTTCAAAGATACTTTTATCATACGTAACTAACAGCAATTATCAAGGGAAATCCGACATCAGTACATGAAAGACAAAAATCTGTAGAAAAATGAGTAAAAGAAATGTACAGACAACTCACAAAAGAGAAGTCTCAAATGTCTGATAAACATATTCCCCACCTTAGTAATCTGGGGAATTCAAACTGGAATAATAATGAAGAAGACATTATCTCACCCATCGGACTAACAGACATTTAAAGATGTGACAAGAGCGAGTATTGCTGAGGGAATAAAGACAGGAAAATTATCATAAACTGCTGGAGAAATATACATTGATAATGTACGTGCAAAGAGCAATTTGGTTCTCTGAGTGCTCTTTGCAGGTGTATTATCAATGTATATTTGATATATTAGGTCATTCCCTCTGACCTAATAATTCTACTTTTGTGTACACACACACACTAGAGAATATTATGACCATGTACACAAAGAGGTTATACCAGAAAACTAATTGCAATTGTATTTATAATAGAAAAAAATTTTCCATCATGTGCATGCCCACCATTTGAGAAACAGATGACCACAATAATTTATGTAATGGAATACTTAAAAGAACAAACTAATGGTGAGATCTGAAACATGTAATTTAAGAGGGAAAGTGTACAGGTTGATATTTAGTGTATATACGATATGATACCATTCATGGAAATCGTTTAAAAACCTACAAAATATAAAACAGCACTGTATGTGATTCATACAATAAAAGTGTAAAAAGCAGACTGGAGAATATATATATATATATATATGTTAGGTTGGTGCAAATGTAATTGTGGTTTTTGACTGTGAATTTTAAATCTTTATAGCAGGCTCAAACACATCTTTATTAATCAAAATCAGAACCATTACAGTCAACACAGTTTGCCAATGAGAAATAAGTTTGTTTATTTCTGTAGTGTAAAAATCTGTGCTTTGGGATTTGATGAACTCTTGGAGAGCATTTTCTGCCTCCTACTCGTTGTGGAAGCTTTTTCCCTGCAAAAGTTGTTGAGAAGCTTGAAGAATTGGTAATTCACTTGCAAGAGGTCAGAATATGACAGATGAAGCAAAACTTTGTAGCCTAATTCATTCAACTTTTGAAGTATTAGTTGTGCAAAGTGAGTTCAGGTGTTGTCGTGGAGAACTGGGCCCATTCTGCTGACCAAAGCCAGCTGCAGTCATTGCAGTTTTCATTGCTTCTCATCGATTTGCAGAGCATACGTCTCAGATGTAGTGATTTTGTTGGGATTCAGAATGCTTTAATGGATCAGAATGGCAGCAGAACACCAGTGACCATGACATTTTTAGGTGCAAGTTTGGCTCTGGGAAGGGCTTTGGAGATTCCTCTCAGTCTAACCACTGAGCTGGTCATTGCCGGTCGTTGTATAAAATCCACTTTTCATCACACGTCACAGTCTGATTGAGAAATGGTTCATTACTGTTGCATAGAATAAGATAAAATGACACTTCAAAATGACGATTTTATTTTTTTCTGGTCAGCTCACGAGACAGCCACTGATAGAGCCTTTTCACCTTTCCAGTTTACTTCAAATGCCAAATGACCATAGAATGATCGATACTGAATTCTTGGGCAGCTTCTCATGTAGTTGTAAGAGAATCAGCTTCAGTGATTGCTTTCAATTGGTCATTGTCATTTTTCAATGGCCAGCCACTATGTTCCTCTTCTTCAAGACTCTTATCTCCTTTGGAAAACTTGAACCACCACTGCACTGTATGTTCACTCGCAGTTCCTGGGTCAAACGCATTGCTGATGCTACCAATCGTCTCTGATACTTTATGATCCATTTTGAACACAAATAAGAAAATTGGCTCAACTTTGCTTCTTGTCTAACATCATTTCCCTAGTCTAAAATAAATATAAGATAAAAAGCAAACAATAAGTCATCAGCAAAAAAACATAAGGTGAGAAACATGCATTAAAATGATGTACAATATAACCACATTTAAGAATGTATTCCAATATCAAATAGCAAATTTCAACAATACAAAACTGCAATTACTTTAGCACCAACCTAATACTTAATCCAGGGTTTCCACTGTGGTTCAGATGGTAAAGAATCTGCCCACAACGTAGGAGACCTAGGTTGGATCCCAGGGTTAGGAGGATCACCTGGAGAAGGAAAAGGCAACCCACCTCAGTATTCTTCCCTGGAGAATCCCATGGACAGGGGGGCCTGGCAGGTCACAGTCCATGGGGTCACAAGGAGGCAGACATGACTGAGTGACTTCACTTTCACCTTTTCACTTTCAGTACTTAATTCATGAAGATATTTGTTGAGCGGGAAAAAGAAATGAGACTGACAGTGAGAGTCAGAAAGGACTTTAATTTTATATGAAATATTTAATTTATCTACAGAAGAAGAAATAAAACTAGCCAAAATGTTAACAATTATCCAGTGTTGGTGGTGGACCCATGAATATTTGTTTTTAATTATCATTTCTGTTGCTTTCATAAATGTCTTGGAAATTTAGATACAATCTTAGGAGAAGAAGAGCTACTTTAGAAGCCATATATGATTGAGGGGTGAGGGTGGGGATGCAGGTGACAGTTTTGGGTTTCTCCTCTTCTAATGGGCCTGGGATAAACTTCCAGCTCAGGGAAAAGAAAAGTAACACAAAATCCAAGTGATGTTTGACCATAGATTTACAACTTTCTTGGGAACCAATAGGATTTTTTTTTTTTTTTGCTAAAAACCAAATATAAAATATTAAGCAAAAGAAATCTCCACATTTGTGTGTTCCCACTCATTTAATTAAACTTTCAGCAAACATTGGTGAGTCCCTGCTTTGCGGTGGCTCAGACCGTAAAGTGTCTGCCTGCAATGCTGGAGACCTGGGTTCTATCCCTGGGTTGGGAAGATACCCTGGAGAAGGAAACAGCAGCCCACTCCAGTACTCTTGCCTGGAAAATCCCATGGATGGAGGCATCTGGTAGGCTACAGACCATAGGGTCGCAAAGAGTCAGACACAATTGAGCAACTTCACTTTCTCTCACTCTCTCTCTCTCTCTGTGGTAGGCACTGTGCTAGGTGGAAAGGACACAGATAAGCCACTTCCTCAGGATCAAAGCACCAAAGCTGTACTGTACTGGGTATATGAGATTCCACGTTGCTAGAACAGACATTGGATATCTGAAAAGAAGAGAGTAATGCTCTTTAGAGATGTACCGTGTTTTGTTAAAAGCAAAACTTTCCAACCTTTGCTTTTGTCCTTGAAACTGAGAAATAAAATTGTCAGTGGAACTAATAGTCTTTGGATGGCAAGCCTGCCTACCATTTAGTTTTCATTCCCACTGGGCAGGAACCATATCATCGCTGTGGTTTGCACTGTGCTGAGGGCGAGGATGCTCAGATGCTCAGAGGGAGGGTGCCCTCGGGGCAAGCCTTGCACCTGCTAGTGACAAATTGTCATCAGGAAGTTCTGTGTGCATCTGATCGGCTCTGCGTTCAGAGGACGTCTTCCCCCTTCCCAGTGCAGAGCGTCCAAGGAGCAAGATGCTGAGGGACACAGGACAGAGAATCCAGACTCCTGATGCCACAGTTTCCTTCAGCTTCCTTTGTGACCAGGATCACCAGAATCACCTTTCTGATCCTTAAATTTCACCAGTTGAAAATGGTACCAGTTCTGAGATCACTAATATATTTAGGGGGCTGAATGAAGAAAATAACAGAGCAATTGCTGAAGATTTTCAAATTGTGTATTCTGATCCTCAGCACAGTCCTGTAGTGTACAAAGGAAAGTTCCTGAAGCTTCCGTTTTACAGAGGAGACTCAGAGAAGCTACATAACACTAGTAAGGGGCTCTCTGGTCATCAGAGGTATTTTTAAGCTAAAGAGACACGTGAGCTTTGTCAGACTATCTCCCAATTATCATGCTAGTGATGTGACTACAGTCATCCAAAATTGCCCAGTTGTTCTGCCTACTCTGAGTCAGACATGGCTCAACCTGACACCTTCAGGCCCTGCTTAAATACTCTCTTCAGAGGTGACAGTATATAAGGGGGTAGCGACCAGAGGACATCCATTAAAGTATTCTTTCTTAATAATACCCAACGGGGCTCTCTGAATTCAGGACAGCGCTAGACCAGCTAAAGGAGCAGCTGTGAACAAATGTGGCCACAACATGCAGTGAATTATGTATATGTCATTAATTACTAACATGTGCAGCCACGAGCACCTTCAGATCCTGTGAACCCAGGGGGCCAAGCTCCAGGGCATTACTGGGGCAGGCCTAGGGGAGTTCCTCTCTGTTCAGCATATCTGCTCGACCCTGATGCTCTCCTTGCTCCCATGCCTTCATACTGTGGCTCTCTCTGTACAGGTAACGATCCTGGGTCATTTTGGCTTCCCATCCCACTATCCTAGTCTAAATCCTACTGCTCCTCAGATGTCAGCATCCATACCATTCCTCTGGGAGGCCTTCTGGGCCCTCTCATCTCTAGATTCGGTTGTTCCCCACATAGGCCCAAAGATCCATCCTTCTTCTTTTGTGATATATGAGGATCACATGGGTCAATATTGTCATTGTCTGTGATGGAGAAGGAGCAGCAGGCCTGGGGAGAGCCCAAGAGTTTCTCGGGTATATATGCCTGTGTTGATATTTTCACACAGGATCCCAGGTCCTGTTCAGAGGAGTCCTGCAGGCCTCCCCACCCCAGGACCAGAGCAGGCATGGACTGTCTTTATCACGTCATTAACATATGAAAAATCCCAGCCACATGGTCCTCTCCCACTGCATCGCACTGTCACCAGCAAGGTTATGGTGACTTGGCTGGTTTTTCACTGTCCCCTGTTCTGTCAATTTCACGTTCTGATGGAACACTGTTTTTCCCAGATTCACTGTGAACTTTTTTTCTAGAATACCATGCCATCTAATTTTCTATTTTTATTATCCATCCCACCAGCCACTTCTCCCTGGCCCTGCTTTCCCCATCTGAACAATAAGAAAGTTGGAGAAAGCAAATCTCTACAGTCCTTCCAAGGCTAACGTTCTGAGTCTATGAAAAGTCCCCTTAGCAGGTTGAAGAGCCCTAAGAAATATCCACCTGTGTTAAGTGGTTATCATTTAGGGGCCATAGAAACAGCTTAAATGAGCACTACTTACAGCAAATATTCCATCACCCTACTAATTTTTTCCCCTTCCACCCTGCTCCAGCTGGTTGAACCTCCACTCCCATGGGTTGGCTAGAAGAGTACTGATCCTGAGGAGATCTGATGCACATGACTTGATGAAAGCCGTACACAGGAAAGATAACAGTGATTAGCATCTATTTGCCTTCACTTCATCTTATTACAGATTATATTTGTATATTAACTCCATAATTCTCTGATAACCACGGAGTTCAACTGAGGTCCTGGATCTCTTCAGTCCTAATTAGCTTTGTTCAGCTGAGCTCATGCTGGATTGAAGCATCATCAGAGTATTTTTCAGTTGGCAGTGGAAGCAAAATGATTCATTCTGGGAACCTTGTCTCTGTTGCTGTAAACTATTTGCATATCATCTGGATGTGCTCAGACCTAGCCTATGCCAGGGCCCCAAAGCAGTTTGCTTTCACCCTTTTCCTCATTCATCTGAGAAATGGCTGTACATTATTCAGTAAATGGTCCCATCCTGGGAGCTGACATCACATCCTCATGAAACAGAATATAATTTAGATATTTGAGGCACAGCATGACATAGTAATTGTGTACACATTCTTGGACAGCTGGGCAATGTTTTAACTTAGTGGTTGATTTTGGAAGAGTTAGCTGAACTTTCTAAGCCTCAGTTTACTCATCTATAAAGTGGGAATAATAATAATATCCACCTGATAGGACTGATATCAGGATAAAGTGAAATCTATAAACTGTATGGCATATTGGAAGTATTTAACATATTTTCATTTTCATTATTACTAATTTCTCTTTCTGTGAAAGAATGAATAAGGAAATGAAGCTAGATGAGAAGAGGTGACTTCATACCCTCCATAAACATTAATCAAATCCTTACCATGGGTGAGTCCCTCAATATTCAAAAATGCCAAACACTATTTTCTGCCCCTCAAATAATCAGTAGCTTTTAACTGTGCCCGTGGGACCAGGGAATGCTATCCAGAGGAACTGTCTGCAAAATTGGTCTAGTAGAATCAATTTCATCCTTAAACACCTCACCTCAAACTTTAAAACCAAGCTTAATGCCTAATGTTACCTCCACCATGAAGCCCTCCTTTAATCTCTCCCTCATGCCAGATATGTAAGCCCTTTTTCCTCTATTCCATTTCTGTACTTGGTCTATACTGACATACTTGCATATAAAATGCTCAGAAAAAGTGGAGATCTTTAACTTCTCTGTCAGTTTTCTATATCACTAGCTCACAGCTTGGTGTCTGGAACACAATACAGATAATCATATACTATAATTTCTGATACCTATGATAGGATTGGATGAGGATAAGAAGCTTATGCAAGCTTCCTGATGGGAGGGAGAAGACTCTTGAAAATCTCTTGGATAGCAAGTTCAAACCAGTCAGTTCTAAAGAAACTCAACCCTGAATATGCACTAAGAGGACTGCTGAAGCTAAAGCTCCAATACTTTGGCCACCTGATGCAAAGAGTTGACTCATTGGAAAAGACCCTGACGTTGGGAAAGATTGAGGGCAAGAGAAGGGGGCAATAGAGGATGAGATGGTTGGATGGCATCACCAACTCAATGGACATGGGTTTGAGCAAACTCTAGGAGATAGTGGAGGACAGGGAGGCCTGATGTGCTGCAGTCCGTGGGGTCACAAGGAGTCAGACAGGACTTAGCGACTGAACAATAAAGGCTGGAATTACTGCTTAGAGCACGCATGCATGCTTAGTCCTGTCTGACTCTTTGTGACCCCATGGGCTGTAGCCCACCAGGCTCCTCTGCCCATGGGATTTTCCAGGCAAGAATACTGGAGTGGGTTGCCCTACCCTTCTCCGGGGGATCTTCCCAACCCAGGGATAGAACCCACATTGCTTGCCTCTCCTTCACTGGCAGGTGGATTCTTTACCACTTTGCTACCTGGGAAGCCCACTGTTTAGAGACACTCCTCTAAGTACTATATTTACATCAACTTACTTAGCCTCCTGACAACTTTCTGAGGATGTTGAAACACTGAGCAATTTAGAACTTTGCCAAGATTATGCAGTAGCAGGATCTGGCCCCAGGCATTCTGGCCCCAGAACCCTTGCTCCTAACCATGATGTAATAACTCTCCGTGTGTGCTCAGCCATTTCAGTCGTGTTTGACTCTTCATGACCCGATGGACCATCAGGCTCCTCTGTCCATGGGATTCTCCAGGCAAGAATACTGGAGTAGCCTGCAATGCCCTCCTCCAGGGGATCCTCCCAACCCAGGGATCGAACCCCTGTCTCTTATGTCCCCTGCATTGGCTGGCAGATTCTTTACTACTAGTGCCACCTGGGAAGTCCAATAACTCTCCATAGCTGTTTGCTGAGCTACACGTAATAATGGTCATCGAGTTCTAGGCAATTTACATGTATTGCCTTATTTGGCTTTCACAATAGTCTGATGTGAGTCCAGTCCTGATCTTCATGTTATAAAAGTGTAAGCTGAGGTCTAGCATGTGCAACGACCTTGCCCAAGGAGGTAAGGCTAGTAGGTAGCAGGAATTTAAACCCAAGTCTATTGCCAGTGTCTGAAATCTTATGTACTGCCCTAGTATTTCCTATAATGTGATACAGGAATTCTCAGAATTTATGTGAGATGATTTTTATGTGGTTCTTGGGTTAACAGTTCTGTATCTATGTGTTTTCTTTTTAATTTTATTTATTTATTGGCTGCACTGGGTCTTTGTTGCTGCACACAGGCTTTCCCTAGTTGCGCTGGGCAGGGGCTACTCTCTAGTTGTGGTGTGCGGTGTGCGAGTTGTGGTGGCTTCTCTTGATGTGGAGCCCGGGCTCAGTAGTTGTGGTGCATGGGCTAAGTCCCCCTGCGTGATGTGGAATCTTCCCAGACCAAGTCTGAATCCCGTGTCCCCCATCTTGGCAGGTGGATTCTGTACCACGGGACCACCAGGGACGCCCACATACCTGTTTTAGTGTGCACCACACAACAGGACTACAATCTTAAACCCAGATTGGTGGTAGTGGTGTAATTGCTAAGTAGTGTCCAACTCTTTCAACTCAAACTCATTATTACATAGGTGTAAATACATGAATCAGGCTAGTGTAGGTGTTTAAGAGTTAGTTTGTGTCATCTGAAAAGTCATTAAGTATAGGGTAATATTAAGTTAGGGATATGAGACTTGATGCGTTGATGAAGTTTGGGACACTCTGTCTTACACTCCCCTGCCTGCCTGACCTGTGAAATAGGATGATACTGGAAAGAAATATGAGAGCCTTCCAATTGTGAAAGCAGGGCAAACACAAAGATGAAGTCAAGAAAATGTTTGTCACTTTCACACAGGGTGTTGTCTGGATTTGTCTTTGAAATTTTTTGAACTTGGAACTTTTTCTGTGGAAATGAGTAGCCTTTACAGATTTAGGACCAGAAGTAGACATGACATTGTCTATTAATGTTTATCTTTTAAAGTCATTGGGGTTTACTATCCATCTGGATTTATAATAGCTTGACAATATCGATGAGCAAACATTATCACAAATATGTGTTAACTGACAGCTCCTAAGCTTAGTGCTTGGGAGACGGCTGCTGATGAGGCAAGTTTGGATGTGTGTGCTGTGCAGAGCCTGCTGTACATCTACCTGTGCATTTGATAAATTAGGGCATTATCCCCCTCTTTGAAGGTTGTCTCTATCTGCCAAGATGGCTCTTTCTCCATTTGAAATCATAAAACTAATTGAACAATTCATTGACTGTAATGGCTTTAGAAAAATCAATAATCGCATCCCATTATTGATAGAGTGGAAGCACATAGAAGAAATTATCCAATACAGATATAGGCCAATTAAAATAAATAATTCAACAAGCTGCCTGGCAATCTATTCAAATTTTGAACTTGAACGATCATGTGGAGTTTCTTAAGTATAAATAATGAAAGCCACACATTCAGTACTGCCAGGATGTGGGCTAAAGTTATGGACAGCAAAGATGCCAGTCCCTGGCATTTATCCCAGTACTCCTGGCTATGTTGCTGCTGCTGCTGCTAAGTCACTTCAGTCATGTCTGACTCTGTGCGACCCCAGAGACAGCAGCCCACTAGGCTCCCCCATCCCTGGGATTCTCTAGGCAAGAACACTGGAGTGGGTTGCCATTTCCTTCTCCAATGCATTAAAGTGAAAAGTGGTGAAAGTGAAATCGCTCAGTCGTGTCCGACTCTTCGCGACCCCGTGGACTGCAGCCTTCCAGGCTCCTCCATCCATGGGATTTTCCAGGCAAGAGAACTGGAGTGGGGTGTCATTGCCTTCTCCCTCCTGGCTATGAGTGATCAGTAAATAGGAACTTGACTCTTAGGGTGGGGGGTGTTTAGGAACACTGCCTTCCAATTAGGGTGGTTAGCTTTTGAGGTCAGAACAGAGCTGTAATAATATGTTCCTTATACCTTCCTCAAATATATATAGTAATTTGCAAACCATTTTCACATCTAGCTATAACACAGGTAGATATTTTGCAAATGGGAAAACTAGGGGCCAACATGTGACCTGATTGTCCACAGTCACAGTGCAAGTCAGTACAAGAATAGAAACTCTAACTTAAGTTTTTAAGCTCCTGTCCTTTGCTCAGTTTATGACAATTGCTAGCTTTGGCTTCTGATTCCCTTCTACATTCAAAAAACTTCAGTACTCAAGTCTGCTCTCTGTGTAAAAACCTACGATTAAGAAGTTAACAGTCATTTGGTCAAGGCCACACAGTTCAGACAGGATAGAATAAGGATTTGATCACACTTCTCTGGACTCCTGGTCCCAGGCTCCTTTCTTATACTTCTCAGCCATTAGCATGTTTCCTCTGGAGGCAGGGAGCCAAGGTGATGAGGGAGAAGAGAATCACTGGCTGAAAACTGTTGATGTTCCAAAACAGAACACAGGGCCTGAGACTGAAGGGAACTTCTAGCTGGTTACTTGGAGTGAACTGCTCCTCTTTCCTGGTTCTAAAACATCAGGCTTGGAGGTAGATGGGAGCAGATGTTTGTCATTGGCAGGAACCTGGTCCATGGGTCCTGACATCATGAAAACAAAAATTATAGCAAGACTATGTGCAGGGAAAATAAAATGGAAAACCATACTCCACTGCCTGGTCGGTCTTTATCTATTACCTCATTTTCTCAAAGTGGTCACAACACAGGCCATATCTGAGAGCAAGAAGAAAAGTCATCAAGGAGACAGTCCAGTGCCAGGACACTTAGACATTCACTCACACCTCTTTCCTGTTCATCAGTGTATCCCATGTGAAACAATACAGGTTGATGCTCAACTGGGCACTTCATATGTACCAGGCACTGCTCTAAGAGGTTATGGATGTTCATTCATTTAGTCCTCTCAATAACCTATATAGACATTTTATTATAACCAGGTAACAGATGAGAACATTGAGATATGGGCAAAATAAATGACCCATACAAGGTACCACAGTGGGGGAACAAGGATTCAATTGAACACAAGCCTAGTGGCTCTAGAATGTTCTCAACTGCTACAGATAGTCTAGTGCCAAATGGTCGTGCTCGCCTCTTCAGATACAGGCTCCACCTTTGTCCACAGGGCTCTCAGTGGACTGTATCAAAGTGCCCCCAGGTCTCCTGGCTTCTGCTTGGGTCTAGCCAATGGAAAGCACCAGCCAAAAAAAAAAAAAAAAAAATCAGATGGGGGAAGAGCGGTCAGGGCACTTAGTCTCCTTCCCTGCCAAAGCCACAGGTTCCTCTGCCTGAAGCCACAGCTCCTGCTGAGAGCCCTCTCCTACAGCTACAACCTACTGTCCTCTCCTGGCTTCAGAATATGCTCCTTGCCATGGGAAAGGGGGAGAGGAAGGAAGAGAAGAAAGCAAGGATGGGAAGACAGGGAGAGGAAAATTAAAGGTCCTTATCAGAGCAATTTAGAATACTGGTCCACCTCACTTCACTTGGGACACTTCCTTTCTTCACGTGTGTTATGAACCTTTATCACGTGTTATTGCATGTTTAACATACGTATTATCACAGCCACTTTACAGTCCACAAAACTGATCCTCAAAAAGATGCAATAATTGGTCTAAGTTCACTCACTGAAAAATCAAAGCCTTGATTCAGCCCAGCAATTCTGATTCCAAATTCAACCTAGTTTCCTCCCCCAGGCTTCAGTTTCTGAGCATTCAGTGTCACCTTCCCAACAAGGATCACATATTTAGGAAGTTGAAACCCTCTTGAAGGAAGGTTTCTTTCTTCATGAAGGCTTTGATCATGATGGGAATTTGATTTCGTTTCCTTGGCATCAACCACTGAGTTCTGCCCCCTTTGTTAACTCCTTGTTCTCTGGTTCCCTGCATGCCAGTCTTAGCTTGATCTTTGGAAAGGTGATGAACACATCTCAAATGCTGTAAAATATATTCATTCTATGTGGTTCCAAATCTTCCAAGGTTAGCCCGGGAATCATTTTTATCATAGCATATAGCAATCGATGTAGGGAGACATTAATGTACTTTTCTGATAGCCCACTCTGAAAAATGTAGGTCTTTTTAAAAACTTAGATATTGATATTTGTACAGATGGGTGACATTTGAATGTATCACCATGAAATCCCCAGAGGGCCCAGAAAGTCCCTCTGAGAAATGTTTATTTGAGAATCAAAAGGCCATCACTTCTCTGTATCCCGCTGATTTAATTCTCCTGGAAGTACATTAATCCTAGGCCCAGACATTGCCTTGAAAGTAGACTGGAAATACCCATTATTAAGAAACCACTTTTTTTTTCTGATAGGAGGAAAATGTATGATTATGTCTGTGAATATTTAACATTCTAAACAAAGTGGCCAATTAAAAAGAATACATTTGAATCAGTTCTAATGAGGTGGATGAAACTGGAGCCTATTATACAGAGTGAAGTAAGCCAGAAAGAAAAACACCAATACAGTATATTGACACATATATATGGAATTTAGAAAGATGGTAATGATGACCCTGTATGCGAGACAGCAAAAGAGACACAGAGGTATAGAACGGACTTTTGGACTCTGAGGGAGAGAGAGAGGGTGGGATGATTTGGGAGAATGGTATTGAAACATGTATACTATCAGGTAAGAAACGAATTGCCAGTCTATGTTCGATACAGGATACAGGATGCTTGGGGCTGGTGCATGGGGATGATCCAGAGAGATGACATGGGGTAAGAGGTGGGAGAGGGATTCAGGATTGGGAGCTCGTATACACCCGTGGCGGATTCATGTCAATGTATGGCAAAACCAACACAGTATTGTAAAGTAAAATAAAGTAAAAATAAAATTAAAAAAGAATGATATGGAGTAAAACTTAAAAGTTCTCACCAAAAATAAATAAAGTGGCCAATAAAATGAACTATATAAGCAGCTATTTGTGTAAACAAAGGTTCAGATACAAGATTGAATGGACTATTTTTGTAGGAAACCAAGCTGTTGTTTCATTTTCTATTGAGACTCTAAGCTCAGGAATTTTCAGACTAAAAGGGACACAGCTCAGCAGAACAAGAAAGAGAGCACAGGCAGCCCAAAGAGCTGCACTCACTCCCTTATCACCTCTGCTCCACAGCAGCTTCTTACTGGAGAGGCATCTTACTTTAGTTATTTTCTGTCCTGGGTGCTAGCGTCCTGCCTAACCTGTATAGTTAAAAAGTGAAAGTGTTAATCCCTTGGTCGTGTCTGACTTTGCGACCCCATGGCCTGTAGCCCACCAGGCTCCTCAGTCCATGGAATTTTCTAGGCAAGAATATTGAAATAAGTTCTCATTAAATAATAACTGAGTGATTGACTGGCTAAATGAGTGAGTAGTCTTAAAAGTCCTTTCTGATTTCTCATTTCACCTTCAAAGATTCCCTTGAGATAAGCAGGCAGAGCGATCATCCTTACTTCCATTTTATAGATGCAAAAACTGATGCCCAGATAGGTACTGGGTCTTGCCCAAGGTCACACAGCAAATTAGTAGCAAAGCCAGTTGTTAAAACCTTGGTCTTTTAGACCCAGTGCAGCCAAAAAGAAAAAAATAATAAATTTAAAAATCTTTTTTTTTTTTTTTTTTTTTAATGACACCACTAGTGGTCTTTTCAGTTCCTTGACCTGGTCTTTTTATTGTTTGTTTGTTTGTTTAAACCTTCATTTGCTATACCAGATTATACAGTGAAAATGGCATTTGGGGACTGGAGATGGATTGGAGTGGAAATGGCATTTGGGAACTGTAGGACTGAAAACAAAGCTCTTTCAATCGAAACCATGAAATCCCCAAATGAAAGGGAAGGCATTGAATTCCCTGATACAGAGATCAATGTAGTAGAAGAGAAGTGAATGACAGATATGAAATTAATTGCATTTAAATTTATGCAGTTACAATAGAAAACAATTCTTCTGGAATGCCTTCCTGAGGCTTTGATATGTAGTGGTAATTAAAAGAGCTCCTTTAAATAATTTATTATAATTATGTTTTAAATGATCCAGTCCTAAATGTAGCTGGCTTTTTGTTGTTTACTGGTAGCTGGTGACATTTGGAATTGGCTAGACATTTGCAATAATTTGACTACTTTTCACATACAGAGAACTGAACTGCTTCTTGCAATTGAATTGGGGAAGTGTATCTAGATCCCTGTGGTCCCCTCCATTTCCACCCTACCTCAGTGATATTATATAGTCTTTTTCCCAAGAGGCAGCAAGAGGTAAGCAAAGCTGGGACTTCAGATCAGACATGTTTTGCAACTTTCAAAGGTGAAAGTTTGTATGAAAAAAGCACAGAACTGGTTATATGCTTTGGTTGTGTGATTTGACCCTGTGCAGGTCCATGCTGATTTGGAAGTGAAAGTTGTAGAGATGGTTAAGACCTTGTGATAATGGGATTGAGATTGTAAATTCAGTCCACATGCCAGCCATTTTCCTTTCCATATTAGTGCTCTCTTATCTTCACTTAAAATTTTGTGGCTTACAGGGAGAAACAGGTTCAGAGAGATTGAGAGGTTTGCCAAAGGCCACACTGCTCTCAATGAGTCAGAAAACAGGAGGAAATACTTTTGGCTCTCAGTTCAATACTTTCTCCAACCTGCCCCAAGGGCTGCCTTAAAAGTCCACCCCCATTTGAATGGCAGGATTCTGAGCAGTGAATTAACTGATTCACCCAGGGCGACACCTTGAGAGGCAAGAACGTGAACTTTGATCCAGTTTCCTGAGTCCAAGTTCAGAATTCTTTTCATAAAGCACAATTTTTGGTCCAGAAGTCAAGTAGGTAATATGGTACCTGGGTCATCATTGGGCTGGGGAAGGTCATGGCTGTGTCAGTATGAAGTCATTCCCTTTAAATGTGGAATTGAGTTTCCAGAAAATACTCATGTTTTGACTTCCTAAGATAATTTCTGGGCTCCTTCCTGTTCCCTTCTCTCCCTGAGCTTCATCTTCCCAAACAAGCCACCTTGAACTCAGGGTATAGATTCTCCTCCACAACAACCCCTTCATCAGCCATCTCTCCCACTTCTTCCTCACTCTTTTGCATTCTTTCTCCTTAAAACACTCATCTACCTCCTGAAAAGCATGGGTTTTTTCTCTGTATTAACATCTGGCAAGTGACTCGACCTCTCTGAGCCTCAGGTTCTTCATTGTAAAGGGGTATCTCTCAATTGCTAATATCTGAAATTGAGGATGAGTCCTCTGACTTCTTTATATTTGTGCCCCTAGAACCCAGCTTGGCTCCTACACATAGTAAAGAAATGACCATGTCTTGTAAGGACCTTGTATGGATTACATGAGATAAACTATCACAGGTCTTAGCACTGATGAATTTTTAAAGTCAGCCACTGTCCTTAGGAATCAGTAAACCTTCCTGCACAGGGAGTTTGTATTCTCCAGATGTAATGGCAAGGGAACAGAAGTAGGTGGAAGACTTAAGGATTTATTTCCTTCTGATGATCAGAAGTGCTCTCTGCAGTGGTGCCACTGACCTGATAAATTGTAGCATCAGTCTCAGTGTTGACGAGTCTCTGACCTGCTCCAACTGCTGAGCCATCCCGACACTGAGCCATCTACTCCTTCTATGCTGAGCTCGACACTAGACTGAGCTGCTGGTGCTAATGGAGTGCCTTTATAGGAGCACAGCACTTTACAGTTTATCCTTTTCCTCCATCACCCTTGCCCACTCTGCCTCTCACAGGTCATAGTACTGAAGTCCCAGAGGTGGCATGACTTGTACACACAGTACCCCCAGTGATGGTAATGGGATTTCCAGCCAGGTTCTCTGACTCCAACCCTCCTGTTCTTCCTAAGGTTGGTTTATTACATGTGCATCTGCCCTGCCTACTTCCTCTGAAAGGACAAGACCACAGGATTCTTATTCTATTAGAAAGCTCTTTCCACCTAATGTCCTCATCCAAATATCACCTGCTGTGAGGTGATACGATGAGTCAGTCCCATGCCCAGGCTTCTGTTATTGTGAAGAAGCAAAGATTATGCTCAAACATATACACATCCCAGTCGAAGTAAACAAGAGGGACAGGAATAGGAAAAAAACAAACAAAACTGTAAGATGTGCACTTATGATATTCATCTGACTCATTGATTCTTTTTCATTTTTTTAAAAGTATGTTAAAATATATATAACATAAAATTTATCATTTTTACCATTTTTAAGTGTATGATTCTGGGATATTAAGTATATTCATGTTATTATGCAATCATCAACACCATCTGTCTCCAGGACTTTTTCTTTCAATTTTTTTTTCTGAATATGAAGTGCTACTGGCTGAAACAGAATGCAGCCCACACTGGTTTTCCCTTCAGTCCTCTGCCAGCTAAACAAACTCTCACAGACTGGAAATCAGAAAGGGCCAAGCGGCCACCTTGCTGAGGGAACACTGAGAGCGGTAGGAACATGAAAGTCAAGTGGATTTGCCCCCTGAAAAATGTAGCCACAGTCAGCTAACTGGGGTCACCACACATCTGCACGCAGGAATATGCCAGTGCCCTTAAGAGAAACGAGAGACAAAGGCTTGGGAGATAAAAACCCTGCTTTTCTGAGTACAGCCTTCCTGCACCTGTCATTCTTCTGTGGATGCAGAAGATACCCTGTGTGTGCAGGAGTAGCTTTGTACTAACTGAGCTGGCTTAGGAGAGGGCAGAGCCAGAAACTTCTTTAAGGAGGGCAGAATATCTTTCTGGGCTTGGGGATGGGCTCTGAGAACTTCAAAGCGAGACCCAGAGGTGGAAACAGACAAGCAGGGATAAGCACCTGAGTGCTGTGAAACAGACATACAGCAGAAATGGAAGAGAACACACACACAACCCACAACACTAATAATCACTGACATTTGCCAAGGGCTTTCTCAGTGCCAGGCACTATTCTAAGTGAAGTGAGCAAAGCACAGGAAGTTTAAGGAGCTTGATAGTGGTCAGCTAGCTGCTTTGGGGATCTACAACGGGTCTACTTTAACTATAGAATTCTAATGGGTTGAATTAAACTTGTAAAACTCATGAGTTGAGAATAGGAGAACCAAGCCAGTAATAGCCCTGGCAGATCAAGGAGCTAGGTTTTCATCTAGCAACCACAGGGAGCTATGGAAGGCATTTGAGGATGGGTATGACCCAGTTCGTAGTGATGCTTTCTAAGGCCCACTTGACTGCACATTCCAGGATGTCTCACTCTAGGTGAGTGATTGCACCCTCATGATTATCTTGGTCATGAAGATCTTTTTTTGTACAGTTCTTCTGTGTATTCTTGCCACCTCTTCTTAATATCTTCTGCTTCTGTTAGATCCATACCATTTCTGTCCTTTATCGAGCCCATCCTTGCATGAAATGTTCCCTTGGTATCTCTAATTTTCTTGAAGAGATCTCTAGTCTTTCCTATTCTGTTGTTCTCTATTTCTTTGCATTGATTGCTGAGGAGGCTTTCTTATCTCTTCTTGCTATTCTTTGGAACTCTGCATTCAGATGCTTATATCTTTCCTTCTTTGCTTTTCGCTTCTCTTCTTTCCACAGCTATTTGTAAGGCCTCCCATGACAGCCATTTTGCTTTTTTGCATTTCTTCTCCATGGGGATGGTCTTGATCTCTGTCTCCTGTACAGTGTCACAAACCTCTGTCCATAGTTCATCAGGCACTCTATCTATCAGATCTAGTCCCTTAAATCTGTTTCTCACTCCACTGTATAATCATAAAGGATTTGATTTAGGTCATACCTGAATGGTCTAGTGGTTTTTCCTACTTTCTTCAGTTTCAGTCTGAATTTGGCAATAAGTTTATGTTCTGAACCACAGTCAGCTCCTGGTCTTGTTTTTGCTGACTATATAGAGCTTCTCCATCTTTGGCTGCAAAGAATATAATCAATCTGATTTCGGTGTTGAACATCTGGTGATGTCCATGGGTAGAGTCTTCTCTTGTGTTGTTGGAAGAGGGTGTTTGCTATGACCAGTGTGCTCTCTTTGCCAAACTCTATTAGCCTTTGCCCTGCTTCATTCCGTATGCCAAGGCCAAATTTGCCTGTAACCCCAGGTGTTTCTTGACTTCCTACTTTAGCATTCCAGTCCCCTATAATGAAAAGGACATCATTTTTGGGTGTTAATTCTAAAAGGTCTTGTAGGTCTTCATAGAACCGTTCAACTTCAGCTTCTTCAGTGTTACTGGTTGGGGCATAGGCTTGGATTACTGTGATATTGTATGGTTTGCCTTGGAAACGAACAGAGATCATTCTGCTGTTTTTGAGACTGCATCCAAGTACTGCATTTCGGATTCTTTTGTTGACCATGATGGCTACTCCATTTCTTCTAAGGGATTCCTGCCCACAATAGTAGATATAATGGTCATCTGAGTTAAATTCGCCCATTCCAGTCCATTTTATTTCGCTGATTCCTAGAATGTCGACATTCACTCTTGCCATCTCCTGTTTGACCACTTCCAATTTGCTTTGATTCATGGACCTAACATTCCAGGTTCCTATGCAATATTGCTCTTTACAGTATCAGACCTTGCTTCTATCACCAGTCACATCCACAACTGGGTATCATTTTTTTGTTTGTTTTTGAGTTTTAATTTTATTTATTTTATTTTACTTTACAATACTGTATTGGTTTTGCCATACATCAACATGAATCTGCCACGGGTGTACACATGTTCCCAATCCTGAACCCCCTCCTACCTCCCTCCCCATACCATCTCTCTGGGTCATCCCAGTGCACCAGCCCCAAGCATCCTGTATCCTGCATCAAACCTAGACTGACGATTCATTTCTTATATGATAGTATACATGTTTCAGTGCCATTCTCCTAAATCATCCCATCCTCTCCCTCTCCCACAGAGTCCAAAAGACTGTTCTATACATCTGTGTCTCTTTTGCTGTCTCGCATACAGTGTTAGCATTACCATCTTTCTAAATTCCATATATACGTGTTAGTATACTGTATTTGGTATTGTTTTTGCTTTGGCTCCATCTATTCATTCTTTCTGGAGTTATTTCTCCACTGATCTCTAGTAGCATACTGGGCACCTAACGACCTGGGGAGTTCCCCCTTTCAGTATCCTATCATTTTGCCTTTTCATACAGTTCATGGGGTTCTCAAGGCAAGAATACTGAAGTGGTTTGCCATTCCCTTCTCCAGTGGACCATGTTCTGTCAGACCTCTCCACCATGACCCGACCCTCCTGTCTTGGGTGGCCCCACACGGCATGGCTTAGTTTCACTGAGTTAGACAAGGCTGGGGTCAGTATAATTAGACTGACTAGTTTTCTGTGATTATGTTTTCAGTGTGTCTGCCCTCTGATGCCCTCTCGCAACACCTACCGTCTTACTTGGGTTTCTCTTACCTTGGACGTGGGGTATCTCTTCACAGCTGCTCCAGCAAAGCACAGCCTCTGGTCCTTACCTTGGATGAGGGCTATCTCCTCATGGCCGCCTCTCCTGACCTTGAACATGGAGTAGCTCCTCTTGACCCTCCTGCACCCATGCAGCCGCTGCTCCATGGATGTGGGGTTGCTCCTCTCCTGCAATGGTGTGATCACGCACCTAGAGCCAGACATCCTGGAATGTGAAGTCACGTGGGCCTTAGAAAGCATCACTATGACCAAAGCTAGTGGAGGTGATGGAATTTCAACTGAGGTATTTCAAATCCTAAAAGATGATGCAGTGAAAGTGCTGGACTCAATATGCCAGCAAATTTGGAAAACTCAGCAGTAGCCACAGGACTGGAAAAGGTCAGTTTTCATTCCAATCCCAAAGAAAGGCAGTGCCAAAGAATGCTCAAGCTATCACACGATTGCACTCATCTCACACTCTAGTTAACTAATGCTCAAAATTCTCCAAGCCAGGCTTTGGCAATACCTGAACCATGAAATTCCAGATGTTCAAGCTGGTTTTAAAAAAGACAGAGGAACCAGAGATCAAATTGCCAGCATCCATTGGACCATCAAAAAAGCAAGAGAGTTTCAGAAAAAAATGTCTATTTCTGCTTTATTGACTATGCCAAAGCCTTTGACTGTGTGGATCACAATAAACTTTGGAAAATTCTGAAAGAGATGGGAATACCAGACTACCTGACCTGCTTCTTGAGAAACCTATATGCAGGTCAGGAAGCAACGGTTAGAACTGAACATGGAACAACAGACTGCTTCCAAATAGGAAACGGAGTACGTCCAGGCTGTATATTATCACCCTGCTTATTTAATTTATATGCAGAGTACATCATGAGAAATGCTGGGCTGGAAGAAGGACAGGCTGGAATCAAGATTGCCAGGAAAAATGTCAATAACCTCAGATATGCAGATGACACCACCCTTATGGCAGAAAGTTTGGAGGAACTAAAAAGCCTCTTGATGAAAGTGAAAGAGGAGAGTGCAAAAGTTGGCTTAAAGCTCAACATTCAGAAAACTAAGATTATGGCATCTGGTCCCATCACTTCATGGGAAATAGGTGGAGAAACAGTGGAAACTGTGTCAGACTTTATTTCTTTGGGCTCCAAAATCACTGCAGATGGTGACTGCAGCCATAAAATTAGAAGACGCTTACTCCTTGGAAGGAAAGTTATCATCAACCTAGGTAGCATATTGAAAAGCAGAGACATTACTTTGCCAACAAAGGTCCGTCTATTCAAGGCTATGGTTTTTCCTGTGGTCATGTATGGATGTGAGAGTTGGACTGTGAAGAAAGCTGAGCACCAAAGAATTGATGCTTTTGAACTGTGGTGTTGGAGAAGACTCTTGAGAGTCTCTTGAAATGCAAGGAGACTGCAAAGACTGCAATGGACTCCAAAAGTCCATTCTAAAGGAGATCAGCCCTGGGTGTTCATTGGAAGAATTGATGCTGAAGCTGAAACTCCAATACTTTGGCCACCTCATGCGAAGATTTGACTCATTGGAAAGACCCTGATGTTGGGAGGGATTGGGAGCCAGAGGAAAAGGGGACAACAGAGGATAAGATGTCTGGTTGGCATCACTGACTTGATGGACATGAGTCTGAGAAAACTGTGAGTTGGTGATGGACAGAGAGGCCTGGCGTACTGTGATTCATGGGTAAAAAATTGCGAAGAGTCAGGCTTGACTGAGTGATTGAACTGAACTCAACTCAACTGATGACCCAGTTATTATAAGAGTGTTCATTAAATGATCCCTCTGACAAGGCTGCTTTCCATGTTTTAGAGTGGGAGAGGTACTAGTTCTCTTCTAAGGTGAAGAGATGTGCGGATTGGAAAGGATAACTCAGGTAGGCTGAGTCCAATGGTCCTAAGGTTACTCCTACTCAAAGTAGTAGCAAGCCCATCATTTTGCATCTGTGTTTCAATGTCATATGTAATGGGCAAGCTTTCAGGCTTGTGGCTCTGCCCTTCCATCTTGCAGAGGACTCTTTCTTTCCCACAACTCATACATGAACTCTCAAGTTCCCTCAGTTGGAAAGGTATATATAAAATGTCAGTATGGAAGAATGCAAGACATTATGGATGGTATCACATTGCACATGAGATCATATAAACATATGATCCACTTGTTAGGTTTTTCAGGAAGGGACGACAGGCTCCACACCAACCTGCCTGGTGTCATCTGTGGGTATCTGAGAAGTCTGAGTGGGTGCCGGGCTGAAGGCATGTTGGCAGCACTCTGTGGGTTGGACAAGCCTTTAGAGGGTCCAGGGGAAGGAAGTGGTAGCATCTATGTCATGTATTTGCCATGTATTAGACTACTGGAATAAGCTGAGTGTGCCCTCTGCCTCTTTGGAGTTCTTATCTGTCCCTAAGCCTGCAGATTTTCAGGTTCTGTCTTGGAGACAGAGTATACAACCAGCTCAGTTCACCAGAACTCGGCGTGTCTGCTTGAAGCACTTGTTCTGTGTACAGTATCCTCTGGCTCCGGGCTCCGCATACAGTTTGAGTTATTCCCTGCTTCTGGATGTTACACCAGTTTTTCTGAGACAATACCAATGAGAAATGGTGACAGTGCTTGTGTCTTAGGAAGGATAAGTTGGTCCTAGAAATTCTGCATGTAAAGACTGATCTAGTTGAGGGTGAGTTCATGCCGCTAAGAACATTTAGCAGAGGATGGGCTAAGGATTCTGGCAACTCTGGCCTAAAGTCTTTCCTCGGACAAGTTATGTATCTACTGTGTGTTTAGCTTATTCTATAAAATGGGAAAAATAATTATAATAATATACTAATACAGAAGATAATATCTTAGAGAATAAACTACTGATTACCAGTAGGGAAGTGGGGAGGGGCAGTGTAAGAGTAGGGGAGGAAAGAGCTATTATGGGATTATATGAAATCACACATGTGAAACTGTTGAAAATTGTAAAGCAATGTAGGATTGAAAGATCTTTGTCAGTCCCTCAGTCATGTCCAACTCTTTGTGACCCCATGAACTGTAGCCCTCCAGGCTCCTCTGTCCATGGGATTCTCCAGGCAAGAATACTGGAGTAGGTTGCCATTTCCTCCTCCAGGGGATCTTCCCGACCCAGGGATCAAACCCATGTCTCTTCTGTCTCCTGCATTGGCAGGTGGATTTTTACCACTGTACCACTTGGGAAGCCAATTTTAAAAGAAAAGTTAAATTTAAAAATTAAAAAAAAATTTAATTGGGAACTTGAGATGGATTGGGACTTTGGGATTAGCAGATCTATTATATGTAGATTGGATAAATAACAAGTTCCTACTATGGGGCACAGGAAACTATATTCAATATCCTATAATAAATCATATTGGAAAAGAATATGAAAAATAATATATATATTATATATGACTTCCCTGGTGGCTCAGATGGTAAAGTGTCTGCCTACAATGCGGGAGACCTGGGTTTGATCCCTGGGTTAGGAAGATCCCCTGGAGAAGGAAATGGTAACCCACTCTAGTATTCTTGCCTGGAAAATCCCATGGATGGAGGAGCCTGGTTGGCTACTATTCATGGGGTCGCAAAGAGGTGGACACAACTGAGTGACTTCACTATCACTATCTTCACTATATTTTATATATATATATATATATATATATATATCTGAATCACTTTGTTAGACACCAGAAACTAATATTCTAAATTAACTATGCTTCAATGAAATAAATTGGTTTAAAAACTGTAAGTATTCTTAACCGAGTGGCCAGATTCTATGTATCACACTCATGAACATCCCTCTCACCCCCAGCATGCTGACTACTCATGAGTAAGAAGGGCTACTCTCCAATATACCCACTCACTTCTGTGTAAGTGACCAGCTACTGGTCCCGATCACACTTCCTAAAAAGTTTCTGCTCTCTGTCCAGAGGTAAGACAGTGTGGTGTCTAAGAGCCTGGAGTCAGAACCCTGTCTTGCCTGGGCTCAAACCTTGCCTCTGTCACTTAGCAGCTGTGCAGCCTTGGGCAGACTGTCTTAACCCTCTGTGTTCACTTTCTTCCTTTGTCAAATGAAGAAGTTAATCATATCTGTCTCCTAGGGTCTGTCTATAAGGATTAAATGAGACAATATTTTAAAAGCACTTCAAATAGTACTTGATACATACTAAGTGTTAACCAGTAAGTTTTTTATGACAATGAAAACGTGGTCATATAGTGGATTCTTACATATTAGATCCACCTCTCCTTCTGAGTCCAAGTTCAATTTTTTTTTTTTTTAATAATTTGTTTCTTGGTTCTGAAGAAAGGTATGCATCAGTGGTAGAATGTGGTCTCCTGCTGACAGGATTCTGGTTAACTGCTCAACCATTTTCTTGCCTTCAGCAGAAACATCCTTTGCTGGTGGCATCATAGGACATCACTGGCCACATTTGACAAGATGGAGTTCCTCAAGGCAGTTGCCTGGGAGGAGAGGGTGGCTGCAGGTCAGGAAGGAAGAGCTGAGGGAAGGTAGGGTGGATGAAAAGTTGACTAGAAAATTGTAATGTCAGTATTAGCAGACAGGCTAATGAAGGACTGCAATTTGCAAATGAGTATCTCCTGCATTCTCTCTCTTCAAGGGAGATGGCGTATGCAAATCAGGATCAGCCGAGACTGGCCTGGGAGCAGTGTTTGTATGAGAGGGTGCCTGGAGTATGGGAGGGTAACCTCCCGGCCTAACAAATGGTGACCTTTAAGTGTCTGCAGTCTCTATAGACAAGCCATGTGCACAAATAGGGCAAGCAGGAAATTGGGAAGAAATCAGCCCAATAAAAACATGCTTGGTGTTAAGAAAAATATAAAGGTAAAATTTAGAATAATAGGTAACTAATGAGAACCTCAGGCTGGGAAGTCAGTTGTGGGGACTAGAACTTTCACAACAGTGTGAGAACACCTTTGGTGTAATTGTTCTCCAGTTGGTGAGTCGCCCACCTGGCAGCTCTGTAGTGGAGCTAATGATGATGACCTCCTTCAAGAAGACTTACACCACACACTGTGCCTCCCAGGACTGCTGTTGCCAGAGCCTCGGTCTCCGCAGCAGGCCGCTGTTGACTCAGGCCTCCTCAGGAGACCCTCGACCACTCAAAGGCAGGTCTGGCTCAGTCCCTGTGGGGCTCACTGCTCCTTTCCCTCAGTCCTGCTGCACACGGTGTTTTGTTTGTGCCCTCTAAGTGTCTCTGGTGGGTACAAGGTTTGATTTTAAATGTGATTGTGACTCTCCTACCATCTTATTGCAGCTTCTCCTTTGCCCTTGGTCATCCAACCTGGGGATCTGCCAACGGGACTGAGTATCCCCAGGCAATCTGACTTTGAAGGTCAGCAGGTTTTGATTACAGAACTTCCACAGGACTGGGAAAACAGAGACACTTGGAGGGTACAAACCAAACAGTGTGGGCACCAGGACCCAGGAGATAGTAAGAGTGACCCCTACAAGAGACTGAGCCAGACTTGCCTATGAGTGCTTGGGAGTATCTGGTGGAGGTGTGGGTCAACAGTGGCCTGCCATGGGGTCAGGTGCACCGATTACAACAGTCCTGAGAGGCCACATGTGCTGCCAAAAGTCCTTTTGAAGAACTTAGCCATTATCACCATTACTCCTACCATAGTTTGGCCTCAGGCCAAAATATAGAGAGGGAACAGAGCCCTACCATCAGCAGAAAATTGGATTAAAGATTTACTGAGCATGGCCTGGCTTTATCCACAGATTCAGTTCAGTTCAGTCGCTCAGTAGTGTTCGACTCTGTGACCCCATGAATCGCAGCTCGCCAGGCCTCCCTGTCCATCACCAACTCCCAGAGTTCACTCAGACTCACATCCATCGAGTCAGTGATGCCATCCAGCCATCTCATCCTCTGTCGTCCCCTTCTCCTTCTGCCACCAATCCCTCCCAGCATCAGAATCTTTCCAATGAGTCAACTCTTCCCAGGAGGTGGCCAAAGTACTAGGGTTTCAGCTTTAGCATCATTCCTTCCAAAGAACACCCAGGGCTGATCTCCTTTAGAATGGACTGGTTGGATCTCCTTGCAGTCCAAGGAACTCTCAAGAGTCTTCTCCAACACCACAGTTTGAAAGCATCAATTCTTCAGTGCTCAGCTTTCTTCACAGTCCAAATCTCATATCCATACATGACTGCTGGAAAAATCATAGCCTTGACTAGACGGACCTTTGTTGGCAAAGTAATGTCTTTGCTTTTCAATATGCTATCTAGGTTGGCCATAACTTTCCTTCAAAGGAGTAAGCATCTTTTAATTTCATGGCTACAGTCACCGTCTGCAGTAATTTTGGAGGCCCCCAAAATAAAGTCTGGCACTGTTTCCACTGTTTCCCCATCTATTTCCCATGAAGTGATGCCATGATCTTCGTTTTCTGAATGTTGAGCTTTAAACCAACTTTTTCACTCTCCTCTTTCACTTTCATCAAGAGGCCCTTTAGCTCCTCTTCACTTTCTGCCATAAGGGTGGTGTCATCTGCATATCTGAGGTTATTGATATTTCTCCCGGCAATCCTGATTCCAGCTTGTGTTTCTTCCAGCCCAGTGTTTCTCATGATGTACTCTGCATGTAAGTTAAATAAGCAGGGTACAGCCTTGACGTACTCCTTTTCCTATTTGGAACCAGTCTGTTGTCCCATGTCCAATTCTTACTGTTGCTTCCTGACCTGCATATAGGTTTCTCAAGAGGCAGGTCAGGTGGTCTGGTATTCCCATCTCTCTCAGAATTTTCCACAATTTATTGTGACCCACACAGTCAAAGGCTTTGGCATAGTCAATAAAGCAGAAATAGATGGTTCGTAGAAAGTAAAGAACTAAAGAACCTCTTGATGAAAGTGAAAGAGAAGAGTGGAAAAGTTGGCTTAAAGCTCAACATTCAGAAAGTTAAGATCATGGCTTCTGATCCCATCACTTCATGGCAAATAGATAGGGAAACAGTGAAAACAGTGGCAGACTTTATTTTCAGGGGGCTTCTAAATCACTGCAGATGGTGACTGCAGCCATGAAATTAAAAGATGCTTACTCCTTGGAAGGAAAGTTATGACCAACCTAGACAGCATATTAAAAAGCAGAGAAATTACTTTGCCAACAATGGTCCGTCTAGTCAAGGCTATGATTTTTCCAGCAGTCATGTATGGATGTGAGATTTGGACTGTGAAGAAAGCTGAGCACTGAAGAATTGATGCTTTCAAACTGTGGTGTTAGAAAAGACTCTTGAGAGTCCCTTGGACTGCAAAGAGATCCAACCAGTCCATCCTAAAGGAAATCAGTCCTGAATATTCATTGCAAGGACTGATGCTGAAGCTGAAACTCAAATACTCTGACCACTTGATGTGAAGAACTGACTCATTTGAAAAGGCCCTGATCCTGGGAAAGATTGAAGTTAGGATGGCATCACTGACTCAATGGATATGAGTTTGAGTAAGCTCCAGGAGTTGCTGATGGGTGGAGGCCTTGTGTGTTGCAGTCCATAGGGTCACAAAGAGTCAGACGTGACTGAGAGACTGAACTGAACTGAGCGTGGCCTTGTCCACCAGAACAAGACCCAGTTTCCCCCATAGCCAGTCCCTCCCATCAGGAAGCTTTTCTTATCCTCATCCATCAGAGGGTTGACAGAATGAAAACCACAATCACTGAAAACTAACCAAACTAATTACATGAGCCCCAACCTTGCCTAACTCAGTGGAACCATGAGCCATGCCATGTAGGGCCACCCAAGGTGAACGTGTCATGGTGGAGAGTTCTGACAAAACATGGTCCCCTGGAGAAGGGAATGGCAAACCACTTCAGTATTCTTACCTTGAGAATTCTTATCTTACTGTTCCTTACCCATGAAGAGTATGAAAAGGGAAAAAGATATGACACTGAAAGATGAACCCCCAGGTAGGTAGGTGTCCAATATGCTACTGGAGAAGAGTGGAGAAATAGCTCCAGAAAGAATGAAGAGCCTGAGCCAAAGTGGGAACAGTGCTGAGCTGTGGGTGTGTCTGGTGGTGAAAGTAAAGTCCAATTCTGTAAAGAGCAATATTGCATAGGAACGTGGAATGTTAGGCCCATGAATCAAGGTAAATTGGAAGTGATCAAACAGGAGATGACAAGAGTGAGCATCGATATTTAGGAATCAGTGAACTAAAATGGACTGGAATGGGCAAATTTAATTCAGATGACCTTTATATCTACTATTGTGGGCAAGAGTCCCTTAGATGAAATGGAATAGCCATCATAGTCAACAAAAGAGACCGAAATGCAGTACTTGGATGCAATCTCAAACACGACAGAATGATCTCTGTTCATTTCCAAGGCGAACCATTCAGTATCACGGTAATCCAAGTCTATGCCCCAACCACTAATGCTGAAGAAGCTGAAGTTGAATGGTTCTATGAAGACGTACAAGACCTTCTATAAGTAACACCCAAAAAAGATGTCCTTTTTATTATAGGGGACTGGAATGCAAAAGTAGGAAGTCAAGAGATACTTGGAGTAACAGGCAAGTTTGTCCTTGCAGTACAAAATGAAGCAGGGCAAAGGCTAACAGAGTTTTACCAAGAGAATGCACTGGTCATAGCAAACACCCTCTTCCAACAACACAAGTGATGACTTTACACATGGACATCACCAGATAGTCAATACCAAAATCATATTGATCATATTCTTTGTAGCTGAGGATGGAGAAGCTCTATACAGTCAGCAAAAACAAGACCGGGAGCTGACTGTGGCTCAGATCATGAACTCTTTATTGCCAAATTCAGACTTCAATTGAAGAATGTAGGAAAAAAATCACTAGGCCATTCAGGTCTGACCTAAATCAAATCCCTTAGGATTATATGGTGGAAGTGACAAGTAGATTCAAGGGATTAGATCTGATTGATAGAATGCCTAAAGAGTAATGAGCAGAGGTTCTTAACATTGTACAGGAGGCAGTGATCAAAACCATCCCCTTGAAAAAGAAATACAAAAAGGCAAAATGGTTGTCTAGGAGACCTTACATATAGCTGAGAAAAGAGACACAAAAGGCAAGGGAGAAAAGGAAAGATATATGAATGCAGAGTTCCAGAGAATGGCAAGAAGAGATAAGGAAGCCTTTTAAGTGAACAATGCAAAGAATTAGAGCAGAACAATAGAATGGGTAAGACTGGAGATCTCTTCAAAAAAATGAGAGATACCAAGGGGAGATTTCATGCAAAGATAGGCACAATAAAGGACAGAAACAGTGTGGACCTAATGGAAGCAGAAGATATTAAGAAGAGGTGGCAAGAAAACACAGAACAACTATACAAAAAGATCTTCATGACCCAGTCACCACGATGATGTTTATCATGGTTAACCACTCACCTGGATAACCACTCACCTATAGTCAGACATCCTGCAGTATGAAGTCAAGTGGGCCTTAGGAAGCATCACCATGAACAAAGCTAGTGTAGATGATGAAATTCCAGCTGAGCTATTTCAAATCCTAAAAGATAGTGCTGTTAAAGTGCTGCACTCAGTGTGCCAGAAAATTTGGAAAACTCAGCAATGGCTACAGGACTGGAAAAGGTCATTTTTCATTCCAATCCCAAAGAAGGGCAATGCCAAAGAATCTTCACACTCCCACACAGTTGCATTCATTTCACATGTAATACTCAAAATCCTTTAAGCTAGGCTTCAACAGTATATAAACTAAGAATTTCCAGATGTGCAAGCTGGATTTTAAAAAGGCAGAGGTACCAAAGAACAAATTTTCAACATCCATTGAATGATAGAAAAATCTAGAGAATTATGGAAAAAACATCTGCTTCATTGACTATGCTAAAGCCTTTGACTGTGTAGACCATAACAAAGTGGAAAATTATTAAAAGAGATAGGAATATCATGCCACCTTACCTACCTCTTAAGAAATCTATATGCAGGTCAAGAAGCAACAGTTAACACCCAACATGGAAAAATGGACTGGTTCTAAATTGGGAAAGGAGTATGTCAAGGCTGTATACTGTCACCCTGCTTATTTAACTTCTATGCATAGAACATCATGTGAAATGCTGGGCTTGATGAAGCACAAGCTGGAATCAAGATTGCTGGGAGAAATATCAATAACCTCATGTATGCAGATGACACCACCGTTATGGCAGAAAGTGAAGAATGAAAGAGCCTCTTGATGAAGGTGAAAGAGGAGAGTGAAAAAGTTGGCTTAAAAGTCTAACATTCATGAAACGAAGATCATGGCATCCGGTCTCATCATCTCATGGCAAATAAATGGAGAAACAATGGAAACAGTGACAGATTTTATTTTCCTGGACTCCAAAATGACTGTGGATGGTGGCCCAGCCATGAAATTAAAAGATGCTTGCTCCATGGGAAAAAAGAAATGACAAACATAGAAAACGTATTAAAAAGAGAGACATTACTTTGCAGACAAAGTATGTCAAAAAGTATGCCAACACAGTCTGTCTAGTCAAAGCTATGGTTTTTCCAGTAGTCGTGTATGGATGTGAGACTGGACAGTGAAAAAGGCTGGGTGCCGAATAATTTATTCTTTTGAGCTGTAGTCCTGGAGAAAACTCTTGAGAGTCCTTGGACAGCAAGAAGATCCAACCAGTCCATCCTAAAGGAGTTCAGTCCCTGAATATTCATTGGAAGGACTGATGCTAAATCTGAACCTCCAGTACTTTGACCTTGTGATGAAAGAGCTGACTCATTTGAAAAGACCGTGATGCTGGGAAAGATTGAAGACAGGAGGAGAAGGGGACAACAGAGGACGAGATGGTTTGATGGCATCACCGAATCAGTGATATGAGGTGAAGGGACAGGGAAGCCCTGACATGCTGTAGGCCATGGGGTCACAAAGAGTTGGACACAACTGAGTGACTGAAAAACAGTGATGAAATGAGAACCTCCTGTTTAGCACAGAGAACCCTACTCAGTCCTCTATGGTGACCTAAATGACCCAAATGGGAAAGAACCTAAAAAAAGTGGATATACATATATGTATAGCTGATTCACTTTGTTGTACAGCAGCAACTAACAGCATTGTAAAGCAACTATATTCCAATAAAAATTAATTTTTAAAAAGGAAAACAAATAAGAACAGGAGAAAGGAGGAGAGTGAGAGAAAGGAAAATATTTGATATGTATGTACTATGCGGCAGGCATTTGGCCAACATTTAATGTTAGCTTCTTACGCCTCCCCACAACTCTGTGAGGTGAACATTGATATCCCCATTTTACAGATGAGGAATCAAACTGGAAGAGCCCGGCATGACACAGGTACCATGGGGCACAGTTAAATCTCCAGGTTTATCTGATTTTAAGCCTAGTGATCTTTCTCATACCTCACAGCCTTCACAGGTTAAAAACTGACCTCAAGGTCATTTCCCCATTGTTGTTATTGGCAGGGTGGGTCAGTGGTTAAAAGCTAGGATGTCAAAGTCAACTAGTCAAAGACCTAGTTTCCTAACTTAACTGCTTACCACCTCTTAATCTTAACTGCCCTGCCTTCTCTGAGCAGAGCCCTTCTTTTTAGGAGGGAATTAGCACTCTAGGATTTCTTTGAAGAAATGGATTGACAGCATGAGAGAGAAAAAAGTAATGGATTATAGTGTACAATGCTCTGACAATGTTCCATACACAGCATATCCTTCCTCTTGGTATTTTCAGTTTTATTATTTTGATCATTAATTTAGTGCATCATCTCAGGTATGCCAGGTATATGGACTCTCTGTAATTCTGAGCTTGTTGAGGACTGGGAGCCAAAATTGGAAACTCATCAAGGTTTGAGATCCAGAAAGAACCTCAGAAAAGCCATTCAATTCCAACCCTGCATTCTACAGATGGGAAAAACTAATCTCAGAAAAGCCAAGTCATTTGTCCAAGGTCGTGGAGAATGACAAGTAGCTCCTCTAGCGTCATAAAACCTATCGAACTTCTAGGCATGTAGAAAACAGTCTCTTAGAAGTATTTATTTGGCTAATTCTGCTTTCTTCAGTTCAGTTCAGTTCAGTCACAGAGTCGTGTCCAACTCTTTGCGACCCCATGAATCGCAGCATGCCAGGCCTCCCTGTCCATCACCAACTCCCGGAGTTCACTCAGACTCACGTCCATTGAGTCAGTGATGTCATCCAGCCATCTCATCCTCTGTCATCCCCTTCTCCTCCTGCCCCCAATCCCTCCCAGCATCAGAGTCTTTTCCAATGAGTCAACTCTTCACATGAGGTGGACAAAGTACTGGAGTTTCAGCTTTAGCATCATTCCTTCCAAAGAAATCTCAGGGCTGATCTCCTTCAGAATGGACTGGTTGGATCTCCTTGCAGTCCAAGGGACTCTCAAGAGTCTTCTCCAATACCACAGTTCAAAAGCATCAATTCTTCAATGCTCAGCTTTCTTCACAGTCCAACTCTCACATCCATAATGACCACAGGAAAAATCATAGCCTTGACTAGACGGACCTTAGTCGGCAAAGTAATGTCTCTGCTTTTGAATATGCTATCTAGGTTGGTCATAACTTTTCTTCCAAGGAATAGTGTCTTTTAATTTCATAGCCACAGTCACCATCTGCAGTGATTTTGGAGCCCAAAAAATAAAGCCTGACACTGTTTCCACTGTTTCCCCATCTATTTCCCGTGAAGTGATGGGACCGGATGCCATGATCTTCTGCTTTCTTATTCTTTAAACTCAGAGTAGCCTGTATGGTATTTCTCATTCATGAACTGGTTGTGAATCTTGTTATCTGACTCTAGGTGTAGTGTCTGTGGAGGCCCTGGCCCTCCTACCTGCCTTTGGCGTGTGGCTTCTCTTCCAACTCCACTAACTCTGCTTCACTTTTCTCCAGGGACAGATAGGAAATTAGTAGCCATGTTGGCACTTGTGAACAGCAGAGCTGTTCTGATGGAGAACAGGAAAGAGTTTTTCCTGTTGTGGTTATTTGCGGCATTTCATCAGCCAACAGTGTAAATTAAATTAATTAAAAAGCATTGTACGTTTCTAATTCCAGCACTGGATTCACTCAGTGGCCATGGAAATTTTGAATAATGGATAATAGTCATCTCTGATTTCTCAACATATGTTTTTTCACTTACACAGCTGTGAAAAAATTATATTTATATATTTGTTGATGCATAATTTCCAGCCTGAAAACAGAATTGATATCAGCATTAAGCTGCCAACAGGTGTCATTTTTCTCCCTTCACTTTCTGGTGAGCTGGAATAATCCTTTCTTTGGCAGGAAATCAGTATTTTTCACAGTCATTTTTGCATCCTTAAGAACGCCTTTAAAATTATTTTCTACTTGACGAAACACATCCTCTCAAGGCTTCATTATTTTCACCCTGGTGTTATCTGATTGAATATTTCAGTCACAAAAACTTGAGATTTGAGTCATTTCCTACTCAAAACTGCATGGAACTACAGCTGGGAATGTTGATACTATTTTGAAGGTTTTTTTTTTTCTTCTGCTAAGAAATAACTGTAAGTTTAATAACCCCATTGCGTTAAGCCTGGATACTATGTGTTTTAATTATTGGTTACAAGGTATCTTTTTGGTAAAATTAATCAAGTCAAACACTGCCTCCATTGCTGCATTACTGATTACTGCATCAAATTCAAGGTGGACAGTAGAAAAAAGATTCCCAGGAGACTTTGTTGGTTTCTTCAAAGATGTATTTTTGGGTTTTTTTTGTTTGTTTGTTTGTTTTAATGTCTGCCAAAATTTCTCCAGGAAAAAAAAAAAGTGAAAGTCGCTCCGTCACTCAGTTGTGTCCAACTCTTTGTGACCCTACGGACTGTAGTCTGTGGAAATCTTCAGGCCAAAATACTGGAGTGGATAGCTTTTCCCTTTTCCAGGGGATCTTCCCAACCCAGGGATCAAACCCAAGTCTCCCACATTGCAGACGGATTCTTGACCAGATGAGCCACAAAGGAAGCCAAGTGGAGTAAACATTTGATAGTCATCCTAAAATGTGATCTTACACCAGTGTATTCTTTGCCAGTTAGTATTACATCCATCTTTACCTCCACCTCCCCAGCCCACACTATTCTAGACTATCTCTAAAAGTCCTTTAACTGACTTTTTTGTTGCTCCCTACTACCTCCCCAAATCTCAGGTCCTCCCTTGTGGTTGAGTTCTTTTATGTAAAGGCACATTTAGTATGAATTGCCTTACTTAATACCCTACGGTGGCTCTCCCTTGTCCTGGGGATAAACTCAGAATTTTTGAGATGTACACACAACATCCTCCATTTATGATCTGGTCTCCTCTGCCACACAGTTTTCTGTGTCATCCTTAGTCACTACCCTCTTCAAATCTTTGTTGCAGCCATATGGAGCTTCCTGGAGTTCCAGGAGCAAATATGTTTTTCCATTTCAAGCTTCAAAGATTTATTCAAACCACCTCCTTTGCCTGGTTATCCCATGCTATCCTTGTCCAGACTGTCTTCGTCAAAATCCAGGTTAGGAGGCCTCTTGTTGGCAAAGCCTCTCCAGTTTTATCACGAGCATTGTTATCACGCTGATACCCTTCCATATACAGTGTAGACAGAGTGACTTTCTCCTCTGATGTTTCAGATGATCTTTTTAGTTTCAAAGGGAATAGATCATAATAGTTAAAATTTTGGATCTAGAGCCAGATTCCCTAGATTGACATCCCATCTCTGTCATTTACTAGATGTGTGAGATTGGGTAGTTAGGTAATCTTTCTGTGCTTGATTTGCCCATTGTAAAGTGGGAGAAATTATTACACTTTCCAGACAGGGCACAGTGAACATTAAATGAGACAACATATATAAAGGACTTAAAACAGTAGCTGGCTGGTAGGAAGTACGTAACTATTGATCCTTATAGATTTGTTCCTCTCTGTTTAACTTTACTGAATCTCTTTAGAGTCGTCTTCCTCTGCTAGAGAGAGAGTTCCCTGAGGGCTGGAATGTAGTTCTCTCATCTTTTGTCTTGAGTGCCTGGTACTCTGCCTGGCATATAACAGGTGCTCAGGAACAGATGTAGGTGGAATGAATGAATAAATCAATGTAGACAGACAATCTGGAAGTTTAGCAATCAGAGAGCCATTTCCCTCCCTTGGTTGTATAATGTAGTTATGATGTCCCTGACACTTCTTCTTCTTCTTTTTTTTTTAACTAAAAAACTCCTCTCCTTTCATGTTTACTCACTCAAACATGGGATGAGTGTTTGCTGCACATTTGCAAGAGGGTTTGAGTCCAACATCCACACTCTGGTGTCCTGCCTTTTTCTATTTTACTTTCCTTTGCCATTGCCAAAATGAATATCCATTGATGGGATTTCTAGTATTCATCACATGCAACACCAGATGGATCTGAATAGTTTCTCTAACAACCAATTTGCATTTGGACTCAGCTTCCAAAATGCCTTCCCATTATAGCTTCCATTTGCCCTCCACACACTTCACCATCTTCCACACAATTCTAAAGACCACACCTCTAATTTTGAAAATCACGGATTGATGTGGTACCACTGAGTGGGTACCGAGTTAAAACAAGAATTGTATTTTATTGCAGAATCATGACTTGCTCATATATTTCAACTTCTACCGTGTCATCTAACACACTTTTTCATTATAATAATGTTTCCAAGAGAATCACTAAGGTATTACTGGGAGACTGATCTTCTTTTGCCCCTACTATTCCTGAGGCTTCATCTTGGGGTTATGTTGCCTAGTGGGCATGGTTCTTGAGCCAAGATCTTCTTGTTAAGGTTGCTAAACTTATTTGGGGTTCTGTTAAGCTTCATGAACTTAAATGAAGAGTAAGTAATAAATTCATACAGGAAATTGGGTTAGCATGCGATTAACATCCCGGCTGATGCAGACGGGTATACCAATGATGGAAACATGTGCTTGTATCATGATGAAATGCAGATTAGAGGCCCTGGAGCCAACCCAAGGATATCTGCCCAAAACTGTTTCATCTCTGTCAGCTTTAATCTGATCGAAAGAGAGCACACTTCAATGCAGTGAGAAAAATGTGAACTCTTAAAATAACCCAGTGGTACTCTGTTTTCCATTAAGATGCTATTAGAATATTCACTTTTCACTTGTGGTATTGTAGAAAGTATACTAACTATAACTTAAAGGATCTGATCTCAAATCTCATCTCAGCCTTTAACTTATACTGTAAAATCTCACTGGGCCTTCGTTTCTGCATCTGTAAAATTAATAGTTTCTCATAGTTTTATTTTTTCCTTCATAAAACAAATGATAAGTGGTTCTCACACACTCTGATGGGCAGACCCATGGTTTTGCAGTTACCCACGTATTAGTGATAGCTGTCCCCTCTGTCCCGCTCAAGTAAGCACATTGTAAAGCAACTGAGTCAGATTGACATTTGAAGATGACCTTGGCTCCTGCCTAATTTATTTTAAAAATAAAAATAAAATAATTAGCAAGCCCAGGTACATCATTATTAATTTTAAAAGGTGATTTGCTACACAATTCCCAAAAGTGTGTCACAAACTCAGTTTTAACAGAGCATTGTGATGCTATTGTTCTAAAATTTCTGTGAAGTAATCAAGGTGCCTGTTGAGCACAGTCCACAGCCTTAAGTTTTTAACTATTTAGAATACAAATGAGGAAGAATAATACATTTTTGTAGGTAGTCCTCACTTTGATGGGTATTCTCCTTGTCCCTTGGAGAACTGCTTGTGACAATAATAGCTTCTTAATTGTTATGCTGGCATGTGAAGCAAAGCTATGTTTCTAAAATGAGGTAATGTCATCATCACATAAAAATAAGAATCCTCTTTAAGAATTGAAAATATATAGAACTTTACTAAAACGGTAATGAATCTGTTTTGGAATATCTCATTGTGAAATATTTATTTGCAAGGTAAAAAATAGCAAAAAGTTTGTAGTATGGTGATTATTAAAATTTTGAGTAATACAGGAAAGAGTTTAGGATAAAAGCTGCTGAAGAACCATTGAAGTTTAATATAGAACTAAGGCATAAAAATGTTCTATTCAGTTTTTCACTTCTAACAATATGTTGGTCCAGATAACCTGAAGAACTTTACATTATCAAATACTTGGATAAAGTAAACTTTATAAATGCAAGACTGATATTTCAAGAAATAAGGGAGAGGGGGTTGCAGGAGGAATGGAACGGGAGACTGCGGGTAGCAGATGTAAGCTATTATATGTGGAATGGATAAACAGCAAGGTCCTACTATATGGCACATAGAACTATATTCATAACCTTGTGATAAACAAGGGAAAAGACTATTTAAATATATATATATATATATATGTGTGTGTGTGTGTGTGTGTGCATATATATCTGTATAACTGAATCACTTTGCTATACACTGGAAATTAACACAATGTTGTAAATCAGCTATACTTCAATTTTTTAAAAAGAAATTATAATCATCCTGAAACAAAGAACGAGCCCAAAATTAAAGCCAGTAAGTCGGAATAGTGACAATAAAGCTGTAGAGTGTAGAGGAAAAGTAGCAATACTAATAATGTGGGATATAGGTTTTTAAGTCCATGCTGGATAAAGTTACTAGTCCTTAGGCTTTCTCTATTTAAACTGAGAAAACCCTGATAAAATCTGACTTAAAAAAAAAGAGAAGGAACTAAGTAAAACCTATTAATCCATCAGATTAAAAAGATAATAGGGAAGTTTGTATATTTGGGGTTATGGATGGTAAAAAAAAAAATTGCTGTAATTTACATGGAATTAGATTTGAGACTTTAAATGTATATTATCTCATAGTATGAAACTAAACCAAAAGCAAAATTGATCCTGGGATACCTGGCAAAATTAAATAGAAAACTTCTGCAGGGATATACTTTCAATCTAGGCTTCCTAAGAGTCCCATAGAGAAATATGGTGATGAAATAAAAATCCAGAATTGCAAAATGTATATAAAGATATTCTTATAAATGAAAGTCAGCAGGAACCACAACAGGATTAAACACACAAGAAGTTCAGGCAATATAAAGGTTGAATAGAGATTATAAAAGAGAGTTGTTTTAATTAATAAAATCATATAAGGTATCTGGGGAAAAAAACTTAAGGACACAACAAAAAAGAAAATCTTTGGACTTATTTAAGAGAATTTCTATAAATGGAAGGCATGGTCCTTAAAATAGGCAAGCTCAATAAATTAGCTAAATAGTAGTGCAGACATAGTTGAAAACATAACTAGTTACTGGAATATAGAAGTACTTGAAATGCACAAAGAGACAACAAAGAGGTAAAAACATAAGAAAGAGTAAAAACTAGTTATGGAGAATAGGAGAAGTTCCAATTTATTTAATTGTATTTCTAAGAGGGTGAAATAGAAAAAGTGAGGAATAAAAGAAATTCTAGGAGTTAATGGCTCAGAATTTCTTAAAATTAATGGAACCACATGAATCCATTGAAACAGACAATATATAAATGTATAAAACATATAAATCTATACTTAGATATGTTGTCTTATCAATTTAAAATTGTACAGCAAATAGTTTGGTCATTTCATATAAAATTAAATATACAGTTACTCATAAAACACATTCCTGGGCATTCATTCTGAGAGAAAGGTAAACTGATCTACACAAAAATTGTACATGAATATTTATAAAAGCTGCATTTTGATAGCCAAAATCTAGAAATAACTAAAGTGTTCTTCAGTAGTTAAATAGCTAAACAATCTGTGGTACATTCCTACAGTGGAAATCTACTCAGCAGTAAAAAGGTATGAACTAAATGATATAGTAATTTGAATGGATCTGAACAGTTTGATTCTGAATGAAAAAGATCAGTTTCACATATCACATATCACATACTGTATGATTTCATTTACATAAAATTTTAAAAATGACAAAATTATAGAGATACAAGCAGATTAGTAGTTTCAGGTACTAAAGAAGGTAGTATGGAGGAAATAGAGGAGGTGTAAGTAAGATCTTCACAGTGCTAAAGTAGTTCTGTATCTTTGTTGGAATGTTTATCGCACGAATCATACACTTGAATCACACATGTGACAAAATGATAGATGGTTATATATGAACATTGCAGCAGTGGCACTTTTCTGGTTTTGGTAATGTGCCAGAGTTATGTAAGATGTAACCATCAGGTCATTTATTTCTCTCCCTCGGTTCTTATTTCATCATAACAAAGATTTGGAATGATGGACTAACTACAACTCAAGCAGGCAGGATTTCTTGGCTCTTGTCTCATTGTAGCAAGGATTCAAACAACAAACTAGTTATAGCTCAAGAAGACAGAACATTTATTAAACAGACAGCAGATAGTACATTCCTGAGATGTGGGAGTGGACCAGTGCCCAAGGAGTGACAACCGTCCCTCTTGGCTTCTCTTTATATACTTCCCATCTCCTCCTCTTGGCTCTGCCCTGTGCAAAATAGGGCTTGTACCCACCACCAATCAGGAAAGGTAATGCAAACGCACATATGCTCAAGGCCACTCAGAGAAGGTGTGTCTGGGCACATGGAAAACAGTGCTTTTACATATCCATCTAGATGGGCATGGACTGAGAGTTTTGATAGTCATTGAAAGTTATATAGCAACAGGCTCCATTGCACATGTTTTCCCCATGATTCAGTCTATTATAATCAGGTGTATGTATGTATAGAATATTTATGGACCCTTAATGGGCTCCTGGCTGCCTGAGATTACTTGAGGACACAGCTGTGCCTCAAAGGTCCATGTGCTGGGGTTGGAGAAGCCCCTGTGGCTAATTTGTATCTATTGTGTGCCCCAGGGTGCAGGTGCAGGAGTTAGAAAAGTCTCTGAGGTTAGTTTTGTAGCATATCTGTGAACTCTCCTGGGTGTGTCTGGGGAGGGGTTTAGAGATCAACTTGCATCCTTTTCCATTAGGACACCCTTTGTTGCTTATGCATAACTTCCTCCCTAACATGACTGTAATGGGGCATTGAATAAAGTGCTCATAAGACCTCTGTCTGGGCTTCCCTGGAGGTTCAGATGGTAAAGAATCCTCCTGCAGTATGGGAGACCTGGGTTCAATTCCTGGGTTGGGAAGATCCCCTGGAGAAGTCAACAACTACCCACTCCAATATTCTTGCCTGAAGAATTCCACGGGCAGAGGAGCCTGGCAGGCTACAGTCCATGGGGTTACAAACAGTTGGACAGGACTGAGTGACTTTCACTTTCAAGACCCCTCCTTTCTATTTTGTAACTTTTTGTGAATCTATAGCTATTTCAAAATAAATTACAGGGGGGAAACACTGCAGACTAAGAAAAGATTTAAAAAGTGACCTGAGAGAAAAGAAAACTTATCTATGAAAAAATGACAAACAGCAAACTTACCAAAAGTAATATAAGCAATTAGAAGGCAGTAAAATGTTATCTTCTGGGTTCTGAGAAGAAATAAATATCAATTTATTTACTTATTTTTTTTTACTCAGCTATTTATTTTTTACTTTATTTTACTTTACAGTACAGTATTGGTTTTGGCATACATTGACATGAATCCACCACGGGTGTACATGATATGTACACAGGTGTACATATCAATTTAGAATTCTGTAGCCAGCTAAGTTATCATTCAAAGTATGGTTAAGAAATACCATCATGGTAACTAGGAGTACCCTGGAGGAAGGCATGGCAATCCACTCCTGTACTCTTGCCTGAAGATTTCCATGGACACAGGAGCCCAGGTGGGCGGCAGTCCATAGTGTCACAAAGAGTTGAACACAACAGAAACAACTGAGCACACAACTAGGACTACAAACTGGGGATATTAAATTGGAGTTGAGAAAACAACTGAGAGATAAAGAAGATCTGAACTCAGAGTGAATCAGTTTCACCTGAGTGAACCTAAGTATACCTATGAGGCAAGAAGAGGGAGAAGTCAAATTAACTCAGAAACTGCATGACTTGTGATGCTACCAAGTTACAGAAGGAAGCAGAAGAAATTCAGGAGGGGAGGAGAACAGGAAAATGGTGGTGAGGGGACAATGCTGCTGCTGCTGCTGCTGCTAAGTCGATTCAGTCGTGTCCAACTCTGTGCGACCCCGCAGATGGCAGCCCACCAGGCTCCCCCGTCCCTGGGATTCTCCAGGCAAGAACACGGGAGTGGGTTGCCATTTCTTTCTCCAGTGCATGAAAGTGAAAAGTGAAAGTGAAGTCGCTCAGTCGACTCTTAGCTATCCCATGGACTGCAACCTACCAGGCTCCTCTGTCCATGGGATCTTCCAGGCAAGAGTACTGGAGTGGGATGAGGGGACAATAATACCCTTAAAATCCCATCTCTGAATTTTATACTAGAATGTTTCCTTATAAGTTGTAACCAACAGGTCCTCTTGGATTGCTTTTTAAATTTGAATCACTTCTATGAAACAACATCTCTCCATTTAGTTTTGCATCTTCAATCACCCCAGCACTTCATCCTAAGATTTCTTGATCAAAAGTGTGGCACATCAAGGTTGCTCAAAATAGGTCTTTAGCCGTTCAATGTAGTGTGTCTTCTTTTTACTGAGGCCTGTAAAGGGAATTCTGGAGAAAGAGCCACTTTATAATTAGATGATCGAAGGCAAGTTTCTAAACCTCTTTGCCTCAGTTGCCTAATTGTAAAGTAAGGATAATACTAATAGCCCTTATTTTTTTAATGTAAAATATTAATGAGTTATTACAAGTAAAGAACTTACTACGGAGACCATAGAAAGGACTTGACTGTCAGTCTTTGCTGATGATGTTGTTGTATCTAGTGAATCTAATTTAGATCATAAATTAGTATAGACACTAAGTGGGAATTTTGAAGATATCCTGAGGTCACAGGTCATTTGAGTTGGATCTTTAAAAACGTGTTAAGTCAAAAAAGGGGGGTAAAGTATTTAAAGCAAGGAGATCTGTCTATGCAAAGTCAAAGGTTCCAAAGAGGAAAGTGGCTTAAAGGAATTGTCTGAATAAAAGTGAGTTTGAGCAAGGAACACCAGGAGAATAGGAGCATTGAAAAACTGGACCTGGAAATTAAGAGCTTTGAATCCAAGGCTAAGGAGATTGAACCCCTTCCTGTAGGCAGTGGGGGAATCCTCAGGGTCTTTGAGTGAAACACTGACATTTGCATGTTTAGAAGTAACTTCCTGTAGCGCTGTGGCTAATAAGGAAGGAGGCCAGGCTAGTGGTATCTTAAGAATCTCTCTTAGCTCTCCAAAAACTGGAAATGATCATTCATGAGGTATGTTTACTCTATGCATTGTAGTTGAAGGTATTCCTAGCAACTCCCCCTACCTTACCTCCACATCTTTAAAATTCAGTAAGTCTGTATTATCTTAGGTCTTGAGATGTTAATGACTTTGAATAATTGTCAACACTTGCAATTATAATGACTGATACTTTATCATTTCTCATAATGAGCAATGCTAATTAAAATTGATTGTGCTAGGGCTTTAGCTATAATTTTAACCCCCTCCGTATTTTTTGTTTAAATCATGAGCTTATTGTGCTGATTTGGTGAACTACACAATGTAGGCTTATCATCTGGGTGTTTATTTTCCAGTTTGGCTTGTGAACCACATTAGCAACAATTATGAAATGTCAAGGAAGCAGTGAGAATAACTGAATTTATTCCATAAGAAAAATCCCAAATTTTGACTGATTGATTCATTCATTCTTCAATGCAGTTTTTATTGACTATCTATTATATGCTAGAAACTGTGTGAAGCCAGGGAAGCAAATGAACAAACTATGACTTAAGGAATTTGAAGCACAGTGAGAAAGACTCATTACAAAGGTAACTCGCCTATAGTATGTAAATACCACAGTTGGTAGACATTAGCTCTGCCTTTGAGAGTGCAGGCAGATTGCAGAGAGAAGGTGACTTAGGGATGGCCTAGGGATAGAGTTTGAGATGGGGACTTAAAAACACAAGCAGGAACTTCTTTCTTTGACTTTTTATTGCTATTTGTCTATACCTGCCATATTTGCAAGACTTTATAAAGTATCTCAAGAAGAAAGGACATGTAAACTAGCCAGAGGACTCAAGACCAAGAATTGTACCCTGGAAAATCCAGGCTGCAAAGAAAGGCAAGGCATGCTGGTTAGGTGGTATGAATTATACAAGCACCTAAGGGAAGTAACAGGAATCAATCCTATGTTCCAAGAAGGATGAAAGACCATGCTGAAGTGCAGGAGGCCTGGAGGACTATGGCATGCAATAGCTCTGGCTGGGCAGTTCATGTAGACACACTCTAATTGAGCATTGTAGGGGAACTCTGCCCAGAGCCCCCCTTTAGGGCTGAGGTGTTCATATTCCCCAGGGTCCTGGGAGTATTGGCAGCTGTCACTCCTAACTGAGTCCCTTTCTAGCTACTGCCCTTGGCACAAAAGAGTTGCTTTGCCCAAAAGAGTTGTTTTGCCCAAGGGTAAGCCTCTGCCTTAAAAGGCAGCTTGGATTCAATGATTAGTTGATGAGGTGAAGCACAATGACCCTACCCCTTGCCTAGACTGGGGACAATTACAAAGCTCAACCCCATAGATCCTCGCAGAATCAGCTGAGACTTGTATTCCAGTGCATCACAGTTCAGCTTGTCCCTCTCTCAGTCCTAGTTACGACATCTGCTACAGACACAGTTTCAGAGAGCAGCTCTTGGCAGATCTTCTGTCTACAAATTTCCAGGTCTCAGATCTTTTCCCTGGAAGCCAGATTTAAAACAGGCATCCATTCTGTCTCAATTTGGGGGATTTACCAATGCAACAGATAAAGGTCTCTTACCTCAAATGATTAACAGGTTTTTCGTTTTTGAAAGTTAGAGCATCTAAAAACAATGCAGAGGCTTTGGAAAACTGTTAAACCTGTGAAATATATGAATGGAAGGAGGAGGAGGAGAGAAAAAAACTTCTGAAATTGTCTAAATTTGTGCTGTCTAAAATTGTGCTCCTTAGACAAATAGATGGCTCATCAAATCTTACAAATGGATGTAAAGTTCTCTATGAATTCATAATGTCTTTAGAGCTAAAGAATGTGATTTGATTAGACCCAGAGGGGGAAAAAAAAAAATCTCCCTCCTAAGACAACTAGTCATCCAGGCTCCATTTGCCTATTTAGGAGGACATGAATCTGTGACCTTCCTAGGTAACACATTCCAACAGCTTTCCTGACTGAGAAGTTCTCATATTTTACTGAAACTATGAAACTTTTATAGAAATTAGGAAATGTTTGAGATTTTTGCACAATAAAAACATAGTATTTTATTTTTAACTTATTTAAATGTGGACTTCATTGAAAAAAAAAAATCCTAAGGGCAGAAAGACTTATCGTGGAAAGCAACAGTTCCTGCCCATATCATTACTTCAGTCCCTGTCTAACTATTGCCAACATGTTTTCACATTTGGTTGGGGGCAGAACTGGGGAGAGCATCTTTTTGCAGACTACATGTCTATGTGTCTAAGTTGAATGCTTATCAAGTTCTTGGGCATTTTCTCTATATTGTCTGTGTACCCTTGCAATGGCTAATGAAGATTTTGTCCAATTCATAAACCCACTCCTCCTGATTCTTCTTTGGGTCACCTTTGCTCCTCCCAGAACACTTCATATCCATTTCCTTTCCCACTAGCTACAACCAGTCTCTCTTGACTCTCCACTTTATGAGACAGCACATTATTGACCTAACCCTTCCACCCATGTTTTTCCCATACATTCCAAATTGATAGCCTTGGTTTTCCTCCTGGCACCATGACTAAGACTTCAATGAATTCTTGGTAGTTTTATTCCTAAACTTAAAAATGAAGCATGGAACTTGAGTTATTTTTTACATATTTATTTATTTGGCTGCTCTGGGTCTTAGTAGTGGCACCTGGCATATGGGATTTTAGTTGGGGCGTGTGAACTCTTAGTGGTAGCACATGGGATCTAGTTTCCTGACCAGGGGTTGAACGTGGGCCCCTTGCATTGGGGAGCATGGAGTCTTAGCCACTGGACCACCAGGAAAGTCTGGAATCTAACTATTATCGTTATGTAATGGTGTTCACAGCAGAGCTAAGTGCTGTGTCCAGATTAGGTCTCCTTTTCAGATCCTATGTCTCAGTTCTTGTATCACTTGTGTACAATTCTATGTATACCATTCTATGTATCACTCAGAAGAGGACTTCAGCATCACGTTTAAAGGGAATCTCCTTTTCATTCTTGGCCTGCTGCCCTTCTTAAGAACCAGCATTTCCCACCTTCTAGGTGATACTATTTAATCCCATCACTGCCTTTGCCTCTACCTGCTCCTGGCTTTACCTGGTGAGTTCCGTGGCCCTGGGCTCCTAAGCCAATCTGGATGCTTCTGATCTTCCGACTATTGTCCTATGACCTTCTTGGGTAGGATATTCTGCAAGTGTCTCATGGCATTCCCTCTCTTATTTTATAAGTTGGCTTCCTAAGAAAAGCAGGTGAACTTCCTGAGTCCTTGCCTGTTCTTTGTCTACCCTCACTTTTAATCGGCAGGGAGTTTTAAGTTAGGACTCATCTTCCCTTTTGTTCTTAACCTTATTTCCTTGCCCTGATTTTCTTACTCTACTATAGATTTTCCTTGTCTTTCATTGTTTCATTGGCAATCAGATTTTTTATTTTCCTAGAGTTTGTTCTCTTATTTCTAACTTTAAAAATTGCATCTTTTAAAAAAATGGTTACAGTATCTTCTCAAATGTTTTAAAATAAAGCAGTGAGATTTTTTTTTAATTGTCTTCTGTTTCCTAAATATTTCTGTGGCTTTTACCATGGTCTTTTCCTTCGTGTTGTAAATGTTCCTCAGGTAGCTGAGCATTCTTGGTTGTCTGCCCCTGTTTTAGAATGAAACTTCACTAAACCAAATAAGGACTCTGAGGAGGTAGGACTTATATGCTGGAAGGTGTTATTGAGATGACCAGGCGTCTCCTGCATTGCAAGCAAATTCTTTACCAGCTGAGCCACAGGAGATGCTCAGGCAAGGTCCAGTCTTGGGCCAATGCCTGTCTGCTGACTCGTTAGTGCACTGGGGGTTTGGGCTATAGCATCATCCCCAGGCTTCCATTTAACCTCCCTATTTTCATCCTCACATCTCACCCCACATCTTCCATCACATTTACTTTTACAAGTATGGGAACTCTTGGGACTTCATCGTGCAGGTAGTTTCTCTTCATTCATCAGTAATCAGTTTTTACCCTCTGTTTTGCAGAGATTTTTTGAAATCTCTCATCTATTGATGATTTTCTTTCTGAGTTTGATATAGTTTTGGGTTTATACTCTTCTTATTTCCTTACCGTATTTTTAATGAAGTACCAATTCATGTTTTTTCCTACCATCTTGGACAAGATGCTTCTCCTTTAGTTATTATTTGAAATAAAGACCCCCTGCCCTGTTGCACGCATGCCTTCTCACTCAGTTGTGTCCATCTCTGCAAACCTATGGACTGTAGCCCACCAGGCTTCTGTGTCATGGGACTTTCCAGGCAAGACTACCAGAGTGGGTTGCCATTTCTTCCTCCAGAGGATCTTCCTGACCCAGGGATCAAACCTGGATCTCCTGTGTCTCCTGCATTGGCAGGTGAAATATTTCTGCTAATGTCTTCATTGGTTACTGCAGAAACCCATAGATAGTAATGTTATGGATTGAATTGTGTCTCCCCTCCCCCTCAAAAAAAAAAGTACCCAAGCCAGTTTGAAGTCCTTTCTCCCAATACATTAGAATAGGACCTATTTGGAAGTAAGGCTGTTGCTGATGTAATTAGTTAAGATGAGGCTACCTAATCCAATACGACTGGTGTCCGTATTGGGAGATGGCCATCTGAAGACAAAAAGACACACAGGAAGAATGATCTGTGACGACAAAAGCAGAGATTAGAGTTATAGCACTGCAAGCCAAAGGATGTTAAATATTGTCTGAAAAACCACAAAAGCAACAGAAGTCAAAGAAGGAGTCTCTTTTATAAGTTTCAGAGGGAGCATGGTCCTGCCAACATCTTCATTTTTGGTTTCTAACTTCCAGAATGAGAGACAATAAAGTTGTGTTGTCTTAAACTATTCGGTTTATGGAACTTTGTTGTGACAACTCTGGAAAATTCTTGCAGAAAGAGGCAGCAATTAAGAGCTTGATAAGCATTCAGTTTAGAAATATAACTGCAACTTACAGAAATAAGTAACCCCCCCACAAAAAAAAAAAAAAAAAATGTGTTGAAACTAGTTACCTTTGGGAAAATGAGACGGGCTAGGAAGTAGGCAGAGGACTGTTGCTCTTTATTATAATCCTTTCTGTACTAAGAGACTCACCAACTTAGAAAACAAACATGGTTTGTTTTCTAAGGGGAAAGATGGGGGAAGGGATAGTCAGGGAGTTTGGGATGGACAGGTACACACTGACGTATTCAAAATGGAAAACTAACAAGGACCTACTGTATAGCACAGCGAACTCTGCTCGATGTTATGTGGCAGCCTGGATGGGAGGGGGGATTTGAGGGAGAATGGATGCATGTATATGGCTGAGTCCCTTTGCTGTTCACGTGAAACTGTTACAACATTGTTAGTAGGCTATACCCCAATACCAAAGAAGAAAGGCAAACCTCTAACTCTCTCATCATCTTGATGGGTAGGTTTAGGCAAGTAGGTATAGCTTTCTGGGTCTTTGCTTCTTTTCTTCTGGAATGAGAGGCTGGACTATATAATTTTACATGTTTTTCTCAAGTTAATTAAACTTGCTGTTCCTCAGAAAGAAAGGAGCCGAAGGTTCTGTTCCTAACCTGTAGCATGAAAATAATAATAGTAACTGTCATTTATGGTGGGTGTGAAGATTATCTGAGGGGAAACATGGAAAGCATTTGGACCAGTGCCTGACACACAATGTGTGTGTGTGTGTGTGTCTGTGTGTGTTACTCGCTTAGTTGAGTCCGACTCTTTGTGACCCCATGGACTATAACCCATCAGGTTCCTCTGTCCACGGGATTTCCTAGGCAAGAATCCTGGAGTGGGTTGCCATTTCCTTCTCCACGACACACAATACACCATCAATAAAGCCTCTGTGCTACTACTGTTAGAAAATAATAATCCTCTCCATGCTACTGCATAGACTTCCCTGGTGGCCCAGGTGGTAAAGCACCTGCCTGTGATGCGGGAGGCCCGGGTTCGATCCCTGGGTCAGGAAGATCCCCTGGAGAAGGCAGTGGCACCCCACTGCAGTACTCTTGCCTGGAGAATCCCATGGACGGAGGAGCCTGGTGGGCCACAGACAATGGCTCGTGAAGAAGTCGCAACTGAGCGACTTCCCTGCCCTTCATGCTGCTGTATTGTTGTCAGCCATCTCTTACTTCCCTGGACATCGTTCTGACTTGTGCTCTGGTTTCTCAACATCTGTGGCAGGCAGAATAGTGCCCCTGCCCAAAGCCGTCCATGTTCCAACCCCTGGAACCTATATATATTCACTTGATATGGCAAGGGGGAATGTAGGTTCAAGAAGATTGCTAATAAGCTGACCTTAAAATGGGGAGATAACTCTCGGTCCAGTGTAAATCACAGGAGACCTTAAACGTGAAAAAGAGAGGCATAAGAGGAGTCAGAGAAACAGACATGATGTCAGAAGCAGATCCCTGGAGTGAGGCAGTGGTGTACTGCGAGGACTCAACTGTTGTTGCTACTTTGAAGATGGGAAAGGAGGACCCAGCCAAGCAGTGTGGGTGGTCTCTAGATGTCAGAAAAAAATAAGAAACTGATTCTTTCATGGAATCTTCAGGAAGGTATGAAGCCTTCCTCTTGATACTGTGATGTTAACCCAGTGAGAATTGTGTCAGACTTCTGACAGAAGAACTATGAGATAATTAATTTGTATTGTTTTAAACCAGTAATATATGTTACAGCAGCTATTGAAAACTAATATACCATCTCTTTATAAAGATAGACTCAGCACTAAAGCCTGATACCCCAGATGGTAACTAGCCATTGCTGAGTACCTTGGACCTCCTCTCTTTCCTGTCCGATCTCTTAATCTAACTTTTATAAAGCTAACACTTGCTTTTGTAGCTGCCACCAAATGCTGTTTTCTCATACTCGACTTGCAGAAATGGAAAGCCTGTAGGTTATAATTGCCCATGGAGAGGTGACATTTACCATACTGTCCTTTCCATCAAAGCATATGGACTAAGGATATGGACCCTGGAGTAAAGAGGAGCTGAATTCTAATGCCCATTGAACTGTTTACTAGCTGTGTGACGTTGAATGAGCCCATGCACCTCTTGAAGCTTCAATTCTTCATCAGAAAATCAAAATCAGTAACATTACCAGTACATGGGGGTACTGTGGTGCCTAAATGAGATGATGTGTTTCAAATACTTAGCACAGTGCCGGGCCAATGGGTAGTGCACAATAGATAGTACCTAAAACTTGAAGTGATGAAATAGACTGATGTCAGGTTTAACCCCAGAAACTCTTATTCCTCTTGCTATTCCCACAGACTTCATGTGAAAAGTATCTGACTTTCTCACTTTGCTTTGTATCTTTAGTAATATATGTGATATCCTCAAACATCAAACAGATGAGTGTGTGTGTGCATGTGTGGGAGGCGTTGAACCCAACCCATGGCTCACAAGTACTATTAGCATAATAGTAGATAAAGGAGTTTATAATCAAAACTTGAAATTTTTGGAGTATAATTTCTTTACAGTGTTGTGTAGTTTCTTCTGTACACTGAAAAGAAACATACATATATACACACATATATATATATATCGCCTCCCTCCTGGACCTCTCTCCCACCCCCAGCCCCATTGAGGTCGTCGCAGAGCACCAAACTAAGCTTGCTGTGCTATCTATCAGGCTCCCACTAGCTATCTATTTCTGGAATTTATATATATATATATATATATATATATATATATATATATATACTATATATAAAATAGATAACTAATATGACCCTTATGGCAGAAAGTGAAGAGGGGCTAAAAAGCCTCTTGATGAAAGTGAAAGAGGAGAGTGAAAAAGTTGGCTTAAAGCTCAACATTCAGAAAACGAAGATCATGGCATCCGGTTCTATCACTTCTTGGCAAATAGATGGGGAAACAGTGCAAACAGTGTCAGACTTTATTTTTGGGGGCTCCAAAATCACTGCAGATGGTGACTGTAGTCATGAAATTAAAAGACGCTTACTCACTGGAAGAAAAGTTATGACCAACCTATATAGTATATTCAAAAGCAGAGATATTACTTTGCCGACTAAGGTCCGTCTAGTCAAGGCTATGGTTTTTCCTGTGGTCATGTATGGATGTGAGAGTTGGACTGTGAAGAAGGCTGAGGCCAAAGAATTGATGCTTTTGAACTGTGGTGTTGGAAAAGACTCTTGAGAGTCCCTTGGACTGCAAGGAGATCCAACCAGTCCATTCTGAAGGAGATCAACCCTGGGATTTCTTTGGAAGGAATGATGCTAAAGCTGAAACTCAGTACTTTGGCCACCTCATGTGAAGAGTTGACTCATTGGAAAAGACTCTGATTCTGGGAGGGATTGGGGGCAGGAGGAGAAGGGGACAACAGAGGATGAGATGGCTGGATGGCATCACTGACTCAATGGACGTGAGTCTGAGTGAACTCTGAGAGATGGTGATGAACAGGGAGGCCTGGCGTGCTGCAATTCATGGAGTCGCAAAGAGTCAGACATGAATGAGCTACTGAACTGATGAACCTACTGTATACCACAGGGAACTCTACTCAATATTTTATAGTAGCCTATATGGGAAAAGAATCTGAAAAAGAGTAGCTATATGTGTAGCATAATTGATTCACTTTGCTGTACAGATGAAATCTACTCAACACTGTAAATCAACTATACTCCAATAAAAGTTAAAACACAAACTTTGATTCCATGGGTAGTACATGATAACCCCTCTTTTCTCTCTCATCCCATTGCATTGCCTGAAGACTGTCGACAGCACTCCTGGGATGGCAGAAGGGGATCAAGTGCCTCTGTGCTTTTCCACCTACAATCCCTTCCACCACCCTCTTTCTAGTCTGCAGCCTCGATGCTTTTAGCCATCAGTTGCCTATTCATTCTTTAAACAATTCCCATCCACCACTGATAGATCCTGTTCTGTTTCAAGACATGGAGGGAATTTTTAATTCCTTTACCTCATGCTCACTGACTTGTCTTGCTCCTTCACCCTCCCTTAAAAGAATATCTAACATTAAGAGAATGGGCTCTTGGGTTTCGTTCAGGTCAGACTGAGATTTAAAACCTATCTTGGCTATTTGGGAGCTGTTTGCCTTTGAGCAAGCTACTTGACTTCTCTGTTTACCCTGTTTTTCTATAAAATGGGGATACCATTTAAAATAGAAAGCACACTAGAGATGACAGATGGAAAACACTGAGCAGGATGCCTGATGTAAGGCTGAATAATAGTGATAGTAATAATAATACCATTTCTACTTTACTGCATCTTTATCCTCCAGCCTCTCTGCAGGTCTCTTTTCCCAGCCTGTCCCCCGAGACGCCATATCTAGTGGCATTCCTCTGCGAAGTTGAGTTAGAATCTTTACAATGTTAAGTGTATAACTGGTCCCCATAGTTTATATTACATTAGTTTCCAATTTAAGCAAATAATGTACTTCAATATGGCATCATTTAACAAAAGCTTAACCTGCCCCCTACCTGGCAGAGATGATGGGAGCTTATTAAGATAATGTCTTTCTAGTCCTTAAAGCCCCTTGAAAGATAGTCACTAAATACAGTGGTGTTTGATTTTTGTGTTGTTTGTTTTAGTTCTTAATGCACACTTTCCGAATTGTATTAATAGGTCCTCTGCCTTTCTTTTCACAATATGGGCACTTGTTAAATGCAGCTAGTTGCCGAGTGAGAGTGATGGTTGCTTCTATGTGTCTCTGATTAGCTCTTGCCCTCCTCTCCCTCTGTCTCCCTCCTCTGTCTGTCTCCTTTTCTCTATTAAACCTGGAATCATCCTCCTCCTTCCACATTGCAAGTACACTAATTTTCAACCTTGGCTGCACATCGGAGTCATTCGGGGAGCTCTTTATACCTCCTGACAGCAGGCCAGACCCTAAATCAATAAATGAAGACCTCTAGAAGCAGGACCTAAACACAGTGTGTTCTTGAGTTTCCTAGATGATTCCCATGGGTAGCCCAGGTTGACTCCTACATAGCCAACCAGACCTCAATCAAATGACACATGAGAACAGAAAATTAATATTTAGTGTTTACTTCTACTCAGCCATGAAGGGAGATCTAGTGTAATCTCTTTTCTTCTTCCAGTGAATAACAGTACCTGATAAAGAGTGAGCATTTAATACATATTTCTTTTTCTTTTGCTGAAAGTACCCAGGTCTTTCCTGGTGATTCAGACAGTAAAGAATCTGCCTGCAACACCGGAGTCCTGGGTTTAATCCCTGGGTCGGGAAGATCCCCCGGAGAAGGAAATGGTTACCCCCTCTAGTATTCTTGCCTGGAGAATTCCATGGACAGAGGAGTCTGGCAAGCTACAGTCCATGGGGCCACAAAGAGTGGGACACAACTGAGTAAACAACACTTTTCATAGCTTACCCAGCCCAAAGAATTTCTTCCTGCCTCTGACTTCTGTAACAGTTGATGTGAATTCCTCTTAATAATTATGATCTATCAGTTTAGTTGTTCAGATTCTCTGAGATAAATAATTCTACCATTTAAGAGTAATTTTATCATACTATTTAATATGGACAACAGATACTTGTGATATGAAAATTGCTATCACCCAAGGGTATACTGAGTACTATCTGATAGTCCAGAGGAAGGCCTGGAGTACAGGGATGTAGAAGAAAATGAGCACAGGACTTCCAGGGTTCAAGTCTCCACCCAACTATGTGTCTACAGGGACATTATTTCACCCTTCAGAAAGTGGGGAGGGACTTCTCTAGTAAACCAGTGCAGGGGGCCCAAGTTCAATCCCTGGTCAGGGAACTAAACCCCACATGCTGCAACTAAGAGTTGACATGACTCAACTGAAGCTCTTGCATGCCTTAACTGAAAGATCCCACATGCCCCGACTAAAGATCAAAATCTTGAGTGCCACCACTAAGACCCAGCACAGCCAAATAAATAAATAATAATAAGTATTTTTAAACAGAGGGGGAATTGATACCACCTACTTTGGTGGTTAGAGTGACTGAAGGCATAATGTAGGAAAGAAAACACTGACTGTCCTAGTCACCTTTAGCTACAAAATAAAAATACTATAGCCTGGTGTCTCAGATGGTAAAGAATTCGCCTGCAATGCGAGAGACTTGGGTTTGACCCCTGGGTCAGGAAGATCTTCTCAAGTAGAGCATGTAAACCCACTCCAGTATTCTTGCCTGGAGAATTCCATGGACAGAGGAGTCTGGTGAGCTACAGTCCATGGGGTCACAAAGAACCTGACATGACTGAATGGCTTACACTTTCACTTTTTTTCATAGACTGGGTAGTTTTAGCAACAGAAACTATTTTCTCACAGTTCTGAAACTGGGAAGTACCATATTAGGACGCCAGTTCAGTTCAGTTCAGTCGCCAGTCATGTCCAACTCTTTGCAACCCCATGAACTGCAACATGCCAGGCCTCTCTGTCCATCACCAACTCCCGGGGTTCACTCAAACTCACGTCCATCGAGTTGGTGATGCCATCCAGACATCTCATCCTCGTTGTCCCCTTCTCCTCCTGCCCGCAATCCCTCCCAGCATCAGAGTCTTTTCCAAGGAGTCAACTCTTTGCATGAGGTGGCCAAAGTACTGGAGTTTCAGCTTTAGCATCATTCCTTCCAAAGAACACCCAGGATGGATCTCCTTTAGAATAAACTGGTTGGATCTCCTTACAGTCCATGGGACTCTCAAGAGTCTTCTCCAACACCACAGTTCAAAAGCATCAATTCTTCAGCATTCAGCTTTCTTCACAGGGTGCCAGCATAGTTGAATTCTGATAAGAGCCCTTTTCCTGACTTGCAGATGGTCTCCTTCTCTGTGTTCTCATCTTTGTTGTATTATAGAGTAAGAGCTAGCTCTCTGGTGTCTCTTCTTAAAAGGTCACTAACCCTATCATCCCAGAGCCTACACTTCTGACCTCACTTAAGCTTAACCATCTCCTTATAGTACATGTCTCCAAAGACAGTCACACTGGGGGCTAGGGTTTCAACATATGAATTTGAAAGGACTATATTCAAGCCATAACAGCAAGCACATAATATGAGTTCAGTAATATTAATATCCCCTCTCACAACTTAACAACTGAACAACTCTAGGTAGGTAGATAGATAGATAGTCTATAGATATAAAAGCCATGTCTCTGTTTTTCTGTTGATCACTTTTACTTGGGAGAATCAGAAGAATATCAGGGAAGAGAAATCATAGTTAGAGCTTGTAGGTTGAATAGGATGTCTTAGACAAACAAAGGTATGCCAAGCAGTGTGTGAGTGTGCTAAATGCTCAGTCATGTCTGACTCTTTGCAACCCCATGGACTGTAGCCTGCCAGACTCCTCCGTCAGTGGAACTTACCAGGCAAGAATATACTGGAGTGAGTTCCCATTTCCTAGGCCAACAGATCTTTCAGACCCAGGGATTGAATTCACGTCTCTTGTGTCTCCTGCAACGGTGGGCAGGTTCTTTACCTCTGCAACACCTGGGATGTCTTATTCCAAGCAAAGGAAACAACAATTTAAGTCTTTTAAAAGACATAGCATATTTAAAATTAGTGAAAACATCACATTTTCAGCAAAACTTTGGGTTTGCAAGAGAAAGTTTCATGGTAGAAAACGCAAGAGATATTGTCTGGGGGCATGTCATTAACAATCAAGGCTACCAAGCTGAGGTCTTTGAATTCTTCCCTTTGGTTAAAGGGTCCTGTGCCAGTAGTTACCTTTTATCTCTCTCTTTTTAGATAACTGGTTGGATTCTTGAGGGCAAGGCTCTTACCAAATGTTCTTTTGTAATCCAAGCCCAAGCTCAAGAACACTGCCTTAGGAATGTAAAAGGGATGAGATTCTACATAACCTCAGCATATGAGAGCCATCGTTCTCTTTCATTTGTTCAGTTTGAATTAAAGGCAGCTAGAACCTCTTTGCTCCAGGTTGGCATGAAATCTAACACTACTCTCTTGGATTGTGGTCCGCGTGGGAACAGCTCTACCTCTCCTTCATCTGTGCACACTGCCTCTCCATCTATGGCAGTGTCTCCCTGGCCTACGTTGCTGTGTTTGCTGGCTTGTCTCCCAGCGCAGCAAGCTCCACTCCATTCCTTAAATGCTCTGTTCCACCCCCAATGGTGACATTGGCTGCAATCCTTAGCCCCCGTGGCCCTTATAGACATGCAGAATTATTATTTTCTAAAGCCATGCTCTCTACCTCTAGGTGCTGCTCTGCTACTGGCTTGGCTGAATGTCCCTTCCAGCTTCAAATTTCTTTCTATCTCTCCTTGAGTCTTTTGATATTTTTGTCAATAATTTTCAAAACACAAAGCTTTTATTTCTCTTCTTCACTAGGGCTCTCTGAATTAACAGCATTGACAAGTCTGACCTCTGAAACCCAAATGCCTGTTTAAAATAAAAGCCTGATTATTATATAATGAACTATATTCAGTTTACTAAATAGTTAACTTAAACATCAATATATGTATATATTTATGCTGAATAGATGTATAATTTATGCTAATGATAATTACAAATAATACAAAGACATAATAACTCCACTGCAGCTCTGGTATTCATTACCAATGCTTCATTTGGCTTCTGCTCCACATCCGTACACTGACAATTTGACATGCCCAGTAACTGTGCTGGGTACACAGGGTATGGAGATGGCTATGTCATACTTGTTCTCCAAGAGACTAGACTTTAATTCATGGGTAAGACAGATACACGGGACTAGCTAAGGTAGTAGGAAAACCCTTGTTAATGAATGATGATAAGGCTGACACTTGTTTTATCAAGACTACTCCGAGCTTCCTTATCTGCTGTGCTATTCCTATGTTAGACTTGTGTCCAGCTTGTCCAGATCTAGTACCTACCTTGGCTCTTATTTCCTTAGTCAGTTCCTTATTGAAGTATAGCGATGCCAAGATGTTGAAACAAAGTAACTCTCAAGTCTCTGGATGGGGGATTGACGTATCAAAATTTGTTTTTCTTACTCATAGGAAGCCCCATATGACTAAAGAACACAGGAGGTACCATGTGGTCACTCCAGTTCTTGGGCTGTTTACTTCTTATAGGGAGATGGTGATGCCACCATTTCAGCACGTGGTACAGTGGAGTGTTTCTACCCCCAAAATGACACATATCATTTTTGCTTGCAGGCTAATGAGTCAGAACCTGTAACAGAGCCCCAAACTAATTATAAGAAAGGCAGGGATTTTGTTATCATTGCTGCCACTGGAGTAGTGACTTTAGAGCATGAGCTTTGAAAAATCTGAATCCTACCTCTCTGTTAGTTACTTTTATTGTCCCCAAGGGAGGGAACAGTAAAAGCATCCCTCTTCCCTGCCCAGTTCTGGGCATATAAGAAAGATGGAAGCCAGAATAGCTTCTCTGTTGATGATGCAGGGCAGGTTGCAGCCACGTGGCCTTAGTCTTTGAGCCAAGTGGTCCCTTTGGTGGAGTCCCAGAATAGGGCTGACTCGTGGACCAGGAGTGATGACAGAGAACTCATGTCTTCTTCAAGAATACTGGCTCCTAAGGGAGGAGGAGGAAAAGTGGAGACAGACAGAGCACCTACTTACTCTTCACCTACTTCCCAATTAGATCATCTCACCTCTCTGAGAGTAGTGTAAGTAAAGAAAGTAGAAAAACACCAATGGAGCCCAATGTGAGGGAAAGCATTTTTCATCAGCTCTTACTAGTGTATCATTCCGGTCAGTCACCCGTCCTCTCTGACTGTCAAGTTGCTCACAGTTTTTCTTCTTCTGTCTTGTGTGGGACATTAGGAGACGTGCTGGACTCATAATATGGAAGAGTTCTTCAAATGCCTTCTATAAAATCCTCATGAATACTTGAGACAGAATTACTTATGAGTCTATGAGACCAGATGGCTTTAAATGTCCCCCACTGCCAGTAAGCCCATAATTTTAAAAATCTTCTGAGTTGGTTCTCTGTGAATACCTTCCCATTTGTTACTCAACATGAATTTCCTCAACAACCCTCTAGGGTTGCTCCTGCTCCTAACACTAAATGTCTGAAACCACCCTTTTTTTCAGCAAAAGCTATCCACTTGATGAACCTCCATGAGGGTTCTATTTTAACTCTTTCTTGACTATCTCCATTGGGTTTGATTGGCACTAGAGACTGGAAAATACTCAAATGAAAATAGTTATTTTCAGAAAAGTGACACTGCCATTTTCCTAGCAAAAGACTGATTAATCTCTGGTCCAGAGCTTCTAAGGTTGAGTCTTTTCAGATAAGAAATTACTCTTTTCAGATCCAAAGTTGTTTTTTTTTTTTTAAGTAGAAATGTTTTAAATGAAAGTATTAAATTATACAATTACATGTGTAGACTTTGCCATTGAGGGAATTATTTTCATGGTGTAGCCTGAATCCAGCATAAAAATATTTACTACTTCAAAGTGTCAATATGAAATAATGAGAACCTAAAATTAAATATTTACTGTATAATCAGTCCACATTCATCCACTCACAATGTTCCCTGAGAAACACTGATTACACTGAATTTGACCACCTGGATTCTCCTAATATTTTCAGGCTTACGGAAAAAAGTGCCAAAGTTTCACTCATAGGCATTTTCTAACAGCTTTTTAAAGAAAGAGCTTTGTGGAAAAGGGAAATATGCAGTGAAGATGACTTCAGCAAGTTCCACAGAACACACAGTCCAGGAGAGCCACCCTACTGGTCCCCCTTGGCCATATCTCCTAGGCCCAACCTCACATCATGAAATCAGTAAGTCTTCATAGATCTTCACCAGCTCTGACAAAAACTGAGCTAGGTAATAGGGATATAACTTTGGTCTTTGTTCTTGAGGAGCTCAGAATCGGAGAGAGACAGACAAATGAACACCCAAAGACAATGCATTGTGATTAGACTGACATTAAAAGTAAGCCTAGTGGCAGAGGATTAGAAGGGTCTTGTTATTGGTTAATTTTTAAGTTGTGTCCAACTCTTTTGCGACCTCATGGACTGTAGCCTGCTGGGCTCTTCTGTCCATGAGATTTCCCAGGCAGGCATACTAGAATGGGTTGCCATTTCCTTCTTAGAGAAGACCATCAAACCCACTCTCAGATATTATTCCAAACTGAGGCCAAAGACAGGCAATTTGTCTGTTTTATTATTTTGAGTGCAATTAGGAGAAGAATTTTAACTTATTGTAAAGACCTAATTTTCACCATTTATTTTAAAAATTAACATTGAGTCTGCCAGTTTAGTGATGTGAAACAAGGTTGACTCTAGGTGACAGCCTTGTGAACATGCTGGAGAGTTCAAGGAATGACCTAGAAAGTTTGAGACTGCACAGCAGGAGGCCAGGATATGTTATGTGATAGTGAGTTAAAAATAAGTGCTTTCCATGGCTACTGTTTAACATCTGAAAAAGAAGGGAGCTAGGCCAGTTGATCTCTTAGGTTCTCTCCACTTCTGAAAATCTAACATATTAACTAGGAAACATTCTCACTAAAAAAATAATAAAATTAAAAAAAAAATTTTTAAGATCCTAGAAATGCTTCAGTAGAAAATGGTATTAGCCTAATTTAAGTTACATATTTCATTTGCATATTCAACTATCAATGAGGCAACATAACAGGTCAAAAGCATGGACTTGTTTGGAGCTCATCAGAACTAAGCGTATTCAAGCTTTGTCATTTTACTGGCTATGAGGCTATGAGCAATTTGTTTAGCTTTTCTGGGTTTCTCATTTGTCAAATGAGGAAGCTAAAACTTATCTCAAATGGGAGTTGTGAGAATTAAATAAGATAACGAATGCAAGAGCTTAGCACAATACTCAATACAAAAACAAGACTCAATAAACAGTATTGTTTTTAATGAATACTGTGAGGTGCACACTGTCCAAGGTGCTGAAGTAAAACTGAGTCCCTGATTATAATAAGGGAAAGAGATACAAATCACCTTATCTTGTACACATGAAAAATGTATAGTAGAGGCATGAATGAAATAGTATCAGATCACAAGAGGAGTGATATTGACTTACAGCAGGAGGTAGAGGTAGGGTCTAGAGACAGTTATAAAGAGGAAGAGGTAATACTGTCAACTGGATTTAATGTACAAGTGAATTATCTAGGCAAGCAAGGCAGGAAAGGGCAAAGGAATGAGCGTGAGCAAAGGTGCATGGACCTAATGGAGTATGTGACTTGAAAGTCATGAGCAGTCTGATTGATCCATTTAAGAGATCAAGAAAGCAACCTGAGGCCACTTGTGAAAAGTCGCATGAGAAAATTTTGGACTTCCAATAAATAAAGACCCATCAAAAGCTGATTTGCTGTATATGTATTTTTAACTTTTAGACTTCAGATCTTTTACTGAGTCAGACTGCTTGATACAGTTGGCCCTCTCTATCCATGGGTTCCACATCCTTTTTTTAATTCTGGGAAGTTCCACAAAGAATTGAATTTGCCACATGCCAACAATTATTTACAGAACATGTTATATTAGGTATTACAAGTAATCAAGAGATGATTTAAAGTATAAAGGAGAATGCACATAGGTTATATGCATATACTGTGTCATTTTATATAAGGGACTTGAGCACCCTCAGATTTTAGTGTCTGAGGGGGAAGGAAGAATAGATGTCCCTGGATCCAATCCCTCATGGATAGGACAATTATACTATATTGCCTCTGTGGTCTAAATCAAGGACCTTTGGACAAACAGCCTGCAGATCAAATGTAGTCTGAGGCTCAAGCTGAGATTTTTTTGAAAGGTTACATTTCAAGCTGTTATACAAATAAATATTCAATATACTTGATTTTATCCTTTGATCACAAAACATAAAATGTCTATTGTTGTTGTTGTTGTTATTTGACCCTTAAAGAAAAAATTTGCTGATCACTGGTCTAAATGATTAATGTTAAGCTCATAATATTTTGATTAAAATGCCAATATGTTCATTAAATCCTGTAAATATTTGCTTTGTACCTACTGTGTGTCTGCAATTGTTTTTCTCCCTGAAAACATTCTTTTTTGTACAACCTAACTTTCACATTATGTAACAGATACAGGGTTCATTACCTAGGTCTGCTCTTTACTGCATTCATTGGCTTTTTGATGTACTTTGTATTCTCTTTTAGAATATGTGATAATTATCAATTAAACAATGGGGATTTTGTTTTTCTTCTTTTCTTTATATTCCCAGTGATTACCCAGCAATTCTGAAGTTACTTATTTTCTTTGCCTGAAAATAAGAATTTCCCTCTTTCGTAAGTGTCCTAGATTGCAATTTTGCACAGGATCTACATTAGCTGAACTATAGATCACTGACTCATAGACAAAGAAGATACCAAATCAACAGTGGCTTAAACAAAGTAGACTGGATTTCTCCTGTTCATACAGTAGCCATTGGGTAATTGGTCAACAGCTGCAATGACAGCTCAGCTCCATAATGTGTTGCAGGGATCCAGGCTTCTGTCTTGCTCCTCTGGCCTAACAGGTTGCTCTTTTCTGAAAGGTGCAAGGTGAATCACCACCACATTGTGTTCCCTACCCTTGGATCAAAGATGGCCAGAAAATAATACCTGCCTTGCAACACTGTTGCAAAATTACAGAAACATAACACGCCCAAGCAAGTGCTACAGCCCTTATTACTAATAAACAGGTAATTGCAAAGGGTATGGTGGAGCGCCAGTTGCTTAGTATGTGCTGAATAAAAATAGCTTGGAACTGAAATAAATATAAGAATGCATTTTTATCTTCTTGGTGGTTCTGGGAATATGACGGCTATTATAATGAGAATACCAGTACAGTTACACTTGAGAGGAATTTTTGTTTTGTCTTGTTTTGTTTTGTGATGAGCAGAAGAGTGTGTCAAGGATTTCAGTTCTAGTAAATTCTGAATTCCATGCATAACTCAACAGCACATTCTTCGAATCCCAGTACTTTTTTTCAGACTTTTGCCTGTAGCCAAATCCTATTAAATATATTTCCATGTCATGTTGTGCTTAAATAATGTGGCAGGACAGAGCCTTGACTTAGAAAGTGACACCCTTCCTCCGAGGAAGCTTCTATCACAGTCATCTCATACAGAAATCATATTTTGTGTTTCGCCTCTGTGGAAATGGGTGACATTGTTAAAAATTTATTTTTGCTGCAAGAAAATCTGATTCTTGGTTTATTGTGTCAAACAGCTGCTGGTATACAGTGTTGGGCAGCTGTCCAGCTGTGAGATTCACATAAATTAATTTAAGCCTCGAGTATATTGCAAGGCCAATTAGAATGGTCCCTCCAGGTATAGCAGTGACTTAAGAACACTTGTCGTTGGGCAGGGGGGGTCCAGATGATTTGATGGTGCTCAAAGTCATGTAAGGAATATTTTCCAAATATTATGGCAAGTTTTCATGTAAAATATGCTTATGACAGCTTCATGTGTATATATATGCACATATATGTATGTGCATACACACATATGAATAGTAATGAAGAAAATTCATAATAATACTTAAGTATGTGTTAGCTTACAGAATATGGTATGTAGTTTCTACAGCAATCCAAAGCATCTGACTAAAATTGAATTGAATTCTGCCTATCAAAAATACCTCTTTTTATCTTCACTTCTTCTATTTGTACTAATTCTACTGAGATAGGGTTGGATAGGTCAAGTTTTCTGCATTGCTCCTTTATAAAGATATAAAATAAAATCTTGTGGACCTTTGCTTTGCCCCTGTGGTCCTTGATATCTGGGTTTGAGGAGCACTGAAATGAGAATTGGGCACTGCTATCACACTAAGTAATCCATGGAACCAGTGTAATCATAAGTGCGATCACAGAAGCTGGCATGGAAATCTCATAGCTCTGCCCATTTATAAAGTGTCTGTTCATATGATTTATAATATGCATAAGTCAATGTTTAGGATTATAATAGCATAAGAAAAGAAAATGTAAAACTATCATGTTGCGTTCTCCTGTACTAAATAATAAATCGAAAGAATGCCCTAGGTATCTTCAGGCATGGAGTCTGAGAAGTAGTGAATCAAATACAGTTTGAAAGTTACTACCCTCAAGATTAAACAGGCCATTTTCAGATCTGGAGGGTCTCCTCATAAATTTAAATCTTATTTCAATTGATATAAGTTTATTAAGACACGTATAATGGTTCAGAGCACAGGTTTTGGAGTCAGAAGAAAACTAAAAACTCAAATTTAAGTTGTGGCTCTGTCCTTTGTTCTGGGAATGCTTTGGCCAGTGCATCTCCTGCCAAAGGTCACTCTTTAAGATCTGTTTAATCTAGCCACAATTCTCCTGTAGAACTCAGCTCAAACACATTTCAAAATGAAGCCTTTCCTCACCTCACAGATAAGAGCTGGTTCCTATTATATGTATGCATGTATTCCATATTCAGTAATAATAGTAATGATGCAATAATGTCCTGTATTAATGAGCAGTTATTATGTACCAGACACTAGGCCAGATGCTTTACCTGCATTACCTCATTTAAACTTCACAATGCCCCTGTGAGATAAGTAATCCTTCTACAGATTAAAAAAAAAAAAATAGAATAATGCTGCTCAAAGTATGTTAAAGTATAATGCAAGCCACGTGTGTAATCTTAAATTACCTAGTATCCACATTAAAAAATAAAAAGAATGCAATTTAAATATCTTACATAATGCAATGGCTAAAACAAAATGTAGTCCTATTAAAAACAATGACACTGAGTTTAATGAAAAACAATATTTTACACTGTTTCCATTTTAAATTTAAGTTGAATTAATTAAAATTTTAAATTTCATTAGTCATACTACCTATATTTTAACTACTCAGTTATTGCATTTTCCTAGTAGCTCCTACATTGGGTGCACAAGCCTAGATGCTAATAATCCTGCCATAAGTTATTCATACATTTACTTAGTAAATATTTACTAAGTATTTATTACAAGACAGGTGCTGTTCTAATCTCTGGAGACATAGTAATAAACGAGACAGCCAAAATCACTACTCAGTGAAACTGTCATTACAGAGGGATAAGGAAGATGAAAAAATTAACTAAAAAACTAGCCAAGTGTATTAAATACTATGAAGAAGAGCAAAGCAGGAGACAGGGTAATAGACAGGCCGCTGTGTTTAGCTCTTCGAGCTGTTCCCTGCTCAACTCTGCCCAAAGGTCACAGTTCATGGGGGCTATGATGTGAATGCCACTCCCTGGAGTCTTGCAAAACAGTAGCCCTGAGAATGTGGGCTGAAACCTGAAATGTAGGGTGATCAGGGATGATCGTTTGAGCAAAGATATAAAGGCAGTGAGGAGCAAGCCAAGTAATATTTGAAAAAGTGCTCCTCAGCCAGGGAGAACAGCAAGCGCGAAAGCCCTGAGGCAGGAAGAGGGCCTAGCACGTTGGAGGAACAGCACCGGGAGCCGGTGCAGGCATAGAACACTGAACAAGGGGACAGGGAGCAGACGATGAACTCAGGGCCGCGGCCAGAACGGGGTCACGTAGGGGCTTGCTGCCACACTGAGTTCTCTCACATTTACAGCATTTTCTTATAAAGAATGATTAGCCTGTCTGCTTTGCTGAGACTATACTGAAGGTGACAGTGAATTGCAGGAACCCTGTGACATTACTACTGTGATAATCAAGGTGAAAGATGATGTTTTTTTCAGAACAGGGTCAACAGCAGGAGAAATGGTAAAGTTTGGCTTCTGAATTTATTTTGAAGGTTGCACCAACAGGATATGCTGATGGCTTTTTTTTTTAAAGAAAAAGAAGAGTCATCTATATCCATCTACTTTTCTATCTATTCATTCTATTAATTTTTGAGAGTTTGATATTGAAACTCCAACTAAAAATCTTATTTTATCTATTTTAAATATTGTAATATATAGTGTAACTATATTGCAAATTTGTTCTGTATTTTTCAAGTCTCCTGTAAATGTGATATACTCTTATAACTGAAAAAAACAAAAGAAGAAAAAAAGAAGAGTCAAAGATAACGCCAAATATTTTAGGGTGAGTCACTTGTAGAACAGAGTAGCCATGTTTTTGACAAGGAGAGAGTTTCAGAAAGCAGGATTTTTATTGGGGGTGAGTCCAATTTAAGACTCATTGCTTGGACTTTTACAGTTGGAAGTGACTATTCATTGACCAAATGGAACGTTGAGTCTGAAGAGAAAGTGGTACATAAAGGCTGACGATGTAAACCGGGAATTATGAGTATGCGAAGTGGTATTTAGGGTACGTACACAACTGGCATAAATCACCTAAAGAGTTAAGTGTAATTAGAGATGAGAAGAGGCAGAGGGGGTTCTCCAGAACACTAAGGCTTGGGAAGTACAGATCGCCAAGGAAGAACAACCAAGGAGTGTGAAGGACAAAGAGTGGCAGAGAAACAGAAGGCAGTACTCTTCTAGGGGACACGTGATGCAAGGGCTTGAAGGAGAAGCTTTAAGGGTAGAACTAGATCATGTTATTCTAGCACCAGCACTCCACACTGTTCTGCAGTGGGGTTTCCCCCACCAGGATCTAAGAGAAAAACCATGGTCTGTCTTATCCATAGTTCCAACCCACTGCCCCCTACACTGCTGAGCACTCAGTGCATATTTAATGAATAAGTGAACATTAATACTGTGTAGATCAGAAGACTGACTCACAACGACATTGGTGATCAATAAGTGACAATTGGGCTTAGACCTCAGCTGTACTGGCTGTACAAATATTTTCCAGGTATCACTGACCAGCTTGCCAATATCTCCAGTTTCTATTGTTCAACAAACATGTAGCCAAGCCCAAATCCTTTTCTTAGGATGCTCAGTGGACAGTTCCAACTTTGCTGGTCCCATACACAGGCACCTATTAGTTTTGCAAAACTGAACTCATTGGAGGAAAGTTAACAATGAAGTATTTTATACCTGCTCACTTTGATGTTTACTTTAATGATGTTTCTGTTCATTACGGTTACTCTCCTCCTTCCCCCCGCCCCTGAACACACATTTAAAAGATAAAGAAATATAATTTATCTTTCTATTTCTTCGCATGGAACAGCTGAATATGTTCCCCCATAAAACTGCTTTAAGATACCTACCAGACTTTTCCTCGGCCTTTCATGGCTCAGACAGTAAAGAATCTGCCTGCAATGCAGGAGACCTGGGTTTGATTCCTGGATGGGGAAGATCTCCTGGAGAAGGGAATGGCAACCCACTCCAGTATTCTTGCCTGATAGAGGAGTCTAACAGGCTACAGTCCATGTGGTCACAAAGAGTCAAACACAACTGAGTGACTTAACACACCAGACTTTAAATTAATACAGTCTACCTTTAACTTCTATTGCTTTGTTTTTTCTCCAGCAACTTTCTTATATGTATATGTATGTATGTGTGCATGCTGAATCGTGTCCAATTCTGTGCGACCCATGGACTATACCCCACCAGGTTCCTCTGTCAGTGGGAATGTTCCAGGCAAGAATACTGGACTGGGTTGCCATTTTATACTTTAGGGGATCTTCCCTACCCAGGGATCAAAACTGTGTCTCTCATGTCTCCTGCACTGGCTGGAGAATTCTTTACCACTGTACCACCTAGAATCTGCAGCAACTTTCTTACCTTAGTTAAACAAGCAAATATTTCACTAGCTCTCTCTACACTAGCATAGAGGCTAACTCCTCTATGCTTTCCTAAGGGCACAAGATTTTTTTTTTTTAATTTTTGTTTCACAGAGGAGATTTTCCACATTATAAAACTAACCCATAGCCACTAAAGGAAATTTGAAACACATGAAGAAACACACATGCACAGTCATACACACACATTCACACATTAAAGAGAAAAAAGTCAATTCTACAATCCAAAGATCAGTTCAGTTGCTCAGTTGTGTCCGACTCTTTGTGACCCTAGGGACTGTAGCATGCCAGGCTTCCCTGTCCATCACCAGTTCCCAGACTTGCTCAAACTAGTGTCTGTCAAGTTGATGATGTCATCCAACTATCTCATCCTCTGTCATCCCCCTTCTCCTCCTGCCTTCAGTCTTTCCCAGCATCAGGGTCTTTTCCAGTGAGTCAGCTCTTTGCATCATGTGGCCAAAATATTGGAGTTTCAGCTTCAGCATCAGTCCTTCCAATGAATATTTAGGACTGATTTCCTTTAGGATTGACTGGCTTGATCTCCTTGCAGCCCAAGAGACTCTCAAGGGTCTTCTCCAGCATCACAGATGACAGCTTTAAAATTATTGGTGTATTGTCTTTCAGGTTATATGTATCTCTATACTCGAGTGAGTGGGTGACTGTGTGTATGTGAATGTGCACACACAAATTTGTTGTGAGACATGCCTTTCACTTTAAAAATATATTTTATCTTATGATGTAGCATTCTTAACCATTGCATTAATACCTATATACTATTCTGTAATAAAAATGTCACTCTCTCTCCCATTGATAGGTATTCCTTCCAGTTATCCACTCATAATACTACACTGAACATTTTTGTTCATAATATAGATTCTATAATTAGAGTGATTTCTAAATCACTCCCTAAAGTAGAATCATTTCCAAATTCCCAAAAGTGGAATCATTTATTCAAACATTACCAATATTTAAAGCAACTGATACACATTGCTTATGTCTTTTATAAAAAATATTGAACCATTTTAAACTTCTACCTATAATGAATACAAAAATCTGTTTCCTAGCACTGATTATTATTTAAACTGTGCTCTTTTTCTTTAAACTATGCAAATTTAATAGGTTTAGATTCACCAAATTTTATTAATTTGCATGCATTTGATTGCCTCTAAAGTTGAAAATTTTCACATAACTATATATTTGTTGTATTAATTATTTTATTCATGTCCCTTCTTCACTCTTCTATTAAGGAATCAAAATACTCTTATTAATTTGCATAACTTTTAACAGAATAAATGTACTGTATGTATCAAATATTTCTATATAAACATATGTTTCCAGAATACTGTTTGTGTTTTTAAGCGTTTTTTTTTCTAATTTTTAAACTTGGTTTTTGCCACACATTGACATAAATCAGCCACGGTGTACATGTGTTCCCCATCCTGAACCCCCCCTCCCACTCCTCCCCATCCCATCCCTCTGGGTCATCCCAGTGCACCAGCCCTGAGCATTCTGTCTCATGCATGGAACCTGGACTGGCGATCTGTTACACATATGATAATATACATGTTTCAATGCTATTATCAAGTGGTTTATGGCATGGGTTTAAATAAGTTTGAGAAAGCAGTACCTTCTAAAATGAAAATAAATATTTATGGTAGAACTTTTAGGAAATCCAAATAAGCAAGAATAAAAAATAAAGTTCTCCCACATGCTTATGATAATTATTCATAACATTTGGGGCAAGTTTCTTTCATCTTTTTCTTACACACTTAAGTATTTTTTCACAAAAGTCGTCTCATGTACATTCTGCTGTCCTGTTTCTTTCCACTTAAAACATTAAGAATTTATTTTAATGCCATTAAATATTCTTCTTTATTATGGTTTTAATGGCCTCATAATATGGAAAGACAAAATTTATTTCTCTAGACCACTGTTGTTGAATCTCCTTATTTCTAATATTTCACTGTTATAAAGATGCATAGACAGTTTTATAGGCTGAATCTTTTGGCATATCCATAATTATTTATTTAGGATGAATTTCTAAAAAGTGGGTCATAGGATTAACCAAATTTTAAAGCCTCTGTTATATATTGGCAAATTGTGCTTCAAAGCTGTGTCTTAAGTTTATGGCATGGGATTTATTTTGGCTTAAAGTTGTAAATGTTTACATCGTACTTGAAATAATTTAAAAGGCGCAATTTACCTAGTTATGTATGTGTTGGGAAACAAAAAGACAAATATATCTGCAATGTGCCAGGAGCACACATTTCCAGACCAGATAGCTCATAATTTATAAGTCTTAGAGTTAGTTCAATTTGTATCTATGGCTTCTTTCCTAAATATGCTAGAGAAAATTTAGTTTAAAAAATCAACTCTTTGTCTACGTCAACTTGTCTTCACTCCCACAAAGCCATATTTTCCAAATCAACTTAATATGTGGAGGTAGTGGCTCAGCGGACTATTAATAGTTCTACCAGATGCTTCCGTGTACCAAGCACTTGCCCACATCCTTTTCTTTTGGCCACATTGCACAGCCTGTGGGGTCCTAGTTCCTGACCAGGGGCTGAGCCTGCAGGGCCCTCCACAGTGGAAGTACAAAGTCCCAACCACTGGGCTACCAGGGAATCCTCCATCCCTCCTGTTATTTAATAGCCTTATTAAATAAAGCCTTAGTAAGAACAGCCTTACTTTGTGGAAAGGAAACCAAGCTTCAGAATGGTTGGGGGGCTTGTTTCACTCCAAAGAGCACATTTTTCTCACTATTCCGTGTTGCTTCCTCATGGACTCTAAAATTTCAGCATAAATTTTACTTCTACCCACCCCACATCCTACCAACTTCCATGTACATTTACATTTACATTAAAATTTGACTTTTGAGAATTGAACACAAGTTCTGGTTGCAGCCTTTGATCTCCTTCTGTTCTTCTTTATTTTAATGAACCACTTAAAACTTATATATAACAGCTCAAGAAAGCACAATTTCATATTAATGAGTGTTAATCATATGCATACCATAAAATACTATAAATTAACTCTAACGGTGACTTACATAGTTTAAGATATGTCTTGATATGCCTTTCAGTGAATACTGAACAATGAGTTGTTTTTCAAAACCATTTGATAGATAACACTGGAAGAGAAATATATTCAGCTCTCATTACTATATGTACTTTCAGTTCAGTTCAGTTCAATTACTCAATCATGTCTGACTCTGCGACCCTATGAACTGCAGCACACCAGGCCTCCCTGTGCATCACCAACTCCTGGAGTCCACCCAAACCCATGTCCATTGAGTGGGGGATGCCATCCAACCATCTCATCCTCTGTCATCCCCTTCTCCTCTGCCTTGAATCTTTCCCACCATCAGGGTCTTTTCCAGTGAGTCAGCTCTTTGCATCAGGTGACCAAAATATTGGAGTTTCAGCTTCAACATCAGTCCTTGCAATGAACACCCAGGACTGATCTCCTTTAGGATGAACTAGTTGGATCTCCCTATAGTCCAAGGGACTCTCAAGATTCTTTTCCAAAACCACAGTTCAAAAGCATAAATCCTTTGGTGCTCAGCTTTCTTTACAGTCCAACTCTCACATCCATACATGACTATTGGAAAAACCATACCCTTGACTAGACGGACTTTGTTGGCAATGTAACACCTCTGCTTTTTAATATGCTACCTAGGTTGGTTATAACTTTCCTTGCAAAGAGTGTGTGTCTTTTAATTTCATGTCTGCAGTCACCATCTGCAGTGATTTCAGGGGCCCCAAAATAAAGCCAGCCACTGTTTCCACTCTTTCCCCATCTATTTGCCAAGAAGTGATGGGACTGGATGCCATGATCTTCGTTTTCTGAATGTTGAGCTTTAAACCAACTTTTTCACTCTCCTTTTCACTTTCATCAAGAGACTCTTTAGTTCTTCTTCACTTTCCATAAGGGTGGTGTCATCTGCATATCTGAGGTTATTGATAGTTCTCCCAGTAATCTTGATTCCAGATGTGCTTCATCCAGCCCAGTGTTTCTCATGATGTACTCTGCGTTAATGGCGAACTCCAGAGAGTTTACACCAAAGGGACCTTCCCAGATAGCTGCTGCCAGTCTCCCCAGACCCTGTTTTGAGCCCCTGCTGACCCACACCTCCACAGGAGACCCCCAACACTAGCAGGTAGTTCTGATTCAGTCTCCTGTGGAGTCACTGCCCCTCCCCTCTGAGTCTTGGTATATGCAAGGTTTTGTTTGTGCGCTCTGTGCCCGGAATCTGTTTCCCCTAGTCCTGTGGAAGTCTTATAATCAAATCCCGCTGGCCTTCCAGGTCAGATTCCCCGAGGATTCCTGGTCCCTTTGTTGGGGCCCCAGGCTGGGAAGTCTGACCTGGGGTTCCAAACCTTCACAGCAGTCAGAGAACTTTGGTATTATTGTTCTCTAGTTTGTGCGTTCCATGCCCAGCAGGTATGGGATTTGATTTTATAGTGATTGTGCCCCTCCTACCATCTCACTTTGGCTCTCCTTCATCTTTGGGCATGGGGTATCTTTTTTTTGGTAGGTTCCAGTATCCTCCTTTTGATGGTTGTCCAACTACTAGTTGTGATTTTGGTGCTCTCACAGGAGGAGATGAGCACACGTACTTCCACTCTGCCATCTAGAATGGAAGCACTGTCTGTCTATGTCGACTGAACTATTTCTTTTCCCATCTGCACTGTACTTGTCTCTTTTCATCTAACAGTCTATAGAGTTCAGCTCAAGAGTCACTGCCTTAGGAGGCCATTTCTGTCTCTCTGGTCCAGGTCTGCCACCGTGGTTAAATGTTCCTTGGACTCCGCTTCGTACAAGAGTCTAAGGAGTGTTTGTCTCATTACCCTATTTGTTTGCATACCTAACTAATGAGTGATGTCACAATTTTTAGACAGAACTTTTTTCTAGCCAATAGAATGCTAAAGATTTCTGAGATGACAGAAGTCTCTCTGACTTTCCTCTAGGACTTTAGCTCTTAGGTTATGGCAGCTGAGAGAGTAGAGGAGATTCAAACCTCTGGTATTTTCATGTTTACAATCAACCTTAAGTTCCCAATCATCTTGCCATTCCTGAGGCTAAGCAGGACATTTCCTTTCATTACTGCCTTCCACCAGAAGCCCACTGCACTGTGTCCTAGTGAGTCAGAGACAAAGCAAGGGTTGTACAAGAGAGATTTTAAGACCTTGGGTGAAATCATTATCTTGTAAAGTTGCAGCATTTTATCTTTAGGCATAATTCTAGAGAAAGTTTCCATATATACAGTGGCCATACCGGTTGTATCAAGTCAGAAAAATCATGCAAGGTAGGGATTATCTCCATTTTATAGTTAAGGAAACTAAGCCCAGAAGTCTCATCCTGAAGAATGATTTGAGTTTCTTATTCAATAGGGGCTTCCCTGGTGGCTCAGAGGTTAAAGCGTCTGCCTGGCAATGCAGGAGACCTGGGTTCAGTCCCTGGATTGGGAAGATCCCCTGGAGAAGGAAATGGCAACCCACTCCAGTATTCTTGCCTGGAGAATCCCACGGACAGAGGAACCTGGTGGGCTACAGTCCATGGGGTCGCAGAGAGTCGGACACGACTGAGTGACTTCACTTTCACTTTCTTTCACTTTACTCAATACAAATTCACCACCATTTCTGACTTCTTTACTTGAGTTGGTCTGTTTGCACATTACGTTCCCCTATAGACGATTGAATTCCATTCTGAGAGCATACTCATAAGTCCAATTTGTAAGTCCAACAAACTTAGCCTGGGTACCCAGCTAACATGATCAGCTATGTAATACTGTACTATGACAGATTTATAATACTTTTCATATAATACATAAATGAACAAATACAAAAAACAAAGCATTTTTAATCTTATAGTACAGTAAAACGGTTGTCATAGAGGGATTCATATCAAGTGAACAGGTAAGAGTTACCAGAGGAGGGAGAAAAGGTGAGGAATGGTAGAGCTGAAGGAGCATCAGCAACAGGAGATGGGAGTGTAAGCTGCGGTTTCACTCCCTGACACTGATGAAACGCACGTTTGCATCTTTGAAAGTTCACAACTCCAAGTTTTGAATGTAGGCGACTTACCGTATTGTAATTTTTGAAGGTTCACAGCAATGCCAGTAGACTTTCTCAGAAAACCATTGTTGAGACTTGTTCAGGGTCACATTGTAAGTAGCGACTGAGTAAACACCATCCATGTTTTGATTTGAATGTAGGGAATTTACTGGGGAGTAAAGGAATTGGGATTCGTCAGAGAAGCAGGAATTTCAACAATGATATAGTCACAGCAAAGGCCTCCGCAAGTTCCATGGGAAGCTCGGAAGCTAGCCTGGCCCTGTAGAGCCTGTAGAGTGTGTCAGATTGAATCAGAGGCCAGACTTTTTATGTCCACCCCTCACTGCCAGTCATTGGATGTATGCTGTTCCTGGGACGGCACAGTGCTCCTGGGAGAGGAGATGGTCTTCAGCCAAGGGCAGTAGGGAAGCAGCTACTTAGCTATAACCAGTCAGAGCTTAGAGCGCAACACTCCCAGTCTTTGGGGAGTGAGTACTTTAGTCCTAAAGGGGAATCTGTGCACACATCTCATCTTTTGATGCCTAGGAGCAGTCACATGACCTAGGCTGTCCATCACTATTCCACTATTCATTTTGCTATCTGTACTTGTGTAAGGGATGTACAAAAAAAAAGGAGCCCGACACAGGGCCCAGCACCCATGGTATCTCTCAAGAATCCAGTGAGCTGCTAGGTAGTAAGATACCTGGCCTGGGGTCCCAGTCCTGGATTATCACACACAGTTTGTTGGGAAAACCTTTGTCCAAGGAGTAGGAAATCTAATCTTGCTGTTCTCTTTGTGAACCTGGCCACATTTTGTTTGTCCTCTAAGCTTATATTATTTAGGGTTGATATGTGATGTCCTTAGCATTGTTGTTTTTTCAGTCCTGAGATCATATCCAACTCTTTTGCAACCCCACGTACTATGGCCCACCAAGCTTCTCTGTCCATGGGATTTCCCAGGCAAGAATATTGGAGTGAGTTCCCATTTACTTCTCCAGGGGATCTTCCTGACCCAGGGATCAAACCCTTGTATCTTATATTGGCAGGCAGATTCTTTACACTGAGCCAGCAGGAAGCCCATCTCTAACATAGCTTCTGGTATATAAGAGACCCTTAAAAAATGACCCCTTTTCCCTTCCTTGCCAGGTCAGTGTAGGATCAGACATTATCTATCATCACTCCAAGTTCTTCGAATCCATACTGGAATATTATAATAGATTCTCATATTTTCATTTTTACTACTCATTGTTTACTGACTAAGATCATAGTAATCCAGCTGTGGTTTTCATTTGATTCCCAGAATGATGAAATTTCATAATTGGAGTAGTCCAACCCCTTTTTAAAATTCATAAGTAAATGAACTCATTGGTGGGAGGAAGGAAGGAAACTGACTTGTTCAAGGTCACATTGTAAGTGGTGCCTGAGTAGAGAACACTCTCCATGTTCTGAGACCCATCCCCTGGCACACCACCCACTCCCTCCCCTAACCTCCAGCTGCTGGTACCATCTAGCCTACAAGACAGCATGGTTTGCCTTTCTTGTGTTAACATTATTCTAGCATGTAATGTCTGTGTTTAAAGCAATGACCTGAGAAACACTTTTATTTCCAGTGATGCACTTATTTTGCAGGGTTTATTAATTTTATTTATGTATTTGATCTCTAAAATGAAATAATAAACTAATTAGTGGGACAATTTACTGTTGTGCTCCGCCGAGGGTGTTTTACAGCCTCAGTGCCAGCTTGTCTAACTGGCGTCAGCAGATCCACTTTCTGCCCTGCTGCCCTTAATTTTAGCCATCAGACACTCATGGTAGGCAGCCTTTTCCTGGATACATGTGCCTCCAGAGGGCATCTAGAGATGTAAGTAAGATCATAGAGCAAAGGAAATTTCCCCCAGTAGCCTCCCTAGAATTCACTCAGGGTAGACTGCTTTATTTGGCTTAAACAGATGGGGGTTCAGCTCCCCAGAGAACATAACTGGGCCAGTTCATAATCTGAAATTCTCAGAATGAGAATTTCCAGAGGAAGGAGGAAAGGCTATATGTACACAGGTATTGAAAGTCACATCTGAGAAAGCCCATAGCCCATCACAACCAAGAGCAGAGTGAGGAGCAGCACACAGATACTGACATAGGGACGACAGACATGGGAACATTGCAAGATGCAGAAGCAAGTGTAAGAGAGATGCTAGAAGCCCCAGAGTAATTAGAACAAACAGCGCAATAGTGCCAAAGTTTGTAATTGCTGTTTTTCAGACTGACTTTGAAGTACATGCACTTCCTCCTAAGGCAGACCCCATCTGTGCTCTCTTAGCAGCAAGTACTATCTCTGTCTTAGAATTAATCCTGTTGTCATTGACAACAGGATTGTCACTGACAATTAATCTGTTGTCATTGCTTCTTGTCTAGTCCCATTTGACCCTGAGCACCATGGTATCATCAGGGTCTAGAACTATGTCTGGACTATAATAGGGTTCACTAAACATTTATCAAGTGGAAGAATAGATGGATAGATAGATGGTAAATGAATACATGAATCGATCTGCCAAAGCTACTGGAGGTCTAAGGTCCATGAACTATGTTATATTTATCTGATCTTTTAAAAGTCTTTTTAGGTGAATTTGTTACAATATTGCATCTGTTTTTGTGTGTGTGTGTTGTTGAGTTTTATTGGGGGAGGGGGTGACAAGACATAAGGGATCCCAGTTCCCTGACCAGTGGCTGAATGCACACCCCCTGCACCGGAAGGCAAAGTCAACCACTCAACCACCAGGGCAGTCCCTGTCTGCTGTCTTCAGTGTAACAAGTGGAACCCAACCAGAGATTACCTTTTTTAGGGACTGGTATTTGTTATAGAATTGCTCAATATAGCAAATAAATACATAGCACAAAATATTTAACTTCTCTTGATTAAACCTTCCTTCTTATGAATGCTTATTAACACACACACACACACACACAGACAGTGAAGGACAGGGAAGCCTGGTGTACTGCAGTCCATGGGGTCACAAACAGTTGGACATGACTGAGTGACTGAAAAACAACAACACACATTCATTTGGGGGAGAGGTGAAAGGTCATAGTGCTCTCACCTTACATGGTATCCCTGCTGGCGCATTAGTTCCCTTACTAGTACCCACTAGTTCCCTTGTGGGTATGAATGCTTTCACTATCCTTGCTGCTGATAGACTGTCACTATGGATTGAATCTAGCCTGAGGGTTCACCTTGCCTCTTGAGAAATCTGGATGTGGGTCAAGAAGCAACAGTTAGAACCACACATGGAACAACAGACTGGTTCCAAGTTGCGAAAGGAGTACTTCAAGGCTGTGTATTGTCACCTTGCTTATTTAACTTATATGCAGAGTCCATCATGTGAAATGCAGGACTGGATGAAGCACAAGCTGGAATCAAGATTGCCAGGAGAAATATCAATAACCTCAGATATGAAGATGACACCACCTTGATGGCAGAAAGTGAAGAAGAACTAAAGAACCTCTTGATGAAAGTGAAAGAGGAGAATGAAAAACCTGGCTTAAAACTCAACATTCAAAAAAAGAAGATCATGGCATCCAGTCCCATCACTTCATGGCAAATAGATGGGGAAACAATGGAAACAGTGACAGACTTTATTTTCCTGGGTTCCAAAATCACTGCATACGGTGACTACAGCCATGAAATTAAAAGATGCTTGCTCCTTGGAAGAAAAGCTATGACCAATCTAGACAACATATTAAAAAGCAGAGACTTTGCTAACAAAGGTTCCTCTAGTCAAAGCTGTGGTTTTTCCAGCAGTCATATATGGATGTGAGAACTGGACCAAAAGGAAAGCTGAGTGCCAGAGAATTGATACTTTTGAACTATGATGTTGGAGAAGACTCTTGAGAGTCCCTTGGACTGCAAGGAGATCAAACTAGTCAATCCTAAAGGAAACCAATCCTGAATATTCATTGGAAGGACTGACGCTGAAGGTGAAACTCCAATACTTTGGCCACCTGATTCGAAGAACTGACTCATTTGAAAAGACCCTAATGCTGGGAAAGATTGAAGGCAGGTGAAGACGGGGATGACAGAGGATGAGATGTTTGGATGGCATCACCAACTCAATGGCTATGAGTTTGAACAAGTTCTGGGAGTTGGTGATGGACAGGGAAGCCTGGCAGGCTGCAGTCCATGGATGGGGTCACAAAGAGTCAGACGTGACTGAGCAACTGAACTGAAATGAGGGTTCTTCTCAGAACAAGTTCCAGACCTTTAACCAGAGATTAGCTGGAAAATGAGGAGAGGGGAGGATCAGTGGGCCCCTGCAGTGAAGCTATGCAGACTCAGTAGTGGGCTAGAGGGAACCAGCCCTACTGTGATTGGCTCCCCTAGAGGTGACACTGACCCTGCGGGGTGTTTCCTTTGCTATGATTAGACACATGCAAATGAGCAAACCCTAACGCATTGATCCTAGATATAACTAGTGTACATCCAGCTCTGCAATATCTATCCAACATATGGTAGCGTTTGAGGGGATATGCAAATGAGGAAACCCTAACATGTTGATGCCATTTACATGCTGTGGCTCTCTCTGGAACACAAGCAGCTCTTACACGTTGGTGATGATAAAGTGGTGGGGTAGAGCTGAGGCTTGAGGTTCTAATTCATATTATTTATCTTCTGTCAGTATGTGCTCAGATGGGAACAGCCCCAAAGAAGCTGGGATTCTAGACCCAGGCAAATAGTGCCTGGAACTATTGGTATAACAGTTTAATGGTAAGAATTTATTTTTCCTGCCATTTATCCCATGACTGCCATATACCGTCACTATACTAAAGTCTTTCAATATAATACTTAATGGTCACAACAAGTCTCCAGTTAGCTATGATTATCCTGTTTGAAGATGAGTATACACCAAAGTTTAGAAAGGTGAAATGACTTGTCTAGAGTTTTATAGTGCTCATCGTGTTAAAAAGAATATATCCTAAGTTTTATACAGAATAAAGGTGATAACTGCCCAAGGTTTGAAAACTGGTGTAAAGTAAATAAATAAACTTTAAATGCAGCTGTCAATTGGCTTTTATACTCTATGAATTGAGGGAGGGAAGGAAAATAGTGCTCTTTCTTTTGTAATTGTGTCTCCAGACAACTTGTGAAAGCATTGGTAATTGGCAGCAGGTGCAGGGTGGGGAGCTGGGTATGAGCACTCTGGTCTTATTTGCAGATCTCCAGAAGCAGAAACTTTTGAGGCTTCCACACTGCCCAGCTGACAAACCGCAGTCTCATTCTGGTCCAAAACCAGTGTCTTGAGTCAGGTTGCAATGAAAGGCCAGACAGAATGCATATGTGCACAGCCCTCTTTTCCCAGGTTACTAGAATAAACTTTCCTATGGAAATGACAACCCACTCCAGTATTCGTGGCTGGAGAATCCCATGGACGGAGGACGGTGGGCTACAGTCCACGGGGTCGCAAAGAGTCGGACACGACTGAGCGACTTCACTCACTTCACTTCACTTATGAAGTCACAGCTTGGCCAGGACGGGCTGCATTTTCAAGGACCACCACTTTGTTCTTCACCAGAAGTCGTAAACTACTGCTATATTCCAAGCATGAGCATTTTAGATTTTTATTGTAAACTCTAAATGTCTGGTGTGTATTTGAAATAAGTTCATTTTTATAGCATTAGGTTTTTCAGTTTATCTAGTATATCGGCTGTAAACATGTGCTGAGTCCTCTTTCCCTGCTTCGTGTTTCTCCACAGCACTTATCACTGTCTGGCCTACACAGTGTTTATCATTTATTTGCATAGTGTCTGTCTCCATCCTCTGGAGTATAAGCTCCATGAGGGCAGGGTATCTGCTTAGTTGTTATTAAATACACAGTGACCAAAAAGTGTTTGGCACAGTTAGGATGTCAACAAAGATTTATGAAAAATAATAAAGGGTGGGTGAATATATGGGTGATGGCTGACTGGCTGGCTGGACAGACAGGCAGATAAACAGATGGATAGGTCTTACCAGTTGTGACAACGTAAGATATGATTATAGCAATTAGGGAAGTGTGGGTGTTTATCTGCACAAAAAAACTAGGTGAATGAAATAAATGCTCAATTCAGTTCAGTCGGTCAGTTGTGTCTGACTCTTTGTGACCCCATGGACTGCAGCATGCTAGGCCTCCCTGTCCATCACCAACTGCCAGAGTTTACCCAAACTCATGTTCATTGAGTTGGTGATGCCATCCAACCATCTTATCCTCTGTCGCCCCCTTCTCCTCCTGCTTTCAATCTTTCCCAGCATCAGGGTCTTTTCAAATGAGTCAGCTCTTTGCATCAGGTGGCCAAAGTATTTGAGTTTCAGCTTCAACATCAGTCCAATAAACATTCAGGACTATTCTCCTTTAGGATGGACTGGTTGGATCTCCTTGCAGTACAACGGACTCTCAGGGTCTTCTCCAACATCACAGTTCAAAAGCATTAATTCTTTGGTGCCCAGCTTTCTTTACACTCCAACTCTCACAACCACACATGACTACTGGAAAAACCATAGCCTTGACTAGATGGACTTCTGTTGGCAAAATAATGTCTCTGCTTTTTAATATGTGGTCTAGGTTGGTCATAACTTTCCTTCCAAGGAGCAAGAATCTTTTAATTTCATGGCTGCAGTCACCATCTACAGTGATTTTGGAGCCCCCAAAATAAAGTCTGACACTGTTTCCCCATCTATTTGCCAAGAAGTGATGCCAAGATATGGATGCCATGATCTTAGTTTTCTGAATGTTGAACTTTAAGCCAACATTTTCACTCTCCTCTTTTACTTTCATCAAGAGGCTCTTTAGTTCTTCACTTTCCACCATCAGGGTGGTGTCATCTGCATATCTGAGGTTATTGCTGTTTCTCCCGGCAATCTTGATTCCAGCTTGTGCTTCATCCAGCCCAGCGTTTCTCATGATGTACTCTGCATAGAAGTTAAATTAGCAGGGTGACAATATACGGCCTTGATGTACTCCTTTTCCTATTTGGAACCAGTCTGTTGTTCCATGTCCAGTTCTAACTGTTGCTTCCTGACCTGCATACAGGTTTCTCAAGAGACAGGTCAGGTGGTCTGGTATTCTCATCTCTTTCAGAATTCTCCACAGTTTATTGTGATCACACAGTCAAAGTCAATTGGCATAGTCAATAAAGCAGAAGTAGATGTTTTTCTGAAACTCTCTTGCTTTTTCAATTATCCAGCTGATGTTGGCAATTTGATCTCTGGTTCCTCTGCCTTTTCTAAAACCAGCTTGAACATTTGGAATTTCACAGATTGCTGAAGCCTGGCTTGGAGAATTTTGAGCATTACTTTACTAGCGTGTGAGATGAGTACAATTGTGCGGTAGTTTGAGCATTCTTTGGCATTGCCTGTCTTAGAGGTTGGAATGAAATCTGACCTTTTCCAGTCCTGTGCCGAGTTTTTCAAATTTGCTAACATATTGAGTGCAGCACTTTCACAGCATCATCTTAAGGATTTGAAATAGCTCAACTGGAATTCCATCACCTCCACTAGCTTTGTTCATAGTGATGCTTCCTAAGGCCCTCTTGACTTCACATTCCAGGATGTCTGGCTCTAGGTGAGTTATCACACTATCGTGATTATCTTGGTTGTGAAGATCTTTTTTGTACAGTTCTTTTGTGTATCTTGTCGCCTCTTCCTAATATCTTCTGTAGGTCCACACCGTTTCTGTCCTTTATGGAGCCCATCTTTGCATGAAATGTTCCCTTGGTATCTCTAATTTTTGCAGATATCTCCATCTCCAGTCTTTCCCATTCTATTGTTTTCCTCTATTTCTTTGCACTGATCACTGAGGAAGGCTTTCTTATCTTTCCTTGTTATTCTTTGGAACTCTGCATTCAAATGGATATATCTTTCCTTTTCTCCTTTGCTTTTTACTTTTTGCTTTTCACAGCTATTTGTAAGGCCTCCTCAAACAGTCATTTTGCTTGTTTGCATTTCTTTTTCTTGGGGATGGTCTTGATCCCTGTCTCCTGTACAATGTCATGAACCTCATTCCATAGTTCATCATGCACTCTATCTATCAGATCTAGTCCCTTAAATCTATTTCTCACTTCCACTGTATAATGGTAAGGAATTTGATTTAGGTTGTACCCGAATGGTCTAGTGATTTTCCCTACTTTCTTCAATTTAAGTCTGAATTTGGCAATAAGGAATTCTTGATCTGAGCCCCAGTCAGCTCCCAGTCTTGTTTTTCTGATTGTATAGAGCTTCTCCATCTTTGGCTGCAAAGAATATAATCAATCTGATTTCGGTGTCGACCATCTGGTGATGTCCATGTGTAGAGTCTTTTCTTGTGTTGTTGGAAGAGGGTGTTTATTATGACCAGTGTGTTCTCTAGGCAAAACTCTACTAGCATTTCTCCTGCTTTATTCGGTACTCCAAGGCCAAATTTACCTGTTATTCCAGGTGTTTCTTAACTTCCTACTTTTGCATTCTGGTCCCCTATAATGAAAAGGACATCTTTTGGGGGTGTTAGTTCTAAGTGATCTTGTAAGTCTTTATAGAACCGTTCAACTTCAGTTTCTTCAGCATTACTGGCTGGGGCATAGGCTTGGATTATAGTGATATTGAATGGTTTGCCTTGGAAACGAACAGAGATCATTCTTTCATCTTTGAGATTGCATCCAGATAATGCATTTCGGACTCTTCTGTTAACCATGATGGCTACTCTATTTCTTCTAAGAAGTTCTTGCCCACAGTAGTAGATATAATGGTCATCTGATTTAAATTCACCCATTTCTGTCCATTTTAGTTCACTGATTCCTACAGTGTCGACATTCACTCTTGCCATCTCCTGTTTGACCAGTTCCATTTTGCCTTCATTCATGAACCTAACACTCCAGGTTCCTATGCAATATTGCTCTTTACAGCATCGGACTTTACTTCCATCATCAGTCACATCCACAACTGGTTGTTGTTTTTCTTTGAGGAGTTATTTCTCTACTGACCTCCAGTAGCATATTGGGTACCTACTGACCTGGGGAGTTCATCTTTCAGTGTTCTATCTTTTTCCCTTTTCATACTGTTCATGGGGATTTCAAGGCAAGAATACTGAAGTGGTTTGCCATTCCCTTCTCCAGGGGACCACATTTTGTCAGAACTCTCCACCATAACCCGTCCTTCTTGGGTGGCCCTACACGGCATCATTTAGTTCCATTGAGTTAGACAAGGCTGTGGTCCATGTGGTTAGATTGGTTAGTTTTCTGTGACTGTGGTTTCAGTCTGTCTGCCCTCTGATGCCCTCTCTCAGCACCTACTGTTTTACTGGGTTTTCTCTTACCTTGAGCATGGAGTATCTCTTCACAGCTGCTCCAATAAAGCGCATCCACTGCTTCTTACCTTGAACGTCTCCTCTCGGCGCGCCAGCATTGCACAGCCACTTTCCCTAGCTGCATTACAGGCAGATTCTTTACCAGCTGAGCCACAAGGGATGCCCAAGAATACTGGAGTGGGTAACCTATCCCTTTTCCATGGGATCTTCCTGAACCAGGAATTGAACTGGGGTTTCCTGCATTGCAATTGTGTGGTAGTTTGATTGAGCATTCTTTGGCATTGTCTTTCTTTGGAACTGGAATGAAAACTGATCTTTTCCAGTCCTGTGGCCACTGCTGAGTTTTCCAAATTTGCTGGCATACTGAGTGCAGCACTTTCATAGCATCATCTTTCAGGATTTGACACAGCTCAACTGGAATTCCATCACCTCCACTAGCTTTGTTCATAGTGATGCTTTCTAAGGCCCACTTGACTTCACATTCCAAGATGTCTGGCTCTAGATGAATGATCACATCATCATGATTATCTGGGTCTTGAATATCTTTTTGTATAGTTCTTCCATGTATTCTTGCCACCTCTTCTTAATATCTTCTGCTTCTGTTAGGTCCAGACTATTTCTGTCCTTAATCGAGCCCATCTTTGCATGAAATGTTCCCTTGATATCTCTAATTTTCTTGAAGAGATCTCTAGTCTTTCCCATTCTGTTCTTTTCCTCTATTTCTTTGCATTGATTGCTGAAGAAGGCTTTCTTATCTCTTCTTGCTATTCTTTGGAACTCTGCATTCAGATGCTTATATCTTTCCTTTTTTCCTTTGCTTTTCGCCTCTCTTCTTTTCACAACTATTTGTAAGGCCTCCCCAGACAGCCATTGTGCTTTTTGCATTTCTTTTCCATGGGGATGGTCTTGATCCCTGTCTCCCGTACAATGTCACAAGCCTCATTCCATAGTTCATCAGGCACTCTATCTATCAGATCTAGGCCCTTAAATCTATTTCTCACTTCCACTGTGTAATCATAAGGGATTTGATTTAGGTCATACCTTAATGGTCTAGCGGTTTTCCCTACTTTCTTCAATTTCAGTCTGAATTTGGCAATAAGGAGTTCATTATCTGAACCACAGTCAGCTCCTGGTCTTGTTTTTTGTTGATTGTATAGAGCTTCTCCATCTTTGGCTGCAAAGAATATAATCAATCTGATTTCAGTGTTGACCATCTGGTGATGTCCATGTGTAGAGTCTTCTCTGGTGTTGTTGGAAGAGGGTGTTTGCTATGACCAGTGCATTTTCTTGGCAAAACTCTATTAGTCTTTTCCCTGCTTCATTCCACATTCCAAGGCCAAATTTGCCTGTTACTCCAAGTGCTCAAACTACTGCACAGTTGTATGCATCTCACATGCTAGTAAAGTAATGCTCAAAATTCTCCAAGCCAGGCTTCAGCAATATGTGAATTGTGCATTTCTTGATGTTCAAGCTGGTTTTAGAAAAGGCAGAGGAACCAGAGATCAAATTGCCAACATCTGCTGGATCGTCGAAAAAGCAAGAGAGTTCCAGAAAAGATCTATTTCTGCTTTATTGACTATGCCAAAGCCTTTGACTGTGTGGATCACAATAAGCTGTGGAAAATTCTGAAAGAGATGGGAATACCAGACTACCTGACCTGCCTCTTGAGAAATCTGTATGCAGGTCAGGAAGCAACGGTTAGAACTGGACATGGAACAACAGACTGGTCCCAAATAGGAAAAGGAGTACGTCAAGGCTGTATATTGTCACCCTGCTCATTTAACTTCTATGCAGAGTACATCATGAGAAACGCTGGGCTGGAAGAAACACAAGCTGGAATCAAGATTGCCGGGAGAAATATCAATAACCTCAGATATGCAGATGACACCACCCTTATGGCAGAAAGTGAAGAGGAGCTAAAGGGCCTCTTGATGAAAGTGAAAGAGGAGAGTGAAAAAGTTGGCTTAAAGCTCAACATTCAGAAAACGAAGATCATGGCGTGTGGTCCCATCACTTCATGTGAAATAGATGGGGAAACAGTGTCAGACTTTATTTTGGGGGCTCCAAAATCACTGCAGCCATGAAATTAAAAGACGTTTACTTCTTGGAAGAAAAGTTATGACCAACCTAGATAGCATATTCAAAAGCAGAGACATTACTTTGCCGACTAAGGTCCGTCTAGTCAAGGCTATGGTTTTTCCTGTGGTCATGTATGGATGTGAGAGTTGGACTGTGAAGAAGGCTGAGCGCTGAAGAATTGATGCTTTTGAAGTGTGGTGTTGGAGAAGACTCTTAAGAGTCCCTTGGACTGCAAGGAGATCCAACCAGTCCATTCTGAAGGAGATCAACCCTGGGATTTCTTTGAAAGGAATAATGCTAAAGCTGAAACTCGAGTACCTTGGCCATCTCATGCGAAGAGTTGACCCATTGGAAAAGACTCTGATGCTGGGAGGGATTGGGGGCAGGAGGAGAAGAGGACCAAGGATGAGATGGCTGGATGGCATCACAGACTCAATGGACGTGAGTCTGAGTGTACTCCGGGAGTTGGTGATGAACAGGGAGGCCTGGTGTGCTGCAATTCATGGGGTCGCAAAGAGTTGGACACGACTGAGCTACTGAACTGAACTGAACTGAACTTCCTTATTGCAAGAGGATTCTTTACCAACTGAGCTATCAGGGAAGCCCTGAAATAAAAGCTAGAGCCCAGAAATAGGCTATATTGATTATAAAATTAATAAATGATAGATGCATCATTACAAACCAATGCAGAAATCATAAAAGAAAGAAAGAGAAAGTGAAGTCTTTCAGTTGTGTCTGACTCTTTGCTATCTCCTGGACTGAAGCCCACCAGGCCTGTCTGTCCATGGGATTTTCCAGGCAAGAGTACTGAAGCAGGTTGCCATTTCCTTCTCCAGGGGATCTGCCCAACCAAGAGATCAAACCCAGGTCTCCTGCATTGCAGGCAGATTCTTTACTGTCTGAGCCACTAGGGAAGCCCCCATATAAAGAATATCAGTTCTAAATGGATTAAATGCAAAAGGTATCATTTTAAAAATAACTGTAGGAGACTATCTTTATGATCCAGTGCTGGCAAAGTTTTATTTAATAAAACGAAAAATGGAAATACTAATATGTTTTATTATATTAAAATTTTAAAACATTTTATATGTCACTGTAAACAAAATAGGAAGATAAACTTTAGGTTAGAAAAAACAATCGGAACATATATAACTGTAAAAACATGGAAACTAGTATAGAATATACTGAGTACCACTGCATGTCTTGATCAAATGTTATAATTTTACCGTTTTTCTATTGCTTCCCATTGGTTGCACCCACACTTGCCTAAATGTCACCTTCCTGGTTAGGTTTTTCCTAACAACCCCACTGAAGAGTAAACTCCCATAAAGTTTGGGAGAGAATGGATACATGCATATGTATGGCTCAGTCCCTTTGCTGCTCACCTGAAACTATCACAGCATTGTTAATTGGCTATACCCCAGTACTAAATAAAAAAGTTTAAAGTGATTCAACCCCCATAGCCTGTATGACCATCAGGCATACTAGGTGTTTTGCTTTCTTATTTATTTAGTGTATGTTGTTTCCTTCTTATAACAACTCAATAGGAAAAAAAAAAGGCATATAAAAAGCAGAAGGAAAAAAGTCATATAAAAATATAAAAGAGAAAAATAAAAGAATGTCTAATCTCACTTGTAATTAGAGAAATGTATATTTAAGTATGAATTATTTTATATCCATCAGATTGAATAAATGTTACAGTCTGGCAATACCCAATGTTGGTAATGATATGAACTAGTATAAATTGCTCTTGCTACATAAAGAGCAGTTTGCCACATCTCATATATCTTTGAGGAGGCATATACTCTTTGGCCTAGGAAGTCAGTAGAGAAACCACAATATGTAGCCCAAGAGTGTAACAGTATGCACCACACCATTATTTGTATTAGCACAATTTGGAAATAGCTCAAATGTCCATTAATATTAATGATTGTTAGAATATAAATGTATGATAAAATACTATCTAAATGTTAAAATGAGAGAATTTAAACTAATTCTATCAAAGTAGTAAATTATTCAAAACATATTCAACAAAATAAGCAGGCTTCAGATGGATGCCTACAATGAGATATTTAAGCAAAGTTTTAAACAGCCAAAACAGTGCTCTATATTGTTTATGGATGCAAACATGTGTTAGAAGCAGAAAAACATTCAGGGACATTAAGGAGAGTAGTTATCTTTTTGGAATTAGGAGGAAATTCATGGCAAAATCTATTTATATCTATAATGTTTAATTTTAGAAAGAAAAGATCTGAAGCAAATATGATGGAATTTTAGTATTTGACAAGGCTGGGTGGTAGTACATAGTTTAGGGTCATAATTATGTCTATACTGAAATTCAAGCTTGAAGTATTTAATAAGAAAAGAAATAGGAGGGTAGTTAAGTGTGGCTACCAGGGAATAACAGTCAAGCCATAACATATGAAGTCATGTGGTGTGGCACAGTGAAACTGTAAACTGAATTTTCTTACGAGTTGGAGATTGGTGCAAACCTAGACTTAGTACCTTCTTTTCAAAACAGTTAATGAGATGTGTGTTTGGAACCAGACAGCCTAGTTTGAATCTTGATTCGGACAATAACATTAAAACTGGGCATCAGTCTCTTCATTTTTAAAGTGGAAAAATATGATAAAATAGAAAAACAGGAGAGAAAGTCAACATAACCAATAGTTGTTTCTATGAAAAGATTAACTAAAACTAACACAACATTGTAAAGCCATTATAGTTCAATTTAAAAAAATAAATAAAAATTAACAAAATTTACAAACCTTTAGCTTAATTCAATAAGAGGAGAGAGAGAAAGAGAGATGATGACTTGAATAACTAAAATCAGAAATGAAACAGTTGACATTACTACCAATAGGATAGAAATAAAAGGATTATAAAGTAAAAAATAGTACCACCTCCTAACAAATACTATGAGGATGAAATGATATAATATTTGTAGTGTATAGCATATTTCATGGCACATGATAAAAAGAAAGACTGGCTGTGGTCCAGGTCTGGATGTAAAACAGCATAAGATTGAGGTCTGTTTTGAATGCCATGCTTTCTCTCATTTTGTTTTTTACAATAACCTTATTAGACTCATGTTTTTATTATCCCATTTTAGATGTAAGAAAACTGAGCCTTAGAAAAGTCAAATAACTTTCCCAGGATCACCCAGATCTTAAAAGACAGAGATGGGATTCAAACCAGCTCTATCTCCAGAGAAATACAACTGTAAATTAATATACTGGCTATATTTCACTAGTTTTATGAATAAACTAAATTGAATTTGTATAAACCATAGCAATCATCTATCCTGTAGCTTTTTTTTTCCTTCAGTAAGGAGTCAACCAGCCATTGCTGATTAAACTAGTAATAAGTATCTGTTTAGTTTATGTATATGCAACCCCAAACATGTAAAATAACTGAGTTGCTGTAATGGGATATTGTTACTAGATAAATATTCCAGTCTTAAAAGATTCTGGGTATTGGAATATATTGGAAGATCAGTAGGCTGTGATATTCCATTATGCTGAGTTGTGTGTGTGTGTGTTTTAACCATAGGATTTTTTTTTCTGTTTCACTGACTTTGCTGAAAAATGGTTCTCTCTCTGCTTTCTATTTTCTATCTTTTGTGAATTCAAATGGAACTTAAATTTTATTGTCACTGATTATTTTGAATGAACAATTTTATTAATGTTCTTTTGTCAAGTCACTTCCATTTATTAAGTCTTTTAAAAAATATTTATTCATTTGGCTCTACCAGGTCTTAGTTGCAGCATGCCAGATCTAGATCCAGGGATCAAAGCCAGGTCCCCTGCACTGGAAGCACAGTCTTAGCTGCTGGATCATCAGGGAAGTCCCTATTAAGTCTTAAATTCATTCATTCACTCATTCCTTCTTTTATGTGGCAAACACTGATGAGATGAAAACCATGAGCCTATCTGGGCTTCCGAGGTGGCTCAGTGGTAGAGAATCTGCCTTCCAAGCAGGAGACGTGGGTTTGATTCCAGGATTGGGAAGATCCCCTGGAAGAAGGAAATGGCAACCCTCTCTAGTATTGCTGCCTGGGAAATCCCATGGTCAGAGGAGCCTGGTGGGCTATAGTCCGTGGGGTTGAAAGCATCAGACATGACTTAGTGACTAGATAGTGGCAGCAGCACGAGCTTATCTTTGGTCTAGGTTCTCAGGAAGCAAGAATTAGTAAGGTATGATGACTTTCTCTGAGGCGCTCAAGGATAGAAAGAGGCAGACATGGAGTGGACAGTTCCTATGTACCGTCACCTTTTTGGTTGCCATTTAGTCGCTAAGTTGTGTCTGACTCTCTCTGCTACCCCATGGACTGTTGCCCACCAGGATCCTCTGTCCATGGGATTTCCCAGGCAGGAATACTGGAATGGGTCGCCATTTCCTTCTCTAGGGGGTCTTCCTGACCCAGGGATTGAACCTGTGTCTCCTGCATCTCTGCCTTCAAAATGGAGTTATTTCTCCATTTCAGCATGGAATAGGGAGTTCCCAGTTATATAAGTGGATGTAAGGAAAGTGGCACAGAAATGATGGTGTTGAAGCTGAAATTTTTTCATATACTCATTTTCTTCCTAGAAAAATAATGTGTGATCTCTATAAGGAATTTGGAAAACAAAAAGAGAAAAATAACGTATGATCATAGCAGCAGCAGCAGCATACTACAGAGAAATAACCACTGTTAACAGCTGGCATATTTTAAAGACTAATTTCTACATGGATGAGCTCAAACTTTGTAAACAATTTTGCTATGTTATATTTTGGATTTTTTTATATTTTGGCAATTTATATTATATCTTTTCTCCATTTTATAATTTTTATAAAATTTATATCATTTATAATTTATATTATTTCTCCATTGTCTGTTTCCCTCTTAAAAACAACATTGTGATGCCAGCCTCTGTGCATAAATATTGGCCTGCATTCTCTATTGTTTCCTTGAGAAGGACTCCTGAAGGAGAATTGCAGATTAAAGGCTATGAACACTTTTAAGACTCTTGACATTTTCTCCAATGCCCTCTTCTTTACAGATCTTAAGGCAAGAGCTCAAGCCTTTAGAGAGTCAGATAAATTACAAATATGGGAAAGTTCTTTAAAAATTCTTCCATGCTTCTATGTATGTGTAGAAATGTACACGAGTGTGTGCACACATATGTATCTCAGGAAGTAGCACCAATACACACACACACTCACACATCCTCCTACCTAAGAGGTCTTGTGGACCACTTCTGGTTCAGTCCTTGCAATGGGCTATATTTGTTGATTTTTGTTTAGGCCTGTTTTGTTTATGCCATCTTCTTATTTCCAATGCCTGCTGTGTGGTAGGAAATTAGTAAATGCTTCTTGAATGAAATAGAAGGAAGAAAAACAAGCCAGTTAAATAATGTTTATTTTTTTAATATCATGTTTTATTTGTTTTCAGCATTCAGCAAGACATGCTGGTGAACCCCAGCTCTGCGTCTTCATGATCAAGGGACCCCTTTACACAACACAAAGGTAAATGTTTGAGGCTGATAGTCTTGCTGGCCTGAGGAAAATCTTGCTCTCTGGGAAAACACTCACAAATGTCTCAGGGTCTTCTTGAAGTGACGGCTTTTGTGCTTTTGTGTTCTTCTTTAAGCTCTAGAGGGTTTATGGAGCCTTCAGGAATTGGTGCCTTTTCTCTGGCCTACTTTGTGTTTATGGTTACAGAAAGATAATATTGATTCTCTTTCTTCTTGTCTTTAAGCACCTAGTACATGTCATTAAGAGTCTTAAGTTTTCCTGCCCAGATTTTAGTTTCTCCTAATAGGTTGTCTCAGACTGGTTTGATTTTTAAATGCAATAATGTCACCTCCCTTCTCAAATCCCAGTCTAAATATATTTACCAACAGAAGGAACCATTCTTAGTTGTGCAAACTAAAGTCAAACCGTGCATAAGATAAATGTCTCTACATAGGAAACAGACTTGGAGATTTATGAGCTTTAGGGACAAGTACTGTTCTTTTGAGGTCCTAAACTTTTAAATGATAGCAACACTGAATTATGTACTTCATACAGGGAGCCAGGAAGGCACAATTGAAAATGCCTATTCTTTTGACAAATTGGAAACATTCATTCCAATATCTATTTCTTGTTTACCAGGGATAATGCTGAATGAATCACAGACTGGTGGATGGATGTTCCTTCCTAACACTTTTAATTAGCAGCACCGCCTATTAGGATGAACAGAGTGCGCTGTTTCTGCCATAGATTACCCCAACCTGCCTTACATAGAATAGAAATTTTATTCTCCACAAGGTAATGTTCATCTCTTCCCCAGCCAGACAAGCATAGAAAATTAAACAATGGTCTGTTAAAAAGCCCAGATAATGTATTTATCATTTCCAGTTTATGTGAGTTTGCAAGGCAAATACGAGTGGGAGCTATTTGTTATGAGACCTTGGGGAACAACGGGACTGGAGAGCGAGCTGGGAGGCTGGAGGATCTGAGACTTGTAAAAATTCATTTAAAATATGAGGAACTATTGGAGACAGAGGAAATTAATTACTCTGAGGGACTCAAATGTCACTACTCATTTAAGTGACCTGGCAAGGAGGCTGAGAATCCTGTTTTCTGGGGGCTTCTGTAGTGGAGAAGACTGGTTGCTGGGACTCCTCAGCTGTCAATTTTTGCATTTCCTTGGTGGCTTATTGACATGTCCACCTGGCTTGTGCTGCAGCCTCTTCTAATGAGTAGAGTTAAATGAGAAATGGGGTTGGGTGGGGGAGCACGCTCCCCATTGCTGGCCAGGTTATCCAGCAGAGCTCACCGCGTGTGTAACTGCCCGGCCTAGAGGAAGCTTGTAAATTACCACAATGAAGAGAAGAGGCTGATCATCTGCAGCCGGCCTGCATTTGGTCTTTTATTATTGCTTTTCCATCCACAGAGCTATTCTCTGAGGTGGAGTGAATTTGGGAAGACAAATTAAGGTTTTCTACCTAAGGAGGACTGGGGAGCAGTAGCTTCTGAAAACAGTCATCTTTTCTAGATTGCCTGTCCCATAAATCTCTCAAATGCATTCTGCTTATAGACAGAGGTTGAAAATATATAGATATGTGATGACTTAAAAGTTTAAAATCAGTAAGCATCCAGAGTAATGGAGTAGAAGCTCTCTCAGATGCATGCCTTCCCTAGACTGGGGAAATCAAGGGGTTTTTAATGAACTCTGTCACTAACCAGCTGTGAGATCCTACAAGAGCCAATAGTGCTTCAGGCCTTTATTGTGATGTTTGTAAAGTGGGAATAATAATATCTATCTTTGTGATTAAGATCAATGTGTCCAAAAGAGCTTCGACGGGTGGAAATATCAGTTACGTAAGCCTTGTCATCTATGGATTCTGTTGTGAAAGTCTTGGTTTTTAAGCACTAATACAGCACAGCGGTCTGTATTGCTGCTTGAGTCACAGTTAAGGGAGTCTGCAGTGTTCTCCCATCTTGTTCAGTTAGGAAGGGTAAATCAACAAGCTGAGGAAGGATAAACAATGTTTCTCTGATGACTGATTTTGGGAGAAACTGTTCACATGGTTTGAAAAACAAAGAGATGTTGAAGTATAGCTTTGTAGGGAGCTGAGTCCTGGATATTTACCTCTGCGCACCATCCTCCTCCTCCAATTTGAAAAACTCCTAGCCCTCTGAAGTGGATCACAAATCATGTATTTGTGAGAGAGATGTTTAAAGATTATTCATTTGTTCCTAGAAAGAGAGAATGAAGTAAACAAAGGCAGGGTCAGTGGGGATGGAAAAGCAGAGGGCACTCTGGAGAAGCCTGGCAGAGGAAGGAGTTCTAGGCCTTTGCGTGGTCAGGGTGGCTCGCACTGAGAAGAGGGAGCAGTGTAGCGGCTCTAAGCTGGGAGTGTTCCGAGACACTCGTAATGCCACTAATGAAACTGTGGAGCAAGTGCAGGCTACAATCCCTCCGCTCAAAGAGCTCAGAGAGGTAAACAATTCATTATCGTATAGAACAGACAGAAAGAAGCCCTGAAGAGCAGTGCTGGGAAATATGGTGAGATGGAGGATGCTACTGAGTGGAACTCAAAGGATGCGCAGCTCTGTGCTAGGCGGGAAGGGTTCAAGGCTAGACATTCTGCATACCAGCAGCTCAGTGGCGCTGAACCACAGCTGCACAGCCGCACAGTGAAGATGCTGGTTTGAGAGCCACGTGCCTGGCCTGCTATCTGTGTTCAGCAACCGGAGTTTTACATACTAGCCTGCACTCATGATTTTCAAACGCTTTCTGGCTGTTACTCTCTTCTGAAAGTAGACATGAAGGACTGCCTATCCTCATTAGCCAACCCTGTAGTGACCTCAGACCTGACCTGTCCTGAGAATGCTCAGACAACAGCCCCTGGGACCTAATTCTGAATAATTGCTAGAACCACTCTCCCCATTCCTTGGTATTCATTCCTTGGTTTTAAGCTTTTATTTTTTACCACTTAACCTTTTAAAGTTGCTTGAAAGCCATCAGTTGGCTACCTGCACTGCTGGCTGTTTATTTAGCTGATTAGATGCGTCTACCTTTTATTCATTTGTAGTCATTTGCAGCCATCATAGGTGAGCAATCATACCTTCCTATGTGGAATAGTATAAAGACAGAGAAATCTTTTTCTTGTTATCTTCTTTTCTTTTTCCCCATTCTTGAATTTATCCCTTTGATGCGTCCTGTATGCCTCTTTTTGTCAGATTATCTCTATTTACCCTTCTACTTTCTCTCTTTCTTCTGATAGAATCACACATTCTCTAACCTGAAAGAAAGTAAGAGATTTTAGATACCAGGGGCTTAACTGTAAAAACTCTGAGAGGGATCTTAGCCATGTGGTAATTTCTCTTTCCTGTTATTTTTGGTGATGGTGGTGGTGGTGTTTTGGATTTGAATCTCTGCTCCAAAACGTAATAGCCATCTGACATTGAGCACATCAATCTCAAGTTTCAATCAGTTTAGTTCAGTTCAGTCACTCAGTCGTGTCTGACTCTTTGCTACCCCATGAAACACTGCACGCTAGGCCTCCCTCCTGTCCATCACCAACTCCTGGAGTTTACTCAAACTCATGCCCATTGAGTCAGTAATACTATCCAACCATCTCATCCTCTGTCGTCCCCTTCTCCTCTCGCCCTCAATCTTTCCCAGCATCATGGTCTTTATAAATGAGTCAGCTCTTTGCATCAGGTGCCCAAAGTATTGGAGTTTCAGCTTCAACATCAGTCCTTCCAATGAACACCCAGGACCAATCTCATTTAGGATGGACTGGTTGAATCTCCTTGCACTCCAAAGGACTCTCAAGAGTCTTCTCCAACACAGTTGGGAAAAGTGTTCAATTTTTCAGCAGTTCAAGCATCTGTTCTTCAACTCTCAGCTTTCTTTATAGTCCAACTCTCACATCCATACATAACTACTGGAAAAACCATAGCCTTGACTAGATGGACCTTTGTTGGTAAAGTAATGTCTCTGCTTTTCAATATGCTGTCTAGGTTGGTCATAACTTTTCTTCCAAGGAGTAAGCGTCTTCTAATTTCATGGCTGTAGTCACCATCTGCAGTGATTTTGGAGCCCAAAATAATAAAGTCTGACAGTTTCCCCATCTATTTCACTTGAAGTGATGGGACCAGATGCCATGATCTTCATTTTCTGAATGTTGAGCTTTAAGCCAACTTTTTCATTCTCCTCTTTGACTTTCATCAAGAGGCTTTTTAGCTCCTCTTCACTTTCTGCCATAAGGGTGGTGTCATCTGCATATCTGAGGTTGTTGATATTTCTCCTGGCAATCTTGATTCCAGCTTGTGCTTCTTCCAGCCCAGGTTTCTCATGATGTACTCTGCATAGAATTTAAATAAGCAGAGTGACAATATACAGCCTTGATGTACTCCTTTTCCTATTTGGAACCAGTCTGTTGTTCCATGTCCAGTTCTAACTTTTGCTTCCTGACTTGCATACAGGTTTCTCAAGAGGCAGGTCAGGTAGTCTGGTATGCCCATCTCTTTCAGAATTTTCCACAGTGTATTGTGATCCACACAGTCAAAGTCTTTGGTATAGTCAATAAAACAGAAATAGATGTTTTTCTGTAACTCTCTTGCTTTTTTCATGATCCATTGGATGTTGGCAATTTGATCAATCAGTTTACATCAGTAAAATTAAGGTAACAATAATGCTTTCTACATAGGATTGTTGTAAGAATTTAATGAGAGGGCAGGTGAAAGGGTCTGGCACATTATATATTCTCAATGAAAAATTTTAGCTATTATTGTTGCTTGTAATAATGAATGCAATTATAAATCTTTAAAATACAAAAGGCAGATGTGTTGATCTTTGGCAATAAAGAAGGAAGAAGATGGGAAGACTCTTTCCCATTCTCTGGTCTTAAAGAATGGAAATCTCCAGTGACAAAGGCACTGAAAACAGCTAAATCAGTGACTGCACAGGGAGATCTCCATGGCTGGAGAGGACCTGGGTGCTCAATAGTCAGAAGGCATGCTGGGTTCCCTGAGTTTCTGCTGTGCCTCTGGGGAGCATCAAAATCAGCTCTCCATCAGACACAGTATTCCTTCCCACCTAGAATGGTGGCTTTCTATATGCCAGGTTGGCTAGACTGAAGCTCATTACTCAGAATTCAATTTCCTGTAGTTTTCAGTTAGGGTGGACCACAGAGAGGTGCTGGGAAATCTGGAGGATGAAAGGATGCTTTAGCCACTTTGCTGCTCGTGTGTTGTTGCTGATCTGCTCACTGAGTCAGCATAAACCAGCACCCAAGCCCACGAGTGTATTTCCTTTCCCCAGATCCTCCTCCAACTTCTCTAACCCGTCATCCATTTGGGTGTGTTTTGAGAAGAGACCCTGGCTCCAGCAGGTCATCCACATTTATAATTGGGGTAGCAGTGAAAACCCGAGGTTCCAGTTCATCCTTAGGGAGTTTCAGCTCATGCCTGTAGGTTCCCAGCTGCTCCTAAGTTTCCTCATTGCTTATATCCATCTTTCCTTCCTGACTGCCTACCCAGTGGACTTCAAGCTCCAGCATCAGACAAGACACAACAGATTTATAGACTGCTTAACCAGTTCCCAGAGTTGGAAAATGGCAAATTTCTCTATAGATAAATAATACATACATATTTATAAAATATCTTAAAATATGTAATGCATGTATATAGTCATATACAATGTACTTATTTCTATTTTTAGAGGAACAGAACCAACCACTAGGAGATTGTATGCATATATAAGCATGGGTATATATAGATATACACACACATATGTAGGTGTATGTGTGTGTGTGTGTGTGTGATATATATATATATATATATATATATATATATTGGACTTCCCTGATGGCTCGAATAGTAAAGAGTCTGCCTGAAATGCAGGAGACCTGGGCTTCATCTCTGGGCGGGAAAGATCCCCTGGAGAAGGGAATGGCTACCCACTCCAGTATTCTTACCTGGAGAATTCCATGGACAGAGGAACTTCGTGGGCTACAGTCCATGGGGTCAAAAGAGTCGGACACAACTGAGTAATGTCAGAGAAGTAACACATATCAGAGAAGTGTTGAATAGGAATAATTCAACTATATATCCTGAATAGAATATGTATATAATTCAATGTATATGTATATATACACATACATACATACACACACACACACATATACACACATATTTACATGTGCAAACAAACACACTCACACACACACACATACCCATATACAATCTATTGGTGCTTGTCTCTGCCTCTCTGGTTAACCCTGACTAGTAGAGAGAATCATAAGCTTTTATAATAGGGGACTCTCTACTTCATAAGGCAGCCAATTACTATTCTACCTCTTCTACCATTCCCCTTCTGTAATGTAACAGAAATCAAATTAAACTCATGATCCAAAATGTAGTTTTTCAGCCCGGGCATATCCCACTTCCTGCTTAGGACTTCTGTCCCTCTCAACCCTAAATCTTCTCACAACCTCTCACTGCCATGGTCTCACCCATTAAAGTTTTTTCTCTCTGGTTTCTCACCTTTTGATCTTCAGAATTAGACTCTCAATGAAATGAACCCCATAAGTATTGAATGTACTAGAGAGACCTTCTAGCGATTCCTTTTCCCCAGACCTGTCTCCTCTTCATCCTTCCCATGCCTTTTGGAAGACTATACCCTGGTTCTGAATGTGTGGTCTAGGGTGAGAGGAGGAATGCGTAGATTTTAGAATCAGAACAACTATGTTTGTGTCCTGCCACCACAGTGTTGACTGCATCGGTTTGATAGCTACCTTCTGAGGGCCTCAGTTTCCTCAGCTGTAAAATGGGTATACTAATAGCCAACCTACCCATGCTCAGGCTCTCTGAATCCAATAACATGTTGTGGCTCTAGATGTTTGAGGCCTGTTGTACAGCTCTCCAGTCTCAGATTAGCTTACCCCTAGGTGAGAAGATGACAGTTGTGGTCAAATATTGGGCTCCAGAATTTGTAATAGAGCAGGAAATCAAAACACTCTTATTTTTCCATAAAAAGAAATATTTTGAAAGAGCAATAATATAAATTCTTATTTATCACCTACCATAGTAACATTTTGCCTAAATTATTTCCTGAAGAAGATTTAGATGGAAGAAATTGAGTGTACAGCCGTTCCTTTTAAATGGGTATCTATTTCAAAATTACTTGTAAATCAAAAACATTACAGAGTTGACACAAAAGGGCAAAGCAGTCAAATATGGAAGAATAACTGTACATTATTTTACTTAAACCAGCATTTAAAACTAACAAAAAAGCAAACACAAAATAAAATGTGACAGAACAATCTATAATAGAGCTGAGACAAAAAAGAGCTAATCGCTATAATGCAGGGAGTTTCAAAAGTGAAACAGCCAAGTGATGAAATTAAGTATATACAGATGAAACTGTTATGGATAGATAATATAGATGTCCTCTCAAGATAAAGAGCCTGCACTCCCTGGCAGAGGAATCTTCCATGTGAGTAGAAGAGGTGACTGTGGAAGCATCCTATTCTTAAGTGTGGCATAGACAACCAACTGTGAGCTTACAAACCTGGTTATAAAGATCTCTGTAATTGGCAGGTATGTGGCTTCTAGATGAAGATGTGGAGGATATAGGTGACAGCTGAAATCCACATTTGTGACCACACCTTGCTCTGCTTCCCTGCACACATTTATCACTGAACAACAGCCAAAATTGAAGAAATAGCTGACTTACCCTCCACTCCCTAAATGAATGTACATGCAGGCACACACACCTGCCAGTCTTACAAGGATCAAAGGAGTGCTGTAACACAATGCCTGGCACATGATAGGTCTTCAAACAGATGTCTGTTGGATGGGTGCATGTATTAATGAACTGCTGAGGAACTCAAAGGCAACGTCTAGAGATATTAATGGACATTATGACAGCATTCTGGACAAAATGAAATGGGGGAAAATGCCCAGGAGAATGACTTTACTGAAGATTTAACATGTTGATATTCATAACACCTCACCTGCCAAAGGTATCCTATTCACAATGAATGAAGCAACAGAACAGGATTAAATTGGCATAGCTGGAGGAGGTCTGCCTGCGTGTGAAGAGCTGAATGTTATCTCCAGGCAACGAATGGAGTTGTAACATGAGGATTTTTATTTTTAGTCTTGGGGAGAAAATGAATTTGAACCAAGAGACACCCAGGGTTGATAAGAAAAGATCAGGGCTTGAGGGAGGGAGTGGATATATAATAAGTTCAGAACAAGAAGGCTGGGTGAAGCACTGGTTTGTGGTGGGGTTGGGGGGGTGGAGAGGGGATACCATGGGAGGAGAGCTTGTTATTTCATAGTGTCACCTGCAAGTGTAATAAGGTCCACTGGGGCATCGGGTCAACTCAGACCCCTACTGCTTGAGACAAGCTACATCAATGTCTGCACCTGAGGGCTAGGGAGTCAGCTTTCCTCCTCTGCAGATGGGGCTGCATCCTTTGGGGAACAAGAAAATTCTTTCTTAAATCATTTAACATGCTGTACTGTAATAGCTGTTTATGTTCTCTCTTCATGTCTCCTGTGGTGCCAAGGTCTTGGCGGGTTTTTTTGTTGTTTTTCAGTTTTTTCTGCATCTTTATTTCTAGCATCTGTCTCTGAGAATCTTTTAAAAATCACTGATCACCTTCATATGTTAATGATAATAAACCTCAGCAAAGAAGTGTAAGGAAGCAATCATTATTTACAGTTTTAAGTAAAGGAGCACAGGATCAGAGACGTAGCCATTTGCTCTAAGTCCTGCAGCTGGTAAATCTAGTACTGAACTAGTACGTGGACCCACACCTGTCTGGAAGTTTGTGATCTGTCCACTATTCCTCTAAGCCTTTAATTGAGTACGTGCTCCCTGAAAATTTCTTGGAAGGCTGGAGGGAGGGAAAGATGGATGATAGATAATAAAAAGGAGAGATGATTTGAATACAAATAGAGAGACTTTCAGGCTTCCTGAGGTGGTGGGGATCAGGCGGAGCTCCTGGTAAAGAACCTCCCTGCTAATTCAGGAGATGATCCCTGGGTCAGGAAGATCCTCTGGAGGAGGGCATGGCAACCCACTCCAGTATTCTTGCCTGGAGAATTCCAAGGACAGAGACTGGCAGGCTACAGTCAATAGGACCGCACAGATTTGGACACAAGTGGAGCAACTTAGCATGCATGCACGCACGCACAGCTAGACTTTCAGATCTATTCTGAACAGATCACAGACAGAGGTGCCTGACACATAATACTTTATTTTGAGATAATGCTGGCTGAACTGATCCACAAAATGAGGGAGAGTTCTACCAATAGACTTTGGGATTCATCTGCAAAAATGCCAGGGACTTAGGCAAAGTTGTGTGAGAAAATCGATTGATCTTGAGAAAGGGACTAAGACAGTGTTGGGCAGAGCAGTAAACTCTGCTGGCCAGCTCTTCTGCAATGATCTAATTCCACCCCACTCATGCCTCCACACTCAGGCCTTGGTTTGCTACTTTTTTCTGCATAGCAGCCTTAGAGGAAATTACCATTACTATGCTTTAGGGATGAGAAAATTAAGGCTCCAATTAACAGTTTTATAGAGTTCACTAATGCCAGAAGTGAGTTTGAATGTAAGTTACCAAGAGTAAGTTACCCAGACACCAGCTATTGTAGTAGCATCCAATTTGCTGCAAGATGATTCTTCCAAAGGAAATTTCTATAGAAATGTTGTCTTATGGCCAACACTGTTTAAGCCAAGTATGTCTCTTTCTGTGAGCATAACCAAGGTAAATGCAAAGATCACACAGAGATTGCATGCCTCTAGAGTTTTCACCCTTCTGTGTTTAACACATGACTTTAACGTTATTCTAATGGGGGTCTTTTTTTTATCAGTGTCTCTTAGCTGCTAATACTTAGTCCTAGCTGTCCCATTGAGGCAATGCTCCCAGAGGGCTCTACAAATTAGGTTCAATAAAATGTAGTCTTTCTTTGCCTCTAGTGATTCCTTGGCGCTGAACCGATTTAACTTACCTAAGGTCCTGTTTGAATTGTTAAATCCTAAATATGTATTGATTAGAACAGGCTAATAGCATAGGCTCTCGGGTAAGTGCAGTGAGTTATTTTGAAGTGAATAGAAGGCCCAGCTCAGAATGGAAAACCTGACTTCAGCTTCATTTTGCCACTTCTTGGCTCTGTGTCCATGGTTTCTTGTGTCTCCCTTCTCTCATGATCATTTGGTTTCAATTCCCCTACATGAAAAATGAGAATCAGAAGTGATTGTGGAGAGCAAGTGGTAACATATATATGAAAATAGTTGGTGAAGTATAAATGGTTATAGAAATGTAAGTTAGTGTACTACATTTTAAAATTAAACGTGGATAGGTGTGCATTGCATCACTGGAAACATGCTATTCAACTCTAAATTTTAAGAAAAAGAAGAATCAGGATGCTCTGGGACTATAAGGAATTTCAGAAATGATCTAGTTCAGTTTGCTTCTTGACAGAGGAGGAACTAGAGTTATCCTGAACTGGGGTCCTCTCTCTCCAGCAATGTGGATTATTGAGATGAAGTTAAAACTAAGCTGACCTGTAACGATGAGAGCATTTGCACTAGATCCAAACCAAAAGCACCAAGGAAAGGATGGTTTGTGTCCCAGGGTCTGAAGAAGAGCAGTGATTTACCCATAATTTCAAGAAATGTGCTTTCTCACCAGGACCTCAGCTATATGATCTGCCACTCCTCACCCAGTGCTGCTGCAAACGTGTGCTTCATACAAAAAACAATATAACACTAATCTTTATCTCCTCATTTAACTCTCAGAGTTATCACACATGATTTATTGTCTTTGTTAATGAAAAGTAACAAAAATGTCATGCTTATTTTACAAGTAATGTTTTGATTGTTTATGTATTCATGAATTTAAAATGTTTAAACCAATATCCACATATTACATGGAATTTAGAAATTAGAGGAAGACAAAAAAAAAAATAGCCATGATCCATCATTTGGGTGTATTTCTTCCACTCTGTAGAGACATATTTTATATGATGGTTATCAGGTTAAACATATAAAGCTTAGTTTGTTTATTTTGTCCTTACCACAAACACTTTCCCTTGGTGACAGATACTAGTACAATCAATCACATCAGATTGTAATTCATTTAGTCATTTCCCTATTGTTGAACAATGATTTCCTTGCAATATTTTACTTTTGTTAATAATATATGAAGATACCTTCATATGCAAAGGTTTTCCACTTTGGGGGATTATTTACTTAAAGTAACTGATGCCTATTATTAATTTGTAAACTCTTCTCCTATTAAAAAACATTCATTGCCCCCTTGTACCCTTCCTTCTTCCAAGGTGGATATCAATCCCATGACCTTTAATAAGTATTTTGGATACCTACATACCCTGGCCCCTGTCTAAGTCCCAGGGTCATATCTTTATCACCCCCTGCATCTCATGTTACCCTCAGCCCCTTGACTTGCTTATATTCTTTTGGCTAACCTTTTAGCTCTGTGCTGGTACTCAGGCTGGTCCTGTGGCCTCACACCCTGCATAACAGCCCTTTGGCTTCAACTCATACCAGATGGTACCTCCTTTGGGAAGCCCTTGCTGGCTCTAGTAAGACGATTTAGGCACGCTTTCCCTGAGATTCCAAGATTCCTGTGTATCTCTGTCATCACACTTATCACACTTTGTCGCAAATGCATGACTCACTGAAGCTGGGAATGTTATCTTTTGCATTGTTTCCCCAGTTGCTAGCACAATATTCAACACATGGTTAAGTGTGGAATAGCTGCTAAGCAAACCTATCAATAGATTTGGCAACTTGGGATATCCCTGTGATGTATTATGGAAAGAGTGAAATATTCTATTTGCAAAGTATTGACAGATAGTAGATGTCTCTTCTTATCTTATTTTAAAACAGCATTGTATATTACCAAGTAAAATACAGTCTAGTCAAGGCTATGGTTTTTCCAGTAGTCATGTATGGATGTAAGAGTTGGACTATAAAGAAAGCAGAGCACCAAAGAATTGATGCTTTTGAACTGTGGTGTTGGAGAAGACTCTTGAGAGTCCCTTGGACTGCAAGGAGATCCAACCAGTCTATCCTAAAGGAGATCAGTCCTGGGTGTTCATTGGAAGGACTGATGCTGAAGCTGAAACTCCAATACTTTGTCCACCTGATGTGGAGTGTTGACTCAGTGGAAAAGACTCCAGTGCTGGGAAAGATCAAAAGCAAGAGGAGAAGGGGACAACAGAGGATGAGATGTTTGGATGGCATCACCAACTCAATGGATATGAATCTGACTGAGCTCCAGGAGTTGGTGATGGACAGGGAAGCCTGGTGTACTGCAGTCCTTAGGGTCATGAAGAGTCAGACATGACTGAGCGACTAAACTGAACTGCACTGAAAACGCAAAGAGGAGAAAGACTGTATGTGGATTTTTTTTTCTGTAATGAGTCTGAAGAGTAAAGGATACCAAAGATCCCAAATGATTTATGCATATCTTATAAATATGTAACATTTTATTATTTAGAAATTTGATCATGCTGTCTCATGGCTTTAAATATCATACATATGCTAATGACTTTACACTTTTTTTTATCTCCAGTGCCCCCGCTCCCCTGAACTCAGGACGCATGACTCCATCTGAATCCTCAACCATTTCCATTGGGTATCTGCTAGGCAATGCACACTTTAAAGTCCAGAAACAAACTCTGGTTATCCACCCCAGCTATTTCTTCTTCAGCCTCCTCCAGCTCAGTGAACAGCAACTCCAGTCTTCCAGGTGCTCAGTCAAAAATCCCAGGAGTCACCTTTGACCCCCTTTCCTTCGTACAGCATATCCCATCCCCAAGCATTTCTGTTGGTTGTATCTTCAAGCTGCATTCAGAATTCAGGCACTTCTCATCATGTTATCTATGACTATCACTCCAATCTGAGCTGCTTATCATTGTTTTTCTGGATTATTGTCATAACCTCCTAACTAATGTCTTAGCTTTCAACCTTGCCCCTGTATTTTACACGCAAAAGCAAGGGCATCAGACGTCCTGTCCTTGCCTAAGGCTTCCCAGTGGCTGCCCATTCAGAGCCCATCTTCAAGCGCTTTCATGGTATACTAGTCCGTTTGGGCTGCTATAACAAAGTACCACTAACTGGGCAGTTTAAACAATAGACATTTATTTTCTTACAGTTTTACAGGCCTGAAGTCTAAGGTCAAGGTGCCAGCGAATTCAGTTTCTGATGGTACTCTCACAGGCAGTGCCTTCTTGCTGTGTCCTTGCACGGCATTTCCTCTGTGTACAGGCAGCAGTGGCTGGGGAGGACAAGGGGGGAGCAAGAGAGGGAGTGAGCTCTTCTTATAAGGAAACCAGTCCTGTTGGATTAGGGCCCCACCCTCATGACCTTAATTACCTTAATTACCTTTAACCTTAATTACCTCCAGAAGGTTGGTTCTATCTCCTAATGTCATCACATTGGGGGTTGGGACTTCAGCATGCGAATGTGATGGGACACAACTGAGGCTAATGGCCTGTAAATTGCTGTGTGCTCTGTGGCTCACTCTCCCACCTCCTTCAGCTGGGCTCCTTACAGTTCCTTGAACACATCCAGTGTGCTCCCATCCCAGGAACAGTAGACCCACTGGACTGTCCCTCTGCTTCCTCCAGACATCTGCCTACCTTACCCTCCTCGTGCCCTGCACATCTCTACTCAGATGCTGTTTATTGGCTGTTTCTTCCTTGATCATCTTTTATAAAGTAGCACAACTGTCCCACCTCAGCCCCACCCTCTTTATCTTGCTTTAGATTTCTCTAAAGTATTTCTATTACTTGACTTTATGTATTTATTTTTTCCTTCATCTCTCCCTCCTCCACTCTAGTGGTAGAAATATAAGCTCCATGAAAGGAAAGATTTTACCCTTTTTGTTTACAAGTGTACTACTACTGGCATTTAAAACAGTCCTAGTACACAAAAGATGAGAAACAAGTATTTGTTGAATGAATGAATGGATGAAGGAAAGTTTCTTTCATGTCCGTTATCTTTTTAAAAATTATTTCTTTTTATTTCTGGCTGCACTGGATCTTTGTCGCTGCATGCAGGCTTTAACTAGAGAGTGGGGGTTACGCTCCAGTTGCAGTGTGCACACTGCTCATTGTGGAGGGTTCTCACTGCAGAGCACGGGATCTAGGGCATGCGGGCTTCAGGAGGTGCAGCCCCCAGGTGTAGCTGCCCCATGGCACGTAGAATCTTCCCAGATCAGGGATCGAGCGCATGTACCCTGCATTAGCAGACAGATTCCTAACCACTGGACCACCAGGGAAGACCATACTCACTATCTTATTTCAGCCTCAAACCAAACTTGGAAGAGGGTGGCGTAGATCTTTGTTCTCTTTTTACCAGTGAGGAAAAGTAAGATTCATGAGTCAGATTTCCTATATGTAGTGATAATTTCATTTGTTGAGTACTTAATATAGCCAAGGGATATGCATACTCTCATACTTGCTTTCATTTAATCCCTGGAGTAATCCTAAAAGGTAATATATCATTATCCCTATTCTAACACAACTAATTATACCTTAGAAGGGTTCAGTAACATGCCCAAAGGAATCACAACTAAGTGACAAGCTAGATATGAACCCTAATCTGACTTCAAAGAGCTTGTTTTTATCTGTTATTGTAGTTCACATCCTTTCAGCACAACACTGTATTCCAGGGACTGTGCTACACCTTACAATAACGCTGTGAAGTATGGGGCACTATTATGTTCACTTTGCAGATGAGACAACTGAAGCTCAGAGAAGTTAACTCATCCAAGGTCACACCCTGCTGGGACCTAAGAGTCTGACTGTTAGATGCTGGCTGTCTCCCTCCATGAGCCAGGTCTTGAACCAAGCACTTCTTACTTTTCATTTCTCTGCCTTGTACACTGACTGCCTAAACTCACCCCCAGGTCCAATATGTCCCAACTATGACACACTTTCAAGTTTAGATTTGTAGTTCTGATCCCAATAGACTCTGTGAAATTGCAAGCTTTGGCTCATAACGCAAATAATAGCTCAAATCAGTCAGATAACATTTATCAATATTTTCAATCATTTTTAAAAGAAAGCATTGTCTCCTTGTTCAGGCTCTTCCAGGTTAGGTCTGCTTCTTTGAACCTGTTTTCTTTCTTCTTAGATTCCTGGAAAATGTACATGTGATTTGCTCAGCCTCTCTGGCTGCCTCTAATGATATAGCTTAGGTTCAACAGTAGAGAAGGATAATAGAATCTATTTTTCAGACTTTCATTGGTGGGCTCTATTCTGGGTACATGTTATTAGAATTCTGTGAACCAAACATTTCTTTAAAGTAGAGACTGTTGGGCTGAGCCAAGAGATTATTAAAAGACATCACAATGCCAGCCTTGGAAAATATATAGGGCACCTAGATTCCTCACTCTGTCCTTCCCCTTGGAGCACAAAGCCTATTCAGACACTTCCAGGAACAGGCTTCTTCCCTCAGCCAGTCCTCTGTAACCTGCCCTTGCTTCCCTGCACACTTATCCATTTCTAATCAGGCCAGTGGTTCTCAGAATGTGGCCCCAGGGCAAGCATCATCAGCATCACCTGAGAAATGGTTAGAGATGCCAGTTCTCAGGCTCCACCCCAGATCAGTGAGCCAGAAACTCTACTGGGGAGCCCAGCACCCCACCTGTCTTCACAAGCCTTCCAGGTGATACAGGCTCCAACTTGACAACATCTGTATTAGGGGACATGTCACCACCCCACTCCACGCCCAGGCTGGTCCTGTTGTCACAAGCCCATAGGTACTAGATGACAAGAAACTGCTCTTGATCTTGCCCCTTTGTTATAGCCACAGCTAAAGTGACAGAGTGCTCAACCTGAGACAGCCTCTGTTCTTGATATACATGCTACGTAGTTTTCAGCCTGGTTTAGAGAAGAATCTTTATAATATATACCAATAAGGCAACTTTACAGAGTAATTGTTGTCTGCGTTAGGAAAGCTCATCACTAACCTCCCCATTTTGATCATGTCTTTACTCTTAATAGACTATAATAATAATTACTGTTTAATCTCCGGTAGGTCAGACAGTAAAGAATCTGCCTGCAATGAGGGAGACCCAGGTTGGATCCCAGGCTTGGGAAGATCCCCTGGAGAACTGAATGGCAACCTGCTCCAGTACTCTTGCCTGGAGAATACCACAAACAAAGGAGCCTGGTGGGCTACCATGCAGGGGATTCCAAAGAGCCGGACACACCTGAGCGACTCACACACACACACACACACACACACACACACACACACTGTTTAATCAAGTATATTTTATTTGCTTTATCTCATAATGTATGTGCATAATGCACTTAAAACAAATAGTGCTACAACTCCTATTCAAAAATAGCAATCTCCTACTTTCTGTGTACCCAGCACTCCAAGATATGAACCATTTTAGGTTGGTGGGTTTTGGGGTTTTGTTTTTTTTACTATTTAACTATATATATTTTAATGCTACCCTTATATTGCCATGTCTTGATCTGTTCATTTCAGCTATTGTCTCTTGAGTTCCTCATACTTTGGTTGAGAATGTGGTTTCCCCTCCTGTCACAACCCTCATAGAATTCTCTCTACTGTTCCAGTCTCACCCCCATCTTCCTCTGCCTGTCTTTTCTGTGTACTCAGTTGCTTCAGTCACGTCCGACTCTTTGCAACCCATGGACCATAGCCCACCAGGCTCCTCTCTCCATGGGATTCTCCAGGCAAGAATACTTCAGTGAGTTCCCATTTACTTCTCCAGGGGATCTCCTTACCCAGGGATCAAACCCGGGTCTCCTGCCTTGGCAGGCAGATTCTTTACTACTGAGGCACCTTGGAAGCCCCATTTTGGATTTTAACTTCCTCAGTTGTGCTAAGTACTTATCACTTTTCTTTCTGCTTTCAGACGCATAGAGTACATTGCAATCTCCCATCTGCTGTGGTCAGTCCCATGTTAACTTATGCTAAATTCACACCAAGTTTCACATAAGCATCTTTAAAGAGGTTTACTTTTCCATTTTGGTAGAAATAACTTCACTTTTAGTAGCTTAGAATAATTTATACAATAGTACTATTAAATTTTAAATTTTATTTTTATAAATTAACATTTGTAAATTAATATTTTTATTGTGGTTGTAAACCTTTGTGTTTGATATGCAAGTTAGATGTTGCAGTTTTAAAAATTCTCACTTTAGCACTCTCTCACTGGGGATGTACTGAATTCTTAGGTTTAAAATGAATATAATAATCACTTTGCTTTAGAAGCATGTAGCATCCTAAATTCTTACCAGGTACTAGGGATTACTCTAAACCCTTTGTAAGTTATAATCCCATAATTCTCTCTCATTGTTAAATATTAAATGTTAAATGTGCAGAGTTCTTAACACCACTTTACAGATGTGGAAACTGAGTCACAACAAGGTTAAATAACTTGCCCCGAGTTCCAGTAGCTATGCAGTAGCTATATTCAACCACATCTTATAATAACCTCTTATGTATAATGTGGTGTCTTTATTTAAGAAGTCCGTAGACTATTTAATATTTAATCGTCATAGCAGTTCTGCAATTTAGCTGCCTGGCCTCCCTGAATCTCAAATACTTTCAGATCATAATCTCCTACTCCCTACAGGATGTTCCTTCCAAGGTCCGCAGTGGAATATTTGCTGTGCCTGACTTCACCCTGACCCCCTTCCCTAATCCATAAATCTAATGTTAGATTTATGCCTGCTATGGTCTACCAGAAAGTCCTACATCCTGCTAATATCAAGCAGAGAAGGTACTAGCCTTGAATGAGAGAAAAGCCAGACTCCTTTGCTTCTGCTGATTTGGGCTGCTGATCCCTCCTTGGGTCCTGATATATTTCCCTGCCCCCAATATCAACTTATCAATGCTGTAGCAAGATAACAATTCCATTACTTCAGTATTTATTTTACATGCTATCAAAATTTTATTTTGAAAGTGTGAAAAGTGAATGTCAGTCATGTCTGACTCCATAGAGTCCATGGAATTCTCCAGGCCAGAATACTGGAGTGGGTAGCCTTTCCCTTCTCCAGGGGATCTTCCCAACCCAGGGATCGAACCCAGGTCTCCCGCATCACAAGCAGATTCTTTACCAACTGAGCTAGAATTTGTAAAATAAAAAGCTCAAAGAAAGTAAATTATTTAATGTACTTTAAATTCAAAAACATACATTATACAAACATTGGGAAAAATTAAATTTATAAAAGATAAACATTATAACTATAATACAAATTATTGGCAAATAAAAATTCATTAAGATAAATATTCAAAATACAACCTAAAAAGTATGTAACTTAGCAAAATCTAATCAGTAATGGAAGTTGAAAATGAAAATATTATTTTCTGTTTTTAAAAACTGTGGCTTAAAAATAAAATGAGTCATTGCATTGCAAAAATGTGTTTGTGTAAGCTTTTCTTGCTGCTGTAAAAGCTATTTCTGGTGATTTTCTGACTAGGCAGAAGAATGGTCTTGAGATAGTTAGAAGTTATTCCTAAATATGTTCCTTCAAATTTCACCTTGAAATAATTTTACCTCTTATTAGATGTTGTGAGGAATTCTTATTTGAAAAACTCCTCCTCCCATGTCCATCCCAACAAAGACTGTAGGTTTTTTGTTATTAATAATGACCTTTCCCACTCCACCCCAACCTCTGCCAAAGAAAACATTTGGTTTGTCTTCATCTTCTGCGTTTGCATCATAGATACTTGTTGAATCTGATACAGAAGTCCTGTAATAATTCCATACTGTCACATTTATATTCTACTTTTTCAGAAATCCTTTGAAGTGCAATAATAATTATTTCTTCAATAGGCACTTTGCAAGACCATAATATAGTTGCTTATTGCTATTCACACAGGCCTGGAGCTGTCTAGACTTGTAGATTTTGCATCAGTTTGTCTTTTCACATAATTTGAATAATTAAACCATTGATCTTACTCTCCAGATATTAATAACTCAAATTTCAGATTTAAGAAAAATTAAAATAGCACACCAAGAAATAAATGAATATTTCAGTACTTGAAACCAGTACAGCATATGGTAATACCACAACTTGGAATTCACTACTTCCTCCTTGTATTATGCATTCAGCAGGCTTTGAGGCTAGGGCTTCCATTTACAAAAAAGGAAAAAGGTGCTCAGGTAAGTGAAGTATTTGTCAGCTAGCAAGTGCCAGTATTGAGATTTGAACTCAGTTCTTTGGACTCTAAAGTCAGAGTAGCTTTGACTATTTCTCAGCAAGTTACCTAGCCCTTTTTATATAAATGAACTCCATGCTTTCTACCCTTTGGGTGAAATAAGTGACTGACATTTTTTTCAGCAGAAACAATCACTTGGCTTAACACTGAGAGGCGTTTTCCTGAGGTGAGAGCTATCGAACACCGGAATGGGCTCTTGTAAAAGATTATACAATTTCCTCTGCTGTCACTCTTAAAATTAATGGAGATGAGGAGTTTTAAAATTTACACAGGTTCCAGATGACCTCTCAAGGTCTTTCTCATTCTATGATTCTGCAAGTCTATAAAAATTAAGACAATTTAAATCTGAAGTCATTTACCCCAGGGTTTGGCCCTTTGGCTCTTTATTATCTTACAAATGAAACATATGGATGACAGAACCGAGCGACTTGTCCCCCATATTTCTGAGCCTCATGTAACCTCAGACTTTGTTCTCTGTTATGCCATTATCAAAGCATCCAGGTGGAAAGGGTATCTTGAGAAATTGGAAATAATCTTGGTTATCTTTCCTCTATTTGCTCCCTTCATCTTTTTCTGTTTAATAAGCACAAAGTAAACACAGAACTGATTTTTTGTATTCTGAAATGTTATGAACATTAAGCTCTGAGTATTATCATGGGAATGCATTTCATTTGAACTCCAAGGAGACTTAATGTAATTTTTTTAGGGAAAATACCATTAGTAATGCTAGGACCATTTCTCCTTCCACGGTGGATCTAGAAGGCCTCCATCTGGCAGGTCAAAGTTTTCCAAAGCAGTTCAGATTTTTTTTCAGGTCCTCAAAGTGTCTGGAGAGCTAAGGTCTGACTACCCAGACAGCATTTTGAAAGATCTGAGATGGATTGGTTGTGGAAGTTTCTATCATTTGTCAATTACCTGCAATGTACCAGATCCTGTAGTGGGTCCTTTACATGGGTGTCTTCATTTAACTCAGACGCTCCCACCAATTAGTATGGTCTCATTTGACTGTTAAGCCAGCTGTAGTTCAGAGCACTTGAATGACTTGCCTATCAGCATCCAGCCAGTAAGTGACCAGAAAACTGAGATTTGGATCTGGACCTTCTGGTTCCTGCACTCAGGCTTTGCCCACCACTGCAGCTTGTCTCAGCATTTCTGCTCCTGGCCATTAGCCCTCATTCCTACATTTTTATGCCTGGATTCCTGATCCAGACTTAAACTCGGTCAGATCTTTCCTTTCACTTGGTAGCCTGCCAGCATTCTGTTCAGTTGACTCAAAGATGATCTTGTTTGTTTCTTTTGAGAAACCCCAACACATTTTATTCTCAATTCATTGATCAGTCATTTCATAATCCTACTGTACCCACTGCACCAACCTACATTGGGTGATGGTAATACAAAGAAGAGAGCTTCCCAGTGGTAGGGGATGATAATGACTTGGAGAAAAGATTGTTACAGGACAGTGTAGCTCACCGCAGAAAGAGGAATAAGTGTCACATGGGAATCTCTACTATTAACTTTGCCTGGGAAAATCTGGGAAAGCTTTCCAGAAGAGATGACATTGGAGCCAAGTTTTAAAGATGTTTGTGATGGACTAATTGTATTCCACTAAAATCCATATGCCCTAATTTTCAATGAGACTACATTCGAAGACAGAACTTTTCAAGATGTAATCAAGGTTGAATGGAGTCTTATGCTAAGTCACTTCAGTCGTGTCTGACTCTGTGCGACCCCATAGATGGCAGCCCACCAGGCTCCCCCATCCCTGGGATTCTCTAGGCAAGAACACTGGAGTGGGTTGCCATTTCCTTCTCCAATGGAGTCTTATGGGTGGTACTTAATCCGATCTGATATCCTTATAAGAAGAGGAAATTTGGACACACAGAGAGACACCAGGGAGGTACAAACACAGAGGAAAGACCAAGTGAGGATCCAGCAAGGAGGGGGCCATTTGCAAGTCAAAGACAGAAGCCTCTGGAGAATCAAGACATGCAGACACCTGGATCTCAGACTTCCAGCCTCCAGAACTGTGAGATATACCCTTGGCTTGTTTAAGCCACTCAATCTATGGTATTTTGCTATAGCAGCCTGGTCAAACTAATAGTGTTCCAAAACTCTTCTTCTTCCTCTCTCTCACTTGAGTCATTTTATCTCCTTGACAGTATTCTGCTCATACCTATCACACTTCCTGCTCTTCCCCTCCCTACCTCTATAGCTCTCCAAAGGACCTGGTCATGTTTCTCTAAGGAATGATCTGCTACTGCTAAGTCACTTCAGTTGTGTCCGTCTCTGTGCAACCCCACAGACGGCAGCCCACCAGGTTCCATTGTCCCTGGGATTCTCCAAGCAAGAACACTGGAGTGGGTTGCCATTTCCTCCTCCAATGCATGAAAGTGAAAAGGGAAAGTGAAGTCGCTCAGTCATGTCTGACTCTTAGTGTTCCATGGACTGCAGCCTACCAGGCTCCTCCATCCATGGGATTCTCCAGGCAAGAGTATGGAGTAGGGTGTCATTGCCTTCTCCAAGGAATGATAGATAGATGGTTTCTCAGGTGAACACTTCAGTCAGTGGTCACATGAAATCCACATCAGTTTATAAGTATTGATACTGGTAGGGCACACACATAGATCCTGGCCATAGGAAATGTGTGTATTTTTCTGGTGTATTTTCTGTAATCTTTTCTAAAATAAGCTCAGAAGTTCTACAACATATAACAGTAAATGTGCTGCTTTTGTGAAATGCAATACAGAGCAGAGAACTGTTCGTAAGCATTTTATACCTGTTTCTGAAGATTTAATTACTTACATAATTTTATGCAATTTTACACATTTATGTTTTTAATCAAAGGTTTCAAATTGGTAAAAACTATAAGAACTCTGTGCAACTAGAAAAATGCTATGGAGACACGTGAAGAGAGATCAAATAGACTGTAATTAGATAAATGTATGTTCAATCTCGGAATAGTCCTGGGCGCACTGGAAATACAAATGTTGGAAGTAATATATTGCTTTGAGACAAAACAGAAACTCTCCAAACACAAAGACCCTCAGAAAATATTGAAGAAATGACTGAAAATTAGATGAGTAAAAATTCATAAAACTAGTGTGATAAAACTCCCAAATAAAATAATCAATAAGCTATAACATGTGAAAACAAAATTGAAAAGATAGGTTGCAAACATGAGCACTGAACAGATATTTGATAATCTGTAAAACAGATATTTTTGGAGTGACTCATACAAAGGCCGTATATGCCAAGTAATATAAGGGTTTGGTAACAGTTTTCAATTTACTATCTATCTTCCTAACATCTGATGAGGCATAAGAGGTGGGATCATCTCTTTCTCATTTTGGCAATTTCAGGGTGGAGTACCCGGCACTAAGTGGGCACTAAATATATGTGTAATGAATGAAGGAGAGTATGAATGAATGATTGATTAAGCTTCCTAGGCCAAGGAAGGAGTGGTAAGAAGCTCATGAAATTGGCTGCAGTGTCTGCCACGTTCCTGTCCATATCTGAACTACTCATTTCTTTGTGTCTTCCAGCTGTGACTTCAACCTGACCCCTTTATTAATAGCTGACACTTGTGCAGCACATGAGAGTAAATACTTTTAACTTGTCAGCTTATTGACTTTGACCCCTAGGTTTTAGGCAAAGTGAGGGTATTATCCCCTTGCATTCATGAGGAATCAGAAGCCCAGAGAGGCTGTGACTTGCTCAAGGGCACACAGCTTATGTTAGGCAGAGTCAGGACTCAGTTCCAGATCATCTCCATCCAAGCAGGTGCTCTTTTCACTGTCCCATTAGCTGTGGTGCACAGAGGAGGCCGTATCTCCAAGATGAGTCAAAGAGCCTTCCCTGGAAGGTAGAAATGGAATTCGGCCTTGCAGCATCAGTACACAGCACCTTCTCTATTAGCATAGCCAGTCACTAGTGGAAGAGTGATAACTTTCGGGGTCTTCTTGGAAAGGGAGAACTAGGCTCTGGTATACAGTGGCTACAACACGGCCCATTGAATCAGGCTTTGGTTGAAACCTACATATGCTCCTTAATCGTCATGAGATCTTTGAGAAATCTTTTCAGTTAAAATTGTTTATTGGGTTGGCCAAAAATTTGTTTGGATTTTCCATAACATCTTACTGAAAAACCCAAGCAAGGTTTTTGGCCAACCCATCGTTAAATACTTACTTTGTGCCCTTCAATGATTGGGTTGTGGTTGTACAGTGGTTTAAAATAGAAAGGTGTGACTTATCCCATTATTAGCTATCAAATGCTAATACTAAACAAATGCTAATGCTAAACTAATACATAACTTTATATCTAATGAGCACACAAAAGTTGCAAGGAATTAAGTTAAATTTTAACTTAATTTAAATTAAGTTAAATTTTAACTTAAATTAAGTTAAAAGCGAAGCTTTTAGCAGGTACTTGGCACATAGTGATGGCCCTGGTAATGGCAGCAAAATACAGAGACTTGAAAGACTTGGGAAGATTCAACCTGTCCACTCACCCTCCATGGCTCTGCTTGGCCCCATCACCTCCTATCTGCACCCAACATCAAGTGTTAAGATTAGACCATCCTCTAATATTAATGATCCCTCCAGTTGGCTCTCCATATACCTCTAAATACCTTCACATTAATTAATAACTTTAATTACCACCACCATCCACTGCAGTGAGTATGGTTGTCCTCTATAATACATATGGAAATTTAGGCCACCATAGTTTGTGACCCACAAACACAACAGACTGGAAGGGAGCTCCCTCATCTCTGTAGAAACCTTCACCAGCTCTTCACTACTTCCCAAATGCAAATTCAGCCTTCATGACTCTGCACACAGGATTGCTTCCCAAGCACAGATCCATGGAAGAGTAGTGATCCTAATGGATAATAAAATTTTCCCTTGAGGAAAAAAAAAGGACATTAGAGTGAAATTTATGTAAATCTAAATGATCTGTTTTAAACCAATATCCTTTATTCTGATCATTTATTCTACTAGTGATGGGGTTAAATGACATTAGTGTCATAAAATTATGATGCTCATAGTTGGTGCTATTTTGTAAATGTTCCTGTTTAAAATGTCCCTATTAAGTTAAAGAGCTTGACTGAGCTTTAAAAAGAAACTGGCCTGTGCAATCCAGAAGACAGGACTTTCACACACAGCTAGGACTGATGTACAATTATAAGGTCTCTCCTTCTGACACACCCCTCTTCTGTTCTATGTCTCTACCCCCACCCTATCCTCCTCCCTCCTCTGATCTAGCAGCACCTGACCTAATCTTCTCTCCATTCCTAAAATTCTATGATTGCTTATGTCTTTGGGTCAGTCCCTGCTGATTACTGTGCCTGGAAAAATTTTCACCCTGCACGACATACCTTAAAGCTTCACTTTCTATTTAACTTCCCTCCCTTCTCTGAGACTTTGCTAAATAGTTCTCCCGGGTGCTGGCTGAGTCCAGCGTGACATTTCCCTTTCTTAGCAGGTTGATTGTTTCTCTATTTGCCCCTGCCATGAGACCTTGAGCCTTAGAAAGGCACAGAAGGAGTCCTGGCCTTCTTTTTTTTTGTCCTACCCTTGTGCTGAGCCTGGTGGCTGACCTGTCACTGGTGTCTGAGAAAGAGGAAAGGAGATGGATGGAGCACAAGGAAGTATGACGAAAACAGAGAAAAAGATAGGGAAGAAAAAAACTAAACAGAGAGGAAAAACAGATCCAGGAATAGAAAGACATAGAGAAAAGACATTGAGAAATAAAGAGAGAAAGAAAGAGGTAGGGGGAAAAGAGAGAGATGGGGGAGAAGAGAGGAAAAGAAATATGTTGTGGGAAAGAAGGATGGAGGAATAAACAGGAGAGGGAGGGCAAGAGGGAGAAAGGGATGGTAGGGAAAGATTGCTGCTTGTCAGCAAACAGCTTCTGTCTGACATATTCCCTGGCTTCTCTGCCCCTGCTGCTGTTGAACACAGTAAACCCATCTTCTCAAGGCAAAAACACCTGCCTTGCCATCATCCGTCTTTAACACATGCAGGGGGCTCTGACTTGTTGCCCATTTTTCATCCTATAATTATTTGAATACATTTGCATTAAATTATATTTAGATTTTCATCATCTCTGCAATTTCCCAAGATAAAGAGAAAAATCTTAAAAAATTAAAATGCTATAGACAATGTATTTAACCTTAGAAAATTGGCAATTCATTAAAGAAAGTAAGCACTTGCCACTTTAGCAAAAATATTTTATTCCAGAGCATAGTTTCTGCCAGTATCTGTACGAAAACTCTTGAGTGAGTTTTAGAAGGCTGTATTTTGACAAATTTAGCTCCAATTTTAAAAGGATTTTTTTGGCTGGAAGTGTATATGTTTTTCTTAACGCAGTTTTTTAGAATGCACCTTGATTTCATAAAACTTCAACATTTTAAGGTACATAATGTCATTTTTTAAAAACTTTTGGCTTAAAAATGTGAGGAAAGACATCCCGGGTGGTCCAGTGGTTAGGAATCCGCCTGCCAATGCAGGGGACACAGGTTCAATCCTTGGTCCAGGAACGTCCCACATACTGTGGGGCACCTAAATCCATGCACCACAGTAACTGAGCCTACACACGCTAGACCCCAAGATTCTGAACCCTATGCACCTAGAACTGGTACTCCACCACAAGAGAAGCCCCTGCAATGGCAAGAGAAGCCCCCGCACCGCAACTAGAGAGTCGCCCCCGCTTGCTACAACTAGAGAAAGCCCCAGAGCAGCAGTGAAGGCCCAGCACAGCCAAAAATCAATAAAGAAACAAATGGGAGCAAAACTGGACGTTTGCAACTCCATTCACAGAGGAAGAGAACTGTTGTTTCCTCATAATCGTTTTAGAAAACTGAGCTCCATTCAGGAATTGCCGTGTGCCAGACAGTGTTTTGTGAGTGCATGGCAGGAATTCTCCCTGTACTCCCTCCCAACAGACCTGGAAGGCCGACCGCTGCCTCAGACCTCTCCTGGACTCCCTTCGCCCCTGCAGCAGAGATTGATTTCCCTTCAGGGCACAGGCAGGTTTAGTAAGACAAGTCTTGGGAACTCGCTGGAACTGGAGAATACAGATCCAGCCTCGGGGCATTTGAACCCTGATTTCTAGTAAGCCTGCCTATGGGCCTTGCTTAGTGCCCTGTGTCATCCTTACCCCCACCTCGAGGGATGGAGAGAGAGGTGGCCTGAATCTGCTACTCAGTTTACAAGGCTGGCCCTATCTTCCATGAAAGAAAGTAAAAGTGTTAGTCATTCAGTCATGTCTGACTCTTTGTGATCCCATGGACTATAGCCCACCAGGCTCCTCTGTCCAGGAATTTCCCAAGCAGGAATACTGGAGTGGGTTGCCCTTCTCTTCTCCAGGGGATCTTCCTGACCCAGGGATTGAACTTGGATCTCCTGCACAGCAGACAGATTCTTTACCGTCTGAGCCACCCTCTTCCTTACTCCTATTTTAAGAGAAAACCATTGATCCTCCCAACTTGTGTATTTCAGAACCATCCATTCTACTTTCCTGCAGCTTCTAAAGTAGCTGCACACAGTGCTCATGTTATTACAAGACCCTTAATTGTTATTAATTGCTGTTGGAGGTGATGATAATTAGCATGCTGTAATGAAGTGCTAGCCCACCATCCTGGCGTGTGGATTTAACCTGTGCTTGTTTAAGGAGATGAACAAATTCGATAGAGACCTTCATGCCTTGGTGCTGAAGAAGAGGCGGGGATGTACGAGTTAATCTGGGACCCCAAAGGCTCAGGCCACTTCTTCCTGGGAAGATCTGACTGCCTGCGGCCGATGCCTTCCTGCTTCCTGTCAGCTCTTCCGGCTCCCTGCTGCCAAGCCGGCCTCACTTGATCAGAACAGCAGGCTCGTTTGATGACATGCCAGAGCAGGCTTCAGACACCAATTACCATGCTGCCAATGACAAACACAAAGGGGAAAAAAAGCAGCAATGATCGTTTAATAAATTTATTATGAAGACAAATGGTCTTACATAAATCACCCTGCCTTATTATTGAAAAACCTCACTTATTCAGACATGGAAACAACAAGGGTTAATTTCAAAATCGTCGCAGCACAACCCCTGGGTGGGCTTAGGACAACCTAGAGTCATCCGCACAGCCTGAACCAGTGGGTCCCTCAGTGAGGTTTCCTAGAATGATGGCAACCGTTAGTTCAGCCCCCCGTGTGCTGCTTTTCTGGACTGTAAGATACAGAAAGTGAGTCACTCTGTGTTTGCGCGCCATGTAGAAACTTCTAACAAACAACCCAAAGAGGAGTGGATTAGAAGTACACTGACATGCAAAGCATTGTCTGTGTTCTTGGCAGGCATTTTGTTATCTACTCCACAGAGAAAATTTTATCTGGTCCTCTGTGTGTGTGAAATTATATACAGAGGCAGGTGACAGAGCAGCAAAATGCTTAAGAAATTGACTTTGCGATCAGGTATCCCTCATTCAAGTCCAGAATCTACCTGACTACCTGTGTGGTCTTGGCCAAGTTATATAATCTTCCTAAGGCTCATCCCTTGGTCCATAAAAGAGAGTAGTAGCTACTATACAGATTTGTTGTTGTAAGGAATAAATTAGATAATATGTGATAAATACTTAGGAAACCCTCCATGTGTTATCATAAAGTTATTATTTCTTTACTTGACATGTGAAAAAACCCAAGCCTCATCATAGATTAGTGTCTCATGCATAGACACACAGCTAATAGTGCAGCCTGGGTTCAAACTCCTACCTCCGTCCACCTCCTCCACCTTGGCCTAGACCCTAAGGATTTCCCTGGCAGTGGCCATTGCCAACGTCTACAGTGGCAGGGTTTACTGAGGAAATATGCCTTGCTCATTTACCTTCCTTTATTTCCAAACCAGGAATCTTCCTTCTTTCTTATATGCCCACTGGCTTCTCCTAATTAGTAGCAACATTTAACAGCTTCAAAATGCATCCTTAAAGGATAACTGTTTCAGAAATTGATTACACCCATGCACACTCATCTTTATTCTGTTTTTGTTTCTGCTGTTGTTTTTGTGTGGCGTTTTTGTGTGTATGTATGTGTCTATGCAAGATGTACTTCTTTATTTTTTTATTGTGGTAAAAGTCGCATTACATGAAACATACTATTTAATCATATTTAACTCTGCAGTTCAGTGGCACCAAGTACATTTGCATTGTTGTGCAACTCATCATTCTCCATCTCCCAGTTTTTTCACCTCTGTAAACTGAAACTCTGTCCCCATTAAACACTAACTCCCCATTCCCCTTCCCCTACACACACTCCATGGGCCCTGGCATCTGCCAATGTATTTAGTGTAAACGTAACTTAGTTTTGAATTGTTAACTTTGATATGGGAATGCATTCTTAAATAAATGTGGTTATGTTATACATCACATTAATGCGCATTTCTCACTTTATGTTTTCTTGCTAATGACTTAGTACTTGCTGTTTATATTTATTTTAGACCAGGGAAATGATGTTAGACAAAAAGCAAATTTGAGCGATTTTCTTATTCAGGTTCAAAAAGGGTTGTAAAGCAGTGGAGACAACTCACAACATCAGCAATACATTTGGCCCAGGAACTACTATGAGTGTACAGTGCTGAGGTGGTTCAAGAAGTTTTGCAAAGGAGACAAGAGACTTGAAGATGAGGAATGCAGTGGCTAATGGTTGGAAGTTGACAATGACCGATTAAGAGCAATCATCAAAGCTGATCCTCTTACAACTAAACAAGAGGTTGCGGAAGAACTCAGTGTCAACCATTCTATGATCATTTGGTATTTGAAGCAAATTAGTGAGGTGCAAAAGCTCTAAAAGCGGGTGCCTCGTGAGTTGACCGCAAATCAAAAACATCATTTTGAAGCATCATCTCTTATTCTCTGCAACAATAGTGAACCATTTCCTGATCAAATTGTGACGTGATGAAAAGTGGATTTTATATGACAACCGGCAATGACCAGCTCAGTGGCTGGACCGAGAGGAAGCTCCAAAGTCCTTCGCAAAGCTAAACTGGCAACAAGAGCAAAAAGGCTCCTGGTCACTGTTTGGCGGTCGGTTTCAATGCTTACAGCCAGCGTTGGTCACTGGAAGGGCCCGATTCTTTTCCAGGACAGCGCCCAACTGCATGTCTCACAGCCAACACTTCAAAAGTTGAACTAGTTGGACTACAAAGTTGTGCTTCATCCACCGTATTCACCTGACCTCTCACCAACCAAATGCCACTTCTTCAAGCATTTTGACAACTTTTTGCAGGGAAAATACTTCCACAACCAGCAGGAGGTTGAAAATACTTTCCATAAGTTTGTCAAATCTTAAAACATGGATTTTTATGCTATAAGAGTAAATAAAGTTATTTTTCATTGACAAAAATGTGTTGATTGTAATGGTTCCTAGTTTGACTAATAATGGTGTGTTTGAGCTGAGTTGTAATGATTTAAAATTTAAAACAAATAATGTTGCTGTGTTTCTAAAAAGATATTTGAATATGCACCCCTGCCTTCCCAACCCCTTGTTTCTTATCATGTATTTCGGCTGCACTCATCTGGGTGACTTCCAGGATTGCTAAAGACATTTGCTTTTGGACCTAAGCCTACTGGTGTGTGTGTGCATGTGCTAAGTCACTTCAGTCATGTTGGACTCTTTGAGACCCTATGGACTGTAGTCTGCCAGGCTCCTTTGTCCACGGGATTCTCCAGGCAAGAATACTGGAGTGGTCTGCCATGCCCTCCTCAAGACCTCCTGGTGGAGAACAGCTAAATTTTTGTTCCATGTCTGCATCTCTATATACAAATAGCTCAAGAAAAGTATGCTGATGATTGAATTTGTTCAAACAACTAGTTAGTTCAGCAAACATCTCAGTAAAGATATACTTGAGGGCCTATTGTGTATCAGGCAATGCACTTGGCCGTGAAACCATGCAAATGAGGGAAGTGCCCCACAATGAAACTGGTTTGTGTTCGCCTTCTGAAGCAAGTCCATCACAGTCCCTGTCAGCATTGAGACTCTCACTTAACACCAAAGAGCTGCAACCATTCTGCATGTAATAAGCATTTATTGAGCGCCTACAGTACCGGGATGCCTGCCAGGTATAGGAGAGACGGCAGTGGTGGATCATACTCGAACCTTGCATGGAGGGGGGTATGGAATCACTTAGTCTGAAGGTCCTCAGACAAAACGCATCCAGGGAGCACCTCAGTCTCCCTCTCAACCCTCAGCAGGGATTGGAACATCTGCGTGAGCCCCGCCCTTGTTCTGAAATTTTAAAAGTAATGATGAGTATGACCCAGCAATCCCACTGCTGGGCATACACACCAAGGAAACCAGAATTAAAAGAGACACATGTACCCCAGTGTTCATTGTGGCACTGTTTACAATACCTGTCCTACATGGAAGCAGTCTAGATATCCATCAGCAGTTGAACGGATAAGGAAATTGTGGTACATATACACAATGGAATATTACTCAGCTATAAAAAAATGCATTTGAGTCAGTTCTAATGAGGTGGATGAAACTGGAGCCTATTATATAGAAGGTGAAGTAAGTCAGAAAGAGAAACACCAATACAGTATATTAACACATATATATGGAATTTAGAAAGATGGTAATGATAATCCTATATGCAAGACAACAAAAGAGAAACAGATGTAAAGAACAGACTTTTGGACTCTGTGGGAGAAAGCGAGGGTGGGATGATTTGAGAGAATAGCACTGAAACATGTATATTACCATATGTAAAATAGATGACCAGTCCAAGTTCAATAGGATGATTTGAGAGAATAGCATTGAAACATGTATATTACCATATGTGAAACAGATGACCAGTCCAAGTTCAACGCATGAAGCAGGGTACTCAAAGCCAGTGCTCTGGGACAACCCAGAGGGACGGGGTGAGGAGGAAGGTGGGGGGCGGTTCAGGATGGAGGGACACATGTGCACCTGTGCACATGTGCACCATAGATTCAAATCTATGTATGCCAAAAAACCACCATAATATTATAAAGTACTTGGCCTCCAATTAAAATAAATAAATTAATTAAAAAAATAAAAAGAGTGATAGGAAGAGGGAGCACTCTTCAGTGAAGAGACTAGCTTGTCATTCCCTCTCAAGAGCAATAATATTGTTGAGGCAAAGAAAGACCTTTATGTTTTTCAGGCCAATCCACACACCCCTTTAACACATACACACACAGTCTCTCATACGCACACACATAAGTGCACTCTCTCTGCTATACACATACAAGCTCATTCTCTGACCTATACACAAACACACACACAAAACCAAGCCTTTGAACCCCAGACAGAAGGTGGGTGTGAGAAATCAGGACAGTCTGCATTGTCTTGTCAGGAGGAAGCAACAATCTAGAGCAGAGGCCCTGCAAACAAAAGCCCTGCCTTCTCTGTTGCTGCTGACTTGGAGGAGCAGGTGTGTCTGCCGGGCCGCCCCTCCCCACTTCTAGACCTGGAGCCTGTGGTGATGCCGCTGTGGCCCTCTCCTCCCATCCTGTCTGGCTCTGTCCCCTCAGATGGTGTCCCTTTACTCATCCCCACCGCCACAGGGCTGAGAGGGAGGCAGGGACAGCTGCCGGGTGTCCTCGGGTGTGAGGTCCTGCATTTCACCCCCAGGACAAACCTAAGAAGCTTAGCTTCGTTTTACAGATGAGGAAACTGGGACTCAGGCCAGAGGATGTAACAAGGCCACGCTGCTTGTGGCAGAACTGGGATCTTCCTTCAGACCTGCCTGACCCAGATCCTCTTCTTGACCTCTCCATAAGAAATTCTGGGAGGAGAAAAGGGAGGTTCCAAAAGTGAAGTTGAGAGTAGCCTAGTTTAAAAGAAAAATCAGTCATTTTGTTGAATTAGAATTTTGTAACATTAACCTTATACAAAGCTAGCATGTTCTTTGGAGTCCTGGAAATAAACCTGGAGGGCAGGGACTTGTCTTTCTTGTTTGATTCTATAAATATTGGTTGAGTGAAAAGATCCTTCCCTCCCCGCCACATGCCTGTCTGTATAAGAGGGTGGATTGGGACATGCAAGCTCACCATCTACTGGAGAACGAAAGGCCGTGTATGAAAAGCCTAGCCTCTTTCCAGGTAAGCACCACTTCTGTAAGGCCCCACCCTGGCTCACTGTCTCTTTCTCATAGCAGAGGTCAGAGAAACATTCCCAGCATTTCCTTTATTGATAACCTTGAAGACAAGTCCATAAGTCTACTTTTAAATGAGTGACTGCTGGTCCCTCTTAGAGGCAGACAGATAGTAACTAAGTCACAAGTGAAGGAAACACAAGGATTCTGGGATCTATCAAGCTTTCCAGCCATTGTCCTCGTCACCACCTTGATCCTCTCTTGCTGGGATGATGTCTGGTGGAATTCTTCGGGTGGAGCTCACTAATTCTCAGGCCTCAGTCTGAACCCATGTTGCTCTGGACCCAGCTCTGCTCCCCTCTCTACTTGAAATGCTCCCTTACCTCCATTTTCCAAGGAGGAAGCTTGGCCATCTAATAGAACCGGGATTATCCCTCCTGAGATTTTGGCCAGGTTACCCCATCTGTTAGACTCTCTGATTCTTTATCTATAAAATGGGGGAGGGGCTTACTAGCCCCATAAGGTTGTAGTTAGATGACAGAGGGTAAGGGAAAGGATGTTCCCAACACAGCACTGCACAGGGCAGGTACTCAATAAAAGTGACTTCACTCCCTTATTCCCGTATTCCTCACTTCATAGCATTGTCTCTTTCCACCAGTGTTTTGCTAAGTGGTACACAGATGCTTGTCCTGTTCCATCAAAAAGAAAAGGCTCTGGAACTGCTATACATCATATTCCTATTCTACAGGATATTAACACTTTAAGTCCTGAGGAGTCCTACATTAAATAAATCAGTTTAACCCATTTTTTCTCAATTACACTTGACAAGATGAACACGTTGTTTATTTAGAAAATAACAAGAGCACACTGTATGTGTTTCTACCAAAGCAAATGTATTTAGTTCTGACAACAACTCTCAAAGGGGAGATGTTGTTACCCTCATTTTAAATATGATGGAACTATGGCATAGAGCAGTGAAATCTTTTGCTCAAGGTCATAACAGTTGTTATAGAGCCAGAATCTGCCTCCAGAATCTAAGCTCTTTTAAAAATACGTTATTTATTTATTTGGTTGTGTTGGGTCTTAGCTGTGGTGTGTGGGGTCTTCACTGTGACATGTGGGATCTTTCACTGTGGAGTGCCAGCTCTCCAGTTGTGGCATGTGGCCGTTATAGTTGTGGTGCATGGGCTTAGATGCCCCACAACATGTAGGATCTTAGTTCCCCAACCAGGGATTGAACCCACGACTCCTGTGTCGGAAGGCAGATTCCTAACCACTGAATCACCAGGGAAGTCCCCAGAATCTAAACTTTATCACTCCACTCAGCTGCCTCTCCAGTTTAACACACACACACATACACATATATATCAATGTCACAATTTAATAATGTTATTATTTATATAATAATAACCCCATGGACTGTAACCTACCAGGCTCCCCTGTCCATGGCATTCTCCAGGCAAGAATACTGGTGTGGGTAGCCAGTCCCTTCTCTAGGGGATCTTCCTGACCCAGGGATCAAACCTGGATCTTCTGACTTGCAGGCAGATTCTTTACCATCTGAGCCAGCAGGGAAGCCATAATTCCAGAAGATGTAGTTTAAGAAAGGCTGCCTAGGACTCTTCTGCTACCAGATCTCTGCCATCTCCATCAGCTGGTCCCACCACAGAACCCAGCACCATCTAAGACCCCTCACCCCAGTGACAGCTGCATTGCTTTAGACCCCAGCTCCTCTCATGGGAGAAAGCAAAGTGCCAGAACCCGAGGGGCTCCTTCCCTCCCTCTCCTTTACTGAAACATTCCCCGGCCAGCCCTGAGGGAAGCCTTCCCTGCCAGTCTGCTCTCCTCGAGCGTGGTGCTCTTTCCCATTTCAGTGAGTCTTGCAGTGTAGATGTGTTTTTTCTTTCCTTTTCCCCAGAATGGTCTCCTTCCTGGAGTCCTCTGTTCCTATGAAGAAGTCCTTCAGTTGGTCCTGCTGTGCACCGCACTCTTACCTCCTTGGGTCTAATCAGCAGGAAGTGCTTTTGCAGGTAAAATGAGAAGTTGGGTTGATGTGGAAATTCCCAGATACTTAGACAGCATGTCCTGAATACCCAATTTTGTACTGGGAGAATGGAACCCAGTAACTGGTGTTTTTCATGGCAAGGTGAGTCTTGGGGAAACTAGACTTGGATATTTCTCCAACACAAGTAGCTCTTTGCTGTCTGCTTCCTCACCTCATATCACAATACAAGCTCAAGTCTCCTATGAACCGTCACCTTTTATAAAACATCACCAAAGGAAGGGACCTTAGCAATGTTCTAGCTCAGGGCTGGCAAACAGATTTTCTCTCCAGTGCCAACAGTCATGGACTGGAAGTGTTGCTTGACCTGCCATAGTAACACTTTTAAGACTGAGTTTCAAAGGTAAGGATATTATGATCCATTTAGTAGCATGTATCTAGCGACTGGTCTTAGTTTGGATTCTGTAGATGTCAAGTTTGAGACAAGGATTCTTGGAGAAGCAGTCTACTGAGGGAAGGCTCCCAGGAGAAGGAGAGAGAGGAGAGCAGGCTGGAGAAGGGGGAGACAGCTAAGCAAGGACGTGGGCTCAACTGAGGACTGGCTGCATGCTGGAGCATGAATGGAGGCCAGGGGACTGACCTCTTATGTGCTGGCTGTTGACATTGGCTATGGCCGGTAGGGGTGGTGATGGTAAACAACCTCCCAGCCTGGTGGCTCTCCCCAGCAGACAGCTATTCTAGGGGGAAGGGAGTAGCTGTGAGTCAGTAGCAGCCAACACTGAGCAGCTGGGAGGTATGTGCACCAGCCCAGTAAAGGGCATCTGGGCAGGGCACCAAGAACACCCACTACTGGTACACAGTGAGAGAATAATGGTCCCCGGCTGGTTAGCATCCTTCATGTAGCCCAGCCAGCTCATTTTACAGGGAGAATCTGATGCCCAGGAAGGAGAGCTGGCGTTTTGACTTCTATACTACTTCCTTGCCATATTCCCAGAGTCTCCCATGGTCTGACCCTGCCCCAACTCTAGTCTTCTGCCGTGCTCAGAGCCCAGCTGACATTCCAGTCCTGCCTATGCCTGGGTCCTAAGGCTTCAGGTCCTTCTCTTGCTGGCATGCTTTTACTCCTGCATCTCCATCTGTGGCAGCCTGCAGAACACCTTACCTTTCTCTACTGAGCAATTCTAAATAACATGCAGCCTCATTTCAAAACATTGGAACAGGAGGTCTCTCATAGGTTGCCTATAGGGTGTTTTGTCCTTTTAAAAACCATCTGAAAAGCTTTGTAGTCTCAGAGCAGGTGACCTCCTGGAGCTCACAGATGATCTAGAATGCCTGCACTGCCACTATGGATCTCCTATAAGTGTTTATACAACATGATAGATTTCTTGTAGAATCGCACACATTACCTATGATAGTTGCACTGTGGTCCGTAGTCATTCATTCGACTATTTATTATGTGCTTAGTCTATGCCCGGCCATGTTGTGGAAAAACCAGGTGAATAAACCTTACCAGGTCCCTGCCCTTATTCTAAGCAGAATAGGGGCTGCCAATACACAGAGTACTAATAAATAATTTCAGGCGGCATTAAGTGTCCTTGAGAGTGATTGGGGCAAAGATTCAAAATTCATAGATCAAGGAAAGGCTTCTCTGTAGAGGTAACACTTGAGGTGAGATCTGAACCATGGGAAACAAGCCTCTTCAGGAAGGTGTTTGAAAGGAGTCTTCTATAAAGGAGAAACAACTGATAATAGCCCCAAAGCAGGAATGAGCTTGACATACTTGAGGATCAAAGAGAGTGTAGGGGTGTCCAGGAAATGGTGCGTGAACAGAGAGTGGGGCAAACACACTGAGCAAGGACTAGGAGTCGAGAAAGAAAAGCCCTCAGGGAACTCACACTCTGCTTCCCGTCATCACTTGTAGGTAGTAGTAATAAGCAACATTACAGATCACCTGTGGATATTTACGGCCACCATTTCAGTGGGAATTTATGGTACCGCTTTAGTCCTAACAGACGCCCACCAAAATCAGCGGTGACGATGGTCTTTCATTGTGAAAGGAACATGATATGTCATCTCAAATTACTTGGGTCATTAGAGATGACTGGTAAGTTCTTATAGTCTCAGAATAGGTCCATTCATCTGTACTTGTAGGCAAACAATTTGGGGCACATCTACATACTAATTGGAGAAGGCAATGGCACCCCACTCCAGTGCTCTTGTTTGGGAAACCCCATGGATGGAGGAGCCTGGTGGGCTACAGTCCATGGGATTGCGAAGTCAGATATGACTGAGCAACTTCATTTTCAATTTTCACTCTTATGCATTGGAGAAGGAAATGGCAACCCACTCCAGTGTTCTTGCCTGGAGAATCCCAGGGACAGAAGAGCCTGGTAGGCTGCCATCTCTGGGGTCGCACAGAGTCAGACACCACTGAAGCGACTTAGCAGCAGCAGCAGCTATATACTAATACTAGCCTCGAAGATAACCTAAAGTCATTGTGCTTCCATTGTAGACCCTTAAGAGGCTTTTCAGTTGCTAAAACTTGCAACTGAAATGTGTTTGCAACACTACTAGGAATTACTTGGAAATTATATTTAAAGCCAAAAATATCCTCAAAGAACAATTTTTCTTTGAGTCAGTCTTCTCTTTTATTGATTAAAATGGGAAATTAATAAAAAATTTTAAAAAGTATTTGGTAGCACCAGTAGGGATTAGGTACAGCTGTAAGTGACAGAGACCCACAGTAATACTGGTTTAAACAAGATAGAAGACTCTCATAGAAAAGTCTGAAGTCAACAATCCACGGGCCCAATTTGGCAGTTTCACTCTGGGAAGTCCTATGGGAATCCAGGCTCTTTTCATCTTCCTGGAAGTTCTGCTACCAAGATGGCTTTCCAGTCACTACATCCACATTCCAAGTAGCAGGACAGAAAAAGAAGGGGTAAAAGGCAGAGGGTGCATGCTTAGTTAGTTTTTGTGGAATGTTTCAAGAAACTATTTCAATATATTTCTGTGCTCTGTACTGTCAGTCAGAAGTTAGTCACATGGACACATTGCTACAAGAAGGCTGTAAAGTGAAGCCTTCATTCTTGATGCTCATGTACCTGGTGGAATAGTCTCTCACTAAAGAGAGAAGGGGATAATGAGGAGCAACCAATAGACTTTATTATACCTGCTATGGACACAGCTCATGTCACAAAATTCACATTAGTAGAAATGCCCCAACCCAGTGATTGCTAACCCTAGCAAGTTAAGAAACAAAACAAAATAGTAAAACTAAATTTAAATGGGGGAAGGAGCCCAAAATAGTATTGTCAACATATAATTTTTCCTCTGTGGACATGAAAGCAACTGAAGCTTTTAGCTATCCATCATCATATCATAAATAAAGAAGACTGTCACACACACACACACACACACACACACACACACACACACACACAAGATCTTAAAATATTGGAGTAAATTTAGCTTTCGGTAAGGAGGTGGGGTAAACTTTTTTTTTTTGTTTCCCTGCAAGGCAGCAAAAACTTCATCATAGGCCACTATTATTAAATGATGCTTCAACCTGAAAGCATTTCTTTAAGACAGTATGATCATTTCTGTTTCTAAAAGCTTCCCCGAAGTTATAATAATCATGACCATTTATGATTTAGAGCACATTTGTTGCTTAGAGCACAAACCATTAACCGATAGACCTAGAGCTGGATTCTATTCATAGATGATGTCTTTGACCTTATCAGTATTTTTTTTTAAATTTGTTGTCAACATGTAAAGCTTAAGAGATTGCACATTAAAAAAACAAAACAAAACAAAACTGTAGTTCTTGCTTCTCTTGAAAAGTGGGAGGCATTGGCACAGGGCCTTGTTTCCACATGAGCACCCCCAGCTGGCTGTAGCTCTGTAGCAGCTGCCCCTTTAGATAGGAGTAAGCTTGCCAGTTCATTACAGGTCCCACCTGGCTGGGGCCTCTTCTTTCTGCTACCTGCCAGGCCCCTGTGGACAGCTGAGCTTGTGACTCCAGACAAGAACTGCTCATGTGCTGGTTTTGTATATGTACTTATAAATGTCACATCCAGTGGTCATGTATGGATGTAAGAGTTGGACTGTGAAAAAGCTGAGCACTGAAGAATTGATGCTTTTGAACTGTGGTGTTGGAGAAGACTCTTGAGAGTCCCTTGGACTGCAAGGAGATCCAACCAGTCCATTCTGAAGGAAATCAGCCCTGGGTGTTCTTTGGAAGGAATGATGCTAAAGCTGAAACTCCAGTACTTTGGCCACCTCATGAGAAGAGTTGACTCACTGGAAAAGACCCTGATGCTGGGAGGGATTGGGGGCAGGAGGAGAAGGGGACAACAGAGGATGAGATGGCTGGATGGCATCACCAACTCAATGGACATGAGTTTGAGTTAACTTTGGGAGTTGGTGATAGACAGGGGGCCTGGCGTGCTGCGATTCATGGGGTCGCAAAGAGTTGGACATGACTGAGCAACTGAAGTGAAGTGAAGTCGCTCAGTTGTGTCCGACTCTTTGCGACCCCATGGACTACATGTAGCCTACCAGGCTCCTCTGTCCATGGTATTCTCCAGGCAATAGTCCTGGAGTGCATTGCCATTTCCTTCTCCAGGGGATCTTCCCAACCCAGGGATTGAACCCAGGTCTCCGGCATTGTAGACAGATGCTTAACTTCCCTAGCAACTGAACTGAACTGAACTGAAACGTCACATCAACCTGAAAGTATGCTATATCTCCCCCTCTTATTTTTTTTAAGATTGAAGAGCAGAAAGGTGCGGACAGCTTGGCCAAGACAAAAGCACTAATAGCTGCCCATCTGGAATTTGAACCCAAGCCTCACTAGCTCTGAGGCCCCAGGTGTGTGTTCTGCTGGGCTGCCCCACCTTCCTATGACCCACATCTCTGTCAACCCTCAAATAGGTAGAATTATTCATGCCATCTGGGTTAGAAGACTTCATTAGAATTAGCTGAGGAAAAAAAAATGTGAATTTCCTGTTTCTCTTGCAGTATTCGTTTAGACTCCTTTTTATTTTTATTTTTGAAGGAGAAAAAAAAATTCCAGGGAAGGAAGGATGGTTCAGAGGAGGCCAGAGCCATCTATCATGCAGACACAGCATGCATTTAAACAGCCCTGCGAACATAAATTGGTTACTTAATCGGCCCTGGCTAATCCATGGAGTGCAGAAGCCAAAGTGCATTATGGGAAGCGGCTTCTGCACACGGGGCCAGCGCATCTGGCAGGTCCCGGCAGCTGCGGAGGGGGCGCCGCGCCTCCACCCTCTCCCAGCTCCCAGTGCCTCGTGGGTAGGCGTTTTCAGAGCATTAGGAGGCGCTGGGTCTTTTCCTCAGAGATGCAGTTCTGAAATGGAATGTGAATAAAATTCATGCGTGTCTTTGAGCTTCTTTTCAGTCACAACTGAACTTTTTTACTCATAGCTGCATGCTGGGAGCTTCCAGTCAGATATGGAAAAGTGAAACATCCTACCTCCTGTGTCCTCAACATATACCGTCCACTTTTCATTTAAAAGACACTGTGCATTGGAAACATATTTAACCATGACTATGTCAACTCTTTCCAGATCATTCGTCTTGACGAATGCATCATTTGTTGAGTTGACTGCTGTGTGACAGGCAGGAATGAGAATGGGCCAGTGGGTGCAATAGGTAGGAATCTTGCCCTCAAGCCGCTGTTAGCCTAGTATGGGAGACACAAACAGACTGCTCATGGGTTTTTTTTGTAGTTTTTGTTGTTGTATCTCCTTTCTCTTTTTAAATTTAATTGTTATTTTTTATTAGAGTGTAGTGTCTACAATGTTGTGTTAGTTTTCGGTTTACAGCAAAGTGATTCAGTTATACCTCTGTCTTCTTCAGTCACTAAGTTGTGTCTGACTCTTTGCAACCCTGTGGACTATCGCGCATCAGGCTTCCTTGTCCCCCACTGGCTCCTGGAGTTAGCTCAAGTTTATGTCCATTGAGTCTGTCTCTTCCTCTGCAGCCCTCTTCTCCTTTTGCTTTCAGTCTTTTCCAGCATCGGGGTCTTTTCTGAGTCAGATCTTTGTATCACGTGGCCACACTTGTGGAGCTATGACAGTGAAAGTGAAAGTCGTTCAGTCGTGTCCAAGTCTTTGCGAGCCCATGGACTATACAGTCTACGGAATTCTCAAGGCCAGAATATTGGAGTGGGTAGCTTTTCCCTTCTTCATGGGATCTTCCCAACCCAGGGATTAAACCCAGGTCTCCCACGTTACAGGTGGATTCTTTACCAGCTGAGCCACAAGGGAAGCCTTATCTATTCATATATCTATTATTTTTCAGATTCTTTTCCCATATAGGTTATTATAGAATGTAGAGTTCCCTGTGGTATACAGTAGGTCCTTGTTGGTTATCTATGTTATATATACTAATATATATATGTTAATACAAAATCCTAATTTATCGCTCCCAGATCACTCATGTTTTTATTCATTGATTCAACAAAGGGTTTTGAATCCTACCATCTAAGCACCCTGCTAGGTACTAATCCCTGTTTTCATGAGATATACAGCCTAATAGAGGGTGAGGGAATATTGTGTTAGTTCCCTAGGGCCACTGTAACAAAACACCACAAACTCTGTGGCTTAAAAACCAAAACATAACAGGGGTGTCTTCCAAGCCTACTGTGTGCTCACAATGAAAGATAATTAGCAAACCTGTAAGCTCAAGAGTGCTCAGTCCAAGACGAAGAACAGGTCACTGGTGACAAAGTGCTATGAGTAAATAAAGGGCTGAGAATCAGGAGCTTTGGACACACAGGGAGCCCTTTCTAGGGGAACACAGCAGAGGAAGAATCTGAGCCCAGTGCCCAGCACTTCCTGGATACCCAAGGGATGCCTCATTCATGCCACCCTCATAAACAGCACTAAATTTGCTACTTCCAGAAGAATTCTATTTGTCCAGACTACATTATTTTTAAAACAGAGCAATTTCAAACAAACTGATCTGAAGTTTGAGATGTGTGCAGAAATGACAAGATGTTTTAACATCTGGAGTGTAAAAACCTAGTGGGGCCTGTGTTTACAAGTTAATTTTTTGACATAATGCTCAAACTTTTGCAAAATATGTTGTTAAAATAGCACTTTATGTTTCTTCTACCTTAGAATTTTGTATATTTAATATTCACAAAAAGGCCTAGTGACTACCCTGAATTTCTAGAGGAGGAAACTAGAATCCGTTTCTTTAGGCCAATGGCAAGAAAAAAGAAATGAACGCAAAAACATTTTCTAATGAACTGTTGTTGATGCTGTTTAGCTGCTAAGTCATGTCAGACCCTTTGTGACCCATGGACTGTAACCCTCCAGGCCCCTCTGTTCATGGATTTCCCAGGCAAGAATACTGGTGTGGGTTGCCATTTTCTTCTTCAGAGAATCTTTCCAACCGAGGGATTGAACCCATGTCTCCTGCATTTGCAGGTGATTCTTTACCACCAAGCCATCAGGGAAGCCCAGTAAACTTTAAATCTTTGCTCTTTAGAATGTATTTATTGTTTTGTAGGTTTCTAGTCCAGGGACTGTACAGATGCCTACTGCTGTGTTGCTGTGTGTGTGTTCAGTCGTGTCTGACTCTTTGTGACCCATGGACTGCAGCCTACCAGGCTCCTCTGTCCATGGAATTTTTCAGGCAAGAATACTGGAGCAGGTTGCCATTTTCTACTCCAGGGGATCTTTCTGACCCAGGGATCGAACCTGTGTCTCTTGTGTCTCCTGAACTGGCAGGCAGATTCTTTACCACTCTGCCATCTGGGAAGCACAAAAATGCCTACAGGCTCCTCTAAGCAGTGAATGAGAGATATAAATAGGCTTAGTGTAAGGTTGTAGGGAGTAGGGCTCTACTCAACTGTGTACTCAAAGGCATTCAGATTGCAATTTATACTTACAGTTTGCATCTTTAAGACACATAGTTTTATCAAGACAGCATTAAGTTCAGTGTCTTAAAAGGGCAATCGAAGCCAGGAATTTCTCCCATTGGACAGATAAGGAAACTGAAGCAAGAGTGAACGGATTTGAAGCTAATAGAACAACTTAACCACTAGGTAGCAGAATACAGAGCACATGTTTTGGAATTTGGAGACTTGACAAAGAAAGTTGCCTTTGCAACTTGGTTAGTTTTGGAGGACTATGAATGCTTACTTTCATTAAGACTTAGTTTCCCCTTCTATGTAATGGGAGCAATAATGTCTTCTTTGATAAATTGTTTGAATACTCCGTGTGATTGCATCTATAAGTATTTAGCCACACACCTGGCATATCACAAGCATATAATAAATAGTGGTTAATATAATAGTATTGTTTATTAAAAGGTAAGTAACTCAAGTCTTTTTAAGTGTATGTTTTCTCCCCTATCATAACAAGCTGTTAGGTTTGAGGATTCAAATGCTTGATTGGAAATACCTTCAAGATTCTACTAGTAATGAAGCCTAAGCCCAAGGAGGCAATCCATCTCCCCCCTCCCTTTTTATTTTATAAAATATCTACTCAGCAAGTTGGTTTAATGATGAGACAGATATAACTTTGCACATAGGAGACAAAATCATAGATTGTCACAGCTGGAGGTGACCTTACTTTTCAGATGAATAAATTTAACCAGAGAGTTAAATTATATATATGAATAAAATAAATTATAAACATATATATGTATACTCAATTTTTATATGTATAGATGTTCCTTCATATAAATTATTTATATTATATGTATGTATGTGTGAATACACATACACATTTTAAAAATTCATTTATCAGTAGAGAGGGTCTACAGTGTGGAGACTTTTTTTCTGGGTATTAGGGTATTATATGCTGCGTAAAAGAGGAGGGAGAAAAGGAAAGGTGTTAGCTGTCCAGCAATTCTCTTTTTTCCCTCTGTCCTGTCTGACAAATCTGAATCCAGCACCCTCCATTGTTTTACGTAGCTGATGGCATCTTTGCCAGCTGAAGCCATGCCCCTAAGTCGTAACTGGAGTGCTTGTTTGGGAGCCTATCGTCCAGCTGCGTTCCAGCTTTCTTAAACCCACTTGCCTGCCTCATTTATTGTTTGTTGTGTCCTCCCTTTTTTGTTACTCTTTTACTTTAATTTTAATGAGATCACTGGAGAAAGAGGAAATAGATGTGTGTGTAGTCCAACTAAAATTTTACATTGACAAGGCTCATTCAAACAGCTGAATGAAGTTTAAACTGGACAGGGCTGAGCTTGAATGAAGTGAAAGTCACTGAGTCATGTCTGACTCTTTGCGACCCCATGGATTATACAGTCCATGAAATTCTCCAGGCCAGAATACTGGCCTTCTCCAGGGGATCCTCCCAACCCAGGGATTGAACCCAGGTCTCCCACATTGCGGGCAGATTCTTCACCAGCTGAGCCACAAAGGAAGCCCAAGAATACCGGGGTGGGTAGCCTATCCCTTCCCCAGTGGATCTTTCCACCCAGGAATCAAACCAGGGTCTCCTGCCTTGGAGACGGATTTTTTTACCAACTGAGCTATCAGGGAAGCTGAGCTCAAATGAATAGGACCTAATATGGGGTAATGTGGTGATCAGTCAAGAGTTAAGATCTAAGCCAAGGCATTGGCTTTGGGAAATGATGGAAAGGGATACATTTTGGTTATATTTTCGAGGCTGAATTTAAAAGACGTTATGACATCTACTTTATATAACTAGGCGGACAATAACTCTTCAAAATAGGGAAGGCAGAAGGAAGAACAGATTCAAAGACATGGTAAAGAGTTAATTTTGGCCATGTTAAGTCATATTGGTCATCATAGAAAGTTAACGTTTGCACATGAGACTGAAGGTGTCATAAAGAAAAAAATGACTAGTAGAGGATGTTATTAGAGAAATGCTTAAACGTTTTTGACTATGACCCAGTACAAACATACATATGTATTCACACACATACATACCCCCACACTCATGAACACAAAGATCAAGAAAGCATAACTTTAAATTTTATATACTGTGATATCTTCTGTTATTCAATTTAATTTAAATAAAATTCTGGTCATAGCCCACTAAATTGATTGAATGACTCACCAATATATCATGAAATATATTGGCCTACAAGGTATGGTTGACTGAAGATCTTTAGATGAAAATGCAAATCATGGATATGGTACCCACAGCCATCCATCAAGATATTGCTTTAGGAATTAAACTGTACATGTTTAGAAAACATCAGTGTTCAGTGATATTAATTGAAGAGAGAAGTTATCTGTAAATAGGCTGAGATTTAACGCTGTGAATAAGAAAACAAATACTTGCAAATAGGACAAGGGAATGAATGAGTAGCCAAATTCCTTTGTTTGTAAGGATAATGGGAAATCTATTGGATTTGGACAACACTGAAATGAATCCTCAGGCAAATACACACCATGGTAAAAGTGGAGCTTGCACTGGGAGTCAAGAAAAAGTGTCCATATAGTCTATGAAGGCCTCTCCACTGGAAATCTGGCTACAGTACAGTATCTTCTCTTTGAAACCAACACTTTAAACATTGCTATAAAGGAGGCCCTTTCCCATCCAATAGTTAAGTGCATGTCAGTTTCTGGGTAAATATCTCTGTGAGATAAGGTCTCTGATCCATGATCAACTTGATTTGCATTTTATTTAGCACTCATTTACTGAACACTTGTTAGATGCAAGGTCATAGAAGAATGTGGAGATAAATAAGATAATGCCTGCCTTCCAGACCCTCACAATCCTTCTGGGAAGACAGGAACAGAAATAAATAACTCTGGGAACAGGCTGGCTGTAGTGGATGTTCCACTAGGTGTACAACAGACAGTATGGGGTCAGAGGAAAGAAAAAATATTTCACTATTTTGCTCAGACCTCACCTTCTCAGAGAATACCCTGATCTGTCTGGCTACAACATTGTGCAGTAACTTTGTCCCTTAGTCTGTTTTATATTCTGTATGGAAATTCATTTTATTATTAAGAACCGTGTTTATTTTTGTAACCAGATATTATTTGGAAAGATTTGTCCAAGACATGAAGATAAAACAGACAGAACATTTCAAGTGAGGTTTCAAATCTAAGTGAAAAATAGCAATGGAAACAGGTAAAGCCCAGTGACACTGCTCTTATACCTCTTACCAACATGAAGGACATTAAATTCTCAAGTTATCACAAGGCTGGAATGGGATTTGTGCATAAGCATGGACCCTAGCGAGTATGACTTCATGTGCACATCTGGCTATGTTGCAGTGATCTATCGAAGTATCACAAGTTACCATAAAACGTAGTGGCTAAAAGCAGTGTATTATTGCTATATTCTGTGATTCTGTGGTTTGGTACTTTAGACAGGATATATTGGGGAAGGCTCTTGTCTACTAGGCAATGATGTCTTAGGTCACAACTGGGATAGCCAGGAATCTGTCTGTAACTTGTTCCCATCCCTCCATGGGATGGATTAGTAGGGGCTTCATCTCCCTATTGTAAATGAATAAGAATCAAATACAAAAACTTGGTACTGGAGCTTCCCTGCTGACTCAGTGGTAAAGAATCCACCTGCCAATGCAGGAGACATGGGTTCAGTCCCTGTTCCAGGAGAATCCCGCATGCTCCGGAGCAGCTGAGCCCATGTGCCACAACTATTAAACCTTGGCTCTGGAGCCCAGGAACCACAGCTTCTGAAGCCTGCACACCCTAGAACCTGTGCCCCACAACAAGAGACGCCACCGCAGTGAGAAACCCACACCCTGCAATGAGAGTGGCCCCTGCTCACTGCAACTAGGGAAAAAGCCGTGCGGCAGCAAGGACCCTGCACAGTCAAAAATAAAATAAATGAGTGAATAATAATTTAAAAGCTTGCTAATTTTCCTCATAGCTTCAGAGCTGACAAAGAGCCTTCACAAGCATAATCTTCAGTGGTCAACACGACAGCAAGGGGAACTTTGTCACTCACAAACGAGGATGTGAAAGCTCAGTGTGTGAAAACAACTAGCATCAAGGCAGATGCTGGAGCCAAATCTAGAACCAGCTCTTGTGTGTCCACTTCCCACACCCATCCTGTGTACAGCCCTTCCTATCAGACCCACTGAAGACCCACAGAGTCACACAAGTAAGTGTGCAGAAAGTAGCAGCACATGGCTTGTTCAGGGCAGTGGCGGCTCCCAGTTCCCTGGGGAGATGCCAGCAAGGGCTGACCTTGAGAAAATTATAGCTCCAGCCAGAGAAAAAGGTATCAGCATTCACAGAGAGAATCCGGAATGAGGAGTGCAGTAAGTGCCGGGTTTAATACTGTGCACACACTTCTGATGAATATGCAAATGTGGCTGGTACCAGAAGCAGGAGGCGAATAACATTTACTAAACAGCAGTGTTAAACCACTCTGAAAGAGGTGTGTCAGGAGCATGGTAATGAAATTAATCCTCTTCACCTGTGAATTATCAGGGGCTTTGGGTTCCATCCAAAAACGTCTGATTTGAGTTTGCTCTACTTAGAGCCTCTTGTGTAAACTTGATCTTAATGGAGAATGAAGCTTCAGAAACCAATACAAAATAGGAAGTGGCAAAAGACACAACTGTAAATTTGCACTATTTAAGGACAACAGAATAAGAGCCCTTCAGCGGTACCTGTCCATCCTGGGTGACTGTTCTGGGGCATCTTAACAGCTGATGTGGATGGCTCTCAATTGATTCATTAAACAAGAAGACTGATAATTGCGAAGCTGGTCAGAGTGATTAGATCAAGCCTTTCTGTCTGCCAGAAGGCTCTATATAGAAGGGACTGGGTGTGACTGTTTAGTCTCTCCAGTGGCAGAGGAGAATAAAGCCTGTCTCTTTAAAAAGAATTCCAGAGCAGATCTTAAAATAAATATGAATGAAGATCACTTATTGATAGGCACTGAGCCAAGCACTGGGATTCAGAAACAAATAAGTCACAAAATTCTAGGTGCTCGTTTAGTCATTCAGTCTGTGGTGAACGTTTGTTATATAGGGCTTCACAGGACTCATACCCTCTTCTTTTGGAAATAGTACCTGAAATTCTTTTTTTGGGGGTCAACCTTTTTCCCTTTAAAAGTAGTCAGAAGGACTGACATTCAGGATGCTCTGCTCTCCCTATTTAATCAGACTTTCTCGCAGCATTTCTAGAAAGGTTTGCAGCAATGCTGGGAAGAGAGTTGGGTGGGTTCCCCGGCTGTGACCCATTCGTTCTTGCTTCTTAAATCCTTACATCTGCCCTAGTTTCTATCAGTCCATGAGCCTGAACCTTCATCTCATCGCCACATTTTTAAATGACCTGGTATTCTCTCAGTAAATTTCCTTTCATGTAGCCAAAAATCCATCTTCATGTAGCCGAAAATCCATTTCTGTTGCTTACAACCAAGTAATCCTAACACACACACACCCTCATCCATCCAGTAACTGGCCCTTCGTTACCTTTTTGTAGACACTCAGTAAAGGGTTGACTAGGATGCTGTCTTCAGGAAGCACACTATCAGGGGAAGAGGGGGACAAACAAGTCTATGACTCAGTCTGTGCTATGGGATCTGGGCTGAAATCAAGACTAGAACAGAGAAATATAACTGGAATAGTATCAAGCAAATTGAAGTCTCCTGAAGGGTATGAGAAGGCTTCACAGGAGTCACGGCATCAGTTCTAATTTTCGAAGGGCGATTATCAGTATTCTTGCCTGGAGAATTCCCATGGACAGAGGAGCCTAGTGGGCTACAGTCCACTGGGTCGCAAAGAGTTGGATATGACTGAGCAACTAAGCACAGCACAGCACACAGGTATTGCTGACGTACATGAGGAGAGTGGCCAGGCAGGGGAACTCAGAGACATAAAGGTTAGGAAGCATGATTGGAGCATAAGAGATTTATGGAAGAGAAGATAGAAAATCAAGGGAAATAATCTTTACACAGTATTCAAAGCTTAGTAGAAACAATACTATTGACCTTGTGCATTTATGCAATGAATTTCAAGTCCCAAAATATTAAAAGACTTTCCCAAGGTCACAGAGCTACAAAGCTACACAAGACTTACTCCTAATCCCATCTCTTATGTACCTTCAGGGTGCGTCTGTGAGGATCAAATGGAATCCAAACTGTTTGTTCTCCTGTCTGCTTCTGTCTTTAAACTGGGTCAGTCCTCATGGTGAAAAATGGCATATGGTTCATTTTCTTTTCTGTTTCAGTCCCTAGAAATTAGCAGAGTGCCTGGTACACAAAAGGAATTCAGTACGTTTGTTGAGTGAATGAATGAACAAATAATTATCAATAACAGAAATGATAGCCAACATTTGGAGAGCATTTAATAGGTTACTTGAAGTCACTGTGGACATCAGTCTTTCTGTACATGTAGAAGAAATGATATCATTTTTCCAGGATGTCCCTACCTTGGGT